>OZ020191.1:71250352-73703130 GCA_963971165.1 Philopedon plagiatum | reverse complement strand
TATACGTCTTTCTACCAATCCTGAACCATAGTTATTCCATACCATCCTGAACCACCCATTTCTAGAGTAGATAGGAAGAAGTTAATGTCATAGATAAGCGTATATAGGGGGTGGGAGAACCTATTCTGTAATATATATAGTAATTTTATTATAAACAAAAATTTGTATATGTTTGTTATATAATTATCCTGAACCATGAGCGACGTTGCCGCAGTCACAACAATTTCATTGCTTATTTGATGACTCTTTTAAAGATTTACTACCTGTTTGGGGTACGTTAGGTCCTTTTCATTTAAAGGACACGAGATTACAACCTATTGTGAGCGTTAGCCCAAGATGTTTTGGTTTATTTGAAATAAAATATAGACGACAGGGGCGGATCCAGGATTTAGGAAAGGGGGGGGGGGGGCTAGACTTAAAGCGTTGCTGAAACTTAAACATCTACCCCCAAATTCACAAAGAAGTTTTAAGACTTAAGGTTTAAAAAAAGGTCTTAGTGATTAATTATGGAACGAAATATATATTTATTGGTAGAACATTCTTAGCAAACACTAAAAATCTAAACGGTCCAGTCGACATTAGCAACCTCCGTGGTCGTATCTGACAAATAAATTAATAACTTCATCAATGTTCACTTTCGAGTTTATGGATGTAGGCTAAAGCAAGTCCAAATTTAATCTTTCTTGTCCAATTGTAGACCGGAGGTAGGACTTTTAGTAGTTTTAAAGCAGAGAAACTTCTTTCACCGGATGGCAGTTGTCACAGGTAGTGTGGCAAAAATTCGTAGCAAAGTTTGTATATTTGGAAAACACATTGTGGAACAATGCATCGGTGCAAGTTTTGGGTTTGGTTTTAGAATCAATCCATTTTTCCCTCCAAATGCCTAATTCTGCCTTCAATTCTAAAACAGAACCCGACAAATCTTGTTCGTAATTTGTGGCAGTTGTTATAATTTCGTCGTCTGTATATTTATCTAAATTAAATGGAATTATTCCTTCGAGTGGTAATACTTTACATACTTCATCAAATTGAGTATTAACATGGTCCAAAAAAGGTAAGAATATTATTTTTCTAAAGTAATCTTTCTCATTAGAAGCAAAGATGTTGCTTCTTTGTGTTTGTCTTTTGCATACTCTGGGCATGGTAATATTGCAACCAATTTTTGTTGCAGTTTCACAAGACTCAGTGTATATGACGTTAAAATTTTGTTCTTGGTTTTCCCTAAAACGTTTTAAAGTATTCTTTACTATATTTATTTCTGATAGGGCTGTAGAAAGGTCCTGTTCAGGATTTTGTAATGATCTGCTTAAGTTTAAAGTATAAGCTAAAATGCATGAGGTGACTTCCAGGGCAATTATGAAATCACTTCTCCTAATAGTGGCACTAAAACTCATAGCTTTACTAGAAGTTTCAGAGTCCTTAGCATGTTCTAAAGTGTCTAAGGCCGTGGAAATCGGGTCTAGAAGTTCCTTGAAAGTCAAGACACTTTCGTGTCGTTCGACCCAACGTGTGGCACAAAGTGGTTTCAACTTATTTTTTCTGTTTTCTGGCAAATTCATTTCTGCAACTGCTTCTTTTAAAACATGGACTCTTTTAGCTGAAGAGCTAAAAAATGTACAAACCGAACCGATAATTCCCATCATATTTCTGATTTCCGGCACCTCGCAGCTTTCTGAAATAACAAGGTTCAAGCAATGGCTTAAACAATGTGTGTAAATTGCCAGGGGTTGATCTTTTTTGATAAGTGCTTGAACTCCATTAAATTTCCCAGCCATGTTACTACCGCCATCATACCCTTGACCTCTTAGGTGTTCAAAAGAAAGTCCAAGCTCCTTTATTTCCTTCTCTATTGCATTTTTAATACTTTCACCTGTAGTAGATTGTAATTCTACAAATCCTAAAAAGCATTCCTGGATTTCGTTTGTTTTATTTACGTATCGCAAACAGAGGGTCATTTGTTCTTTACTGCTAATATCTGTTGTTTCGTCACATAGTATTGTGAAAAACTTTGACTCTTTTATTTCGTTCACTATTCGCGATCTAATAACGTCGCCAATGCATGATATTATTTCGTTTTGAATAGTTTTGCTTATCATGGTACAATTTTTACCCGCAGAAGCTAAATGATTTTTTAACTCATTGTCGCCCGATTTGATACGAAATTTTAATAAATTTCTGAACAGACCACCTTTACTTTCCGAAACACTGCCTTTTTCTTCATCATCATCTTCCTCTAGTTTAAACTCACCGTCATCCCTATGCCCTCGCAATGGCAATTTATTAAAAGCGCAGAACAAAACGGTTTCTACTATGGGAATCAAACGTTTTTTATTGGCTTGAATCATTTTGGTCTTTTGTTTATCCAGCTGCATAGCAACACTCACTGGTTTTTCAGACTGTTGTATTTTTAAAAACTCATCCGCCTTTATTACGGAGAAACGGTGGTAATTGGTAGTTTCGTGCTGAGAAAATACTTCACGGGCTTTCTTATATTTTGCAAGTGGTTCTTTAATCATGGTGTTTAGCTCCTACAAAATAAAACGAAAGTCAGAACAGAACACGAGCTTATTTAAGTAAAACAAAACATGTCTTCAAAAGATTTTATACTTAGATACCTGACTTCCAACTCCGGCCCCGTCCGGTGCAAATATTACGCAAAATCTGCAAAAACAACCATTTTTGTACTCGCTATATGATAACCAACTATATTGTTGAAGCCATTGGTAGCTAAATTTACGCATCTGCTTTCCTTCTTTTTGAAGCGCAAAATTATAATTTGAGTCGGGTATCCAGCATTTAGACAAAAAGGCAATTTTTTCATAGTCGCTTAAACGTTGTCCAACAGCAAAGCCGATATCAAAGGGTTTTTTTCTTGTCTGAAAAAAAACAACATTTTTTTCAACTTTAGGAGTCGTTTACTACAAATACGTTTTTAAAAACTTAATACGACATACGACGTGTATAGGTTATTATAACCTATACACGTCGTATGATAACCGTTATCAATTTAAATAACTTAAATTGGGATTCAGATACTTGCTGTTTCAGATATATTGTGAGCACTATCACTTGAGGGAAAAATTTTACTTGGTCCAGGTCCAGGCTGAACTGAAAATACGTCCACATTCGATTTCTTTGAAACAGGTTCATCTTGATTCTTTTTATTTTTATCTAAAGATTCCTTATTAAAAAAGTCAAGTATTGTACGCTTCATCACAAGACAAGAATAAGTATATTTTTTGTTAAATCACAGTCACACTACACACTACTGTCACTACACCACGACCACAAATCCGGATCCTACGGAAAAAGCCGCCAATATATCTAAACAATAGGAGTCAAATTACCGCCGGGCGCGCTGGCTTGCAGCTTCCCGCAAAGCTATGTTGCAATGTTGTGTTCGTGTTCGTTAATTTGTATTTAATAATACAATACAATACAATATAGGTACTGGTGCTGAGGTTGACTGAAGTCACGGGGCAATTATGATATTATGTTGTTGTTGGCCGGTCAATGGGGGGGGGGGGGGGGGGCTTGAGCCCCCGAAGCACCCCCTGTAGATCCGCCACTGATAGACGAAATATAAGCTGTTTTCATACATTTAACACTTTCTTTATAATTTTGCAACGGCAAAATAGACTGAAAAATCTGGAATATTTAACACAATATGGATTTTTCTGTAAACAATAGTGTGTGGATTTATTATTACAAATAAATGTAATGATGGCAAAAATGGCACAAAAATGCGAATTCGTTTCCTAGACTATTAGAAAAATGTCAAAATGAAAGCGAAGAAACAATAGGGAATATGCATATAACCCAAATAAATCTGAAATATTTTTTTATATTCTCTACATAAATTAAATGTTTATGGCGGTTGCTGTTATTCATTTATTTTGGTCTTTATTAAAAACAAAGGATTTAAAACCAGAAGAGATACAAAGATGATTAAATTAGAGAAAAGTTGCGCTTTGCTGAACCCTTCAAAGTCACGATTCGAAATCTAAAAAAATCCGATTACTTCCGAAGATATTTGGGAAAAACCGAATTTTCCCGATTTCGTTTTTATTTTTTTCTGACTCTATTTAAAAAGATATTACAAAATAAATTTCACATTCTCATTGCCACTTTTTCTGCGCTACAAGCCGGCGTTCTTAGATTTTCAATGCGACGTTTCGTTTCTTGGCAACCATCATCAACTTAATTTTTTTAAATAGTCGAAAAATTTTGTTTTATTCCTAAAAAATTCTAATTTTAATTCTAAATCCCACGACATACCGCTTCTTACATTTATCCGACGTTTCGGACGAAAAAATCATCATCAATATTATTTGATGATTATTACGAAGGAACGAAACGTCGGATCAAAAATCGAATTACGTTATCATGTAGAGGAGAAAAAATTACATGGGAATGTGGATTTTATTTTGACCTGTCTTCTTTTGTGAAATCAGAAAAAAATTAATTGCCAAAATTTATGTTTAAAATTTCAAGAATTCGTAGATTTTTTCTGATTCTACTGTAAGAGATAGATTAAAATAAATTTTACATTTTTATTGTCGTTTTTCTCGTCTACAACATGACGTCATTCAATTTTTGATTCTACGTTTTGGCCTTTCTCGACCATTATCAAGTTTTTTTTAAATAATCGGAAAATTTTATTTTAAAACAGTTAAAAAAAAGTTGATAATGGTCGAGAAAAGCCAAAACGTAGAATCAAAAATTGAATGACGTCATGTTGTAGAGGAGAAAAACGAAAATACAAATGTAAAATTTATTTTAATCTATCTCTTACAGTAGAATCAAAAAAAAATCTACAAATTGTTGAAATTTTAAACATAAATTTTGGCAATTAATTTTTTTCTGATTTCACAAAAGAAGACAGGTCAAAATAAAATCCACATTCCCATGTAGTTTTTTCTCCTCTACTTGGCAACGTAATTAGATTTTTGATCCGACGTTCCGTTCCTTCGTAATAATCATCAAATAATATTGATGATGATTTTTTCGTCCGAAACGTCGGATAAATGTAAGAAGCGATATCTCGTGGGATTTATAATTAAAATTAGAATTTTTTAGGAATAAAACAAAATTTTTCGACTATTTAAAAAAATGAAGTTGATGATGGTTGCGAAGAAACGAAACGTCGTATTGAAAATCTAAGAACGCCGGCTTGTAGAGCAGAAAAAGTGGCAATGAGAATGTGAAATTTATTTTGTCATATCTTTTTAAATAGAGTCAGAAAAAAATAAAAACGAAATCGGGAAAATTCGGTTTTTCCCAAATATCTTCGGAAGTAATCGGATTTTTTTAGATTTCGAATCGCGACTTTGAAGGGTTCAGCAAAGCGCAACTTTTCTCTAATTTAATCATCTTTGTATCTCTTCTGGTTTACGAGATCCCTGTAGTGTGCATTCTTATATGGGACACCGTGTATAGCAAGTTCCAGTGTTGTAGAGTCATCGACAACTCAATAAAAATGGCATTTAATGCCTAACTCGTCCAATGAAATATCACTGCAGTTAAAGTAGAAGGTTCCTAAAGTCTTATTCATGTATAGTTCAAGCCGAGATCGGTCCAGAAACCTTTCAATTTTGCAACAAAAATTGGCATTTCTGCGAAATTTTGACATATCATCTTAATAATTTGGAGTAAATAAACTGCAATTCTTTATTTTCATGACAATCTTCGAAAATTCAAAAATTTTCAAATTATAGATGTCCCCGATGCAAATAAACCTATATATTTATTTATAACTTTACCGAAAAAATAAGCGATTTAAATTAGTGGGAGGTATTCCTAGATAATTAACGCATAAAATAAACCCAAAAAGAATTACTAAATAGGGTAAATAGTGTGTAATAATGTCGGTTAAAAATAGGTTTTGTCGGAAAAAAAAAATCCGAATTATACGGATTAAATACGCTCCTGGATGACCCATTCGGTATTCATTTTACAGTGTGATTATCCCTTTATAAGAGAGTGTTGAAAAATTGGGAAAAAGTAGATAGGAAAAAATACAGAGTGATTCTAATGTACCGATGTCGAGGGCAAAAAAAGTAAAAAAACAAAATTTAATCGGCGATTGCTCCCTTCCTATAGAGAATGAAGAAACTAAAAAATATGTATAACACATACTTTGACGAACTTTGCCGATCACCTATATGGAATTTTAATTTGATTCATTTTGACCCCACAAAAAATTAAAAACCGTGAAATATTTGGGTCAAAAATTTAAATTACCAGTTTTTTCCAAATATTTCCATTGTCCAGTGATTTTGGGTTTAGGTAAATGTATTGCAAAAAAGTATTTGAGATTTTAAAGTTTCACTTATGAGTCCGTTATATATCAATATATTTTTTGTAGAAGTGGCGTATTAAATTGAAGCAATCCTGATGTGTGACTGCCTGAAAAATTAGAATTTAGTAATTTTTTACAGCCCTAAAAAGAAGAGGTTCTCAATTCGACCAGTATATTTTCTAGTTTCTTATATATGTTCGCGCATAATTCTTGAACGGACTCACCGATTTCGACAATTTTTCTTGTAGACTAGTTCTCCCGGATAGTCCCGCTGTAAGAGTTTTTTTTTAGCTAAAGTAAGGAGAAACTGGAAAAAGTTATATGAAACTAAAAAAAAGTCATGAAAATAAACATATTTTTCGTTTGTACTTGGGAATGGCATCTCAGATTGTAATATTTTGTGCTCCGTTGTTTTTAAGATGATGGCAGTGTGGTCCTCTTGGTATTTGACTTGATAAAATAATAAAGGGATGGGTAAAAGGGGTAGGGGTTCGGATTTTCTTTTCAAAAATATTGATAATATGTTATTTTTGGACTTATTGATGTCAGAGAATCTAATTTTACAGAACAGATGTTAAAAATTTTTAAAGGGGTTAAAGTGAATAAAACGAAGCAGCTGGGAATTAGGAAGTTTCCTATTTCAGAAATATCGAGTAAATTCAACATCATTTAATAGTCTTTCCCTTAACTTGTCAAACAAAAAAAAATTATCTCGATATCTTCAAAATTGATGAGCTTATTCAATTTCTTATGTAATAACTTCGCGCGGCTTTTATCGGTCGTGACGTCAAAACACACAACTCTGTCGCCCCATGGTCGCCGGGCTAGCTGCCCGCTGCTGCTTTCACGTGATTAATGCATTGTATATTTTCTCTATGATTGTATCCTGTCCGGTAAGAATAACACTAAAGAGTAAACGTGCGCCTATTCCGCTGTTGACGGAGTTGTGTGTATGAACGTCATCGAGCCTCAGCCAACGTGAGCGTAGCATCTCAGACTTTGAAGGACCATAACTTTTTTATTTCTACAGATAATTAAATACAAAAAATACATATGTTCTTTACATTTTTAGGACTATTTATTAAGAGAAAATGAAAAACATGGAGACTTCCTCTAAAATGTTGACTATTATGTTGTTTCCAGAGCTTTCGATTTCAGATCATCTAATTTTGTCTAATAGATGTTAAACAATATTAAACGGGTGGGGTGAGAGGGGGAAAATGAATTAAAAAATGCTGTATAGCATATTGTTTTTTGGGTAATTTCGCTTAAATAATTCAATTTTACTTATGTAAAGCTTATGCTTGTGGTAAATTTTAAGAGATTAATGGTGCGAGGATGAGGCGAGGTAAGTGCACGAGAATTTTTCTTTAATGATAATATAATATAATGTCTATATTATCTGGTAAGTATAAAAATTTTAAATAAGAAGGTGAATAATACTATTGCTATTTGTTTCTTGACTATCCAACCTTTTATGAAAATCATTAAAAAAAAATGGGTGTTGCAAAGATGTATAGATATTGTCGCTAATTCTTTGCATAAAATAATAGAACGTGTTTGTTGATCGAGGACACATTCATTAACATTTTTGCATATTATTGAGTTACCACACTGATTTGAATAAAATTGTATTTCAAATAATGCTGGTACAGTTTAAAAGTAGTAACAATAGGAAATGTATTCAACTAAATTGCTTATTAAAAGATCAAATAACATTCTCAATAGGTCTCGACTATAAGGGATCTTATATTGACCTAAAATTTTATGGTTATATCAATATGCTGTTTTATAATGTGACTGGAACTCCCTTAAAAACTCGTACTTATGTCAATCGTAAATCTAGAGGTATAAAATAAAAAGGACGAAATTATTTAAATTATTTTCAGAAGAACACCCTCTTGTAAATTCATGCCATGTGCTTGGCGGCATAAACGAAAAAGAATGAGATTAAAAATAGGTACTTAGATTTATTTGTAGCTTTAAACTGTAATAAGTATTGCTTTTTTTATGACTAGCTGCAAAATCACGTTTAGACCATTTTACTTCCTCAGATGTTTGGGAGGCGAATTATACCTTCCTAAAAACCATAAGTTTGAGTGTTAAAAGTGGGGATGATTTGAATAATCGGGATGTTTTAAACGGGACAGTTTGTTTAGTGTTCTCTGACCTAAAGGTGAGTCAAGTTCTATTCAAGATCTCTTTCTGTTTTTTGCATCTTAGTTATTGTTAGTGACAGTGCTAGTTCATAGTCGATACCGTGTTATTAATATGTCGCGCAGAACGAAGCAGATTTTGTTTTTGGCTCAGCAAAAAAAGAACATCATTCCATCGAAGATTCATGATTCCTGTTCTTCGGAGAGTCATCGACAGGTAAGTTAGCACTAAAAATTGTTCTTGAAATTTACATTTTTTTAAATGTAACACCCTGTATATTTCTTTTCAGTACATAAGACCTTTTTTTCCTGATTTTAAAAATATATATTTGTTGACATTTTAATCAGCCGTTTCCGAAATATTTAAGTTTTAAATTTAAGAAATTGTCGGTTAAAAAGATAGGAATAACCATGACTAAACAAATGTCTCACATGCAAATGTGATATTTTGGTTTTAATTAAAGTCATTACGAAGTTCTAAAATATATTTCTGACGAAAAAAATAAGAAATATTGTTGTTATTCAAATAATAAAACTTACTTACATATTGCGTATTTTTTTTCAGAAACCTATTTTAGAACTTCAAAATGACCTTTAGTTAACACCAAAACATCATATTTTATTTTGCATGTAAGGCAGTTGTTTAGTCATGGCTATCTAGATCTTTTTAACAGACAATTTTTTAAATTTTAAACTTAAATATTTCAGAAACCGCTAATTTGAATGTCAACAAATTATATAATTTTTAAATCAGGAAAAAAAGATCTTATTTACTGACACGTAATATACAGAGTATTACGTTTAAAAAATATAAGTTGACTTAATTTCTCTATTTATCTTTAAGATATTTTAATATTTGATATTCCCAAAATATAATAAACGAAAAAAGCTACAACTTTTGTATTTAAAGTTTTCTTCTGTTTCCTATAGAAGACTGTAGGTGTCAAAATATAATGAAAAACCCTGTACGTCCGGAGATGCTTCGTTTGCGAGATACACCCTAACATCTATAAAGTTTTCGGGTCATGCACCGATCGTTTGACCAACCTAAACTATTTATAGATACGCTATTAGTAGCTTAAAAATGGACTTAAGATGATCCATTTAAGAACTTTTTTTTATTTGATTTTTAAATTTTTTTATTATCCTGAACCCCTTATAAATTATTTTTATCCTATATTTAGAACAGATTATGCACGAGGTTACTGAGATTAGCATCACAATTTAGAAATTCGTGACATATTGTGCAATAACAGCATATCTTTTACTAGAAATTTTATTAGTATTTTTAAAATATTTTGTGTTAGTAAGTTTGATCCTAGATGTAGTGTATCTCTGAAGGTTTACGGAGCTATGCTATTTTCTGTCTATTTTTGGCCAAACAATTACCTGTAAAATTTTGTCGGTACAGTTTTTTAAACACTCTGTATTTACGGAGTTGAAATTAACCGGGATCGTTATTTTTGCAACTTTAAAAAATTCACCGCAAAATACTAATTTTCAAATTTTGAGCTGACATATGCTACTATTTCCGATTTTTTGTTTGCATTTCATCAAAAAATAGGGAAAAAATTTGAAACAACCGAAATTCTTAATATTTTTCTTTGTGGATACAAAGGTACTTTTTGCTTTTTAATATTTACAATAATTATTTACTTACCTTTACCTAAAATTATAGGAATTTATCATATAAAATATCACATGGACACCTAAATTGATATGTAGGAACCTATAGATCCTCAAATTTTACATTTCTTTTAGGATTCAGAGTCTGGGCCTTCTACTATTCCCCAGTTAGTAGCTTCCCAGAACATTTCAAAAAGTAATACGGAAATGCGGGATATGAACTTTTTTACTTGATTCATTATTTACATTAGTTATATGAATTTAGTTTCTTGCAATCACGCAGATTTTTCAGATAAAATACATAGACAACTAACTTGAAATGTAGACACAGGTACATAATTTTAATTTTTTTTTAGGATTTAGCGTCTGGGCCTACTACTATTCCGAAGTTAGTAGTTGCTAAGAACATTTCGCAAAATAATACGGAAATGCGGGATATAAAGGTTCTTATTTAATTCATTATTTACACTAGTTATATGAATTTAGTTTCTTGCAATCCTACAGATTTTTCAGATAAAATACATAGAAAACTAACTTGAAATGTAGACATAGGTACATAATTTTAATTTTTTTTTTTAGGATTTAGCGTCTGGGCCTACTACTATTCCGGAGTTAGTAGTTGCCAAGAACATCTCGCAAAATAATACGGAAATGCGGGATATAAAGGTTCTTATTTGATTCATTATTTACATTAGTTATATGAATTTAGTTTCTTGCAATCATACAGATTTTTCAGATAAAATACATAGACAACTAACTTGAAATGTAGACACAGGTACATAATTTTAATTTTTTTTAGGATTTAGCGTCTGGGCCTACTACTATTCCGGAGTTAGTAGTTGCTAAGAACATTTCGCAAAGTAATACGGAAATGCGGGATATGAAGGTTCTTACTTGATTCATTATTTACATTAGTTATATGAATTTAGTTTCTTGCAATCACGCAGATTTTTCAGATAAAATACATAGAAAACTAACTTGAAATGTAGACATAGGTACATAATTTTAATTTTTTTTTAGGATATAGCGTCTGGGCCTACTACTATTCCGGAGTTAGTAGTTGCTAAGAACATTTCGCAAAATAATACGGAAATGCGGGATATAAAGGTTCTTATTTGATTCATTATTTACATTAGTTATATGAATTTAGTTTCCTGCAATCATACAGATTTTTCAGATAAAATACATAGGCAACTAACTTGAAATGTAGACACAGGTACATAATTTTAATTTTTTTTAGGATTCAGCAACTGGGCCAACTACTATTCCGGAGTTAGTAGTTGCTAAGAACATTTCATACTGGTGGTAGCAATTGTGTTGACGGTACAAAGCTTTTACATAAATATGTAAAAAAATGTGGTATAGAAAATAGCCATAGTATTACTGCAACAAAATTAAGAAAATATCTTGCAACTGTGACCCAGCTACTTAACTTCTCGAATAAAGATTTAGAACAGCTATCAAATTTCATGGGATATACCTTGAGTACACACTGTAACTTTTACAGATTGCCGGAGTGCTTGTATCAAACAGCAAAGGTGTCTAAACTTCTCCTTCTTATGTCACAGGGGGGAGCAGAGAAATTTAAAGGCATGCAGCTAGATGATATTGATATTGATCTAGAGCCTTTAGTGAGCCAAGAAGAAACTTTAGTCGAACGACTCTCACAAGACATTTCACTGCCTGAACCGATGGGATCTGAAAATCGAGATATTGTCGAAAATGGCACAAATTCAAATAATGACAGTAAAGTAAAGCAAGAAGCCTCCCAAAAACAGAGAATAACTTGGTCTAAGAATGATAAAGCCATTATAGCCAAGTATTTTTCAGACCATATAGAAAAGAAACAAGCCCCCAAAAAGTTTGAAATTGACAAACTGGTAAAAAAATATCCCGATATATTTGAAGGCAAACCTTGGACGTCAATTAAAGCTGTAGTTTATAACATTTATACTGGTAAGTTAAAAGTTAAGAAAATTTAATCTAATTTTTATTTAGTAAAATTTTATTTGTTTTCTTAAACATTGTGTTGTTTCAGAGACTATCGGCTATGATAACATTTTACTTTTTTGATGTATAAATGTGTATCTGATATCGTTTAAATATTACATTTTAAGTCCCTATTTGAATATATTAGGGAAAACTGTCAATATTTTGTTTACATTAAGAATAATTTCTGAATTTCTCAACCTCCTATTAAAAATTTTCCTAAGTTTCTTAAAATTGTTCTTTTATAATTAAATTTAAATTTTCTTATTATTTCTCGTGTCCAATAAATACGTATTAAAATAAAGTTAAGCTTTATCACTTTTTGGTTAAACTGGATGTTGATATACCTACGTATCTACAGGGTGATCTCTTTTCTTGGGTCACAATTTCTGTACCTCCAGAATTTTCTGTTGAAAAGGCAATGACTTACCTAAACCTTTACTTCGTTAAGAAGTCTCCTGAATTTTTGCAGCCTTCCTTATAACAAGATATCCGCTTATTTATACGAAATTTACTGTAAAAAATCATTTTGTTTAATTATCTAAAATTAACATCTTACATCTAGCTTTTGACCTTAAAGTATTTTATGTACGAGGCGATATTTTATTTTATACAACCGTGAAAAACAAAATGAAAAAATCAGAACAAAAATGTTTAAATTTTATCATTTTGTAAACAAAACGTTTCTAATTTACTTAAATACGAACATTTGTTTTGCTTTTAACATTAATTAATTACCTGTTAAAGGCGTTTTTTTTATTTTATACAAACGTGAAAAAAATGAAAAAATAAGAACAACAATGTTGTCACTTTGTAAGGAACAAGACGTTTCTAATTTACTTAAATAGGAACATTTGTTTTGCTTTTAACAATAATTAATTACCTGTTAATTGTTTTTTGCTCTAATATTTTACGACACCTTCTATATTAGTTTGTAGATTTAAATTTATACACTTTAAAATAGTTTAACGACATCGCTTTACGCATATATAAACAATAATAAAATAGCTTTTGTTACTTAGTCCGCTTTAACTAAGCAAACAGAGTGACTTTATTTACTTTTGTATGTGCTTTCTTATACTAAAAACTGTTTACACTGATTCATTGGGTGTAAAAACATACAAAATTATTACGTTTATACGCTCACTTTAAAACCGTTTACGTAGACACAGTCCGTAGAGGGTACAAATATAGAAAATTATTAATATGCCATCTTTAAAATAATTTAGTATAAATAACTTTTTTTATAAAAGCGCACGTTTAAATTAAACAATAATAAGAGCGTTTTAATTGCTTAATTAGTTTTACATGTAAACTGATTTAAGTCGCCAAGTAAAACCGTTATTAACTTTTGCTATAAAATGTATTTTTTATAAAAAAAAATCCAGTAACCCGTATTAAAGAAAGCGTGTTCAGGGTGGTCCACATAAGATGACCTACTATCTGATCTCAGAATCTGTAAGCGCTACAAAAAAAGTTAAAGACAAAAGTTTCTTGCCTTGACTTTAGTTTTTTAGGTATTTAGTTTTTACGTATACAGGGTGTTTAGTTTTTTCTGGCCAAGTACCAACTTTCTTATTTTAAATGGTACGCCCTATATATTTTTACATATTCAGATTTTACGGTTGATTCTAAGTAAATTTTAGTATAACATGTTTATTAAAATTTTCAGTAGTTTTCGAGATATTTTAATTTTTAAAATTTTTGCAGCGAAATCAGTCATTTGAAAAATATCATGTATTTATGTTTAATCTTGCTCAATTTCTAAAATAATTTAAGATTAGCTTCCCTATTAGATACTTAGTTCTTGTTTTCTAAACTAAACCAAAAGCAGCATACAGGGTGTTAAATATATTAGTTCAAATTTGTAAATTTTTAAACTTCAATATCTCAACTGTTTTAAATGGAACACCCTATATATAAATGTTTTATATGAAGCAGCATTCAATTCCGTATCATTTGACTATAATATATCCTATTCTTAAAATCAACTGTTTGGCAGATATTGGTATATTTCTTAGCTTATTTTATTAAAATTATCAAGTGTTGGCAAAAGTTCGACTAAATAATAATATTTATATGTATTCGCTTATGATATATTTATCAAGTAATAATAAATATATATTACCCTTATACCATTGATAGTAGTTTGTCCATCATGTTGAAACAATTGAAAATTCTGCATTATTCGATTCTTTAAAAATGGTAAAAAACAAAATTTATCGATTATGAAATTATCGTCACACAAATGTCATTTCGATAATGTTTGCAAAAATTCTTCTATATACCGAAAATTAGATATACTAGGCTAAATTTGCTAAATTTTTATCAATAATATCATAAATTTTTAAAATGGATTTCTATTAAAAGATTATAAAGATTCCTATACCTAAAATCAATAATTTTGTAGAGGTAAGTAAATTTCTGAAAGTTATAACTTTTTTAATATCACTCACTAAAATGGCAAAAATAATACTACAGTTGAAGATTATAAGTTTTTAATGGGCTTGTTTAGTTATTTCGCGTTTTCAATAATATCTTTATATTATTGCAGAATCGGTCAATCGAAAGACGCACACAAAAAATTATGTCGGTTGGACGGATAATAACTAAATATTCAGGTTTAAATTTCACAAACTTGAAAAAAAAACTACTACCAATGGTATTACTATAAGGGTAATATATATTTATTATTACTTGGTAAATATATGATAGGCGAATACAAATAAATATTATTAATTTTAGTCGAACTTTTGCCAACACTTGATAATTTTAATAAAAACAGCTACAGGCTTTAAGAAATCTACCAATATCTGCAAAACGGTTGATTTTAGGTATAGGATATATTATAGTCAAATGATAGGGAATTCAATGCCTCTTTATATAAAACATTTATATATAGGGTGTTCCATTTAAAAAAGTTGAGATATTGATGTTTAAAAATTGACAAATTTGGACTAATATATTTAACACCCTGTATGCTGCTTTTGGTTTAGTTTAGAAAAAAAGAACTGAGTATCTAATAGGAAAGCTAATCTTAAATTATTTTAGAAATTGAGCGATATTAAACATAAATACATGATATTTTTCAAATGACTGATTTCGCTGTAAAAATTTTAAAAATTAAAATATCTTGAAAACTACTGAAAATTTCAATAAACATGTTATACTAAAATTTACTTAGAATCAACCGTAAAATCCGAATATGTAAAATATATAGGGTGTTCTATTTAAAATAAGAAAGTTGGTACTTGGCCAGAAAAAACTAAACACCTTGTATACGTAAAAACTAAATACCTAAAAAACTAAAATCAATACAAAAAACTTTCGTCTTTAACATTTTTTTGTAGCTCTTACAGATTCTAAGATCAGATAGTGGGTCATCTTATGCGGACCACCCTGTACACTTACTAACCATTAATGAAAACTCAAAAGTAGTTTCGAAGTTATAGATATTTTCAAATAGTAAACTAGTAAAATAATAAAAAAACCTAATATTTTTCAAGGCCTCTTTTCATAATGTTAACTACGGTGAATATTTGCACAGAACAGTAAAATATTTATTCTTGTGATTTTAATCCCCTTTTATGCAGCAATCATATTGATTCATTTTTTATTCTTTAGTTATTAGGCAAATGTTAACAAATTTGAAATACCTCTAGCTATGTGTGTATGTATGTAACATTAAGAAATGCAACCTAACAGTACTTATAAATCACTTATTAGGGTTTGCTTAAATAAAGAATCTTTTGACCTGAGATTTTATGGATAGGTACCGATCCATAGTGTCACCGGAACTTTGTTGAAATTTTGTATTTTCGTCAACCGCAAAACCAACGGTCAAATTACAATAAAACTCCTTGGTTATGGGTTGCTAGAAAACAAATGGTATATTTTACAATTTAAAATTAGGTTAAAGTTAGTATTATTTTTATAATTATTGCGAAAAATTATATTGTATTTGTGAATATTAATTTCATATTTGTTTGTGAAAACAAAACATTTTATTTTTTATTTTTACAACAGTAAAATAAATATTTTATATTTTAATTTTATTCTGACTTGGTATAATTATATTTCAAGTAGTTTTAAATATTTGTTGTAAGAATACACCTTTTACATATAATATGTAAGTAATATTACATTTTTTGCATTAAAATCATGTATTAACACACAATTTAATGAGTTTTACAAATTCCTTTGAAAAAATAGGTACTTATGTATATCTGTAACTTTAAACTGTAATATTGATTTTTGTATTATTAATATGTAAAAACCAACTAGTAGTGATAGATGGGATGTTCTGCATCCTCCGTCCTCCGGAGGAGGTGATGCTGTAACTGCGCATGCGCTATATATCGCCCACGTGGGCGAGTGTTATTTGACCTTGACCTTGAGAAATGTCCTTGACCTTGAGTCATGACCTTGACCTTGAGAACTGACCTTGACCAACTGTCACCTGTCATACGTCATCTGTCACCTGTCATACGCCATCTGTCACCTGTCATACGTCATACGTCATCTGTCACCTGTCATACGTCATCTATCATACGTCATCTGTCACCTGTCATACGTCATCTGTCAACTGTCATCTGTCAACTGTCATCTGTCAACTGTCACACTCTTGGGCGTTAGCTACTTTGGTCTTAACTACTTGGGGCTGGAACTACTTGGGGCTTTAACTACTTGGACATCAACCACTTGGCACTATCGATTGGGACCTAACTGCATCGGATATTAGTACTACTACTCCTTAAGAATATTATTAGTATTAAGTATTTCAGGGAAAAATGACGTCAAAAACTTTTTTCTTTATTTTGCCGATAGTATGATTAGAACCTGGGACCTGCATATTACAACGTGGAATTACCAACGCTCTAGCCGACCTGGCCATCTGCTTCACATAAAATATTGAGTTCCGAACATAAAGGCTTGCGGCAGCTGGGAGGCAAGCAAGTTGTTGTTGTTGTTGTTTTTAGCGAAGTCACGATGATAACGATATGTAATAAATGGATTAAAGGAAGAAAACACACAGTAGTAGGAAAATTATTTATTTAGCCACAAGATATATCTATATTTAGCAACCTTATATACAAAATTAGTTAATAATATTAAACAGGTTACTGCTACGAATACAAGTAAACTAGAAATACTGTTCAGAGTTTCGGAGAAAGATGACGTTAGTGCAGAAGAATTAGTAATTCATAGAGGCCCTCGTCCCTAAACGATAAGTGTTGGAGAATTAAAATTTTGGCGTTAGATAGAAGTCATAAAGGCCATTAGATATATAGGCTTAAAAACCCCCAAAAAGAGTAAGGTCCTTTAGGCAATTCCTCTCACGTTGGCCAAAAGGGCCTTAAAAAGTTTTGGTTTAGATAGGGATGAAGGGTAGGATGAATAAAATATATTCCCCAAATGGCATCGAAATCCGTTGAGCCATTTAGGCGCTAGAGGGCTACAAAGGTGTTTCATGTATCAGGAGCACAGAAACGGATGACGTTAAATAAAAACTAAATTACGGCTAGCACGTAAACGATAAGTGTTGAAGAATTAAAATTTTGGTGTTAGATAGAAGTCGTAAAGACCATGAGATATACAGGTTCAAAACCCTCCAAAATATTACGGCCATTTGGACCATTTCTCCTGCGTAGGCCAGAAGGGCCTTAAATTTTTTTTTTGCTTAGATAGGGATGACGGGTAGGAGGAATAAAATATATTCCCCAAATGGCATCGAAATCCGTTGAGCCGTTTAGGCGTAGGCTTGCAGCTGTTGTTGTTTTTTACATCATCCCCGTATAGTAAATTTTCGATTAATTATAGAAATTATGAACATTAGTGGATTTAATAACATAAAGAAAATGTTAAAATTTCCACAATCCTCGAGTTCAATCATGATGACGGCATCCTTCTATTTGTTAAACTGTTTTAAACATCCCTCACTTAGATTACTGCTAAAGCTCGCAACCCTGTTCGCAATGCAGTGGCCATTGTCAATGATCGTTGCGGAATAAGATAGAAATCACCCCGTATACTCTAATATTTTTACACGCTGTATACCACAATATTAGTAATATGCTACTAGGTAACGTGAACCAACTGATAAGCACGAGGCAAGGTCAACGCGACAACCGCTTTAATTGCTTAAACGTGTTTTCCGCGCTAATCTAATTGGCATGAGGCAAGGCCAGTACAACCAACGTTTTAATTGTTTAAGTGTGTTCTTAATGGGGAAACCAACAGTTGATTCAACACTCGCTTCCAAGGTTTCTTGCAGAACAGTCAGTTCGTGAAAAAATACACGCTTGCTTTATTTTATTGCGTGTTGAAAAGTGTGTGTAATATTATTTGGTAAGTACATTTATTTCTATTTATTATATCAAAAAACAAATAAAAGTTAGTGATAGTAGGAATTCTGCGCTGGAAATTTATTATGTCTTATTAAGATTTAGCGAAAATTAGTAATTGCGTTTAGAGTAGTGTTAAAAATACACCAACTCTGTCAGTCCTATTATTAAAAAATTATAGTTGTGCCTTTGTAACTGCTACTTGTAAAAACGATTTAATGTGGGCGTTCATCTACCACATAAGTCAATAGTTCTATAAGGATAAAAAATAATATTGCGCAAGAGTATGAAATAACTAAAAATATCAATCGCTGCTAACCTCAACCCTCAGTAAAAATATTTTTTTTTTTATAGAAAATGTTTGTTTGCCAATATTGCGATCGTACATTTACCAGGAAGGACAACTTCAAGCGTCATGGGGATTGCCGCATAGCGGTCAAGATCTGCAACGTCTGCAGCGGAATTTTCAAGTCGGAGGGGGCTCTTCTTCGTCACCAGAAGGAGAAACACCCTGCTCCCAAAAGACTAGCTAATGCCACGCAGACATCCATGGTGAAAAGAGCAAGACTCGTTTCGACAGATGGTGAGTATTTAAAATTTAAATTTCTGGTGGTCTAAAGAATAAATTTCTTTCTATAACTCAGATACTAATTATTCATTTCCGATCTTCAGAACCAACAACATCGTCCACGCAGTATTGTGAAACATGCAAACTAGATGTTCCTACGAACCGATGGGGGGCCCATCTAAGGACCCTGGGACATCGAGAGAAATGCTACGTGATACAGGAGGAGGAAGGAGTAGAGTTGATCAGAACGTCATTCAGGAGCCGAATTGCTACTTACCGACTTACTTCAAGCCAGGATCCTACCAACGTAAAGCAGTATCTACGACATCTGAAACAAAAATTCGTTAAGTGGGTGGGAGACATCCGCGCAAAGTACGACCAGCTGAAGGTCGGACTGGAGCTTTTCGGCCGCTTCCTCCTGCAGTCGAGCGAGTCGTCAGAGGTGAAGTCCTTTAACAGCAAGTACCAGATGGTGAATGGGGCTACAGACTTGGAGGAGCTGTTCGAGCAGTTTATCATCATCCTAGACCGAAAGCATTCCGAATTTCAGGAAAAGGATAGTGGTAAGTGTAAAACTATTGCAAAAAAAAAATTCAAACTGTTTAAGATTTCTCGCTAATTGATATCTCTATTGTTACAGGGTGGGCGCTTCAGCAGCTTCTCCATTTAGAATTAGGAATCAACAAGATCCAGCCTCTAAAGCCATCTTCCTACATCCCGCTGCCAAAGGAGATTGAAGCAAAGAAAGCTGTTCTGAACATTCAAAACACTGATCAAAAATGTTTCATGTGGTCAGTCCTAGCTGCCTTACATCCTTTGGATCGAACTCAAAATGCAAATAGAGTCGCGAACTATTTGCCATTTGAAAACGAGTTGGACTTTACAGGTATAGAATTTCCGATTAAACTTACCGATGTAGCGAAGTTTGAACGACTCAATAATATTTCTATCAACGTATACGGACTGGAGAAAGGGTTCGAAGATGGTAAAAATATTATTGAAGTTGTTGGGCCCTTATACTTTACAAATTCTCGTAATAGGGAGCGACATGTAAATTTGTTAGTAACCAGTGATGATTATGGTAATAGTCATTACTGCTTAATAAGAAGTTTATCTCGCGTGATCTCAAGACAATTATCTTTACATTGCGGAACGAAGTATTTATGTGATGGTTGTTTATCGCATTTTTATTCAGAACAAAAATTAAAGGCTCATCAGGAGCACGATTGCGGGCACGTTTTAGCTAAAGTCCCAACGACAAATTTAAAAAAAAATAAATATGGCGAAGAGATTCCCGAGAATATTTTGAAATTTACAAACTTTGAAAAGAAATTAAAAGTACCTTTCGTTGTTTATGCCGATTTCGAAACTATCCTTGAACCTATCGATACAGAGGAAAATGCGCAGGATCCCGATACATCATACACTGTGAGAACGCACAAACATGTTCCGTACTCGTTCGGTTACTACATCAAATGTGACTTTGACGATGCTCATTCGATTTACCAAAGTTATAGGGGTCCGGATGCTAACAAAGAATTCGTAAAACGCTTAGAGATTGATTGTAAATCAATCTATAATCGCTTTATGAAGGAAGTAGTACCCATGATACCTATTTCTGCGGAACAAGAGATTGAGCATCAAAATGCTACGGTGTGTCATATTTGCGAAAAGCCATTTGATGTAGCATTAAACGATCGCGTGCACGATCACGACCACTTGGTAGGGAGCTATAAAGGCCCCGCCCACTCTGTATGCAACCTAAATTACAAAATCCCGCAATTTATACCCATCTTTTTCCATAATATGTCCAACTTTGATTCCCACCTGTTTGTCAAGGAATTGGCTTCCAACGAAGAAAAGCTGGATGTTATCCCCCAAAACAAGGAAAAGTACATATCCTTTACTAAACATGTTTTGGTGGATAACATCGAGAACAGGGATGGTAAACAACGGCAGGTATTTTTAAAATTACGCTTCCTCGACAGTTATCGTTTCATGGCCAGCGGTCTAGATAAACTTAGTCAAAATTTAAAACCAGAACAATGTCGAGAAGTTAGGAAATATTTCGCGGAAGAAAATAAGTTTCAGCTTATTCGACAGAAGGGTGTCTTCCCATATAATTACGTGGATAGTTTCGCAAAATTGAACGATGCTAAACTACCATCACATAAAGACTTTTACAACCAGCTAAAGAAAGAAGACATTAGCAAAGAGGATTACAAGCGTGCTGTGGCTGTGTGGAATTTATTTGAATGTAAAACTTTAGGCGAATATTCAGATATTTATTTAAAATCTGACGTTTTATTATTAACTGATGTGTTTGAAAGTTTTAGAGACGTGTGCCATAGTACTTACGGTCTAGACCCTGCGCAGTACTTCACAGCGCCCGCTCTTTCGATGGACGCCGCACTCAAGGCCACATCAATTAACTTAGAATTACTGACAGATCTAGACATGGTACACTTCTTTAAACACGGTAATCGCGGCGGGGTCAGTCAGTGTAGTGTTAGAAAAGCTTTTGCAAATAATAAATTTATACCTCATTATGACGCTTCCAAACCTACTTCCTACATCATGTATTTGGACGCCACCAACCTGTATGGTGCAGCCATGTCACAATATTTACCAACGGGGAACTTTAAGTGGTTGGATGAGACCGAAATTCAAAGTTTAGATTACATGAATATCGCGAATGATTCTAAAACTGGCTACATATTAGAGGTAGATTTAGAATATCCCGAACAGTTGCATTATTTACACAACGAACTACCCTTTTGTCCAGAATCCATAGCCCCACCAGAATCAAAATTCCAAGACATTACAAAATTAATACCAAACTTTCTTAAAAAAGAAAAATATATTATTCATTATCAAAATTTGCGTCAGGCTTTAGATTATGGACTTAAGCTCACAAAAATTCATCGCGTTATATCTTTTGATCAATCGCCATGGCTAAAGAAATACATTGACCTAAACACAGCGATGCGTAATAAAGCGAAAAATAAGTTTGAAAAGGATTTCTTCAAACTTATGAACAACGCTGTGTTTGGTAAAACGATGGAAAATGTGGAGAAACGGGTAGATGTTAAACTTGTTTCTCATTGGGAAAATATTGGTAGAAGGTTGGGAGCCGAAGCGTTAATCTCGAAACCTCATTTTAAAGACCGCACGATTTTCGGCGAAAACCTGGTAGCTATCCAGATGAAAAAACAAAAAGTCACATATAATAAGCCTATTTACGTAGGTTTTAGCATCTTGGAAATATCCAAGACTATTATGTATGACTTTTTGTACGGGTATATTAAGCCAAAATACGGCAACAACGCGGTATTACTCTACACTGACACCGATTCCCTTGTTTTAAAAATTACAACGGGAAATTTCTATAATGACATGCGAGAAAATTTAGATAGATTCGACACGTCCAATTACTCACAAGATAACCCACATGACGTTCCTGTAAACCAATCAATTTTGGGTAAAATGAAAGATGAGTATGCAGGAAAAATCATTTGGGATTTCTACGGTACCGGGGCGAAGGCATATTGTGTAAATGTGGAGGGAAAGTTAACGAAAAAAGCTAAGGGAGTTCCTGACTACGTCACCCAGAAAGAACTGACTCTTGATGATTATAGGGAGGCGGTTGACGTAGAAGGAACTCACATTCATCGACAGATGAACACTTTCCGTTCGCATTTACACGATATGTATGTCGAACTTAAAAATAAGGTAGCGCTATAACACGCGGACGATAAGCGTTACCTTATTCCCGGTGACTTAGAGAACACGCTTGCTTGGGGTCATCGAGATATTGAAAAGTATAAGGAATCATCGGAAATTCAATGAGCTAAGACTGATCACCGACAGCTAACTTTACATCAATCACCTTTGATAGCTAAATGTGTGTGACTTTAGAGGCTGTGATATTAGGCTAGTAATTTATTTTAGATATTTAATTATTGTATTTATTTTACCCAGATCTACCCTATTTAATGTATTTAATGTATTTACCTAGTTACTTTATATGTATATTTTACCCAAGCTTACCCTATTTCTATATATATTGTTTGTATATTGTACTCTATTTACGATTTACGGACCACTGTTCGGTCCCTTTTTTACTTTTGTAAATTTATACCCGTTAATAAACGTTGGGTTTTTGTGTTTATATTGGTGTTTTATTTCCTTAGTTAGAGCAAAGAAAAAACAAATTGACATTGGGCTCTTTATTTAGTAACAGTATAATATTCAATATTAAGCTTATGCAATTCATAAATTTGCTTTGCAAATAGGTGGATTAGCTTCTCGGGCCATCTAAGTAGATACTTGTCTGTTGCGGCATCTTCAAACTTGAGGCTTCTCTTATCACCATTGCGATGAAACACTAGCGTTGTCCAATTATCATAAATATATCTACCCAATGGGTATTGAAACAATCAAAAGTGCTTAAAAATTCTTCAAATTCATCACTAGAGAAAGAAAATTTGCCATAACCAATAGTATCCAAAATTACTTGTTTGCGTTCCTCTTCGGACGTAGTAAAAATGACAGTTATAAAATCATCAATCTCGTAAACTCGGTTAGGCTTAGTCTTCGGAACTATCACTGGAACATCTGAACATCTCGAAGAAGATTCAAACACCTTATCCCAGCTGGAAGAGGAGGAGGAGGAGGCAGCCATTGGTAAGTTTAAACGGTGAGTTTCACAAACAGTCTAACCAAAGATTTCTATTCTTGGAAAAACTTAATGTCTCTTTTCAGCTTGCGTATTTTTTCCAAATGCTCGTCTAATGGAATAAAATTATATAAACTATGAATAGTATTGGATTTAATTTGATGTAATAACAACAGCAAAATATGCATTAGTACCTCGAAACTTACGAGGATGGGGGTTAGATCTTAGGTAGATAAACGAAAACTATGAAATAAAAAAAGATATAGCCTTTAATAATTTTGTGAAAATGCCATCTGCTGGATGATGATATCAAGTGAAAAGAACCGAAAGCAAGGTGGAGTAAATTTATATCCTACAAGAATGAAATAGGACAACTGTATGGAGTGAAAAAAAATTATAATGGAGAGACAAAGTCCTAGAGAGAGACCCTCTGTTTCCGGAAACAGCTAAACAAACAGCTAAAAACAGCTAAAAACAGACCCCCTGTTTCTGGAAACAGCTAGAAAACAGCTAAAAAACAGCTAAAAACAGATCCTGTTTCTGGAAAAACAGCTAAAAACAGACCCTGTTCTGGAAAAACAGCTAAAAAACAGACCCTGTTTCCGGAAACAGCTAAACAAACAGCTAAAAACATTTAAAAACAGACACCCTGTTTCTGGAAATAGCTAGAAAACAGCTAAAAACAGACCCTGTTTCTGGAAAACAGCTACAAACAGACCCTGTTCTGGAAAAACAGCCAAAAAAACAGACCCTGTTTCCGGAAACAGGTATGAAACAGCTAAAAACAAACCCCCCTGTTTCGGGAAAACAGCTAAAAACAGCGAAAACCGGCCACCCCCTGTTTTCGGGAAAACAGCTTAAACATCTAACTACCCAACCACTCAACCGCTGAACTGCTTAACCTCCCAACCGCTCAACAGCTGGACCGCTTAACCGTTCAACCACTTAACGGCTAAGAAAACAGACCCTGTTCCAGGAAAACTGCTTAAACGTCTAACCGCCCAACTGGACAACAGCTAAAAAACATAGGTTATTTCGGTGATATACTTTTACATATGTCGTATGACACTGTCCTTAACACGTAACCTATGTTAAATTTTTATTTCGACGTTTGACAAGTGACTGTTTGGTTGGGTTTGCTCAGGTTTGTCTCGTTGGGTTTGCTTAGGTTTGTTCAGGTCTGATCAGGTTTGTTTCAGTGGGTTTGCTCGGGTTTCTTCAGGTTTATTTGGGTTTGCTGAGGTTTGCGCGTTTTAAGGTTAGCTCAGGTCGCGCGCGCGACCTGAGCTAACCTTAAAACGCGCAAACCTCAGCAAACCCAAATAAACCTGAAGAAACCCGAGCAAACCCACTGAAACAAACCTGATCAGACCTGAACAAACCTAAGCAAACCCAACGAGACAAACCTGAGCAAACCCAACCAAACAGTCACTTGTCAAACGTCGAAATAAAAATTTAACATAGGTTACGTGTTAAGGACAGTGTCATACGACATATGTAAAAGTATATCACCGAAATAACCTATGTTTTTTAGCTGTTGTCCAGTTGGGCGGTTAGACGTTTAAGCAGTTTTCCTGGAACAGGGTCTGTTTTCTTAGCCGTTAAGTGGTTGAACGGTTAAGCGGTCCAGCTGTTGAGCGGTTGGGAGGTTAAGCAGTTCAGCGGTTGAGTGGTTGGGTAGTTAGATGTTTAAGCTGTTTTCCCGAAAACAGGGGGTGGCCGGTTTTCGCTGTTTTTAGCTGTTTTCCCGAAACAGGGGGGTTTGTTTTTAGCTGTTTCATACCTGTTTCCGGAAACAGGGTCTGTTTTTTTGGCTGTTTTTCCAGAACAGGGTCTGTTTGTAGCTGTTTTCCAGAAACAGGGTCTGTTTTTAGCTGTTTTCTAGCTATTTCCAGAAACAGGGTGTCTGTTTTTAAATGTTTTTAGCTGTTTGTTTAGCTGTTTCCGGAAACAGGGTCTGTTTTTTAGCTGTTTTTCCAGAACAGGGTCTGTTTTTAGCTGTTTTTCCAGAAACAGGATCTGTTTTTAGCTGTTTTTTAGCTGTTTTCTAGCTGTTTCCAGAAACAGGGGGTCTGTTTTTAGCTGTTTTTAGCTGTTTGTTTAGCTGTTTCCGGAAACAGAGGGTCTCTCTCTAGGACTTTGTCTCTCCATTATAATTTTTTTTCACTCCATACAGTTGTCCTATTTCATTCTTGTAGGATATAAATTTACTCCACCTTGCTTTCGGTTCTTTTCACTTGATATCATCATCCAGCAGATGGCATTTTCACAAAATTATTAAAGGCTATATCTTTTTTTATTTCATAGTTTTCGTTTATCTACCTAAGATCTAACCCCCATCCTCGTAAGTTTCGAGGTACTAATGCATATTTTGCTGTTGTTATTACATCAAATTAAATCCAATACTATTCATAGTTTATATAATTTTATTCCATTAGACGAGCATTTGGAAAAAATACGCAAGCTGAAAAGAGACATTAAGTTTTTCCAAGAATAGAAATCTTTGGTTAGACTGTTTGTGAAACTCACCGTTTAAACTTACCAATGGCTGCCTCCTCCTCCTCCTCTTCCAGCTGGGATAAGGTGTTTGAATCTTCTTCGAGATGTTCAGATGTTCCAGTGATAGTTCCGAAGACTAAGCCTAACCGAGTTTACGAGATTGATGATTTTATAACTGTCATTTTTACTACGTCCGAAGAGGAACGCAAACAAGTAATTTTGGATACTATTGGTTATGGCAAATTTTCTTTCTCTAGTGATGAATTTGAAGAATTTTTAAGCACTTTTGATTGTTTCAATACCCATTGGGTAGATATATTTATGATAATTGGACAACGCTAGTGTTTCATCGCAATGGTGATAAGAGAAGCCTCAAGTTTGAAGATGCCGCAACAGACAAGTATCTACTTAGATGGCCCGAGAAGCTAATCCACCTATTTGCAAAGCAAATTTATGAATTGCATAAGCTTAATATTGAATATTATACTGTTACTAAATAAAGAGCCCAATGTCAATTTGTTTTTTCTTTGCTCTAACTAAGGAAATAAAACACCAATATAAACACAAAAACCCAACGTTTATTAACGGGTATAAATTTACAAAAGTAAAAAAGGGACCGAACAGTGGTCCGTAAATCGTAAATAGAGTACAATATACAAACAATATATATAGAAATAGGGTAAGCTTGGGTAAAATATACATATAAAGTAACTAGGTAAATACATTAAATACATTAAATAGGGTAGATCTGGGTAAAATAAATACAATAATTAAATATCTAAAATAAATTACTAGCCTAATATCACAGCCTCTAAAGTCACACACATTTAGCTATCAAAGGTGATTGATGTAAAGTTAGCTGTCGGTGATCAGTCTTAGCTCATTGAATTTCCGATGATTCCTTATCCTTTTCAATATCTCGATGACCCCAAGCAAGCGTGTTCTCTAAGTCACCGGGAATAAGGTAACGCTTATCGTCCGCGTGTGATAGCGCTACCTTATTTTTAAGTTCGACATACATATCGTGTAAATGCGAACGGAAAGTGTTCATCTGTCGATGAATGTGAGTTCCTTCTACGTCAACCGCCTCCCTATAATCATCAAGAGTCAGTTCTTTCTGGGTGACGTAGTCAGGAACTCCCTTAGCTTTTTTCGTTAACTTTCCCTCCACATTTACACAATATGCCTTCGCCCCGGTACCGTAGAAATCCCAAATGATTTTTCCTGCATACTCATCTTTCATTTTACCCAAAATTGATTGGTTTACAGGAACGTCATGTGGGTTATCTTGTGAGTAATTGGACGTGTCGAATCTATCTAAATTTTCTCGCATGTCATTATAGAAATTTCCCGTTGTAATTTTTAAAACAAGGGAATCGGTGTCAGTGTAGAGTAATACCGCGTTGTTGCCGTATTTTGGCTTAATATACCCGTACAAAAAGTCATACATAATAGTCTTGGATATTTCCAAGATGCTAAAACCTACGTAAATAGGCTTATTATATGTGACTTTTTGTTTTTTCATCTGGATAGCTACCAGGTTTTCGCCGAAAATCGTGCGGTCTTTAAAATGAGGTTTCGAGATTAACGCTTCGGCTGCCAACCTTCTACCAATATTTTCCCAATGAGAAACAAGTTTAACATCTACCCGTTTCTCCACATTTTCCATCGTTTTACCAAACACAGCGTTGTTCATAAGTTTGAAGAAATCCTTTTCAAACTTATTTTTCGCTTTATTACGCATCGCTGTGTTTAGGTCAATGTATTTCTTTAGCCATGGCGATTGATCAAAAGATATAACGCGATGAATTTTTGTGAGCTTAAGTCCATAATCTAAAGCCTGACGCAAATTTTGATAATGAATAATATATTTTTCTTTTTTAAGAAAGTTTGGTATTAATTTTGTAATGTCTTGGAATTTTGATTCTGGTGGGGCTATGGATTCTGGACAAAAGGGTAGTTCGTTGTGTAAATAATGCAACTGTTCGGGATATTCTAAATCTACCTCTAATATGTAGCCAGTTTTAGAATCATTCGCGATATTCATGTAATCTAAACTTTGAATTTCGGCCTCATCCAACCACTTAAAGTTCCCCGTTGGTAAATATTGTGACATGGCTGCACCATACAGGTTGGTGGCGTCCAAATACATGATGTAGGAAGTAGGTTTGGAAGCGTCATAATGAGGTATAAATTTATTATTTGCAAAAGCTTTTCTAACACTACACTGACTGACCCCGCCGCGATTACCGTGTTTAAAGAAGTGTACCATGTCTAGATCTGTCAGTAATTCTAAGTTAATTGATGTGGCCTTGAGTGCGGCGTCCATCGAAAGAGCGGGCGCTGTGAAGTACTGCGCAGGGTCTAGACCATAAGTACTATGGCACACGTCTCTAAAACTTTCAAACACATCAGTTAATAATAAAACGTCAGATTTTAAATAAATATCTGAATATTCGCCTAAAGTTTTACATTCAAATAAATTCCACACAGCCACAGCACGCTTGTAATCCTCTTTGCTAATGTCTTCTTTCTTTAGCTGGTTGTAAAAGTCTTTATGTGATGGTAGTTTAGCATCGTTCAATTTTGCGAAACTATCCACGTAATTATATGGGAAGACACCCTTCTGTCGAATAAGCTGAAACTTATTTTCTTCCGCGAAATATTTCCTAACTTCTCGACATTGTTCTGGTTTTAAATTTTGACTAAGTTTATCTAGACCGCTGGCCATGAAACGATAACTGTCGAGGAAGCGTAATTTTAAAAATACCTGCCGTTGTTTACCATCCCTGTTCTCGATGTTATCCACCAAAACATGTTTAGTAAAGGAGATGTACTTTTCCTTGTTTTGGGGGATAACATCCAGCTTTTCTTCGTTGGAAGCCAATTCCTTGACAAACAGGTGGGAATCAAAGTTGGACATATTATGGAAAAAGATGGGTATAAATTGCGGGATTTTGTAATTTAGGTTGCATACAGAGTGCCTTTATAGCTCCCTACCAAGTGGTCGTGATCGTGCACGCGATCGTTTAATGCTACATCAAATGGCTTTTCGCAAATATGACACACCGTAGCATTTTGATGCTCAATCTCTTGTTCCGCAGAAATAGGTATCATGGGTACTACTTCCTTCATAAAGCGATTATAGATTGATTTACAATCAATCTCTAAGCGTTTTACGAATTCTTTGTTAGCATCCGGACCCCTATAACTTTGGTAAATCGAATGAGCATCGTCAAAGTCACATTTGATGTAGTAACCGAACGAGTACGGAACATGTTTGTGCGTTCTCACAGTGTATGATGTATCGGGATCCTGCGCATTTTCCTCTGTATCGATAGGTTCAAGGATAGTTTCGAAATCGGCATAAACAACGAAAGGTACTTTTAATTTCTTTTCAAAGTTTGTAAATTTCAAAATATTCTCGGGAATCTCTTCGCCATATTTATTTTTTTTTAAATTTGTCGTTGGGACTTTAGCTAAAACGTGCCCGCAATCGTGCTCCTGATGAGCCTTTAATTTTTGTTCTGAATAAAAATGCGATAAACAACCATCACATAAATACTTCGTTCCGCAATGTAAAGATAATTGTCTTGAGATCACGCGAGATAAACTTCTTATTAAGCAGTAATGACTATTACCATAATCATCACTGGTTACTAACAAATTTACATGTCGCTCCCTATTACGAGAATTTGTAAAGTATAAGGGCCCAACAACTTCAATAATATTTTTACCATCTTCGAACCCTTTCTCCAGTCCGTATACGTTGATAGAAATATTATTGAGTCGTTCAAACTTCGCTACATCGGTAAGTTTAATCGGAAATTCTATACCTGTAAAGTCCAACTCGTTTTCAAATGGCAAATAGTTCGCGACTCTATTTGCATTTTGAGTTCGATCCAAAGGATGTAAGGCAGCTAGGACTGACCACATGAAACATTTTTGATCAGTGTTTTGAATGTTCAGAACAGCTTTCTTTGCTTCAATCTCCTTTGGCAGCGGGATGTAGGAAGATGGCTTTAGAGGCTGGATCTTGTTGATTCCTAATTCTAAATGGAGAAGCTGCTGAAGCGCCCACCCTGTAACAATAGAGATATCAATTAGCGAGAAATCTTAAACAGTTTGAATTTTTTTTTTGCAATAGTTTTACACTTACCACTATCCTTTTCCTGAAATTCGGAATGCTTTCGGTCTAGGATGATGATAAACTGCTCGAACAGCTCCTCCAAGTCTGTAGCCCCATTCACCATCTGGTACTTGCTGTTAAAGGACTTCACCTCTGACGACTCGCTCGACTGCAGGAGGAAGCGGCCGAAATCTCCAGTCCGACCTTCAGCTGGTCGTACTTTGCGCGGATGTCTCCCACCCACTTAACGAATTTTTGTTTCAGATGTCGTAGATACTGCTTTACGTTGGTAGGATCCTGGCTTGAAGTAAGTCGGTAAGTAGCAATTCGGCTCCTGAATGACGTTCTGATCAACTCTACTCCTTCCTCCTCCTGTATCACGTAGCATTTCTCTCGATGTCCCAGGGTCCTTAGATGGGCCCCCCATCGGTTCGTAGGAACATCTAGTTTGCATGTTTCACAATACTGCGTGGACGATGTTGTTGGTTCTGAAGATCGGAAATGAATAATTAGTATCTGAGTTATAGAAAGAAATTTATTCTTTAGACCACCAGAAATTTAAATTTTAAATACTCACCATCTGTCGAAACGAGTCTTGCTCTTTTCACCATGGATGTCTGCGTGGCATTAGCTAGTCTTTTGGGAGCAGGGTGTTTCTCCTTCTGGTGACGAAGAAGAGCCCCCTCCGACTTGAAAATTCCGCTGCAGACGTTGCAGATCTTGACCGCTATGCGGCAATCCCCATGACGCTTGAAGTTGTCCTTCCTGGTAAATGTACGATCGCAATATTGGCAAACAAACATTTTCTATAAAAAAAAAAATATTTTTACTGAGGGTTGAGGTTAGCAGCGATTGATATTTTTAGTTATTTCATACTCTTGCGCAATATTATTTTTTATCCTTATAGAACTATTGACTTATGTGGTAGATGAACGCCCACATTAAATCGTTTTTACAAGTAGCAGTTACAAAGACACAACTATAATTTTTTAATAATAGGACTGACAGAGTTGGTGTATTTTTAACACTACTCTAAACGCAATTACTAATTTTCGCTAAATCTTAATAAGACATAATAAATTTCCAGCGCAGAATTCCTACTATCACTAACTTTTATTTGTTTTTTGATATAATAAATAGAAATAAATGTACTTACCAAATAATATTACACACACTTTTCAACACGCAATAAAATAAAGCAAGCGTGTATTTTTTCACGAACTGACTGTTCTGCAAGAAACCTTGGAAGCGAGTGTTGAATCAACTGTTGGTTTCCCCATTAAGAACACACTTAAACAATTAAAACGTTGGTTGTACTGGCCTTGCCTCATGCCAATTAGATTAGCGCGGAAAACACGTTTAAGCAATTAAAGCGGTTGTCGCGTTGACCTTGCCTCGTGCTTATCAGTTGGTTCACGTTACCTAGTAGCATATTACTAATATTGTGGTATACAGCGTGTAAAAATATTAGAGTATACGGGGTGATTTCTATCTTATTCCGCAACGATCATTGACAATGGCCACTGCATTGCGAACAGGGTTGCGAGCTTTAGCAGTAATCTAAGTGAGGGATGTTTAAAACAGTTTAACAAATAGAAGGATGCCGTCATCATGATTGAACTCGAGGATTGTGGAAATTTTAACATTTTCTTTATGTTATTAAATCCACTAATGTTCATAATTTCTATAATTAATCGAAAATTTACTATACGGGGATGATGTAAAAAACAACAACAGCTGCAAGCCTACGCCTAAACGGCTCAACGGATTTCGATGCCATTTGGGGAATATATTTTATTCCTCCTACCCGTCATCCCTATCTAAGCAAAAAAAAAATTTAAGGCCCTTCTGGCCTACGCAGGAGAAATGGTCCAAATGGCCGTAATATTTTGGAGGGTTTTGAACCTGTATATCTCATGGTCTTTACGACTTCTATCTAACACCAAAATTTTAATTCTTCAACACTTATCGTTTACGTGCTAGCCGTAATTTAGTTTTTATCTAACGTCATCCGTTTCTGTGCTCCTGATACATGAAACACCTTTGTAGCCCTCTAGCGCCTAAACGGCTCAACGGATTTCGATGCCATTTGGGGAATATATTTTATTCATCCTACCCTTCATCCCTATCTAAACCAAAACTTTTTAAGGCCCTTTTGGCCAACGTGAGAGGAATTGCCTAAAGGACCTTACTCTTTTTGGGGGTTTTTAAGCCTATATATCTAATGGCCTTTATGACTTCTATCTAACGCCAAAATTTTAATTCTCCAACACTTATCGTTTAGGGACGAGGGCCTCTATAAATTACTAATTCTTCTGCACTAACGTCATCTTTCTCCGAAACTCTGAACAGTATTTCTAGTTTACTTGTATTCGTAGCAGTAACCTGTTTAATATTATTAACTAATTTTGTATATAAGGTTGCTAAATATAGATATATCTTGTGGCTAAATAAATAATTTTCCTACTACTGTGTGTTTTCTTCCTTTAATCCATTTATTACATATCGTTATCATCGTGACTTCGCTAAAAACAACAACAACAACAACTTGCTTGCCTCCCAGCTGCCGCAAGCCTTTATGTTCGGAACTCAATATTTTATGTGAAGCAGATGGCCAGGTCGGCTAGAGCGTTGGTAATTCCACGTTGTAATATGCAGGTCCCAGGTTCTAATCATACTATCGGCAAAATAAAGAAAAAAGTTTTTGACGTCATTTTTCCCTGAAATACTTAATACTAATAATATTCTTAAGGAGTAGTAGTACTAATATCCGATGCAGTTAGGTCCCAATCGATAGTGCCAAGTGGTTGATGTCCAAGTAGTTAAAGCCCCAAGTAGTTCCAGCCCCAAGTAGTTAAGACCAAAGTAGCTAACGCCCAAGAGTGTGACAGTTGACAGATGACAGTTGACAGATGACAGTTGACAGATGACGTATGACAGGTGACAGATGACGTATGATAGATGACGTATGACAGGTGACAGATGACGTATGATAGATGACGTATGACAGGTGACAGATGGCGTATGACAGGTGACAGATGACGTATGACAGGTGACAGTTGGTCAAGGTCAGTTCTCAAGGTCAAGGTCATGACTCAAGGTCAAGGTCATTTCTCAAGGTCAAGGTCAAATAACACTCGCCCACGTGGGCGATATATAGCGCATGCGCAGTTACAGCATCACCTCCTCCGGAGGACGGAGGATGCAGAACATCCCATCTATCACTACTCCAACTTTTTTATTTATATACGTATACAAAAGTAGGTGTAACAATTTTCTTGATTTATTAAAAAAAGATACAAACTAAAAAAATTTTAATGGAAAACCTACGACTGTTTATTTTTTTTCCAACGTTGTTATATTATTCTCCTCATACCATATTTCCCCCGAGGTATCAACGCCCCCAGTGGGGAGTGTGGAGTCCCTCCCGGTGGAGAACCTCTGATATGTATATCGGGTTAGAAACAAATAAAACAATTTCTTACTTTTCGAAATTGCCGACGTATCGACTATATATTGAATCTTCATCAGGGCTATTTAAAAAATGCTGACAATTTTTGTCAGGTAGCTTATTAAAAGTTCTACTCAAATATTACGTCTCGATGTATATTTTCAGTGGTACAAGAATCACTGTAATGGATTAAGTTTATATAATGTATACAGGGTGTCCGAAAAGTCTTAATATGGGATCTTTGCTATTAGTAAAGATAGAGGCGCCAAATTTTAGGTGTATCTTATTTGTTAATAAATCAACTGTTTTTATGTTATTTAACTTTTTCAGCCCCCTTGAGGGGTAACGCTAGTAAGTTAGGATCAAAAATTTTAAACGCAACCTTATGCCGTGTTGTACCTCATTTTAAAGGTCTTTAAAAAAGAAGCATCTTACCGCAAATTCGAGGTCCGTATCCTAATTCGTTTTTAAATGCCAAGCTTTTAAAAATAAAAAATCGTTAAAATAAAAATTTGAGTACCTACCTTTATTTCTCTTATTATTTTAAAGTTGTTCAAAATGACCACAATGAACGTTTTGGCAGTAATAAAGTCGATTTTGACCGCTGCCAAGAAGTAGCACCTGCCATTCTCGAAAATGTGAAAAGTGAGTTGAAAAATCGATTTTATTACTGCCAATAAGTTCACGGTGGTCATTTTTAACAACTTTTGAAGTGATAAGAGAAATAAAAGTATTTAAATTTTTACTTTTTTTCACGATTTTTAATTTTTAAAGGCTTGCAATTTAAAAGAGAAATTATGATACGGACCTCGGGTTTGCGTTAAAATGTTTATTTTTTAGAGGCCATTAAATTGAGATACCACACGGCATAGGGTTGCATTTAAAATTTTTGACCTCAACTCCCTAGCGTCATCCTTCAATGGTGTTCAAAAAGTTAAATTATATGAAAAAGTAGATTTATTAACCAGTAAGATACACCTAAAATTTGGGTCAATCTTTACTAATAGCAAAGATATTTGCTCATACCAGGACTTTTCGGACACCCTGTATATATTATCTATTCTCAACCCATTACAGTAATTACTCTATTTATGATAATTCTCTCTCTAATCATCTATATAAAGTCGGGAGACGCTATGGTACTAATTTCTTTAAATTATTCATTACCATCAAGAAGGCGTGAAGAACCAACTGCATTGTAATTAACAACAATAAACATCAAAACATTTCAGCTACCCTAAATATTTTTTAAACAAAAACAAAGTATGTGTTACTGATTAAATTAAATGATTATTTACTCTCCTCTTGACATTAACAAAAATCTATCTCGCCATTTCTTCAATTTTATAAGAAATTCTTTGTCATCCTAGTCCTGTTTCATTTATGCGAGCGAAACATTGCCATAAAATAAATCTAATCAATACCAAACTTCTACAGATGTTACTCTATTCATCAAGTCACAAATACAGTATTGCCAAATGTACTGGTTCAGAATGGTATGAAGCATAATCAAACTACATATATACGCCGAGCTGCAAGCAGCGCCACTCTCTAATGCGGTCAAAGCTTAAACCCGAAAACAAACCTGAACCACTCACAAAATACCAATTTTTGTCTATACGCGCATTTTTTCACAGTCAAAATCAATAACAAACAAGGAGTTTATTACTGAGCTCTGTAAGAAAGCTATTATCAAGAATAAATAGGGCCCCTAAAATTTTTTATTAAGGCAAAACCATCCTGAACCATATGTACGGTTCAGGTCGGTCGAGCTGGTTCAGGATGGTGCATACAACTATGTACTTCTGGTTCAGGATTGTACAGTTCCCCTATATATATATATATATATATATATATATATATATATATATATATATATATATATATATATATATATATATATATATATATATATATATATATATATATATATATATATATATACAGTGTGTCCACGGATGGACCTAACTATACTTGTAAACTTTCTTATTTTGCATTTTAGAAGAAAAAGTTATTCTTCAAAACAACTTTTGCTTATGCTAAAAAGTCCACCGCCTTATTCAAAATTTCCAATTAACATACAGGGTCGATATAAAACGAGAAAAACTGAAAATAAGTCAAGAATAAAGTACCTGTTATTTGAAAGAAAGGTGAAAATGTTACAGAGAAAAGATGTTTGTAATGTCAATAAAAGCTTAGATATCCAATTTAAACGTTGTATCTCAAAACTGATTTATTTGACTTTAATGATTAAAGTAATAATAATTACACAAATTTATCAAAAGTTAATAATTTATTGAAGAACGATAACATAAATACAAACAAACATTACTCTACATGTTGTCTTCCTACCGCTACACATTTTTCAATCAATGTCCTAAATTTTTCGTACACTAGATGAATGGTATGCTCATTTATTTCGGCTATTGCTTCTATAATGTTCTATTTTAAAAGATTTTCATCATCGTGAAGATCATTCACATAAACTTTTTGTTTAAGATGTCCCCATAAAAAAATCTAGTGGGGTGATGTGTGGGGAACGTGGAGGCCATCTAATGGGACCGAACTGTCCAATCCATTTGTTAGCAAAATGCCTATCTAGCCACTCCCTAACTCTAATTGCTTTATGTGCAGGACAACCGTCCTGTTGAAAATGAAGGGTCTGTCTCATTTGCGAGTTTACTTCATCCAGAGCAGGGAGTAAGAAGTTTTCCAACATCTCTATGTATGTGTTCTGGTTTACGGTTCCGTCAAAAAAATAGGGACCAATAATTTTATTATACCATTAACTTTTTTTATATCGCTGACTATTTGTTATAATTCGGAAATTTGGATTTTCTTTCGATCAATATCTAGAATTCTGGCTGTTAACGACTCCATTCGTGGTAAATGTTGCTTCGTCAGAGAAAACAATGTTTCTGTAAAAATATCTTACCTGCATATATCCTGCAATAATCACTTTGGCTAAATTTGTATAATTATTACTTAAATCCTAATAAAGGCAAAACAATTAACTTTGAGATACAAGGTTCCAATTTGATATCTGAACTTTTATTAATACTACAAACATCTTTTCTCTGTAAAATTTTCACCTTTCATTCAGGTACTATATTCTTGACTTAGTTTCAGTTTTTCTCGTTTTTTATCGACCCTGTATGTTAATTCGAAATTTTTAATATGGCGGTGGACTTTTTAGCATAAGCAAAATTTGTTTTGAAGAATGACTTTTTCTTCTAAAATGCAAAATAAGAAAGTTTACAAGTATAGTTAGGTCCATCCGTGGACACACTATATATATATATATATATATATATATATATATATATATATATATATATATATATATATATATATATATATATATATATAGGCAAGAACTGTGGAATTATATGGGAGCAGAAATGCTCATGCTACTGTAAGGCCTCTGATGAGTCGATGTGGTGTCTTTTAACAACTTAGACACCGAGGAAGACGAAACAGTAGTTCTCCAGATAATTCCAAACATACTTAACTATATATATATATATATATATATATATATATATATATATATATATATATATATATATATATATATATATATATATATATATATATATATATATATATATATATATATATATGCCTGAAATTGGTGATGACAGTATTGCGATCTCGGAAACTAGAAAGAGATAGAAAGACGGTTAAATGGGGAAAGTTTTAGGCAATTATGTTAGTAGTTTATTGGTACTTGCGGATCGATTCTGGTTCTTTTGGTTTTTGAGATATTTTGAAAAAACTAAAATGTTGCATTTTCTTAGATCGGTTGTAACTTTTTTATGTCCCAATATTTTTGAAATCTGCAAACACATTTTGATTGCCACTTTTTACATAGAATATGCCTACTTGGTCATATTTTAGTTACAACTTTTTGGTTTCCTGGAACCATCATCAACTTTCTTTTTTCTTACGACCGCCATATTGGATTTTTTACTCATCGAAAACTACTTAATTTTTCCTATAATATGATACCAAACACTAATACAAAATAAAAATTTATATCCTCAAAATAACTAAAAAATACATTTTTAGGGAAAATTCGAACATTATTTGGCAACACCGACATATCGGATAATCCTTTAAGTACTTAAGAATAAAGTTCAATAAATGTTTATACTATTTTGAATTAAGGTGAAAATTTTATAAGTCTTTTGAAAATCCTAAAAATCTAAAATACCTATTAAGTATCTAATACCTAATTCGATAAATCTGTTATTGTAATATTTTTGTTTAGAAGGCTTTGAACTTAATATTTTTGGTTAGAAGGCTTTGAACTTTAAACAAATGAATTTTTTTAATCTGTCCAATATTTTTTGTTCGTTTAATAAACAAAATTAATAATGGCGTTAAATTTTTCTAACGAAGAGAAATAATTATTTTGCAGTGTACCCCGAACGACGACAACCCAGCAGAACGTATTTCCCTAAACTGACTAGAAATTTACTAGAATTTGGTAGTTTTGAAAAGCCTCGTCCCAAAGAATATGTAAAAGATAACGAAAATCGTAATAGAAACATTTTAGAACATTTTAATGAATATCCGACATCATCTACAAGAATTTCTGGCACACAGCTTGGTATTCCGAAATCCACCGTTCATGATGTTTTAAAGGTTACTAAATACCAGCCTTACAAGCCAACAATTGTACATACAAGGACTTCAAGAAGGTGATTATGATAGGCGAGTCATTTTTTGCAATTGATATCTTGGTAAATGTGGAGAAAATCTCACTTTTTCAAATAATGTTTTATGGACAGATGAAACACATTTCACCAACTGTGGAGTTTTTAATAAAAAGAATCACCATTACTGGGCTTCTGAAAATCCACAATTACTCGAACCACGCAGATTGCAAGTACGATTTGGATTTAATGTGTGGTGTGGAATAATTGGTAAAAATACTTTATATTGGTTAAAATGAACTTTACAGTAAAAAATGCTTGAATTATTTATCTTCAAAATTTATTTACTAATAGTATAATAATTACGAAGTACCTTTTTATAATTTTCATTATTTTTGGAAAATCGTCTAATTGGCCCCAAACATTGACCGGTCCAAGATACCTTGCAATGTTGCAAAATCATATTATTCCTACACTTCGAGAAGTTGTTCCCAATGATCAATTTAATAACGTGTGGTTTCAGCAAGATGGTTGGCCCGAGCATAATTCCAGACAAGTACAAACATTTTCAACGGAGACTTTCGGTGAAAAGGTAATATCTACCAGTGGTCCCGTGCGCTGGCCTGCTAGGTCCCCGGACCTTACTCCATTGGACTTTTATTTATGGGGATTTGTCAAAAATGAGATTTACGAATTTAATCCCCCCGAAACCCGCCAAGTTCTTGAGCAACGAACTCGGAATATTTTTAGACATATTAACCGTAACACCATTCGTCGTGTAACCAGAGCTGTCGAAAAAAAATGTCAGCGATGAATTGAAAAAAATGGTCGACATTTTGAACCTTAGTATTAGTTTGTTATTAATTATAACATTTTCACCTTAATTAAAAATAGTATAAACAGATATTGTTATTTAATTAACTTTATTCTTAAGTAAGAGGATTATCCAATATGTCGGTGTTGCCAAATATGTTCGAATTTTCTCTAAAAATGTATTTTTTAGTTATTTTGAGGTTATAGATTTTTATTTTGTATTAGTATTTGGTATCATATTATCAGTGGCGATCCGTGGTCAGTAAAAGAGGTGAGGCCAAAAGTTATAATATGAAGCATATAGTTTTATTTAAAACACACATCAAAACGTAAAATATCATAAAACGGAAATCAAATGGCAAACTTAAAAACAAACTAAGAAAAATGCAAAATTATGTTTTATAGATTAAGTCTATCTTTCTGTTGCACTTAATCGCAAACGATCCTATTACTAAGTTATAAAATGAGTCAGAAGAATACATTTTAATTATTAATCCTTTTCTATAGACACTACAGCCAAACCATTTAACATTTCTTGTGCAGTCGAATTTCTCGAATAAGTTTTATGAGTTTTAAAGCTAAAAAATTTCTTTCAACTGAAACCGATGCTCCAGGTAGTGTTGGCTATTAAACATAACAATTTGTACATTTCTGATAAAACCTCGTTTAGACCATTTTTGAACATTTTGTCTCTATAATCTCTGGCAAAGATAAGGAACGGAACTGTATGTCAGCAAAAAAAATTGTAAGCTCGGTTTTGCATCGGTCTTTTTGGAAAAGATTTTTATAACTTTGAACTAAATTGTTAAATAACTGATTTAGAAATGATACGTCAAAATCGGCAAAAAGCGTTTGGTTAAATTAGGTTCAGAAATAATAACTTATTAATACCGTTAAATCGATCTGTAATTTGATTATCATCAAGCACTTCATAAAATAACGCCTGGTAAGTCAATGTAACATCATTGTTAATTAAGTCCTTATTTTCGGTTCTTGCCCGTATACTTGTATAATAGTACTTGTGAAGTAGGTCTCCCATTAGTAACAGTTTCATTTTTTTCACGTTGAGAACGCATAGAAAATGACGTTTGCCGCAGCAATAAAACATCATAAAATACGTAGCTCCGTTCTCAAATAAAATATCTAGTAAATCAGGAGGCCAAGCGCTTTACAGGCCTCTCTTCACTATAAATTCGCGCGTGGAAGCAACGAATACGTGTACGCGTGGAAGTGAGTAATATAAACATACTAAATAAAGACAGAACCATTCACACACGCCCAGAGACGAGCTGCTTCGAGAGTCTAGCGCTCACCGGGCCTCTGCTGCATAGGCCGTTCTCTCATAGAAGAACTTGTTAACATACAGCGCGTACTGCGAATATCGCATGTGGTTCTTTTTTTGTCGAATATATTGTCGCAAATATTAGCGCTTCCCTTGTAAATAATAAAAGTGACTTTATAGACGTTTGCTAAACCTTTCGACCTTTATAATTGCCAAATTTATATAATAAATTTTAGATTTGAAGTAATGTGATGAAGAAGAGCATGTTAATCAATCTTACGAAAATTTTCATTGTTACATTTTAAATTAATTGTAGTGAGGAGATCTTACGAAAATGTTCATTTTTACATTTTAAATTAATTGTAGTGAGGCCGGGCCTCACCTGCCTCATGCTACCGATCGCCACTGCATATTATAGGAAAAATTAAGTACTTTTCGATGAGTAAAAAATCCAATATGGCGGCCGTAAGAAAAAAGAAAGTTGATGATGGTTCCAGGAAACCAAAACGTTGTAACTAAAATATGACCAAATAGGCATATTCTATATAAAAAGTGGCAATGAAAATGTGTTTACAGATTTAAAAAATATTAGGAAATAAAAAAGTTACAACCGATCTAAGAAAATGCAACATTTTAGTTTTTTCAAAATATCTCAAAAACCAAAAGAACTAGAATCGATGCGCAAGTACCAATAAACTACTAACATAATTGCCTAAAACTACCCCCATTTAATCGTCTTTCTATCTCCTATAGTTTCCGAGATCGCAATACTGTCATGACCAATTTCGGGCACCCTGTATATATATATATATATATATATATATATATATATATATATATATATATATATATATATATATATATATATATATATATATATATATATATATATATATATACCGGGAGCAGAAATGCTCATGCTACTGTAAGGCCTCTGATGAGTCGATGTGGTGTCTTTTAACAACTTAGACACCGAGGAAGACGAAACAGTAGTTCTCCAGATAATTCCAAACATACTTAACTATATATACAGTGACCGGCAAAAAGTTCGCAACATATGGGAAAAATTTTTATTAGGTGAGTATTGGAAAAACTTTTCCGGGGAATCGGTTCTGCATGTCCGATAACCTAAAAATCGATTTTGACATACGTCACGTGACCACTGGTATAGCGTCAAATTAAAAAAACAATTGTTAATTTACAAAAAGTGAGGTTAGTTGACGAGATATCAAAAAAAGTTATTTGAAAAAATTGCTTAGAATTAAATTCTAGGTCCTTGTGCAAAATTTTAAGATTTTATTTAAAAAAATTGGAAAACTCAATTTTTTTTAAATATTTTTTTATCGATTTACAAATTTCCAGTTTTTTTCGTTTAGATAGCTTGGCTAATGTAAAGCCCATGTATCTGGATGAAAATAAACGAATGTAGTAGTTTTTTCTACAATTGACAGGACAAAATTAAAAAAAACAGAGTTTCGCCGGACGCTAGCTGTTGCAATGATTTGTATCTAGCAGCAGTGTCAAAATTTTAGAGACATTTCAATGAGATTACATTGAGAAAACCTTAATCGTCTTAAATATATCTGAAGTTCGACTTTTTGTAAAGTTAAGGGGAGTAAAATAGATAATAAACAAAAAATTACCTGTTTATTTAATCGAAATTTCATAAACGAAAACCAATGTAAGAAAAACTTAAAAGTAGTCAAATTCTGTACTAACAACATAAAAAATCATTGTTTTTCCTTGGGTGCACAAAATTTAAAACTCAGTATGACCACCATTTCTCTCCATACATACTATTGTTCTCGAGCGCAACTCTCGATTAACATTTCGGAGCATTTTACGATTTATTTGCAATACACAATTTCTAATGACATTCTCTAAATTTTGTATATTCCTAAAGGGTCGATGTTTGTACACAGAGTTCTTTAGGTATCCCCACATAAAGAAATCTAACGGAGTCAGATCTGGTGATCTCGCAGGCCACGGATTTTCAGAAAACCGTCCTATCCACTGGTTTCCAAATTCTTGATCCAGCCATCTCTTCACCTCATTTGTGGAATGAATGCTAGCTCCGTCTTGTTGAAAGTATAAATTTCTTCTTTCGGCTAATGACAAATTGTCTAAAAAGTCAGATATCTCAGTTTGTAGAAATTCTAAATATCGTTCTGAATTTAAATTGTCTCTAAAGAAAAAAGGTCCCACTATTCTGAGGTTGAAAATACCGCACCACACATTAACCTTAAAACTATATTGGTCTTTACTCTGAATTACAAAGTCTGGGTTTTCGGTGGCCCACCATCTACAGTTTTGTGAACTGACGGTTCCGTTAGAGGTAAATGTAGCTTCATTCGAGAAAAGAACGTTCTTTGGGAAATTAATATCTTCCTCAATCATACCCTGGAACCAGGCACAAAAATCGAAGCCGGCGTCATAATCCCTATCTTTTAATACTTGTACAAATTTAGGTTTGTACGGATGAAATTTGTTTATTTTTAATATCCTCCGCACAGATCTTTCGTGAATGTTAGTGATCTCCGATATTTGACTAACTGCTAATTGGGGTGTTTCTGTGATCGACAAACACACATCCAGAGAACCTTCGTCACCTGTTACCGGTTTTTCATGGGAAACTTTATACTGATTTTCTACCGATCCCGTTTGTTTAAATTTATTGACTAGACGAGATACTGTGGAATAATGGAGGGATTTATCGGGGTGCCTCTCATTAAAAATTGCTGCTGTTTCTCTATGGCTTTTGTAATTATCTCCAGAAATTAAAATAATTTCTATCTTTTCCTGAAGAAGTAGTGTGGGTGCCATTTTAAGGAATAAAATATTAATAAACTTATGTAAAATATCAAACTTAGTAAGATGCGAGACATAAACCAATGACATAGGTTGAAATCAAACAAATTATAATTTGTTTGACATTTTTCTGTTGTTTTTAACCTACTAGATTATTTGGTTGTTTTAATTTCAGAGCCTGCTTTGGTAGTTTTAAGTACAACTAAATAGACCTGGTTGTTAAATTTATGTGCGAAAAATCTTAATAAAATCTTGATACAGTCATTTCATTAGATTCAAACCATTGCAACAGCGAGCGTCCGGCGAACACCTATTTTTTCGATTTTGTCCTGTCAATTGTAGAATTGTAGATCTGACTCCGTTAGATTTTTTTATGTGGGGATACCTAAAGAACCCTGTGTACAAACATCGACCCTTTAGGAATATACAAAATTTAGAGAATGTCATTATAAATTGTGTATTGCAAATAAATCGTAAAATGCTCCGAAATGTTAATCGAGAGTTGCGCTCGAGAACAACAGTATGTATGGAGAGAAATGGTGGTCATACTGAGTTTTAAATTTTGTGCACCCAAGGAAAAACAATGATTTTTTGTGTTGTTAGTACAGAATTTGACTACTTTTAAGTTTTTCTTACATTGGTTTTCGTTTATAAAATTTCGATTAAATAAACAGGTAATTTTTTGTTTATTATCTATTTTAATCCCCTTAACTTTACAAAAAGTCGAACTTCAGATATATTTAAGACGATTAAGGTTTTCTCAATGTAATCTCATTGAAATGTCTCTAAAATTTTGACACTGCTGCTAGATACAAATCATTGCAACAGCTAGCGTCCGGCGAAACCCTGTTTTTTTTAATTTTGTCCTATCAATTGTAGAAAAAACTACTACATTCGTTTATTTTCATCCAGATACATGGGCTTTACATTAGCCAAGCTATCTAAACGAAAAAAACTGGAAATATGTAAATCGATAAAAAAATATTTAAAAAAAATTGAGTTTTCCAATTTTTTTAAATAAAATCTTAAAATTTTGCACAAGGACCTAGAATTTAATTCTAAGCAATTTTTTCAAATAACTTTTTTTGATATCTCGTCAACTAACCTCACTTTTTGTAAATTAACAATTTTTTTTTTAATTTGACGCTATACCAGTGGTCACGTGACGTATGTCAAAATCGATTTTTAGGTTATCGGACATGCAGAACCGATTCCCCGGAAAAGTTTTTTCGATACTCTCCTAATAAAAAATTTTCCCATATGTTGCGAACTTTTTGCCGGTCACTGTATATATATATATATATATATATATATATATATATATATATATATATATATATATATATATATATATATATATATATATATATACAGTGTGTCCGCTTAAGTTCTGTTCATATGGGAAACTTTTTTATTATTAATTTTACGAAAACAAGTTACTCTTTAGAAAAAGTTCTGCTTCCTGAGAAAATAATATTAAACTATTAAAACTTGAGATAGTGTGTATGTACAGGATAGTCAAAAATTTAAAAAAATCTAAATTGGCCTAAGAGAGAAGGGGTGTGATTTAAACGGGCAGCGAAATATTGCGATTTTGATACGTCGTAATATACGATTAGTCGGCGAAATAATGGATTGGGCGGTGAAGCTTGATCAGGTAATAAAACAAAAAATGGTATGCGTTTTAGATTTGAACAAGCAGCTTCAAAACCTTTTAAGCAGTAAAAAAAGTAAGTTGCAACTAAATAAATTTTCGATCTGTGGGAAATAGATTACATTTTATTTCTTTTTGCCTGCTCCAAAAACAAGTTGACTGCTGAAAAAATATTGTAACATTACAAATTGATGGGTAATCTAATACTGTTCTGACTGCTCTAAAATGAACTTACCATGTCATAATGGGTAATTAATTACGTAAAAAATAAACCATTTAATTAGAAAATTCCAAATATTTATTAATGTAAAAGAATATACATTTCATGGTATTAAGAGTAAGGCTGCCCACTGTGAGTGCCGCTCCAGTAGCATTACATGGCGGGGAACTCGGCCGCAGCAGCAGTTCAGTTTCGCTTTGAAGGTGTGTGTGGTTGGTGATTCAATTTTTTTTACGTCGCAGTGAATTTGGTAGTTCGTAATATGCCGAATGTGTGCAGAAACACGCGACTGTTTGCGCAGAGTGAGTTTATGTGGGAATTTCCTTATTTAAAATATAAAGGGTCGCAAATAATATGTGGTTTGTTAGCGAACAGATCAAAAGTGGCCAATCTTAGTGATGATCAAAAGTTTAACAGACGAACTAAAGAAACCGATCGCTGCTAATTGGTCGCACGAATCGCCTGACCATGTAGACCCCGCTACCTACTAATGAATCTCGCCGCTATTTTCAAACAATTGCCAACTAAAAATATTAATACAGGTCATTTGACTTTCTGGCTTTTAAAGTAAATATTTTGCAGAAAACGAAACACTGCTTAAAAACTGCTGAACGATATTTAAATACCGAGCACATTTTATTCACAGCCTAATTTATTTTGTCGCCAGCCGATTAATAATTTCACCGGCGAACTAATAATTTGACTGCTCGAATAGATTTCGGACTGCCGAACGGGATATTTATTTGTTACTTAAAGTTTTATTATGCCGAACGCATCAACTATATTTTGCTCATCATTGTTTCACAGGCGGTTTATTTAAAGTATTGACAGAAAAGTATTATACAACCCGAGCAATTTTTTTGCCATTAAGGCTTACCTATCGACTTATTTAAATGGCAGCAGAAATAATTACTAGCCAGAGGGGTGTACCCTTAATTTTAGTTTTAGAGCAAAATGGAATAAGAAAATATTTCTTGGCATTAAAAATTATATCTGTCTGTACTCTTAGTATACTATTATTAAGAATAAAAATTTAAATCTTAATTATTAATGGCATGTCCAATATCTTGCCACCATTTCCCACCTGAATTTGAATTGCAACTGTCAGCTATGTTATTTGTCTGAAACATTAATTTGAATATTTAATTAGATAAATATGCCGTTGAAATTGAGTATGGAAGATAAATGTGAAATAAGGGTCCGGAACGCTTTCCGGATACCCGAATTAAGAATTTGTTCATATGCCATCGAAAAATAGGTGTTTCAAATAGTATTTTTTTGGAAAAAAAATTGCGGAATATTCAGTATCTTTCTTAAAAAATATATTGAAATTTGAAAAATTGCATAATAAAATGTCAGTTATATGCAGTGTTGCCAAAGTTGACTGAATTTCCTATAGATATTCTGTGCTCGATATTGGGGCAATGCGGCTTGAAACAAGTTAAGAGGAAATCTAAAGGATTATTAAGAATTTGAACGTATGTATATAAATATATACCGATATCGATGAAAACTGAGCAAACCTGAGCAAAGGCTCCGCAAGCAACGCAATAGAAAATAATAATATTACAATATTATTATTTATTTCCATTCTTAGACGACGACAGTAATCACAACTTGCAACTAATAACTATATTTTTGCTTTAATGCCAAAATTTTACAAAAAGGAATAAAAACACCAAAAAATCAATAATAAATAACCATAAAATAGTTGATAAAAGTCATGTTTTTTACTAATAAAGTAATTTCTGAGTAAAAATATTGTACTTTCCACATTAAAAGTTGTTTATAAACGTAAGTTATATTAATATTAATAAAAAAATGTGTTAAAATTCCAAAATTAACGGTGTCCGGATAGTGTCATGAATAAAGTTTTGCAAACGGGAGTAATTCCAGAGACGGCTCTAACCTAGTTGGAAATAAAATTTGGATTCGATTTGAAAATAAAATACAAATATTTATTTACCCACATTGTGTTATTTGAAAGTGCGAGATAAGAAAATACCATACAGGGTGTCTGAAAAGTCTTAGCATGGGCAAATATCTTTACTATTAATAAAGATAGAGACACCAAATTTTAGTTGTATCTTAGTGGTTAATAAATTTACTTTTTTATGTAATTTGACTTTTTCAACCCCCTTGGGGGGGTACGCTAGGGAGTTGAGGTCAAAAATTTTGAATGCAAACCTATGCCGGGTGGCCTCTTCTTTTAAAAGTCTTCAAAAAAGAAACATTTTACCGCAACTCCCGTATTTTAATTCATTTTTAAATGGCAAGCATATATAAATTATAAATCGTAAATCGTATAATCGGGCGGGGCACAAGTCGACCATTAGTCGACCTCTTGTGCCATACAGTCCCAGTGTGCGCTGCTATTTTTTGTTTTGTGGGGCACTTTTTTTCTAACTTTTTTCCAACTTTACTTCTTCATTTGTCGTTTTTATATTTGTTGTTTTTTGACATCTGCGCAGTAGACCAAAATGCGTACCACGCGCAAACCGAGCGTGCTAGACATGCGTACACAATTTCAGGAGATGTACTTGGGTGTCTACATTCGAACCCATTCACTTTTAAGACTATATCCCCAATAGTCAAAGTACCACTACGTATTTAACTTTATAACTTTTTCCCCAAGTTTTTTTCGACTTTATTTTTCGTTATTTGCCACCTGCGCAGTAGACTAAAATGAGTACCTCGCGCAAGCCGAGCGTGCTAGACATGCGTACGCAATTTCAGGAGATGTACTTGGGTGTCTACATTCGAAACCATGTACTTTGAAGAATATATCCCCAATAGTCAAGGTACCACTACGTATTTACCTTTATAACTTTTCCCCAAGTTTTTTTCGACTTTATTTTTCGTTATTTGCCATCTGCGCAGTAGACCAAAATGCGTACCTCGCGCAAACCGAGCGTGCTAGACATGCGTACGCAATTTCAGGAGATGTACTTGGGTGTCTACTTTCGAACCCATTCACTTGTAAGAATATATCCCCAATACAAGGTACCACTACGTAGTTAACTTTATAACTTTTTCCCAAGTTTTTTCGACTTTATTTTTCGTTTTTTGCCATCTACGCAGTAGACCAAAATGCGTACCACGCGCAAACCGAGCGTGCTGGACATGCGCACGGAATTTCAGGAGGTGGACATTGGTGTCTGCATTTGAACCCATTCACTTTTAAGAATATATTCCCAAAAGTCAAGTTACCACTACGTATTTAACATTATAACTTTTTCCCAAGTTTATTTCGACTTTATTTTTCGTTATTTGCCATCTGCGCAGTGGACTAAAATGAGTACCACGCGCAAACTAAGAGGGCTAGACATGCGCACCAAATTTCAGGGGATGTACTTTGGTGTCTACATTCAAACCTATCCACTTTCAAGAATATATCTCCAATAGTAAAACTACAACTACGTATTTAACATATTTTTGCGATTTTATGACGTCTTATTTTTTGAACATTCTTAACTATGTGACATTGTGACCAACCGTGCCAGCCTTACTAATCAGTTATATTACGCACTGACTTATTTCCGGCATGACCGCCTCTTATTATTCAAGCATTAGCCTTACCATAGTTATTGAGACTTTTGCGTCCTGTGAGAAATTCATAATATTGTATGTCTCACGGAACCCTCTATGCGCGAGTCGAACTTGCACTCAACCGTATTTCACACAATCACGGCAACGCCCATCAATTAAATTATTTCTGTCAAATACCGTATGTACTTATTTTCGGCATCGACGTCTCTGGTAACAGACCAACATTGACTGCCTTACTTATTACGTAAAAAGTTGTTTAGAATGGCCACCATGAACTTCTTGGAAGTAATAAAGTCCGTTTTGGAACTCTGCCAAGAAGTAACATCTGAGAAAAGACCTTTAAAATGGGGTACCACACGGCATAGGGTTGCATTTAAAATTTGTGACCTCAACTCCCTAGCGTAACACCCCAAGGGGATTGTAAAAGTCAAATTACATAAAAAGTAGATTTATTAACCAATAAGATAAAACTAAAATTTGGTGTATCTATCTTTATTAATAGTAAAGATATTTGCCCATGCTAAGACTTTTCAGACACCCTGTATGGTATTTTCGTATTTCGCACTTTCAAATAACACAATGTGGGTAAGTAAATATTTGTACTTTATTTTCACATCGAATCCTAATTTTATTTCCAACTAGGTTAGAGCCGTCTCTGGAATTACCCCCGTTTGCAAAGCTTTAGTTATGAAACCTGAAATAATTTTAATCGTTGGTGAAAATTACAAAACGTATTGTGAAGCTGCCGAAATTTTTAACAGACATCCTGATAAAATTATTTATTTCACAACAGTAGGGAACATAGTGACTAAATTCAAGACCTTTGGAAGTGTGGAAAATAACTACAACAAGAAACGTAGACCAAGGGTTGCAAATAATGAAACTGTGAATCACGTAATGTTGTCTGTAGTAGAATAAATCATTGCAAAAAAGGTCAACAACATTGCCAAATGATGTAGGTAAAACTACGATTTCAAAAATATTAAATGAAAACAAATTTCGGCCTTACAAACCAAAATTTATACATACCTTGAAGCCAGGTGATTTTGAGCGACGCGACGCTTAGAATTTTGTTTTTTAATACAAGGACAGTTAGAAGATATCCTTTCTTGACAAGAGATATTATTTTTACCGACGAAGCAACGTTCACCTCCAACGGGACTGTAAGTTCACAAAATTGTCGTTGGTGGAGTGATGTTAATCCAAATTTCACTATACGGACACGTGATCAGTACTCATTTAAAACAAGTGTGTGGTGCGAAATTTACCAAAATATAATAATAGAACCTTTTTTTCGGCACAATTTAAATGGCGAAATTGCTTTTTTAAAATAATTATTTGTTTAATTTTATTCATGAACTTCACATACCCGATAGGCTACGGATATGGTACCAACAAGATGGTTCACCATGCCACAGTACGAGGGATGTAAGACAATACTTAAATACCCTTTTTAATGGAAAAGTTATCGATAGATATTCTGACCTTTTTTGGCCCGCTAGGTCTCCGGACTTGAGCCTAGATTATTTTTTCTAGGGCTACTTAAAACAGAATGTATACCTACAAAGGCCATTTCAAAATATTGACCATTTGGAGAGGGTAATTAGCAGGCGCGGCCCGTGAAATTTCAAAGTTGCATATCTCTGTTGCTACTTATGGGACCCATACCAAATTCAGGTTTTTTAATAGTGAGCCTACTAGGAATGTTTTGGTACGGAAAAAAATATTTTGCAATTTGCGAAAAAAAGTTGAATTTTTGAATTTACCCACCCGGGTAAAAAATTAACACGCTTAGATATTTTATTTATTATTTTTTCTAAACAAATTTTACATCATTTTGTCGACAATTCTTAAATTTTAAGAGAAAAAAATGTGTTAGTAGAAAGTTATAGTCAATTGAATTTTTATCAACCGAAAAATAATTTAAAGTTTCGGTTGCAAAAAATTTAAATGACTATAACTTTCTACTAACACATTTTTTTCTCTTAAAATTTAAGAATTGTCGACAAAATGATGTAAAATTTGTTTAGAAACAATAATAAATAAAATATCTAAGCGTGTTAATTTTTTACCCAGGTGGGTCAATTCAAAAAATCAACTTATTTTCGCAAAGTGCAAAATATTTTTTTCTTTACCAAAACATTCCTAGTAGGCTCACTATTAAAAAACCTGAATTTGGTATGGGTCCCATAAGTAGCAACAGAGATATACAACTTTGAAATTTCACGGGCCGCGCCTGGTAATTAGAGAGACAATTACAAATATAACTCCTGCCATGATTAGAAATGTTTTAAGAGAATTTTCTGCAAGAACGGCTAAATGTATTGAAAGAGAGGGAGGATATGTCGAGGCAAATGTACAGTGAGGGAAAGTTAATGAATATTTTTATTTAAATTCATATTTTAATGTTTATTATCATAATTTCGTTTATGTAGTTCTTTCTTTAAAATTTTTGTTGTCGCAAAATAACAATTATGGTTAAATGTTTATTCGTGTTTCTTGAGGGCGGTTACATTTTTTCGATCATATTTATGACCATTTAGTCTATTGTGTAAATACTGGGAGTTTGACCTATATAAACTGATGGACAATCTTTACAGGGTATTTCGTATACGATATGAGTTTTTTTATTGGTTTGGATGTCGCTTTTGAATTTACTAAAATTGTTTTTTAATAAATTGTATCCTTTGTGGCTAACAGTTATATCACATTTTTTGAAAAGTTTTTGAAAGTTCTCTGAAAGAGTAGGAGCATACGATAGAGATAAAAACTGTTTATCCTTTTTTGTTTCTTCCCGTCCATGATTGTTATTACATGGTGTGCAGTGTTTTTCCTGTCTTTGTTTAAATATTGCATTTATTAGTTTGGTTGAATATGAATTAAGAACTAATACTTGATTTGCTTTTTTTATTGATCTCTCGGAATTGCTATGATATAGTCATCAACATACCTATAAAAGAAAGGCATTGAAAATTAATTTCGGAATAACATTACATTCTAGGTCTTCTAACACTTACTGTGCTATTATACTAGAAATGGATGCGCCCATTGCACATCCTTCGGTTTGTTTATAGAATAAATTTTCATATTTGAAATATGTTCATGTAAATGTCAGTTCAACAGCCCCCAAGAAGTCTTGTAGGGGGATGTCAGTGTACTTTTTTATTTCTGATCATTTCTTTTTTATTACATCAACAGCTACCTTAATTGGTGCGTTCGTATATAGAGATACAACATCTAGGGATATTAAAATGTAGTCATCAGGAATATGAATATTTTTTCTTTAAAATCCCATGAATCTTTTATATAATGTTATAATGTTTTTGTAGGCAACTTTAGACAAAATATTTTTTAGGTATTTGAAAAGGTTGTTAAAGGGTGATTGAATACATGACACTATAGGTTTGAATGGAATTCCTGTTTTGTGCAGTTTAGGAAGGCCGTATATTCTAGGAGGCAATGAGTTTTGTATTGTAAGATCTTTTGCAGTTTTTGGTGAAATATACTCTTTATTTTATTATTTGTCAACTAATTTGTTGTTTTTCTGTTGATATATATTAGTAGGGTCCAGGGCCGTATCCAGCCCTGCTTTTTAGGGGGGGCTAAGCAAAATCTTGGGGGGGCTTAATATTGTTTCTACATTATAGTGTAGAAACGTTAAAAATACATAGAGAGTTTTGCTTTTCCTTTTCACGGAAATTATCGTTTAAAAAACATTTCTGCAAAACGGATATATATATATATATATATATATATATATATATATATATATATATATATATATATATATATATATATATATATATATATATATATAATCAATCAAATCAAATCAAAAGTCTATATTTGTCCATTATAAATATCACAAACAAACAGTGATATGTATTGCATGTGTAAACAGTGCATTTGCCCATTGGGCGTAGGACGTGTCATAAAGCATAAATAAGATTAAAATTTAAAAACACAATTAAAACTACAAGTATAGTAACAAAAATAATATACATTAATAAAATACATTAGCGCCATGATTACAGCCTGTTCTCAAAGAACTCCTCCAACGTGTAGTAGGCCTTCGAAACCAAGAGCGTCTTTAAGTGTGCCTTTAAGGCATCAACATGTTTCTCTCTAATTGCAATGGGAATATTGTTGAAAATTTTTAAAAGGGAGGAGTGAACATTTTTTTGGATGTAAGTAAAATTACACTTCATATCTTTTAGATTTTCTTTGTGACGAGTGGGGTGGTGGTGATCTCTATTACAGTCCCTAAACAAATTAATGTTTTGTTTAACAAAGATAACAGCCTCGTAGATGTACAATTACTGAAGAGTGAAGATTTTTGTTTCAATAAATTTAGGTCTGCATGATTCGAATGATATTAAATTATAAATATTTCTGATGCATCTCTTCTGGAGCAGGAAGACTCTGTCCGCCCCCGCCCCCCTTGCCCAGAAAATGATGCCGTACCTCAATCGCGAGTGTATGTACGCATGATATGCCACGATCGCTGTCTCAATGTCTATGTTAGATGCAAGGACCTTTAAGGCATAACAATATCCCGCAATCCTCCCGGCTAATTTATCCGTATGGCATCGCCAGTCCAATCTGTGATCCACCTCTATTCCCAGAAAAGTTGCCGAAGATACTGTCTCGAGAGATCTCATATCGTTCCGATATGCATTTCCAGCGTGATCGATTCTATAATTGAATTTAATTAGTTTTGTTTTTTCTACATTTAATAGAAGGTTGTTTGCAGAAAACCAACTTTCAAGGACACTGAGGGTATTCAAAATTTTTTCACCTTCACTTTCTTTGGAATCAATTGAGAATATGACGGATGTGTCATCTGCAAACTGAATAGTGTTTGGCGCTATCGAAGATAGTTCGTTAGTATATATGATGTAGAGAAGGGGTCCAAGAATTGAACCCTGTGGTACACCCCTCTTAACAGTTTCTGGTTGAGATGTTAAACAATGACCTGTTTTGTCCGATGCGATGACACACTGTTGGCGATCTTTCAGATAAGATGCCACTAACTCGTTTGCCCTACTCCTAACTCCATATTTCTCCAATTTCAGGAGAAGCACCCTGTGGTCAACACTGTCAAAAGCCTTTGACAGGTCCAGACACATGGCCACCGTGGACTTTCCTGCATTCAAGGATTCAAGCACTCTATATAAAGCCTGATAGACAGCTCTAGTTGTCGATTTTTTTCGCCGAAATCCGTTTTGAAAGTCTGACAGGAGGCCCTCCCCCTCCAAAAATGAGACCAACCTCTCATTGATAACATTTTCAAAGATTTTGCTCATGTTGTTTAATAAAGCTATTGGTCTATAATTTTTTATTGTGTTTTTATCACCTTTCTTGTATATTGGTTTTATCAGAGCCATTTTTAACAGGGATGGAAATATACCAGTGCTAAGCATTAAGTTTATGATGTACGTTAAGGGAGAAATGACTTCTGCAGAAGCATATTTTATTACATGAACTGGCACATTATCTTGCCCTACAGATTTTTTGTTTTTTAGTCCTCTTATTATATTCAGCACTTCTGAAGAATCTACCGGATTCAGATATATGGTCCTGTCATGACTTTCAATATTCTGTGAAACTGTTTTATAGTCTATGTCTAGTTGTGGACACATATGTAGATAGAATTTATTGATACTGTCCAGCACTTCTATGTCAGTTTGTTCAGGAGTTTGTTTTAAGTTTTCAATAATGAAATCCTTTTTCTTACGGGTTTTGCCAGTATATTTACCTACCAAGTTCCAGACTGCCTTTGCTGGACAGTGTGAGTTTTGTATATAAGATTTTTCGTGATTTTTTTTGGCCTGTTTTACTACCGATTTAAAGATTTTTGTGTAGTTTTTGTATCTCTCTGCTGAAATGCCCCCTCGACCTTTTTTTGTATAATTTTCGTTTTGTTTTTGATGAAGTTTTTATACCCTGCGTGATCCAGGCTTTTGTTTTATACGTTGGGTACTTTTTGTATGTTTTTAAAGGAAATATCAAACTGAAGACACCATGGAACCTCTCAAAAAAGCTATTATATGCTTGGTCTACTTCCCCTGAGAGATAAACTTCGCCCCAATCCACCTGTTGCAATTCCTCCCTGAATTGCCGCATTTTTGTTTTAGAGAAAATTCGCGTCTTTTGAGGAACGGCATCAATCCCCCCAGCCCGGGGTATAAAGACGTCCAGAATCTGCCCCTCGTGATCCGAGAGTGCAGTGTTAATTATTTGTCCCTTGCTTTCATTTGAAGAATTTATAAAAATGTTATCAAGTAAAGTTTCTGTATTTACGGTAATTCTAGTAGGTTCAAAAATAGTTTGCAACATGTCGAAGCTCAACAATAAGTCCCTAAACTTTCTAACACAGACTGAATCGTGTAACAGATTGATGTTGAAATCACCACAGAGGATATAAGTGTAATTTTTAAAGAGAGTAAAGACGTGATTTAAAATATCCGACAATATTGCAAAGAAAACGTCCTCCGTCCCATTGGGAGGACGGTAGACGCACAAGACTACTGCCTTCAAAGACCTACTCACCACAGAGGAGCATTCAATCTGACCCTCAATGCTCATTCCCTTCACCATCTCCACTTCGTGGTTCTCACGGACCATCACCGCCGATCCCCCATGCAGCATGGTATCCCTTGCATATGCGGACACAAGAATGTAGTCATCAAAGTGAAGGCTGTTTATTTCGTTGGCCGCATACCAATGTTCGGTAACACAGATGAAATCTGGCCCAGTATCCATACCAAAGATAACTTCCTCCATTTCTGGGATTTTATTTTTTAAGCACTGTACGTTTTGGTGCAGAATCCTAAGTACTGTATTTGTTTGAGGATTCAGTTTACCATCTGTGTTGTGTCGATCTTTTGATTGTTCCGCCTCAGCGGTCTTCGTCTCAGGTGGTGACAAGGCCGTAGCCAGAAAACAATTTCGGAGGGGGTTTGGTTTGGTGGAACAGTAGACAAACATAGAATTGTTTTAATAAAAGAAATAAAATGGTGTTACTTATCATATATATATATATATATATATATATATATATATATATATATATATATATATATATATATATATATATATATAATATTTATTAGAAAACCATTACAAAATTACAGAAATATTAACACCTTATTACAAAATTAAATTTAGTCTTCTAGCTTTCTTTGCAGCGAACAAATCAATTACCTCCTCGGTATCGATGTCAATTCTGCGGTGGATTGACATTAGTGCCAAACCGTTTAGTCTTTCCTGGCCTGTGGAGTTCCTTAAATAAGTTTTGAGGCGTTTCAGAGAAGAGAAAGTCCTCTCAGGGGTACATGTGGAAACAGGCAGTGTCGCCAAGATCTTTAAAAGTTTGTGAATGTTTGGAAACAAGGCCTGGTTGCATTCTCCGAGAGCTTCAATAGCACATGTTGGTCGATCTAGTTCAGATTCTTCCAACCATTTTATCCGCCACATGCCTAATTCAGCTTTTACAAAGTCCCATTCTAAATATTTTTTATAGAGCTCAAAGTAGTTTTCTTGATAATTACGATTAATTTGTTCTTTGCAACACACAGACGGAATTAAAATGTTGAGAGATAATAATGTGTCTTTATGATTTTGGAATCTCGACTTAAGCTGATCAATGAAATCATCCAAAAGAGGAATCATTATAGTAATTCTAAAATAAGTTTCAGGATCTTTTGTGTTGTAGTGTGCCCTATGCTCTTGGCGTGACGCTATTCGCGGAATTTTCATTTCCTCGTTTACAGTACTGAGCAAATTCTGTGCGTTCTTGAAAAGTTCCGCAAATTTTGAATCAATATTTTGGCGAACATCTTCAATAGTCTTTATAATTAAATCGACATGTTGTAATGCTGCTGCCAAATCGCATAGGGGAGATTGAAGTATTTTGCATAGTGTCAGTGTATATGGGAACAACATTCCTAAGCAACATAAGCTTATAACAAAATCACTTGAAATGACTGATCTCAGAAAAGAATTAGCCTTTGACGATGTTTCAGAATCCATGTCAGTGCTTAAGTCGTCTAGTGTATCAACAATAGCTTTATAGATTTCCTTAAATCTTAACAACCCATCATGATTTTCAACCCAACGGGTTTCGCACATTGCCGTAAGGGTTTTCCATTGTGTTTCGGGGAAGTTTTTTTCGATATTCTCTTTTAAGCACTTGGTTCGTTTTGCCGAGGACCTGATAAAATTTCCAACCGATTTTATAATTCCAATAGTATTTCGAATAGGCTGAACCTGACAAGAATGACCCAGAGCTAGATTCAATGAATGTGAGCTGCAATGAACGTATAAGGCTTCTGGATGTGACTCACGAATTACTGCCTGCACACCTTTAAAACTTCCTTTCATCGAAGAAGCTCCATCATATCCTTGTCCGATTAAATATTCGCAATTGACTCCCAAAGATTTTAAATTAGATAAAATTGCATTAGCTAAATACTTTCCTTTTGTATTCTCAACTGTTACAAAAGTTAAAAAATCTTCACGCAAGATAAACCCATTATCTTTTGGCTCGGCATATCTCACACAAATGGACATCTGATCTTGTCGTGAAACATCAGTGGTTTCGTCAACAAGGATTGAAAAAAATTTCGCAGAATTTAATCCTTGCACAATTTTTTTCTGAACTATTTCACCACAAATTGCAATAAGTTCATTTTGTATGGTCGGGCTTAGGTAGGTAGCGTTCAACGTCATATTTTCCATGTGATTTATTAGATTTGAGTCTCCACATCTGCTTCTCATCCGTAAGATAGCACGAAAGTTTCCATCATTTGTTTCTGGCTCAGGATCATTGATGTTTATTGGACCTGAGTCGCACGTACCTCTAAGAGCTAATTCCTGACGTCCACATAGTTTAATTGTTTCAATAATCGGAATGAGCCGTTTCCGGTTTTCAGCTATTTGCGCTAAGTATCCGCTATCAATCTGACTTATTATATTTGGTTGAGATTTATTATACACCTTCATAAAATTATCAGCCAATAATACAGTAGATTTGTGGTACTTGGTTTCACTGTGGTGTTTGAAATCATGTACAGCATCTTTCCATTTAGTGAGCGGCTGAGTAACTAAGGATTTCAACTGCTGATGAGAGCCTTTACCAGCGCAATCTTTGGCAAATAATACACAGTATTTGCATAAAGCACCTTGTTGCCCTGTACTCGTGTAAACCAACCACGAGAAACGTTCAAACCATTGCATTTGAAATTTTAGCTTTCTTTTATCGTCACTTACTGGAAACTTGAATGTATTTTCTGGCATCCAAGGAGATTTCAACAATCTGTACTTTAAATCATCATCAATTTTGTTCTTTGATCCCATATAATAACCAACATCTAAAACATGCGGAGAAACATCATCCACAGTCCCAGGAACGGCACCAGACGCAGAAGTTCCAGAACTACTTGTAGCAGTGTCACTGTCGAAAATCCTTGAACACTGATTTTCAGGAGAATCTTCACTACCAGTAGCAGGTTTAGATTTTTTAAATAAATATTTGTATAATGTATTTTCTTGCGTCCTTTTTGCCATTTCAAATGAACTGACCTGTAACAATTAAAAAAAGCAGCCATGTATTAGTTCCATATGTGCACATATATTTACTTCGATAAAGATTTAAAAGAAAATGAATACGAGTAGGTAGTCTACTAGGCATCATATCCTTTTAATTTTAATATAAATTACAAAAATCATAACATCACTTACTTACTTATTTACTTACTAATTCACAGCACTATTATTTCACACACGGCAATATTACTTTGCTTATATCGTCTTGGTTGCATTGGGTCACTTTTGAAGTCAGAACTGCCCCTCCGTGCTATATATTTTGTGCCTCCGTGCTCGACGGCGCGCTTATATATTCCGCAGACGCGGCGCAGCGAAACATCGAGAATAACCCGTCTCATTCTATGCCTATTAAAGATTCCCGAAATGCAGTTCGAGCACGTCCCCGAAGTTTCGTTGGCGTAGTACGTAGTTTCGCCGCTCCCTACTAGATGTCGCTGCGCCGCTAACTACGTATCGTCGTGCGGTCGTGCGAGTACCAAGCGAGCATAAAGCACAGTCAATAATAAAAATAACAGTAGGTAGAGAATTATGTTTGTAGTGATTGACTATTATGTTATGTTATATATAACAACAGAGTGAGACGGGCGCAATGAATATAACTGCAGTCTCATTAATACTTACTAAAAAAATCTTTTTTTTTAATATTTCGGAGGGGGATTAATCCCCCTTGATCCCCCCACTGGCTACGGCCTTGGGTGGTGAAAATGGTTAATAGTGATCTTTTCTCCCCAAATGCTTGGAGACATTACTTGTTCCTTTAGCTCGGTGGGAACTTCAACTTTGAAGCAGCTTCTGAACTGATCTGCTCTGGTCTTCATTTTTTCGCATTTACAGTCGACGTTCACCGTGTTTTTAATGTACTGGTTTACTTGCTCGGCCATGATCTTAGAATCAATATATATATATATATATATATATATATATATATATATATATATATATATATATATATATATATATATATATATATATATATATATATATATATATATATATATATATATATATATACAGGGTGGTGCAACCAAGATGGGGTGGACGATTGTGAGTAAACGGTGAGGAATTTCGAAATTTTTTTTTTGGATATTATAGAAAGTCAAACCCGCTATGTTTTAAAATTATAGCCATAATACAGGGTGGTCCAAAAAACTCGTGGCGAACCAAACTTGTTTTTTTTAATGGGACACCCTGTATATAATTGTTCCAATTGATTCTCCTGTTCGTTACGATCATTTTGATATAGGGTTTATTGGGTCTAAAACTTATAGTAAGGGAATGGGACGCGGTTAAAGTTGAAAAAATGCTCAAAGTTCGGCCATTTTTAAAAAAAATTTGAAACAGGTATGGAAAAACCAAATATTCCATAAAACGTTACATATCCTTGAATACATTAATCGCTTGCAATTTGTTTAAAATTATTCACTGTTATACAGGGTGGTCAACTTTTGCAAATACGCCCTGGACTCATTTTTTTTAAATGGAACACCCTGTATATTTTATTTTCATCTTAAAGATAACATTGCTAGCTTTCAAAAAATACCATACATGATGCCTTTCTGACCAACAGTTTTTTAGTAAACCAGCCGTGAAACCAAGGTTTCTTCATTCTAATACGATTATACTGAATTTACGTTGTTTATTATTAAATATCTAATATTAGGGGGCCATGACACTATCATAAATGAAACAGGATTGACGAACTTGTCAAAGCTACTGCCGCACAATCCATTATTTACAAGTTAAGTGTAGGTGGCCCAATAATTATGAGGTAAGAAGACTGAGACCCGAAACTTTTACATGTTTATTAGAGATATTTCAAAAAACAGAAAATATTGTTTTTAGGAAATGTAAAGTAATTAATAAACCAGTTATAAACAAAGATAATCAGTTATCAGTATTATTAATAGTTTAAAAAAATTAATTAAGCAAAAACAGAACATCTTTTAAAATTACTTCGGTATGTACTTACTTGTAAACCTAATTTAATATAAACAATTAACAATGCTCATATAAGGGGTTCAACTAAACCACCATCTTGCTGAAGGCACATTTCGAGTCTATCCATAAATGAAAGTTTCACTTTTCTCAAAGTCTGTTCTGAAACGTTGCGAAAACTGTTTCTTATTCTCGTCTTCATATCTTCCACAGTGGTTGGAACCTCTTTATAGACTTCTTCTTTAACATGCCCCCATAGAAAAAATCTAGTGGTGTTAAGTCGGGTGGTCTGGCTGACCACTTACCTGGTCCACCTCGCCCAATCCAACGATCTGTCTTCCAATTTATCGACAAAATATCTTACATTCCTATGGCAATGCGGAGGCGCTCCATTATGTTCAAACCATAAGGATCCCCTTACCATTAAACGTAAATCTTCAACCAATACTGGCAACTCGTTTCTCAAAAAATTTGTTTATAACTGGTTTATTAATTACTTTACATTTCCTAAAAACAATATTTTCTGTTTTTTGAAATATCTCTAATAAACATGTAAAAGTTTCGGGTCTCAGTCTTCTTACCTCATAATTATTGGGCCACCTACACTTAACTTGTAAATAATTGATTGTACGGCAGTAGCTTTGGCAAGTTCGTCAATCCTGTTTCATTTATGATAGTGTCATGGCCTCCTACTATTGGATATTTAATAATAAACAACGTAAATTCAGTATAATCGTATTAGAATGAAGAAACCTTGGTTTCACGGCTAGTTTACTAAAAAACTGTTGGTCAGAAAGGCATTATGTATGGTATTTTTTGAAAGCTAGCAATGTTATCTTTAAGATGAAAATAAAATATACAGGGTGTTCCATTTAAAAAAAATGAGTCCAGGGCGTATTTGCAAAACTTGACCACCCTGTATAACAGTGAATAATTTTAAACAAATTGCAAGCGATTAATGTATTCAAGGATATGTAACGTTTTATGGAATATTTGGTTTTTCCATACCTGTTTCAAATTTTTTTTTAAAATGGCCGAACTGTGAGCATTTTTTAAACTTTAACCGCGTCCCATTCCCTTACTATAAGCTTTAGACCCAATAAACCTTATATCAAAATGATCGTAATGAACAGGAGAATCAATGGGAACAATTATATACAGGGTGTCCCATTTAAAAAAACACAAGTTTGGTTCGCCACGAGTTTTTCGGACCACCCTGTATTGTGGCTATAATTTTAAAACAACATAGCGGGTTTGACTATCCATAATATACAAAAAAAAATTTTTCGAAATTCCTCACCGTTTACTCACAATCGTCCACCCCATCTTGGTTGCACCACCCTGTATATATATATATATATATATATATATATATATATATATATATACATATATATATATATTTTATAGAATTTGTTTTCTTGGATCTTCTATATATTTTTTTATAGGAATGTTTTCTTGGGGTTTATAGATCCGGAATAATCACTATTTTTTTATATTTTGTTTTTGTTTTTATTAACGTTTCGGTCAATTCTTGTGACCTTCTTCAGAATACAGTGCTGTGAACGAAAATGTTTTTGGGGAATGCATCCTCTTAATTAAGATTTAAAATTGACATATAACACTAACATTGTGGACGACAGTTTAAAAACGACGAGAACAATTTTAAAAATATCATGCAGGCAAGAAGTCTGCGTGTCTACTCGCAGTAGACACGCAGACTTCTTGCCTGCATGATATTTTTAAAATTGTTCTCGTCGTTTTTAAACTGTCGTCCACAATGTTAGTGTTATATGTCAATTTTAAATCTTAATTAAGAGGATGCATTCCCCAAAAACATTTTCGTTCACAGCACTGTATTCTGAAGAAGGTCACAAGAATTGACCGAAACGTTAATAAAAACAAAAACAAAATATAAAAAAATAGTGATTATTCCGGATCTATAAACCCCAAGAAAACATTCCTATAAAAAAAAAAAAATATATATATATATATATATATATATATATATATATATATATATATATATATATATATATATATATATAAGAAAACATTTTAAGTGAACTCAAAATGTACTTTATCATAAAATAAAAAATCTCTACTTAGGAACCCGTATCTAGAAAGGGTAACGTGCCTTTTATTTTAAAAATAGGCGCTTTTGAAGAGCAAACGAAAAAGCTACAACAGAAAACGGTTATAATATTTAAGAATGTAAGAAACATTGTGAACAAATTAAAATTTACTCTTTACTCTACCAACAAATAAATAAATAAGGAATAGGCAAGGTGTTTGCCGCGCGTGGCGGCCAGATTGTCGCTCTTTTATGGGCCGCAAAACAAATAATTTTAACTTAAATTTTAAAGCGGTGTTGCACGTTCCAACGTCGATATAAACATTTTCGTTTAGAAATATAGGTAACTTTTCTAGGGGGGGCTCAGACCTGCTCTAGGGGGGGCTCAGCCCTCCCTGGCGCCCCCCTGACTACGGGCCTTAGGGTCGTTTTTGAGTTCCTTCTATGTATTTTTATCCTGAAGTAGGGTGTTCATTTTAGTGTTGTATTCAGTAGAATTCATGATCACAGTTGTGTTACATTTGTCAGGTTGTAGTACTATAACTTCGGGGTTACCTTTTAAGAGTTTTTTAGTCATGGTCATGCTTTGTTGTAAGTTGTAATTTTTATTTGATCTACTGTTGTTAGATGTTCTATCATTTTTGGTTTTAAAATTGGTTAAAATGTTGCAACATGAACCTCTAATTTCATCTTTTGCAGTGTTAGTTTTATTTTCGATAGCTAATATTAGCAATTATGTCGGGGATTGGTAGTGTTTTTTTAGATTGTCTAAGGGCGCAGCGAAATTAGGACCTGAATTAAGCACGTCATTAACGTAATTTGGTATGTCAACGTCCGTTAGATTAGCTATACAGGCTTCGGTGTTTATTGATTCTTGATTGGCAGAAAGGGCTTTTTGTTTTGCAATTAGGTTTCTTATTTTTTTACAACTTCTGCCCTCAATTTTGGTAAAAGATTTTTCATATTTGATTCAAAAATGATAGAACATCTAACAACAGAAGATCAAATAAAAATTACAACTTACAAAAAAACATGACCGTGACTAAAAAATTCTTAAAAGATAACCCCGAACTTATAGTACTACAACCTGACAACCCTAACAAAACTGTGATCATGAATTCAGCTGAATACAACACTAAAATAAACACCCTACTTCAGGATAAATATACATACAAGGAACTTAAAAACGACCCTACTAATATCTACCAAAAGAAAAACAACAAATTAATTGACAAATGGGAAAATAAAGACTATATTTCACCAAAAACCGCAAAAGATCTTACAATACAAAGCTCATTGCCTCCTAGAATATACGGCCTTCCTAAACTGCACAAAACAGGAATTCCATTCAAACCTATAGTGTCATGTATTCATTCACCCTTTAACAACCTTTTCAAATACCTAAAACATATTTTGTCCAAAGTTGCCTACAAAAACATTATATAAAAGATGCATGGGATTTTAAAGAAAAAATATAAAATATTCATATTCCTGAAGACTACATTTTAATATCCCTAGATGTTGTATCTCTATCTACGAGCGTACCAATTAAAGACTTCCTGGAGGCTGTTGAACTAACATTAACATAAACATATTTCAAATATGAAAATCTATTCTATAAACAAATCGAAGGATGTGCAATGGGCGCATCCATTTCTAGTATAACAGCACAATAAGTGTTAGAAGACCTAGACAGTAATTAGTGTTGTTTTTTCCTAGGTTTTCGGTCACTTTTTGAAGGAAAAGATTTTTATTTAGTTGTTAATGTTTCGGTTTCTATTGAATAACCATCTTCACAACTACAATGAATTTTATGTTTATAATATAAAGATAAAAAAGGAAATACTAACTATTATACATTATTATAAAAAATATAAATAGGAAACATACCTTGCGGCTTATATAATCAAAAAACACTTCGTTTAGCACTACGAATTACATGTTGTCTTTAACAGTGATAAAATGGTACTGTTAAAGGTTTTTAACTTTTATGAGGTAAGGGACGGTCGGGCTGGAAAATTCCTTTTACCGTAATTAAGTTTGTAAACAAGTACATAGTAAAATTATAATGTAAAAATTTTGCAATTATTTTGTTATTAAGTTATTATAGATATTACTAAGACCTTCGGTATCAGTTCTGAAATTAAGTGTATGTTTGGTTTTTTTAATATGGATCATTTCTTTTATATTTCTCTTTTTGTAATTTGTTTCATAGTCAAGAACATGAACATTGTTAAAATTAAAATTATGTAGCTTGTCAATTGCATGTTTTGATAGAGCGGTGTGGGGGTATGATTTGTGTTTCTAATACTATTTTTGTGTTCTTTTATTCTGGTTTTAAGATATTGTTTTGTTTGTCCAATATATGTTTTTGGACAGTCCAGACAGTAAATTTTATAAATAAGGTTGCTTTGAGTTAATTTTGGCGTTTCTTGTTTTAATTTTGTAAATAAACTTTTACTATTATTTTCTGGTTTTTCTGCAATGTTGATTTTGTGTGGTTCAAGTACTTCCTTTATTTTTTGATTTATTTCTGGAAAACATGGTAGCGAGATAAACTTATTTTCGTCAGATGGACTTGGTTTGGTTCCATTAGTATTATATATTTTATTAATTCTGTTTTTAATATAATTGGTTCATAAAAGTTTTTTGGGTAATTATTGTTTTGGAGAACTGTTTTGATTTTATTTATGTTTTGAGGTCTAAGTTCTGGATCTGTCAGTAGGGTCGCTCTATCAACAAGAGAATTAACAACACTTTTTTTGTATTTATTAGGAGTATAAGAATTGAAATTTAAATATCGACCAGACCATGTCGGTTCAGTGTACCAACTTGTTTTAATGTTACCTTCATTGTTATAGCATATTTTAATATCTAGGAAGTTTATGGATTTGTTGTTTTCTGTCTCATATGTAAATTTTAATTTATTATGGAAAGAATTAAATTTGTTAAGGGTGTATTGTAGATTATCTTCAGGAATGCAAAGTAGGCAGTCGTCAACAAATCTTTTAAAGAAATATGGTTTATAGCCTAGGGTTTTAATTATTTATATTTGTTTCAAGATGTTCCATGACGAAATTGGCAATTAGGAAGTTTCCTATGTCAGAAATATCGAGTAACTTCAACATCATTTAATAGTCTTTCAATTAACTTGTCAAACAAAAAAAAAATTATCTCGATATCTTCAAAATTGAGGAACTTATTCAATTTCTTATTTAATAACTTCGCGCGCGGCTTTTATCGGCCGTGACGTCAACATACAGAGAGCTGTCGCCCCATGGTCTCCGGGCTAGCTGCCCGCTGCTACTTTCGCGTGTTTACTGTAATGCATTGGATCCTGTCCGGTAAGAATAACACTAAAGATTAAACGGGCGCCTATTCCGCTGTTGACGGCTCTGTATGTTGACGTCATCGAGCCTCAGCCAACGTGAGCGTAGCATCTCAGACTTTGAAGGACGATAACTTTTTTATTTCTACAGATAATTAAAAACAAAAAATACATATGTTTTTTACATTTTTAGGACTATTTATTAAGAGAAAATGAAAAAAATGGAAACTTCCTAATTGTAGCAGAAATTGGTGATCCCATAGCTACACCATAGATTTGTGAATAAAATTCATTATTAAACTGAAAAAAGGTTGAAGTTGGACACAGCTTTGTAGCTTCTATGAATTCTTTTTTCCGGAATGGTAGTAAATTCTTTAATTAAGTTCCATTTTTCTTTTATGCCTGTTATTGCAAGTTCAATGGGGATATTTGTATAGAGAGATACAACATCGAAAGAGACAAGGATATGGTTTTTAGCAAAGACATTATAAGGTATAGACTGAAGGGTTTATTCATAACTCCCATAAAAATACGGACTGTTCTTATTCTAAAAGAATTAGCGAGTGCGAGAGAGAACGGCAGATCGAGTAGGACCGAGTGGCAACATTGTAGACCGGCCCCGAGTTCTGATCGCCAGTGGTGTAGAGTTTTGAACCTACTATCAATGTATAAAAATAAAGAACATAATTTATATCAGAAATGTTTCCAAGGAATTAAAATATTAGGCTCCAAATTTTTTACATAAAAATGCACAATATGGGTATATAAATAGAAAATAAAACACTATTAGTACTGCAAAACTGTTGCTACACTGTTTTATTATTAACATAACACATGATAAAAACATATTGCTAAAATTTTTAATTACAATATAGACATGCATTTATTTTTATTAGTCTAATTATACAACATATTAGACAACTCTATTTAGGCACAAAACATGACTTCGTGACTAGCTCCTGTTCCTGCTTCTACATGAATAAAAAAAAATAATATCTACAATCTCCATTTTCTATTTGTCTTTAATAGGTTATACAATACAATATACATGCTTCATTCAATGTCTGTGAATGTCTTAAGAAAAATAAACATTTCTTTTTTAACATAATATGCTGATGAAGATCGGTGAGATGTAACTTCAAGCGACATCTCGCAGTAACTCAAATGCAACACACCTGACTCCAATCAAACAAAATCAGTCAGAGAAGCATTAAATCGGTCAATGAGGATGACATTTCATCAATGTTGGGACTGTTTATTTGAAAAATGATAAATTAGTTTAGAAATAAAAATAATATAACTTACAATTAATAACAATGTAAAGTTACCTAAAAATAAGCTATGCTTACCCATATCCAGATGGACCAGGAACAGATATTAAATTTGGAGCAATATTTTCAGACCTAAAATAAAACAAGAAATAAACATTCAATTTTTTTCAAAAACAAAAAATAATCATATAATTTTTCCTTTCATTTAAATTACTTTACACAACGTTTGTTTACATACTTACTTTTGAATATTAGGAGAATTAACAATCTCGGAAGGTTCCTCAACATCTCGACCAGCATCATCTGATTTAAGAATTACATCATCGAAGCATAACTTAGAAATCCTAAAAGGAAATTAAAGTATGTTTTAATTATTTTTTAAAGGCTTACGACTAAATTATAGCCTTATTATACCCATTATCACCCAAAATTTTAAGTTAATTTTATTATTAATAGATATTACTTACGCCAATGGTTTCTTTTGGGCAGGTGGTGTTCCACAAACTGTTGACTACTTAAATACCGATACTAAACTTAGACTGGTTGATTCAATTATTCTAAGTGGATTAGATTACTGTGATATCATTTATCACAAAAATATCAGTAACGAAGATAAACAGAAATTACAAATTCTTCAAAATAACTGTGTTCGTTTTTCAATAGGGCTAAAAAAGTATGATCACGTATCACCTAGTTTTGACCAACATAATTTAATTAAATTAGAAAAAAGACGCGAAATCCACATATCCTGTTTTATTTATAAAATAATTTTAACTCAGAAACCAAGATATTTATTTGAAAAAATTGAATTCAGGAATAATATTCATAATGTTAATACTAGAAATCAGAACGCAATAGAAATACCTAAAGATCATACTGAAAAATATAAGTCTTCGTTTAAATATACCTCTTCTGTAATTTATAATAATATTCCTTCTAGTCTGAGGGGCTTAAGCTATATAACTTTCAAAAAAAATATAAAAAATTATTTAGTAAGGGTAGGATTGGAAGAATGATTTTTTATAAATCAAAACCCTACCTATTTATGCCAACTAGTATACTACTGTCATTTTTTGGTTTTCTTTTTTAGTTTATCATTTTTATATTTATATTTTTAATTGTTTTATTGGCATAAATAAACATCTTTATTATTATTATTATTATTATTATTAAAAAACAAAGAATAATATTTAATATTTTTAATAAGTCCAATTTGTAGGCACACCAAAATTTTACACCTTGCAATTTTACCTGTTAGATTGGTCGTCTAAAAATAACAAGCCTTCACAACGACGTGGGTTTGCTCCTTTTTTAATATATTTAGCACCATTCGCCTTTACTAACATATCTTCACAAAAAAAGTGATCTGAGCACAACTCTGGATTTTTTCGTAGGGGTTGGTTATCCAGAATACCTACTAAAGAAAACCAAAGTTTTCTTTTTTCAGGATCTTGAGGAAACCTAAATAGAATGTTTATATGTTATAAAACATCTTTATATGTACCTACCTATATGAATGTATCTACTTAAATTTGGTAATGTATAATGATTTTAATTTTACAGTATTTTACTAGTCGGCACGTACACTGACGCTACACCAATGGATTCATAACAATCCTAACCTAACGTACTTACCGATGAAACGATAAATTTGGATTCAAATGATCCACTTTCTTGCATACTACACAGGCATGTACCATAATTGTTTATTTCTATACTAATGTTCACACAAATATTAAAAGAAATTGATAAGAAACTCCGAAATGACCAAACAGCACAAAATTGTTGTTAGACCGGATGAGCAACGTCGCAATTACGACGATCATTCATTGCATACTGCTCCGTAGTAAAATCGTAATGCAATGTTGCCGTAGTGCCTCATATTTTTATAATGTTAATAATTTCAAAAGTTTTAACAGTTTTTAATAAAATTTCAACATGACATTACGAAAATTGAATGCATAATTTGATTACGCACCCCTTAATCCCTTTGTATGTTACATGCTGGGCGTTACTGGATTTGATCTCATTCAATGGTTTTCAAAGAATTTCCCAAAATATTTATAACAGACAGAACATCGGCTAAGGTGCAATTTTGAGCGAAAGAGATGGAAAATAAAGAGGGAATGTTGATTTGCCTCATAAAAATGTAAACAATTTGGTCTCTACCTTATAATGTCTTTGGTTTTTAGGTACTTTTTTATTTTTAATGAAATTGTGAAAATCCCATGAGTCTTTAATATATTCAGTTTTACCCAGAATATTTGTTATTATATTGGAAAGAAATTTTGAAAGATTATAGGTGGCGGTCCAATAGTACTAACAATTAGACGTAAAGGAATATTATTCTTATGTAATTTTGGTAATCCGTATGGTTGACCATTGTGGAAGATTAATTTATTTTAATTTTTTTGTCTATGTAATCTTTTTTAGGCCAGTGGTTTAATGTAGAATTTATTTTAGTTTGAATTTTGTTTGTTAAATCATGGGATTCTTTTTTATAGGTGGAGCTATCATTAAGCAGGTTTAGCATTTCTTTGTTGTATTCATCTTTATCCATTAGTACTGTTTTATTACTTTTGTCGGCTGATAAAACAAAGAGAGGTTGGTTTTTGGAAAAAAATATTTTGGCCTCTTTTAGAAAATAATTTATTTTGTCTTTTGTTTTTGTATTAGTATTTAGTATTTTATTTTTACAGTTGCTCAGGATGTTAATGATTTTGTTACGGATTATTTCTTTGTCATTTTGGTTTAGTAGTTCAATACCAGTTTCAATATTGGATATAATATTTTCAAAACAGTTTGGCTTTATTTGTTCTTTAATAGAGAATTTTGGTCCAAGTGAGAGGATATATTTAATATGGTCTGGTATAAATGTGTTGGTTAGATTTGTTATCCAGTTTTCATTAATGGTGTATTTATTATTAGTGATTTGTTGTTTTTTCATTAAATTATTTATTTTGTTGGTTTGTTTTGTTTTTATCTTTAAAAAGAGAGTTTCAAATTTTGAATTTTGCTTTGTGTAAAAGTTAGTTAGGAATGTGTTATCATAATGTGTTGGTAGTTTTTGTTTTATCTCTTTTAAAGAATTATTGTAGAAATTTAATTTTGAAAAACAGTCACTGTTACAGATGTTTAAGATTTGGAAATAAAAACAGTTTAGAATTTTTTTATATTTGTTATTTGATTCAATTTTGTAAAAATTAAAGTTTTTTTTTGATTTGTATGAATTTTGGTATTATTTGCAAAATTTTTACGTCTTACAAGAAAGTTTTTTCTGTTTTTTTCCTTAGCGATATTTAGGTTGGTTTTTGGATATCGGTTTAATAGATTTTGGTTGCTTCCAATATTCGTAGTTGAGGCGTTTTCACCCATGCCTATGTAAATATGTTTTGGTTTTCCTGACGTGACCGAAAACCTAGAAAACAACAACACTAATTGTATAAAACGGTCAGGAAAACCAAAACTAGAAAGTAATGTTATTTCGAAATTAAAATTTGCAATGCCTTTCTTTTATAGATATGTTCATGACGGTATCACAGCAATTCCGAGAGATCAATCTGACTATATGTTGGAACAGTTTAACAGTTACCACAAAAAATTAAAATTCACCATAGAAATTGAAAACAACAACCAAATTAATTTCCTAGACATGACGTTACATCACGAAAAGAACACTTTAAAGACGAAATGGTACACAAAACCGACATGGTCCAGACGTTATCTGAACTATAAATCACAACACCATATCTCCAAAAAAATCCGTGATAATTGGTCTGGCAGACCGAGCTATCCTTTTGAGCAATCGAGAATATAGGGACAGTGAAATAAAAAAAAACAAAACAAGTATTAGTTCGTAATTCAAGTCCAACCAAACTAATAAATGCAATATTTAAACAAAGATAGGAAAAACACTGCACGCCATGTAATAACAATCATGGACGGGAAGAAACAAAAAAGGATAAACAGTTTTTATCACTAGCGTATACTCCTACTCTTTCAGAGAACTTTCAAAATCTTTTCAAAAAATATGATGGAACTATTGTCTCAAGAAACACGAACAAACATTTAACATAATTTTGATTTTGCAACAACAAAAATTTTAAAGACAGAACTACATAAATGAAAACGTGAATTCCATGAAATGATCCGCATCAAAAATACACCATTGGCTATTAATGATAAATCTGACATAACGGGATTAAACAAAATATACAATAACATATTAAATTAATATATATTAGCAGAGAGTAGATAGAATAAGAGAAACACTGGCGTGCACCGATTTCGGGCCTGCCGGGGAGACCGGCTCGGTCTGAGCCGGTCTCCCTTGCGATATTTTAGTGGATTCGCTGGTCTGTGGTTTCATACTTTTCTCAGAGATGCCGATGTTGTTTGTCCATTATTGCCAGATGGTTTTGATTTATGTTTTGTTACAATATTTGTAAATACGTATCAGATTATTATAATTACTTGTTGTTCCGTACTGCTTGTTTAACAGTCTTTTTATTATAGACCGCCTTTCAGGCTCGGTCTATATACCGAGCCGTTGGTCAGGAAAATGTGTGTGCGTATGTATGTATGGCCGTATGTTGTCCGTTTCGACATTTTCACCTTTTCAATTTTTTTTTCTCGAAAACAGTTAGACCTATACCTAAAACGACTGGAAATTGGAAAAATTTGGGAAAAACTGGAAATTACGATTTTTCATGCAAATGTTTGACGGTTTTTAATTTTTTTGGGGCTCAAAATGGATTCAAATCGAAATCTCATGTGCCTTATCGGAAAGAGCTCGCCGAAATACGTAGTTTTCATATTTTTTGGTTCCTTCATTCGTAATAGGAAAGGAGCACTCGACGATTAAATTTCGATTTTTTACGATTTTTTTTCATGACATCTCTACATTCGAATCACTCTATATCTTTTCCTATCTAATTTCTTACAACTTTTTCAACGCTATCCAGGACCGGATTTAGGGGGTAAAAACTCATTTTTTCTGTTTTTTTTTCCATCAAAATTCATCTTTAAATGGCATTATTATATATTATTTCTCCGATTTAACAGTTCTTTTTTGGTTTATTTTCTTCCCTTAGCATCTGAGAACACTCTACACTAAGTAAAATTGCATATTTTTTCGTTAAAGTTATAAATAACGAGCTTTGTTTGCATCGGTGCAGGAAAAATTTTAAAAGGTACATATTTTAAATGGCTTGCCTTGGAGAAACAAATGAAACGGACTCTCTTTACATCGAAATTAAAATATGACCTGTCAAAATGTCATGAAAATACCAGTTTGTGTAGCGATATTGGAAGCTTCCTGAACCGATTTCGGCTTGAAATTTACCGGGCAAGGGAATTAGGGACCTTATACTTTCGGTAGAAAGACATTTCATTTGATAAATTTGACTTTAAATACCAATTTTATTGATTTTCCGATGACGCTACGAGACATCATTGAAGATTCTAATATTGCGCTCAGTGGCATCGAAATATTTGTTACAATATCCAAAAATATGCATTTTAATTCCTAAGCATGAGCGTGTATACCTTTGGGCCAATATATTAATTATTATTAAATCATTTTAATTTAATTTTAGGGAAATTAATTGATTCGGATCGTTTTAAAGTAAACAGAACGATTCGAAAATACATTTTGTACCCTTCGGCAAGTGGGTGATTGTATATATGTCTACAGGGTGTCCGAAAAGTCTTTGTATGCGCAAATATCTTTGTCATTAGCACTTTAGCACACAGATAAACTTAATTGGGTCTTATTTAAAGGAAATCGTAAATTTTTTATTCCTTTGCGTGATTGTTTATATGTGTGTATGTATACAGAATGTCCAAAAACTCTTTGTTTGCTCTGTATCTTTGCTATTAGTACGAAGATAAACTTAACTGAGTTTTCAAGAAAATCGAAAATATTTAAATTATTATGTGTCGTGTTGTGTTGTGTTGGTATGTATGTATACAGGGTGTCCGAAAAGCCTTTGTATGGGCAAATACCTTTGCTATTTGTACAAATATAAACTTAATTGTCGGATTTAAAGCAAATCGTATATATTTGCATTTCTATGTGTACGGAGATATATGTCTGTATACAGGCTGTCCAAAAAGTCTTGGTTGGAGCAAATACTCCTAATAGTACCAGGATAAATGTAATTAAACCGAATTTCAGGCAAATCGATTATATTTGTTTTTATTTGTGTTGTATATATGTATACAGGGTGTCCGAAAAGTCTTAGTATGGGCAAATACTTCTACTAGTAGGTACCAAGATAAATTTAATTAAGTGGGATTTTACGTAAATCGACTATATTCCAATCTAAACGTGTGGGTCTTAGTGTGAATGTATACAGGGTGTCCAAAAATCTTGGTATGGGCAAATACTCCTATTAGTACTTAGATAAACTTTATTAGGTCGGATTTCACGCAAATCGAATATATTTGTATTAATATGTGGTTATGTTTGTATGTATGTTACAGGGTGTCCGAAAAGACTTGGTATGGGCAAATACTTCTACTAGTACCGAGATAAACCTACTTAATTCGGATTTTAAGTAAATCGACTATATTCCTATTTAAACGTGTGGGTGTTAGTTTGAATGTATACAGGGTGTCCGAAAAGTTTTGGTATGGGCAAATACTCCTATATTTACTTAGATAAACTTTATTAAGTCGTATTTCACGCAAATCGAATATTATATTTGTATTAATGTGTTTATGTTTGTATGTATGTATACAGGGTGTCCGAAAAGTCTTGGTATGGGCAAATACTTCTACTAGTACCGAGATAAACCTACTTAATTCGGATTTTAAGTAAATCGACTATATTCCTATTTAAACGTGTGGGTGTTAGTGTGAATGTATACAGGGTGTTCAAAAAGTCTTGGTATGGACAAATACTCCTATTATTACTTAGATAAACTTTATTAGGTCGGATTTCACGCAAATCGAATACATTTGTATTAGTATGTGTTTATCTTTGACGTAATGTATACAGGGTGTCCCAAAAGTCTTGGTATGGGCAAATACTTTTAGTAGTACCGAGATAAATCTACTTAATTCGGATTTTAAGTAAATCGACCATATTCCTATTTAAACGTGTGGGTGTTAGTTTGAATGTATACAGGGTGTCCGAAAAGTCTTGGTATGGGCAAATACTCCTATTATTACTTAGATAAACTTTATTAAGTCGGATTTCACGCAAATCGAATATTATATTTGTATTAATATGTGTTTATGTTTGTATGTATGTATACAGGGTGTCCGAAAAGTCTTGGTATGGGCAAATACTTCTACTAGTACCGAGATAAACCTACTTAATTCGGATTTTAAGTAAATCGACTATATTCCTATTTAAACGTGTGGGTGTTAGTGTGAATGTATACAGGGTGTCCAAAAAGTCTTGGTATGGACAAATACTCCTATTATTACTTAGATAAACTTTATTAGGTCGGATTTCACGCAAATCGAATACATTTGTATTAATATGTGTTTATCTTTGACGGAATGTATACAGGGTGTCCGAAAAGGGCGTATGGGCAAATACTTCTACTAGTACCGAGATAAACCTACTTAATTCGGATTTTAAGTAAATCGACTATATTCCTATTTAAACGTGTGGGTGTTAGTGTGAATGTATACAGGGTGTCCAAAAAGTCTTGGTATGGGCAAATAATCCTATTATTACTTAGATAAACTTTATTAGGTCGGATTTCACGCAAATCGAATACATTTGTATTAATATGTGTTTATGTTTGTATGTATGTATACAGGGTGCCCGAAAAGTTTTTTGTTGGCAAAAATAGTTTCTACGTGTGGTGTTTGTATGTGTGTAGCGACACGGTTACGAAGGGCGGTCTATTCTGCATCATCAGTCCGAAGGAGTGTGATATCTTCCTTAATACATGCTCTAGAAACACGAAACTTTCAGGGCATGACAATGATGATATTACCGATATTATGGAGCCCCCTTTCAGTGCATGACAATGATGATATTACCGACTTTATAGAGCCCCCTCGGAGGGCGATTAGGCGGTCTATTTATAGACCGCCTTTCAGGCTCGATCTATATACCGAGCCGTTGGTCAGAAAATGTGTGTATGTATGTGCGGACGTGCGTATGTTGTCGTCCGTTTCGACATTTTCACATTTACAATTCTCTTTTCGAAAACAGTTTGAGGGGGAGCAACCAAATTTTCTGGGTTAATAGAGGGATAGTGCGGCTAGCTTCGGTAAAAAATTCAGTTATACAGGGTGTTCCGTTTCGGAGTTATCAAACGTCAAAGTCGAAATTTCAGCGATTTCCGTTGAAATCGAGTACAGGTCGGAAAAGTAAATTAAATCGATTTAAATTTTCGGAGGTTGTGGAGGACCGGGAGCTTCAGAACCCTATTGAAACTGGCGGTATTCGGAAAACGGGAAGTAATTCTTTTGAATTTTTTTATGTCGAAAAATGCCGTTTGCAGACCCCACTTTGGCACTGAATAACTCAAAAACGAAACGTCGTACAGAAAAACGTATTTGAAGAATCTCAAATACTTTCTTTTTGCAATACATTTACCTATACCTAAAACGACTGGAAATTGGAAAAATTTGGGGAAAACTGGAAATTACAATTTTTCATGCAAATTTTTGACGGTTTTTAATTTTTTCGAAATGCCATGTGCCTTATCGGAAAGAGCTCGCCGAGATACGTTGTAAACATATTATTTGGTTCCTTCATTCCCAATGGGAAAGGAGCAATCGACGATTAAATTTCGATTTTTTACGATTTTTTTTCATGACATCTCTACATTCGAATCACTCTGTATCTTTTCCTATCTAATTTCTTCCAACTTTTTCAACGCCATCCCTTGGGGATATAATCAGGCTTTAAAATGAATCCCGAATGGGTGATTCAGCGCCGGATTTAGGGGGTAAAAACTCATTTTTTCTGTTTTTTTCCATCAAAATTCATCTTTAAAGGGCATTATTATATATTATTTCTCTTATTTAACGATTCTTTTTCGGTTTATTTTCATCCCTTATCATCTGAGAACACTTCTAACTAATTAAAATTCCATATTTTTTCGTTAGTTATAAATAAATACCTTTTTTCTCATCGCTGCAGGAAAAATTTTAAAAAGTACAGTAAAAAGGCCTTGCCTTGAAAAAACAATTCAACTTAAAATATGACCTGTCAAAATGTCGCAAAAATGCCAGTTTTTCTTGGGAGATTGGAAGCAGTCTGGACCAACTTCGGCTTGAAATTTACCGGGCAAGGGAATTAGGGACCTTATACTTTCGGTAGAAAGACATCTCATTTGATAAATTTGGCTTTAAATACAAATTTTATCGATTTTCCGATGACGCTACAAGACATCATTGAAGATTCTAATATTGCGCTCAGTGGCATCGAAATCTATGTTATAAAGTTATATAATATCCAAAAATATGCATTTTAATTCCTAAGCATGAGCGTGTATACCTTTGGGCCAATATATTAATTATTATTAAATCATTTTAATTTAATTTTAGGGAAATGAATTGATTCGGATCGTTTTAAAGTAACCAGAACGATTCGAAAATACATTTTATATCTTCCAGCATGTGCGTGATTGTATATGTCTACAGGGTGTCCGAAAAGTCTTTGTATGCGCAAATATCTTTGTCATTAGCACGCAGATAAACTTAATTGGGTCTTATTTAAAGGAAATCGTAAATTTTTTATTCCTTTGCGTGATTGTTTATATGTGTGTATGTATACAGAATGTCCAAAAAGTCTTTGTTTGCTCTGTATCTTTGCCATTAGTACGAAGATAAACTTAACTGAGTTTTCAAGAAAATCGAAAATATTTAAATTATTATGTGTCGTGTTGTGTTGTGTTGGTATGTATGTATACAGGGTTTCCGAAAAGCCTTTGTATGGGCAAATACCTTTGCCATTTGTACAAATATAAACTTAATTGTCGGATTTAAAGCAAATCGTATATAAACTGGTCAACAAAAAAATCGGCAAAAGCGATTTTAACTCCACTTTTCGAACTGCTATAACTTTTTAAAAACTAAACTTTTTTGAGAGCGGTTTTCGGATACCGATAGCTCGTATTGCCCAGATTAAGTATCAAGTAGTGATTTGGCAATGGAAACCACATTTTCATGCTATACAGGGTGATTAACAAGGTAATGTAAAACTGCTAGAAGTTTAGGTGTGTGCCATATTGCCAATAATTTTTTTTTGGTCATTCCTACATAGCACGTTAGTAAGCCGATATCAATATCTCCAGACGTGTTTGCCGAAATTTCGATTAATGACCTTTGACGGAAAATACAGGAGGCAACAAAATAAGCACACATATTTTGGTAGCGTCATTTTTAAAACGCTGTAGCTCGAAAACGGATTGATAGACTTTGTCGGGCTTTTTAGGTATTGAAAGCCCTGTCGTGTGGCGTTTTATCTAATAAACCTTTTTTTTCAAGGTCAAAATGTTTGCGTTGTATAGGGGTGATCTAAAAAGTAAATGAAAACCATTGTTAAAAATGTTTTTTTTTAATTTGTGAAAATTGAGCAGTATGTGTTTGTTTTCTTACAAAACGAGGGCGTTTTGTCCACCTCTCGGTTAGTTATACAGCGTGTCCAGAAACCATCTTAACAAATCGGAAACATTTTGTTTTTGACTTTACGGAAAAAAGTTATTCTTTATAAAAAAGTTCTGCATCGTGAGAAAATGACATTGCAATTCAAAAATTTGATTTAAGACATACAGGGTGGCTCAAAAATGTAAAAGTCCTAATCCACGTGAAGCTAAAAAACACAAATCGTTATTTAAAGGTAAACTGCCACTGTAAATATAGTAGAGGTAACTTTTATGTTAGTGAATTAGGTTTGGAACATACAAGAGGTCCCAAAATAAAATAAATTTTTAATTATTGACTTTACCAAAAAAAGTATCTTCATAAAAAGTCAACATTGTGAAAAAATAGCATAATTATTCATAAACATGATATAGGACAATACAGAGTGGCTTAAAAAGCTGAAAGTCTCAATTTACGTAAAGTTAAAGAGACACCAAATCTTTATTTAAAGATAAACTGTATGGAAAAGGACGGAGGTTGCGTGGGGGTTTAAATTTATTTAGTTATTTAGTCATGTTCAATATGTTTTTTTACAATAATATTTCATTTGTTATTAAAATTATGTTAAATAAAAATAAACCTTTAATTTGTTATTAAAATTATGTTAAATAAAAATAAACCTTTAATCACCCTGTACGTCTCATTTTAAGTTTAAGTGCTTACTTATAACTTAACTAGTAACCTTGTACAAATACCATAGTGGTTGAATTGAAATTTAGCTTAGCCTTGTTGAAAGGCCATTTCAAAGTTTTAAATTTTTTAGCCACCCTATATGTCCTAGATCAAATTTTTGATTCATTATGTCTTTTCACAATGTAGAACTTTTTATAAAGATTTAGGTACTTTTTGGAAAGTCGATAATAAAAAAGTATTTTTAGTTTTGGGACCTCCTTTATATTCCAAACCTAATTCACTAACATAAAAAGTTAACACTAGTACATTTGCAGTGGCAGTTTACCCTTAAATAACGATTTTGTGTCTTTAGCTTCACATGGATTAGGACTTTTACATTTTTGAGTCACCCTGTATGTCTTAGATCAAATTTTTGAATGGCTATGCTATTTTCTCACGATGCAGAACTTTTTATAAGGGATTACCTTTTTTGTAAAGCCAAAAATAAAAAAAGTTTCGCATTTGTTTAGATGGTTTCTGGACACGCTGTATAGCTAATCGAAATTTGAGAAAAACGCCCTAGCTCTGGAAGAAAAAACGCATACTGCTCAGTTTGTACAAATTAAAAAAAACTTATTTTTAACAACACTTTTCATTTATTTTTTAGTTCACCCCTATACAACGCAAACATTTTGACATTGAACAAAAAAACAGTTTATTAGGTAAAACTCTACACAAAAAGGGATTTCAATTCCCAAAAGCCCGACAAAGTCTATTAATCCATTTCCCAGCTACAGCGTTTTAAAAATGACGCTACCAAAATTTGTATGCTTTTTCTGTTTTCTCCTGTATTTTTCGCCAGAGACCATTAATCGAAATTCCGGCGAATACGTCTGGAGATATTGATACCAGCTTACTAACGTGCTATGTCGGAATGACCAAAAAAAATTATTGGCAATATGGCACACACCTAAACTTTTAGTAGTTTTACATTACCATAATAATTACCCTGTATAGCAGGCGGGGCCCGTCCATAAGGTCATTTGGTCAATGACCCACCTAAAATTTTCAGTGATCTACCTAATAATTTATTTTTAAATTTTTTAAAACCAAAAAAGAATCTTTTGTTTCAAAGTTCCATGCGAAAACTCCCCAAGAAAGAATCAAGCCAAGCCATCGTCAAAGGATATCCAAGCTTGCTCCGGGCTGGGTCATATTTTAAATTGATCTTCTAGGTTTATATGGACGATATAAATTCATTATACGCGTTTTAGGAAGTTAAAAAGAGACACAATTGGTCGACGGCCCACCCATAATATCTGGCCACTCCCACTATGGAAATACTCTCAGACCGCCCCCTAAAATATACTATTTCAAAACATTTGGTTCGGAAAAAGAAAAACTAATTAGGTAGGTACCTAATATGTGCATTGTATTTGCATTGTATTAATAATATTAATTAGCGGTTAAACATAAAAAATTATAAATACGATTTCTATCAGGCCAGCGCTAGGCATAAATTTAACGGGCGTCGGATGGATTTCCTTACAAACTTTGTAAGGACCGCCGAACGATAGTCTCATGACCACCCTCTGCACTGCATATGGTGTCCCTAGAGCTGCCACCAGCTCCCGGCTTGCCGGTCTGCCCACTGGGAGGAAGGCCACTCAGCCAATTCTCAGTGCGAACTTTTGTTCTATTTACTTGTGTACACTGTTGTTGTTTGAAAAAATTTGCAAATAATAAATGCCTTAAAAATGAAAAATGAAATGGTGAATTAACACGAAGGTCGAGGGTTCAAATCTGTATTGGGGCAAAAACTTTTTTTTAAATTTGTTATTTAAAAAATTAGATCGGCTCTAAAAGGTGTATTGGCAACAAGTTGTTCCTCGATAAAATATTTTTAAAATTGTTGGCAATCTCATATCAACTACAGAGCTTGCAGCCTGCACGTGCGTAGACAAAGATCGTATTACTATGTCTAGTCGCCAGTATTGTATTTAGTTTCGGCAGCGTTCCTAATTTTATTTTACGAATAATCCAGCGTCGGATTGTGAGCTCTAGGGCCCACCGGCCAAAAGGTATATGGGGGCCCCACCACAGAAGCGAAAAGTCTGAGGTTATACCCCAACGCTGCAGTGCAGATTTAATGAAATCATGTTTCTGGCGAAAAATAATGTTTAAATCAAATCTAACATCGGTAGTGAATTTTTTTAAATTTTATATAAAAATTAATAAAAGGTTTTGCGAAAACGATGTGTTAGGGTAAACTTTTTTTAAATTTTTGTTATTTAAAAAAATAGATCGGCTCCAAAAGGTGTATTGGCAACAAGTTAGCACTTGTTCCTCTATAAAATATTTTAAAAATTATTGGCAACCTCATATCTACTACAGCTTGCAGCCTGCACTTGCGTAGAGAAAGATCGTATTACTAAGTATGTCTATATAGTCGCCAATATTGTATTTATTAAAGAAAACCATAAAACGGAGTTCGGCAGCGTTCCTAATTTTATTTTACGAATAATCATACTTTTAGCTCAGAATTTAGACCATTTATTCTGGGCTTTTAGTAAAAGCGCGATCTCTATTGAGGAGAGCCTAAACGTATCAAAACGGGAAGCCGCTAACAATCTACTAATCTAGAGTACTAAAACACATAGAAAAAAGTCATAAACATCTAGAGTAGGTAGCAATGTTCATTGTTCAATATAATACAGTACCTATTTTATGATTTTTGCGGTGTTTATTTGTAGGCAAATAATTTTTTCTACGAATGTCAATAAAAACCTTTATTGTATGTTCAATAGTAATTTCGGAACATGGTGCATTGTGTTTTACACATTTTCATTGTGCTTCAATCACCATGGTGATTGAACTACAAAGTTCCCATTGTGCACGGGTATTTTTTACAAAGGTGGCGTTGACATCCAAAATCTTTATAATTTTTATTTGTGGAATGTCAGATTGACATTTTTTGACATCTTAAAAGGAAAAATATTACTAATCCGATTTTATGTAACAGTAACATTCGTAGAAAAAGTATAGTGTAAAACTCGCATGGAATGACCATTTCCTACTCGTATGATTTGCAGCATTCGCCTGCGGCTCATGCTGCAAACGTCATACTCGTAGGAAATGCATGTCATTCCATGCTCGTTGTACAATATACTATTTTGGCACATTATTAAAAAACCTTCCTTAATTAAAAAAGTGTATTTTGCTTGTTGCGTTGATATCACTAGTTGCCCACAAAATTTTGACCCACATGTAAAAAAACTCGCGGGCCGCGCCTGCTGTATAGCATGAAAATGTCACTTCCATTGCAAAATCACTTCTTGATGCTTAATTTGGGAAAGACGAGCTATCAATATCCGAAAACCGCTCTCAAAAAAGTTAAGTTTTTAAAAAATTGTAGCAGTTTGAAAAGTCGGGTAAAAATCGCTTTGCCGATTTTTTTGTTGACCAGTTTATTTGCATTTCTATGTGTACGGAGATATATGTCTGTATACGGGCTGTCCAAAAAGTCTTGGTTGGAGCAAATACTCCTAGTAGTACCAGGATAAATGCAATTAAACCGAATTTCAGGCAAATCGATTATATTTGTTTTTATTTGTGTTGTATATACGTATACAGGGTGTCCGAAAAGTCTTAGTATGGGCAAATACTTCTACTAGTAGGTACCAAGATAAATTTAATTAAGTGGGATTTTACGTAAATCGACTATATTCCTATTTATCTTACGGCGGGTTGCAGAAAGGATGATTAACTAACACCGTGTTAAATTTTAACACGGTGTTAAATTTTGGTCAAGTTGCCCAAGATTTAATCAAAGCCGGCCCAGGCCCACTTGAAACAGCAATCGCTTAACATCGGCTGGTAGATTTGGAAGCGGTCGCAGTTTCGGGAAAACTCGAACGATAAACGTCAGATTTTAATGTCAACAAAGCGTTTTGTATTTCTTGTAAAGCGAAGTTATTTTGAATAAAAAAAATATTTTTGGGGAAATAGGCAAAGCGAATAGAAAAATTACACAAAAATAGAAGAAAATAAACTTCTGAACATATGTATATGTATTTCTAAGGTAAGTTGTATGAAACCATTCACCCATAAAATACCTTACAGATACTAGCCAAATTTGTATATTTTTTCTGTTAATTTTTAAAATTTGCGTTAAAAATGCTATACATAAAAAATTAGCTGCTTTTCAGCTTCCTTAACTACTATCCTCTTGTCATTATTATCTATTTATGTGTTTGTTTTAGGTGCATTCAAAAGATTTTAATATTTCTAAAGAATGAGAATTCCTAACCCTAAAAATCGAACTTGTGATGGAAGATAAAGCACAAAAACATACTTCCTGATAAACCTATATGTGAGGAATGGAGTTCTAAATGAATGTTATTTGAGGGGTTATCCTAGACACAATCAATATTCGGCGAAATACCTTACTGCCAAGGAAAAAATTTGGAAACGAAACCTTTGTTGTTATTTTCTTGATAAGGTAAAATATTGTCATCAATATTAATATCTTAGTTAAATATGTAGCTATCACTACCCACGTTACAAAATTTTTGAATACAATTTTGTTTCTTATTTTTACCTCAAGTTCTGTGTTTATACCCGTAATAGCATACTATCTAACTTTCGTCCAGTTAAGCTAACAAAACATCTTTGTCTGGGTGGGTATACTGGTCAATTTTTAAACCTAATTGCTGGTAGTATAACGATTATAATTTTTTTAACCATGTGTCACGCTCAAACTCAAGCAAACTGTAGAGTATTTATTTAATCCACCTCAACTTCATTGAAGTAAAATTTTGCTCTTTCTCCTTTAATAAACTTTTTGCTCATGATTCATTAACTCTAATTTTTTTTGTGGCACGTTTACTTAACAACCATTTTTATCATGTGAATATAAAACCCATATCCCCATACACGTTACTATTTATAATAAGATATCTATAAACAAGTTATTTACTTGGGTTGATTTGCATATTGGTTTTATTCAGATTACTATAATCATGTACGTAAACTTTTACATGTTATTATGTGTTCCATTTTCCATTCCATAAGTCACAGAATATATCAAAGATGTAATGTGAAGACTGGCTCAAAATAATATAGGTACCTTAGTACCTTCCTACTGGTGACATAGATGTTGAAATATTTTATAAATAGAAATTTGTTACTTTTACATATGTTCTAGGATTTTTTAAAATATAAGTTTACGTTAATTTATATCAATACTTTTGTTCATTTTTATTTCATGATAATTTATAAAACTAGAAAAGTTCCATAAAGAAAATTAGAGGGGTAAACAATAATTTTTTTAAAATTTGTTTTGTGGCATTAATCTACTTTTTAAATTTACAAAAGTCGAGGACAACAAGATCTGTTCATTTGTGTTGCAGGGAACTGCACTAACCTACACTTTGTTTTATGTAAGAAGATATCAATTAGAAGAAATCTGTGCAAGTAACTGCAGTTTCAACACAAAAGGTTTGTTCTTTTGTAAAACACAATTTGCACAAACCTGCACTGATTTTTCTCCAATGGGTGTCTCCACAAACAAAAAAAACTAGGTTAGTGCAGTTCTGTGCAACACAAAAGGTTTGTTCTATTGTGTTGCACTAACCTGCACTTTTTTTTTACTTGTGGGGGATACCCATTAGCAAAAAATCAGTGCAGGTTCATGCAACATAAAAGAACAAACCTAAAAGTGTAGGTTAGTGCAGTTTCGTGCCACACTAACGAACAGACCTTTTTTGGATTTACAAAAATTGAAGTGAACCTGCAGTGGTAGGTACTCTGTAAGAACAATAGCGATAGCGACCGGCTTCTCTTTGCAAATTCTTACTATGTATCACCGTTCGGTATGTTTCGAAGAGACCCCGGTCGCTATCGCTATTTTTCTTACAGAATGCCACTGCTGGTCGCTTTTCGTTTGTGTTGCACAAAATTGCATTAACGTAAATTGATTGTTTTTAATGGGTGTCTTCACAAACAAAAAAGAAGGGTGTGTTAGTGCAGTTTCGTGCACCACAAACGAACAGACCTATTAATACGCCTCGGCAGTGGGACTCCGCGAGATCTTAGAATTCTATTTGTAGGGGCAAAGCGATATTTTTTCGCTCTGTTTTACGTTCGCTATCAAATGATCGGCAGACAAAAACAACACGATCGCTTTGTGTCGCTTATAGAAAACTATAACCTCCCGGAGTATGGGCCACGTCTCTTATTCAATTCACTGGATCGATCCGGATCATTTTATGACACTTTAATGGTATTTTATCTCTTTCTACTGCCTTTATTTCACTCGAAACTCCTAAACCTATCCGAATCGATTCAATTTTCGTCAATCGAATACGCCCCAGACCACAAGCGTCTTAGGTAAAGGCGGTTGTGCTAGAGCGTTTTCCGATTGTAACCGTTTTGTCAACCGGTAAACTCTGAAAAACGCCTATTATGTCAAAATTCAAAACCACAGAAAACTAAAGGAGTAATGTGTACACAGTCCCTGCGGGTTGCAAGAGCTCTGGTCTAAGCGCGAGACCGGGAGGTGTGCTGGCTGACCTGTTACATTGACGCGGGCCAACAATGACTGGAAGACGAAGAGAGAAATATTTTAGGTTACATCAAAGACATCTTTGAAATCTGTAGGTTATGTATGGTATGATCTTATTTTGTTTATATTTAAAAAAAACTAGTTTTCTCTAACAAGCCCTTTATTTTTCTATGGTTTATAGTTAGGAGGTTATGCCTTATTGTATAGGGGGCCGCGGACCAAAACAAATGAAGTAAGTCATATAAAAATTGCGTGTATTCCAATGTTTTTACTTTTATAATATAGTAAATTTCTTTTTGATTTGTTATGACAAAAATAATTGAAAAAAATAACTACCTCTCTAGATAAATAAAGAGATACAAGGAAAACTTTGTTGCCAATTCGGAAGTGTTGAAGAATGAAATTTCGCAGAATATCTATATTTTTATAGAAGGAAAATTGTTTTAATTAAGTACAATATTATAATGAATGGTTTCAAACCAAGAAGAATTCCAGAAATAGAATATTATTTTTGCACAAATCTAACAAGAAAATAGTGGTATACAGAGTAATTTTGGTATATTATTGAAGATGAAAGGTGTATTTTTGGTAAAATTCACATATACCTAAATGATGAACTTTATTTTTCCTACATTTTTTGTTAGTGTGTGAAGGTAGGTACCTGCTTAGGTTGGGTTTATGATAAATTAGATGCCCATCTGCAATAAAAGTGTATATAGTTGTATTTTAAAATATTGAAGGAAGGAGTTGTCTTTTAATTTCTTGTACTAGAACATAAACTTTTGCCAAAGTAACCAATATTTTATCAAAAATGTTAAGAAAAACATGACTTTAATCCCACCATATTGTGGAATTAGTTTAATTCAGCGTTAACTGCTCGCTTCGTTAAAAACAAATGAAAAAGTAAACAACACCTTGGTTTTTTAGTGGCATTTGTCTGTTTAATCACGGATTAGCTCAAAATTTGGGCTGTTGCAGAAAGAAAAAAAATTTAACGCTGTGTTAAACTGAATATCTTTTGTTTTTAACCCTGAATTAGGATTTAACGCTTGATTAAAAGTTTTGTGCAACCCGCTGTTAGTGTGAATGTATACAGGGTGTCCAAAAATCTTGGTAAGGGCAAATACTCCTATTAGTACTTAGATAAACTTTATTAGGTCGGATTTCACGCAAATCGAATATATTTGTATTAATATGTTGTATGTATGTATACAGGGTGTCCGAAAAGAATTGGTATGGGCAAATACTTCTACTAGTACCGAGATAAACCTACTTAATTCGGATTTTAAGTAAATCGACTATATTCATATTTAAACGTGTGGGTTTTAGTTTGAATGTATACAGGGTGTCCAAAAAGTCTTGGTATGGGCAAATACTCCTATTATTACTTGGATAAACTTTATTAGGTCGGATTTCACGCAAATCGAATATATTTGTATTAATATTTGTTTACCTTTGTATGTATGTATATAGGGTGTCCGAAAAGTCTTGGTATGGGCAAATACTTCTAGTAGTACCGAGATAAACCTACTTAATTCGGATTTTAACTAAATCGACTATATTCCTATTTAAACGTGTGGGTGTTAGTTTGAATGTATACTGGGTGTCCGAAAAGTCTTGGTATGGGCAAATACTCCTATTATTACTTAGATAAACTTTATTAGGTCGGATTTCACGCGAATCGAATATATTAATAGGTGTTTATGTTTCTATGTATGTATACAGGGTGTCCGAAAAGTCTTGGTATGGACAAATACTTCTACTAGTACCGAGATAAACCTAATTAATTCGGATTTTAAGTAAATCGACTATATTCCTATTTAAACGTGTGGGTGTTAGTTTGAATGTATACAGGGTGTCCGAAAAGTCTTGGTATGGGCAAATACTCCTATTATTACATAGATAAACTTTATTAGGTCGGATTTCACGCAAATCGAATATTATATTTGTATTAAAATGTGTTTATGTTTGTATGTATGTATACAGGGTGTCCGAAAAGTCTTGGCATGGGCAAATACTTCTACAAGTACCGAGATAAACCTACTTAATTCGGATTTTCAGTAAATCGACTATATTCCTATTTAAACGTGTGGGTGTTAGTGTGAATGTATACAGGGTGTCCAAAAAGTCTTGGTATGGGCAAATACTCCTATTATTACTTAGATAAAGTTTATTAGGTCGGATTTCACGCAAATCGAATACATTTGTATTAATATGTGTTTATGTTTGTATGTATGTATGCAGGGTGTCCGAAAAGTTTTTTGTTGGCAAAAATAGTTTCTACGTGTGGTGTTTCTATGTGTGTAGCGACACGGTTACGAAGGGCGGTCTATTCTGAATCATCAGTCCGAAGGAGTGTGATATCTTCCTTAATACATGCTCTAGAAACACGAAACTTTCAGGACATGACAATGATGATATTACCGACATTATAGAGCCCCCTCGGGGGGGGGGCGATTAGGCGGTCTACGCATACTAGTTATAGACCGCGAAAGCGGTCTATATACCCCCCTCTTGGCCAGAAAAATGTTCGTTGGTTGTCGTGGATTTTGACATGTTCACCTTTTCAATTTTTTTTCTCGAAAACGGTTAGCGCGGAAGCGATTAAATTTTCTGGGATAATAGAGGGATAGTGCGTCTAGCTTCGATAAAAAATTCAGTTATACAGGGTGTCGCGTTTCGGAGTTATTAAACGTCAAAGTCCAAATTTCCGCGATTTCCGTTGAAATCGGATACAGGTCGCAAAACTTAATTAAACCGATTTAAATTTTCGGAGGTTGTAGAGGACCGGGGGCTTCCGAACCCTATTGAAATTGGCAATATCCGGAAAATGGGAAGTAATTCTTTTGAATTTTTTATGTCGAAAAATGCCGTTTGCAGACCCCTCTTTGGTACTTAATAACTCGAAAACCAAACGTCGGACAAAAAAACGCATTCCAACGAAAAACTTTAGAAACTCAAATACTTTCTTTTTGAAATACATTTGCCTATACCTAAAACGGCTGGAAAATGGATTTATTTGAAAAAAACTGGAAATGTAGATTTTAGACCCTAATTTGTCATGGTTTTTAATTTTTTTGGGGGTCAAAATGGATCCAAATCAATATCTCATATACCTGATCAGAAAGAGCTCGTCAAAATACATAAAATCCATATTTTTTAGTTTTGTCATTCTTAATAGGAAGGGAGCAATCGACGATTAAATTTCAATTTTTTGCCCTCGACATCGTACATTTGAATCACTCTGTATTTTTTCATATCTAATTTTTTTTAAATTTTTCAACGCCATCTTCTAGAGGGATAATCAGGCTTTAAAATTAAACTCGAATGGGGAATCCAGGAGCGTATTTAGGGGGTACAAACTTTTTTTTTGATTTTTGCTAACAAATCCTACATTCAACCGGCTTAATTAAATACAAATTTTTTAATTTAGTGTTTCTCTTTCTGCATTCATTATTTGCGCTGAATATCTAACAATACCTCCCAATGATTTAAATCGCTTATTTTTTCGTTTCACTTATTAATAATTAGGTTTATTTGCATTGGGGACGGGCAAAATTTCAGAATTTTAAAATTTGCCTTCATGCAGGACCCCAGAAGTTTAGGGAATCTCAGTGAATGTTACAGTAAGGACGCAGCGGCGGGATCTCCGAAATAGCGTTGTCAAATGAGTGCGGCACAGAGTGAAACGAACGATTTTTCTTCATAATCTAAACAAGGATTCGTGGAAGCGTGGCAACACACGTTTATTATAGGATTTATTGCGTTGATATGATATAACTATACGGAGAGCATTTAACAGGGACGTATTTCAGTAAAACCTGAAGATAGAGTTAATTTAGTCGGGTTTCAAGCAAATCGTTTATATTAATTCTGTTTCTATATTATGTGAGTGTTTGTGTGAATGTATACAGGGCGTAACCCAGAATTTCTGAAAAAAGACTTAAAAAAACCTCGATTTCGCGCGTTCGTGAAAACACCGTAAAATCGGCGGAAAAATAGATAATGCTAAGGGATTAAAATCAAATGCTTCTAAATTACTCTTTCTATTAACTTAGACCTATAGAAGGGCTTTTGCTGCCAAGGGTACCACCAATGCAAGTCCTTTATGTCGGGGAGTTTTGAATAATTTCGAGAAAATTAAACTTGACAAAATTAAATACCGATTGCGACTAAGGGCGTTAAGTTTGTCCCCAACTTATAGTACAGGGTGTCCGAAAAGTCTTTGTATGGACAAATACCTTTGCTATTTGTACAAAGATAAACTTAATTGTCGGATTTAAAGCAAATCGTATATATTTGCATTTCTATGTGTACGGAGATATATGTTTGTATACAGGCTGTCCAAAAAGTGTTGCTTTGAACAAATACTCCTAGTAGTACCTGGATAAATGTAATTAAACCGGATTTCATGCAAATCGATTATATTTGTTTTTATATGTGTTGCATATACGTATACAGGGTGTCCGAAAAGTCTTGGTATGGGCAAATACTTCTACTAGTACCGAGATAAACCTAATTAATTCAGATTTTAACTAAATCGACTATATTCCTATTTAAACGTGTGGGTGTTAGTGTGAATGTATACAGGGTGTCCAAAAAGTCTTGGAATGGGCAAATACTCGTATTTGTACTTAGATAAACTTTATTAGGTCGGATTTCACGCAAATCGAATATATTAATAGGTGTTTATGTTTCTATGTATGTATACAGGGTGTCCGAAAAGTCTTGGTATGGACAAATACTTCTACTAGTACCGAGATAAACCTAATTAATTCGGATTTTAAGTAAATCGACTATATTCCTATTTAAACGTGTGGGTGTTAGTTTGAATGTATACAGGGTGTCCGAAAAGTCTTGGTATGGGCAAATACTCCTATTATTACATAGATAAACTTTATTAGGTCGGATTTCACGCAAATCGAATATTATATTTGTATTAAAATGTGTTTATGTTTGTATGTATGTATACAGGGTGTCCGCAAAGTCTTGGCATGGGCAAATACTTCTACAAGTACCGAGATAAACCTACTTAATTCGGATTTTCAGTAAATCGACTATATTCCTATTTAAACGTGTGGGTGTTAGTGTGAATGTATACAGGGTGTCCAAAAAGTCTTGGTATGGGCAAATACTCCTATTATTACTTAGATAAAGTTTATTAGGTCGGATTTCACGCAAATCGAATACATTTGTATTAATATGTGTTTATGTTTGTATGTATGTATACAGGGTGTCCGAAAAGTTTTTTGTTGGCAAAAATAGTTTCTACGTGTGGTGTTTGTATGTGTGTAGCGACACGGTTACGAAGGGCGGTCTATTCTGAATCATCAGTCCGAAGGAGTGTGATATCTTCCTTAATACATGCTCTAGAAACACGAAACTTTCAGGACATGACAATGATGATATTACCGACATTATAGAGCCCCCTCGGGGGGGGGCGATTAGGCGGTCTACGCATACTAGTTATAGACCGCGAAAGCGGTCTATATACCCCCCTCTTGGCCAGAAAAATGTTCGTTGGTTGTCGTGGATTTTGACATGTTCACCTTTTCAATTTCTTTTCTCGAAAACGGTTAGCGCGGAAGCGATTAAATTTTCTGGGTTAATAGAGGGATAGTGCGTCTAGCTTCGATAAAAAATTCAGTTATACAGGGTGTCGCGTTTCGGAGTTATTAAACGTCAAAGTCCAAATTTCCGCGATTTCCGTTGAAATCGGATACAGGTCGCAAAACTTAATTAAACCGATTTAAATTTTCGGAGGTTGTAGAGGACCGGGGGCTTCCGAACCCTATTGAAATTGGCAATATCCGGAAAATGGGAAGTAATTCTTTTGAATTTTTTATGTCGAAAAATGCCGTTTGCAGACCCCTCTTTGGTACTTAATAACTCGAAAACCAAACGCCGGACAAAAAAACGCATTCCAACGAAAAACTTTAGAAACTCAAATACTTCCTTTTTGAAATACATTTGCCTATACCTAAAACGGCTGGAAAATGGATTTATTTGAGAAAAACTGGAAATGTAGATTTTAGACCCAAATTTGTCATGGTTTTTAATTTTTTTGGGGGTCAAAATGGATCCAAATCAATATCTCATATACCTGATCAGAAAGAGCTCGTCAAAATACATAAAATCCATATTTTTTAGTTTTGTCATTCTTAATAGGAAGGGAGCAATCGACGATTAAATTTCAATTTTTTGCCCTCGACATCGTACATTTGAATCACTCTGTATTTTTTCATATCTAATTTTTTCCAAATTTTTCAACGCCATCTTCTAGAGGGATAATCAGGCTTTAAAATTAAACTCGAATGGGGAATCCAGGAGCGTATTTAGGGGGTACAAACTTTTTTTTTGATTTTTGCTAACAAATCCTACATTCAACCGGCTTAATTAAATACAAATTTTTTAATTTAGTGTTTCTCTTTCTGCATTCATTATTTGCGCTGAATATCTAACAATACCTCCCAATGATTTAAATCGCTTATTTTTTTGTTTCACTTATTAATAATTAGGTTTATTTGCATTGGGGACGGGCAAAATTTCAGAATTTTAAAATTTGCCTTCATGCAGGACCCCAGAAGTTTAGGGAATCTCAGTGAAGGTTACAGTAAGGACGCAGCGGCGGGATCTCCGAAATAGCGTTGTCAAATGAGTGCGGCACAGAGTGAAACGAACGATTTTTCTTCATAATCTAAACAAGGATTCGTGGAAGCGTGGCAACACACGTTTATTATAGGATTTATTGCGTTGATATGATATAACTATACGGAGAGCATTTAACAGGGACGTATTTCAGTAAAACCTGAAGATAGAGTTAATTTAGTCGGGTTTCAAGCAAATCGTTTATATTAATTCTGTTTCTATATTATGTGAGTGTTTGTGTGAATGTATACAGGGCGTAACCCAGAATTTCTGAAAAAAGACTTAAAAAAACCTCGATTTCGCGCGTTCGTGAAAACACCGTAAAATCGGCGGAAAAATAGATAATACTCAGGGATTAAAATCAAATGCTTCTAAATTACTCTTTCTATTAACTTAGACCTATAGAAGAGCTTTTGCTGCCAAGGGTACCACCAATGCAAGTCCTTTATGTCGGGGAGTTTTGAATAATTTCGAGAAAATTAAACTTGACAAAATTAAATACCGATTGCGACTAAGGGCGTTAAGTTTGTCCCCAACTTATAGTACAGGGTGTCCGAAAAGTCTTTGTATGGACAAATACCTTTGCTATTTGTACAAAGATAAACTTAATTGTCGGATTTAAAGCAAATCGTATATATTTGCATTTCTATGTGTACGGAGATATATGTTTGTATACAGGCTGTCCAAAAAGTGTTGCTTTGAACAAATACTCCTAGTAGTACCTGGATAAATGTAATTAAACCGGAATTCATGCAAATCGATTATATTTGCTTTTATATGTGTTGCATATACGTATACAGGGTGTCCGAAAAGTCTTGGTATGGGCAAATACTTCTACTAGTACCGAGATAAACCTAATTAATTCAGATTTTAACTAAATCGACTATATTCCTATTTAAACGTGTGGGTGTTAGTGTGAATGTATACAGGGTGCCCAAAAAGTCTTGGAATGGGCAAATACTCGTATTTGTACTTAGATAAACTTTATTAGGTCGGATTTCACGCAAATCGAATATATTAATAGGTGTTTATGTTTCTATGTATGTATACAGGGTGCCCGAAAAGTCTTGGTATGGACAAATACTTCTACTAGTACCGAGATAAACCTAATTAATTCGGATTTTAAGTAAATCGACTATATTCCTATTTAAACGCGTGGGTGTTAGTTTGAATGTATACAGGGTGTCCACAAAGTCTTGGTATGGGCAAATAGCTTTGCTATTTGTACAAAGATAAACTTAATTGTCGGATTTAAAGCAAATCGTATAAATTTGCATTTCTATGTGTACGGAGATATATGTTTGTATACAGGCTGTCCAAAACGTCTTGGTTGGAGCAAATACTCCTAGTAGTACCAGGATAAATGTAATTAAACCGGATTTCATGCAAATCAATTATATTTTTTTTATATGTGTTCAATATACGTATACAGGGTGTCCGAAAAGTCTTGGTATGGGCAAATACTTCTACTAGTACCGAGATAAACCTAATTAATTCAGATTTTAAGTAAATCGACTATATTCCTATTTAAACGTGTGGGTGTTAGTTTGAATGTATACAGGGTGTCCAAAAAGTCTAGGTATGGGCAAATACTCCTATTATTACTTAGATAAAATTTATTAGGTCGGATTTCACGCAAATCGAATATATTTGTATTAATATGTGTTTATGTTTGTATGCATGTATAAAGGGTGTCCGAAAAGTTTTTTGTTGGCAAAAATAGTTTCTACGTGTAGGTATTTGTATGTATGTAGCTATACGGTTACGAAGGGCGGTCTGTTCTGCATCATCAGTCCGAAGGAGTGTGATATCTTCCTTAATACATGGCATAGAAACACGAAATTTTCAGGGCGTGACAATGATGATATTACCGACCTTATAGAGCCCCTCGGGGGGCGATTAGGCGGTCTGTCCAATCTAGTTAGAGACCGCCCGTTCCGGGCCGGTCTCTATACCGAGCCGTTGGTGAGAGAAATGTGTAGTATGGCCGTGTGTTGTCGTCCGTTTCGACATTTTCACCTTTTCAATTTTTTTTCTCGAAAACAGTTAGAGGGGGAGCAACCAAGTTTTCTGGGTTAATAGAAGGATAGTGCGGCTAGCTTCGGTAAAAAAATCAGTTATACAGGGTGTTCCGTTTCGGAGTTATTAAACGTCAAAGTCGAAATTTCCGCGATTTCCGTTGAAATCGGGTACAGGACGCAAAACTTAATTAAATCGATTTAAACTTTCGGAGGTTGTGGAGGACCGGGAGCTTCAGAACCCTATTGAAACTGGCGGTATTCGGAAAATGGGAAGTAATTCATAAAAATAAATTCACATAAAAAAATTCAAAAGTATGACTTCCCATTTTCCGAATATCGCCAGTTTCAATAGGGTTCTGAAGGTCCCGGTCCTCTACGACCTCCGAAAATTTAAATCGATTTAATTAAGTTTTGCGACCTGTATCGTGTTTCATACGAAATCGCGGAAATTTCGACTTTGACGTTTAATAACTCCGAAACGCGACACCCCGTATAACTGAATTTTTTATCGAAGCTAGACGCATTATCCCTCTATTAACCCAGAAAATTTAATCGCTCCCGCCCTAAGCGTTTTCGAGAAAAAAAACTTAAATGTGAAAATCTCGAAACGGACAACCAACAGACAAAGTTGACCAAGAGGGGGATCTATAGACCGCTTCGCGGTCTATAACTAGTACGGGTAGACCGCCTAATCGCCCCCGAGGAGCTCTATAAGGTTGGTAATATCATCATTGTCACGCCCTGAAAATTTCGTGTTGCTAGGCCTTGTATTAAGGAAGATATCACACTCCTTCGGACTGATGATGCAGAATAGACCGCCCTTCGTAACCGTATCGCTATATATACAAACACCTACACGTAGAAACTATTTTTGCCAACGAAACGAATTTTCGGACACCCTGTATACATACATACAAACATAAACACATATTACTACAAATATATTCGATTTGCGTGAAATCCGACCTAATAAAGTTTATCTACGTACTAATAGGAGTATTTGCCCATACCAAGACCTTTTGGACACCCTGTATACATTCGCACTAACACTCACACGTTTAAATAGGAATATAGTCGATTTACTTAAAATCAGAATTAATTAGGTTAATCTCGGTACTAGTAGAAGTATTTGCCCATTAGCGATGGGTCATTCGTTCACTTTCAAGAGAGCCCGCTCACTCGTTCAGCTCACTTGGAAGAGTCGTTCGCAAGGAGTCGTTCGCAAGGAGTCGTTCGATTAAACGAGGGCTGCTACCCGTATCTCCGAGCTGCGAATTGCGGCGCTCTTTACTTTAGCGTGACACCAGCATTTGTTCATGTTCATAAAATAGAGAAAAAATGCTATGAATTACACATTTTCGACTGATGACGGCACGCTGCTTAATTGTGGCGCGGCGGCTTCAAACAAAAATAAAATAAATATTAAAATATTGGAATGATTTATGGCTTTTTTTGCAGGGCGTTTGAGTTTGGTGGGTACCGAGACCGACACAATGATATACTAATATAATAATACCTAATACTGAACCAGGCTTTTAATAAATCATTTGATTTGATTTTTGGTTGTTTTATGCGTTAGTTTGTGGCTTGAGTTTTAACCTACCCGCAGTATACACCTCTGCTTAAAAAACGTTGTAGCAGATTTCCGGCAAAGTAATTAATCGTTAATCGTAAAATAATAGTAATACCAAAGACGTACAAACTGTGTAATGTATTACCATACAGGCCGCTAGATGCTCCACCACTCTCGTTCTATTATACGACTCCGACTGAGCCGCTCCCGGCTAGCGCTCTTCGCGGCTCGCGCTCTCCGAGTTGTCCGAAACTCGCGAAAGCGTGGAGTGGAAGTTCTACGAACGGACGAGAGCGAGCCAGATATTTTAACGAGCGGTGAACGTATCGTTCAGTTGATGGGAGCGGCTCATTCGCGACTCTTTGAAAAGAGTCGTTTAAATCGAACGACTTGTTCGCGAACGACCCATCGCTATTGCCCATACCAAGACTTTTCGGCCACCCTGTATACATACATACAAACATAAACACATATTAATACAAATATATTCGATTTGCGTGAAATCCGACCTAATAAAGTTTATCTAAGTACCTAATAATAGGAGTATTTGCCCATACCAAGACTTTTTTGACACCCTGTATACATTCACACTAACACCCACACGTTTAAATAGGAATATAGTCGATTTACTTGGTACTAGTAGAAGTATTTGCCCATACCAAGACTTTTCGGACACCCTGTATACGTATATACAACACAAATAAAAACAAATATAATCGATTTGCTTGAAATCCGGTTTAATTAATTTTATCTTAGTACTAATAGGAGTATTTGCTCCAACCAAGACTTTTTGGACAGCCTGTATACAAACATATAAATCCGTACACATAGAAATGGAAATATATACGATTTGCTCTAAATCCGACAATTAAGTTTATCTTTGTACCAATAGTAAATGCATTTGCCCATACAAATACTTTTCGGACACTCTGTTTACATACATAACAACACGACACAGTAATTTAAATATTTTCGATTTTCTTGAAAACTCAGTTAAGTTTATTTTCGTACTAATGGCAAAGATACAGAGCATACAAAGACTTTTTGGACAATCTGTATACATACAAACATATAAAGAACCACACAAAGGAATAAAAAATTTGATAGACATATATACAATCACCCACTTGCCGAAGGGTACAACATGTATTTTCGAATCGTTCTGTTTACTTTAAAACGATCCGAATCAATTCATTTCCCTAAAATTAAATTAAAATGATTTAATAATAATTAATATATTGGCCCAAAGGTATACACGCTCATGCTTAGGAATTAAAATGCATATTTTTGGATATTATAACTTTATAACAAATATTTCGATGCCACTGAGCGCAATATTAGAATCTTCAATGATGTCTTGTAGCGTCATCGGAAAATCGATAAAATTTGTATTTAAAGCCAAATTTATCAAATGAAATCTTTCTACCGAAAGTATAAGGTCCCTAAATCCCTTGCCCGGTAAATTTCAAGCCGAAGTTGGTCCAGACTGCTTCCAATCTCCCAAGAAAAACTGGCATTTTTGCGACATTTTGACAGGTCATATTTTAATTTCGATGTAAAGAATTGTTTTTTCAAGGCAAGGCTTTTAATATATGTACTTTTTAAAATTTTTCCTGCAGCGATGCGAAAAAAGGTATTTATTTATAACTTTAACGAAAAAATATGGAATTTTAATTAGTTAGAAGTGTTCTCAGATGATAAGGGGTGAAAATAAACCAAAAAAGAATCGTTAAATAAGGAATAATATATAATAATGCCTTTTAAAGATGAATTTTGATGGAAAAAAAAGAAAAAATGAGTTTTTACCCCCTAAATCCGGTCCTGGATCACCCGTTCGGAATTCATTTTAAAGCCTGATTATATCCCCAAGGGATAGCGTTGAAAAAGTTGGAAGAAATTAGATAGGAAAAAATACAGAGTGATTCGAATGTAGAGATGTCATGAATAAAAATCATAAAAAATCGAAATTTAATCGTCGATTGCTCCTTTCCTATTAAGAATGAAGGAATCAAAAATATGTATGTATTTCGGCGAGCTCTTTCCGATAAGGTACATTGGATTTCGATTTGAATCCATTTTGACCCCCAAAAAAATTAAAAACCGTCAAAAATTTGAATGAAAAATCGTAATTTCCAGTTTTTCCCAAATTTTTCCAATTTCCAGTCGTTTTAGGTATAGGTAAATGTATTGCAAAAAGAAAGTATTTGCGATTCTTTAGTTTTATGTTCAAATACGTTTTTCTGTCCGAAGTTCCGACTTCGAGTTATTAAACGCCAAAGAGGAGTCTGCAAATGGCATTTTTCCGGAAGTAAAATGCCGTTTGCAGACCCCTCTTTGGTACCTAATAACTCGAAAACGAAAAGTCGTACAGAAAATCGGATTTGAACATAAAACTAAAGAATCTCAAATACTTTCTTTTTGCAATACATTTACCCATTCCTAAAACGACCGGGAATTGGAAAAATTTGGGAAAAACCGAAAATTACGATTTTTGATGAAAATTTTTGACGGTTTTTAATTTGTTTCGGGGACAGTACGGATCCAAATCAAAATCCTGGCCGGAAAGAGCTCCCCGAAATACGTAATTTTCATATTTTTTGGTTTCTTCATTTTTTATAGGAAGGGAGCAATCGACGATTAAATTTCGATTGTTTTAACGTTTTTTTGATGACATCTCTACATTCGAATCACTCTGTATCTTTTCCTAGCCAATTTCTTCCAACTTTTTCAACGCTATCTCGTGGGGATATAATCAGGCTTTAAAATGAATCCCGAATGGATGATCCAGGACCGGATTTAGGGGGTAAAAACTCATTTTTTCTATTTTTTTCCATCAAAACTCATCTTTAAATGGCATTTTTATATATTATCTCTCTTTTTTAACAGTTCTTTTTTGGTTTATTTTCTTCCCTCATCATCTGAGAACACTCTACAGTAATTAAAATTGCTAATTTTTTCGTTAAAGTTATAAATAAATAGATTTCTTTGCTTCGCGGCCCCTAAAATTGCGAATTTTAAAGCCCAGTCGTGCCGAGCAGTCGACAGCAGCAGACGGTGCGTTACAGCGAAGAACAGTGGCTGGAACAATTACCCAAAACTATGCATTTTATTTTCTAGCCACGAGCGCAATTGGGCAAATATATTAATTATTATTAAATAATTTTAATTTAATTTTAGGGAAATGAATTGATTCGGATCGTATTAAAGTATTTCCAGGAAATCGTAAATTTCTTATTCCTTTGTGTGGTTGTTTACATGTTGGTATGTATATAGAATGTCCAAAAAGTCTTTGTATGCGGAAATATCTTTGCCATTAGTACGAAGACAATTAATTCGGCTTTTAAGTAGATCGACTATTCCTATTTAAACGTGTGGGTGTTAGTGTGAATGTATACAGGGTGTCCAAAAAGTCTTGGTATGGGCAAATACTTCTATTAGTACTTAGATAAAATTTATTAGGTCGGATTTCACGCAAATCGAATATATTTGTATTAATATGTGTTTATGTTTGTATGTATACAGGGTATCTGAAAATTCTTTTTGTTGGCAAAAATAGTTTCTACGTGTAGGTGTTTGTATGTATGTAGCGATACGGTTACGAAGAGCGGTCTATTCTGCATCATCAGTCCGAAGGAGTGTGATATCTTCCTTAATACATGGCCTAGAAATACGAAATTTTCAGGGCATGACAATGATGATATTATCGACCTTATACACAGCCCCCTCGGGGGCGATTAGGCGGTCTATCCAATCTAGTTATACAGCGTCTGCAACAAAGATTGTAGTGCATAATAGCTGTATTATTTTATGTATGTGTACAATTAAATAGTATACAGGAGAGAATTTACATAATTTCTATTGACATTTCTAAGTTTAACTGGGCATAATATGTACGGGAGGTGTCTAAAAATTAATCTTTAGCAAGTCGCGGACAGAAATAATTTAATTCCCACGCTGAATGAAGTACTGTATTCGTGAAAAAAATCACTCAGGATTTTTTTAAATCTCCACTTTTTGGAGTCTCTGGATCACGGAAAACATGGTTTTCTGTTTCGGTCGGTCTGTCTATCTGTTGGCACGAAAAGTGAAAAAATTACTTAACCAGTAAACACGAAATTTGCATATGCATATACTGGGGCTTACACTGGCTCGAGCTCGAAGCAGACTAAACTTCCGATGGAATTTATATATACAGGGTGAGAACCTTAGAAAAATTAATTTCTATGTTGCTTTAATTTAAAGGTGATGCATTTTACTGAAGTCATATTTTCCATATAGATAAGATTTATACTTTACATATTTACATTATATATTTACACTAATATAAATAAAGACCCTTCTAGTTCCCCATATGTACGGTGAATAACTTTAACTTTAAGTTTAATAAATATAGCAGCATATTTTAGTTCACGTTTATACTTGGTGGAGAGATTTAAAATAATGCAAAAACAAACATTTATAAGGATTCGACAAAAATCAGAGGCGACGGGCTTTCTTGAAAAGTTTTAAATTTTCGTCAATGTACCAAATATACATAGCACCATATTTTAGTTCACGTTTATACATAAAATAAAAGGATTTGACAAAAATTTGAGGCTACGGGGTCGTTTCGAAAGTTTAAAATTTTCGTCAATGTACCAAATATACATAGCTAGCGCCATATTTTAGTTCACGTTTATACATAAAATAAAATATAAAAATAATATACATAAAGGATTTGACAAAAATCTGAGGCTACGGGGTCGTTTCGAAAGTTTAAAATTTTCGTCAACGTACCAAATATACATAGCACCATATTTTAGTTCACGTTTATACATAAAATAAAATAGAAAAATAATATACATAAAGGATTTGACAAAAATCTGAGGCTACGGGGTCGTTTCGAAAGTTTGAGATTTTCGTCGTTTTACTAAATATAGCAGCATAGTCTAGTTCACATTTATACTTTGTGGAGAGATGTGGAATAATACAAAAACAACAATTTATAAAGGACTTGGTAAAAATCAGAGGTTACGGGGTCTCGTGGAAAGTTTAAAATGTTTGTCATTTTACTAAATATACCTGGCACCATATTTTAGTTCATGTTTATACTTGGTGAATAGATTTGAAATAATGCAAAACCAAACGTTTATAAGGGATTTGACAAAAATCAGAGGCTACGGGTTCTCTTGAAAAGTTAAAAATTTTCGTTATTTTACTAAATATACATAGCACCCTATTCTAGTTCACGTTTATACTTGGTGGAGAGATTTGATATAAGGCAAAAAATAATAGGTATACATAATGGATGTGACAAAAATGTGAGGCTACTCTTCGAAAGTTAAAAATGTTCGTCATTTTATTAAATATAGCAGCATGGTTTAGTTCACGTTTATACTTGGTGGAGAGTTTAAAATAAGGCAAAAAATAACACGTAAAGGATTTCTCAAAAAACGTTATTCTTGATAACAGTTGCTATATGTCCTTAAACCATAAGACCGCCCGCCAAAAGTTGAAAAAAAAGGATATACGAGGGAGAAGTAAATTTTTGAAAGTAGTGCAAGAGTCAAGTACATTCATTTTTCCATTTATTTAAAATATTTATTTAAACTAACTTAGAATTAAAAGTTATGTCCCAATATGAAGTTATGGCCTTCTGTGTGAAAAATAAAAATAAAACATATTTTTGTCGAAATGTTTTATTTTTTTATATTTTGTTATTAAAAAAACAAAATAGAGAAGTCGAAAACAAAGTTGGAAAAAAGTTTGGGGAATAGTTAAAAAGTTAAATACGTAGTTGTACCTCTACTGTTGGCAATAATATATTCTTAAAAGTGAATGGGTTCGAGTGTAGACTAGGACTTGGAATTTTTGAAATTCAAGTATTCGAAAACTAACTTCATTTATAATTCAAATATTCGAATTATTGAATGTTCGAATAGTCTCCACGAATATTCGAATAGTCGATTCTACTGGTAGAATTTTCGATTAGTCGATTCGAACATTCGAATAGTCGATTCGACTATTCGAATAGTTGAGTAGACTATTCGAATAGTTGAGTCGACTATTCGAATAGTCGGTTAGACTATTCGAGTCGACTAATCGAATATTCGGTTCGACTATTCGAATAGTTGATTCGACTATTCGAATAGTCGGTTCGACTATCCGAATATTCGAATCGACTATTTGAACATTCGTAGAAACTATTCGAACATTCAATAATTCCAATATTTAAAGTTGGAAAAAAGCTGGGGAGAAAAGTTAAAAAGTTAAATATGTAGTTGTACCTTTACTGTTGGCGATAATATATTCTTAAAAGTGAATGGGTTCGAGTGTAGACTAGGGCTTGGAATTTTTGAAATTTAAGTATTCGAATACTTACTTCATTTACAATTCAAATATTCGAATTACTGAATGTTCGAATTGTCTCCACGAATATTCGAATAGTCGACTCAACTATTCGAATAGTCGATTCGACTATTCGATAGGCGATTCGACTTTCCGAATAGTCGATTCGACTATTCGATAGTCGATCCGACTATCCGAATATTAGAATGGACTATTCGAAGATTCTACCAGTCGAATCGACTCTTTGTGGAGGCTATTCGAACATTCAATAATTCGAATATTTGAATTATAAATGAAGTAAGTATTCGAATACTTAAATTTTGTAATGTCCATGTAATATTAGGCCAGTCAATGAATGGCCGCAAAGGGGGTGTAGAGTGCATGGAGGGAGGGAAAATTTTTTGCTTCGGGAATATGTTGGGGGTAGTTAGGACGTTAACATACTAAAAGTCCCCGCCCCTAGCCTGTCCGCTTCAGGGGGGAGGGGGATAGAAAGGTCCCTTTTTTTGGTTTCTCGCTTATAACTCAAAAACGATGCATTGTAGCAAAAAATATCTGACTGTAAGATTTTCTACAAGATTAGTTCTATACGCTTTTTCGCTACGATGTACCGTTTTTGAGATAACTGCTCTCAAAAGTCGATAATTTTTAAAAATATTTTTTGTCACACGTTTTTTGTCATAATTCTCCTTGTAACGCGCGGGCGTTTATTTTACACAAAAGCCCATTAAAAAATGTTATAGACTTCAAGAATATATATATATATATATATATATATATATATATATATATATAATATATATATATATATATATATATATATATATATATATATATATACACACACACATATATACAGGGTGGTGCAACCAAGATTGTGAGTAAACGGTGAGGAATTTCGAAAAAATTTTTATTGGATATTATCGATAGTCAAACACGCTATGTTTTAAAATTATAGCCATAATACAGGGTGGTCCGAAAAACTCGTGGCGAACCAAACTTGTATTTTTTTAAATGGGACACCCTGTATATAATTGTTCCAATTGATTCTCCTGTTCGTTACGATCATTTTGATATAGGGGTTATTGGGTCTAAAATTTATAGTAAGGGAATGGGACGCGGTTAAAGTTGAAAAAATGCTCACAGTTCGGCCATTTTAAAAAAAAAATTTAAGCAGGTATGGAAAAACCAAATATTCCATAAAACGTTACATATCCTTGAATACATTAATCGCTTGCAATTTGTTTAAAATTATTCACTGTTGTACAGGGTGGTCAAGATTTGCAAATACGCCCTGGACTCATTTTTTTTAAATGGAACACCCTATATATTTTATTTTCATGTTAAAGATAACATTACTAGCTTTCAAAAAATACCATACATGATGCCTTTCTGACCAACAGTTTTTTAGTTTGGATGTTGGATAATGTCCGCAGGGGATGTGGGAAGGGGCTCCAAGTCTTCTTCGTCCTCGTCCTCGTTCAAAATGGGCACGCCGTTGTGCCCCTGGCAGTTTTGACACAGTCTAGTGCAACTCATCGCTGCCTTTTTGCAGCTGCACTTTCCACTGCTGCAGTCTTTCGTACACTTGCAAAAGATGAGGTCCAAAATTTCTCTGGGCGCTGCTTGGTTTTTCGTCAGCACAGGAACTAGAATGTTGCCTTTTCGTTCCCAGCCCCTCAGGCCTGGGGGTAGTTGGTTTCCCAGCCAGAGCTGCACTTGGTGGAATGCACGCAATGCATGCTCTTTCGCGGCCCCCTCGCTGGGTGGAAGTGATGCGAGATCCCGTTTTATGTTGGATACCGATTTCAAAAATGAATCGTACCTGAAGGTGTTGAGAGAGTTCATCTTTGCAGGGGCGCCGTACCATATCAGCATGCATATTCGCCCAGCTTCCTCAACATCATCGTGCGAGGAGGAGGGGTTGTGAACACTGCGGCTGCTCTTTGTACATCAGGATGTTTTTGGTAAATTTTTACAAAACTAAGTTTACTCTTTCGGACTCTCGCACTAGTAGAATCGCAGCCAGTGAATGCGTGTAGGAGCAAAATTTCCTTGAGTCCCGGCTGTTGCATTTGGTGGGTGGAATAAACGTTGGTTTGCACTTTCCCCTGCCAGGTTTTATGAACAGGATGTTGTGGTTGGGTGGCGTTTTTGCTGTAGGTAGCACAGCGGGATCGACATCTTCCCCTATAACAGCCACATTGGATGTTTCACTTACGGACTGGTTAATAGCTGTGCTTACAATCAACACGTTAGCATCTTGTGATGCTTGATGTGTTGTGACGCCGTTTTACTACAGTTTAGAGCTCAATAGGTTGATCAGCTCATCTTTGTTCTGGTGGTTGGAAAGAAAAGAAAAGCGGGACTATTATGTAAAACAAACGGCCGAGGAGTTACCAGGAGAATTATGACAAAAAACGTGGGATCAAAAAACGTTTTTTTTTAAATTATCGACTGTTGAGAGCAGATATCTCAAGAACGGTGCGTCGTAGCGAAAAAATGTATAGGACTAATCTTGTAGAAAATCTTTCGAGCTTTCATTTTAATGCAAGATATTTTTGTTACCGTTTTTGAGTTATAAGCGAGAAAACAAAAAAAAGGAACTTTCTATCCCCCTCCCCCCTGAAGCGGACAGGCTAGGGGCGGGGACTTTTAGGATGTTAACGTCCCAACTACCCCCAACATATTCCCGAAGCAAGAAGTTTTCCCCCCCTCCATGCACTCTACCCACCCTTCGTTGCCTAGCCTATATTAGATTTCCTGACCTTAATATCCCCGAGAATGACATTAGTTACCATTTTGGATAAATTTCTAGCCGCTTCTCCCCCCACACTTTAATTTTCTTTACATCAATTACACAAAATTAGATTTTCTGACCTTTATAAATGGTTGTTTTTGCATTATTCTAAATCTCTCCACAAAGCATAAACCTGAACTAGACTATACTGCTATATTTAGTAAAATGTCGAAAATTTCAAACTTTCGAAACGACCCCGTAGCCTCAGATTTTTGTCAAATCTTTTATGTATATTATTTTTTGCCTTATATTAAATCTCTCCACCAAGTATAAACGTAAACTAAAATATGGTGCTATGTATATGTATTTGGTAAATTGATGAAAATTTTAAACTTTCCAAGGCACCCCGTAGTCTCTGATTTTTGTCAAATCCTTTAGAAAAGTGTGTTTTTGCATTATTTTAAATCTGTTGACCAACTATAAACGTAAACTATATGCTGCTATATTTAGTAAAATGATGAAAATTTCACTCTTTCGAAACGACCACGTAGCTTCTAATTTTTGTCAAATTCTTTATGTATATGGTATATGATTGTTTGCCTTATATCAAATCTCTTCTTTCCACCAAGTTTATATGTGAACTAAAATATTGTGCTATATTTAGTAAAATTTTAATGACAAACATTTTAAACTTTCAAAGAGCCTCTGATTTTTGTTAAATGCTTTATGTATATTTTTTTCCCTTATTTTAAATCTTTCCATAATTTCCACCAAGTATAAATATCAACTAAAATAATATGCTTGTATGTTTTAAGTTTTTAATTAGGATAATAGAATTTTTTGGGTGAGCCCTGTAGTCGCTACTTGTTTGGTTGTTCTAGTATTTTTGGGCAATTTAGAAAATTGAAACCTCCCCACCAAGTTGAGATAAAAATTTGGCAGTTAAAGGGCGTTATCGGCTTATGGTACTGTATTTAATTACTTGTTTCCAACACCGGGTAGGTATACTTGGCGTCACAGGTTTCGTCAGCCAACTGCTGGCCGCTAGCTTCAGGTTCATCAACAAAATTCGAGTGACTAAAATGTCTTAAAACTAAATAGCGGTACTAATTATTTAATTAAAAGTAGCCAGTGGAGTCGTAAACGAAAGTTCGGGAGGGTACAATAAAAGGGATCATGCTCTCAGGATAAATATCACCCTGTATGTTGTTTGAAAAGTTTTTAATAAAATGTGTCAAAAGTTAACCCTACACTAATTTCGAGACAATTATTATGATTTCAAGATAAAATGAAAAAACTCGAAAAAAAATAAAATTTCGACACCCTGTACCTCTTAAACAAAGCGTTTCCGAACATGTGTTAATGGAAACTTTTCTTAATATTTGATGTTGTAGAAGGTATTCCTGAAGTTTCCTGGCAACTAGGTATATAAAAAATTATTTACATTACATAAGTACACTATTTCTAATTTAGTTAATTTAATTTACTACCCCGCCAAGTTTTTAACAAAAGTGCTTACTAAAAAACCTTTCCCACTGAAAATATACATTTCACTATGCTTCCGATTGACCGACATCGTTTCTCATCAGCAACTCGAGCAGTGATGTCCTTCGTTAATGACTGCACTGCCGATGCCGTCGCGCTCGCCTAAATCCACCCGTTGCGTTGTAGGCCAACAACACGCTGGCAACGCAGCCTTGCAATAGTCGGTAAAAATTATAGAAAATTATTTCCTAGTGGCCGCTGATCACACGATGAAGTATGGGTAGCGACGTCTACTGTTTTTTCGTGAAACTAAAATGCTCATAATTCCCACGAGCAGTCTTTATTATTATTTAGTCTATGATATTAGTCATTCTAGGGTTGTACATATTTTAAGAGGTAAGGGTTAATAGCAAAAACTAAAACTGGTTTTTGGTACTATCTTCATTCCAATACCAAAAAAACTTACAAGATAACCAAAGCATACAAAACTCTTACCTTGCGGTTCTCTCTACCATATTTATACCTGAGTAATTAGGGAGGCGGGCTCCTGGGACCCGATAGTGCCCTTTTGGCACTCTTGATGGCATCATCCCCTACACACCATATTTCCACCCCTTCTCCACCCCTCTAGAGCTGCCGGGTTGTCTACAAGAAGCGTCTTCACCGACCAGACGCTGCGGACCAAAATGGCCTTATTAAGTGACGTAATTTAAAAATCCAGAAAGGCATTATTCGATTTGCTACTGTCTCGCCATTTCGTCAAGAATCTCTTTGAAAAAAAGTCCACCATATAATATTGCTGCTGCTGTGATTCGAACCGGGGACCTCTGTATTCATTTCAAACATCTTTATTCATTTCTCATTAATATAATTTATAATCCATCTTACAACTAATTATTTACAAATGTATTTCCCGGTACAATATATAACTATTTACACATCCATCGGGAAAACGCAGCCAGGCCATGGCTGGGGCTGGTGTTGGCCCAGGGTAAGTTTGTATTATGTGCAGAATGAATACGCATCTCTATCCAAGGCGAGGATCGAACTCGCGCACACACCATGTGTATAAATTTCGTATTCCCAGCTATAGAACCAAGTACGCCACGGTACCGAGTTGAATAACTAACCATTGAAAATGATATGGTACGTAACTGAGTTCGGTGGACGTGGAACGTACTAGGTATGTAGTATGTTTTATGTATTTTTTTAGGTTGATAATATATATAATAAAATAGTTTGGAGCAAAAAAAAATTGATCGATTGATTTCTGTCTTTTTCCATTGTATTCTGTAGTAGTAGTAGTAGTACCTAGGTAGAATTGATGTGGGTAAAAAAAACACCCCGCGCCGCTTAAAGTGAGAGCTAGACGACAAACTTTGCCGCGTGCATTACATATTGGTTGGTTGTTGTGTTGTTGTTGTATTCAATTGGAAGATCTTTTTTCGATGCAGCAGCCACGCCTAGCCTCGCCTAGCCTGGCCCAGCCCAGCCAAGCCTGGCCTCATGGGTAAGGTTTAGTAAAAAAAATAAATAAAACAAAGAATGCAAATGATTGTACATAATTTATTTACTGAACAAACTTATAAAACTAAACAAAAAAAATCAATTCTTTAGAAATTTGCACGATCGTTTATTCAGTGGCGGAACATTTTTCTTTTAATTTTTTATTATTTTTTCTGCAACTAATCTAATAACGCATTTATCCTTTTGATCCTGTGTTAGTTCTTCTCTTTCCAAGCAAGCATTTAGATTGGAAAAATAGTCCTATAATTTTTAAATTGCATTTCCAAATTTGTTTTACATTGGTTCCATTTTTCCTCTGTGGCATACAAATCATGTATTGTATCGGTGTGAGTATCTTTTAAATTGGATAATTCTTCTTTATAATCGTTTATTATTTATCGTATAGACAATGTTATTTTTTCCTCCAGGTTTGTATATTTTTTCTAAGTAAAAGCAAGCTTGATTCCAGTTCAATATTATTTTTAAACCTTCTACTAGGTTGGTATAATTTACAGAGTGAGTCAAGTTTGTTTTGTGTTCATCACGTTTTAAGTTTTTCCATACACGTATCAATTGCCATCAATTCATTTTCATATAATTCCATATTACTGTCCACTTGAGAAACACATTCTAAATAAAAGTTTAAACTTGTATTGTACAAAGTGTAATAGTCATCGCTTGAATAATCAGAGTTTGCTTGATCGGACTCATATGTATTATTGCTTGTACTACTGGAACCCATACCACTAATCAGTATGACATAATATATAATAAAAAAATAAACTCTAATCATTTTATAGCTTGAAATGTACAACGTGTGCGTGACTGCGATACGTTCTGTCTGCTGACAGGGTGGGGATGAAGTGACAATATTGAGATAAATACATACGTTTTATAATTCTTAGGTTAGTATTCGATTACCCCACCACAATATGACTAACGGTCCAAACTATTACTTAAACGCCAACGTGTCAGCTGATCTAAGACCTGTTAGACGTCAGAACTACACATTACAAACATCCTCTTGCCAACATTGTAGAGTATGATCATCAGTACCTGAAAACATCTGCACCGATTGTGCTAGAAAAAGAAGCGGACAACAATAATTCTGACCGCATGAGAAATACTTTTAGTTGGACTTAGAAGCCTGAGTAAAACACCACTATGCCAGTTCCCGCAAGATATAACTGTCCTAAATGTAAGGGTGAATCGGATGTACCACGTGGTGAACCATGTCTAGCCTGTGTAACGCATCAACATTTTATATGGCTTGATGGTTCGAAGCATGTACCTTCAAATTACTTTGACGGTCAAGAGAAGAAGGGAAATAGGAGAAATAACCCAAGAAATTAATAATATCAATTATTCTCGTACATATTTATGTTTAAAAAATGAAGAAGTCTGTGAAATTTAGCGTAGACAAAAACATAGTGCATTTATTAGTAGTATGGAATTATGCATACAAAGAAGCTCGAAAAGTGACTTTTTACAACACTTAGCAGACAGACTTCGATTTGAAAGAAGAATCAAAGTGAAGATATAATTTGTAAAATATTAGATAGACATCATCGAAATTTAATTTATAAGGAAAGATTTATGTGTATATAATTTTTTAGCTTTTACCCGTTATAGTAGAGTGTAGTGTTATTTAAGTGTAGGTAATTTTGGGGGAAAATAAAAAGAAGAAATACATTTTAAGTAGTTTTATTTATATACCAAGATCTTAATAAAAATACATTTTCTCTAGCACAAAGTAAATCGTTATAGATATGATTTTTAAAATGAAAATTTCCTATGTTTAATAATTTAAGTTTAGCTAAATTAAGACAACCTATTTCTAGTAAATCGATAATTTTATTAGGAATTAGTTTCCCTAACCATATTTTTCTGTAAACCTTTAATAAATACCTTCTCATGAGGTTTAATTATCTTGCTTAAAAATAGAGCAATACTTTCAAAAGGTAAGTTATTATTATTTGAATCTTCATTGTTGTCCCAGGAAAGTCCATGGACATTCTTTGTTAGCCATTCAATGTGATTGTAAAGGGGCTTAATCACCCATTGTGTACCATGTGGTAGATTAATATGATGATGAAACACTTTACTATTTTCTATATTTATTAGTGCAATTTCTTTACATATAAAATAAATATCTTTGTACTGGAAGCCTTGTACATCAACAAAATACATTTTTTTTTAATTAAAAAACTTCAACTGTACTGGTAAGAGGGTTTTATTTGACCAGACGATCGTGTAAAATTAGACAATACGCTGTAGTATTAACAGGAATAGTTTTGTTTGTTTCAAATTCTATGCGAATATCAACAGCTCCACCTTTAAGGATATCTTCACCTTGTCGCGAACAATCGATAATAACTAATGGAGAGTCAGTTTTGAATTTTATAGGATTTAGACAAGGTTCACTCGTATGCTTATAGTAGTAGGACTTTTAAAATTGCGCATACATTTCATAGAGAAGAGAAAATTTGTTGTTATCAAAGTCCAAATTTAAATTATCATAGGGGAATACGTCAGAATTTAAATAGACTTTCAAGTTGGTTAAATTACAATGATTAAAACAACTCATGTTTTTTGCTATATTATTTTTCTTATCAGTTTGTAGAGAAAAAAACGATCCATCGCGGTTTTTCCAATAAATTGGACGTCTTTACGGCCCACGTGTGATTTTTTGCTTGTTGTAGTTGTGGATATTCATGTAGTTCCCAACTTCTAAACGCAACGGTTAGATCTCTATTGCTTTCAAACTGTTTCAGGAGTCGTAATTTCTGACTATCACCCACTGTAACATGTGGCATTTTCCATAACACTTTGCTTAACGTCACTTTATAATTTTCCTTTTTATCTGCCAGCTGGATAATACTATTAAAATCTGAATTGCTCCTTATAAGTATTAATTCTTGTCGTAGATTCATGATTATTTTATGAAAGTCTTCCCCAAAACCCATCAACATTTTTAAGGGTATGCAAACGTTAAAATTACCCTGTTTATCTAACAACACAGGGTTTTCTTCTTCGTCCCATCCGGCATTTTGTAGAGTATCACATTCAGTTTTGGTAAAGGAGACATATATCCCTTCATAGTTGTCGTTATTCCAGGATTTCGAACTCGATCGATAGCCACCCCTCCCAGCTCGCATCGAATTTCGTCGAAAAGATAAGCAATACCATTATCTGTAATCTTCACATTATCGCTATAGGTACTATCATCTTTGAGTACTTTTCCTTCGATATATAAAAAACTTTGACTAGGTAAGGTATACAGGTCCTGTGTTTGTATGGGAATTCTTATCTCATCGTTATTGTTGAACGTTGTAGATGTATACGGCTGATGTGTATGATATTGATAACTAACTATTGAGTCATCATGGAGAACACTTTCGTTAACTTTTAATATATTATAACTCATTCTCTTGACTATATTTATATGTACATTTAACCAAAAACCAAATTCTTCGACAATTTCCATTGACACGCAACTTAAAATTATACCAAAATCTCTTTAATTTTCCAATAATTGCTATTTTATTTTTTCAATGTAAAACCTAAGGAAATCAGTAGTTTTCTCTTCTCAGGTGTTAGCTCTTTAGATGAATATCTTGAAATGGCTCGTTCAGAATTTGTTGACTGACTTTTATAGGGATTTTGACACGGTGCTATGCAATCTGTAGGTACATTAAAGGAGCTGTGGTTGTACAAAAAAACCATTGTTTCTTCTTTTTTAAGCAGTTCGTTTTAAATGTAAACGTACTGTTACCAGCTCTCTTCTAAAATTGATCAATTCCCCATTCTGATCAGCTATTTTAAGAGATATCTCATCAATGTACGCGTGCTTATTGGTAAGTAATTACATTGGCGGGTTTTTCCACTATTTTATAACCAGGTGGTACGGTAGGAAAGAACATATGAATAATATGAACTGGTTGCCCATTATTATAGGAATTGGTTACCAAATTACATTCCAGACATAGAATTTACTTTAAAGATATCCACAGAGTTGTCTCAAATATAAGTTCGGTTTGGTTCTAGTATTCTCTTATCGAGCCCCAATAAACTGCCAATGGAACATTTCTTGCTGAAGTCAATTCTTTTATTAGGTACATCTTCTTACACTCTGTAAGGTATTACGATTTTCAGCTATGGACAATTCAACGGGGATCCGTTTCTTTAGTGTGATATTTTATATAGTAACTAAATATTGGTGTATATCTTTTATTTCGTAAGATCCGTGTGGTAATACAACAACCTTACTACCATCACCATAATAAAATACATTATTCGAATCGTCCACATTTGGAATGAAATTGTAACTTTCAAAATTTATTAAACCTAAAACGTACTCCTCATTCTCGTTTAGGACAATAGGAGGGTATATTTTTGCAGAAAGCCTCGATTCACTTCCCGATAAGGTAAACGCATAAGACAGTTTTTTTTTTAAATTTTGTTATCTGGATAAAATACTCAAATGAAATAAAACAAATATGTTTAAAACGTACTATTTATTATAATAATATGGGGCGATACAAAAATTCTAAACATAAATGACCACAATTTATAGAATTATATGACTGATATGAAGTATGATTGTGAAATATGTGACAAGACCAATTAGAATGAAAATATTGTTGCGTTTCCAAAGGTGGTGTCAGATTGCCAAAACTATCAAAATAATACATATTTTTTGTAAGCCGTCCAGTGAGTTCCAGGTCCTACATAATTATCCAGATTAATTATTCCAGATTCATTTTTACGAATTTTTCTTGGTAAACGGTCTTTCATAAAAACTCAGCGAAAATATGGTATTTTTAGTTCCTTCACATAGATTTCAATATCTAGATTAGACAGAGCATTTTTAGGTAATACTAGCGGTAATTTTTTAACTTGGTACGCGGGCTGAAAAAAACACAAACCAGTATTGTATGGTCGCAAATAAAGTCGTTTCCCCAATGCTATAGCTTCTATTGTTTTATTGTGTCGCTGATTTTCCGCAAGTTGTTGTTTTGCATTTCGTGCATCGTTGACAGCTTTTGCAATTCCTGCAACCTTAAGGCCCCTAGGGCACTAAGACCAGCAAATATCGGTATCAGAGGTAAAATTCCCCGTTTTCGGTAATGGAATGACCCTTGATGGTGGTGATTTACGTTACCAGTTTCATTTTCAATAGTTTTTAGAGCTACATTGAGGGCACTATCAAATGTCTGTTTTAACATATCCTTTTTGATTTTTTTCGTGACAGACTGGAAACTTGAACACTTCTTCTGTTGTTTTTTATTAATACGAGGACGACGACGACGACGGGGTTTCTTTGTTTCCCCATTTTTTGTTGTTTTAAGTCTGTTAGTTAATGTTGTTGTTGTTGCTGCTGCCATTATATGACTAGTCTTTTATAACACTACTTAAATACTAACACTTTAAAGTCAAGCTTTCAGCTATATATGAATAATTAGATTTTACGTCTTTTAAGTAAAAAATTGTCCTTATCAGAAAAATTATCAGCATCATCATCATCATCATCATCGTTATGTTTCGTTTAACTGCGCCTGTTATCGGAGAGCTTATGCCAATGTTAGTGCTATTACTAGTGGCAAGGTTAAATTTACGTTTTCTTGTGGGTTTGTCGGCAGCTTGATGGGAAGCGTTTAATAATTCTTGACTGGGAGAGCTTAATAATTCTTGATCAATTTTCTTTCTCTTGGCACTGACATAGCCGTCGTCATCATCATCATCATCATCGTCATTGAAGCCTAGTTTTCTTTTTTTTCATAGGTGTTCTAGTAGAATTGAAGGTCATATTTTCGTTAACTTTTCTTTCATGATAATTATCAACATGCTCCTTTTCTTCGATACTTTTTCCTTTTCGTTTTCTGGCAATTTTTTTATTTTTATTAACTAATTTTTGAGGCTTTTTATTGTTTGGAACATTCAGTTTTTCTACTAAAGTCTTCATTTTTGTAATGTAATTCTGCAAAACTTTTATACATTTCCACATTATATTTGAACTTTGATTGACAATATTAAACTGTTGTATTTTACTTGCAGACTGGCAGCTTCTTTGAAATGGAAATTTTAATTTGTTTATTTCCTTAGCCCCACTGCTGCTGCTAGTACCCATACCTAATTTTAATTTACCATGCATAGCAGCACAAACTCCAGCAGCCATTAGTTTTTCCTTCCATGGGGTATCTACTGCACTAACTCTACTTAACGCCTGTTTAAGAAGAATTTTATCAACTTGATGACGATTGGACAATTCCTTTGAATTCGAGTAGGCGATGTCATGTTCCTTACAAGCTTCATCCAATGCATTAACACCCTTATCACCACGTTCTAAGCGTTATTGCAATTTTGTTCCTGGTCCACAAAAATTATACCCAGGTAAATGTAATTCAAACGGAAGTTTATTGATCATGGAGTTTAAAAGACCGTCTCCATTAAACAAAAAACGGACGAATTTTTCTTCTGCGCTGCAAAAATGATAATATAATCCCTACATTTTTAAAATTAAGGACTAAACATATTGTATTTAATTGTGAGGACCTCGAGCGAAGGTTTAGTGAGTGCATTGTGGAGAATTTTACACGGAAAACTTTAAATCTCCTAATGACTGATACAACGAAAACGTTGTATAATTTACACACTAAAATTTTAAAATCCAGCAACTACCTTCAAAACTTATTACCTCAACACATTTTTGATAGGTTTATAGATAGAGAAACAAAACGAACAAATGCAACCTTTGAAAAAATAAAACAAAAAAATATCAGTAAACTTGATCGCTTTAAAAATAAAATTACTCCCAAAGATACATCCCACTGGATCGAAAATCTTACAAATGTTAACATTCCTGACTACGCAAACGAAATCCTAAGTCTGGGACCTAATTTTGCCACTCCCTTAGGAAGTTCGGATGACATACCTATTCCAGACATAATTACTAATATCGAGACAGCAATCATGAATCTCGACACAAATACTAAGGACGATTTAAGATCTAAATGTTGCAACATTATCATAAACCACAAGAGCAATTTCAATAACACCAAACGCAATAAAAAACAACAACAAACTCTTTCAAATAAAATTAATAAAACCAAGTCCTTTATTAAACAAAATAAAAATTTTAAAATTTTGAGACCTGATAAATCTAATAAAGCTGTCATCATGTACGATAGAGATTACGACAGAAAGATGAACGACTTATTACAAGACAATAACACCTACAAAGAACTAAAGAATGACACTACCAATGTATACCAAAAGAACAACAATAACCTAGTTACTCAATGGAAAAATAAAATGTACATATCGCCTAACACCGCTAAACAACTTACAATTCAAAATGCACAACCGCCCAGAATTTATGGCTTACACAAAGAAAATATACCCCTCAGACCCATTGTATCATGCATCCAATCACCTTTCGAGAAGCTCTCAAAATATTTAAAAGGCATTTTACAAAACATTATAAATCAAAACAACTATTATATAAAAGACTCGGTAGATTTCAAGAATAAAATTAAAAATATAAACTTGCCAAAAGACTATATTTTAATATCTCTAGACGTTATATCATTATACACAAATATCGATTTCCAGTGTAATCGCCCAACTAGTGATGGAAGATCTGGAAGAGACTGTCTTAAATAACTTAAACTTTCATATACCATTTTTCTATAGATACGTGCACGACTGTATCACAGCCATCCCAAAAAACGAAACAAATAACATATTAAACTCATTTAACAGTTACCACGATAAAATCCAATTCACAATAGAAACGGAAAAACAAAATAAAATAAACTTCTTAGACACAACACTCCACCACAAAGAAAACACCATAAAAACAGAATGGTTCACAAAAGAAACCTGGTCTTCTAGATATGTCACTTTCAAATCTCAACATCCTCTTGCTCAAAAAAAGTCAGTAATTATTGGCCTTGCCGATAGAGCCATTAAACTTTCCAGCCCCGAATATCGCGATACAGCAATAAAAAAAGCAAGAAGCCCTTAAATTAAACAGCTACCCAGAAAAACTAATTAATACCATTTTTAAAAAACGCATCCACAAGTTCTACAATAAAAATGAAACTAATAAAAAAACAAAAATCAAAAACTATCTTTCTCTTCCATATGTTCCAGGCCTGTCGGAAAAAATAAACAATACTGTCAAAAATCATGATATAACTGTCGCACATAAAGGGTATAACCTACCAAAAAACAATTTCAGTCACTTAAAATCCAAAATTCCAAAAGATAAAAAAGTAACATAATTTATAAAATACCCTGCAACAACTGTGAAGGTGTATACATCGGTCAAACAAGCCAACTTTTCAAAAATAGATTAAATGGACACAAATATGATAAAAAAAACCAAACTGCACTTACCAACCATATGCTAGAAAAACAATACACATTCAATTATGAAAACGTTAAAATCTTACGTACAGAAAATCACACAAAAAAACGAGAATTCTATGAAATGATAGAAATTCAAAAAAATCAAAACAGTATAAACTCCAAAACCGATACAAAACACCTAAGCAAAATCTAACACAACATAATAAAATAATCAAAAAATGCCAGTAATTAACAATTAAAATTCTGAAGGAAAAATGTTAATCAATAATATAATAAAAAGAATATATAAAATTAAAAAAATAATACAACAAAAAGCGAATTCCATTGCCAATTTCTTTGTCGTTTCGTGTTCTCAGTTCTGCAATGAACCCAAATGGTGCTTGACGTGGCGTTTTTAGATAAATGTTGTTAATAAATTAAATGTTTTTAACTGTGATTATGTCCGTGTCACTGTCTTTTGTGAACATAATTGTTCTCTACCAGTGCACCGCTGAAGGTTTCGTTCGAAGGTAAGATAATTTTGATTTTTAATTATAACAAAAAAACATTAGTAATAGAACGGTTTTTAGCTCTTAAGAAGATTTCTGATGAAGGTCAAAAATATGACCGAAACGTCAAATATATGTGAATAACAACCCACAAAACTGTTATAATTTTTCCCCGGGATATATATATATATATATATATATATATATATATATATATATATATATATATATATATATATATATATATATATATATATATATATGTGGTACTCAATAACCGAATTCGGCCATTGACCGAAATTTATACCCAGAACGCGTTGTGAATTTCGGTAATCTCTCACATCGCGTTTCGGGCACATTTTATATACCCAGATCGCGTTGTGGATACATTAGAAAGATCCACAACGCGAAATTACGACGACCATCGAAAACACACGACGATTTCCGTGTTATGGGTAAGATAAATACCCACAAAGCGAAAAGTAAACAAGTGCATAACCTAACCGACAGCAAGTGTTTGTTTAAAAAAAAATGGGTGAGTCGGTCGAAGACCTTAAAAAACAATTCGAAGATGGTTTGGATAAACTTTATATAGAATCAACTACTAGGTCTACACTTCTGTTAGAGGGTGACTATAAAAAATAATTAGTGAGGTTAAAGAAGCACAAGACTTGCGCGTATTAGAAAAAGCACTTTCTTTAAAACATTATCGAAGGCTAAATCGATATGAATTGCTAAATATTGAACAAGATGAAAAATTGATAGGCAAAAGATACACTAATGAAGAAGATATTAAATTTTATGTTCATCGTAAGCATCATGCACGAATAAATGAAGAAGTTTAGTTATACAGAATTTTTACATAAATAAAAACTTAAAACATTTAAGTATTTTTATTTTACATACTTTTTTGATTAAATTTTAAGTTCTGCGTTGTGGATAGTTACATCACCCATAACGCGAAAATCGTCATGTGTTTTCGATGATTGTCGCAATTTCGTGTTGTGGATCTTTCTAATGTATCCACAACGCGATCTGGGTATATAAAATGTACCCGAAACGCGATGTGAGAGATTGGCGAAATTTACAACGCGTTCGGGGTATAAATTTCGGTCAATGGCCGAATTCGGTTATTGAGTACAACATATATATATATATATATATATATATATATATATATATATATATATATATATATATATATATATATATATAAACAAGATTATATTTTTTTGGGGTAACAGCCAGAGGTATTAGGGCTCAATGAATAAGAAGAACTCTTATTTACTACGCTAAGCTTTCGGAAGCATTTATTCCTTTTTCAAAGCTACAAATATGGAGTACATTAGATATATTATGTATAATAACATTATTACTTATTATTACCTGGGTGTAAGTGAGTTTCAATAAAATGAAAAAAAGCAACTCATCTTCACAGTAATCTTAATGCAGGAATTATTGACTAAATTGTGCAATTCCTACAAAATCTTGTTAAAAAATTTTTTAAAGTGACAATTGTCAATTGTCATAAGATTCTGTTGAGAAGGAGAGTTTTTTACAATGGTGGATTATTTAAATATTACAGGTTGTTAATTAAAAGTAGCAGACATGTTTCAGTGTGTGTTTATGGTGAGATAATTGTTACTTATTACATAATTTAGTATACATTTTAAAAGAGGAAAAATGATAAAAATAATATTGAATTTTTATATGTATAATGGTTGTGTACCAGGAGAAATGAAATTGTGCATATTGTTATTCAACATCTGTAATACTAAGAGAGTTATTAGGATTTTGTTTTTTTAAAGTTATTAAATTTGCGTAAATTATGCTAAGATCTGTCACATCTTTATTTTTGTTAAGTGTATTAGTTTGAGTATATATCTCTGTCATTTCAAGAAAGATTCTTTTTTTAGTATTTTTTTCTTGGTGTAATATTTTTGTAGATTCAAACGCAGGGATGTGTCCTGTATCGATATTATGTTCAGCCAATGCACAAGAACGTTTTCCTAGTCTACAATCACTTTTATGAGATGTAATCCTGTCTTTAAGGACCCTAGAGCTTTGACCTATATACAATTTTTCACATTCGGAACAAGGAATACTATATACTACAGATGCCTTCTTCAAGGCTTCGTCTGTGTCTTTTACTTTTGTAAAAAGAGTGCCTATATTTTTTTGAAATTTTTGGGTTATCTTGATGAAAGGTTCGTATTTAAAAACTTTTGTGATTTTATTAGTTATTGATTGAATTGCAGGTACAGAGAAATAATATGTTGGTTGGTTGGTTGTTAAAAAGGCACTGATTTCAGGAGTACCAATCTGGATATTATTCCTTTGTATGATGGGTGTAATAGATGTGTTAAAAATAAGTTTTTTTAATAGACGTTCTGGATAAGAGTTCTCCAAAAGAATATTGTAAAGTAAATTTAGGTTTTTCTGTCTTAAAGTAGGGTGGCTGAGTCTGACAATCCTTGATTTCAACCCCAACACAAGATTAATTTTCATCTTTTCTGTGTGATAAGAGTTATAATTGATGTATCTACCTGAACTGGTTGGTTTTATGTACCAGTCAAGTATGATTTTGTTATCATTTGCTCTTATCAGTTTGGTGTCCAAAAAAGGTACACTCATGGCGGTTTCATTTTCAATCGTGAATTGTATATTGGGATTGTGGTTGTTAAAGGTTTGTAGAACTAAGTCCATTCCATCAAACGGTACAGACAGAATCAGGTCATCTACATATTTTTTGATGAACGGTAAATCGAAAGGTAATTTTGGAATGCAATCATCCAGTAAGTCATCCATAACATATTGAGCAACTATCGGAGAGATAGTCGCTCCCATGGGGGTACCTAATATTTGTTTGTAGTAGGTTTTGTTGAATAAGAAATAGGTTGTATCAAAAATAAATCTGATAATATTTAGAAATTCATTTTTTGGAATGGTTGTATGTTTGTTAATGTTTTCCCACTTTTTATTGATACTATTGATGACTAGTTCAATGGGAATGTTTGTAAATAAAGAAACGACATCCAGACTAATTATTACGTAATTATTTGGAAGTTGTTTGTTTTGTATAAAATCAGCAAATTCAAAAGAGTCACTTATATAGTATTCATTGTTTTTTACATATGCTTGTGATAATATATCTGTTATGAATTTTGCTAATTTGCTATTAGGAGAATCTTTTGATGAGATTATGGGTCTTAAAGAAAGAGTGGGCTTATGAATTTTGGGTAGGCCATAATACTTTGGTGAAATTTGATTATAAATGGTAAGTGTTTTTGAAATTTCTTCGGTAATAAATTTTTTCTTTTTTAATTCTGAAACTATTTTGTTAGATTTTTTTTTGAAAGACGATGTGGGGTCATTTCTAAGTGGTACATAGTACTTTGTGTCTAAGAAAAGTTCATTTGATTTATTTAGATAGTCCTGTTTTGACATAATGACAGTCACATTGCCTTTATCTGCCCTTGTTATTATTAGTTCTCCGTGTTGGGACAAGAATTTCTTAGTTTTATTGAATAAATAAGTTAAGTGGTCCCCACTGACAGGGTTGTTAAAAAAATTAGTAAGAATATTTGTAATTTTAGCTCTGTATATATTTTTTCTGGAATCTGGGCAACACTGAATTATGTATTCCAGATCTGCCAGTAATTTTTCAACTTTGCAATCTTTTGTTGTGGGAGGTAAGGCGAATTTAAAGCCTAGAGCTAGGAAATTCTTGATATCATCCGGAATTGCAACATCTGTCAAATTTTTAATCCAATTATCTTTAGTTTTTATTTGATTTTGGTTATTTCGCAAATTATTGATTTTTTTAAGATTTCTGTTTTTTATGACTCTGAAATTGTTGTTATAGTGTCTGTTTTGTCTACTTTTGAATTCAGAGATGATATTTGTTGGTAGATTCGTTAATAATTTGTTTGAAATTGTATTTAGAGTTTTTTCTAGGTAATTTAAAGATTTAATGGTTGTTGCAATTTCGTAGTTGAGAATCTTGTTTTGGTAAACAAGATTCTCAACTACGAAATTGCAACAACCATTAAATCTTTAAATTACCTAGAAAAAACTCTAAATACAATTTCAAACAAATTATTAACGAATCTACCAACAAATATCATCTCTAAATTCAAAAGTAGACAAAACAGACACTATAACAACAATTTCAGAGTCATAAAAAACAGAAATCTTAAAAAAATCAATAATTTGCGAAATAACCAAAATCAAATAAAAACTAAAGATAATTGGATTAAAAATTTGACAGATGTTGCAATTCCGGATGATATCAAGAATTTCCTAGCTCTAGGCTTTAAATTCGCCTTACCTCCCACAACAAAAGATTTCAAAGTTGAAAAATTACTGGCAGATCTGGAATACATAATTCAGTGTTGCCCAGATTCCAGAAAAAATATATACAGAGCTAAAATTACAAATATTCTTACTAATTTTTTTAACAACCCTGTCAGTGGGGACCACTTAACTTATTTATTCAATAAAACTAAGAAATTCTTGTCCCAACACGGAGAACTAATAATAACAAGGGCAGATAAAGGCAATGTGACTGTCATTATGTCAAAACAGGACTATCTAAATAAATCAAATGAACTTTTCTTAGACACAAAGTACTATGTACCACTTAGAAATGACCCCACATCGTCTTTCAAAAAGAAATCTAACAAAATAGTTTCAGAATTAAAAAAGAAAAAATTTATTACCGAAGAAATTTCAAAAACACTTACCATTTATAATCAAATTTCACCAAAGTATTATGGCCTACCCAAAATTCATAAGCCCACTCTTTCTTTAAGACCCATAATCTCATCAATAGATTCTCCTAATAGCAAATTAGCAAAATTCATAACAGATATATTATCACAAGCATATGTAAAAAACAATGAATACTATATAAGTGACTCTTTTGAATTTGCTGATTTTATACAAAACAAACAACTTCCAAATAATTACGTAATAATTAGTCTGGATGTCGTTTCTTTATTTACAAACATTCTCATTGAACTAGTCATCAATAGTATCAATAAAAAGTGGGAAAACATTAACAAACATACAACCATTCCAAAAAATGAATTTCTAAATATTATCAGATTTATTTTTGATACAACCTATTTCTTATTCAACAAAACCTACTACAAACAAATATTAGGTACCCCCATGGGAGCGACTATCTCTCCGATAGTTGCTCAATATGTTATGGATGACTTACTGGATGATTGCATTCCAAAATTACCTTTCGATTTACCGTTCATCAAAAAATATGTAGATGACCTGATTCTGTCTGTACCGTTTGATGGAATGGACTTAGTTCTACAAACCTTTAACAACCACAATCCCAATATACAATTCACGATTGAAAATGAAACCGCCATGAGTGTACCTTTTTTGGACACCAAACTGATAAGAGCAAATGATAACAAAATCATACTTGACTGGTACATAAAACCAACCAGTTCAGGTAGATACATCAATTATAACTCTTATCACACAGAAAAGATGAAAATTAATCTTGTGTTGGGGTTGAAATCAAGGATTGTCAGAATCAGCCACCCTACTTTAAGACAGAAAAACCTAAATTTACTTTACAATATTCTTTTGGAGAACTCTTATCCAGAACGTCTATTAAAAAAACTTATTTTTAACACATCTATTACACCCATCATACAAAGGAATAATATCCAGATTGGTACTCCTGAAATCAGTGCCTTTTTAACAACCAACCAACCAACATATTATTTCTCTGTACCTGCAATTCAATCAATAACTAATAAAATCACAAAAGTTTTTAAATACGAACCTTTCATCAAGATAACCCAAAAATTTCAAAAAAATATAGGCACTCTTTTTACAAAAGTAAAAGACACAGACGAAGCCTTGAAGAAGGCATCTGTAGTATATAGTATTCCTTGTTCCGAATGTGAAAAATTGTATATAGGTCAAAGCTCTAGGGTCCTTAAAGACAGGATTACATCTCATAAAAGTGATTGTAGACTAGGAAAACGTTCTTGTGCATTGGCTGAACATAATATCGATACAGGACACATCCCTGCGTTTGAATCTACAAAAATATTACACCAAGAAAAAAATACTAAAAAAAGAATCTTTCTTGAAATGACAGAGATATATACTCAAACTAATACACTTAACAAAAATAAAGATGTGACAGATCTTAGCATAATTTACGCAAATTTAATAACTTTAAAAAAACAAAATCCTAATAACTCTCTTAGTATTACAGATGTTGAATAACAATATGCACAATTTCATTTCTCCTGGTACACAACCATTACACATATAAAAATTCAATATTATTTTTATCATTTTTCCTCTTTTAAAATGTATACTAAATTATGTAATAAGTAACAATTATCTCACCATAAACACACACTGAAACATGTCTGCTACTTTTAATTAACAACCTGTAATATTTAAATAATCCACCATTGTAAAAAACTCTCCTTCTCAACAGAATCTTATGACAATTGACAATTGTCACTTTAAAAAATTTTTTAACAAGATTTTGTAGTAACTGCACAATTTAGTCAATAATTCCTGCATTAAGATTACTGTGAAGATGAGTTGCTTTTTTTCATTTTATTGAAACTCACTTACACCCAGGTAATAATAAGTAATAATGTTATTATACATAATATATCTAATGTACTCCATATTTGTAGCTTTGAAAAAGGAATAAATGCTTCCGAAAGCTTAGCGTAGTAAATAAGAGTTCTTCTTATTCATTGAGCCCTAATACCTCTGGCTGTTACCCCAAAAAAATATAATCTTGTTTATCAACTAGTCAGCCAAGACTACCCACCGCTTCTATATATATATATATATATATATATATATATATATATATATATATATATATATATATATATATATATATATATATATATATATATATATATATATATATATATATATATATATATATATACAGTGACCGGCAAAAAGTTCGCAACATATGGGAAAAATTTTTATTAGGAGAGTATCGCAAAAACTTTCCCAGGGGATCGGTTCTGCATGTCCGATAACCTAAAAATCGATTTTGACATACGTCACGTGACCACTGGTATAGCGTCAAATTAAAAAAAAATTGTTAATTTACAAAAAGTGAGGTTAGTTGACGAGATATCAAAAAAAGTTATTTGAAAAAATTGCTTAGAATTAAATTCTAGGTCCTTGTGCAAAATTTTAAGATTTTATTTAAAAAAATTGGAAAACTCAATTTTTTTTAAATATTTTTTTATCGATTTACAAATTTCCGGTTTTTTTCGTTTAGATAGCTTGGCTAATGTAAAGCCCATGTATCTGGATGAAAATAAACGAATGTAGTAGTTTTTTCTACAATTGACAGGACAAAATTAAAAAAAACAGGGTTTCGCCGGACGCTAGCTGTTGCAATGATTTGTATCTAGCAGCAGTGTCAAAATTTTAGAGACATTTCAATGAGATTACATTGAGAAAACCTTAATCGTCTTAAATATATCTGAAGTTCGACTTTTTGTAAAGTTAAGGGGATTAAAATAGATAATAAACAAAAAATTACCTGTTTATTTAATCGAAATTTTATAAACGAAAACCAATGTAAGAAAAACTTAAAAGTAGTCAAATTCTGTACTAACAACACAAAAAATCATTGTTTTTCCTTGGGTGCACAAAATTTAAAACTCAGTATGACCACCATTTCTCTCCATACATACTGTTGTTCTCGAGCGCAACTCTCGATTAACATTTCGGAGCATTTTACGATTTATTTGCAATACACAATTTATAATGACATTCTCTAAATTTTGTATATTCCTAAAGGGTCGATGTTTGTACACAGGGTTCTTTAGGTATCCCCACATAAAAAAATCTAACGGAGTCAGATCTACAATTCTACAATTGACAGGACAAAATCGAAAAAATAGGTGTTCGCCGGACGCTCGCTGTTGCAATGGTTTGAATCTAATGAAATTACTGTATCAAGATTTTATTAAGATTTTTCGCACATAAATTTAACAACCAGGTCTATTTAGTTGTACTTAAAACTACCAAAGCAGGCTCTGAAATTAAAACAACCAAATAATCTAGTAGGTTAAAAACAACAGAAAAATGTCAAACAAATTATAATTTGTTTGATTTCAACCTATGTCATTGGTTTATGTCTCGCATCTTACTAAGTTTGATATTTTACATAAGTTTATTAATATTTTATTCCTTAAAATGGCACCCACACTACTTCTTCAGGAAAAGATAGAAATTATTTTAATTTCTGGAGATAATTACAAAAGCCATAGAGAAACAGCAGCAATTTTTAATGAGAGGCGCCCCGATAAATCCCTCCATTATTCCACAGTATCTCGTCTAGTCAATAAATTTAAAGAAACGGGATCGGTAGAAAATCAGTATAAAGTTTCCCATGAAAAACCGGTAACAGGTGACGAAGGTTCTCTGGATGTGTGTTTGTCGATCACAGAAACACCCCAATTAGCAGTTAGTCAAATATCGGAGATCACTAACATTCACGAAAGATCTGTGCGGAGGATATTAAAAAGAAACAAATTTCATCCGTACAAACCTAAATTTGTACAAGTATTAAAAGATAGGGATTATGACGCCCGCTTCGATTTTTGTGCCTGGTTCCAGGGTATGATTGAGGAAGATTTTAATTTCCCAAAGAACGTTCTTTTCTCGGATGAAGCTACATTTACCTCTAACGGAACCGTCAGTTCACAAAACTGTAGATGGTGGGCCACCGAAAACCCAGACTTTGTAATTCAGAGTAAAGACCAATATAGTTTTAAGGTTAATGTGTGGTGCGGAATTTTCAACCTCAGAATAGTGGGACCTTTTTTCTTTAGAGACAATTTAAATTCAGAACGATATTTAGAATTTCTACAAACTGAGATATCTGACTTTTTAGACAATTTGTCATTAGCCGAAAGAAGAAATTTATACTTTCAACAAGACGGAGCTAGCATTCATTCCACAAATGAGGTGAAGAGATGGCTGGATCAAGAATTTGGAAACCAGTGGATAGGACGGTTTTCTGAAAATCCGTGGCCTGCGAGATCACCAGATCTGACTCCGTTAGATTTCTTTATGTGGGGATACCTAAAGAACTCTGTGTACAAACATCGACCCTTTAGGAATATACAAAATTTAGAGAATGTCATTAGAAATTGTGTATTGCAAATAAATCGTAAAATGCTCCGAAATGTTAATCGAGAGTTGCGCTCGAGAACAATAGTATGTATGGAGAGAAATGGTGGTCATACTGAGTTTTAAATTTTGTGCACCCAAGGAAAAACAATGATTTTTTATGTTGTTAGTACAGAATTTGACTACTTTTAAGTTTTTCTTACATTGGTTTTCGTTTATGAAATTTCGATTAAATAAACAGGTAATTTTTTGTTTATTATCTATTTTACTCCCCTTAACTTTACAAAAAGTAGAACTTCAGATATATTTAAGACGATTAAGGTTTTCTCAATGTAATCTCATTGAAATGTCTCTAAAATTTTGACACTGCTGCTAGATACAAATCATTGCAACAGCTAGCGTCCGGCGAAACCCTGGTTTTTTTAATTTTGTCCTGTCAATTGTAGAAAAAACTACTACATTCGTTTATTTTCATCCAGATACATGGGCTTTACATTACAAGGACCTAGAATTTAATTCTAAGCAATTTTTTCAAATAACTTTTTTTGATATCTCGTCAACTAACCTCACTTTTTGTAAATTTACAATTTTTTTTTTAATTTGACGCTATACCAGTGGTCACGTGACGTATGTCAAAATCGATTTTTAGGTTATCGGACATGCAGAACCGATCCCCCGGAAAAGTTTTTCCAATACTCACCTAATAAAAATTACCGTTATAATAAAACTTGCAAAATAACGGGATATCGGTCAATAAAATAGTATATTAGCTACTCTTTTACATATACCAAGCTTTCGTAACTATTTGGTTACTTCACGAAAGCTTGGTATATGTAAAAGAGTAGCTAATATACTATTTTATTGACCGATATCCCGTTATTTTGCAAGTTATATATATATATATATATATATATATATATATAGAAGGGTTTAGAGAAGGGTAGTCGTTGCTGACTAGTTAAGGAGTAAACTAGTAAATATTGGGGTATGCAGCAAATGAAAGTGTACTCTTTAAAGTTTAGTCCGAGCTTTCGGAAATTTTTATTTCCATCATCAGGGAATCTACAATTAATAGTTAAATGGGAGTGTGTTACATTAAACGAGCTTAAAGTAACTTACAACTTTGTTGAGGTTGGTCATCAAGATATCAATTGTAGAACTGAACATTGTCAAGACAAAAAGCCGTAATTTATATATAATATATATATATATATATATATATATATATATATATATATATATATATATATATATATATATATATATATATATATATATATATATATATATATATATATACAGGGTGTCTGGAAAAGGTCTGTACAAAATGCTACAACGTATTCGTGAGACTAAAATAAGACGATTTAAGCCAACTTACCTATATCCAAAAGTGTGTCGTTAGGGAGATACAGAGCCCCAAAGGGGTACTTAACGATTTACTTTTTTGGCTCTAACTTTTGAACCGACTTGTATAATTTAATGAAATTTTAATATTTAATGTTGGCCATAAAGACTCATAAAACTATACAACAGTAGATGTTTGACATCGTCAGGGAAGTCAGGAACGGGCTTGTCACCACACTCTTTGGGCCAAATTTTTTACAGCTATCATTTTACAGAGCTGAAAACGGATTTTTTAAATACTTTGGTCATTCCTCTTTGAAAAAGGTACTCTACATTTGTTTCGATAAAATTAGCCGTTTTCGAAAAAATTAAGTTTTTGTACAACACGTTATTGAAATAATTTTATCAGAATACTACAATAAAACATCAGTCGTTTTTATTTCATTAACAATGTGTTATTGACAACACTTTTCAAAATTGTCTGAATGATTATACAAGAATTAAGTAATGGAGCATTATCCCTATAGCGAATATGCTAACATGCATCTAATTTATGGACAAGCAATTGGCAATTGTGTGGAGGCAAGAAGAATTTATTCTGGTACATTTCCAAATCGACGTTTACCGCACCGGAGAACTTTTGAAAGGGTGGATCGTAGCTTAAGAGAAACAGGTAAAAAGTCAAGTGAAATAAAAAAAACTGCTAAAAATAGCGAATCTTTTGCTAATCCATTTTAGGAAGTTTTTTGCCGCGCCGTGGTGGAGAAGGGCCTCCAAGAAGAGCAAGACACTCTCAGTTAGAGGAGGAAATTCTGGATGAGATTGCTGAAAATCCCTCTACTAGTGTAAGAAAGTTGTCGGTTTAAGTTCATGCGACAAAGTGGGTTGTTCATGAGACCCTTCGAGAACAACTGCTACATCCGTATCACGTCCAAAAGGTAAATGACATGTCTCCCGCTGATTATCCTGCAAGAGTCAATTACGCAAATTGGTTTTCTCAACGATTTAGGTAAAATCCAAATTTTACTAGTATTGTTTTGTTCACGGACGAAGCCGGTTTCACCCGAGACGGTGTAATACATTGCCATAATTTGCATATCTGGCATGAAGAAAATCCCCATGCAATAGAACAGACAAAGCATCAACAAAGATTTATGGTTAACGTGTAGCGGGGATTATTGGGAATCATCTCATTGGACCGTTCTTTATTGAAGACAGATTAAATGGTGCCATCTATTTGCAATTCTTGCAACAAAACTTAAACGGTTTATTAGAAAATGTGCCCTTAGAAATTAGAAATCAGATGTGGTTTATGCACGACGGTGCACTGCCCCATTTTAGCAATTTAGTTCGTCAGCACTTATCAAATACTTTTGGTGATAGATGGATAGGTCGAAGTGGGCCTATTGTATGGCCGAGGTCGCCCGACCTGACTCCTTTAGATTTCTTCTTGTGGGGAAATTTAAAAAGGCTTGTATATTCAACGCCAGTTCACACCAGGGAAAACCTGATAGAAATAATAACACACCATTGCAACGAAATTCGAGACAATCCTGGAATGTTGTTTCAAGTACAACAACAAAACATCCGTCGGATAAGAAAATGTATAGAGGTACAGGGCGCCCACTTCGAAAATCTGCTCAAGTAAACAAGAAGAAGGAGAGCTTTCACATTTTTAACATTTTTCTGTTTAAGCGATTTCTGAAATATCAAAAAGATTCAGTTTTAAGTACTTCTTATGATTTAACTTTTACCTGTCAATAACACATTGTAGTATTATTTCAATAACGTGTTATACAAAACCTTAATTTTTTCGAAAACGACTAATTTTATCGAAACAAATGTAGAGTAGCTTTTTTAAAGAGGAATGACCAAAGTATTTAAAAATAAGTTTTGAGCTCTGTAAAATGATACCTGTCAAAAATTTGGCCCAACGAGTGTGGTGGCAAGTCCGTTCCTGACTTCCCTGACGATGTCAAACATCTACTGTAGTATGGTTTTATGAGTCTTTATGGCTAACATAAAATATTAAAATTTCATTAAATTATACAAGTCGGTTCAAAAGTTAGAGCCAAAAAAGTAAATCGTTAAGTACCCCTTTGGGGCTCTGTATCTCCCTAACGAAACACTTTTGGATATAGGTAAGTTGGGTAAATCGTCTTATTTTAGTCTCACGAATACGTGGTAGCATTTTGTACAGACCTTTTCCAGACACCCTGTATATATATATATATATATATATATATATATATATATATATATATATATATATATATACAGGGTGATTCACGGTCGATGGTAGGTTAGACGTTTATGGAGAACGGAACGCGGGATTTTTTTGAAAATTTGGCAACGTGGGTAATTAGCTATGCTCTGTCCATCTAAAATATTTTCAGCATTGCGACGTTGCCGCTTCTATCAAAAAGTCCTAGCAACTTTATTTTTTTAAATGGAACACCCCATATATTAATAAATTTTTAGAATCGCTCTTTTATTACAATACTTTTTTGTTAATATTACCCTATACCTATCTCTATCGGTTTTCGAGATAAAAATTAGTTTGTGTTAAATATGGTCCAAAACATGGCCCTAATTACACGTAAGTAAATTAGTGCTCTCAATTCATGGAAAGTTGATATTTTGGCGGTAGTTTAGACAGACCCGATGTATTTATTTTTCACCATGAAATCGACTCCATATCATACAGGGCGTGCTAAGATTACTATTATTTCCGTTGTTCATAAAAGGGGTCAAATGTTCGTTTTTTTAAATGAAACCCCCTGTATATTAATCAATAAATTGAAAGACGAAGAAAAACGCTTTAAGATGGTACATCATATTCCTATACCTAAATCATCAAGTTTTCTTAATAAAAGCGCTTTTTTGTGAAAAAAAAAATAAAGACTTTAATTTTAAGTAACCATGGATATCAAACATCAAAATATCAAACTTACGACATTTTGACGACTGTGTTTAAAAAAATCTCCCAAAATGAACGCAGATAATCATTATTCAAACGAAGTTCTTATGAAATTATTTATTTTACACGGACAATGTGATCAAATCATTGCCAGAACTTGCAGAAAATTTAACCAAATGTATCCTGAATTGACACAAATGAACGAAAGGAAGTTTGTAAGATTACAAAATAATTTCATTAACATGTGAAAATAAATTAAATAACAAAATTAGGAAGGTTCAAAAAACAAAACTGTAAACAAAATAAGAAATTTTTACAATAAATGCTGGAAATGTTGTCCATTACATTCTAAACATTTTAGTATGTGCTTTTGTACGCGACTCGTAGTTGCTTTTTCAATTTCATGGGGATCCAGATCTTCAATACACCGAACTATTCGCCGTCGCAGTTCTTCTTTGGTAGGCACTGGAGTACTGTACACTCTTTCTTTTAAAACACCCCATAAATAAAAGTCAAGCGGCGTGAGATCGGGGGATCTCGGTGGCCAATCCCACGGCCCTAAGCGCCTAAACCAACGATCGTCAAATATTTCATAAAGTACCCTGGAAACTTCCTGGGTGCAATGAGCTGGCGCTCCGTCCAGTTGAAACCACGAATTCCTATAATCCTCTAAAGATAAATTTTCGACGAAATCGGTAACAGTCGTCCTTAGTATTTCGAGATATCTCTCAGCATTTAAAGTGGCATCATAAATAAAAAAGCTAATTTTGTGCTTTTTTAAAATACAAAAAACATTTAGGTCAAATTTTTCTTGAAATCCCATTTCTTTTGTCACGTGAGGATTATGATCAGCCCAAAAATGCTTATTTCTTCTATTAAAAATCCCATCCCTTGTAAATTTTGCTTCGTCGCTCCAAATGATTTTTGACAAAAACTCCGGATCCTCTTGTATACGTATTAAAAGGGTTTCGCAAAAATGCACTCTACGTTCAAAGTCTTCTGCTTTGAGGGCTTGCACTTTAGTAAATTTAAACGGATGCATTTCGTGATTTCCCAAAATTCGTTGTATTGAAGCATATGATACACCCAAATCTTTTTCTGCACTACGAATGGAAGCCTCTGGATATGCATAAAAATATGCCAAAACGTTGACAATATTATCTTCATTTGAAGTAACAGGTTTTGGTAATGTTAGAGGCGCTTTTAAATTTGAGCCATAGTTAATGAAATTATTTTGTAATCTTACAAACTTCCTTTCGTTCATTTGTGTCAATTCAGGATACATTTGGTTAAATTTTCTGCAAGTTCTGGCAATGATTTGATCACATTGTCCGTGTAAAATAAATAATTTCATAAGAACTTCGTTTGAATAATGATTATCTGCGTTCATTTTGGGAGATTTTTTTAAACACAGTCGTCAAAATGTCGTAAGTTTGATATTTTGATGTTTGATATCCATGGTTACTTAAAATTAAAGTCTTTATTTTTTTTTTCACAAAAAAGCGCTTTTATTAAGAAAACTTGATGATTTAGGTATAGGAATATGATGTACCATCTTAAAGCGTTTTTCTTCGTCTTTCAATTTATTGATTAATATACAGGGGGTTTCATTTAAAAAAACGAACATTTGACCCCTTTTATGAACAACGGAAATAATAGTAATCTTAGCACGCCCTGTATGATATGGAGTCGATTTCATGGTGAAAAATAAATACATCGGGTCTGTCTAAACTACCGCCAAAATATCAACTTTCCATGAATTGAGAGCACTAATTTACTTACGTGTAATTAGGGCCATGTTTTGGACCATATTTAACACAAACTAATTTTTATCTCGAAAACCGATAGAGATAGGTATAGGGTAATATTAACAAAAAAGTATTGTAATAAAAGAGCGATTCTAAAAATTTATTAATATATGGGGTGTTCCATTTAAAAAAATAAAGTTGCTAGGACTTTTTGATAGAAGCGGCAACGTCGCAATGCTGAAAATATTTTAGATGGACAGAGCATAGCTAATTACCCACGTTGCCAAATTTTCAAAAAAATCCCGCGTTCCGTTCTCCATAAACGTCTAACCTACCATCGACCGTGAATCACCCTGTATATATATATATATATATATATATATATATATATATATATATATATATATATATATATATATATATATATATATATATATATATATATATATATATATATATATATATACAGGGTGATTCAAAAGTACTTTGACAAACTTCAGGAGGTGATTACTGGCATTATTTTAAGGTGAAAAGTTCATATAAACAATGGTCCTTGGCGGCATCGTTACGGAGATACAGGGTGTTGAAAAATTTAAAAAAAAATAAGAATTTTTAAGTAGCTTCTAAACGTTTTGAGCTTGTGTTATGAAATTCGGTGGATGAGATAAGCACCTAAGAACAGTCATTTTAAAAGTATATCGCGTTCTTTAATTTAACCAGTGGCGTCGGCACGAAACTTTCATGTAACATTTTTTGTGAAAACTATGCTACGCCACTGACTTATTTTATTTTAACTATTGTGAGTGTCATTTTGTGAGTCGTTGCTTTATTTGCAACAAAAAAGTCTCTTGCGTTTTTTTCATACGGGGAACGGTTTAAAGGTAAATCATTATTTTATTCGGCTATACAAATGTATTAAGAAATTTATTTTAAATTGATCAAAAAAATTTATTTTAAATTGATCAAACATTCAGACATTATTAAAATAACAACTAATTTATTTAAATAAATAAGTAACAGTTATAAAATTGCCTTAAATAAATTGTTGGAAATGTCCACCCACAGCCAAGATGGAGGCATCTCATTTTTCAACACCCTGTATCTCCGTAACGAAGCCGCCAAGGACCATTGTTTATATGAACTCTTCGCCTTAAAATAATGCCAGCAATCACCTCCTGAAGTTTGTCAAAGTACTTTTGAATCACCCTGTATATATATATATATATATATATATATATATATATATATATATATATATATATATATATATATATATATATATAAAGGGTGTTATGAAATTCACTGCATATATTGGAATGGGTGACTCCTGGGGTAGTCTACAGACATACCCAATACTTTTTTTTACTTAAATCGAAGATTATAAAAATTTTCAAAAATACCCTAAAACCAGTCTATATTCGCCGCACCTGGATAGCGAGCACATGGTTCATCATAGCGCTTGACAGAAAATTACGCGGGAAAAACTTAAAACAATTGAATTTTTTTGTAAGGTTGCCAGACATATAAATCTTTAAGAGAATTTATTTTCTGTTTTTAAGCGTAATTTAAGACAAAGAAAAAAACCTTTTCCTCAGAAAAAAAACCTTTTTTTCAGAAAAAAACAAATAAAAAATAGTAAAAAGGCACTGCGAAATCAATCCTTTTTGTAGTAGCCTCAGTTTTAATTAATATTTATGACACCTTATATTAGGTTATAGGTAAATAAGATAAGCGTTATTCCTACTACCTTAAATAAACTTTCTGCTAAGAAAAAGTTAAAAATCCAAACGAGCAATACTGATTGAGCTCAACTACATAGTATTTTAAAAGTATAAGCAAAATTCTTCCATTACAGCATTTGTAAAAACAACACATTATTCTGTTTCACGCAGCATGTTCAGAAAGTTGTTATTCGTCCTTCAGTTAAAAATAAATTACCTTAAACTTACCGATTTTTTTGAAAAGATCCCCATAAATGAGTTCTGCACCCGCAAATGTTACCATAATATGTAAATATTATAGTGTTTTATTTAATTTTCAACCGTATTAGGCTAATTTAAGAAACGCTATAATCAGAGCACAAACTATTTTATAGTTGTAACGTCGTTGTCTTGAAATAAAGCGCGAACATTAACTTTTTCACTTTTATTTCAGGATTAGACTAAAGTTATGAGTTCTACATGATTAAGCTTAAACTGTAGCACCTTCTTAAGCTTACACGTGAGCTAAATAATAATAACGTTCCTATATTTAAAAACACGACACTTTTACTACTTCTTAATTCCGCGTTCTTGTCTGGAAGAAGTTTTTCTTCTTCTCCCCTTTCTCTCGCTTTTACTGGCATCTTCTGTCCCTTTTGGCGTAGTTCGTCTGCGGGCCATTTTGGCAGCACCTCATGGGTGCGTGGGTCGCATGACGACAAAACATCCAAGGCCAAGGGAACAGGTCCGTAGTAGGGGTTTTAGTTTGTTGCATAGTAGAGAATAGGTATGTTGAAAATGTCTTCCATTACTTGCTTCCAAACAAGCGTGCGTCCGTAGCGTATTGTCCAGAACCAGTTGAAGGATATTTGTTAGGATAATTTTAATAAACACTGGGATCAAAGTACAAACGTATTTTTTATTGTTAATGAGCAAATGTAAAAATTATCAGCTTAAACAAAATACTTTGTTGAACACACTACACTAATTACTTAAAACTTTCTTCTCAAGTTAAACAAGAAAACAGTATTGATATCATTAAAGCTTTGGAAACGGGGGTTAGTCCAGGGATGGCTCTAACCTACTTGGATATAAAATTGGGATCCGATTTGAAAATAAAATACAAATATTTATTTACTCACTCTGTGTAATTTGGAAATGCGAAATACGAAAATACTTCGGTAAAAGTAATATAACATACAGGGTGTCTAAAAAGTATTAGTACGGGTAAATATCTTTGTTATTATTAAAGATAGAGACACCAAATTGTAGTTGTGTCTTATTGGTTAATAAATCTACTTTTTTCAGGTAATTTGACTTTTTGAACCCTCTTGGGGGGTGACGCTAGGGAGTTGAGGTCAAAAATTTTGAATGCAAACCTATGCTGTGTGGTCCCTTCTTTTAAAAGTCTTCAAAAAAGAAACATTTTACCGCAAACCCCGTATGTTAATTCATTTGTAAATGGCAAGCCTATAAAAATTATAAACCGTAAATCGTATAATCGGGCGAGGCATAAGTCGACCGTTAGTCGACCTCTTGTGCCATACAGTACCAGTCTGCTCGCACATTTATTTTTTGTTTTGTGGGGCACTTTTCTTTCTAACTTTTTTTCCAACTTTTTGGACTTCTTCATTTGTCGTTTTTTTATTTTTCGTTTTTTGACATCTGCGCAGTAGACCAAAATGCGTACCACGCGCAAACCAAGAGGGCTAGACATGCGCACGAAATTTCAGGCGATGTACTCTGGTGTCTACATTCAAACCTACCCAATTTGAAGAATATATCTCCAATAGTAAAACTACAACTACGTATTTAACATATTTCTTCGATGTTATGACGTCTTACTCTTGTGAACATTCTTAACTATGTGACACTGTGACACTCCACAACAAGAATATGGGATGAAACATCAGCAAATTTATTAAAAATATATAAACACAATCTTACGGTGCTACGGAACCCTATATGCGCGAGTCGAACTCGGACTCGACCGTTTTTTTTATTTTACACAATCGCAGCAACGTTCATGAATAAAATTATTTTTGTCAAATACCGTATACGTACGTACTTATTTATTTTCGGCACTGACGCCTCTGGGAACAGACCAACCGTGCCAGCCTTTATAATAAGTTATATAACCTATACGCACTGACGTATTTCCGGCATGGCCGCCTCCTGATATTTATTCAAGTTTACCATAGTTATTGAGACTTTTGCGTCCTGTGAGAAATTCACAATACTGTGTGTGGCACGGAACCCTCTATGCGCGAGTCGAACTCGCACTCAACCGTTTTTTTATTTCACACAATTACGGCAACGCCCCTGAATTAAATTATTTCTGTCAAATACCGTAATACGTACGTACTTATTTTCGGTATCGACGCGTCTGGTAACGGACCAGCAGTGCCTGCCTTACTTATTACGTTAAAAGTTGTGTAGAATGACCACCATGAACTTCTTGCCAGTAATAAAGTCCATTTTGGAGCTCTGCCAAGAAGTAACATCTGTCATTCTCGAAAAGACCTTTAAAATGAGGTACCACACGGCATAGGGTTTCATTTAAAATTTTTGACGTCAACTCCCTAGCGTAACCCCCAAGGGGGTGGTAAAAGTCAAATTACATAAAAAAGTAGATTTATTAACCAGTAAGATACAACTAAAATTTGGTGTCTCTATCTTTATTAATAGTAAAGATATTTGCCCTTGCCAAGACTTTTCAGACACTCTGTATGGTATATCACTGTAACCGAAGTATTTTCGTATATCGCATTTTCAAATAACACAATGTGGGTAAATAAATATATTTGTATTTTATTTTCAAATGGATTTACTGCCAACTAGGTTAGAGCCGTCCCTGGAATATCCCACGTTTGCGAAGTTTGCTTGCCGAAGCCACGCTCAAGGGTTGTTGACCCCATTCCGCCCGCTAGAGTGATTCCGATTGGCTGAACCGAGCTCATGCGTCATCGTCAGCTGTCTATAATACGGTTTACATTTACATTATTTTTGCCATTTATTTCTTAATTTGTGAAAGAAAAAGTTAATGCCGTTAAATATTAACAAAAGTTAAAGCCGTTTAATATTAACAAAATATCGTTTCGTCGCTTAGTGAGGTGCATTTTAAATTTAGTTGAAGTTGGGGTATTTATTTTGGTTTAAACAGCTTTTCTCTAGAGAGTTTTATTAAATTTGTGTTATAGGCAGTACTATTTTAACATTTTGAAATTATTAATGTGGTATGTGTTAATAGTGTTGGCTATTTACTGGAACATGGTATGAAGGTAAAGTTTATTGTTAATTCAGTTGCGAGGAATTTCGCTTAAAAATTCGGTGGTTTTATGGCAAAAGGTGATATGTGAGAAAAGTAAAATTTTACAGGCGAGCAAAAAGAAGCATTCTGCCATAAAAATATGTAATAGAAACAAACTTAGCTCATCTTGACAATTTAAAATAGAATTATATTTAAGGCAAATCGGGCCATATGATTTTTAGAGAACATAGATCTTATTGCCATACCTATCCTATATGTAATACAAAAAACGTGATTTGGCCAAAATATCGACATAGCACCTTTTGCCATAAAACCACCGAATTAAGGACGATAAAGGTAAATAAACCTGTTAATAAATGCCAAATCTTCTGTTAAATATGATTTAAAATAGGTAAATAAAAAAATGTACCTACATGCTTAAGTATTGGGAGTTTTTTGTTTAAAGCTAATTTGGAACCAAAATTTTTGTATAGGTACTCTTTTTCTTCCAAAAATTTCTGGTCGGCCTAGTTGAACAAAATTTTACTCTTGTTTTGAACAGCTGTTCTCTGAATTTTTTGTGTTGTATTTTAAGGTTTTGAAATTGAATGTTTTAAGAGATTTAGTATGATTTCTTACTTTAAAGATAACAAATCTATTATTTTTTCAAATCTGTTACTTACATAGGAATTTTCTAGAGAAAATTGGCAACGTCAGTCAGTGACTACTGATGTCAAAACAAAAGAATTTTCTGTAACTGACGTTTCCCGCTGTTTTTATATGGCCATGTGTTTATTGCTAGTGGTGAGCTGTTACTTAAGCAAATTTTTTTCAGGGCCGATATCAACCTTTTTTTATAGTGAAGCGCCATTTATGACTATTTTTATTCAATCTGAATTCATATCAGGATTTACCAGTTTCAATATATGCAGTGAATTTCATAACACCCTGTATATATATATATATATATATATATATATATATATATATATATATATATATATATATATATATATATATATATATGTGTGTGTGTCTGAAATAAGCTTAATTTTAGTATTAGTTGTTGAAAGCCTGTTTATGTAACTTCGTACGACATCATCATGGCCGCCCCTAAGAGAAGACATGTAAAAACTGAAGAAAAAACATTAAGAAAAGGTTTATTAGCAAGAGAAAAGACATTAAAAATAAATTAAACGTTCTTAAGCACGGTCAAATAGCACACGAAAGTCTATTCCAACCTATAACAAAACATCTACAAAGCATTGAAAATAAATTGGAAACATCAAATAATAAAAACAATGCCATTCTACCCAATTTGAAGTTGACAGAAAAAGAAGAAATAAAAAGAGAATTCTCTGATGATAACTCTTCTACTGGGGAGGAAGAGAGGGAGAATGAAGAAGGCCAAGATCTGGGTAATTATGACGATAAATCCATAGTATCTGAACCGGTTGCTTCAACTTCTACTCCTAACGATTTTACACCAAGGGGAACTAATAGACAAACACCTGTAACAGCACCACGCATGAAAAGGAAATTATTTACCACAATAGTTAAAAAACCTGATGAGCTTCGAAAATTAATATTCAAAGGAGTTGAGGAAGATTTACAGCAAGAAGAGATGGAAAAACAAAAAACTATGAAAGTGAACTTAACAAAACCACAAGGGAAAGATCCTTTGCTGACTATTATGATCAATACCATGCTCTTCCCCTAAAATATATTAAAAAATTTATTAAAGATCCTACTAGTGATAATTCAGATGGTACATTTCGGGTAAAATTTGATAGAGAAATTGAACAGTTTTCAATTGGAAGTAAAAGGATTGATTTTGATGGACCTGACCTCATAATTGCTGGAAAGAAATTTAGAGGCACTAAATGGCTAATGGTTTACTTTTTAATCGAAACGTTCCCACTGTGTATACAAAAGACGATACAAAAAATTATGCAAATATTGTATTTAAAACAAATGCCGTAAAAAGACACTTTGATTCTAATTCGGATTTCATTACAAGTAAAAATTCAAAGTTTAAAAAAATTATTGAACCATTAATGAAAAACGACAATCCACCGGAGTCTGAATCGTCGGAGACGGAGGAAGAGGAGGAGACAGAATCTAAACAAGGTCATGGAATGTTGATGGAAGTTTCCAATAACTCAACTGATTACGTGTATTGAGATGATCCAAATGAGCTGCTTGAAAGACTTAAATTATTACTTGCTTCTCAAACTGCAGGAAATACGAGTCACACAAACGAAATTAATTAAATTGTTGAAGAACTACGAGAAGCAAATATAATTGAATAATTTATTTCTTAATAACAAAATTAGAAGAAAAAAAATTACAAATTTTATAACTGGTACAAAAAGACATGTGGTTGACGAAATACACAGGCCTGCAAGAATCAATTTTAATAGACGTCGTGTAATAATTAAGGGTATTTATGATCTTTATCAAGTTGATCTTTGTGAAATTGACCCCTATGCAAAGGAAAATAATGGTTATAGATATATTTTGGTGGCTATAAATTGCTTTTCTAAATACCTTTGGGCCTATCCCCTTAAAACAAAAACTGGGAAGGAAGTAGCTGAAGTAACGGAACAAGTTTTTAAGGGTTCAACTCCACCGAAACTTCTTCAATCAGATCAAGGTTCCGAGTTCCTCTCAAAGGAATTTCAACGACTTTTAAAAAAATATAAAATTAAGCATTATTATACTTATAGTGAAAAAAAGGCTTCTATTGTTGAACGTGTAATTAGAACACTTAAAAGTATGATTTGGAAAGAATTAAATGTAACTGGTTCATATAGGTGGTATAATTTGTTACCTGATATTGTTCACAAATACAATAATAAAAAACATAGAACTATTGGTATGAAACCTTCTGAAGTAACGAAAAAACAGGAAAAACATTTACTTCAAACCGTTTATAGTCATATCAAGTTGGTATATAAACCAAAATTTAAAATTGACGATCATGTAAGAATTTCTAACATACGTGATGTTTTCGATAAAAAATACCAATCTAATTGGTCAACTGAAATTTTTATTATTAAAAAGGTTCAACTGACAAATCCTACCACTTATTTATTGCAAGATGTAAATGGACAAGATATTAAGGGTGGCTTTTATGAGCAACAATTACAAAAAGTTAAATATCCCGACGCTTATTTAGTTGAAAAAGTGTTAAAACGTAAAGGAAATAAAGTATTTGTTAAATGGCTAGGATTTGATAGTAAACATAATAGTTGGATATCAAAAGATAATGTAATGTAAAGGATACGGAAAAAAATAAAAAACATTTTTATGACAAAATCTGTGTTTTATTTAAAGCTCTTGCCATTTAAAAACGAATTAAGATTTATACATCAAGTTTGCGGTAAAATGTTTCTTTTTTGAAGACCTTTAAAATAATGAGGTACCACACGACATAGGGTTACATTTCAAATTTTTGTCCTTAACTCTCCAATGTGACCCCTCAAGGGGGGATGGGGGATGTCTCTATCGTTACTTTCAAAATCTTAAACAAAAAATATTTTAATTTTTTTAAAATAAAAAACAACTCGTTCCTTTTAGTGCCCCCCGAACGGTAAGAATGGGGTGGATGAAATTTGGCTGTTTGATAAAGGCTGCTGAACAGATCTTTCGTCTAGTGAAAAAACAAAAAAAAACTTTAGTTCTAAAAAATTAAGTAAGATTCCCAAATTTTTATGTCACCCCTGTATAATAAAGTTTCTATTAATTATATAAATTATAAATATTATTCTATTATTTTAATTAAGAGCAACAAAATACGTAGATTTAAGTACATATGAATTGAATACGATTCCGTCTATCAACGATAAACTTATCACTTGTTTTTGTTATGCAACTCTGTTATGATGACTCGCTAAAAATAGGAAGAAATTTAAATGTTCTACAGCTAAACATATCTCTGTTTCGAGAAAGAGAGAATCTTTAATGAGATCGAACTCAAATCGAGCATTTTATGGATGTATAATTAATTTTTAATTATTTCAGAGATAGCCGTTGATTTTTTGTACTTAACTTCGTGCATTACTTCTGTTTACAACTTTTTGATCTATCAATTTTAATACATTGTGGGCAAAACAAAAAATAAAACACACTTTTCTATAAGCGCTCTTATATTTTTAGAAATTGCAGCTTATTATTTCTCAAATAAAATATATTCGCTAGACATGTAAAATGGTTTTGTTTTGTTTTGAGTGATTATTTGACCCAATTCTGACCACTTCCATTTTATTAAAATTACTTAAATTATTCAATAAAATATTTCAATAGACATGTAAATCTTCCGATTGAATACAACTGTGATGCACATGGAGTTTGTCTAGCTCACTCTAAGCGGCGTGTTTTTCCCACATCAATTCTTCTACCTACCTGCTACTACTAACCATAATTCAGCAATGGAAAAAGACAGAAATCAATCGATTTTTTTTCTACTCCAAACATAAATAAATTCTGTACAATCATTTGCATTCTTAGTTTTATTTTTTTTTACTAAACCATACCCATGAGGCCAGGCTCGGCTAGGCTAGGCCAGGCTAGGCTAGGCTAGGCGTGGCTGCTGCATCGAAAAAAGATCTTCCAATTGAATACAACAACACAACAACCAATCAATATGTAATGCACGCGGCAAAGTTTGTCGTCTAGCTCTCACTTTAAGCGGCGCGGAGTGTTTTTTTACCCACATCAATTCTACCTAGGTACTACTACTACTACAGAATACAATGGAAAAAAAACAGAAATCAATCGATCAATTTTTTTTTGCTTCTCCAAACTATTTTATTATATATATTATCAACCTAAAAAAATACATAAAACATACTACATATCTACTACGTTCCACGTCCGCCGAACTCACTTACGTGCCATATCATTTTCAATGGTTAGTTATTCAACTCGGTACCGTGGCATACTTGGTTCTAGAGCTGGGAATGCGAAATTTATACACATGGTGTGTGCGCGGGTTCGATCCTCGCCTTGGGTAGTAAAACTTTTTTCAATGCATACATACGAATTATTGATACACCAAACAAGTGAAATGCAAATACACATCAACCAATTTGCAAATATTAAATAATAGCACGAGTAGCGCAGTGACTAAGGCGTTCTACCAATACAGAGGTCCCCGGTTCGAATCACAGCAGCAGCAATATTATATGGTGGACTTTTTTTCAAAGAGATTCATGACGAAATGGCGAGACACTAGCAAATCGAATAATGCCTTTCTGGGTTTTTAAATTACGTCACTTAATAAGGCCATTTTGGTCAGCAGCCTCTGGTCGGTGAAGACACTTCTTGTAGACAACCCCGCAGCTCTAGAGGGGTGGAAAAGGGGTGGAAATATGGTGTGTAGGGGATGATGCCATCAAGAGTGCCAAAAGGGCACTATCGGGTCCCAGGAGCCCGCCTTCCTAACTACTTACCTGCACCGACTTTCAATATATTTTAAACATTTAAACGTTGACGTGTAATTTTAGTTTTTAAGTAAGTATAATGACGAATGCCGGAGGATAATTTCTATCCTTAAGGTAAATTTTAAATGTAAATGTTTTGTGCGTGCGTGCGAGACCCAAACTTCGCTCTGTACAAAAAGTAGAAGAATTGCGGCAAATTGTTAATGAACACCCACAAACCCCTATTCGGCGTTTAAGCCAGCAAGTAAATGTATCTTACAGAACCTACAATATAATCCTGAAATGTGACCTGCAAATACACGCTTACCGTCTAAGCTTAGTCCACGAATTGTTACCAAATAACAAGCCGCAGCGAATGGAACTTTCAGAGTTATTTATGGGTAATTTGCATAATAATGAAAACGTATTTGAAAAACCTTTTTTCCTGATAAGGCATGGTTTTACCTTTCTGGTCTCTAGTTATGTAAATTCTCAACAAATGAGAATGTGGAGTTCTGAAAATCCACATTTCTTTATAGAGAAACCCTGCATGCACAGAAAGTTGGCGTGTGGGCGGCAATATCGAAAAGAATGTTAATTGGACCGATTTTTTTTGAAGGGGCTCTCAATTAAGCGCGATACCGTAATGAAATTTTGAAATTTTGTAAACGCATTAGACGATGAAAATATGCAACAAGGCTACTACCAGCAGGACGGCGCACCAATTCACGTAACTCTTGATAATTTAAATTTTTTGGAACAATTTTTCGAAGACCGAATCATTAGTCGTAATATGCTAGTTAGGTGGTCATCACGGTCCTGACCACTTTTTTTCCGATCAGTACTTTTTTATATTTCACGTAGGTACCGGTCGAAATAGCTTAAAAGACCACCCCAACGTAGTAAAACAATGGAATGAGTTAAATGTAAGGGAATATAAACCCATTGAAAATATGTATCTTAATGCCAACGTTGAAATTATACGCCGTGTGACTTTTTTATGGCCACACATTAAAAACTCTGTTTTCAAAACCCCTTGTGAAAATTTAGAAGACCTAAGGGCTAGAATTGCAATAAATTTCAGGAGATTAAAAACTCCCCCCAAGTGCTCACCAATGTTTTTGATGCTGTAAAAAGAAGAATGAGAACATGTTTGGAAGTAGAAGATGGACACGTCTCTCATTTAGTTCAAATTTATAACTTTTAGGTTCTTTGTTGTATGTTTTTTTTAATTCTGCATTATGCAATGACAATGGAAATAATGTAATTTTCTTAAAAATAAAAACTTCAGAACTTGACAGTTTTATTTTTCATTCACCTATACCTTTTACCTATGTTACCTAATCAAAAGTAATAATTCAAGACATGCGTGATTCCACGGCATACTTTGAGGACGTTTTTTTTTATCATACGTTACTTTTAACTCTTGAATCTTTTTTATACGATCCTGTAAATTTAAACCTAAAAAGTTTCAGAGTTCGAAAGTTGGTGTAATTGTTTACAAATTGCACAATTTTGCACCGCTGTAAACAAGCTTCTTGTATTAGAAAAGTGTTTTCTAGTTTCCTTAATGTTCATATGATTGATTTTTAAAGTTTCTAATAAATAATCAGCTTTCTTATTTAAAAAGGTTTTTAAATCACTCAAGTTGCTGATTGTTTACTTAAATGATTGCTGATTTTGTACTTCTCCCATTCACGGGAAGTGTTATTATCCAGTTTTGCACCTATTAAATAAATAATTAAGGTATCTACGGTAGGCTCATTGACTTGTTCAAGACACCTCATATGTTAAGATACGTTATCTATTAAAGAACTTATGCGATCCGACGACTTTTTTGGGATATATACAATAAAAAGGGATTTAACATGGTTTTGAATTAAAATACGTGGATTTTTCTAACAAAAGGTTCCATACTACCTCATTATTTTCAGCAGAAAATTCCAAAGATTATACAACCAGTGCAGCCGCCTCAGCTTCTTGTATTTTAGACAAAATCGAGCTACAGTGAATCATAGATTCAAATGTGTCGCGATATTCGAACCGGTTTTCAAAGTTTTCGTCAAATTTAGGTACATCTATGGGGGGGAGGGGGGGATTCTAAGACCAAAAAATCCTTGAGAGTTACCACCATGATCAGTCTGATTAGTTTGAGAATGATTTCTTACAGACTGCGTAGATACTGATGACGAGCTACTATTCTTATTATCCCTTTTTTGAAAATTTACTAAATGTTGTTCAGCTTTTGCTATTAAATCGTAATATTGTATATCAAATGACATCCGTTCTTTTAGATCAATATCTGTACCTTCTAACTCATTTTCAATTTGTGTTTGAATATCTTCAAACTCTACTAATAGAACACTCTCTAGAGAATTTTTTAAACAAAATGCCACAAACCAAGGATAGCTTTATTGTCTAAGGAACTCTTCACAGTTTAATCATGGACAACTGTAAGGTTGCCAAACAAAGAAATATCTAGTGGATGTTTTCAAATTTTCTGTGTAAAATAAGATTTCATTATTGTTGCTTTACTTTTCTCCAATAGTGTATGTTTTAAGGCAAAAAATATAGGTTTGCAAATGTAATAATCCTTTAAGACAGGACAAACATGAGAAAATATAACGATAGAATGGAAAGAATTTAAGGCACAGGACACCCAAATCTAGGCACATCAGCGATAAACTAAAAGTGGTACAAAATGCCGCAAGAGGACCAGCAGCGAGCAGCATATGACGATAGTGGAGAGTATAGAAATGTCTAGGGACAGAAAGGACAAACATACTATGGAATCTGATGCAAAAGATTTACACCCAGGATAAATACCAAGTTAGTGAAGTGACAGCATTATTATGACTAATAATAAGGAAAAGGGAAGTAGACTTTGGAAATTATAAGGAACAAGAGCAAAACTAACATTTTTTACTGACGAGGCATGGTTTTACCTCTCTGGTTATGTAAATTCTCAACAAATGAGAAAGTGGAGTTCCGCAAATCCTCATTTCTTTATAGAGAAGCCTCTGCATTCACAGAAAGTTGGCGTGTGGGCGGTCATATCGAAAAGAAGGTTAACTAGAACGACTTTTTTGAAGGGACTCTCAATTCGGTGCGATACCGTAATGAAATTTTAGAAACTTTTGTAAACGCATTAGACGAATGAAGAGATGCGCCACGGCTACTTCCTGCAGGACGGCGCACCAATTCACGTATTTCTTGATAATTTAAATTTCATTGAAGAATTTTTCGAAGACCGAATCATTAGTCGTAATATGCCAGTTAGGAGGCCACCACGGTCCTGTTTTTTATTAAATTCTGTTTTATGCAATGACAATAATGTAATTTTCTTAATAATAGAAACGTCAGAACTTGACAGTTTCATTTTTCATTCACATATACCTTTTACCTATGTTACCTTTCAAGAGTAATATTATTTATTTGCCAACAAAAATCGTAAAAACGACAAAGCATCGTCAACAAGCGGATCTAGCCAATATGCTCGAAAGAAACTAAGATAAAAATAATAGGTTAATATGAATATGACACTCACATATAATAAAATAGCAGATTTAAAAATTGTATGAGACAGTGACAGTAACAAATTAAAATTGAAATTTAAAATAGAACGTTTTTGATGCAACCACTGGTTTAATTGTTTTTTAAAGGTGTTGATGTTTTCTATACCTTGAATGTTGGCAGGTGGCATCCTGAATGCTTTCACAGCCATGTAATATGGTCCTTTTTTCTTTTAAAAAAGTAGAGTTATGTTGGGGAATACTCAGGTCAGCCCTATGTCTGGTCTGCATTATCATACCTTCCCCATACAAAGCACGATTTTCGCAAAACGAGTGACGATTTTTCTAGACAAACATAGCCAAGGCAGAAAAGTAGAGCGATGGAACAGTAAACACAGCCAGTTGACCAAATATGGGTCTGCAGGATGTTCTTGGATGGAGCCCCATCATGCATTGGAGAATACGCTTCTGGATCTTGAAGATCTCTAGAGCTCTTCTCGAGGAACCCCAAAAGCACATCCCGTAGTTTATCACCGACTGAATTTGCCCAAAGTAAAGGAGCCTAACGGTATCCGTTGTAATAGTGTTTCTAAGTCTCCGGACCAAACTGCACAAACTGTTTAATCTAGACTGTAATGCTATAATATGGTTATCCCAATTTAAGTTAGGGCCCAGGTTCAGCCCCAAAAACTTTATGTGATCTGTTACCAGAACGGTCCTTCCACCAAGCCTAACTAAGGGAGACTCTAAGTTGTTAGGGGTCTTTGAGAAAACTATTAATCCAGTCTTTCCTGTATTAAGTCTCAAATTTCTATTCAGACACCACTCCTGCATTCTCTGAGCTGCCTCTGTACATCGCGGGGACAGTCCGCCAAGAGAAGTATCCGTCATAATTACTGAGGTATCATCAGAAAATTGACACACCGTACCAACAAACCCATTGGTCAGGTTGTTTACATATAGCAAAAATAAGATGACAATATCGAAAACTTTTATGAAGAAAATTTATTTAGAATTGTAAACTAATTTCTAATAAACTTTCTTTATTCATTAAAAATTTGATAACCTTTATGTTTCTTAACCTTTGTCTTGCAATATTTTGATGATGCATTATAATAAATTGATACATGACAAAATAATTTATTTTACAATTATTATCAACTTGAATATAGTACTAATATTGTAATAATTACGTAATAAGTTAATAATATTTGACGTTTAATGGCAGGTATGTAAATATCATGGCAAGCTAATTAGAAATGCATTCATATCAATGTGTTCACTGTTGTAGGGTAGAGAATGGGGAAATGTACAAAATCATAACAATTTTTATTTTTATCAAATTTTTTATGAATAAAGAGATAGGTAACTGTTTATTAGACATTAGTTTATAATTCTAAATCAATTTTCTTCACAAAAGTTTTCGATATTGTCAAAAATAAAAGTATTTTACTGTAGGGTAAAATTCATATAAACTTATTTTCATATTTTTAGATGTAGAATGTGCCCTTAAGATTTCTTAACATCTTTCTGTAACACCCTATATATATATATATATATATATATATATATATATATATATATATATATATATATATATATATATATATATATATATATATATATATATATATAATTTATTATTTATTATCAAATTTTTAATGAATAAAGAAAGTTTATTAGAAATTAGTTTACAATTCTAAATAAATTTTCTTCATAAAAGTTTTCGATATTGTCATCTTATTTTTGCTATATGTAAACAACCTGACCAATGGGTTTGTTGGTACGGTGTGTCAATTTTCTGATGATACCTCAGTAATTATGACGGATACTTCTCTTGGCGGACTGTCCCTGGGATGCACAGAGGCAGCTCAGAGAATGCAGGAGTGGTGTCTGAATAGAAATTTGAGACTTAATACAGGAAAGACTGGATTAATAGTTTTCTCAAAGACCCCCAACAACTTAGAGTCTCCCTTACTTGGTGGAAGGACCGTTCTTGTAACAGATCACATAAAGTTTTTGGGGCTGAACCTGGGCCCTAACTTAAATTGGGATAACCATATTATAGCATTACAGTCTAGATTAAACAGTTTGTGCAGTTTGGTCCGGAGACTTAAAAACACTATTACAACGGATACCGTTAGGCTCCTTTACTTTGGGCAAATTCAGTCGGTGATAAACTATGGGATGTGCTTTTGGGGTTCCTCGAGAAGAGCTCTAGAGATCTTCAAGATCCAGAAGCGGATTCTCCAATGCATGATGGGGCTCCATCCAAGAACATCCTGCATACCCATATTTGGTCAACTGGCTGTGTTTACTGTTCCATCGCTCTACTTTTCTGCCTTGGCTATGTTTGTCTAGAAAAATCGTCACTTGTTTTGCGAAAATCGTGCTTTGTATGGGGAAGGTATGATAATGCAGACCAGACATAGGGCTGACCTGAGTATTCCCCAACATAACTCTACTTTTTTAAAAGAAAAAGGACCATATTACATGGCTGTGAAAGCATTCAGGATGCCACCTGCCAACATTCAAGGTGTAGAAAACATCAACACATTTAAAAATCAATTAAACCAGTGGTTGCATCAAAAACGTTCTATTTTAAATTTCAATTTTAATTTGTTACTGTCACTGTCTCACACAATTTTTAAATCTGCTATTTTATTATGTGAGTGTCATATTCATATTACCCTATTATTTTTATCTTAGTTTCTTTCGAGCATATTGGCTAGATCCGCTTGTTGACGTTGCTTTGTCGTTTTTACGATTTTTGTTGGCAAATAAATAATATTACTCTTGAAAGGTAACATAGGTAAAAGGTATAGGTGAATGAAAAATAAAACTGTCAAGTTCTGACGTTTCTACTATTAAGAAAATTACATTATTGTCATTGCATAAAACAGAATTTAATAAAAAAACAGGACCGTGGTGGCCTCCTAACTGGCATATTACGACTAATGATTCGGTCTTCGAAAAATTCTTCCATGAAATTTAAATTATCAAGAAATACGTGAATTGGTGCGCCGTCCTGCTGGAAGTAGCCGTGGCGCATCTCTTCATTCGTCTAATGCGTTTACAAAAGTTTCTAAAATTTCATTACGGTATCGCGCCGAATTGAGAGTCCCTTCAAAAAAATTGTTCCAGTTAACCTTCTTTTCGAAATGGCCGCCCACACGCCAACTTTCTGTGAATGCAGAGGCTTCTCTATAAAGAAATGAGGATTTGCGGAACTCCACTTTCTCATTTGTTGAGAATTTACATAACCAGAGAGGTAAAACCATGCCTCGTCAGTAAAAAATGTTAGTTTTGCTCTTGTTCCTTATAATTTCCAAAGTCTACTTCCCTTTTCCTTATTATTAGTCATAATAATGCTGTCACTTCACTGACTTGGTATTTATCCTGGGTGTAAATCTTTTGCATCAGATTCCATAGTATGTTTGTCCTTTCTGTCCCTAGACATTTCTATACTCTCCACTATCGTCATGTGCTGCTCGCTGCTGGTCCTCTTGCGGCATTTTGTACCACTTTTAGTTTATCGCTGATGTGCCTAGATTTGGGTGTCCTGTGCCTTAAATTCTTTCCATTCTATCGTTATATTTTCTCATGTTAGTCCTGTCTTAAAGGATTATTACATTTGCAAACCTATATTTTTTGCCTTAAAACATACACTATTGGAGAAAAGTAAAGCAACAATAATGAAATCTTATTTTACACAGAAAATTTGAAAACATCAACTAGATATTTCTTTGTTTGGCAACCTTACAGTTGGCCATGATTAAACTGTGAAGAGTTCCTTAGACAATAAAGCTATCCTTGGTTTGTGGCATTTTGTTTAAAAAATTCTCTAGAGAGTGTTCTATTAGTAGAGTTTGAAGATATTCAAACACAAATTGAAAATGAGTTAGAAGGTACAGATATTGATCTAAAAGAACGGATGTCATTTGATACACAATATTACGATTTAATAGCAAAAGCTGAACAACATTTAGTAAATTTTCTGTAAGTAATCATTCTCAAACTGATCAGACTGATCATGGTGGTAACTCTCCCCCCATAGATGCACCTAAATTTGACGAAAACTTTGAAAACCGGTTAGAATATCGCGACACATTTGAATCTATGATTCACTGTAGCTCGATTTTGTCTAAAATACAAGAAGCTGAGGCGGCTGCACTGGTTGTATAATCTTTGGAATTTTCTGCTGAAAATAATGAGGTAGTATGGAACCATTTGTTAGAAAGATATTACAATCCACGTATTTTAATTCAAAACCATGTTAAAGCCCTTTTTACTGTAGAGTCTATCCCAAAAAAGTCGTCGGATCGCATAAGTTCTTTAATAGATAACGTATTTTAACATATGAGGTGTCTTGAACAAGTCAATGAGCCTACCGTAGATACCTTAATTATTTATTTAATAGGTGCAAAACTGGATAATAACACTTCCCGTGAATGGGAGAAGTACAAAATCAGCAATCATTTAAGTAAACAATCAGCAACATGAGTGATTTAAAAACTTTTCTAAATAAGAAAGCTGATTATTTATTAGAAACTTTAAAAATCAATCATATGAACATTAAGGAAACTAGAAAACAGTTTTCTAATACAAGAAGCTTGTTTACAGCGGTGCAAAATTGTGCAATTTGTAAACAATTACACCAACTTTCGAACTCTGAAACTTTTTAGGTTTAAATTACAGGATCGTATAAAAAAGATTCAAGAGTTAAAAGTACCTTATGATAAAAAAACGTCCTCAAAGTATGCCGTGGAATCACGCATGTCTTGAATTATTACTCTTGATTAGGTAACATAGGTAAAAGGTATAGGTGAATGAAAAATAAAACTGTCAAGTTCTGAAGTTTTTATTTTTAAGAAAATTACATTATTGCCATTGTCATTGCATAATGCAGAATTAAAAAAAAAACATACAACAAGACAAGTTCAAAAAAGTTTTCGATATAGTCAAAAATAAAAGTATTTTACTGTAGGGTAAAATTCATATAAACTTATTTTCATATTTTTAGATGTAGAATGTGCCCTTAAGATTTCTTAACATCTTTCTGTAACACCCTGTATATATATATATATATATATATATATCCCTCCGAAATTTGCTCTCATATCACAGACATTATTCAAGCAGGTATCGAAGGTTTTATTCCACATACCCGCAAGAAACCTAAACTCCACCATCAAAAGCCATGGTTCTCCAAGGGCTGTGACAAAGCCAGGCTCAAAAAATCCCAAGCTCACAAAAGGTTTCTTCAAAATCCTACACCTGAAAATCGTCAAATTTTCACCGAGGCCAGAAATCAATACAACCAAACTATCTTAGAGTCCAAAAATGCTTTTAACAAACGCATAAAAGATAAGGTGCTTTCCTGTCCCAACGGCGGCAAATCTTTCTGGTCACTTGCCAAAAACATTAGTCAGAACTTCTGTAGAAGCACTTTTCCTCCCCTGACGTCTGACAACGAAGTTATCTCCACCTCTAAAGGGAAAGCAGAACTATTCGCCAAACAATTCGCTGCCAATTCCACCCTGATCCCTCCCCCCAATTTCGCTCTTCCAACCGCAAAGTCTGTACCCCACAAAATGCCCGATATAATACTTAAGGTCAAACAAGTTCAAAAAATTCTTCTATCCCTTGACACCAAAAAGTCCTCTGGTCTGGATGGCATACCTGCAATTGTTCTAAAAAAATGCGCTCCAGAACTTGAACCCATCTTAACTCGTCTTTTCCAGATCTCTTATGACAGGGGTGTCTTCCCAGATGGCTGGAAGACTGCTCGTGTGCAGCCTGTCCCGAAGAAAGGTTCCAAGTCCCTTCCATCCAATTATAGACCTATCTCTCTTCTCTCCGTTGTCAGCAAAGTTATGGAGAAAGTAATCAACTTGCAACTTCTAAAATATCTAGAAAAACACAAACTCATCCATGATAGACAGTACGAATTTCGTCATCAAAGATCCACAGCTGATCTTCTTAGCTTTGTCACACATAACTGGAACAAGTCTCTTGAATTTCATGGCGAATCTCAGATTGTTGCTCTCGATATTTCCAAGGCTTTTGACCAAGTATGGCATCCTCAACAAACTACCTTCTTACGGTCTTCCTACCAAACTATGTACCTGGATCGGCAGCTTCCTCTCTAATCGGCGCATATCTGTTGTGGTTGACGGTCACTTATCTAACTTCCATCCTATCAATGCTGGTGTCCCCCAAGGTTCAGTCCTGGCACCAACCCTATTTCTTCTTCACATTAATGACCTACTCTCTTCAACTACTAATCCCATCCACAGTTATGCTGACGATAGTACTCTTCACTCCAATATTCATTTTTCCAGACAAAATTTCGAATCAGGAGTTGGATAATGGACGCAGATCTATGTACCTAGTACCTATCCCTTTCCCAAGATCTTCAATTAATCTTAGACTGGGGTGCCAAGAACCTTGTTCAGTTCAACGCCTCCAAAACCCAGTCATGCTCCCTCTCACGCAAAAAATCTGACAACGCTTACCCCATCCACATGAATGGCCAAGCCCTACAAAACAATGAAACATTCGATCTCGTTGGCATCGCTTTCGAACATGATCTCAGCTGGCACAAACACGTTACTTCAATAGCCACATCGGCAGCTAAAAAGCTTGGTTTCCTCTTTCGAGCCAGAAAATACTTCTCCTCGTCCAACTTATACACTCTCTATGTTTCCCAAATAAGACCTAACCTAGAGTACTGCTCCCACATCTGGGGAGCGGCATCACCTTCGACACTTAAGATCCTTGATTCTATCCAAAAGAGAGCCATTCGACTTATCAATGACCCATCCCTCACGAGAAAACTCCCTTCTCTCGCTCATCGCCGCGCTGTTGGGGATTTATCCCTTTTCTACCGCTACTTCCACGGATTTTGCTCTGAAGAACTGGCCGGTATTATTCCCCCTCTGAATGTCCCTAACAGAACAACCAGAGGCGCGTTGCGTATGCATCCCTTTACTGTCCAGCTACAAAAGCCTAGAACAGACCACTTCTCTCGCTCAGTCATACCTAGAGTCTCCAAATTATGGAACAAATTGCCTGCAGATGTTTTCCCTTCCCGTCCCAACCTCCAATCCTTCAAATCCCGTGTCAATAAACTACATTTCCCTTCTCTTCAGACACCCACGGTACGTTAGTACTTAGGCTCGAAGTCTACGTGGGATGTCTTAGATAAATATATATATATATATATATATATATATATATATATATATATATATATATATATATATATATATATATATATATATATATATATACAGGGTGTTCCTAAATGTCGTGCTGATAATAAAGAGGGTGATTCTACAAGCGATTTTAAGAGAAAAAGTTCATGTGACCATATGTCCTAAATCGTTTAAATTTTAAAATTCAGGGTGTTAAAGTTTAATTTTTTTATTCGTTTTTGGCGTATACCTTGTACATTTTTTACGATATTTAATTTAAATTTGGTATACAGTCTACCATAATTAAGCTTTATGAAATGGTAATATTACATTTTAAGAAATTATACAGAGTACTCCTTTTTTTGGGACACGGTTCCTTTAGGCCCTCCCAACTTTTTATTGGAACGCCGCTGGTTATTTTTGCTTCTGGAATAGTATTTCGCATTTTATTTTGTAACTTTTTTATGTCTTGTAATTTTCTGATATTTTGCATTGTTTAGAAGATATTATACCACATCTTCTTCTCATTAACCCTCGCACCCTGTCAAAAAAAAATCAAGATTGCTATGAAAACATTTTTATTAAGTTTTTTCTGTTGTCATCTTTGACAGTACAATTCTTTCGTATTTACAACAGAAGTCATTTTATGCTAAGTAAGTCAATAATTATTAGTTAACGTGTAAGCTACAGTTTTGAATTGAAATTTATCTACCTAATAAATATGCCGAATTTTACGAATTCTGAAATGGCTGATATGCACTTTATTTATGGCCTTGCCAATGGAAACGCTTTTGAAGCCAGACGTATTTATGGTGAAGGATATCCGAATCGTGTGATACCTGACAGTAGAACATTCTCGAATATTCATCGACGCCTTCATGAAACTGGGCATTTTCAAAAAGATACAGCGAACGCAGGAAGACCTCGTACTGTTAGAACACCAGCTATCGAAGAAGCTGTATTAAATGAAATAGATAATCATCCAGAAACCAGCACTAGAAAGATTGCCATAAATATAAATATTTGTCATCAAATTGTTTGGAGAATCTTGTCGGACCAGCAACTTTACCCATACCATCTTCAAAGAGTGCAAGCACTGCTTCCCCGGGATTTTCCTTTACGGATTAATTTCTGTCAATGGTACCTACAGAGGCTCGCAGTAAATCCCCATTTTGAAAGTCAAATCCTTTTTACAGATGAAGCTAACTTTTCAAGAAATCAAATAACTAATTTTCATAACAATCATTTATGGGCTCAGGAAAATCCACACGCCATAGTAGAAGCGCATTATCAAGAGCAGTTTTCATTAAACGTATGGGCTGGTATTATTGGAGATTATTTGATAGGTCCCTTCTTTTTACCTGCTCGCCTTAATGGTCAGTCATATCGCCAGTTCTTGCAAGAAGAATTGCCACTTCTACTTGAGGAAGTACCACTTTTATTAAGAAACCAACATTGGTATATGCACGATGGCGCTCCAGCACATTTCAGTGTTCTGGCACGTGAATATTTAAATGAAATGTATCCTGAAAGGTGGATAGGTCGTGGAGGACCACAACCATGGCCTCCTAGGTCACCCGATTTAAACAGTTTAGATTATTTCCTATGGGGACATATTAAGTCCTTAGTGTTGTAACACCAGTGGATACTGTGGACGATTTAAGAAATCGCATAATCGCTGGATTTGAAACGGTTAGAAACACTCCCGGTATTTTTGAAGGAGTGCGGGGATCAATGAGAAGAAGATCTGAGGCGTGCCTAATGGCAGGAGGGAGCCATTTTCAACAATTATTGTAATTAGTTAACTAACTTGTATTATTAATAATATATTTTTAGAATAATTAATATTTCAGAAAGCTTAGTTAGGTATGTTTAATTTAAATATTTGGTACACAGTCTACCATAACTAAGCTTTATGATAGTACTGTCCAAGATTACAATAGAAAACACTTAATAAAAATGTATCCATAGCAATCTTGATTTTTTTTTTGAGTGCGAGGATTAATGAGGAGAAGATGTGAGGTATAATATCTTCTAAACAATGATAAATATCAGAAAATTACAAGACATAAAAAAGTTACAAAATAAAATGCGAAATACGATTCCAGAAGCAAAAATAACCAGCGGCGTTCCAATAAAAAGTTGGGAGGGCCTAAAGGAACCGTGTCCCAAAAAAAGGAGTACTCTATATAATTTCTTAAAATGTAATATTACCATTTCATAAAGCTTAATTATGGTAGACTGTATACCAAATTTAAATTAAATATCGTAAAAAATGTACAAGGTATACGCCAAAAACGAATAAAAAAGTAAAACTTTAACACCCTGTATTTTAAAATTTAAACGATTTAGGACATATGGTCACATGAACTTTTTCTCTTAAAATCGCTTGTAGACTCACCCTCCTTATTATCAGCACGACATTTAGGAACACCCTGTATATATATATATATATATATATATATATATATATGTATATATATATATATATATATATATATATATATATATATATATATATATATATATATATATATGTATATATATATATATATATATATATATATATATATATATATATATATATATATATATATATATATATATATATATATATATATATATATATATATATATATATATATATATATATATATATATATATATATATATATATATATATATATATATATATATATATATATATATATATATATATATATATATATATATATATATATATATATACAGTGACCGGCAAAAAGTTCGCAACATATGGGAAAAATTTTTATCAGGTGAGTATTGGAAAAACTTTTCCGGGGGATCGGTTCTGCATGTCCGATAACCTAAAAATCGATTTTGACATACGTCACGTGACCACTGGTATAGCGTCAAATTAAAAAAAAATTGTTAATTTACAAAAAGTGAGGTTAGTTGACGAGATATCAAAAAAAGTTATTTGAAAAAATTGCTTAGAATTAAATTCTAGGTCCTTGTGCAAAATTTTAAGATTTTATTTAAAAAAATTGGAAAACTCAATTTTTTTTAAATATTTTTTTATCGATTTACAAATTTCCAGGTTTTTTTCGTTTAGATAGCTTGGCTAATGTAAAGCCCATGTATCTGGATGAAAATAAACGAATGTAGTAGTTTTTTCTACAATTGACAGGACAAAATTAAAAAAAACAGGGTTTCGCCGGACGCTAGCTGTTGCAATGATTTGTATCTAGCAGCAGTGTCAAAATTTTAGAGACATTTCAATGAGATTACATTGAGAAAACCTTAATCGTCTAAAATATATCTGAAGTTCGACTTTTTGTAAAGTTAAGGGAAGTAAAATAGATAATAAACAAAAAATTACCTGTTTATTTAATCGAAATTTCATAAACGAAAACCAATGTAAGAAAAACTTAAAAGTAGTCAAATTCTGTACTAACAACATAAAAAATCATTGTTTTTCCTTGGGTGCACAAAATTTAAAACTCAGTATGACCACCATTTCTCTCCATACATACTATTGTTCTCGAGCGCAACTCTCGATTAACATTTCGGAGCATTTTACGATTTATTTGCAATACACAATTTCTAATGACATTCTCTAAATTTTGTATATTCCTAAAGGGTCGATGTTTGTACACAGAGTTCTTTAGGTATCCCCACATAAAGAAATCTAACGAAGTCAGATCTGGTGATCTCGCAGGCCACGGATTTTCAGAAAACCGTCCTATCCACTGGTTTCCAAATTCTTGATCCAGCCATCTCTTCACCTCATTTGTGGAATGAATGCTAGCTCCGTCTTGTTGAAAGTATAAATTTCTTCTTTCGGCTAATGACAAATTGTCTAAAAAGTCAGATATCTCAGTTTGTAGAAATTCTAAATATCGTTCTGAATTTAAATTGTCTCTAAAGAAAAAAGGTCCCACTATTCTGAGGTTGAAAATTCCGCACCACACATTAACCTTAAAACTATATTGGTCTTTACTCTGAATTACAAAGTCTGGGTTTTCGGTGGCCCACCATCTACAGTTTTGTGAACTGACGGTTCCGTTAGAGGTAAATGTAGCTTCATCCGAGAAAAGAACGTTCTTTGGGAAATTAAAATCTTCCTCAATCATACCCTGGAACCAGGCACAAAAATCGAAGCGGGCGTCATAATCCCTATCTTTTAATACTTGTACAAATTTAGGTTTGTACGGATGAAATTTGTTTCTTTTTAATATCCTCCGCACAGATCTTTCGTGAATGTTAGTGATCTCCGATATTTGACTAACTGCTAATTGGGGTGTTTCTGTGATCGACAAACACACATCCAGAGAACCTTCGTCACCTGTTACCGGTTTTTCATGGGAAACTTTATACTGATTTTCTACCGATCCCGTTTCTTTAAATTTATTGACTAGACGAGATACTGTGGAATAATGGAGGGATTTATCGGGGTGCCTCTCATTAAAAATTGCTGCTGTTTCTCTATGGCTTTTGTAATTATCTCCAGAAATTAAAATAATTTCTATCTTTTCCTGAAGAAGTAGTGTGGGTGCCATTTTAAGGAATAAAATATTAATAAACTTATGTAAAATATCAAACTTAGTAAGATGCGAGACATAAACCAATGACATAGGTTGAAATCAAACAAATTATAATTTGTTTGACATTTTTCTGTTGTTTTTAACCTACTAGATTATTTGGTTGTTTTAATTTCAGAGCCTGCTTTGGTAGTTTTAAGTACAACTAAATAGACCTGGTTGTTAAATTTATGTGCGAAAAATCTTAATAAAATCTTGATACAGTAATTTCATTAGATTCAAACCATTGCAACAGCGAGCGTCCGGCGAACACCTATTTTTTCGATTTTGTCCTGTCAATTGTAGAATTGTAGATCTGACTCCGTTAGATTTTTTTATGTGGGGATACCTAAAGAACCCTGTGTACAAACATCGACCCTTTAGGAATATACAAAATTTAGAGAATGTCATTATAAATTGTGTATTGCAAATAAATCGTAAAATGCTCCGAAATGTTAATCGAGAGTTGCGCTCGAGAACAACAGTATGTATGGAGAGAAATGGTGGTCATACTGAGTTTTAAATTTTGTGCACCCAAGGAAAAACAATGATTTTTTGTGTTGTTAGTACAGAATTTGACTACTTTTAAGTTTTTCTTACATTGGTTTTCGTTTATAAAATTTCGATTAAATAAACAGGTAATTTTTTGTTTATTATCTATTTTAATCCCCTTAACTTTACAAAAAGTCGAACTTCAGATATATTTAAGACGATTAAGGTTTTCTCAATGTAATCTCATTGAAATGTCTCTAAAATTTTGACACTGCTGCTAGATACAAATCATTGCAACAGCTAGCGTCCGGCGAAACCCTGTTTTTTTTAATTTTGTCCTGTCAATTGTAGAAAAAACTACTACATTCGTTTATTTTCATCCAGATACATGGGCTTTTATATATATATATATATATATATATATATATATATATATATATATATATATATATATATATATATATGTATATATATATATAGTGACCGGCAAAAAGTTCGCAACATATGGGAAAAATTTTTATTAGGAGAGTATCGGAAAAACTTTCCCAGGGGATCGGTTCTGCATGTCCGATAACCTAAAAATCGATTTTGACATACGTCACGTGACCACTGGTATAGCGTCAAATTAAAAAAAAAATTGTTAATTTACAAAAAGTGAGGTTAGTTGACGAGATATCAAAAAAAGTTATTTGAAAAAATTGCTTAGAATTAAATTCTAGGTCCTTGTGCAAAATTTTAAGATTTTATTTAAAAAAATTGGAAAACTCAATTTTTTTTAAATATTTTTTTATCGATTTACAAATTTCCGGTTTTTTTCGTTTAGATAGCTTGGCTAATGTAAAGCCCATGTATCTGGATGAAAATAAACGAATGTAGTAGTTTTTTCTACAATTGACAGGACAAAATTTAAAAAAACAGGGTTTCGCCGGACGCTAGCTGTTGCAATGATTTGTATCTAGCAGCAGTGTCAAAATTTTAGAGACATTTCAATGAGATTATATTGAGAAAACCTTAATCGTCTTAAATATATCTGAAGTTCGACTTTTTGTAAAGTTAAGGGGATTAGAATAGATAATAAACAAAAAATTACCTGTTTATTTAATCGAAATTTTATAAACGAAAACCAATGTAAGAAAAACTTAAAAGTAGTCAAATTCTGTACTAACAACACAAAAAATCATTGTTTTTCCTTGGGTGCACAAAATTTAAAACTCAGTATGACCACCATTTCTCTCCATACATACTGTTGTTCTCGAGCGCAACTCTCGATTAACATTTCGGAGCATTTTACGATTTATTTGCAATACACAATTTATAATGACATTCTCTAAATTTTGTATATTCCTAAAGGGTCGATGTTTGTACACAGGGTTCTTTAGGTATCCCCACATAAAAAAATCTAACGGAGTCAGATCTACAATTCTACCATTGACAGGACAAAATCGAAAAAATAGGTGTTCGCCGGACGCTCGCTGTTGCAATGGTTTGAATCTAATGAAATGACTGTATCAAGATTTTATTAAGATTTTTCGCACATAAATTTAACAACCAGGTCTATTTAGTTGTACTTAAAACTACCAAAGCAGGCTCTGAAATTAAAACAACCAAATAATCTAGTAGGTTAAAAACAACAGAAAAATGTCAAACAAATTATAATTTGTTTGATTTCAACCTATGTCATTGGTTTATGTCTCGCATCTTACTAAGTTTGATATTTTACATAAGTTTATTAATATTTTATTCCTTAAAATGGCACCCACACTACTTCTTCAGGAAAAGATAGAAATTATTTTAATTTCTGGAGATAATTACAAAAGCCATAGAGAAACAGCAGCAATTTTTAATGAGAGGCACCCCGATAAATCCCTCCATTATTCCACAGTATCTCGTCTAGTCAATAAATTTAAAGAAACGGGATCGGTAGAAAATCAGTATAAAGTTTCCCATGAAAAACCGGTAACAGGTGACGAAGGTTCTCTGGATGTGTGTTTGTCGATCACAGAAACACCCCAATTAGCAGTTAGTCAAATATCGGAGATCACTAACATTCACGAAAGATCTGTGCGGAGGATATTAAAAAGAAACAAATTTCATCCGTACAAACCTAAATTTGTACAAGTATTAAAAGATAGGGATTATGACGCCCGCTTCGATTTTTGTGCCTGGTTCCAGGGTATGATTGAGGAAGATTTTAATTTCCCAAAGAACGTTCTTTTCTCGGATGAAGCTACATTTACCTCTAACGGAACCGTCAGTTCACAAAACTCTAGATGGTGGGCCACCGAAAACCCAGACTGTGTAATTCAGAGTAAAGACCAATATAGTTTTAAGGTTAATGTGTGGTGCGGAATTTTCAACCTCAGAATAGTGGGACCTTTTTTCTTTAGAGACAATTTAAATTCAGAACGATATTTAGAATTTCTACAAACTGAGATATCTGACTTTTTAGACAATTTGTCATTAGCCGAAAGAAGAAATTTATACTTTCAACAAGACGGAGCTAGCATTCATTCCACAAATGAGGTGAAGAGATGGCTGGATCAAGAATTTGGAAACCAGTGGATAGGACGGTTTTCTGAAAATCCGTGGCCTGCGAGATCACCAGATCTGACTCCGTTAGATTTCTTTATGTGGGGATACCTAAAGAACTCTGTGTACAAACATCGACCCTTTAGGAATATACAAAATTTAGAGAATGTCATTAGAAATTGTGTATTGCAAATAAATCGTAAAATGCTCCGAAATGTTAATCGAGAGTTGCGCTCGAGAACAATAGTATGTATGGAGAGAAATGGTGGTCATACTGAGTTTTAAATTTGGTGCACCCAAGGAAAAACAATGATTTTTTATGTTGTTAGTACAGAATTTGACTACTTTTAAGTTTTTCTTACATTGGTTTTCGTTTATGAAATTTCGATTAAATAAACAGGTAATTTTTTGTTTATTATCTATTTTACTCCCCTTAACTTTACAAAAAGTCGAACTTCAGATATATTTAAGACGGTTAAGGTTTTCTCAATGTAATCTCATTGAAATGTCTCTAAAATTTTGACACTGCTGCTAGATACAAATCATTGCAACAGCTAGCGTCCGGCGAAACCCTGTTTTTTTTAATTTTGTCCTGTCAATTGTAGAAAAAACTACTACATTCGTTTATTTTCATCCAGATACATGGGCTTTACATTAGCCAAGCTATCTAAACGAAAAAAACTGGAAATTTGTAAATCGATAAAAAAATATTTAAAAAAAATTGAGTTTTCCAATTTTTTTAAATAAAATCTTAAAATTTTGCACAAGGACCTAGAATTTAATTCTAAGCAATTTTTTCAAATAACTTTTTTTGATATCTCGTCAACTAACCTCACTTTTTGTAAATTAACAATTTTTTTTTTAATTTGACGCTATACCAGTGGTCACGTGACGTATGTCAAAATCGATTTTTAGGTTATCGGACATGCAGAACCGATCCCACGGAAAAGTTTTTCCAATACTCACCTAATAAAAATTTTTCCCATATGTTGCGAACTTTTTGCCGGTCACTGTATATATATATATATATATATATATATATATATATATACATACCCAATGCATGATACGAAGCCCAGCACATACTGCAGGTGAGGGGCAGCCCACTCTAAAATGGCGACTACGGCTGTATATTCAAGAAATTTATGTTTTAACGTTAAATAAAATGTTTACCTGTGTTAGTATAATAGGTTTATATGAGATGCATTTCTTTTTAGATATCTTAGATGTTACGAGTCCCGCTAAAATGTACGATTATTAGGAAGCCCAAAAGTATATACCGTATATAACGCCCCACTTTTAAGAAGCCTGCGGCGTTGCCACAGCATTTTTTCACGTTCTATCGATTTTTGCATATGTTTTAAATGTCTTTAGGATGCTCTTTGACACATTTCCGATTATACGAAGCCCACACATTTTATAATACAAAATATTTGACGATATATCCGTTTGTTGTGTATACTTACTACGTAACAGTCTGGAGGTTGTCGTGCCCGGATTGGCTGGGATGGCCGGCACCCTGTCGCGTGGCAGATAACCAATGAGGCGGGCCGTGCCACGCGCTAACGGAAATAAGTGACTCGGTCTTTACTTTCGACAAGATGTAAATTATGTCAGTGGTATAAAACCTGATCCAGAGGAAATAGGGAAAAGCTAGTTCTTTATTTAAATCTAGGTGGTTTTTTCCCCATTTTTCCACTTAAAACAAACGAGCAATAACTTAATTAACTAAAATAATAGAAACCAAACAATTTTAAGCTATGCAACGCAGTTCTCTTATACCTTGAATGGACTCCTGGAACAATGGTTACATAATCATTCTGCAGTCATTCTGGTCTCCCCTAGAGGCAACATCAGTTCTCAGTTCCACTGGACTATTCGTGGGTAGGGACGGTCACGCAACAAGCCCACGAAAACTTTTGAACATACATATGTTCATGTGTAGTATATTGCATGTTGTATTGTATACACATGTAATGATAGGGACAAAGTGACATATTATTAAGATTATTTCACTCATGCGTTAAAAGTCCCGTAAGATGAGTAAAGTTTTTTAAAATTACAGCGATAATTTTTTGACGTTACGTCAATTAAAAAAAATTACACCGATAATTTTTTCCTGTCATTTTCTTGGTTGTTATATTAATTTCGATACAAACAAATGGCTTGCAATTGTTATAAACCCGTAGTTACTGTTAGCAACCGTCGGCATGATTTGTAAATTAGTTGTTTGTATCAACATTTTAAAGGTTTTTCGAAAAATTTCGTAAAAATGAATCGTTTCGGAACTGCTACAGAAGAAGAAATTAACAAAAAGCCATCAAAATGTTACTCACAATTACCACGGCTGTAATTTCTATTATACAATAAATAATAAATAAATTTTAGTTTAATTTAAAAGTAAGGTTTCTTGTTTAAATTGTTTAATAAATATTCAATTCATATTTTTTGTGTTTTGATTCGTGAAATAATCCCTAAATACCACTCGAGCATTTTGTGATTTCATTCGTGAAATAATCCCCTAAATACCACTCGAGCTTTAAAATTACTGATAATTTTTCACTCTTACGTGTTTTCTTTGCAAATTTCACTCGTCCTGCGGACTCGTGAAATTATAGAAAACACGCAATCGTGAAAAATTAGCGGTAATTTTTAAGCTCTCGTGGTATTATCCCCGATAATAAATAAATTTGAAAGTAAAGTAGTTCAAATATGTCAGGGATTATATGTACGTACAAAAAGATTTAAGAGAAAACGAGAGAGAGAGAGAGAGAGAGAGAGAGAGAGAGAGAGAGAGAGAGAGAGAGAGAGATGCATATATCGAATTTGTATTGGGGTCAGTGGTTGACCTATTTGTATCAAGTGTGATACATGGTTGCATTCGGGAGTTAGACAGCTTTTAACAAATATGCAATAATCGCTGTTGTGTGCTTAAAATTCTTTTGATGATGATATATTCACCTGAAAGGTCTTGAGAAAATGCTCTTAGAATGTACAATTTATTTTTTGGTATTAGCTCTGTTCGCAGAAGAATCACAAACCAGTCAGAGTCAATGAAATTACTGGAAACCAGTTGGCAAACTGTCATGTTACCAAATAACTGAAACTTGATTGGTGCTGATCGGTTTGTGATTGCTCTGCGAACAGAGCTATTAGCAAAATAAGTTCACTAAATAATAAATCCCTATTCAATAATTTTCAATTATTGCGAGTTTCTAGCTGGATCTCATAATTTTCTAAAATTTACCATTTAACCACATCTCTGCATTAAAAGCAATAAAGATCCACAGAGGTAAGAATATTTATTTGTGTGGAGATCCCAATGGTGATCGAATTTGGGACATACAGGTTCCTGCAGCTCACCTCCCGGCTCCTGTAGATCAGTTATCAATTACCTCTCTAATAAGTTTTGCATGCTCCTTTTGTCTGGATGTCGTCGTTCCGGATAACGCTGTGCATAAACTCGACCTGCCAAAAAAAATCAGTTCGTTTCGCATTCCCTAATATGAAAATCATATCTATGACCTCTACTCGGTTGTACTCCATGACAAAAAATAATACTTGAATGTAAACAGCTTAAATAATTAATAACAGTGTTTCAAACTTTTGCATTACTAAACTCAAAATATGATTTTGCCACTTTAATAAACTTTAATGTCAATAAATTGTTTTTCAAAGCCACCTTCGATTTTTATTCATTAAAATTGCTATTGCAATAAATAAGAAAATGAGTTTTCGGCGAATAACTTTTAATGTGTTAGGAATTGCGACAGGGTTGTAATTAGAAAAATGTTTGATTTTTTTTATTCCGCATCGAATGACATAAAATTATACAGGGACTCCAATTGAAAATAAGAAAAATAAAGTACTTTAAAATTTGAAAAAGTTTGACACTAAATTTTGAACACCCTGTATATTTCGATTTAATCAAACTTGGGTAACGAGACCGCCAGACCTCACTATTAATGTTTAAAACCAGTGGTGCAAAACTGATTTTTTTTGTTTTTACTTTTTTTCGCTCATATCCCCGAACCGATTTCAATAAAACTTTAGGGGTATGTAGGTAACCATAAGAGGCACCCAAATAAGCAACAAGATATGTGGCATGCAGTCTAAAAAATATATCTTCATGACGTCACACTTTTTTGGGACACCCTGTATAATGAAAAATATTTTTATGAAAAGCGCCCTAAGTAAAGCCTGCAAAATATAAAAATCCTAACTTAATTAATAACTGGGCTACAGAAGACGGGAGGTGAGTTGAAGAACCCTGTATATATACAGGGACAAACGAAAACTGAAAAAAATATACTTGTCCAGTTTGGGATGCGATATAAAATATTTCACAATACATTAATATTAAGCTGCTTGATAGTTTAAATAATACCTCTTGTATAAAGCACGCTACTACGCTGGTAGGTATCACAGTATATGAGTATGATCTGTATATTTTAAAGAAAAACATTATTCGTTTGTGACTCCATTTTATAAATGATGATGCAACGAAACTTATTCGTAAATTTGACTCTTATTATAGTATATAAATATAGATATATAAATAAACTGGTCAACAAAAAAATCGGCAAAAGCGATTTTAACTCGACTTTTCGAACTGCTATAACTTTTTAAAAACTTAACTTTTTTGAGAGCGGTTTTCGGATATTGATAGCTCGTCTTGCCCAGATTAAGTGTCAAGAAGTGATTTTGCAATGGAAGTGACATTTTCATGCTATACAGGGTAATTAATAAGGTAATGTAAAACTACTAAAAGTTTAGGAGTGTGCCATATTGCCAATAATTTTTTTTGGTCATTCCGACATAGCACGTTAGTAAGCTGGTATCAATATCTCCAGACGTATTCGCCGGAATTTCAATTAATGGTCTCTGGCGAAAAATACAGGAGAAAACAAAAAAAGGATACAAATTTTGGTAGTGTCATTTTTAAAACGCTGTAGCTGGAAAACGGATTGATAGACTTTGTCGGGCTTTTAGGTATTGAAAGCCCTTTCGTGTGGTTTTTATCTAAAAGACATTTTTTTTCAAGGTCAAAATGTTTGCGTTGTATAGGGGCGAACTAAAAAGTAAATGAAAACCATTGTAAAAAATGATTTTTTTTAATTTGTGAAAATTGAGCAGTATGTGTTTGTTTTCTTCCAAAATGAGGGCGTTTTGTCCACCTCCCGGTTAGTTATACAGCGTGTCCAGAAACCATCTTAACAAATCGGAAACATTTTATTTTTGCCTTTACAGAAAAAAAGTTATTCTTTATAAAAAGTTCTGCATCGTGAGAAAATCACATTGCGATTCAAAAATTTGATTTAAGACATACAGGGTGGCTCAAAAATGTAAAAGTCCTAATCCACATGAAGCTAAAACGACACAAATCCTTATTTAAAGGTAAACTGCCACTGTAAATATAGTAGAGGTAACTTTTATGTTAGTAAATTACGTTTGGAACATACAAGAGGTCCCAAAAATAAAATAAATTTTTAATTATTGACTTTACAAAAAAGGTATCTTCATACAAAGTCAACATTGTGAAAACAGAGCATAATTATTCAAAAACATGATATAGGACAATACAGAGTGGCTTAAAAAGCTGAAAGACTCAATTTACGTAAAGTTAAAGAGACACCAAATCTTTATTTAAAGATAAACTGTATAGGTACTTTTTTGTAAAGTTGATAATAAAAAATTGTTTTTATTTTTGGGACCTCCTGTATATTCCAAACCTAATTCACTAACATAAAAAGTTAACACTAGTACATTTGCAGTGGCAGTTTACCCTTAAATAACGATTTTGTGTCTTTTCAGCTTCACATGGATTAGGACTTTTACATTTTTGAGTCACCCTGTATGTCTGAGATCAAATTTTCGAATGGCTATTCTATTTTCTCACCATGTAGAACTTTTTATGAGGGATTACCTTTTTTGTAAAGTCAAAAATAAAAAACGTTTCGCATTTGTTTAGATGGTTTCTGGACACGCTGTATATCTAATCGAAATTTGAGCAAAACGCCTTAGTTCTGGAAGAAAAAAAAACGCTTACTGCGCAGTTTGCACAAATTAAAAGAAAACTTATTTTTAACAACACTTCATTTATTTTTTAGTTCACCCCTATACAACGCAAACATTTTGACATTGAACAAAAAACAGTTTATTAGGTAAAACTCTACACAAAAAGGGCTTTCAATTCCCAAAAAGCCCGACAAAGTCTATTAATCCATTTTCCAGCTACAGCGTTTTAAAAATGACGCTACCTAAATTTGTATGCTTTTTTTGTTTTCTCCTGTATTTTTCGCCAGAGACAATTAATCGAAATTCCGGCGAATACGTCTGAAGATATTGATACCAGCTTACTAACGCGCTATGTCGGAACGACCAAAAAAAATTATTGGCAATATGGCACACACCTAAACTTTTAGTAGCTTTACATTACCTTATTAATTACCCTGTATAGCATGAAAATGTCACTTCCATTGCAAAATCACTTCTTGATGCTTAATTTGGGAAAGACGAGCTATCAATATCCGAAAACCGCTCTCAAAAGAGTTAAGTTTTTAAAAAATTATAGCACTTTGAAAAGTCGGGTAAAAATCGCTTTTGCTGATTTTTTTGTTGACCAGTTTAGTTCAAAAGTGTATTTTTTAACTTTTTATTGAATTTGTCTTCTTACCGTCGTAGATATAAGTATATACCTCGTTAATACTTCATTTCTGTAACCGAACTTTTCTTGTCAACTTACTGTATTTTAAAACTTCTTTGAAATATGAGCAAGAACTGCGTAATATAAATCGGTCAGCACTGGAGGCACCGGAGACATATCACATATAGAAATTATTTCCAGTAAAATCAGCTATGCCCTTAGAAAGCCTTCGAAACAAACAATAATGTTAGTAAATATACCAAAAATAATAAAAACAAAACAAATAAATATCAAAAACGCAGTGGTTATAAATTAAATTGTGGTTCATGTGAAAAAAGTTAGGCCAAAGAGGACATAACTTCAAAATTCGCATTTAAGCACATAAACGAGACTTTTTAAATGAAAAACATAATTCAGCATATTATTATGCAACCCATCTTTTGACGTATAATAATGATTTTAATGAAGATTTTAAAGTTAAAAATATAGAAAATAAAGGTAAAAAACTTTCCATGTTAGAATTCTTAGAAATTAACGAACTAAAAAAGAAAAACCAAATCTTAAATGACCAACAATTCACCATTATTAAACTTAATTTAATAAGTTGTTTTATTTGTTCTTGTTGTGTTATTAGTCAATACTTTTGTTATGAATATTAGCAATAAAATTCACATGAATAAAAATATATCACTGTAAAATTGTGTTAATTAGATAACCAAAATTAGGTACAAAACTATTTAAGAACATTTCTCATTTGTAAGTTTGTTAGTCGCATTTGACGAAGTAGCAGTGCTACGAAACATGCCATGCATTTTTTAAATAAAAAAGTGAAAATCTTTCACAGTTTTCTCCTAGTGTAGAAGAATATTTGTATAATATTGTTTGGCCACCCGGTATACAATTACAGTATGTCACTTCCTTCATAGGTCCAATATGCTTGAATATTCCCACTCATGTCGGGTCTTTAAAAAAAAGTGTACTACTTTTAAAGAAAAAAACATTATTATGAAAAACTCATATCATTCCTTTCAACTTTTCTCTCTTTCCTCTCTTTATAACCCAACACATAGAGATTTAAACGATTATTAAAATCAAGAAAAGAATATAATAACGGCGATCTAAACAATGTTGCCAGTTTTAGAGGGCTTCTTAAAATGCGCAAGACATACTGGGCTGGCTAAAATCGGTGTCATATATTAAGTACATATGCTGCTAAAGTCAATCTCCCCCTACTGGCAAGTCGTTTGAACTAAAGGTACATGTTTTGAGATAATGTATCGATTTTATGAAGCCCCACAAAATTTTCTGAAATTCGCGTGGTAGTATATATATGGCATGGTTGTGCTTAATACATGCTAATTTTTTAAGAAGCCCGAACCGGGCTTCCTAAAACCACTGTGGGCTTCCTAGCATCTGCAGAACATGGTATTTTTGGCTTCTTAAAGGTGGTTTATATGTATATATATATATATATATATATATATATATATATATATATATATATATATATATATATATATATATATATATATATATATATATATATATATACAGGGTGTTCCTAAATGTCGTGCTGATAATAAAGAGGGTGATTCTACAAGCGATTTTAAGAGAAAAAGTTCATGTGACCATATGTCCTAAATCGTTTAAATTTTAAAATACAGGGTGTTAAAGTTTAACTTTTTTATTCGTTTTTGGCGTATACCTTGTACATTTTTTACGATATTTAATTTAAATTTGGTATACAGTCTACCATAATTAAGCTTTATGAAATGGTAATATTACATTTTAAGAAATTATACAGAGTACTCCTTTTTTTGGGACACGGTTCCTTTAGGCCCTCCCAACTTTTTATTGGAGTATTTCGCATTTTATTTTGTAACTTTTTTATGTCTTGTAATTTTCTGATATTTTGCATTGTTTAGAAGATATTATACCTCACATCTTCTCCTCATTAATTCTCGCACTCAAAAAAAAAAAATCAAGATTGCTATGGATACATTTTTATTAAGTGTTTTCTATTGTAATCTTGGACAGTACTATCATAAAGCTTAGTTATGGTAGACTGTGTACCAAATATTTAAATTAAACATACCTAACTAAGCTTTCTGAAATATTAATTATTCTAAAAATATATTATTAATAATACAAGTTAGTTAACTAATTACAATAATTGTTGAAAATGGCTCCCTCCTGCCATTAGGCACGCCTCAGATCTTCTTCTCATTGATCCCCGCACTCTTTCAAAAATACCGGGAGTGTTTCTAACCGTTTCAAATCCAGCGATTATGCGATTTCTTAAATCGTCCACAGTATCCACTGGTGTTACATACACTAAGGACTTAATATGTCCCCATAGGAAATAATCTAAACTGTTTAAATCGGGTGACCTAGGAGGCCATGGTTGTGGTCCTCCACGACCTATCCACCTTTCAGGATACATTTCATTTAAATATTCACGTGCCAGAACACTGAAATGTGCTGGAGCGCCATCGTGCATATACCAATGTTGGTTTCTTAATAAAAGTGGTACTTCCTCAAGTAGAAGTGGCAATTCTTCTTGCAAGAACTGGCGATATGACTGACCATTAAGGCGAGCAGGTAAAAAGAAGGGACCTATCAAATAATCTCCAATAATACCAGCCCATACGTTTAATGAAAACTGCTCTTGATAATGCGCTTCTACTATGGCGTGTGGATTTTCCTGAGCCCATAAATGATTGTTATGAAAATTAGTTATTTGATTTCTTGAAAAGTTAGCTTCATCTGTAAAAAGGATTTGACTTTCAAAATGGGGATTTACTGCGAGCCTCTGTAGGTACCATTGACAGAAATTAATCCGTAAAGGAAAATCCCGGGGAAGCAGTGCTTGCACTCTTTGAAGATGGTATGGGTAAAGTTGCTGGTCCGACAAGATTCTCCAAACAATTTGATGACAAATATTTAAATTTATGGCAATCTTTCTAGTGCTGGTTTCTGGATGATTATCTATTTCATTTAATACAGCTTCCTCGATAGCTGGTGTTCTAACAGTACGAGGTCTTCCTGCGTTAGCTGTATCTTTTTGAAAATGCCCAGTTTCATGAAGGCGTCGATGAATATTCGAGAATGTTCTACTGTCAGGTATCACACGATTCGGATATCTTTCACCATAAATACGTCTGGCTTCAAAAGCGTTTCCATTGGCAAGGCCATAAATAAAGTGCATATCAGCCATTTCAGAATTCGTAAAATTCGGCATATTTATTAGGTAGATAAATTTCAATTCAAAACTGTAGCTTACACGTTAACTAATAATTATTGACTTACTTAGCATAAAATGACTTCTGTTGTAAATACGAAAGAATTGTACTGTCAAAGATGACAACAGAAAAAACTTAATAAAAATGTTTTCATAGCAATCTTGATTTTTTTTGACAGGGTGCGAGGGAGAAGAAGATGTGGTATAATATCTTCTAAACAATGCAAAATATCAGAAAATTACAAGACATAAAAAAGTTACAAAATAAAATGCGAAATACGATTCCAGAAGCAAAAATAACCAGCGGCGTTCCAATAAAAAGTTGGGAGGGCCTAAAAGAACCGTGTCCCAAAAAAAGGAGTACTCTGTATAATTTCTTAAAATGTAATATTACCATTTCATAAAGCTTAATTATGGTAGACTGTATACCAAATTTAAATTAAATATCGTAAAAAATGTACAAGGTATACGCCAAAAACGAATAAAAAAGTTAAACTTTAACACCCTGTATTTTAAAATTTAAACGATTTAGGACATATGGTCACATGAACTTTTTCTCTTAAAATCGCTTGTAGAATCACCCTCTTTATTATCAGCACGACATTTAGGAACACCCTGTATATATATATATATATATATATATATATATATATATATATATATATATATATATATATATATATATATATATATATATAAAACTATATATATATATATATATATATATATATATATATATATATATATATATATATATATATATATATGTATATATACATATATATATATATATATATATATATATATATATATATATATATATATATATATATATATATATATATTGATGCCTGTTAAGTTGTTACCTCCGGTGCACAGGTTGGGCGACCTGGCCTCCACCCTAACCAGTTGACTTTTTAACAAGAAAATTACCTGTATATGCTTAGGGGGACTCCCTTAACAGGTCTATCAAGAGAGGGGAAAAGATTTTTAATTTTTAAAATTTTCATATATGACCGGATAAACTTAGATTGTTATTACCTCCGTGATATATATGGCTTTGTGACACTGCTTAAACTTTGTTACCTCTAGCAGTGTTGCCTGGTTTAGCAAAATGCTGCGCATATAAGAAAGTATATATGCTTTATTAGATTAAACTGACTTGGTGAAATATAAAAGATAGTGGGATTTTCGGTTCGCTTAGTTTATTCCGTTTAGAATCGTTTGCCCGTACCTGGACCCAAAAATTTTAAATTTAAGGGATGCTTTACTTTTATAACGTAATCACACCTGAGGAAGGAGCTTGTCGACATTTAATTTCTAAGGATCCATTAGTTGGGGAAGAGGGGTAAAATAATTATTACATTTGATTCTCAATAAGATACTAATTTGTAATTTTAAAAATGTATGCAATTTTGATATTTTATCAATTCCGAAAGGGGTCAAATGGGGGTGGATACTCTGATGTTGTTACTTTAATAGATATTATTGTTAATTTGCTTACAAATATGATTTTATTTGTTGTACCTGTAACGAAAATAAATTCGGTCAAGTGCAAGTTATAATTGTGTGTGTAACTATTATTGTGATAAAACAATATTAAAAATATTCCGCAACTGTTGATAATTATTTCTAAAAGTTTTAGAAAATAATTACTTGTATTACTGTAAATGTGGAAGTTAAGTTATTAGGAACAGCTCTCGGTGCGCGAAGTCCAAATTGGTACTGGACTATAAATCATTGTCCGCAATATATGGCGTACTTCAAAATTTTGTTTTTTTATAAGATTTATAATATTATATGAGTATCACAATGATATATACTGAATTTATGGTAATAACAGAATACTCAACTCAACTTTGTTTAAGTTTGAATTAATTTTAATCGTTATTTCGAAAAATTCTAATCTGATAAAACACATATGTGTATTAAATTTGTCCTTTTCTGTAGAGAAACTAATTCACAATTTTGTACGTAAAGTTAATAGAAAGGGGGGAAAGGGCGGTCCTTTTAAACCTCTGGGAAGGAAGAACGCTTGAGGGGGAAAACTTAAGGACTTTTTGGTATAATCCTAAGAAGCTATTTCATGATATAAAATTTCTTCCCGGAGTTTTTTCCATCACAAAACACTTGGTATCTGGCCTATATTGAGCATGAACTTAAGCGTACATAATATTAACTTTTCCCAAATTATTGATAAATTTGCTGCAGATAAACTTCGGAAAGTATTAGTTTTGTTTCCACAGAAATCACAAACCCGTCATATGGCATGTTTGAACTCAGAGTCTCCAACCTCAAATATGTGAAAAAATTACGATTACGGAATTCTCTCCATGAAATAAATATTGATCTGCGCCCGGTGATCATTGTTTTTAACCTATTTTAACATTCAATTTGTGTATTTAAATTTAAATATAATAAACAGGAACAACTTTATGGATGACCAGCGACGAAACTAAGCATGTGCGCCCCCCCCCCCCGCAGATTTCTGAATGCGCCCTGCTATTCTGCACCCATCTTGATCCTTCGTATTGAGGGGGACTTGAGGGCGCCCTGGACTTTCGTGCCACTCCCCCCCCCCCGCAACGGGGGGCTTGAGGGGGCGTTATTTACGCCACTGTGGCTGACCGGTTTAAGTTGACTGTCAAGGGTTTAAATTGGCAAAGTAGGAACACGAAAAGTTTTGTATTATTAATTTATTTCTGTTGTTTTTTACAAGTTTAAAATGGGAAATTTTGGTATTATAAAAATCATTTAGAAGTTAAACTGATCGCGAAGATTATAAAATAACAGCGGGTTGTAGAAAGAAAATGTACTAATTGATGAAACTAAACGTGTTAAATTTAATACTGTTTAGTACTGTTATATTGCTAAACTGTATGTTGATACCTCCGAAATAGAGACTCAACGTACGTTGTCACCTCATATATAACGTCTATACCTCCGGTTTCTTAGGTATCGCACTTCGATTTAAAGTTCGGCCCGGTCCGGAAAAAAGTCGTGTCCCATCGGGAAAAAGTCAGATTTTGATATCACAGAGACAGATGACACATGACATAGAGTGTATTATCAGAGAAAAATAAGATGGGTTTTCTCTGGTATTATTTTGTATTCCGTGTAAATCGAAGTTGGTTGGTATGGTAAAATGGAAAAATTAAAGTAAGTAGGCAAAACGAATGGAAAAATTACACAAACATAGAAGAAAATATACTTGGTAACATATATTTCTATGGTAAGTAGTTTTGCACGTAATTACAGATTCAGAGATTTGATTTTAACATTACATTTTTTGCAAGGAAACTATAATTTTATTTTTACCATATTTATACAAATATATACCACACACCACGTGTTTTCACTATTTAGAATAAAATATCTATGAACAAGTTATTTTCCTGGGTTGCAAAGCATAGTTGTTTTATTAAGATTGCTAAGTATAAACTTTTTTCATTTTATTATCTGCTCCATTTTCTTTTGTTACAGGTTACAGATAATTCACCAAAAAAACCTAGAAGATGTAATCTGAAGATCAAAACAATACACCTTTTTTTGACGTTGATGCTGAAATATTTTTAAGTAGAAAGTTTTTACTTCTACGTAAATAAAATGTGTTCTGGGATTTTTCAAAATATAAGTGTACAATAATTACTTTATACCTTTTTTCATTTTTATTTCCTAAAAAAATGTAACGTTTTAAATTTTTACTTCTCACATACGAATACAAATTGCGGTAACAATAATTTCTTCTGAAAATATTGTAGAATGCCTAATATGTGTTGCCTAAGAAATTTAGGCAAGACATATTAAGAATGACCTTCGCCTAACAGTACAACGTTGCCGCTTTTCGGAGGTAACAGCGTGCTACGTTTGTCTACTATAATGTACATATATACCAGAGGTATCAACGCACTAGGCGTGTCTCTTCGTCGCGCGACGCTAGCGCCCGTGATCTACGCTTGAACTAACGGCGTTACGAAACAGAGACTCGGTGAACGTTGGCACCTCAGAACAAATTTTCGTTGTTCGGTCGCAAACGCCCTCTAGATGATGGTGACAGTGGAAAATATGGCGATACGTTGATACCTCCGAAACCGGAGGTATCGACGTTATATATAAGGTGACAACGTTTATTGAGTCTCTATTTCGGAGGTATCAACATACCGTCTATCAATATATATATATATATATATATATATATATATATATATATATATATATATATATATACATATATATATAGTTATTAATTTTGTTTTCTTGGGGATTTAGTCCGTTGTGAGGCAAATAAAATGTGGTGTTTTTGGTTACATTTTATATTACTAACGTTTCGGTAATAGATATACCTTCATCAGAGTGCAGTAGCTGAAAACATTTTTTATTTTAACAGTTTTTAGGTAATATTTTAGGAAATAGTTACTAAGTTTATATATAAGTACAAAGGTGTTACCTTTTATTAAAAATCCAAGGATTGGCACATTGTACTGCGAGGCACTTTATAAAAAATTGCACTTTCTGTTACTTTGAAGTTTTTAAAACAGATAAGTCGGTATATACATATTTAGTCGAGCTTTATTAAATAGTAACTGAAAAACGAAACATCTACTTGTGGCGAAGGGTCGTCTGACAATTTGGGAGTGTTTGCCAGATGTATCTATTTGGCTTAAGGGGTCCAATTATTGTTTTGAGGTCTATGTGTTTTTATTTATTATTTTTTAATTAATTAGTTATTAGTATTATGTAGCTTGTGAGAAGGGTGAGTTTATTTTATAATATTATGGCAAATTTTGTGAAGGTTTTTTGTGTCGGATTTAGCGTTTATAGCGTTTTTGTTTCTTTGGATTTCGATCATTTCAAGTATTTCTCGTTTTTTAGAATGATTTTCTGTATTTAGGATTTTTGTGTTTTTATAGTTGAAAGTATGTTGATTTTCGTCGCTGTGATGTGATAAGGCAGTCTTGCTTTTTTTGTCGAATTTGTGTCCATTTATTCTGTTTTTTAAGTGTTGGCTGGTCTGTCCAATATAAACGGCGTGGCAGTTATTGCATGGAATTTCATACACAACGTGAGTTTTTTTATCTTTGGGGATTGTTGATTTTAGCTTGCTGAAATTTTTTCTTAAAAGATTGTGGCCTTTGTGGCTGACAGTTATGTCGTGGTTTTTAAAAACGTTTTGAATTTTTTCTGATAGGTTAGGAACATATGGTAATGATAAGTAATTTTTATTATTTTTTGTTGTATGTTTGTTGTTTGGGTGTGTGTTGTAAAATTTGTGTATTCTTTCTTTAAAAATTTTGTTTATAAGATGCTGCGGATAGTTATTTATTTTTAAAGTTTCTTTTGCTTTGTTGATTGCCCTTTCTCTAAATTCGGGATCAGATAGTTTTATGCTGCGGTCTGCGAGCCCAATAATAACGGTTTTTTTTTGGGATAGGGGGTGCTGTGAGTCAAAATGTAGGTATCTTGCAGACCAAGTTTTTTTAGTGTACCATTCTGTTCTTATTTTGTTGTTTTTATTGTATAGAGTTAGGTCAAGAAAGTTGATTTTGTTTTCGTTTTGTTTTTCTATTGTAAATTGTAGTTTGTGGTGGTAACTGTTAAATTTTTCTAGTATCAAGTTGCATTTATTTTTGGGTACAGCTGTTATACAGTCGTCGACATATCTGTAGAAAAAAGGTAAAGGGAAATCTAAGGGCGGGATTGTGTTTTCTTCGAGGTCTTCCAGGACGAGTTGGGCAATTACACTGGAAATTGAGGCACCCATAGCACATCCATCTATTTGTTTATAGATTTTTTTTTCATATTGGAAATATGTGGAGTTTAAGGTGATTTCAACCGCATTTAGAAATTCATTTAGTGGTATGTCGGTGAAGGATTTTATTTTATCCCATTTTTTTGTTATTATTTCTTTTGTAAGATTGATAGGTATGTTTGTGTATAGTGATATAACGTCTAGAGATATCAGTAAGTGATCTTCGGGGATAACTATATTTTTAATTTTATTTTTGAAATCCATCGAATCTTTAATATAATAATTGTTTTTGTTTACAACGTTCTCTAAAATATTTTTTAAAAATTTGGAAAGGTTTTCAAATGGAGATTGGATGCACGACACTATGGGTCTAAGTGGAATATCCTCTTTGTGCAATTTCGGAAGTCCGTATATTCGTGGGGGTAGGGCGTTGTGAATTTTTAGTTTTTTTGCGGTGTTTGGTGATATAAAGGTTTTGTTTTCCCAATGTGTTATTATTTCGTTGTTTTGTTTTTGGTATATGTTTGTTGGGTCGTTTCTTAATTCTTTATAAGTTTTGGAGTCTTGTAATAGGTTGGTCATTTTTTGTTCGTATTCGGTGGTGTACATTATAACAGTTTTATTGGTTTTGTCGGGTACCAATACTTTTAGGTTTTTATTTTTCTTTAAGAATGTTTCTGTTTTTCGTGTTTTTCTGAGTAATTCTTTTTTGGTATTGTTTTTTGTCGCGTGATACATATACAGTGACCGGCAAAAAGTTCGCAACATATGGGAAAAATTTTTATTAGGTGAGTATTGGAAAAACTTTTCCGGGGGATCGGTTCTGCATGTCCGATAACCTAAAAATCGATTTTGACATACGTCACGTGACCACTGGTATAGCGTCAAATTAAAAAAAAAATTGTTAATTTACAAGAAGTGAGGTTAGTTGACGAGATATCAAAAAAAGTTATTTGAAAAAATTGCTTAGAATTAAATTCTAGGTCCTTGTGCGAAATTTTAAGATTTTATTTAAAAAAATTGGAAAACTCAATTTTTTTTAAATATTCTATTATCGATTTACAAATTTCCAGTTTTTTTCGTTTAGATAGCTTGGCTAATGTAAAGCCCATGTATCTGGATGAAAATAAACGAATGTAGTAGTTTTTTCTACAATTGACAGGACAAAATTTAAAAAAACAGGGTTTCGCCGGACGCTAGCTGTTGCAATGATTTGTATCTAGCAGCAGTGTCAAAATTTTAGAGACATTTCAATGAGATTACATTGAGAAAACCTTAATCGTCTTAAATATATCTGAAGTTCGACTTTTTGTAAAGTTAAGGGGAGTAAAATAGATAATAAACAAAAAATTACCTGTTTATTTAATCGAAATTTCATAAACGAAAACCAATGTAAGAAAAACTTAAAAGTAGTCAAATTCTGTACTAACAACATAAAAAATCATTGTTTTTCCTTGGGTGCACAAAATTTAAAACTCAGTATGACCACCATTTCTCTCCATACATACTATTGTTCTCGAGCGCAACTCTCGATTAACATTTCGGAGCATTTTACGATTTATTTGCAATACACAATTTCTAATGACATTCTCTAAATTTTGTATATTCCTAAAGGGTCGATGTTTGTACACAGAGTTCTTTAGGTATCCCCACATAAAGAAATCTAACGGAGTCGAAATCTAACGGAGTCAGATCTGGTGATCTCGCAGGCTACGGATTTTCAGAAAACCGTCCTATCCACTGGTTTCCAAATTCTTGATCCAGCCATCTCTTCACCTCATTTGTGGAATGAATGCTAGCTCCGTCTTGTTGAAAGTATAAATTTCTTCTTTCGGCTAATGACAAATTGTCTAAAAAGTGAGATATCTCAGTTTGTAGAAATTCTAAATATCGTTCTGAATTTAAATTGTCTCTAAAGAAAAAAGGTCCCACTATTCTGAGGTTGAAAATTCCGCACCACACATTAACCTTAAAACTATATTGGTCTTTACTCTGAATTACAAAGTCTGGGTTTTCGGTGGCCCACCATCTACAGTTTTGTGAACTGACGGTTCCGTTAGAGGTAAATGTAGCTTCATCCGAGAAAAGAACGTTCTTTGGGAAATTAAAATCTTCCTCAATCATACCCTGGAACCAGGCACAAAAATCGAAGCGGGCGTCATAATCCCTATCTTTTAATACTTGTACAAATTTAGGTTTGTACGGATGAAATTTGTTTCTTTTTAATATCCTCCGCACAGATCTTTCGTGAATGTTAGTGATCTCCGATATTTGACTAACTGCTAATTGGGGTGTTTCTGTGATCGACAAACACACATCCAGAGAACCTTCGTCACCTGTTACCGGTTTTTCATGGGAAACTTTATACTGATTTTCTACCGATCCCGTTTCTTTAAATTTATTGACTAGACGAGATACTGTGGAATAATGGAGGGATTTATCGGGGTGCCTGTCATTAAAAATTGCTGCTGTTTCTCTATGGCTTTTGTAATTATCTCCAGAAATTAAAATAATTTCTATCTTTTCCTGAAGAAGTAGTGTGGGTGCCATTTTAAGGAATAAAATATTAATAAACTTATGTAAAATATCAAACTTAGTAAGATGCGAGACATAAACCAATGACATAGGTTGAAATCAAACAAATTATAATTTGTTTGACATTTTTCTGTTGTTTTTAACCTACTAGATTATTTGGTTGTTTTAATTTCAGAGCCTGCTTTGGTAGTTTTAAGTACAACTAAATAGACCTGGTTGTTAAATTTATGTGCGAAAAATCTTAATAAAATCTTGATACAGTCATTTCATTAGATTCAAACCATTGCAACAGCGAGCGTCCGGCGAACACCTATTTTTTCGATTTTGTCCTGTCAATTGTAGAATTGTAGATCCGACTCCGTTAGATTTTTTTATGTGGGGATACCTAAAGAACCCTGTGTACAAACATCGACCCTTTAGGAATATACAAAATTTAGAGAATGTCATTATAAATTGTGTATTGCAAATAAATCGTAAAATGCTCCGAAATGTTAATCGAGAGTTGCGCTCGAGAACAACAGTATGTATGGAGAGAAATGGTGGTCATACTGAGTTTTAAATTTTGTGCACCCAAGGAAAAACAATGATTTTTTGTGTTGTTAGTACAGAATTTGACTACTTTTAAGTTTTTCTTACATTGGTTTTCGTTTATAAAATTTCGATTAAATAAACAGGTAATTTTTTGTTTATTATCTATTTTAATCCCCTTAACTTTACAAAAAGTCGAACTTCAGATATATTTAAGACGATTAAGGTTTTCTCAATGTAATCTCATTGAAATGTCTCTAAAATTTTGACACTGCTGCTAGATACAAATCATTGCAACAGCTAGCGTCCGGCGAAACCCTGTTTTTTTTAATTTTGTCCTGTCAATTGTAGAAAAAACTACTACATTCGTTTATTTTCATCCAGATACATGGGCTTTACATTAGCCAAGCTATCTAAATGAAAAAAACCGGAAATTTGTAAATCGATAAAAAAATATTTAAAAAAAATTGAGTTTTCCAATTTTTTTAAATAAAATCTTAAAATTTTGCACAAGGACCTAGAATTTAATTCTAAGCAATTTTTTCAAATAACTTTTTTTGATATCTCGTCAACTAACCTCACTTTTTGTAAATTAACAATTTTTTTTTTAATTTGACGCTATACCAGTGGTCACGTGACGTATGTCAAAATCGATTTTTAGGTTATCGGACATGCAGAACCGATCCCCTGGGAAAGTTTTTCCGATACTCTCCTAATAAAAATTTTTCCCATATGTTGCGAACTTTTTGCCGGTCACTGTATATCAGCATGGGTGAAAATATGCTAAATTTCAACACCGTATACGCAAAATACGGTCAAGCTACTGGAAACAAAATCAAACTGTTCTGTAAAATAAATCAAAAACTATGTAACCAGCGAAACAGACGAATTTTCCTACTACGTTGTAAGGATGAAAATATAGTTCCTATATTTTTAAATTTTAAGTTAAACCACATCCTCTTTAACTGTAAAGACCTTGAACAAAAATTCAAGGATTGCGCCTTAAAAAACTTTATAAAAAATACCCTTAACCTTCTAATCACTGACACAACCAAAACCATAAACAAATTTGAAAAAGAAAAAACCACTCTTGCAGCCTCACTAGCAGCAATTATACCACCTGATTTATTAAATCCTTTTTTCGAAAAACTGTCAGAAAAATATGAAACGATATTTCAAAAAATAAAACAAAAAAACATAAAAAAGATAAAGAAACAAACAAACAAAATTATACCTGACAACAACATTAAAAAAAACGCTTCTTGTTGGATCGACAACCTAACTGACGTTAGTATTCCTGACGATGTGAAAGAAATACTTAGTTTGGGACCAAAGTTTGCAATACCTTACGAAAAACAAGAAGACATTCCCACAGCTGAAATAATTAGCAACATCGAAACCTCACTAACTAATCTAAGCAATGAAAAAAAAGATGAACTAAGGTCGACCTGCTGCAACATTATAACTAATTATAAAAATAACTTTAATCACGCGACAAAAACCAATACAAAAAAAGAATTACTCAGAAAAACACGAAAAACAGAAACATTCTTAAAGAAAAATAAAAACCTAAAAGTATTGGTACCCGACAAAACCAATAAAACTGTTATAATGTACACCACCGAATACGAACAAAAAATGACCAACTTATTACAAGACTCCAAAACTTATAAAGAATTAAGAAACGACCCAACAAACATATACCAAAAACAAAACAACGATATAATAACACATTGGGAAAACAAAACCTTTATATCACCAAACACCGCAAAAAAACTAAAAATTCACAACGCCCTACCCCCACGAATATACGGACTTCCGAAATTGCACAAAGAGGATATTCCACTTAGACCCATAGTGTCGTGCATCCAATCTCCATTTGAAAACCTTTCCAAATTTTTAAAAAATATTTTAGAGAACGTTGTAAACAAAAACAATTATTATATTAAAGATTCGATGGATTTCAAAAATAAAATTAAAAATATAATTATCCCCGAAGATCACTTACTGATATCTCTAGACGTTATATCACTATACACAAACATACCTATCAATCTTACAAAAGAAATAATAACAAAAAAATGGGATAAAATAAAATCCTTCACCGACATACCACTAAATGAATTTCTAAATGCGGTTGAAATCACCTTAAACTCCACATATTTCCAATATGAAAAAAAATTCTATAAACAAATAGATGGATGTGCTATGGGTGCCTCAATTTCCAGTGTAATTGCCCAACTCGTCCTGGAAGACCTCGAAGAAAACACAATCCCGCCCTTAGATTTCCCTTTACCTTTTTTCTACAGATATGTCGACGACTGTATAACAGCTGTACCCAAAAATAAATGCAACTTGATACTAGAAAAATTTAACAGTTACCACCACAAACTACAATTTACAATAGAAAAACAAAACGAAAACAAAATCAACTTTCTTGACCTAACTCTATACAATAAAAACAACAAAATAAGAACAGAATGGTACACTAAAAAAACTTGGTCTGCAAGATACCTACATTTTGACTCACAGCACCCCCTATCCCAAAAAAAAACCGTTATTATTGGGCTCGCAGACCGCAGCATAAAACTATCTGATCCCGAATTTAGAGAAAGGGCAATCAACAAAGCAAAAGAAACTTTAAAAATAAATAACTATCCGCAGCATCTTATAAACAAAATTTTTAAAGAAAGAATACACAAATTTTACAACACACACCCAAACAACAAACATACAACAAAAAGTAATAAAAATTACTTATCATTACCATATGTTCCTAACCTATCAGAAAAAATTCAAAACGTTTTTAAAAAGCACGACATAACTGTCAGCCACAAAGGCCACAATCTTTTAAGAAAAAATTTCAGCAAGCTAAAATCAACAATCCCCAAAGATAAAAAACTCACGTTGTGTATGAAATTCCATGCAATAACTGCCACGCCGTTTATATTGGACAGACCAGCCAACACTTAAAAAACAGAATAAATGGACACAAATTCGACAAAAAAAACAAGACTGCCTTATCACATCACAGCGACGAAAATCAACATACTTTCAACTATAAAAACACAAAAATCCTAAATACAGAAAATCATTCTAAAAAACGAGAAATACTTGAAATGATCGAAATCCAAAGAAACAAAAACGCTATAAACGCTAAATCCGACACAAAAAACCTTCACAAAATTTACCATAATATTATAAAATAAACTCACCCTTCTCACAAGCTACATAATACTAATAACTAATTAATTAAAAAATAATAAATAAAAACACATAGACCTCAAAACAATAATTGGACCCCTTAAGCCAAATAGATACATCTGGCAAACACTCCCAAATTGTCAGACGACCCTTCGCCACAAGTAGATGTTTCGTTTTTCAGTTACTATTTAATAAAGCTCGACTAAATATGTATATACCGACTTATCTGTTTTAAAAACTTCAAAGTAACAGAAAGTGCAATTTTTTATAAAGTGCCTCGCAGTACAATGTGCCAATCCTTGGATTTTTAATAAAAGGTAACACCTTTATACTTATATATAAACTTAGTAACTATTTCCTAAAATATTACCTAAAAACTGTTAAAATAAAAAATGTTTTCAGCTACTGCACTCTGATGAAGGTATATCTATTACCGAAACGTTAGTAATATAAAATGTAACCAAAAACACCACATTTTATTTGCCTCACAACGGACTAAATCCCCAAAAATATATATATATATATATATATATATATATATATATATATATATATATATATATATATATATATATATATATATGTATATATATATATATATATATATATATATATATATATATATATATATATTATATATATTATATATATTATATATATACAGGGTGTTTCATTAAGGGTGATGAGGTACCATATCTCAGGAATTGTTACTCCAGGAGCTTTGGAAAAAAAATCCTAAGAAGGAAAGCGGCCAAGAGAAATTGCTGGAAATAACTTTTAAGTTCCTAACTCTGCCGCTAGGGGGCGTAATTGCTGTGGTCATGTAAGAAAAGAGATTTTTCTGGAAATTATCACTATAAAAGCTATCAAAGAAATATTACACTGATAATTCTACTAGAATTCTACATCTTTTTGGTTTAACACTTTTTGCTGTAAGATGTAAAATTAGGGCGGAAGTGGAGGGGGAAAGTCTACTGATAAAAGTGTCCATAACTTTGGTTTGACTCAACCGAATTTGATGAACTTGGTCTCGTTTAAGAAAGGAAGGCTTGTTAATTTAAACGAAATAATGGCTGTGTTACATTGATTTTCGCGGCACTCGCTAGAGGGCGTTATTTGAGAAACTCTTTGTTTTTCCAATTTTTCTCCAAAATTTTAAATGGAATGACATAGTTATTATATCATAATCGAAAAGTAGAATAAATTTGCAAGAGAAAATGTAAAAAATTCGATTCGATATCTTCATTAGTTTCGGAGTTATAGCCAAAAGAATAATTAATATCATGTTAATTGAAAAAAGCAATTGTTTTTATAGGTCCGTGGTCAAGCGTGCCATGGAAAATAAAAAAATATTTTTAAACTTTTTATTAAGTGTGTTTTTCTCTTTTTATTTAATTTTTAAACTGATTTTATTATTTCACACTCATGATTTTTATTTATTGTTTTGTTTTTGTTTACCTTCCTTCAGGCTTAGGACTGGTCCAAACCATGCGAAACGCAAGATTTGAAGCGTGTTTAAAGGCCAACGGGCCAAAACAACAATAAAAACCACAACCACCTTCACGTTCTTTATCAAGCCATAGAAATCTTGTTAAAAACAAACAACAAACAAATACTTTATAAATGTTCAAAATGACCACCGTTTTGCAAAATGCAAGTGTTACATTTTTCTCTAGTGCTGGAAACGGCAGTTTCAATTTCAGCTCGTGAAATCGTAGTTATGGCATTTTGAATTCTCTCAATCATATTCTCCCGTGTGGTTGGTCGTGTTTGATAAGCAATCTCTTTTAGTCTTCCCCACAAGTAGAAATCTAGCACGGTTAAATCGGGGGATCTAGGTGGACACGGAAACAAACTACCCCTTCCAATCCAACGATTTGGGTAACTAGCATCTAAAAAGTCACGGAGTCTTCCAGAAAAGTGGGCCGGGCATCCATCATGTTGATACCATAGGGATCTTCTTATATCAAGAGGCACATCTTCTAAAAGGATAGGCAGGATATGTCGTAAAAAGTTTAAGTATGAGTCGCCATTTAGGTGGCCATGAAAGAGAAACGGTCCGATAATTCTGTTTCCTAAAATTCCGCACCACACGCTGACACTCCACCTGTTTTGGTGATCAACTTCCCGCATCCAATGAGGATTTGTTTCTTACCAGTAGTGCATATTGTGCAAATTGACTCTACCACAACTAGTAAAAGTTGCTTCATCTGTCCATAAAATCAAGGAGAGGAACTGGCAATTTCCGTTGCACATACCTCTTAACCAATAACAATAATCCCGCCGCCTGTCAAAATCAGTATCTGAAAGGGCCTGGTGTAAAACTACATGATAGGGATGCAGCTTAAAATCCTTTAAAATTCGGAACACTGTAGTGCAACTTATACCTAACTCTAAAGAAATGTTTCTGATACTCAAGTGCGGATCCAGTTGCACGTACGCGAGAACGTTTATAATATTGTCTTCATTCCTTACTGAACGTCTCCTGATGGGCACTGGAATGGGACGTACACTACCCGTTGTTCTAAGACGTATTGCCAACCGCCGAAACACATTTCTACTATGGGATCTTCGCTCAGGATACCTGAGAGCATATTCACGTTCCGCAAGAGGAGCATTTTCAAAACACTGAAAATATACGGCAAGCATATCGTAAGCCTCGGCGTTGGTATATGCCATTTTTGAAAGATGCAGCACAAAAGTTGAATAACGATGAACTCAAAATTCACAGAAAATCCAAGATAAAATCTTGAGAGATACTTAAAGATTGATTAAAGTGACATTTCAATTTGTTTGTTTCCCTGACAACCTGCCGATTTTGTTTCATGGCTTACTAGGTAATTTTTTAATAATACGTCAGGTTAGTAAATTAAAGGCAATAGTAATGGAGTAAAAAGTGAAAAAAAACACTTAATAAAGTTTAAATGTTTTTTTATTTTCCATGGCACGCTTGACCACGGACCTATAAAAACAATTGCTTTTTTCAATTAACATGATATTAATTATTCTTTTGGCTATAACTCCGAAACTAATGAAGATATCGAATCGAATTTTTTACATTTTCTCTTGCAAATTTATTCTACTTTTCGATTATGATATAATAACTATGTCATTCCATTTAAAATTTTGGAGAAAAATTGGGAAAACAAAGTTTCTCAAATAACGCCCTCTAGCGAGTGCCGCGAAAATCAATGTAACACAGCCATTATTTTGTTTAAATTAGCAAGCCTTCCTTTCTTAAACGAGACCAAGTTCATCAAATTCGGTTGAGTCAAACCAAAGTTATGGACACTTTTATCAGTAGACTTTCCCCCTCCCCTTCCGCCCTAATTTTAAATCTTACAGCAAAAAGTGTTAAACCAAAAAGATGTAGAATTCTAGTAGAATTATCAGTGTAATATTTTTTTGATAGCTTTTATAGGGATAATTTCCAGAAAAATGTCTTTTCTTACACGACCACAGCAATTACGCCCCCTAGCGGCAGAGTTAGGAACTTAAAAATTATTTCCAGCAATTTCTCTTGGCCGCTTTCCTTCTTGGGATTTTTTTTTCCAAAGCTCCTGGAGTATCAATTCCTGAGATATGGTACCTCATCACCCTTAATGAATCACCCTGTATATATACACAGTGACCGGCAAAAAGTTCGCAACATATGGGAAAAATTTTTATTAGGAGAGTATCGGAAAAACTTTCCCAGGGGATCGGTTCTGCATGTCCGATAACCTAAAAATCGATTTTGACATACGTCACGTGACCACTGGTATAGCGTCAAATTAAAAAAAAAATTGTTAATTTACAAAAAGTGAGGTTAGTTGACGAGATATCAAAAAAAGTTATTTGAAAAAATTGCTTAGAATTGAATTCTAGGTCCTTGTGCAAAATTTTAAGATTTTATTTAAAAAAATTGGAAAACTCAATTTTTTTTAAATATTTTTTTATCGATTTACAAATTTCCGGTTTTTTTCGTTTAGATAGCTTGGCTAATGTAAAGCCCATGTACCTGGATGAAAATAAACGAATGTAGTAGTTTTTTCTACAATTGACAGGACAAAATTTAAAAAAAACAGGGTTTCGCCGGACGCTAGCTGTTGCAATGATTTGTATCTAGCAGCAGTGTCAAAATTTTAGAGACATTTCAATGAGATTACATTGAGAAAACCTTAATCGTCTTAAATATATCTGAAGTTCGACTTTTTGTAAAGTTAAGGGGATTAAAATAGATAATAAACAAAAAATTACCTGTTTATTTAATCGAAATTTTATAAACGAAAACCAATGTAAGAAAAACTTAAAAGTAGTCAAATTCTGTACTAACAACACAAAAAATCATTGTTTTTCCTTGGGTGCACAAAATTTAAAACTCAGTATGACCACCATTTCTCTCCATACATACTGTTGTTCTCGAGCGCAACTCTCGATTAACATTTCGGAGCATTTTACGATTTATTTGCAATACACAATTTATAATGACATTCTCTAAATTTTGTATATTCCTAAAGGGTCGATGTTTGTACACAGGGTTCTTTAGGTATCCCCACATAAAAAAATCTAACGGAGTCAGATCTACAATTCTACAATTGACAGGACAAAATCGAAAAAATAGGTGTTCGCCGGACGCTCGCTGTTGCAATGGTTTGAATCTAATGAAATGACTGTATCAAGATTTTATTAAGATTTTTCGCACATAAATTTAACAACCAGGTCTATTTAGTTGTACTTAAAACTACCAAAGCAGGCTCTGAAATTAAAACAACCAAATAATCTAGTAGGATAAAAACAACCGAAAAATGTCAAACAAATTATAATTTGTTTGATTTCAACCTATGTCATTGGTTTATGTCTCGCATCTTACTAAGTTTGATATTTTACATAAGTTTATTAATATTTTATTCCTTAAAATGGCACCCACACTACTTCTTCAGGAAAAGATAGAAATTATTTTAATTTCTGGAGATAATTACAAAAGCCATAGAGAAACAGCAGCAATTTTTAATGAGAGGCACCCCGATAAATCCCTCCATTATTCCACAGTATCTCGTCTAGTCAATAAATTTAAAGAAACGGGATCGGTAGAAAATCAGTATAAAGTTTCCCATGAAAAACCGGTAACAGGTGACGAAGGTTCTCTGGATGTGTGTTTGTCGATCACAGAAACACCCCAATTAGCAGTTAGTCAAATATCGGAGATCACTAACATTCACGAAAGATCTGTGCGGAGGATATTAAAAAGAAACAAATTTCATCCGTACAAACCTAAATTTGTACAAGTATTAAAAGATAGGGATTATGACGCCCGCTTCGATTTTTGTGCCTGGTTCCAGGGTATGATTGAGGAAGATTTTAATTTCCCAAAGAACGTTCTTTTCTCGGATGAAGCTACATTTACCTCTAACGGAACCGTCAGTTCACAAAACTGTAGATGGTGGGCCACCGAAAACCCAGACTTTGTAATTCAGAGTAAAGACCAATATAGTTTTAAGGTTAATGTGTGGTGCGGAATTTTCAACCTCAGAATAGTGGGACCTTTTTTCTTTAGAGACAATTTAAATTCAGAACGATATTTAGAATTTCTACAAACTGAGATATCTGACTTTTTAGACAATTTGTCATTAGCCGAAAGAAGAAATTTATACTTTCAACAAGACGGAGCTAGCATTCATTCCACAAATGAGGTGAAGAGATGGCTGGATCAAGAATTTGGAAACCAGTGGATAGGACGGTTTTCTGAAAATCCGTGGCCTGCGAGATCACCAGATCTGACTCCGTTAGATTTCTTTATGTGGGGATACCTAAAGAACTCTGTGTACAAACATCGACCCTTTAGGAATATACAAAATTTAGAGAATGTCATTAGAAGTTGTGTATTGCAAATAAATCGTAAAATGCTCCGAAATGTTAATCGAGAGTTGCGCTCGAGAACAATAGTATGTATGGAGAGACATGGTGGTCATACTGAGTTTTAAATTTTGTGCACCCAAGGAAAAACAATGATTTTTTATGTTGTTAGTACAGAATTTGACTACTTTTAAGTTTTTCTTACATTGGTTTTCGTTTATGAAATTTCGATTAAATAAACAGGTAATTTTTTGTTTATTATCTATTTTACTCCCCTTAACTTTACAAAAAGTCGAACTTCAGATATATTTAAGACGATTAAGGTTTTCTCAATGTAATCTCATTGAAATGTCTCTAAAATTTTGACACTGCTGCTAGATACAAATCATTGCAACAGCTAGCGTCCGGCGAAACCCTGTTTTTTTTAATTTTGTCCTGTCAATTGTAGAAAAAACTACTACATTCGTTTATTTTCATCCAGATACATGGGCTTTACATTAGCCAAGCTATCTAAACGAAAAAAACTGGAAATTTGTAAATCGATAAAAAAATATTTAAAAAAAATTGAGTTTTCCAATTTTTTTAAATAAAATCCTAAAATTTTGCACAAGGACCTACAATTTAATTCTAAGCAATTTTTTCAAATAACTTTTTTTGATATCTCGTCAACTAACCTCACTTTTTGTAAATTAACAATTTTTTTTTTAATTTGACGCTATACCAGTGGTCACGTGACGTATGTCAAAATCGATTTTTAGGTTATCGGACATGCAGAACCGATCCCCCGGAAAAGTTTTTCCAATACTCACCTAATAAAAATTTTTCCCATATGTTGCGAACTTTTTGCCGGTCACTGTATATATATATATATATATATATATATATATATATATATATATATATATATATATATATATATATATAATATATATAATATAATATATATATATATATATATATATATATATATATATATATATATAATATATATATAATATAATATATATATATATATATATATATATATATATATATATATATATATATATATATATATATATATATATATATATATATATATATATATATATATATGTTTGAACGTAGACTTTCACGGATGGAGAAATGTGAAGAAATATTGATCCGGGAGTACATCCGTTCGTTTGTTAAATTCCTGTTGGAATCTGGCAGACGTTTCGCCAAGGTCTCACTTGGCATTATCAATGCTTACTCGTTGCTGTCAAGTCGTAAACTGATGAATCTTTGTCGTGACTCTTGATATTTATGGCCTGCGCCGGAGGTTGTAGCGGTTCTGGTTAGCTGGCGTTGGCTCCGCCCCCTCAGTCGTTGCTTCGTTGGCTGTTTGTTGTGATGTGGTTGCGAGTTGATGCGCTTCGGCTTGCCGTTTTACTATTGTCTTCCATGTACTGGACAAATGCAGAGCGTCGTCCCTTTTGTTTAGATGACCGGTCTTTTCTATTTCGATGGCTTCTCGTATTATCCTAGTTTTGTAGTTTTCGACGTTTGCCAGTTGTCTGCAGCTATCAAAATTGATTTTGTGTCCTGTTTGATGTTGATGTTGAAACAGGGCCGATGTAGTTTGTTTGTTTCTGATAGCCAGTTTGTGTTCTTCTAACCTGGCTGAAATTCGTCTGTTGGTTTGTCCGACGTACATTTTATTGCAGGTACCGCATGCTACACTATACACACCTTGGTTTTCTAGTTTAATTTTCTGTTTTGGATTTTTTAATGTTGTTCTTATGGTTTGATGTGGTTTATATACAGTGGATATATTATGCTTACGAAGAATGCGACCAATCCTATCAGTAGTTCCTTTGATGTATGGCAATATGGTTTTTGGTCTGCTTTCAGAGTCTTCCTGTTGTTTCTGCCTTGGATGCTGTTGCAGTTCTATTGCTTTTCTGATTGTGTTATCTTTATATCCATTCTGTTTTAGAGCCGTGGTTATCTTTTCTAGCTCCTGAGGCCTGTTGTTGTCGCTGGTGAGCCGGATGGATCTGGAGATCAGCGTGTTTGCTACTGTGAGTTGGTTTCCTGTATACTGTGTGTTCTAGTCGTCCATGTTCATTTTTAAATACATGCACATCTAGGAAAGGAAGTGTGAATTGAATTCGTGGGTGTATCGAATTTAGATGGTCTAAGAATTTCCGAAGTTTCTCTTTGCCAAAGGACCACACAACAAAAACATCATCGACGTATCTAATCCATAGTTTTGGCTTAAGATTCGCAAAGAGAAACTTCGGAAATTCTTAGACCATCTAAATTCGATACACCCACGAATTCAATTCACACTAGAGCTCGAAGAAAACAATCGGCTTCCTTTCCTAGATGTGCATGTATTTAAAAATGAACATGGACGACTAGAACACACAGTATACAGGAAACCAACTCACACCAATAGATACTTGAATGCCGAATCACATCACCACCCATCACAAATACAGGCAGTAGCAAACACGCTGATCTCCAGATCCATCCGGCTCACCAGCGACAACAACAGGCCTCAGGAGCTAGAAAAGATAACCACGGCTCTAAAACAGAATGGATATAAAGATAACACAATCAGAAAAGCAATAGACTGCAACAGCATCCAAGGCAGAAACAACAGGAAGACTCTGAAAGCAGACCAAAAACCATATTGCCATACATCAAAGGAACTACTGATAGGATTGGTCGCATTCTTCGTAAGCATAATATATCCACTGTATATAAACCACATCAAACCATAAGAACAACATTAAAAAATCCAAAACAGAAAATTAAACTAGAAAACCAAGGTGTGTATAGTGTAGCATGCGGTACCTGCAATAAAATGTACGTCGGACAAACCAACAGACGAATTTCAGCCAGGTTAGAAGAACACAAACTGGCTATCAGAAACAAACAAACTACATCGGCCCTGTTTCAACATCAACATCAAACAGGACACAAAATCAATTTTGATAGCTGCAGACAACTGGCAAACGTCGAAAACTACAAAACTAGGATAATACGAGAAGCCATCGAAATAGAAAAGACCGGTCATCTAAACAAAAGGGACGACGCTCTGCATTTGTCCAGTATATGGAAGACAATAGTAAAACGGCAAGCCGAAGCGCATCAACTCGCAACCACATCACAACAAACAGCCAACGAAGCAACGACTGAGGGGGCGGAGCCAACGCCAGCTAACCAGAACCGCTACAACCTCCGGCGCAGGCCATAAATATCGAGAGTCACGACAAAGATTCATCAGTTTACGACTTGACAGCAACGAGTAAGCATTGATAATGCCAAGTGAGACCTTGGCGAAACGTCTGCCAGATTCCAACAGGAATTTAACAAACGAACGGATGTACTCCCGGATCAATATTTCTTCATATATATATATATATATATATATATATATATATATATATATATATATATATATATATATATATATATATATATATATATATATATATACAGGGTGATTCATCCTTGGATTTTTAATAAAACGTAACACCTTTATACTTATATATAAACTTAGTAACTATTTCCTAAAATATTACCTAAAAACTGTTAAAATAAAAAATGTTTTCAGCTACTGCACTCTGATGAAGGTATATCTATTACCGAAACGTTAGTAATATAAAATGTAACCAAAAACACCACATTTTATTTGCCTCACAACGGACTAAATCCCCAAGAAAACAAAATTAAAAACAATATATATATCAACAGTCCAAGAACCTGCCAAAAATACATATATATATATATATATATATATATATATATATATATATATATATATATATATATATATATATATATATATATATATATATATATATATATTATATATATATACAGGGTGTTTCATTAAGGGTGATGAGGTACCATATCTCAGGAATTGATACTCCAGGAGCTTTGGAAAAAAAATCCTAAGAAGGAAAGCGGCCAAGAGAAATTGCTGGAAATAATTTTTAAGTTCCTAACTCTGCCGCTAGGGGGCGTAATTGCTGTGGTCGTGTAAGAAAAGACATTTTTCTGGAAATTATCCCTATAAAAGCTATCAAAAAAATATTACACTGATAATTCTACTAGAATTCTACATCTTTTTGGTTTAACACTTTTTGCTGTAAGATGTAAAATTAGGGCGGAAGGGGAGGGGGAAAGTCTACTGATAAAAGTGTCCATAACTTAATTATATATATATATATATATATATATATATATATATATATATATATATATATATATATATATATATATATATATATATATATATATATAATATATAATATATATATAATATATATATATATATATATATAAATATATACAGGGTGGTGCAACCAAAATGGGGTGGACGATTGTGGGTAAACGGTGAGGAATTTCGAAATTTTTTTTATTGGATATTATCGATAGTCAAACACGCTGTTTTAAAATTATAGCCATAATACAGGGTGGTCCGAAAAACTCGTGGCGAACCAAACTTGTATATTTTTAAATGGGACACCCTGTATATAATTGTTCCAACTGATTCTCCTGTTCGTTACGATCATTTTGATATAGGGTTTATTGGGTCTAAAATTTATAGTAAGGGAATGGGACGCGGTTAAAGTTGAAAAAATGCTCAGAGTTCGGCCATTTTTAAAAAAAATTTGAAACAGGTATGGAAAAACCAAATATTCCATAAAACGTTACATATCCTTGAATACATTAATCGCTTGCAATTTGTTTAAAATTATTCACTGTTATACAGGGTGGTCAAGTTTTGCAAATACGCACTGGACTCATTTTTTTTAAATGGAACACCCTATATATTTTAATTTCATGTTAAAGATAACATTACTAGCTTTCAAAAAATATCATACATGATGCCTTTCTGACCAACAGTTTTTTAGTAAACTAGCCGTGAAAGCAAAGTTTCTTCATTCTAATATTGTCACAACGGGGGTTGTTGCGGCTGAGACTAAGTAATAGTCTCTGGGATCGTACGGAGGGAATGAAGTTAAAACAGGTTATAAAAAATATAACATTTAATAATTAATCAACAATAATAGCAATAAAATAAAGTTTGGCTTTAAATAAATGAAATGAGGCACTTACTTATACACTTCCCTTACATCTTCTCTATAAGGGCGGCTCTTCTCCCGACCGACGGGCACATGTCTTCTCTCGACATCTTCAGAACGACTACCTATCACTCCATTATCCAGTTATCGACGATCGGTGCATTGCTAGGTCAGCATACCTTGACTTACTCAATAAAGTTAAACAAAACCAAGCTGACCCTCAATGTCGTCACCAAGTTCACCGAATAACAGAGTGTCTATTAATCGTTATTGTCAAAATAATCTTTATATAAATACAGTGTGATTTTAAAAATAATTAATAAAATAATCCATGATAACAACTATGACATATGCCCCTCGTTCGCGAAAGCTGGACCCACAGCTTTACAAAATTTCCATCTTACTATGCAATACAAATATGTTGGTCAAGCCGCCAGAGGTTAATTAAATTTACAAAAAACTATAATTTTTAATAAAATTTATAAGTTGATGAGAAGTTGAAAAAATTTGTATCTAGGATTGATCAAAAAAAAAAAATCTTGAAGGGACGTAACTATAGCATAATTAAAATTCGCGTAAAAGATTGATTTAATAATTATTGAAAACTTAGAAAATATTTATTTCTTCTTTTTATTTTACTTTATTTACTGACTTAAGTAAACTTTCTAATTATTTAACTTTTCTAAAATATTGAATTGATAGCCACATTTAATGCCATATAGAAGGCTCAATTTTATCAACTTATAAAATATTACTTTTTTTATACTAAAGAGACAATTGTAAAAGCGAAAAATATAAAATAAAATAAAACTTGTTGATACTCATAACATTTCTTTTAAATATTTACATAACAAAACCTCAAAAAGTAGCACCCTTTGAAAAATGAGATCGTGACACGGGCATTTATGGCAACATATAAGAAGTATTTACTGAAGATTTGCTTAATTGTAATAACGCCGAACAATGATAAACTATGCACAGCTATGAGCCAGAAGTAGTTTAGTTATATTAAAGATAATATAAATTTCCTACGAACTTAACATTCACCACTTTTGGATGGATTTTCCCTATCCCCCATTCTTCATCGCCACAACTCTACAAGATGATGCAATATGGATGCAGCTGGAAGCGGCTTGCATTGATAAGGTCATCTCTACTGAGCCCTGGTACCTAGGGCATTTTCGAGACACAAGATACTGTTAGGTGTTAGGTTACCTAACGTGATGGTGTAACTGCCTTTTCTTTGCTTGCGTGCGTTGTGGTGACGTTGAGTAACAGCTTCTGTTTGCTCAGGTTTAGGTAAGATGGATATATTCTGGCTCCCCTTTGTTGTAGGAAGTTGTTGTGCATGTTATTTGGCTCATCCCCAAATCTCCACTGCCATTGTGCTATTGTGTCCAGGTACATGAAACATAAAGAGAGTGCGTATCAATACTTATGAATATATAGTCCTAATTTTACATGCTTTAATTATTTACAAAATTAAAATGAGAAAATACATTTCTCTTTACACGTACGTATATCTAATATTAAAAATCCCTAATATTTAAACTAGTCTATAAACTAAACTTAATTTGCACAAACAATAATTAAATTACAAATACTTGTAAATTCAAATAATACATGCATGTTTAAAATAATAACATAACACTCGTATAACAGAACAACTATCCCTGTTTAGTTTCAGTTTGCTCTTTTTCTACCTCCAAGTATACTGAGTTATAACGTTCGTCTAATTTTTTAAAATGAATCTTTAGTGTTAGGCTTAGAGTGCACCTTAATATTTAACTTCTAGTATACCTAGGACTTTTAATACTAGAATAAATAAAAAAGCAACTCATTAGTACAAAGTTGAAAGTCTAGGTTAGTACTTGCTAATACAATTTAAAATGTTTTAGGATTACTTAAAAAGGTTAAATTATATCAATTTACTGAGAGGTAGTAGGCAGTTTCGTGACAAAAAAAATTTACTTTGTGCTATTGTTTTTTCAAAAATATGTCTGACGATATTTTACATGCTGTCAACAATAAGTAATAATCGTACGAACATTTGAGCAGTTTTTGCTCACGAAGTATTTACCCAACCCAACCAGAAACTTAAAAAATCTGTAAAACTTCCCTAAGGGAAATAGATAACTTCAGGCTTATCTCACCTGGTATCATCCTGTACCACTAAACATCATCGATTTGTTTAAACGGTGTGCTCAAACACTAGCGTCACCTTTTATGAAGACAAGATGCGTAAATTCTTAAAACAACTACTCCCCTGGCTACGTGCCACGCAGGGCATTGAATAACATAAGACATTCACTTGTCTCTTCTTCATAAAATTTGTTACACTTGAAAACCATTTCAAAATACCTTACTTGTCGGTAAAGTTTAACCTGCAAATGACATTTTTGCAGTAGGGCTATAGCATTATGTTGCTGATTGCTAATTCTCTAGCTAGCCTTTTCGTAACACTTTTTGTGTGTGCCTTATTATTTCATAAAATATGTACCTATAACTTCTTTGACAAAAATGAATTCGCAACTTTTCTATCCCTGCTTAAAATGAATCGTTCTGTACTCTAGAATAATAAATACATACTCGTGTATTTAACTTAAGAACTTAGGCACGATGCTTTAATACTGCATCGAATTAAAAAAAAATCTCTATATATTTTCATTTGTAACACTCTTACTTTCTTACGTAAGTTTATTATAAGTTTCAATCATCTCATGCCTATAAGAATTATTTTATGCCTCGATTAACTAGATAATAATTCTGGATAAAAACTACTCTGGTTTTGCACGCATAAACCATTTTTCTTTTTCCATTTAGTTTTTCATAATTCCTTTGATTATGCATAAAAATAAAATATAAATAATATGAATGAGTACTTATGCCATTATTGTATAATAATATAAAATTCTTGGTACCTGCCATCTCTGGGTCAGCAGTGTTTATTATGATTTATTATGAACTTGAAATAAAGCAAAATCATGTATGCTTTTGATAACAAAAAATATTTTTTATACCTTGGACGTATAACAATTATGTCTAATAATATTTAGTATTTCTATAAACGTAAGCAATACTAATAAAATGTTGATATGTTTACTAGTCAGTTATTTTAAAACAACCTTCTGAATTTAAAAAGAAAATTATCACTGGCTATCATGTTAAAAATACAACACATTAATGCCCTTATTAACCAGTGGTCTTCGTTAATTGCGTGAAACTTGATTTATTCGTTTTTTTTGCATGATAAAACACATTTTAAAACTTGTAACTAGTACTAAAATTAAATTAGTACTAAATTAAAAATAAAAATCTAATCAAATTTTTCTGTTTATTTTTCTTTCATATCGCCTATGTGCATATGTTTAATAGTAAATAAATTACACATCAGAAATAGATTTCTTACGGCACAAAAATTGAAAGTATAAACAAGCAATATAATTTGGATTTTGTCTTCCAACGTAAAAAAAAAAACATAGAAAATGTATCAAGACAAGACTGACGAAATGTATTGTGGACATTAAAAAAAAATTGCAACTTCTGCATAAATTTGACTTGGAACTAAAGTAGTATGCAATGTTAGATAAATAAAAAATCAATTTTTTACACTAAATTTTAAACAGAAGAAAAATCAGTGCAAATAAAAACGAAAATAGGTTTAGAGTTTGAATTTTATTTACTTAAACTAATAATACTTTGGTAAGCATACTTTCTTAATCTTACATTCAACTACAAAAAATATTTATTAAAGAATTATTTTATGGTATAACTCATCACCTTTTTTGCTAACGTATTTTATATTCTGAAATAAAAGCTTAGTAGAGAAACAAATGTGAAGAAACGTTGATACATACATACGTACGTACATATGTATGTATAGTATGTATGTGCACACTTTAACAAACGGTTTGACTTATTTTTTTATTACTGTAATACAAAAAAAAATTTAAAGCTTCTTCCAAAATCATTTGTTACTTCTCTTTAAGGGACAAACTTGTATATTATATTTAAAATAAACACTCAACGTGAAAAATGTATCGCAATGTAGTTTTATTTTGAATAAAAGCAAAAATTGTACCTATATAAATTACCATTAAAATTTCAGAATACTTTTTGAAGAGGCCGAGTTTGGAAAATTAAAATTAACTTGCACCACTTATTCTATTATAGACGTAAAGTAAAAATTGCCAACTCTTATTTTATACAATTTAATTAAAATATACTTCATTCCCTCAAATTCTACTCAAATCTTTATCTATACTTAAAGAAAATGTTTGCCTACTCTCACACAATGGACAGAATTTATTAAAGAATATTTAATTTTTGCACCAAAAAAGTTATAATTTATTGTGTATGGAGAGTAAAAACGGCGCCTCCACCATATGTCACAACGGGGGTTGTTGCGACTGAGACTAAGTAATAGCATAGACTAAATAATAATAAAGACTGCTCGTCGGAATTATGAGCATTTGAGTTTCACGAAAAAACAGTAGACTACCCATACTTCATCGTGTGATCAGCGGCCACGGCGGCCACTAGGAAATAATTTTCTATAATTTTTACCGACTATTGAAAGGCTGCGTTGCCAGCGTGTTGTTAGCCTGCAACGCAACGCCAACGGGTGGATTTAGGCGAGCGCGACAGCATCGGCAGTGCAGTCATTAACGACGGACATCGCTGCTCGAGTTGCTGGGCTTGGATTTAAAACGATGTCGGTCAACCGGAAGCATAGTGAAATGTATATTTTCAGTGGGAAAGGTTTTTTAGTAAGCAGTTTTGTTAAAATCTTAGCGGGGTAGTAAATTAAATTAACTAAATCAGAAATGGTGTACTTATGTAATGTAAATAATTTTTTTTATACCTAGTTGCCAGGAAACGTCAGGAATAGGTTCTACATGAAATATTAAGAAAAGTTTCCATTAACACATGTTCGGAAACGCTTTGTTTAAGAGATACAGGGTGTTGAAATTTTAGTTTTTTTTCGAGTTGTTTCATAATAATTGTCTCGAAATTAGTGTAGGGTTAACTTTTGACACATTTTATTAAAAACTTTCAGGGTGATATTTACCCTGAGAGCATGATCCCTGTTATTGTACCCTCCCGAACTTTCCTTTACGACGCCACTGGCTACTTTTAAGTAAATAATTAGTGCCGCTATTTAGTTTTAAGAAATTTTGGTCGCTCGAATTTTGTTGATGAACCTGAAGCTAGCGGCCAGCAGTTGGCTGACGAAACCTGTGACGCGAAGTATACCTACCCCGTACTGGAAACAAGTAATTAAATACAGTACCATAAGCCGATAACGCCCTTTATCTCAACTTGGTGGGGAGGTTTCAGGTTTTCTAAATTACCCAAAAATACTAGAAAAACCAAACAAGTAGCGACTACAGGGCTCACCCAAAAAATTCTATTATCCTAATTAAAAACTTAAAACATTCAAGCATATTATTTTAGTTGACGTTTATACTTGGTGGAAATACTGGAAATTACGGAAAGATTTAAAATAAGGCAAAAAATATCATACATAAAGCATTTAACAAAAATCAGAGGCTCTTCGAAAGTTTAAAATTTTACTAAATATAACACAATAGTTCACGTATAAACTTGGCGGAAAGAAGAGATTTGATATAAGGCAAACAATATGTACATAAAGAATTTGACAAAAATTATAAGCTACGGGGTCGTTTCGAAAGTTTGAAATTTTCATCATTTTACTAAATATACCAGCATATAGTTCACGTTTATACTTGGTGAAGAGATTTAAAATAATGCAAAAACACACTTTTCTAAAGGATTTGACAAAAATCAGAGGCTACGGGGTCCCTTGGAAATTTTAAAATTTTCGTCAATTTAGTTTACGTTTATACTTGGTGGAGAGATTTAGTAGTATAAGCCAAAAAATAATACACATAAAAGATTTGACAAAAATCTGAGGCTACGGGGACGTTTTGAAAGTTTGAAATTTTCATTTTACTAAATATATCAGCATAGTCTAATTCAGGTTTATGCTTTGTGGAGAGATTTAGAATAATGCAAAACAACCGTTTATAGGTCAGAAAATCTAGTTTTGCGTAATTGATGTTAAAAAAATTAAAGTGTGGGGGGAGAAGCGGCTAGAAATTTATCCAAAATGGTAACTAATATGTATGTCATTTTCGGGGTTATTAAGGTCAGGAAACCTAATATTACATGGACGTTATAAAATGTAAGTTTTCGAATACTTACTTCATTTATAATTCAAATATACGAATTGAATGTTCGAATAGCCTCCACGAATATTCGAATAGTCGATTTGACTGGTAGAATTTTGGAATGGTCGATTCGAATAGTCGGATCGACTATCGAATAGCCGAATTCGAATCGACTATTCGAATATTCTAAGTGACTATTTGAATATTCGTGGAGGCTCTTCGAACATTCAATAATTCGAATATTTGAATTATAAATGAAGTCAGTATTCGAATACTTAAATTTAAAAAATTCCAAGCCCTAGTCTACACTTGAACCCATTCACTTTTACGAATATATTAGCGCCAACAGTGTTGGGTACAACTACGTATTTAACTTTTTAACTTTTCTCCCCAACTTTTTTCCAACTAAGTACTTAGTCGAATTATTGAATGTTCGAATAGTTTCCACGAATATTCAAATAGCCGATTCGACTGGTAGAATTTTCGAATAGTCGATTCGAATATTCGAATATTCTAATAGAAAATTCGAATATTCGAATCGACTATTCGAATATTCGAATCGACTATTCGAATATTCGAATCGACTATTCGAATAATCGAATCGACTATTCGAATATTCGAATCAAAGATTCGAAGAGTCGATTCGAATATTCGAATAGTCGATTCGAATATTCGAATCGACTATTCGAAATTTCGAATCGACTATTCGAACATTCAGAAATTCGAATATTTGAATTATAAATGAAGTTAGTATTCGAATACTTTAATTTCAAAAATTCCAAGCCCTAGTCGACACTCGAACCCATTTACTTTTAAGAATATATTATCGCCAACAGTAAAGGCACAACTACGTATTTAACTTTTTAACGTTTCTCCTTTGTTTTCGACTTCTCTATTTGTGTTTTTTTAATAACAAAATATAAAAAAATAAAACGTATATTTTAATAAAAATATAAGTTTTATTTGTATTTTTGACACAGAATGCCATAACTTCATATTGGGAGATAACTTTTAATTCTGAACAAGTTTAAATAAATATTTGAAATAAATGGAAAAATGAAGTTACTTGAATCTTGCACTACTTTCAAAAATTTTCATCTCCCTCGTATATCCCTTTTTTTCAACTTTTGCCGGGCGGTCTTATAGGACATATAGCAACTCTTATCAAGGATAACGTTTTTTGAGACATCCTTTACGTGTGTTATTTTTTGCCTTTTTATAAACTCTCCAAGTATAAACGTGAACTAAACCATGCTGCTATATTTAATAAAATGACGAACATTTTTAACTTTCGAAGAGTAGCCTCACATTTTTGTCGCATCCATTATGTATACCTATTATTTTTTGCCTTATATCAAATCTCTCTACCAAGTATAAACGTGAACTAGAATAGGGTGCTATGTATATTTAATAAAATGACGAAAATTTTAAACTTTCCAAGAGAACCCGTAGCCTCTGATTTTTGTCAAATCCTTTATAAACGTTTGGTTTTGCATTATTTCAAATCTATTCACCAAGTATAAACATGAACTAAAATATGGTGCCAGGTATATTTAGTAAAATGGCGAACATTTTAAACTTTCCACGAGACCCAGTAGCCTCTGATTTTTATCAAATCCTTATAAATGTTTGTTTTTGCATTATTTTAAATCTCGCCACCAAGTATAAACGTGAATTAAAATATGCTGCAATATTTATTAAACTTAAAGTTATTCAGCGTACATATGGGGAACTAGAAGGGTATTTATTTATATTAGTGTAAATATATAATGTAAATATGTAATGTATAAATGTTATCTATATGCAAAATATGACTTCTGTAAAATGCATCATCTTTAAATTAAAGCAACATAGAAATTAATTTTTCTAATTAATTTTTCTCACCCTGTATACATAAATTCCATCGGAAGTTTAGTCGGAGCTGGAGCCAGTGTAAACCCCAGTATAGGTATATGCAAATTTCGTTCAATCAACCCAATCAAGTAATTTTTTCACTTTTCGTGCCAACAGATAGACAGACCGACCGAAACAGAAAACCATCTAGAGACTGTAAAAAGTGGAGATTTAGAAAAAAACCTGATTGATTTTTTTCACGAGTACTTCTTTCAGCGCGAGAATTAAAATATTTCTGTCCGCGACTTGCTAAATACTAATTTTTAGACAACCTCCCGTACATATCATGCCCAGTTAAAACTTAGGAATGCCAATAGAAATTATGTAAATTCTCTCCTGTATACTATTTAATTGTACACATACAATATAATAATAACAACACAACTACTATGCACGACAATCTTTGTTGCAGACCCTGTATAATAACAAAACAGGGTTAGGCCAGCAGTACGGAACAACCAGTAATTACAATAATCTTATACGTATTTACAAATATTGTACCAAAACATAAATCAAAACCATCTGGCAATAATGGACAAACAACACCGGCATCTCTGGGCAAAGTATGAAACCACAGACCAGCCAATTCACCAAAACACATTGAACTGCATAACAAACAGATGGAGTTCAATGCCAAAACATCGCAAGGGAGACCGGCTCAGGCCGAGCCGGTCTCCCCGGCAGGCCCGAAATCGGTGCACGCCAGTGTTTCTCTAAATTCTATCTACTCTCTGGTAATAGTCTCTGGGATCGTATGGAGGGAATGAAGTTAAAACAGGTTATAAAAAATATAACATTTAATAATTAATCAACAATCCCAATCAACAATTCAATGCCCGGCGCCTCCACCAAATGTCACAACGGGGGTTGTTGCGACTGAGACTAAGTAATAGTCTCTGAGATCGTATGGAGGGAATGAAGTTAAAACAGGTTATAAAAAATATAACATTTAATAATTAATCAACAATAATAGCAATAAAATAAAGTTTGGCTTTAAATAAATGAAATGAGGCACTTACTTATACACTTCCCTTACATCTTCTCTATAAGGGCGGCTCTTCTCCCGACCGACGGGCACATGTCTTCTCTCGACATCTTCAGAACGACTACCTATCACTCCATTATCAAGTTATCGACGATCGGTGCATTGCTAGGTCAGCATACCTTGACTTACTCAAGAAAGTTAAACAAAACCAAGCTGACCCTCAATGTTGTCACCAAGTTCACCGAATAACAGAGTGTCTATTCATTGTTATTGTCAAAATAATCTTTATATAAATACGGTGTGATTTTAAAAATAATTAATAAAATAATCCATGATAACAACTACGGCAATATGATTATACTGAATTTACGTTGTTTATTATTAAATATCTAATATTAGGAAGTCATGACACTATCATAAATAAAACAAAAGATTGACGAACTTGTCAAAGCTACTGCCGCATAATCCATTATTTACAAGTTAAGTGTAGGTGAGGTAAGAAAACGGAGACCCGAAACCCTTACATGTTTATTAGAGATATTTAAAAAAACAGAAAGTATTGTTTTTAGGAAATATAAAGTAATTAATAAACCAGTTATAAACAACTTTTTGAGAAACGAGTTGCCAGTATTGCTTGAAGATTTACCTTCAATGGTAAGGGGATCATTATGGTTTCAACGTGATGGAGCGCCCCCGCATTACCATAGGAATGTAAGATAATTTGTCGATAATTGGAATACAGATAGTTGGATTGGGCGAGGTGGACAAGTTAAGTGGCCAGCCAGATCACCCGACTTAACACCACTAGATTTTTTCTATGGGGGCATGTTAAAGAAGAAGTCTATAAAGAGGTTCCAACCACAGTGAAAGATATGAAGACGAGAATATGAAACAGTTTTCGCAACATTTCAGAACATACTTTGGGAAAAGTGAAACTTTCATTTACGGATAGACTCCAAATGTGCCTTCAGCAAAAAGGTGGTTTAGTTGAACACCTTATATGAGCTGAGACAACAATATTTTCTGTTCTCTAATAAACATGTAAAAGTTTCGGGTCTCAGTTTTCTTACCTCATAATTATTGGGCCACCTACACTTAACTTGTAAATAATGGATTATGCGGCAGTAGCTTTGACAAGTTCGTCAATCTTTTGTTTCATTTCAATAATAAACAACGTAAATTCAGTATAATCGTATTAGAATGAAGAAACTTTGCTTTCACGGCTAGTTTACTAAAAAACTGTTAGTCAGAAAGGCATCATGTATGGTATTTTTTGAAAGCTAGTAATCTTATCTTTAACATGAAAATAAAATATATAGGGTGTTCCGTTTAAAAAAAATGAGTCCAGGGCGTATTTGCAAAACTTGACCACCCTGTATAACAGTGAATAATTTTAAACAAATTGCAAGCGATTAATGTATTCAAGGATATGTAACGTTTTATGGAATATTTGGTTTTTCCATACCTGTTTCAAATTTTTTTTAAAAATGACCGAACTGTGAGCATTTTTTCAACTTTAACCGCGTCCCATTGCCTTACTATAAATCTTAGACCCAATAAACCCTATATCAAAATGATCGTAACGAACAGGATAATCAATTGGAACAATTATATACAGGGTGTCCCATTTAAAAAATATAAGTTGGGTTCGCCACGAGTTTTTCGGACCACTCTGTATTATGGCTAGAATTTTAAAACATAGCGTGTTTGACTATCGATAATATCCAATAAAAAAATTTTCGAAATTCCTCACCGTTTACTCACAATCGTCCACCCCATCTTGGTTGCACCACCCTATATATGTATATATATATATATATATATATATATATATATATATATATATATATATATATATATATATATATATATATATATATATATATATATATATATATAATGTAAATGCGAAGATTTACTTCTTCGCTAGTGCAGCAAGAAGGCCGTAAATGAAAAATAAAAATAATGAGGACTATCTTTGATTCTGGTCTGGGTGACCTCCTGCTATCGATTTCTGGGCCCTTACCCATCAGCGGGCAGGCTTACACCCAGGGTGGCTGAAGAACAGACCATGTTTTGACCAGAATCAAAGAGAGTTCTTATATCCAAAATGTTCGGAAAGGATGGGTAAGATGTAGTGGCTCGCGCCAACTAGTTCACCCAGTGTTGCTCCAAAAATGTTTGGCTGCTAACACAAAACATACTCGAAAGTATATGTCGATGTCGATGTCGAATTTCTCGACGTCGACGGTACAAATGCACCATTGTACAACAATAGTAGAAAAATGGAAGATTTCTTGGCCTATAGGTAACATATTAAATGTAAATGCGAAGATTTACTTCTTCGCTAGTGCAGCAAGAAGGCCGTAAATGAAAAATAAAAATAAAAATAATGAGGACTATCTTTGATTCTGGTCTGGGTGACCTCCTGCTATCGATTTATGGGCCCTTACCCATCAGCGGGCAGGCTTACACCCAGGGTGGCTGAAGAACAGACCACGTTTTGACCAGAATCAAAGAGAGTCCTTATATCCAAAATATTCGGAAAGGATGGGTAAGATGTAGTGGCTCGCGCCAACTAGTTCACCCAGTGTTGCTCCAAAAATGTTTGGCTGCTAACACAAAACATACTCGAAAGTATATGTCGATGTCGATGTCGAATTTCTCGACGTCGACGGTACAAATGCACCATTGTACAACAATAGTAGAAAAATGGAAGATTTCTTGGCCTATAGGTAACATATTAAATGTAAATGCGAACATTTACTTCTTCACTAGTGCAGCAAGAAGGCCGTAAATGAAAAATAAAAATAAAAATAATGAGGACTATCTTTGATTCTGGTCTGGGTGACCTCCTGCTATCGATTTCTGGGCCCTTACCCATCAGCGGCAGGCTTACACCCAGGGTGGCTGAAGAACAGACGACGTTTTGACCAGAATCCAAGAGAGTCCTTATATCCAAAATGTTCGGAAAGGATGGGTAAGATGTAGTGGCTCGCGCCAACTAGTTCAGCATCAAAGATAGTCCTCATTATTTTTATTTTTATTTTTCATGTACGGCCTTCTTGCTGCACTAGCGAAGAAGTAAATCTTCGCATTTACATTTAATATGTTACCTATAGGCCAAGAAATGTTCAATTTTTCTACTATTGTTGTACAATGGTGCATTTGTACCGTCGACGTCGAGAAATTCGACATCGACATCGACATATACTTTCGAGTATGTTTTGTGTTAGCAGCCAAACATTTTTGGAGCAACACTGGGTGAACTAGTTGGCGCGAGCCACTACATCTTACCCATCCTTTCCGAACATTTTGGATACAAGGACTCTCTTTGATTCTGGTCAAAACGTGGTCTGTTCTTCAGCCACCCTGGGTGTAAGCCTGCCCGCTGATGGGTAAGGGCCCAGAAATCGATAGCAGGAGGTCACCCAGACCAGAATCAAAGATAGTCCTCATTATTTTTATTTTTATTTTTCATTTACGGCCTTCTTGCTGCACTAGCGAAGAAGTAAATCTTCGCATTTACATTTAATATGTTACCTATAGGCCAAGAAATCTTCCATTTTTCTACTATATATATATATATATATATATATATATATATATATATATATATATATATATATATATATATATAGGGTGCTTCGTTTCAGACGACTATTTTTTTTTGGTGCATTGACGGAATAATGTTATAAACATACAAAAAAATTCTCACCAAAGATGAGCTCTTAATTTTAATTAATTTAATTAACTTGTAAATTTTATTTTTTTTGTTTTCAATTATCTATAGCTTTGCGACATTTCATGATATTTAATTGGCAATAGGTGGAAATTACAGAAGAATCGTTCCTCTTTAAAAGTGCCTGTAGCCAATTTATGTTTTGTAACCGACCTCGCCATTGAAGCCAATTTTTTCTCGAATTTCATGGTTTTTTGTATTTTTCTTGTAACCCACCAACTTTACAACAAAATTGTATGGGAGTTTTTTATAGCGAATTTACTTTCCTACAAAAAAGTTATATAAGCCATAACCGGAGAGCTAGTAGTTTTCATAATCATAATCATAATCAACCAGTGATCACTGACACCACTGATATCACATTTCACGAATAACGAATATCAAATACTAAAAATAAATTCCCGTGACTCCGTGACATGCGAGTCGCGATATGCGTTTCAAAAGAAACGTGAAACGGACGTAAGGCACGATATCCCTTGCAGCCCATATGTTCTTCAAAAGTGACATACGAAAATCGACCTAATAACCCAATGCCGATACATGTTAATGGATAAATATCACTTTTCAAGTCACGCTTTTACCCGGACTCTGGTAGCAACTGTTACTTGTGATTTTTAGATATCAGTGAAAAAATATCAGATCGTGAAATATCGCTCTTCTCTAAATTGCACTAGCGAAGAAGTAAATCTTCGCATTTACATTTATTATATTACCTATAGGCCAAGAAATCTTCCATTTTTCTACTATTGTTGTACAATGGTGCATTTGTACCGTCGATGTCGAGAAAGTCGACATCGACATACTTTCGAGTATTATTGTGTTAGCAGCCAAACATTTTTGGAGCAACACTGGGTGAACTAGTTGGCGCGAGCCACTACATCTTACCCATCCTTTCCGAACATTTTGGATATAAGGACTCTCTTTGATTCTGGTCAAATCGTGGTCTGTTCTTCAGCCACCCTGGGTGTAAGCCTGCCCGCTGATGGGTAAGGGCCCAGAAATCGATAGCAGGAGGTCACCCAGACCAGAATCAAAGATAGTCCTCATTATTTTTATTTTTCATTCACGGCCTTATCGCTGCACTAGCGAAGAAGTAAATCTTCGCATTTACATTTATTATATATATATATATATATATATATATATATATATATATATATATATATATATATATATATATATATATATATATAATAAAAGGTTTCAACGCCCGTCGCAGTAACCCAATCAAACAAAAAGGAAAAATAATGGCTATGCGGACTGAAAGACAGTAAGTTATGTTTTTGCATCGAAGTACGGGGAGTCCAAGATCTAATGGACAACCCCGGGCCGGCAGACAGTAAGCTTTCACCCTTATTGGGGATCATCAGCCTGACGTAGTCTTTTTTTCAGCTTCCCCAACAGCCACTCCGCCTATTCAAGTCTATCATTTTGAACAACGACGGTACTGAACACACGAGAGCGCCATCTATAGGAAACCACTTCAATGCAAGAACAATCTCACTCAAGTAAATCTGCTACGGAAATGTAGGTAGCTAGTAGAAAAACACTACGGAAGCATGACACCCGGTATCGGAATCGATTTTTGAGCATCACCCCAGGTCTCCACAGTTTTGTGGATTACACTAAGGATCGCACACAACCCCACCGGGAAGCCGTGCAATACCGCCTATAAAGCCAAGCACAATAGAAAATATAAAAGGTTTGAACGCCCGACGCAGTAATAAACAAAAAGGAAAAATAATGGCTATGCGGACTGAAAGACAGTAAGTTATGTTTTAGCATCAAAGTACGGGGAGTCCAAGAGACCTTTTATATTTTCTATTGTGCTTGGCTTTATAGGTGGGATTGCACGGCTTCCCGGTGGGGTTGTGTGCGATCCTTAGTATAATCCACAGAACTGTGGAGACCTGAGGTGATGCTCAAAAATCGATTCCGATACCGGGTGTCATGCTCCCGTAGTGTTTTTCTACTAGCTACCTACATTTCAGTAGCAGATTTACTTGAGTGAGATCTGTTCTTGCATTGAAGTGGACTTGAATAGGCGGAGTGGCTGTTGGGGAAGCTGCAAAAAGGATACGTCAGTCTGATGATCCCCAATAAGGGTGAAAGCTTACTGTCTGCCGGCCCGGGGTTGTCCATTAGATCTAGGACTCCCCCATAGCAAAAACATAGCTTATTGTCTTTCAGTCCGCATAGCCATTATTTTTCCTTTTTGTATATATATATATATATATATATATATATATATATATATATATATATATATATATATATATATATATATATATATATATATATAAGGAAAAAAGCAGTCTTGACCGACCAGTTGAATAGACAGACGGTACATTTTTCTTGGGGTAGCGGTCTAGGGCTGAACTAAAACTCCTTTTTGGCAAACGCTGGGCTTTCGGAATTTAATTTTTTCCTTTACCAAGGCTACAATAATGAAGCACAATGTTAAATAATGGCTTATCTGCAAGGCATCTTTAAGTGATAGTTCTAAAGTATACAAATGCAATTAATGATATCTTTCGACTCAAACATACTAAATGCCATTGTAATACTCAACTTGCACTTAATTAAATTCAATTTGTAACCATAACTTTCTGTCTGTATACTTTAGAACTATCATTTAAAGAAGCCTTACATAAGCCATTATTAAACATTATGTTTTATTATTGTAGTCTTGATAAAGGAAAAAATTAAATTCCGAAAGCTCGGCGTTTGTAGTTATTAACAATGAATCCCGTAAGAGAGTACGATACGTTAAAAAGTTGGGTGTAATATTCGACTGTAAGTTTTCATTCAATCACCATATTGACTATGCGGCAATAGATAACACAACAGTACGATGCAATAACACTTTTCTAGTTATTGGCACTGCACGATCCGATCAGACTACTAGATCGCGTTATTTGTTTAGCCCTGAGCAGTCTAACACCAATGTACGTATTAATTTACCAATTACTCAACTCATCATTGAATTTAGCATTTATTATCAAACCTTCAAAATATTTGCCCATAGAACCTCTATTGTCTCTAAAAAAGATTTGAATCGAACTGCGTTGTCCAAATTTGCTTCTGGTGATATTACATACAATCTCTGTTTGCTAACTATTTTCTATAAACTTTTGTTTCATAACCATATAACAAATAATAGAATAGAAGCGCAGAAGCTACTGCACGTAGCGACTCCTATACGATAGAACAGCATTGGACGAGGATTATTTTTGTTGCCCTAAAAAATCCTACTAAATTATTTTTGGGGTAATATGCAGGCGCGGCCCATCCATAAGGTCATTTGGTCAATGACCCACCTAAAATTTTCAGTGATCTACCTAATAATTTATTTTTTAATTTTTTAAAACCAAAAAACAATCTTTTGTTTCAAAGTTCCATGCGAAAACTCCCCAAGAAAGAATCAAGTCAAGCCATCGTCAAAGGATATCCAAGCTTGTTCCGGGATGGGTCATATTGTAAATTGATCTTATAGGTTTATATGGACGATATAAATTCATTAAAAGCAAGAGAGAAACAGACATACGCGCTTTGGGAAGTTAAAAAGAGACACAATTGGTCGACGGCCCACCCATAATATCTGGCCACTCCCACTATGGAAATACTCTCAAACCGCCCCCTAAAATATATTATTTCAAAACATTTGGTTCGGAAAAAGAAAAACTAATTAGGTACCTAATATGCGCATTGTATTTGCATCGTATTAATAATATTAATTAGTGGTTAAACATAAAAAAAATTATAAATACGATTTCTGTCAGGCCAGCGCTAGGCATCAAATTTAACGGTATCGGACCGATTTTCCTTCATAACCGGCGTAGTCCAAGGGATATGATCGCAGCGAGGTAACCCGACGCTCGCGGGTTCGAATTTGTGTTGGGGCAACAACTTTTTTTTTAATTTTTTGTTATTTAAAAAATTAGATCGACTCTAAAAGGTGTATTGGCAACAAGTTCTTCCTCGATAAAATATTTTTAAAATTCTTGGCAATCTCATATTTACTACAGCTTGCAGCCTGCACCTGCGTAGACAAATATCGTCAGGGCCGTCCCTATACTATGTGCCGCTGGCGTGCAAAACAAATTTTGCCGCCTACAGCCAAATAAATTCAGTACATGGGATTACAGAATTACTGAGGAAGCTATTATTGCTTTTTTTGTAAATATATTATAAAACATAAAAAAAACATAGAATTTTAAAAAACATAATAATCCAAAAAATCATTGAATTCTAAAAAACATTTATTGTTAAAATTAACAAAAAATACGATGAATAAAGTACTTATTTTAATCATTATTAAAATATAAAAACGATATTATATCGTATTACCACCGAATATATAACACATAGAAGGGTCACTCCTGCGCGGCACTGTGATGTTCTAAGATCAAAGCATCGCCGCCAGCAGCCGAATGTATTTTCTCGAATTTTAAGACTTGCGAGGTCGCAGACGGAAATCCCAAATTACGAGGGCGATACGTGCACGCGATATGTGTAAGCGGGCCGAGCTGTTTTACGAGGGTTGCTCTGTAGGAACGGAATAAAACTAAAAGTAAACTACAGTTTTTTAATTAATCAGTTGTATTAACATAAAGTTACTATAAGAACGCAGTTCAATTTGTTAGCAACAACACTGCAAACTATTATTTATCTACAATAAAGTAGTTACAATAGAAACAACATTAAAGTGTGTTTTAGATCGATCAAATAATAAACTTAATATATCGCATAAAAAGAAACTGAGAATATATTTTTTAAATACATGTAGGGAAATATTTTTATTTAAAAACACACAGTTGAGCTGCGTTCTTTACTTATAGTTAGTTAAATTTGAAATAAAGAAAAAGTTATTGGATTACTGTTTTTTCTTAACCTAAGTATATACAATATAATTTGCGTAAAGTAAGTTCCAGCACCTACAAATAAATTAAATACTAAGTTTGTTTTTTATTAGAAATCAGTTAATACTGAAAAAACGAGTGGTAATATAATATACCTAAAATAACTAAGAAATTATTAACGGCGTAACAGACCTTCCGAGATTTTGACAGATGTTACCGTTTTGGGGTTCCTAGATGACAACAATGTATGTTGTCCATTTCCGTCTTCCTGTCTGTCGGTCTATCTGTTAGCCCGACAGCTCCAAAACTAGTTGACGGAAAAGGATGAAATTTTGTATGCAAAGTACGCCTTAACCCTACTCGAAAAAGTATATCCTTTGTGTTCAATATATACACGGTGAACACTATAAAAAATTAAAATGTTAAGATTTTTGGTTAAATTTTATAATTTAATATGACAGTTATAGAAGAATAGTTAAATATTTAATGAATCCAACCATATTGTGAGAAAGTTATACAAAGTGACAAAGTTTGTTTTTGTTTCTTTACCTACTGTTCTGTTTAAAGGTAGGCAAGTTCCAAGTGGTATATATTATATTCATAAAAGAAGGCACATCAATTTGTAATTATATTGGGATCATAATCGATTATTTCGGTACATGCCTTATTGTCATGGCAGTATGTTGACGATAGAAGCAAAACAAAAGGAACGTTGTTTGTCATTCTAAATAAAATATTTAAAAAATCGACAAATATAAGTTAAAAAAAATTGTAAGGTACAACTACATGGGACCTTCACAGAATGATTGGCTAGGGTCTAGGCTATCTGAAATGGCCAATTACAACATTTTTTGGAAGGCCAAATTTTTTTATGACGAAAAATGTCATAAATGTGACAAAATTAATGTCTCTTACATTTTTACACATACCTCGCGAACTAATCGAGATAGTTCCGTTATATATTTTTTAATCCATAGAATAAATGTGAGCGAAGGCTACTGAGTCATTTTGTTTTTTTGAAAACTCTAGTTTTTTTTTGTAAAACTTGGTGAAACTTCAACATGTAGGTACTTTAATTGCAGCACTTTTTTCAGTAAGCGAGAAACTTTTATGTTTTAAAGAATTTGGTCATACCATCTGCATATGAAGGAAAGCCAAAACATCGACGAAGTTTAAAAAAAAACGCAGTTTCTACGACTTATAGTGTTCAAGTTATCGTTAGTTAAAATTGAAAGATTCGGCTGCCGCGTGACCCAAAACGTCTCGCCATATTAATGCTCGTCTGCGCGCAGTGCTGGGCGATGTTAGAATGTTTAAAAAACATCGATGTTCTCTTATTGATATTCGATGTTTTGCCATCGATGTTAGGGGTCATAAACATCGATGCCAATATCGATGATTATCTTTCGATGTTCGACCATCGACCTTCCGTTCCGAATCTATTGACAAAAGATTTTGGGAGGTAAATTAATAAACATTATTTATTTAGTTTTACGTTCTTTAATTTTTTAAGGGTATGCAATTCTTTTGTTTGTTTTTATTTTTACTACACAAAGAGATTAACACCACCACCAGAACGAAAAAGTAAAAAAATGTTCAACACACAAAAAAGTATTAATTTAAATTTATTCAGTCACCCCTATATAAACAACACAGAACTCTCCGTCCGCTTATTTGGTCCACTTTATACCACCACGCGTCGTCGAATGAATCAACTCGGGCGAATTTGCCCTCAAGCGGGGACGAGATGAGAAGGGAAAATTTCGTCGCGCAGTCTCGGGCGTGTTCGCGCTTATTGGAGAGTGATCCTTCTATGTGTTATATATTCGGTGGTATTACTATGTCTAGTCGCCAGCATTGTATTTATTAAAGAAAACGGAGTTTCGGCAGCGTTCCTAATTTTATTTTACGAATAATCATACTTTTAGGTCAGAATTTTTTTCTGTTTATATTCTGGGCTTTTAGTACAAGGCGCGACACCTATTGAGGAGAAGCTAAACTTTTCACAACGGAAACCGCTAAAATCTACTAATTTAGAGTATTAAAACACATAGAAAAAAGCCATAAACAGAAAAGTGATACTAAAAGTCATAAACATCAAGAGTAGTAATGTTCAATATTCTGCAGTACCTATTTTATGATTTTTGCAGTGTTTATTTGTAGGTAAACAATTTCTTGACACATTATTAAAAAACCTTTCTTAATTAAAAAAGTGTATTTTGCTTGTTGCGTTGATATCACTAGTTGCCCACAAAATTTTGACCCTCCTGTAAAAAAACTCACGGGCCGCGCCTGGTAATATGTTCAGAAGTATATAACATACTAAAGAAAAACAAAATTCAGATTGTCACTCCGACACTCTGTATCTTTTTAAATATCAACTGTGGGATGAAGTTACCTAATACGCAATATCTTGATATCAGGAATCCCCTGTTGCATTATGTACCCTTACTTTTGGACCACCCTTTATGAAATACACAAAAACTGAACAAACAGAAACTGACAAAGGGGATTTTCAATCTAGTACAGTTGTAAATTAATTTTAATTCACCAGTTCATTTTACAAGTTTTGATGGCGACACTGAGAGCGTATATTATATTCTCAGTGATCTAAGTGTTGAAAGTGAAAGTAATAGCTTTCCGTTCTTTTAAATACCGCATTTAAATATACAGTCAGTTTGCTCAGATAACCACGATCAGTTGAAAGTCATCGAACTGAAAGTAAGAATTTTTAAAAGAATACAGCTTATGTATTAATCAAAACTGATGATCTAATTAGTTCTGTTTTTTGCTCGTTTTCAAAATTAATTTTTGTTCAGGAATGTGTCGTGAATACATATTAAATTCTCTAACTATTAGTGAAAATAGTCCATATTTAAATACTTGTAAAGTCAAGAAATAAAAGCAAAAAATTATCTTCAGTATAATGTATATTGTGGTGATGATGAAGGCGATTACTTCGCTTAATTAACGTAAGTGAACATATATATAAATAGTATTTATTTTATTGCTGCCTGGCGCATTTAAATTTAACTGCTCTTATTAGCTGTTGTATATTTGTATATTTGGCGATTTTCTTGCTTAGGTTTGTTTTCTTGTGTATTAGTTTTTAAAAAAATTTCTATACTCAACAGACAATTTATAAATGCTATTCATAGTGCTTTTCATAGTTATACTACACGTAAACTTATAGACTCAACGAACCAGGTTATTTTAGCCATTTCATTTCCATTTCAGCCAATTCCAGTCAATTCATTTATTATTGGTAATGAACGATCTATGGCTAACGAAACAATTAATAAAAAAAGTAGACGTTTTTAAATTTTATGCATTTCATTTGGGTAATTTTTTAACAGTTGACTTGTTGTTTGAAACGTTATACATTTTAAGTGTAGTTTTATATGAAATTCACATTACTTAATAAATAGTTTTTAATTTATATTTTTTTAGTATCGCTTTATTTTCGATTATTGCAAAACTTATAAAATTATTTGGGTATTCAGTTGTGAATACAATATTAAAATGAATAAACAATTTGATTTAAAGTATAAAAGCATATGTTCTAAATTGATCTTAGTGTTAATATAGTACGTATTTTTTAGGTCGTCTTGCATTTCTAGTATCTAAGCTGAGCATTTCCATAGAAATTATATTTTCAACCATACGAACACTTGCTGACCACTGATGAAACCCAAATTACTAATATTATTTATTTTTAAATACGCTCCCTGTATTAATTTATGTTATTAAAATTATATATAATATTGTGTAATTACCATCATATTCAGGAAAATAATCAACAAGATGTGAATACATAATTTTTTCTTCTAAAAGATCCTTTTTATTTAAAAATAATATAACTGATGAATGTTGAAACCATGGATAGGTGATAATGGTTTTAAAAAGGGCCTTTGATTCTTCCATACGATTCTGAAAAAAAGGATAAAACATAATTAAAACACGGATATCTTGAAACCTCTCGGAAGAACTAATTAAATCCATTTTTGCTTTCCAAACGCAGCCTATATACGAGTTCACGCTCTACTGTGTAAGGAAAGCCAAGTAATTGTGCAAATTTTCGATTTTTGGTTTTAGACACATTTTGACGTTTTATGATCTTTTTAAGTCATTTCAACTATTGTGTATGTCTGTATGCGTGATAGACGTGAATACACATGGACTTTTAGTAACCTAAGGATGAACCGGGAAAAACTGTTTAAAATCAGTCAGTCGGAGGGTGGGCGGCCAAACATGGCGGCAATTTAATATGCCTTAAGGCAAAGTGGTACGCTATTGCTTACGACAATTTTTTTTTGTTGTATATTTATTGGGGAAGGATCGACAAAATGAAGCTTAGAAGTTTTAAGAAAAACCCTGTAATTTAAAAAGTCCTTTGATGCGCATGAACGTTATTTAAAAAACAACAAAAAGAGATACTACCAAATTATGTATATAATATTTTTGTTTTTAACTGTAATTTAATAATTTATCGGAAGGGCAGCGGGCCTGGGCCCCACGCCCCCACCTACACGGATTCGCCAATGTTCAACGGTTTAACTACGTGTTTTGAAAGTAATGTGGTGACTATCATTTACAATGATAATTTCAATGAGAAAAATGTTACCCTGATTATATAAATAAAATTTTATTGCATACTCTGCGTCCCTAATTTTATTTAAAGTTGTTCTTCTTTTATTCTCAGCTGATCTTCCCTGATTTTTGTACGATTTTTCTAGTTGTCGGATTTCTTATTGTCTATTTTTGGCCATTAAAAAAGAGTTTACCTATATTTCTTCTTCTGACTCATTTGTCTCGTTTAGTTTACTTGTCCTTTTTTTCTGAATTTCAATATCTCTTGTAGAACCAAATAATTTTCTTAACAGACATATGAACTAGTACCCAAAATTTATAGACAACACTACGCAAGTTACTAATACAAACAATGGGACTAACTTACAAATACAAATACCTGTTAAGATTACAATGTATACTGGCGAGACCATCTGTGAATAATTCAGAAATCTGAGGTCATACCTTTGTAAAGTCGTCAAATCAATATCATAATAAATTACATTCGATGAGTTCTACTGATAGGCAGGGGTAGTTATAACTTGAATAATTAATATAACGGTGAGAGTAGGTAGGCTGAATGTGGCTTTAATGAATGAAAGGGGAAAAGAGATTGCGGATCTGATCAAGATAAGAAAGTTGGACATTTTCTACGTGCAAGAAAACAGATGGAAGGGAAATACGGCGAGAAAATTAGCGAGGTGGGTGCAAGCAGCCTTATAGTGAACCAAAATGTCAAGGAAGGACGGGATTGAGATGGACTCTAGAAAGATCTGAGTGTAGAGAGTGTGAGTAGAAGCAGCGATAGATAGAATGATTAGATGATGGATAGAATGATTAGAGTTGTATGTACACCCGTGGACAAAAAAAATAGTACATATAAATAAAATTTTGGAAGTAACTGGATGAAAAGCTTCGAAGTATATCTGAGGGAGACGGCGATTTAACTGACCATGTAGGTAGGACTAGAAAAGGCATCAAGAAGGTGTACGGAGGCTCGGCTCTAAGAGAGGGGAATGAGGATAGAGAGTAAATGACTGCAATGACCTTGGACCAATCGATATGCAATTCGCACAGAGCTGTCGCAATTATTACTTTTAAAAAATAGTTCAATTAAAATCAGTAATTAATTTTAAAAGTAGTTAAAAATTAAATTACCAATTTTTAACCTTTTGAGAAAAGTAATTTAATTATCAACTACTAATAAAAAGTAATTGCATCCATAATCAATCACTTTAATTGAATTAAAATATTTAATTTCATTACCTGTTAAAAATATTCCAATTACTTTGTAGTAATTGATTCACTACCTATATAAGATAACCTACCTAACTACCACATTTTAACTAAATTACCATAAATTTAAATCAATTCATTGTGCTTTAATCAAGAGACATGAAGTGGTATAAAATAACTAAATCAAAAGTAAACAAAAAGCAGATATTTTAAGTTCGTATTTCTTACAAATTCTCAACAATATACACCAAATTTTTGTGAATAATAAAAAAAAGGTACTGAATATACCTAAAAACATAAAACTGCAACAAAACGCAATAAAAAACACGACAAAAGTTTCTTAAAACTATAAAACGAATTTTTGCAAAGTAAAAATAAAGAGGACAATATATCAATATAGGTGTTTTTTATATCTGAAACGGTAAGACAACCTAAAATCAGTAACATTTAAAAAAGCATACCCAGAAAATTTCTGACAATATTAGAAATAAAGCACACACTTCATTATTGAATAATAAATATGTATATGTACAAGCAAGACATCTGGTACCGGATCCCAATTTTTGCGCTTCGCTCTAGATCTCCACCATTTGTGTGGACTAACCAGAGCTCGCACAACACGATCCCACTGGAAGCTGAGCCGATTCATCTAAAAGTCAAAATATCGATAGAAAGAGAAGAGGTTAGTGTCCGTAAAATATAGTGTATTCTGCTCTTGCATTAGAGTACGACTACGGGGCATCCAAGAACCATTTTGGGGGATCATCAGACTGCCATAACCCATCAGGCAGCTCCCTCAATAGCGATATCGCATAGTCAATACATTTTCTAAAACAGAACGGTACAAGATATACGCCTACTGTCTACCCGGACCCGGGTTTCTAATTAGTTCTTTGGTGTCCCGTACTTTATACAAGATCAGAACATACAGACTTTTTTGTCCGCTATGCCATAAATATTTTCCTTTTCTTATATTTATTAGTTATTACGTATACTAAACTCTTCTCTTTATATCGATATTTTGCCTTTTAGACGAATCAGCAGTGGGACTCCGCGATGTCGTAGAATTCTATTTGTAGAAACAAAGCGATCGTTTCGTACTCCGCGTAGGTTTCGAAGTCGATTATGTGACAGCCATATTGTCGTCTTGAAACGAAAGCGACATCGCTAACGCTGCAGTGGGACTCCACGATGTCATAGAATTCTATTTGTAGAAACGGAACGATCGTTTCGTACTCTGCGTATGGTTCGAAGTCGATTATGTGACAGCCATCTTGTCGTCTTGAAACGACATCGCCAATGCTGTAGTTATCGGTTTTGTGAGATTATGGATCAAGTTGTTTACATGTTTTTGGATCAGAGCACTGCCGGTTCGGTGTTCGGTGAACGAAGGCTTTAGAGGTCATTTGTTTGAACTATTGCTTTTTCTGTTTAAGATTATTCCTAATGAGTCTGAGTCTCAAAATTGTGTGCATTTTCACTCTGGCATTAGGTATAACCACAAATTGTCCTAAGTGCAGAGCTTATAAAAAATAAAAAGGACCAGTAAAAGCTCCTTACTTTGCTTTTATGCACTTTGCTTATAATTTGGATACAAATTACTCAGTTGAAAATTTTGAGATCGAAATACATACATTTTTTACTAAATAGTTTTAAATAAGCAACAAACAAAAAGTATCTTTGTAGTAAAATGCGCGTAAGAAGTGAACACTGGCTTTATTTGATCAACTTCGCTGAATCTCATCCAGAAATAAAAATATCCAAATAAATAGCCAAAGATGCTAGAACTAGTAACGCCGTAAAAGTGGGTCCTCACGGGCGGAGGAAGCGGAACAGCGGAGAGGCGCTTCGTTATATGATTAGTTGAATTCTGCCATGTTTAACAAACGAAGTTCCTGTCCGCTGTTCCGCTTCTTCTGCCCGTGAGGTGAGGACCGTCTTTAAGTTACAACACCGCAACGTCACCAGTCGACAGCGGCAGTAAGTTCTCGGCTGATGACGTTGCGAGTTGCGTTGCGGTGTTTAACTTCAGCGGCGAACCCAGGGGGGGGGGGGGGCAGTTCCCCCTACACTAACATCCTAGACACACAAAAATTTAAAAAGTGCACTAATAATTGAAAAATCCACCAAATCGCGTGATCCCTGAAACACTCCTACAAACTACTACTGAGACAAAATCCTGGGTGCGCCCCTGTTTAACTTACTTAGGTAGCTGTGTTATTGTATAAGCTATACTTAGGTGTTACTAGTTCTAGAAGGGCTTTGGATGGCACATGGAAAAAATGAAAAAATTGAACTTAGGTAAAGGGTAAAATACTTTTGAACATGAACCTTGAACATTAAATATAACCAAACTTTTCTTTCTATCCAAAACTTCTAGTTATAAAATTTAAAATCCCTAGAATTTTCGCAAATGTTTTTAGCTCCGATAGTTATCCCTTTGGCGAGTTCCGAAGATACCCGATCATTAGTCTACAATTAAATAGAGTTGCAAATTTTCTTTAGTAGAAAACGCGAATAGATTTCTATAGTAGAAAGCAACAGTAGTTTTCTATAACGACGCAGAGTCCCACTGCAGGACATAGCTAGATATAAAAGGGAATGTTTTTTTATTATTATATTTTCTGATACTACTGTTTATAATTCTTTTGTTATTTATGTTGTGAGTTATTAAGTATTTTATAATCTCCTTTAGACTCAGTGTGTCCTCAATTTTAAGCAATTAAATGGGATTTTTTTGCAGTTTTAGATGGTTAATTTCAAATCTGAAAAGTATCTAAGAGATTATAATTTTATTAATTTATTGTCGTATTTAAATTCAGCGTCATAAAAACATTTTCAGGTATACCTATACTCAAAATTACCAAAAGCATTATAATTCTAATTTCGGAAAAAATGTAATATTTTTAACTTAATCTAGCGCAAAAATCAAGAATAAAGGCCATTTTCGATTAATATTCGCTACGCTTCTCGCACTGGGCGTTTCGAAAAAATACTATTTTTACCCTAATAACTTACTAACCAAATCAACTTATAATTTTACTTCCAATTGTAGCTGCATTATTCAATATTTATATCGAATATCAGTCTTGTAAAAGCAACTATGCTGCTCCTTTTCTCCTTAAAAATAAAAATCGCTGTAGTGAAAAATCACCGTTAAAAATAACGGCTATTCTTTAATCACCATCTCTGTTCTAACAGATATCGAAAAATCACTATATCTCCCAACTCTACTATGCTTTTGAACATAAATATAACCAAACTTTTTCTTCTGTCCAAAACTTCTAGTTATAAAATTATAAATCCCTAGAATTTCCGCAATGTTTTTAGCTCAGACAGTTACCCTTTGGCGAGTTCCGAAGATACCCGATCATTGTCTACAACTAAACAGAGTTGCACATTTGACGATAGTAGAAAACGCTAATAGATTTCTATAGTAGAAAGCTATAGTAGATTACTATAACGACGCAGAGTCCCACTGCAGCATAGCTTCCGGTGGGATCGTGTTGCGTAAGCCCTGATGAGTCGACAAAAATGGTGGAGATCTAGAGCGAAGAGCAAAAATTCGGTTTCGGTACCGGGTGTTTTACTTCCGCTTTCTTTTGTTTTATGTGCTGCCTATAGATAGCTTCTAGTAGTACAGTAGTTCCTACAGATGGCGTTAACGCAAATTTTGTACCGTTTCTGCCTTAGAAAAAGTATTGCCTATGCGAGATTGCTATTGAGGGACCTGCCTGGTGGGATACGTCAATGCAGCAAACCCCTGACAAAAATACATATTTGATTGCTGTTAAAATAGTTCAGTTACTATCAATGCAGCAAAACCATATTTGAATAATAGTAAAATAGTTCAATTACTGTTAAATTATGTAATTGCACTACTAATAATAATTCAATTAATATGAAGAGTAATTCAATTACCGTGAAAGTAGTTGAACTACCTAGATTTCTATAAAACAATTACTAATTACAACTACTTTAATTCAAGGAGTTAAAAACCCAATCACAATAATTCCTTTTTCATAAAAGTAATGGAATTATCGTAATTTAATTAACAGTAGTTTAAGCATATTTTTCAATTACTGTAATTGAATTACAGACAGCTCAGAATATGTATTTGCAAAAGAAGTACACCCAGCTCTTAACTTGCAAGAGCGGTCGGGCGATCAAGACAACATCAGAAGCAAATTAAGAACTGGCGGTGGCGTCTGGCGTCACAACATAGGTTGGTGGCGGTGGATTGGGAGTTTGAGTGAAAAGAAAATGAAAATTCAGAATTGGCAGCCGAAAATGAAACAGTGGAGTCCGAGGGAAATTAGGAAAAAAGTTTGAGAAAAAGATTGTGGGGAGGGGGGGTCTAGAACTGTTAGAAAATGTACAGGAATCGTATGCAGAAAATCATGCAAACAATTGCAGAAGAGGTTCTGGGAAAACTACAGAGAAGAGACCCTCGTCAGATGAAGAAGTGGGGTGATGGAAATAGAAAATGCAAGAAAAGCGAAAAAAAGGCTAAGGTGGGATGCTTCAAGTTCGAAAGATAAGGAGCGTCTCAAATTGGGTAATAGAGAAGCAAAAAAGCAATGTTCAGAGCGAAAGCGCAAGTCTGGGACGAACCGAGTGAAGTTAGGAAGATATATGAATTAGAAAAAGCCCTCGATGAGGCAACCAAAGATTTTACTCAACTTAGATTAAGGATAATCAAGGAGACGGGTCAATCACGGTAAGATCGAGGAGAAATGGGTAGGCTATTTTAACAAACTGATGAATGAACAGAATTCAAAACAGGATTTGCAATACCCTGGATAGGGAGCATCTCGAAGAAGTTCGCAGTGTAGTTTTTGACCGAATTTGTTTGAGTTTGCTCAGTTTGCTGTTTCTAAAGCTTTAACGGTAACTGACAAACTATTTCACATCTTCAGGTATGCTCTATTCAGTAATTAATGATCTAACTGTCTTTTATTATTTATTTATTGGAATTCTGTGTAGTTATTTCACATTTTTTGTGTTAGCCGAGTTACTAATATAAGGTTTTCTTTTCAGGGGTTTTTGGATTTTTATTTTATTTCTTTTTTTTTTGGATCTACTTTATTTTATGGAACCGTTTAGGTTTTGATTTATGGTTCTGTTTCTGGTTTTATCTTACGATACGTCTTACGTCCTGTTTTCCGTGCCCGTTCCTGCTGGGACTGCACGACGACGTGCACATAGATTCTCCATTCCTTTTGTCGCTGGGGTACGTTCCATTTGGTGTCTGTTTCTCTACGCCCTACATCTGCTGATTGTGCATTCAGGCATAGCTGTGTCCGGAATAGAAGCCGAGGATCAAAAACAAATACCTTGGTATATTGTAGCTATATTTGATGATCAATGAACTTGGTATTACATTATACTTGAAAGTAAGCTAGTTTTTCTATTTCGCTTACACCCTCCTAAGCGAAGAGTGTTTTCGAGTATTTAAAACGTTAATAAAGTTTAATATTATTTAGATATAGTTACGGATGACGATATTATAATTAGGTTATTACATAATCTTAAGGGGGAATTCTAATTTTTTCATTTTTTGTATACATATTCTACTTTTATTACCAAGTTAACGTATTTAACCGATTTATATGGCACGCAGTGTCCAACAGATTAAACAGTTTCACGTTTATGGTCACTGATCACGAATCTAATGACGGTGTATCTAGATTACTACGATTGTGTACTATACATTGATAATTTGTGGTAGCACCCTGTAAACAAAATGTGATGACGATTTGTAGGCCTATATAACATATAAAGGGATTTTCAATAAGAGTGTCATAACATCAAAATGAGAACTAGTGATAACTATAAGTGATAATCCAGTAATCTTTATTTTGTTTTGAAAAGCAAATTATGACATTAAGTTTTAAAAATAATATATGAATTAGAAAAAGCCCTCGATGGGGCAACCAAAGATTTTACTCAACTTAGATTAAGGATAATCAAGAAGCCGAGACGGGTCAATCACGATAAGAGCGAGGAGAAATGGGTAGGCTATTTTAACAAACTGACATGGGCGTACCCAGCGAGGGGCAGGGGGGGGGGGGCAGCTGCCCCCCCCCCTAGAAATTTATAAATTATAAAAAAGCACCGCTACGTGCAGAAAATAATAAAAAATCAAAATAAACCACTATGGTTTTACTAAAAAAATTACAAAACCGAAAAATATAGGACACTACTACTAAAATATATTCATATACGTAAGTCAAACGCAGCGCACTGCACAGCCTATTAGATTTGCAATTGGCGGAATTAGCCAAGAAATATGAATTTTCTATTACGACCCTGGCCATTTGCACCTGCCGAGTCAGCCGAGTGCACTGCCGAGTGCCGATGCCGTTTGTTATTTTTGTTTTGCCAACCGAATTATAGAGTGGAGTGGGAGACATTCCGATCCGATGCGTCCGACTCCGAATTCGGAACGTCGAAATGTTAACCTTGCAAAGTCGTGAATTTGTTGTATTGTGTTGTTTTTCTAATGGAATTTAATTATTTTCATTTGGTGTAGGCACTATCAGGGATGATAATTTGTTTGTGCAAGTACTGCAAGTAGACTTAATTTACTTAGTTGTTGATAAACGTCTATGTAGTTAGCAGTTACGTTACACTAGTAAACATTGTGAGAAATTTATATTAAATTGTACTGTAACGAAAATGACCCTGAGTCCGCCCCTGACTCTTCCCGGCCGCGTGGAGAATTCTCGAGACGCAGCGCGAAGCTTCGACACGCTGCGGAGCGCCGGGATTCGGGGAAAATGCATGAGCCTTCCGACACCGACTAATTCGAGGCGATTCGAGAAGCAGGCGCTTCGGATATAAAAGGAACAATGTCGGGTGGCGAGGGCAGATTTCGCCAGTGCCGGGTTAAAGAATAGAAGACTTTTATAAATAAATACAAGGCGTTACATAAACTAGTTATTGTGTTTACATAAATTAATCAAAGTGTAAATAAATTAGTAGAATTTTAGTTAAGTGTTAATAAAAGTATAGTTTTAATTAATTGGCAGTTTTTATCACATCGTAGTCGAACAAGTCCACGCTGAAAACGTTACAGTACTTATTGGAAAATCAGCTGAATCTACCCTATTCCGGGCATCTCGGTATCTCCACACTGATAAATGGATATCAGGAAATTTTTTCAAACAGGTAAGTTAAAGTTAGTAAGTTACATTCGACGACATTTGTGATTTTCTATTATTTTCTATAATAGGTAATCTATACAGGGGGTTGTGTTTCATAATAACATGCTAATATTTAAGGGGGTGGTTCTTGGACCCAATTTAATAAAAAAACTTTATATGAACGTATGTCCTAAACGAAACATCTTAACTTTTGAGATACAATGACAATTGATGACAATTTTAACAAAAATTTCCTTTTTTGTAATATCTGTAAATTCCAATTAAAAAAAACAAAATGTTTTTTTCTATGTTACATGTAAAACAAAACACTAACATGGATATCACTCACACTGTATAAAATACTAATAGCAGCATTATTGTGTTTTGCAGCTACTAAAACTCTCAAGAGGAAAAAAGAACATGACAGTAGCAGCGGGAGCGATGATAACAATGATCAAATTTCATCGCCAAGCTCATCTAAAACTGAATCTGAGCAACCGTTAAATTCTTTGAGATCTAAGAAAGTCACTGCTCCTAATTTAGAATCTTTACCGTCAACATCTGCCTCTGTAGTCAATCCCGAAATTGAAGAGAATGATGGTTGCCATGAAAATGACTTGGGTCGTTATGTAGGAGAAACATTTCACCTGACGATGGAAAGAAAAAAGGAGTTGTTAAAAAATCCGTAGGTTCCACCCAAGAATTACGATTTTTCAGCCGATGCCAGTCATTTGCGAAGAAAATTTAATTATGCTTGGTTAGATCAATACACACCATGGTTAGTGTATTCCAAGCGACTAAAGGGTGCTCTGTGTAAGCACTGTGTTTTATTTCCCCCTTCCACTGGGACAGTAAGGGGAGTGTTAGGTTCATTTATGATCAGACCATTTACGAAGTTTAGGAATATGCACGAAGATTGTCGTAAACATGCCACCAATAACTTTCACAAATCTGCATCTGCTGCTGCAAAGGCCTTTCTGGAAAATATACCTGTGGACATTCAAGTTCAAAGTTTCCACCAAAAAACAATCGAAGAGAACAAGCAAATATTGGCCTCCATTATTTCCTGTGTAGTATTCTGTGGCACCCACGATATGCCTCTAAGAGGAAAAGAAGCAGATGAGGGAGGTTTTTTCGATCTAATGAATTTGCGAGTTGAGTCGGGCGACATCAAATTAAAGAATCACCTGGAAAAGTGTCGTAGAAATGCTGTTTATACGTCACCAAAAATACAAAACCAACTGATATATTTATGTGGCGAAGTTATTAGGGAGAGTGTGATAAATGTTCTACACAGTTTTAGCCGACGAGACAGCCGACGTTTCAGGAAAGGAGCAGCTATCCATTGGCTTGCGTTTCTATGATGAAAGTAAAAAAAAAGTCCGAGAAGAATTTGTGGGTTTTGTGGAGCTGACAGCACAGGATGCAGCCAATGCAATAGACAATTTTTTGGTTAGCCATAATTTTTCACCGCAAAGTTGTGTAGGACTTGGTTTTGATGGCTGCGCTGCAATGGCGGGCAAAGAGGGTGGCGTACAAGCGATTTTAAGGAAAAAGTACACACGAGCATTATTTTTTAATTGCTCGAACCATAAAATAAATCTTGTTGTCAATGAAGCAAATAATGTTCCGGAAATTAGAAACACTATTGGCACCGTAGAGGATGTTATCACTTTTTTCAGGGAATCCACCACTCGCAGAAGTTCCGCTCCTAATCTATCACGACTGTGTGAGACTAGATGGTCTGAAAAATACAAAAGTATTCGCTTATTTGCACAAAATTTCCCCGAGATTGTGAAATCACTTGAAAAACTGTCTATCGAAGGAAACTACGCCACGAGAAAATCTGCGTACCAGTTGCATTCCGCCGTTACCAAACCCTCACTAATTGTTGCCCTAACTATAATTGCAAAATATTCAGCTTTACTGGAGCCGGTTGTTAATGCCTTGCAAGCAAAAACTATGGATTTAATTAAGTTGCAAGAACATCTGAACGTAATCCTTAACGTACTGAAGAAAAACCGTGAAGATGCCGACCTAGTTACTGATGAAGTACTTAAAAAAGCACAAGATTTTGCATTGGAATTGGAAATAGAAATTTCTATCCCTCGAATTACCAAGAGGCAAATACATAGAAACAATCCTCCATCAGACTGTGATAGTGACTACTGGAAGCGTTCGTTAATTATACCGTATCTGGATTCAATTATAGCCTCTTTAAATATTCGCTTTTCTCAAGAACATACTCCAGCGTTTGCCTTAACAAAAATTCATCCATTATATATGCTCGACATGGAAACCAATCAAGTAGAACAAAATGCACAATATTTTACTCAGTTTTATCAATTGGATGATATTACTGCGGAAATGGACCTATGGTATAATTTGTGGAAGGAAAAAAAGTCAACTGAGGACCAGCTAAAAGACGTCGAAATAACTGACCTTCTCGACGAGACCGATGTTTTTTATCCCATCCTAAAACAGGCACTTTTGATTTTAATCACAATTCCATGCACCACGGCCACTGTAGAACGATCCTTCAGTACTCTTAGAAGAGTGAAGACTTGGTTGAGAAGTACCATGGGAGAGGAAAGGCTAACAGGATTATGTCTGATGAGTGTGCATCGTGATTTAATTAAATCAAATCGAGAGCAATTTGAAAATCAAGTTTTAAATAAATTTGCGACAAATCCAAGAAAATTGTTATTGAAGTAAAAATTAAGCGAGTTATGTCAAAATTTAGTAAGTAAAAAGAGAAATGCAAAATCCATTGTTTTTTTTTTTTTTTTGGTCAGCCCCCCCCCCCTATTTCAGATCCTGGGTACGCCCTTGCAAACTGATGAACAGAATAATTCAAAACAGGATTTGCAATACCCTGGATAGGGAGCATCTCGAAGAAGCTCGCAGTGTAGTTTTTGGCCGATTTTGTTTGGGTTTGCTCAGTTTGCTGTTTCGTTTAAATGTCCTGTTTGTAAAACAAATACTATCTTCGTTTTGTATTTTTAAAAGAACCGCGTCTCGGTGTCATAACTAACCAATCAGGGTTAAAGACGTCAGACGTAGTTGTCGTTGCACGGCAACCTAACTTCAAAAAAAAGAATGTCAACATCAACCTTTTGTCCCGTACGTAGCGTTTTGCCGATCGTGCTCTTCCGAAGGCGCGCTTCCTAGACTACCACGTCGGTAGAAGTTGTCCGTATAGTTTTATTATACTGCGCGAGTTACGCGTTTTACCGTTGTCCTTGGCTTTGTCTTGTGGGTATAAACCGTCCTACAAATTTCAAATTTTATCGCCGTGTTTGGCATCTGTCAATGTCTATACAAGGTTAAATTAAAGTTAATGTCGACTTTGCAACCTTTCCTTTTTTGTCAGTTGTAAACTTTGTAAAAGTTAGTTTAAGAAGATTAAACGAAATATATGGTAGAAAATAAGTTAAAGAGTTTAACTACAACTACAGCAACCTATGAAGATATTCGATGGGGAATTCCTGACTTTTCAGGTGTGGAAACAATAATGTTGTTACCATAGACAGTTACAGCGGGATTGTATCCGAAATCAAAACGTCCCGACTGTACATTTGGTCCTTCGAGCCGGATAGAAAAACTGAAGAAAAGAAAAACAAAGTGGTTTGTAACAAAAAAGTACTCAGAAAATATTGTGTCCCAACAAACTGTAAGTTTGAACTTTTATCTTATATAAGGTCAAAATAAACTTTCCATATCCATATTTTGACAAGAAAAACCCTTTTATAAAGACTTTCTTTAATTTGACGAGAAACAGTCATTATTAGAAACTTTCCGATTTGTGACGAGAAACATCAATCTTTTAGTAGAGACTTTTAGTTTAAAAAAAAATACCTGTGTCTTACAAAAATACCTTAAGATTGTCTTAGTTTATTGATTTGAACGGTAAATTTTATCTTGTTAAATTTTTAAGATACATTTTTTATTATAAAAAATGGATTCTTTGATCCAGCAAAGAAAAGTTTGCAAACAAAACATTTCACGTATAGTTAATTGGTATAAAGACAAGAGAGATACTGAAAACGATGTTTATCAGTTTCAAATTCACGAAGTTAAATTAAATTCATATTTTGCTAAATACGAGGACATTCAAAATGAGATAGAGGTTTTAGATACTGATAAGACTGATAACGAAATTAGGGAGGAAGTAGAGAAAAAATATTATGACACTTTAGCAGGTTTAATGCGTAAAATTTTTGAATTAAAGCCATCGTCTTCAGTCAATACGTCGCTGCAGCCAATTATAATTCCACAAACTGCACAATCAAATGTCAAACTACCCGATTTAAATATTCCCAATTTTTCTGGCGATTTTACGGAATGGACGTCATTCTTTCAACTCTTTACGGCTTTAATTACAAATAACTCGGACTTGAGTAACATTCAAAAATTTATGTATCTTAAATGTTATTTAAAAAATGAACCTCTTAATTTAATTGATAACCTACAACTCTCCGATGCAAATTTTAAAGTCGCAATAGATATTTTAACAAAACGATATTCCGATAATACGTTAATTGTTAACGCTCATATTAAAAAATTATTAGATATTTCTCCAGTTACTAAAATTAATTTTCAAATTTTAAGAGAATTTTTAACTCACATTAAAAGACAAATTGCATCATTGCGCAATTTAAGTTTACCCGTAGATCAATGGGATGTTCTTTTAATTCATATTTTCTCTCAAAAGCTTGATCATAACATGCGTAAGTCTTTTGAATATGAGAGAGATAGATCAAAATTACCGACTATGGATGAATTTTATAACTTTTTAGAAAAGAAATGTCAAATTTTAGAAACTGTGGCTACATCCGAGTCTCAGACTGATAATAAAAGTTTTAATCAATTTCAGAAGAAGTTTCCAAGTAAGCATGGACAAACTTCGGCTCATATGGGTATTATGAACTCACCTCTTCGTTCATCTAGAGATCACTTGACATGTGCTTATTGCAACCAGGCAAATCATTTCTTAAATAAATGTCAGACATTTTTAAATTTGCCTCATAATGAAAAATTAAAATTTTTACATATAAATCAGAGATGTTCAAATTGTCTTGGTAAACATGCATTTTCGCAATGTCGTAGCGAAAGGCTATGTAATATTTGTCGTAAAAAGCATCATACAATTTTACACATCAATTCTTCCGTACTTAAAATTAAAAATGAAAACAATTCTGGACAAGTCAATGATCAGAATAGAGGTTTTAATAAAAATTATTCCACGTTTAGTAATAATAATAAAACCGAAAACGCTACTGATTTATTGTCAAGTCAAGGGAATACAGAAAAACAAAATTTTCAGAATCAGGGCTCTCAAAATGAAAAACCACATACACTTGTTGGCTCTAATCGTCAAATTTCAAATGATGCTTTTCCAAGTAGTCCTTTAACGGCAATGTCACACACATCATTTTCACAAAATCCAACATTTGTGTTTTTGGCTACTGCTATAGTAAATTTAAAAGCCGAAAATGGTTCTTATGTTATGGCTAGAGCTTTAATTGACCCTGGCAGCCAAAGTTCATTTATTTCACAAAAATTAGTAAATATATTAGGTGTCCGTTCTTATGACATGCAGACTCGTATCTCAGTTATTTCAAACAAAAGTACGATTGCTAATAAAATGGTAGATGTCAGAATATTTTCTAATGTTGAAAAAGAAAAATCTTTTGACGTGTCTTGTCTCATTATAGATGAAATAACTGGAAAGTTGCCTCAAGTTCAGATTAATAAAAATAATTTACATATTCCGTTTACTGTTCCCTTAGCAGATCCTTCATTCCATAGTCCATCAGAAATTGATATTCTTCTAAGTGCGGAAGTACACCGTGAACTTATCAAACCTGAAATAATTGACTTAGGAAAAGGTTTACCTATCTTACAATCTACACATTTAGGATATGTCGTTTCAGGTGCAATGTCTAACTGTCATACGTCTAAATCAAAGTCGAATGTATCATTTTTCATACAAAATTCACAAACCGATTCTTACAATCCTGGTAATGACCTTGACTCTCTTCTTTGTAAATTCTGGTCCTTAGAAGAAGTCGAAAATAAGCCCAATTTATCACTAGAAGATCTTCAGTGCGAAAAAATATTCCAGGAGACAACAAAAATTTTAGATAATGGCCAGTTTCAAGTAAATTTACCCCTTAGAAATAACGAAGATATTTCAAAATTGGGCGATTCATTTTCTTTAGCAAGAAAAAGATTTTCTTACCTAGAAAACAGATTTAAGAAAAATCCTGTGCTTTTCTGTCAGTATAAAGATTTTATTGACGAATATGTCTATTTAAATCATGCCCGATATGTGTCCCCGTCCGAGGCTGAAAAATGTAATCGTAGATATTACATGGCTCACCATTGTGTTATACGCGAATCAAGTGCCACGACAAAATTACGTGTTGTCTACGACGCTTCCATGAAATCCAGTTCTGGGTTCTCTTTGAACGATATTTTACTTAAAGGTTTTACCGTCCAACCAGAACTGTTTGACATACTTTGTAGATTTCGTTCTTCGGCATTTGTCTTTATTTGTGACATTGAAAAAATGTATCGTCAAGTTCGTGTTAATCCAGATCAATCATTTTTACAAACAATTCTATGGAGGGAAAGTTCCGAGAAGTCTTTGGAACAAATTGAGTTGACAACTGTCACATATGGTACAAATTGCGCCCCGTATCTCGCGACAAGATGTCTGGTAGAGCTCGCAAATAAAGGCAAAGATCAGTTTCCTCTTGCTTCTAAAGCAATTCTAAATCAATGTTATTTAGATGATTTTCTATGTTTCGCAAATTCCGAAGCAGAATTGGAAAAGCTAGCCCAAGAACTCATTGGTCTTTGTAAATCCGCTAGTTTTCACTTACACAAATGGGGTTCGAATTCAGAAGAATTTTTGAAGTCTTTACGTGTAAGTTACTCTCAAAATGACTATAATATAGTTTTGGAAAATACATCCAACAAGGTTTTAGGTGTAGCTTGGAGTCCTCAAGATGACAATTTTGCCATTTCACTACCAAAAAACATTTCTGACATATCTATGACTAAAAGAAATATTTTGTCAATTATTGCCCAAATGTTCGATCCCCTCGGATTTATTGGCCCTGTAATTATTCGTGCTAAAATTTTTATGCAGGAAATCTGGAAGGCCAAAATTGACTGGGATGACATGTTACCTAAGGACTTAGTTAATGAATGGCAATCATTTTCTAAACATTTATCACAACTGTTAGAAGTAAAAATTCCTCGATGTCTTTTGATGCAGCTTGGCTGTCTTAAGGTTGAGTTGTTTGGATTTTCCGATGCAAGTCAAAGAGCTTACGGTGCTTGCCTATATGCTCGTGCTATCTATGAAAACAGAGAAGTCTCTTGTCGGTTAATATGTTCAAAATCCAGAGTCGCGCCTATTAAAACCGTGACCCTACCCCGACTTGAACTATGTGGAGCGGTCTTGCTCTCTAAATTATGTGTCAGAGTCATTTCAATATTTAAAGACGTTCTACAATTTGAAAGTATCAATCTTTTTACCGATTCTCAAGTTGTTTTAGCTTGGATTAGATCTCATCCTTCTCGGTGGTCTACGTTTGTCGCAAATAGAGTTTCGAAAGTACAGGAATTAACTTCAGAAAAATGTAAGTGGTACTATATTCCTACTCACGAAAATCCAGCAGATTTTGTCTCTCGAGGATTGAACCCCCATGAAATAAAAACCTGTACTCTTTGGTGGCGCGGCCCAGAAATGTTACGTCAATTTGAATCTAATTTCAAAAATTATAGCAGTCAAATAACAGATACTTCTGAAGAAGAAAAAATTGTCACTTCTAAAGTACACTTTCAAAGTAACGCCGAATCGGACTTAGAAAATATTTATTTAAAATTTTCTTCATTTACGAAATTACAAAGAGCTTTAGCATATTGTCTAAGATTTGTCAATAATATTAAATCAAAAAATGAAAAATTGCTAGGCCCACTTTCAGTAAAAGAACTTCAAAAGGCCTTAGACTTAATCATCAAATTTGTACAAAACAAATATTTTTCACAAGAAATATCAGAATTAAATTCCAACAAATTAGTTACCTCCAAAGCCATAAGATCTTTAAAACCCTTTTTAGACAAAAATGGATTTCTACGCGTGGGTGGTCGTCTATCCCAGGCAGAAATTTCATATGATCATAAACATCCTTTACTCCTACCGTCGAAAAATCATATTGTCAATTTATTATTGAGAAAAGAACATCTTCTTCTTTATCATGCTGGAGCTAGGACAGTACTGTCAAATTTTCGTTTGAAATATTGGCCACTAAATGGATTAAAAGAAATTAAAAAAATAATCAGAAACTGTGTAATCTGTTTTAGATTTCGAAATAATACCAGTTCTCAACAAATCATGGCAGATCTACCAAAAGATAGAGTCACTATTGTTAGGCCTTTCTTTTGTGTTGGCGTAGATTTTGGTGGTCCGCTTTTAATTAAAGCATCTAATCTTCGGCGTGTGCCGCTAACAAAATGTTATATTGCTATATTTGTGTGCATGGCTACGAAAGCCGTACACATTGAACTCGTTTCAAGCCTATCTACAGATGCATTTCTATTAACATTAAAGCGTTTTATTGCACGTCGTGGAAATCCACAAACAATTTACTCTGACAATGCTACCAATTTTCTTGGAAGTCGAAATCAACTAAGAGAAGTTACTGACTTTTTTAAGACAAAACCAAATTCAGAAATTATTTATAATTATCTTTCTTCCATGGAAATTCAATGGAAATTTATTCCTGCCCGAAGTCCTCATTGGGGAGGTTTATGGGAAGCAGCTATAAAAAGCGCTAAATTTCACATCACTCGTATTATTGGCAACAGTCATTTAACATTCGAAGAGCTTAGTACAGTGTTGTCTCAGATTGAAGCTGTTCTCAATTCGCGACCACTGTGTCCCTTGTCTGAAGACCCGTCTGACCTTGAATGTTTAACGCCAGGTCATTTTTTAATAGGTACAAGCCTAATGTCTTTTCCAGAAACAGATCTAATCGAAACTCAAGTGAATCGTTTAACACGTTGGCAGCACTGCACCAAATTACAACAGGACTTTTGGAAACGATGGTCTGTTGAATATTTGAATAATTTACAGAAACGTTCTAAATGGCTGTTAGAATCAAATAATGTTCAACCCAATACCATTGTGTTGTTAAAAGAACATAATGTCCCACCTTTAGTTTGGCCAAGAGCCAGAGTTTTAGAATCTATTCCCGGACCTGACAATAAAGTAAGAGTAGTCAAACTCAAAACTAAAGATGGTGTTTTTACACGACCAATTACCAAGGTCTGCATTTTGCCGATCAGTGACAATTTAGAATTAAATGTACAGCCCTAATTAGATACGTCTGTCAAAGTTAAATTATCTATTCATGAATATTCGTGATTTAAATTGTCTGTCCATCAAGTATGTTTATGCTTGCTTGTCATTGACTTTAAGTCTTTTTGACGTTGTCACGCCAACGGGCGGAGTATGTTTGTAAAACAAATACTATCTTCGTTTTGTATTTTTAAAAGAACCGCGTCTCGGTGTCATAACTAACCAATCAGGGTTAAAGACGTCAGACGTAGTTGTCGTTGCACGGCAACCTAACTTCAAAAAAAAGAATGTCAACATCAACCTTTTGTCCCGTACGTAGCGTTTTGCCGATCGTGCTCTTCCGAAGGCGCGCTTCCTAGACTACCACGTCGGTAGAAGTTGTCCGTATAGTTTTATTATACTGCGCGAGTTACGCGTTTTACCGTTGTCCTTGGCTTTGTCTTGTGGGTATAAACCGTCCTACAAATTTCAAATTTTATCGCCGTGTTTGGCATCTGTCAATGTCTATACAAGGTTAAATTAAAGTTAATGTCGACTTTGCAACCTTTCCTTTTTTGTCAGTTGTAAACTTTGTAAAAGTTAGTTTAAGAAGATTAAACGAAATATATGGTAGAAAATAAGTTAAAGAGTTTAACTACAACTACAGCAACCTATGAAGATATTCGATGGGGAATTCCTGACTTTTCAGGTGTGGAAACAATAATGTTGTTACCATAGACAGTTACAGCGGGATTGTATCCGAAATCAAAACGTCCCGACTGTACATGTCCTCCTCGACTTCTTCTGATTGAATGCATTTGGGAGACCCAATTTTTGACTACTTTTTCACTACTTTGGTATATTTTTAATAGTGCATTGAATGTTCCGTCCAAGGTCGGGAATGGTTCTTGGCTTATTCCTGTAAACCAGCGATTTTACATAACCCCATAGAAAGAAGTCCAAGGGTGTAAAATCTCATGATCTTGGTGGACAGTCGACATTACCATTTCTTGAAGTAATGCATCCAGGAAACATTTCTTCGAATAGATTCTCACGGGAAGTGTGACAAGTCGCACCATCTTGTTGAAAGAAATCACTGTTTATCCCTAGGTTTAACAGTTCAGGCCAAAGATAGTCCGTCAGCATATTCATATACCGCTCGCCATTAACAGTAACATGGTTTTCATCGACATCTTCGAGAAAATACGGTTCGATCACGCATTGAGCCCAAAAAGCGCACCAAACAGTGACTTTCTGAGGATACAGCGGCAATTCCTGAATCTCTTGAGGGTTTTCATCAGCCCAAATCCTAGTTATGTTTGTTAATGAATGCGTTAAGCAGAAATGCGCTTCGTCGGAATAGATTATTTTATAACATGCATTTTGATGATAAATACGAATGATTTCTACGCGCTGTTAAATCTTGTACCTTTCCATAATTATTTGCCTCAATGTACTAATCACAACGGTCAAAGGTTGGCGTTTATATGTCAAACGGTGTTGCCGTGGTTATCAGTGGCGGCTCAAGGTCTACGAAATTGGGAGGTCAAAGAAATTAAAAAACTTTCAGACGAATTAATAATAATTTAAGCGGCGGCGGCGCATCCACATTTTATAAAAATATAAATATATAAGTAGAGTAACAGAAAAACCTACCAGGTAGCTTTTTCTCCAACGGGATTCATTAAGTCACATAACAATACAGTTTTTTAAGCTCACAGGTATTTACATTTTTTTAAACTTTAAGTCAACTTTTCTGTCTTTAGAATTCGCAAAATGGTCTTATCACTAACTCGTTAAAATTTGGAAAGTTGGTAACCCTTTTTAAAGTAGAAAAACTACACTCACTTTCCACCGTTGTCATTGGTAAAGTGCACAAAATATTTAAAAGCGTATTTTTTTATCTAAGACATCCCTCGTAGACTTCAAGTCTAAGTACTAACGAAACATAGCGAGTGCATAAGTTGGAAGGGGAGAAGTATTTTCTGGCTCGAAAGAGAAAACCAAGCTTTTTAGCTGCCGATGTGGCTACTGAAGTAATGTGTTTGTGCCAGCTGAGATCATGTTCAAAAGCGACGCCAACAAGATCGAATGTTTCATTGTTTTGTAGGGCCTGGTCATTCATGTGGATGGGGTAAGCGTTGCCAGATTTTTGCGTGACAGGGAGCAAGACTGGGTTTTGGAGGCGTTGAACTGAACAAGGTTCTTAGCACCCCAGTCTAAGATTAATTGGAGATCTTGGGAAAGGGTAGATGAATCTGCGTCTATTAACCAACTCTTGATTCGAAACTTGTCTGGAAAAATGAATATTGGAGTGAAGAGTACTATCGTCAGCATAACTGTGGATGGGGTTGGTAGTTGAAGAGAGCAGGTCATTAATGTGAAGAAGAAATAGGGTTGGTGCCAGGACTAAACCTTGGGGGACGCCAGCATTGATAGGATGGAAGTTAGATGAGTGACCGTCAACCACAACAGATATGGGCCGATTAGAGAGGAAGCTACCGATCCAGGTACATCGTTTGGTAGGAAGACCGTAAGAAGGTAGTTTGTTGAGGAGTGCGGCTTGCCATACTTTGTCAAAGGCCTTGGAAATATCAAGAGCAACAATCTGAGATTCGCCATAAAATAAGAAGAGACTTGTTCCAGTTATGTGTGACAAAGCTCAGGAGATCAGCTGTGGATCTTTGGTGACGAAATCCGTACTGTCTGTCATGAATGATTTTGTGTTTTTCTAGATATTTTAGAATTTGCAAGTTGATCACTTTCTCCATAACTTTGCTGACAATGGAGAGAAGAGAGATAGGTCTATAATTGGATGGAAGGGACTTGGAACCTTTCTTCGGTACAGGCTGCACACGAGCAGTCTTCCAGATATCTGGGAAGATACCCTTGTCATAAGAGATCTGGAAAAGACGAGTTAAGATGGGTGCAAGTTCTGGAGCGCATTTTTTAAAGACAATTGCTGGTATGCCATCCAGACCGGAGGACTTTTTGGTGTCGAGGGATAGAAGAATTTTTTGAACTTGCTTGACCTTAAGTATTATATCGGGCATTTTGTGGGGTACAGACTTAGTGGTCGGAAGAGCGAAATTGGGAGGGGGGGATCAGGGTGGAATTGGCAGCGAATTGTTTGGCAAATAGTTCAGCTTTCCCTTTAGAGGTGGAGATAATTTCGTTGTCAGAGGTCAGGGGAGGAAAAGTGCTTCTACAGAAGATTTGACTAATGTTTTTGGCAAGGGACCAAAAGGATTTGCTGCCATTGGGATAGGAAAGCACTCTATCTTTTATGCGGTTGTTAAAAGCATTTTTGGACTCTAAGATAGTTTGATTGTATTGATTTCTTGCCTCGGTGAAAATTAGACGATTTTCGGGTGTAGGATTTTGAAGATACCTTTTGTGAGCTTGGACTTTTTTGAGCCTGGCTTTATCACAGGCCTTGGAGAACCATGGCTTCTGGTGGTGGAGTTTAGGTTTCTTGCGGGTATGTGGAATGAAACCTTCAATACCTGCTTGAATAACGTCTGTGATATGACAGCAAATTTCGGAGGGATCGGGAGTGGAAAAACAGACGGGGTTCCAAGGGAAAGCAGAGAAGAAGTTTCGAAGACCATCCCAGTCGGCAGAATTGTAGTGCCATATCGTGCGTTCTGGCATGATTTCAGCAAACTCGGGGTGTATTGGACAAGAGACGGTAATGAGGCCATGATCTGAACGACCAAGGGGAGCGCATACAGATGTTAAGTATTACTCAGGATGGGTGGTAAGAAAAAGATCTAGTGGATTTGCATTATGGGTAGAAACGCGGGGAAAGCATGTTGGCTCTCTGATCAAATTGGTGAGCGAGTTGCTGATTGCGAAGTTTTCTGCTGCTCTGCCTTCTGGGTCAGTTTTTGTGGATCCTAACCATTGCTTGCTATGGATGTTGAAGTCGCCTAGGACGATAACTTCAGCGGAAGGAAATTCAGAGATGAGATGGTCGATTTCTGCCGACAGAAAGTCAAAGAATTCATTGTAGGATTTGTCTGATGGGGAGCGACAGATGCAACAGATAAATTTAGTGGAAGATTTAATGGTGAGTTTTAGCCAGAGAATATCGGGCTTGCCTGATTCCAGGTTCGGGAGTCTGGTGCAAGAAAGGCTGCTGCGAACGTAGGCACATACCCCACCATGAAGACGGAAAGATGACAGAAGTTCATAACCTGGAAACAGGAGATGATTGGTTGAGGATTTGGGTTTCGGTCAGAAAAAGCATGTGGGGTTTGCATGATTGGAGATAGTGGTGGACAGAGTCCAAATTGGAATTAAGCCCGCAGATGTTGGCAAAGGTTACTATGCTCTTGGAATTCTTCAATGGAGGGCCACCCTGAGCACCCCTCGCCCGGAGATCCGAATGGAGGGGTAGTTTACCTCCGGAATTTTTAACCCCTGGGAGCGCCATCATCATTTTCACATTTGTTTTTGTTTTTTTGAAGCTGGACAGTTAGAGGAGAGTAGGATTAGAAAAGAGAAGAGAAAGAATGACAGTCTGAAGAAGAAAGGAAAAGAAAACCGACTCACGCACCCAGGGCTGGAAACATCCGCTAAGATTTCACCAGCTCTTTAAGTGGTTGCGCGGGGTGGTACCTCCTTGGTCGAGGAAAAGATCCTCTACCACCTGTAACTATTGTTTTAATACTTTTAATGTTATTTTTATTTACATATAATATGTATTAGGCTGATTTCTAGAATAGCATCACTGTATTTTTTTGGCATTAATAAAGATCTGCCTATCTTCGTTTTTTTTAATACATATGTACTTTATTTTATTAAAATTTAATTTTACCAAAAACATTTTTAACATAGTGAAATTTATGTAAAGGTGGGTTATCCTTCACAGAAATCTAAATACAAAAAACAAAAAAGTAACACCACTCTCCATCCTCCCTTTGACAGACTTTCTCCCAGATTTGAGGTACAATTCTTCGCTGTAAATAAAAAACACTAAGAAATAACTTGAGAATGACAAAATAATCTGTCAAAATATTGTTTTTATTTAACACAGTTATATTAGGTTTGTTGCAACAGAAGTTTACTGAGTTTGCGCAAAGCCATTTTACTGTTCCAACAAGTCAATTTAAAAATTAAGAATTTATAGTGCAGTGTTCCAAGAACGAGTGAATTGTGTTCCGAACTAATTCTGAAGCGGTAATTATTTCCGAAAAAATTGCGTTTAAATTTAGGTTGTTAAAGAGCTTTAAAAGAGCTGCAGCGCCATCGTTTTCTCGGAAATCCTCTCTCTCATAAATTATACTTAATTCTGTTTTGAGTTTAGCAGAATCTCTATGTGTTTTTAATCAATTTTAAAATATTTTCTGGAAATTGTTTTTTAAAATCGTTATAATTTTCTTTACGGAATAATTGTTCCAGAACAAGATGATCAGAAAATTTAAAACAATTTTCCATTTCTAATATTATATCTCATATTTCTAAAGCTATTCTTTTTTTAGATTCCTGGCGTCCGGTGGTTCGTCGTTTATTAGTACTTTTAATTTCGCAAAATTTTTCATCGTTTAGGATTTTCTCTCGAATTTGTTGAATAATTTGTTTAAAATTAAATATCATTTTGTGTACATCCGTGGCATCTATTTTTCTCTTCTGTAATCCGTTAAATAATATTTCACAGTGTGGTAAAATTTAAAAAATTATATTAAGCCAATATAAAAAGTCACTGTTGTTTACATAGTTTAGTAATCCTGTTGCTTGTTGTAAAGAACTCTGGTCATCTTCTAAATCAATAATTTTTTCTAAGCAAAGTTTTAAATTTTCCTGATGGTCAAAAATAGTTTCTACACATCTAGTATAAAACTAGTTTCTACACATCTAGTATTAAAATACCACCGTGTTGGCGCTGCTTTGGGAAGGCGATTTTTAACTACTTCATCTAAAACTTCAGTTCTTTTAGACGACCTTCCAAAAAAGCTTGAAAATGCATGTAAATTGGCAAAGAATATTTTAATACATTTTTCTTTACCAGCGGCTGTCAAACATTGTGCCTTCCAAAACATAGCGAATTATAAAAACAGATTGGGCGTTGTCCGAACTATCCGTTGTTTCGTCCAACTGGATACCTAAAAAAGGTGCATTTTTCACTTCTTCACTAATATGTTTGTGTGCAACAAACAACATTGAATCCAGCAAGTCGTTTTGAATAGTTTTTGAAACTCTTTTAAAAGATTTACTATTTTCTAAATGGTCTTTAAAAATTGAGTCCAGCTCCGCAACAAAATTATAAGCCCTTGAAAAATACCGGGGCTTTCTGAAGATTCGCTTTCATCATGACCCCTTAGGGCAAGTTCAAAAGCGCCACAAAATTTTATACAGTTCGATATTTTATTTAAAATGCACCGGTTCTGAGAAACAGTTTCATTAAAAACTTGCACAGATTTTCTGTAAGCACTGTCAAGTTGTTGTCGGATATCCACTCTACAAAGTGCCGAAAAACTAACCATACACTTAATATGTTTGGCGGCTAAGGTGTATTTTTTATTTTTTTCCTTTAAATGTTTTAAATCATTCACCCCTGTTTTACTCCATATATCGCCCGAAAATGAAAACAACAAACAGGGAAAGCAAAAAAACACGTTTTTGCCTTTGCAACCACATATAAAATCCCACAAATCATACATCGTTTCTATTTACACTTTTATTTTTGTCCTGGGTCAGTTGTTTTAAAGTTAGTTCAGGCAAGGGCCGTCCACGCTCTTTAAATTCCAAACGTTTTTCGGGTGACAAACCATTTTCTTTTATAGCCATAATCTCACAGACAACACACCGATCCGACGACATTTTAACAATAGGTATATTGTAACAACTACCTATTAAGTAAAAACTATAAAAAAATAAACAAAACCACTAATAAAATTACAATTCCAGTCGAAAATTTGCGCAAAAGTTCACCGAGAACGCATCAGCTAATGGTTCACGGAAGACTGAAAAGAGCAACGAGAGAGAGAAACCCAAAGACAGGTGCATAGTTCCACCCTGTCGGTACGATTGGTCTTCGGTCAATGCCGGTGCAGACAGTAGGGAGTTTTTGCCATCAGAAAATGCGGTCACGCAAACGCTAAACTGAAGAGGTTTGCGTGGTGCTTCCAAAACAGATTTTGCAATTAATTATACGTTAAACATTGTACAGAAATTTTGTATTTGTAGCAAGTAGAGGTGGTTGACCGTTCTCGAGTCTCCGCATGCGCAGTAGGGTCGACCTTGAACGCCCAGCTGTGCTATTGTTATTTGGCCTTGATATGCGCAGGTGTTATTCCAAGGGCAAGGTCAAGAACTTGGCCTTGAACGCGAGCAGATGTTTCTTTGTTTGGTGATGACCAGGTGGACGACGCTTATTTCAAGGTTACATTTGCTTGGTCTTGAACGCGAGCAGATGTTTCTTTGTTTGGTGATGACCAGGTGTGCGAGACTGATTTCAAGGTTACATTTGCGGTGCATATTTCCGATGAATGCGAGCAGATGTTTCTTTGTTTGGTGATGACCAGATGTACGAGACTGATTTCAAGGTTACATTTGCGGTGCATATTTTCAATGAATGCGAGCAGCTGTTTCTTTGTTTGGTGATGACCAGGTGGACGACGCTTGTTTTGTATTTTTCGAGGTCGTCGGATGTATTCCTCCAACCATAAATAAATACTTGACCTTGGATTACTTCCTAATAAATATGGCTCATTTCGAAAATAGCTTTCATTGTCACTCATACATCGTATGCGTCAACTGTTGCTTTGGCATATAAAGTATTGTGTTTGGGGTGTATTCTACAAGTGTTTATTCAAGGTACTTGACAGTAATTGTTTTTATTGTATTTTAAATCATGAGTATTTCAAAGCAGACCATAGCCGAAATTAACAATATGATAAACCAAGATATTCAATTTCTGGAACGTAGAAAATTCTCTACATTAACGGTGGGCAAAATTTATATGATAAAAAAAATTAATTCTTTGACTTCACGTTTTGGAAAAGCCATTGTCGTCACATTGTTTGATCCAACACATCAAGCAACATTTGAAACATTTTTACCATCACGCGTAGCTGAAATTCTGACAGAGGATACTATTGAAATGATGAATAACTCCGGTGATCAGTACACCTTAACTTATTTTGGGCAAAGCTCACATGTATTCTCTGGAGGTAATACTAGAGCGTTGTTAAATTTTGGTTGTTTGTAATATATTGTTGATTAGGCTATTTTAATGTTGATTTAAAATGTAATAAAATAGTTCTTGTTAAGTATATATCGAAAAACACACACTCACACACAATCACATGTCCATTATTTTCTATTTAAGATGTGTGACTGCCCTACTGTCATTGAAAATCGAGATATGTACATGTACATTAATTGGTTATCATGTAAATTAAGAGAGCTGGCTGAAGAAATACTACACTTTGCAAATTATGGTAAATCCGATGTGGGTTTTAGTGAAAGTCAGTATAGGAAGTATATGAAAGACGTTGTAAATTTCACGGCTGGAGCACATACGTGCGAGAAATACCTATATGGAACCATTGATCTGGACGAATTTTGCGCTGGAATGATAAATGAAGAATTGGGAAGCTACCTATTCGAAGTGCCTCATTTACCCGATGAATTAGCTACAAAATATGGTTTGGCTCCCGCAGATGATACCACTATTCTTGATGACCTTGGAAATAAAGCAGTCACCAATGAAGTTGATAGTAAAGCATTGGCTACTGTTAGCGATGACGAAATGGAGTGTGTTCAAGAAGATGAAGAAAATCTTTAATTCATTGTATAATACAACAACATGAGATGTTAAATAAATGATTATGTACCTAAATTATTGTTTAATTTTTTTATAAATAGGCAACCTTCACAAAAATCACATCAGTTTAAGCTAAAAATGGGTCGTGTTAACAACACAATTGATAAATTTGGGCGCCAAAAATTTAATGAGCAAAATCACATTGTTCTTGTTGGACAATCAGGAGTTGGATTTAGATTGACCGATGATGGTTAATACAAGGGAGATCTCCAACTAATGTAGCACCACCAAAGAATCCTGGGGATGCCGCTAATCAGGAATATGTTCTTGAACAAAGGCGTTAAATTATTAAACAACTTAGTGAATTAGTGAATAATGATGTTTTGCAATATGTTAAAAAGAACTTAATGAAATGAATAAAAAGCCTGCTGAAGAGGCGAATGAAGATTTTTTGCAATCTGTTACAAAAAGACTTAAGGAAATTGATTCAAAATTGTTTAATCAAGAAAAAGCTATTCAGCGTATACGTATTACGCGCATGTAGAGAAAGAAACAAGTCGATTCTGTGTATGGTGACCTCGATTTTACATGGGATATGAGAGTGGAGGGGTTTGAAGGTCACCTAACAGATACAAATAGAGGCACAAAAATTTCTTGTTTCAGTCTGCATTTCAGTACTTCCAGAATACTACATAGTAATTTATTTCCTCAAAATGCAGTCACCAAAAAGTGAACGTCAACTTGTAGTTGTTCGTCCATTCTCTGTAAACGGTCGTCAGATGTGTGCCAATTGCGAAAATTGGGAATTTATTAGTGGAATAATGGGTTTCTGTGAATGGTGTCAAAATGAGTACCATAAGAAACATGGGATGAAATCACCGCAACAAATATCTCGTGAAAATTCTAGTGAATCTCTGCAAAGTCTCGCTGTCTCAGTGGGAGGTTCATCAGAACATAATAATCACGATACGCCGGAATTCAGCCAAGAAGGGCAGCGCTGGACTTCTTCAAGCAATTTTGAAGATCTCGAAATAATTAAAGTAGGTATAGTTAGTGCGTTCTGCCCCACTCCGTCCTCCGGAGGAGGTGGTGCAGTATTCCGTGACGTCATATCTCGGCCCCCTTTGCGCAGGCGTAAATTTCAAGTACGTCATCGAAGTCTACGTCAGTGGAGCTTACGTCAGCGATATAAATGTCAGCTGTCAAATGTCAAATGTTACCTGTCACTTATCACCTGTCACTTGTCAGATGTTAAAATTAAAAACTGACGCGGGTCACGTGTACAAAATGACGTCATAAGACATGCGTAAAAGTATGTCAGCTGTCACCCGTCATTGAAGATATGTCAACTGTCACCTGTCACTTGTCAAACGTCAAAATAAAAAGTTAACATATGTCACGTGTTCGGGGCGGCGAGAGAAGGCGTTTAAAAAAAGAATGCCGTCGATCGGCCCTTTGGTTCCGGAGATATAGTTTTTTGCGATTAGCGGCCTAACGGCTGAAGGTGGAGAGCCGAACTTCGCATGGGGGATAGTGGTGGAGCAGATCTTTCGATTTATCAAATTATTTTTCAAAAATCTCAACTGATAGTAAAAAATTAGATTTCAAAATTTTTACATCATCCTGTATTAAAAAATTAGATTTCAAATCATTAGATTTATCAAATTATTTTTCAAAAATCTCAACTGATAGTAAAAACTTAGATTTCAAAATTTTTACATCATCCTGTATTAAAAAATTAGATTTCAAAATTTTTACATCATCCTGTATAGTAAATTTTCGATTAAGTATATAAATTATGAATATTAGTGGATTTAATAACAGAAAAATAGGCATTAGTTCTTCTTCGGAACCTACTAGGATGTGATCACCAAAAATAAGATGACAAAATTTCCACATCACTCTGTATAAGAAATTGTGAATTTAAGTATATTTGTATACCCTGTCTACCGCAATATTACATCCTAGATTGAATCATCAGTGGAAAAATCCCCAACTCAAGCGAGCTAAAGAATTAACACACACGAGGCAAGGTTAGCGTAAGTGTGAAGTTAAGCATGTTGACTAAGCAATTATTATATTTGTATTACATGTACGTGTTATCCTGAGTAAAGTGGTGTGAAGATAAGTCATATTGACTAAACAATTACCATATTTGTAGTACAGGTACAATGATCATGCAATTTAATGTAAAGCGTGAATAGGTACGATCAGATCAGCGGGGAGTGGTAGTAGGAATTAAAATATTTATTTCTAGCAAAGTCACGTAGGTGAGAACAGCAGTACAACCTCGAAACAGCTAAAAACAACTTAGGAACAAACCCTGTTTCAGGAAACCACTTAAACGTCGAACTGCTCAACCACTTAACAGCTAAAAAAAAACATATCCTGTTTCTAAACAACAACTAATAAACAGACCCGGTTTCAGGAAACCACATAAACGTCGAACTGCTCAACCACTTAACAGCTAAAAAACATACTCTGGTTCGGAAAACAACTCCCCAACAGCTATGAAACAACGAAGAAATAGGTCTTGTTTCTGGAAACAGTAATTCGTATTCGTACTTGCTAATATAGAAACAAGATACAGACTATTTTCGTCAAAAATATGTGGGTACTAATGGTGCTACTAATAATCAGACATTTATCTGTGAAAAAAAAGCATCCATCCCATTCTCCCTTTCGGTCTGATTTCCAAATAAAAATTTCGTTCAAAGATCTCTAATAATTGAATACATAGATACGATTTTCTTTTGACAGAAAGGAAGGAATAGGACTGGAAAGAATTAGGTACACAACAAGTTTGATACTCATATCAAGCCCTAAACCCGCGAGATTCAGTATAACACTCGTCGTCTTAAAGAACAGCTAAAAACAGCTAAAACAGACCCTGTTTCTGGAAAACAGTTAAAAAAACAGACCCTGTTTCTAGAAAAATAGCTAATAATCAGACCCTGTTCGGGAAAAACAGCTGAAAACAGACCCTGTTTCTGGAAAACAGCTAAAAAACAGACCCTGTTTCTAGAAAAACAGCTAAGAAACAGACCCTGTTCTGGAAAACAGCTAAAAACAGACCCTGTTTCTAGAAAATAGCTAAAAAACAGAGCCTGTTTCTGGAATCAACTAGGAAACATCTAAAAACTACTACTACTAAACAGACCCTGTTTCAGGAAACCACTTAAACGTCGAACTACTCAGCGACTTAACAGCTAAAAAACAGACCCTGTTACGGGAAACAACTAGGAAACAGCTAAAAACTACTACAGTAATTCGTATTCGTACTTGCTAATATAGAAACAAGCTACAGACACTAATAATCATACTTTACCAATCAATATCCTAAAATTGCTCGAGAATACATATCAAAATAGTGGAGAGATTCCCCTGATAGTAATCTAACACAGGGTGGTAAGCACGATAGCGAAACTGAAGCATGGAAACTGAGAGATTCACGGGTTGATTTAAAAAAAATTACGATATTCAAGTAGACGATATTGAATACCGAGGAACTCAAGGGCTCTACGATCTTCTGTTTGTAAAAACCTATTTATCATAAAAAGAAAGATGAGATATAATAGAAAGATATTCTTGTACGAACAAACCTTTACCGGAAGGATAGTGGTCAGTTAAAAGGAAAGAGATCTGACAAATATAAAAAATAGTGTTAAACCCTTACTCTCAGTATCGGCAGAAGTTTCGAAACTTAGAACGAAATCAGCAAAAACACCTCCAAGTACAACAAGAATCCCAACAAAGTCGAAGTAGTCGTCGTCGCCGTCGTTGTCGTCATCAAAATTAGGTCAAGCGTTAATGGAATACAACGAAAAACCCAAAGAATTTGGGTACTATGATGACGTAAACGAGTCGGTTGAAAGGCTAAAAAAGCTAGAAGCTTCCAATCAGGTTGCCAACAATAATAACATGAACGAAATTTGGAGCAGTTTACAAGAACGGGGACAACTTGGAGTAATTGAATTCTACAGTGAGGGCATAAAGTCTGGAAACACCTAGTTTTTTACGAAACTATACATTTTCGGAAGAAACGCCGAAACACGTCGATTTTGTTCTCATTTTCTACACATTCTGAAAATATTTGATTATATACAGGGTGTGCCATAAAAGTTGGGCATTTGTCAAATTTGATTTTTTAAATAGAACACCCTGTATATTATTCCATTTTTGAATTGTGCGTTAGAAAATCAACATCTTTTTTATAAACCACCCTTCCTCTAAAATCAATTGTTTGCGAGATATTGCAACTTGAAAATTGTTAGCCCGCAAAATTAAATAAAGTCAAATAATAATTTAACACATTTTTATTTTAACAACAACAATCCAACTGAGACAATTTTAACGCAGCAAATAGCAAATGCTGAAATTGTTGACCGTTAACTTCCCGGCAATATCCTAGCCTATCCATAAACTCCTTTTGTACGTTACGGATGAAAGGTGGTGAAATTTGCCGAATTTCATCCCTTATACGATTTTTTAAAGCTTCTATGTTAGGAGGTCTGTCAAAGTAAACTTTACTTTTTAAATAACCCCACAGGAAATAATCAAGGGGGGTCAAATCCGGTGATCTCGCAGGCCATTCTATGGGGCCACGATGTCCTATCCACCTGTTAGGAAATATCTCGTTGAGATATTGCCTAACAGCTAGAGCATAGTGAGGTGGGGCCCCATCTTGTTGAAACCACATTGTTAAGGCTGGTGTATCAGGCTCATCACCTGGATATCGCTGAGCTAAGGCAGGAATTAACTCTACTTGCAGAAAGTATATAGATACATTTGGCCCGGTCAAATTTTCGTCAAAAAAATAGGGACCAACAATCTGGTCTTGAAATATTCCTGCCCAAACGTTGACTTTTTCGGGATGTTGCGTATGAGCCACTTGAGCCCAATGGGGATTCTCTTTATACCAATACCTACAGTTTTGCCGGTTGACAGTACCATTGAGAAAAAAGGTAGCTTCATCCGAAAATAAAACATTTGCACAAAACAAGGGATCCATGTTGCACCGTTCTTGCATATTTTCACAAAACTGGAGTCGGCGGTCATAGTCATCTTCGTTTAATTCATGTATTAGTCTTACTTTGTATGGATGATATTTCTCTTTATGCAGAATATTTTTCACTGATGACTGACACACGTTTAAATCTAATGCCACTTGATGGGTTGACAAATGTGGATTCTCGTTGTAACTGAGTAAAACATCTAATTTAATATTATCATCTAATTTGGGCCTACCTGTCCTGGGCAGATCTTTTACAGTCCCATGTTCATGAAATTTTTTGATAATTTTGCTGACCGTCGATTTTGTAATTGCTTGTCGCTCTGGATGTGTGTTATTAAAAAGTTCGCAAACTTCGTCAAGATGCCTACGACGATCTCCCCAGCCAAACATCATAAGGATTTCAATCCTTTGGGTCTCGGAAAGCATATTTTAAGATACAAATTACTATCTTATTTAAATGTGTTTGATTTTTGACACAACTATCATAATGGGACATGCTGGTTTCCAGGGTAGTGCAATAATTCAAGGTGTAGGAATTACCAATTTTCAAGTTGCAATATCTCGCAAACAATAATTGACTTTAGAGGAAGGGTGGTTTATACAAAAGATGTTAATTTTCTAACGCACAATTCAAAAATGGAATAATATACAGGGTGTTCTATTTAAAAAATCAAATTTGACAAATGCCCAACTTTTATAGCACACCCTGTATATAATCAAATATTTTTAGAATATGTAGAAAATGAGAACAAAGTCGACGTGTTTCGGCGTTTCTTCCGAAAATGTATAGTTTCGTCAAAAACTAGGTGTTTCCAGACTTTATGCCCTCACTGTATAAAGAAGAATTTATATTTGATTCGCAAATCTTATTACATACTGTAATCTACGAGGACGAAGAAGGGGGTGATGGCCAGCGCAACAATCGTTTAGACGAGTTTTCGATGTATGAATATATTATAAAACTAGCAAGTACAAAAATTATTTATTTAACCACAAGATATAACGATATTTAACAACTTTATATACGAAATTAGTTAATAATAGTAAACAGGCTACTGCTAGGAATACAAGGAGACTAGAAATACTGTTCATATTTTCGGATAAAGATGGGGGTTAGTGTAGAATTAGTACTAGTTCAGAGTTTCGGTTAAAGATGGGGTTAGGGTAGAATTAGTACTAGGAAAAGATGTTTCGACTGATGTAAAAACTTTTCGAAAATCTCTAAGACCATCGCTAGAGGTCTTAATGGCTAAATGCGTCTTTCATATTAGTAACGACAAGAAGGGAAGGATTCCGAATGTTGGAGAGAGTTAAACAGGATACAACTAGGAATACAAGCAAACTAGAAATACTGTTCAGAGTTTCTGATAAAGATGGGGTAGAATTAGTACTAGGAAAAGATGTTTCGACTGATGTAAAAACTTGTCGAAAATCTCGACTAAGATCATCGCTAGAGGTCTTAATGGCTAAATGCGTCTTTCATATTAGTAACGGCAAGAAGGGAAGGATACCGAATGTTGAAGAGAGATAGACTCGGTTAAATCGTATGGAAAGAAACCGAAAACTAGTAAATATATACTGTTTAAGTACGAAAATACCAGTTTATGTATAGTCGGGCTATTCAAAACGTAGAAAGAGATAGAACAATATAGACAAAAATATTAGGGAATACGTACAAGATATAAGAATATAGCGCAATGTTTTCAAAGAGAAGTAGTTACCACGAAAATATATGGTAGCGAGCACAGGAAAACAGACAGGAGGATGATGCAAGTAGTTAATATTCCATATAGATCTGTCGGAGCATGATATCAAGTTAAAAGAGACTAAAGAAGTGTTTAGTAAATTTATATCCTACTATAATGAAATAGAACAACTGTATGGGGTTGAAAAATATTATAATGTAGACAAAGGCCTCTGGAAAACAGTCCCGAAACCGATATAAAACAACTAAGAAACAAACCCGGCTTCAGGAAACCTCTTGAACGTCTAACTGCCCAGCCACTCAACAGCTAAAAAATAGACTCTGTTTCTGGAAACAACTAGGAAACAGCTAAAAACAACTAATAAACAGGCCCGGTTTCAGGAAACCACTTAAACGTCTAACTGCCCAACCACTCAACAGCTAAAAAAACAGACCCTGTTTCTGGAAGCAACTAGGAAACAGCTAAAAACAACTAATAAACAGGGCCGGTTTCAGGAAACCACTTAAACGTCTAACTGCCCAACCACTTAACAGCTAACAACCCTGTTTCTGAAAACAACTCCCGAAAAGCTATAAATAGAGAGAGAAATAGGTCTTGTTTCTGGAAACAGTAATTCGTATTCGTACTTGCTAATATATAAACAACATACAAACTATTTTCTTCAAAAATATAAGGGTACTAATGTTGCTACTAATAATCAGACATAATATATGTCTGTGAAAAAAATTAGCACCCAGCCCATACTCCTTTTCGAACAGAATTTAAAATAAAAATTTCGCTCAAAGATCTTTAAGAACTGCATACGTAGATACAGACTATTTTCTTTTGACATAAAGCCGCCAATAGGGCTGGAAAGAATTAGGTACACCACAAGTTTGATACTCATATCATACCCCAAACCCTAGAGATTCAGTGCGTCTTAGAAGCAAGATGTGTTAAGTCTCTAGAAACAGAGTCTGTTAGTAGCTGGTTCATAGCTGCTTCCTGAAACTGCGGTTTTTTTCTTCAAAAACAAGGTGTTTTCCACGAAACAAGCTGTTTTGCTATTTATAAGAGTCTATTATTACTGTTCGGTGTTGTTGTTATTTTGACTTCACAATTTAGTGAGCTTGATAAAGATGTTAAGCGCTGAATAATTCAAGCATCTAAGACAATAAGAAAAAAATACTTGGCTTGAAAGTTGGAGCGGGGTGAAGGAGATGGAGCACGGGACAAGCTCTGGAAACCTACCACAAACCCTCTAAAGAAACTTGTAGAAAATTCAGTACAGACATCGCGGAAAACGAAAAGCGAAAGATTAAAGCCGAATAATCAGAAATTTGAGAAAATGAGCCCAAAATCAAGCAAAGTGAACCTCCTTATCATGTGAAATTCCCATCAAAAGAGGCCGAAATCGAATATGGAGATTTGTTCAATAACGGCTGTGATGATGATGATGATGATGATGTTTTTGTAGAAGAAAAATCCATACCGCAATTAAAAGAGGATCTAGAAACCACTTATAGAGAAAATGTTTCTGCATTTCCCAACGTTATCAATCAATATCCTAAAATTGTTCGAGAATACATATCAAAATATTGGAGAGAGATTCAGATGATATTGATCTAACACAGGGTCTTAAGCACGATATCGAAACTGACGCATGGAAACTGAGAGATTTACGGGTTGATTTTTTGAAAAATGGCGATATTCAAGTAGGCGATATTGAATACCGAGGAACTCAAGGGCTCTACGATCTTCTGTTTTTAGAAAAAACCTATTTATCATAAAAAGGAAGATGAGGAACAATACAAAGATATTCTTTTACGAACAAACCTTTACCGAAGGGATAGTGGCTAGTTAAAAGGAAATAGATCTGACAAATATAAAAATATCGTTAAACCATTACTCTCAGTATCGGTAGAAGTTTCGAAACTTAGAACGAAATCAGCAAAAACACCTCCAAGGACAACAAGAATCCCAACAAGGTCGAAGACGTCGTCGCCGTCATCGTCAAAATTAGGTGAAGCGTTAATGGAATACAACGAAAAACCCAAAGAATTTGTGTACTATGATGACGTAAACGAGTTGGTTGAAAGACTAAAAAAGCTAGAAGCCTCCAATCAGGTTGGCAACAATAATAACATGAACGAGATTTGGAGCATTTTACAAGAACTAGAACAACTTGGAGTAATTGAATTCTATAAATAAGAATTTATATTTGATTCGTAAATCGTATTACATACTGCAATCTACGAGGACGAAGAAGGGGGTGATGTAGACGAAATTTGTAATCTAAGTGGAATAGCTTTTAAGAAATGGTGAGTATACCGCTGACCGACAGACAATTAACATGGCAGAAATATTAAAAATTATTCTTGCCAACATTGAAGAAGTATTCAGTCGAAACCAGTATTATGGGTCCTGTTTACCTTCAACTTTAATGGTTTGGGAACTTGCTAAAAAATATAATGTACGTGTAGAACCAAAATGCGGAAAGCTTTTCTATGGGGAAATAGGAGGCAACACTCATTTTTGGAACGTCTTTGAAGGAGAAATTTACGAACCCACCCGCAAAGTTATAAAACAGCTGATGCCATCCGTGGACCTTACGAAATTTGTGTACAAAGAAGAGCCTAGTATAGACACAGATATGGAGACAGCAGTCATTTTGGATATTTTTAATCAGTTCCAGAGAACAAACACAACACACCAATACTTTTCCAACGCTCCAGATAAACTTAAAACTCTTAGAAAAATTATCCATAGAAATGTAGCTACATGTATGAAATAAAAAGTTTGTATTCTTTGTATTTATGTGTTATTTTATTAACCTCTTGGTGGAGAACCAGATCACCAATAAACAAAGCTGCTAGAAACAGGGTTTATTGGTTATCTGAAAGATGGCAGTAGCGTTCTATTGGGAGTCGGATAGTGTACGGATACTGTCCGGATACTATCCGGACACTGTCCGGATGGTGTCCGGATGGTGTTCGGATGGTGTTCGGATGCTGTTCTAAAGGCTTCCTAATAGCGTCCTAAAGACGTTCGAAAAAGAGTCTAAATAGCATCCTTCTGATGTTCTAGCGGATACTTGAGATATATTAAATGGCATAGTTCCATTTTTAGGTTTAGTTCGGATGTAAATATTATGGTGATAAGATGTATCTCAACAAGATAAAGTATCAGCTTCGTGAAACACCAACTGTTAAATATGGTGTGCGGAAAGAGGGGAGTAAGTTGATTCTTGGAAATATACCCGTCGTTATAAAAGATAACGTTCTCATAATAGATAATGAAAAATTTGTACTATCAGAAGGACTGTTTAATTTATTAGCTACAAATCAACCACTAAAATTTAATTCAAAAGATTTAGATAATTACACAGAAAAGGTTTCAATGCAAACAATGCAATTATATCAACCAAAGGGTGGAAGTATAACCATATAATTTCAAAACTGTTTCCACCAAAGAGAAGTTATGTTCTGAAAAAACAGAAACGAACCGAGATAAAACAACAGAAACCTCAAAGGTGTCGTATAAACCACAACCATCCGCTCGAATGTGAAGTAGTTAGTGAAGAAGAAGATAGAGAAATGGGTGAAGGAGCTGAGAAATATGCAGAAGAGTTACTCATGTATGAAGATGTTAACGACCTTGTCGAAAAAATGAAATATTTAGAAGAAAATAATGCTAATTCTAGTGAAATAAGGACTATTTTGAGAGAACTAGAAAGACTTGGAGTTATAGAATTTTATTGAAAACAATAAAGTTATTAAAATATTTTTTTTGTTTATTTCTTATAAATATTTATCACTTGCTCTAAAATAAGCAGTCCTAGATACACCTTTCAAGAAGACGGGCTTATAGTTTAGCCTTTTTGCAGGCCGGGCTAGGCGTGGCTGCATCGAAAAGATCTTCCAATTGAATACAACTACCTTGGAGCTATCATGATTAACTTATTTCCTTTTTAATAATTGACCTAAAGAGTATTCGTCTTTTTTATAACGAGTAGTCTACTCCCATTCCACTGAGTTCAGCCAGTCTTTAACGACCTAGAGCGATTTAAATACCGAAGCTCCGAATTTCCCACCACCACCACCACCACCATGTCGTCATCGTCGTTGTCGTCGTCAACACCACCTGTTAGAGTAGTACACACTTCCAGAGAAAGAGAACCATACGAAAATGTAGGAGATAACAACAAGTGTTATTTGTGTTATGGAAAAGTCAATACCAATGGTGTGTGGCTCTCAAAAAACTGTATTCTTTCTCATAGCAAGTGTCAACAGGAAAAGCGAGCTCATCTGAAACAATACATTCAAATGGGGTACCACATGACGTGACAACCGTACGATATCTAAAATATAGTTCACGAAAGATGGATCTTAATTTCTTTGGTATTAAATGTCCTAATCTAGGACTTTTAGAACAACTTAAATATTTACTAAGTAATATTATAACAAATAATGTAAAACTATAGATCGAAATAAATAACTATTTATAACTCATGACTTTTTTTTCTACTAGCGTAAGAACCCCAATAGTCTACTCCCTTATCAAGAAAACCTACAGGGCCTAAAGAGATTCTTATAAGTCTTTTGCTAGTAAATTAACAAATGAGCTATAGAGGTCTATATAAGTTTTTCGTCTCATTTTACGTCTAAGTGTGTAAATAAACATATGGGAGATCGACGCGATTAGTGGTTGGCTGTTTTTCGCTGCTAACGTTTCAAATGAACAATATTTGTTACAAGATAATTGTCTTTGCTCAGGTTTGCTCAGGTTTGTTTGCTTGGGTTTGCTCAGGTTTGTTCAGGTTTGTTTGCTTGGGTTTGCTCAGGTTTGTTCAGGTTTGTTTGCTTGGGTTTGCTCAGGTTTGCTCAGGTTTGCTCCAGTTTGCTTGGGTTTGCTCAGGTTTGCTTGGGTTTGTGCGTTTTAAGGTCAGCTCAGGTCGCGCGCGCGACCTGAACTAACCTTAAAACGCACAACCCAATCAAACCCAACCCAACCCAACCCAACCTGAGCAAACTGGAGCAAACCTGAGCAAACCCAAGCAAACAAACCTGAACAAACTTGAGCAAACCCAAGCAAACAAACCTGAACAAACCTGAGCAAACCCAAGCAAACAAACCTGAGCAAACCTGAGCAAAGACAATTATCTTGTAACAAATATTGTTCATTTGAAACGTTAGCAGCGAAAAACAGCCAACCACTAATCGCGTCGATCTCCCATATGTTTATTTACACACTTAGACGTAAAATGAGACGAAAAACTTATATAGACCTCTATAGCTCATTTCTTAATTTACTAGCAAAATACATAAGAATCTCTTTAGGCCCTGTAGGTTTTCTTGATAAGGGAGTAGACTATTGGGGTTCTTACGCTAGTAGAAAAAAAAGTCATGAGTTATAAATAGTTATTTATTTCGATCTATAGTTTTACATTATTTGTTATAATATTACTTAGTAAATATTTAAGTTGTTCTAAAAGTCCTAGATTAGGACATTTAATACCAAAGAAATTAAGATCCATCTTTCCTGAACTATATTTTAGATATCGTACGGTTGTCACGTCATGTGGTACCCCGTTTGAATGTATTGTTTCAGATGAGCTCGCTTTTCCTGTTGACACTTGCTATGAGAAAGAATACAGTTTTTTGAGAGCCACACACCATTGGTATTGACTTTTCCATAACACAAATAACACTTGTTGTTATCTCCTACATTTTCGTATGGTTCTCTTTCTCTGGAAGTGTGTACTACTCTAACACGTGGTGTTGACGACGACAACGACGATGACGATATGGTGGTGGTGGGAAATTCGGAGCTTCGGTATTTAAATCGCTCTGGGTCGTTAAAGACTGGCTGAACTCAATGGAATGGGAGTAGATTACTCGTTATAAAAAAGACGAATACTCTTTAGGTCAATTATTAAAAAGGAAATAAGTTAATCATGATAGCTCTAAGGTAGTTGTATTCAATTGGAAGATCTTTTCGATGCAGCCACGCCTAGCCCGGCCTGCAGAAAGGCTAAACTATAAGCCCGTCTTCTTGAAAGGTGTATCTAGGACTGCTTATTTTAGAGCAAGTGATAAATATTTATAAGAAATAAACAAAAAAAATATTTTAATAACTTTATTGTTTTCAATAAAATTCTATAACTCCAAGTCTTTCTAGTTCTCTCAAAATAGTCCTTTTTTCACTAGAATTCGCATTATTTTCTTCTAAATATTTCATTTTTTCGACAAGGTCGTTAACATCTTCATACATGAGTAACTCTTCTGCATATTTCTCAGCTCCTTCACCCATTTCTCTATCTTCTTCTTCACTAACTACTTCACATTCGAGCGGATGGTTGTGGTTTATACGACACCTTTGAGGTTTCTGTTGTTTTATCTCGGTTCGTTTCTGTTTTTTCAGAACATAACTTCTCTTTGGTGGAAACAGTTTTGAAATTATATGGTTATACTTCCACCCTTTGGTTGATATAATTGCGTTGTTTGCATTGAAACCTTTTCTGTGTAATTATCTAAATCTTTTGAATTAAATTTTAGTGGTTGATTTGTAGCTAATAAATTAAACAGTCCTTCTGATAGTACAAATTTTTCATTATCTATTATGAGAACGTTATCTTTTATAACGACGGGCATATTTCCAAGAATCAACTTACTCCCCTCTTTCCGCACACCATATTTAACAGTTGGTGTTTCAAGAAGCTGATACTTTATCTTGTTGAGATACATCTTATCACCATAATATTTACATCCGAACTAAACCTAAAAATGGAACTATGTCATTTAATATATCTCAAGTATCCGCTAGAACATCAGAAGGATGCTATTTAGACTCTTTTTCGAACGTCTTTAGGACGCTATTAGGAAGCCTTTAGAACAGCATCCGAGCAGCATCCGAACACCATCCGGACACCATCCGGACAGTGTCCGGATAGTATCCGGACAGTATCCGTACACTATCCGACTCCCAATAGAACGCTACTGCCATCTTTCAGATAACCAATAAACCCTGTTTCTAGCAGCTTTGTTTATTGGTGATCTGGTTCTCCACCAAGAGGTTAATAAAATAACACATAAATACAAAGAATACAAACTTTTTATTTCATACATGTAGCTACATTTCTATGGATAATTTTTCTAAGAGTTTTAAGTTTATCTGGAGCGTTGGAAAAGTATTGGTGTGTTGTGTTTGTTCTCTGGAACTGATTAAAAATATCCAACATGACTGCTGTCTCCATATCTGTGTCTATACTAGGCTCTTCTTTGTACACAAATTTCGTAAGGTCCACGGATGGCATCAGCTGTTTTATAACTTTGCGGGTGGGATCGTAAATTTCTCCTTCAAAGACGTTCCAAAAATGAGTGTTGCCTCCTATTTCCCCATAGAAAAGCTTTCCGCATTTTGGTTCTACACGTACATTATATTTTTTAGCAAGTTCCCAAACCATTAAAGTTGAAGGTAAACAGGACCCATAATACTGGTTTCGACTGAATACTTCTTCAATGTTGGCAAGAATAATTTTTAATATTTCTGCCATGTTAATTGTCTGTCGGTCAGCGGTATACTCACCATTTCTTAAAAGCTATTCCACTTAGATTACAAATTTCGTCTACATCACCCCCTTCTTCGTCCTCGTAGATTGCAGTATGTAATACGATTTACGAATCAAATATAAATTCTTATTTATAGAATTCAATTACTCCAAGTTGTTCTAGTTCTTGTAAAATGCTCCAAATCTCGTTCATGTTATTATTGTTGCCAACCTGATTGGAGGCTTCTAGCTTTTTTAGTCTTTCAACCAACTCGTTTACGTCATCATAGTACACAAATTCTTTGGGTTTTTCGTTGTATTCCATTAACGCTTCACCTAATTTTGACGATGACGGCGACGACGTCTTCGACCTTGTTGGGATTCTTGTTGTCCTTGGAGGTGTTTTTGCTGATTTCGTTCTAAGTTTCGAAACTTCTGCCGATACTGAGAGTAATGGTTTAACGATATTTTTATATTTGTCAGATCTATTTCCTTTTAACTAGCCACTATCCCTTCGGTAAAGGTTTGTTCGTAAAAGAATATCTTTGTATTGTTCCTCATCTTCCTTTTTATGATAAATAGGCTTTTTCTAAAAACAGAAGATCGTAGAGCCCTTGAGTTCCTCGGTATTCAATATCGCCTACTTGAATATCGCCATTTTTCAAAAAATCAACCCGTAAATCTCTCAGTTTCCATGCGTCAGTTTCGATATCGTGCTTAAGACCCTGTGTTAGATCAATATCATCTGAATCTCTCTCCAATATTTTGATATGTATTCTCGAACAATTTTAGGATATTGATTGATAACGTTGGGAAATGCAGAAACATTTTCTCTATAAGTGGTTTCTAGATCCTCTTTTAATTGCGGTATGGATTTTTCTTCTACAAAAACATCATCATCATCATCATCACAGCCGTTATTGAACAAATCTCCATATTCGATTTCGGCCTCTTTTGATGGGAATTTCACATGATAAGGAGGTTCACTTTGCTTGATCTTGGGCTCATTTTCTCAAATTTCTGATTATTCGGCTTTAATCTTTCGCTTTTCGTTTTCCGCGATGTCTGTACTGAATTTTCTACAAGTTTCTTTAGAGGGTTTGTGGTAGGTTTCCAGAGCTTGTCCCGTGCTCCTTCTCCTTCACCCCGCTCCAACTTTCAAGCCAAGTATTTTTTTCTTATTGTCATAGATGCTTGAATTATTCAGCGCTTAACATCTTTATCAAGCTTACTAAATTGTGAAGTCAAAATAACAACAACACCGAACAGTAATAATAGACTCGTATAAATAGCAAAACAGCTTGTTTCGTGAAAAACACCTTGTTTTTGAAGAAAAAATAGCAGTTTCAGGAAGCAGCTATGAACCAGCTACTAACAGACTCTGTTTCTAGAGACTTAACACATCTTGCTTCTAAGACGCACTGAATCTCTAGGGTTTGGGGTATGATATGAGTATCAAACTTGTGGTGTACCTAATTCTTTCCAGCCCTATTGGCGGCTTTATGTCAAAAGAAAATAGTCTGTATCTACGTATGCAGTTCTTAAAGATCTTTGAGCGAAATTTTTATTTTAAATTCTGTTCGAAAAGGAGTATGGGCTGGGTGCTAATTTTTTTCACAGACATATATTATGTCTGATTATTAGTAGCAACATTAGTACCCTTATATTTTTGAAGAAAATAGTTTGTATGTTGTTTATATATTAGCAAGTACGAATACGAATTACTGTTTCCAGAAACAAGACCTATTTCTCTCTCTATTCATAGCTGTTCGGGAGTTGTTTTCAGAAACAGGGTTGTTAGCTGTTAAGTGGTTGGGCAGTTAGACGTTTAAGTGGTTTCCTGAAACCGGGCCTGTTTATTAGTTGTTTTTAGCTGTTTCCTAGTTGCTTCCAGAAACAGGGTCTGTTTTTTTAGCTGTTGAGTGGTTGGGCAGTTAGACGTTTAAGCGGTTTCCTGAAACCGGGCCTGTTTATTAGTTGTTTTTAGCTGTTTCCTAGTTGTTTCCAGAAACAGAGTCTGTTTTTTAGCCGTTGAGTGGCTGGGCAGTTAGACGTTTAAGAGGTTTCCTGAAGCCGGGTTTGTTTCTTAGTTGTTTTATATCGGTTTCGGGACTGTTTTCCAGAGGCCTTTGTCTACATTATAATATTTTTCAACCCCATACAGTTGTTCTATCTCATTATAGTAGGATATAAATTTACTAAACACTTCTTTAGTCTCTTTTAACTTGATATCATGCTCCGACAGATCTATATGGAATATTAACTACTTGCATCATCCTCCTGTCTGTTTTCCTGTGCTCGCTACCATATATTTTCGTGGTAACTACTTCTCTTTGAAAACATTGCGCTATATTCTTATATCTTGTACGTATTCCCTAATATTTTTGTCTATATTTTTCTATCTCTTTCTACGTTTTGAATAGCCCGACTATACATAAACTGGTATTTCCGTACTTAAACAGTATATATTTACTAGTTTTCGGTTTCTTTCCATACGATTTAACCGAGTCTATCTCTCTTCAACATTTGGTATCCTTCCCTTCTTGCCGTTACTAATATGAAAGACGCATTTAGCCATTAAGACCTCTAGCGATGATCTTAGTCGAGATTTTCGACAAGTTTCAGTCGAAACATCTTTTCCTAGTACTAATTCTACCCCATCTTTATCCGAAACTCTGAACAGTATTTCTAGTTTGCTTGTATTCCTAGCTGTATCCTGTTTAACATTATTCACTAATTTTGTATATATGTTTGCTACATATCGATATATTGTGGCTAAATAAATAATTTTTCTAATTACTAGTTTTATTACCTACTCAAACGAGTTTGTCTCTCTCTCCAACATTCGGAATCCTTCCCTTCTTGTCGTTACTAATATGAAAGACGCATTTAGCCATTAAGACCTCTAGCGATGGTCTTAGTCGAGATTTTCGAAAAGTTTTTACATCAGTCGAAACATCTTTTCCTAGTACTAATTCTACCCTAACCCCATCTTTAACCGAAACTCTGAACTAGTACTAATTCTACACTAACCCCCATCTTTATCCGAAAATATGAACAGTATTTCTAGTCTCCTTGTATTCCTAGCAGTAGCCTGTTTACTATTATTAACTAATTTCGTATATAAAGTTGTTAAATATCGTTATATCTTGTGGTTAAATAAATAATTTTTGTACTTGCTAGTTTTATTATATATTCATACATCGAAAACTCGTCTAAACGATTGTTGCGCTGGCCATCACCCCCTTCTTCGTCCTCGTAGATTACAGTATGTAATAAGATTTGCGAATCAAATATAAATTCTTCTTTATAGAATTCAATTACTCCAAGTTGTCCCCGTTCTTGTAAACTGCTCCAAATTTCGTTCATGTTATTATTGTTGGCAACCTGATTGGAAGCTTCTAGCTTTTTTAGCCTTTCAACCAACTCGTTTACGTCAAACCCAACCCAACCCAACCCAAATTCTTTGGGTTTTTCGTTGTATTCCATTAACGCTTGACCTAATTTTGATGACGACAACGACGGCGACGACGACTACTTCGACTTTGTTGGGATTCTTGTTGTACTTGGAGGTGTTTTTGCTGATTTCGTTCTAAGTTTCGAAACTTCTGCCGATACTGAGAGTAAGGTTTTAACACTATTTTTTATATTTGTCAGATCTCTTTCCTTTTAACTGACCACTATCCTTCCGGTAAAGGTTTGTTCGTACAAGAATATCTTTCTATTATATCTCATCTTTCTTTTTATGATAAATAGGTTTTTACAAACAGAAGATCGTAGAGCCCTTGAGTTCCTCGGTATTCAATATCGTCTACTTGAATATCGTCATTTTTTTTAAATCAATCCGTGAATCTCTCAGTTTCCATGCATCAGTTTCGCTATCGTGCTTACCACCCTGTGTTAGATTACTATCAGGGGAATCTCTCCACTATTTTGATATGTATTCTCGAGCAATTTTAGGATATTGATTGGTAAAGTATGATTATTAGTGTCTGTAGCTTGTTTCTATATTAGCAAGTACGAATACGAATTACTGTAGTAGTTTTTAGCTGTTTCCTAGTTGTTTCCCGTAACAGGGTCTGTTTTTTAGCTGTTAAGTCGCTGAGTAGTTCGACGTTTAAGTGGTTTCCTGAAACAGGGTCTGTTTAGTAGTAGTAGTTTTTAGATGTTTCCTAGTTGATTCCAGAAACAGGCTATGTTTTTTTAGCTATTTTCTAGAAACAGGGTCTGTTTTTAGCTGTTTTCCAGAACAGGGTCTGTTTCTTAGCTGTTTTTCTAGAAACAGGGTCTGTTTTTAGCTGTTTTCCAGAAACAGGGTCTGTTTTTAGCTGTTTTTCCCGAACAGGGTCTGATTATTAGCTGTTTTTCTAGAAACAGGGTCTGTTTTTTTAACTGTTTTCCAGAAACAGGGTCTGTTTTTAGCTGTTTTTAGCTGTTCTTTAAGACGTCGAGTGTTATACTGAATCTCGCGGGTTTAGGGCTTGATATGAGTATCAAACTTGTTGTGTACCTAATTCTTTCCAGTCCTATTCCTTCCTTTCTGTCAAAAGAAAATCGTATCTATGTATTCAATTATTAGAGATCTTTGAACAAAATTTTTATTTGGAATTCAGACCGAAAGGGGGAATGGGCTGGATGCTTTTTTTCACAGATAAATGTCTGATTATTAGTAGCACCATTAGTACCCACATATTTTTGACGAAAATAGTCTGTATCTTGTTTCTATATTAGCAAGTACGAATACGAATTACTGTTTCCAGAAACAAGACCTATTTCTTCGTTGTTTCATAGCTGTTGGGGAGTTGTTTTCCGAACCAGAGTATGTTGTTTAGCTGTTAAGTGGTTGAGCAGTTCGACGTTTATGTGGTTTCCTGAAACCGGGTCTGTTTATTAGTTGTTGTTTAGAAACAGGATATGTTTTTTTAGCTGTTAAGTGGTTGAGCAGTTCGACGTTTAAGTGGTTTCCTGAAACAAGGTTTGTTCCTAAGTTGTTTTTAGCTGTTTCGAGGTTGTACTGCTGTTCTCACCTACGTGACTTTGCTAGAGATAAATATTTTAATTCCTACTACCACTCCCCGCTGATCTGATCGTACCTATTCACGCTTTACATTAAATTGCATGATCACCTGTACTACAAATACGGTAATTGTTTAGTCAATATGACTTATCTTCACACCACTTTACTCAGGATAACACGTACATGTAATACAAATATAATAATTGCTTAGTCAACATGCTTAACTTCACACTTACGCTAACCTTGCCTCGTGTGTGTTAATTCTTTAGCTCGCTTGAGTTGGGGATTTTTCCACTGATGATTCAATCTAGGATGTAATATTGCGGTAGACAGGGTATACAAATATACTTAAATTCACAATTTCTCATACAGAGTGATGTGGAAATTCTGTCATCTTATTTTTGGTGATCACATCCTAGTAAGTTCTGAAGAAGAACTAATGCCTATTTTTCTGTTATTAAATCCACTAATATTCATAATTTATATACTTAATCGAAAATTTACTATACAGGATGATGTAAAAATTTTGAAATCTAATTTTTTAATACAGGATGATGTAAAAATTTTGAAATCTAATTTTTTACTATCAGTTGAGATTTTTGAAAAATAATTTGATAAATCTAATGATTTGAAATCTAATTTTTTAATACAGGATGAAGTAAAAATTTTGAAATCTAATTTTTTACTATCAGTGGAGATTTTTGAAAAATAATTTGATAAATCGAAAGATCTGCTCCACCACTATCCCCCATGCGAAGTTCGGCTCTCCACCTTCAGCCGTTAGGCCGCTAATCGCAAAAATCTATATCTCCGGAACCAAAGGGCCGATCGACGCCATTCTTTTTTTAAACGCCTTCTCCCGCCGCCCCGAACACGTGACATATGTTAACTTTTTATTTTGACGTTTGACAAGTGACAGGTGACAGTTGACATATCTTCAATGACGGGTCACACCACTTTACTCAGGATAACACGTACATGTAATACAAATATAATAATTGCTTAGTCAACATGCTTAACTTCACACTTACGCTAACCTTGCCTCGTGTGTGTTAATTCTTTAGCTCGCTTGAGTTGGGGATTTTTCCACTGATGATTCAATCTAGGATGTAATATTGCGGTAGACAGGGTATACAAATATACTTAAATTCACAATTTCTTATACAGAGTGATGTGGAAATTTTGTCATCTTATTTTTGGTGATCACATCCTAGTAAGTTCCGAAGAAGAACTAATGCCTATTTTTCTGTTTTTAAATCCACTAATATTCATAATTTATATACTTAATCGAAAATTTACTATACAGGATGATGTAAAAATTTTGAAATCTAATTTTTTAATACAGGATGATGTAAAAATTTTGAAATCTAATTTTTTACCATCAGTTGAGATTTTTGAAAAATAATTTGATAAATCGAAAGATCTGCTCCACCACTATCCCCCATGCGAAGTTCGGCTCTCCACCTTCAGCCGTTAGGCCGCTAATCGCAAAAAACTATATCTCCGGAACCAAAGGGCCGATCGACGCCATTCTTTTTTTAAACGCCTTCTCCCGCCGCCCCGAACACGTGACATATGTTAACTTTTTATTTTAACGTTTGACAAGTGACAGGTGACAGTTGACATATCTTCAATGACGGGTGACAGCTGACATACTTTTACGCATGTCTTATGACGTCATTTTGTACACGTGACCCGCGTCAGTTTTTAATTTTAACATCTGACAAGTGACAAGTGACAGGTGACATTTGACAGCTGACATTTATATCGCTGACGTAAGCTCCACTGACGTAGATTTCGATGACGTACTTGAAATTTACGCCTGCGCAAAGGTGGCCGAGATATGACGTCACGGAATACTGCACCACCTCCTCCGGAGGACGGAGTGGGGCAGAACGCACTAACTATACCTTCTAATTAACGAATCACCGCAAAGTCCTGTTTTCTTAGAAGGAGGAGGAGGGGTAGGGGGAGGAAGTTCATCAGAACGTAATAATAGTGAGACCATGGAATTCGACCAAGATGGGCAGCGCTGGTAATTCCGAAAAAATAGAGACAATTTAGATATAGTGTAAAAGTTTCATATGATAGTCATGTAATTTTAAATTTATGTGAATAAGTGCGTTTTTCTAATGATAGTGTGGATGTATTATTTAAATTTTAATAAAAATCTTTTTGTACTAAATATGTTTATTATTCACCATACATTTGAATTAACAAATCGCTCTTGATATATATTATTTCTGTGGTTCCGTTCTAAAAACCTTGCTAGCATTGCATCCATTTTTCCAATTCTCCTTTGAAAACGATATCTATCAAGTATTTGTTGCTGAAAATTACTTTGTCAAATCTCACTTGCTTCATGGTGTATTGTAAAATGAATTTTTATTAGTTATGTTATTTATATATAGGCTGAACATAAAGAGAGTGAATTAGTTTTACTTTAAAATGGGTCGTGTTAACAACACAATTGATAAATTTGGTCGACAGAAAACTCTTGTTTGTAACAACGTATCACGAGGGTTGCCCGGAATCGGATTTAAACTTACTTCAGATGGACATTTTGATATAGAGGGAAAATTATTAAGGAATGTTGCCCAACCGATAAATGATAATGATGCTGCTACCAAAGAATATGTCCTTACGGAAGTTCATCAACTTGGTTCGCAGATAAATACCATACTTAGTAATGTGCTAGTACCAGTTTTTCAAAAAATGTTTGAAGATGATGAGGCCAAAATTACGTACCTTAAGGAAAAAATGTATCAAATTCACCCACATGCTGCACGGTATACTACAACGAAGATAAAGGATCCAAAAAAACCAAAATGGAAACCAACCTAGATAAAGTTCTATTTAAAAACATAATTATACTGCTAAATTGAAAACAAAACGCATAATTATGAAAAGCAATATTTATTATTATTTATAATGCATACATACGTAACGTAAAAACTATTTGATAATATTTATACAATATCTGATTTGTCTATCCAAGAATTAAATTGATTTGGAAAACCTAACCATTTTACAAACAATTGATCGTTTTGATTTTTCTTGCGTTTTCTAAGAATTTTCTCAACTAAATAAACACCAGGGCTAGCTGTCTTTTGCAGTTCTGCTTCGTAAAAACATCCTTTAATAGGTTGACCTTCTAATGATTGCAGCAAGTACGTAGGTGGATTTGTAATATTAACTTTTGCTATTTCAAACAGTTCCGTTGACCACGAAGGCGTATATCCTTTGTCAAATACACCTTTGTACTTGCTAATGCGAACAATGTCACCCAAATGATTTTTTTTTTCTTCGGAACAATTTTCAAATAGTCATATGCTTCAATAGGGGTATCCTCTTTTACACTGTTAGGCTTCATTCCAATGGTGCGGTGTTTAGTGTTATTATAGGTCTTCGTTATAGCTGGTAATATTTGTAACCATCTGTATGAACCTCTAGCCGAGAATTGTTTATATAACTTATTTTTCAAAGTTCTTATAACACGCTCAACAATTGCCGCTTTTTTCGTGCTATATGTGGAATAATGGTTTATATTATATTTTTTCATGAGTGCTTGAAAGGTGCTATTATAAAATTCCTTTCCTTGATCACTCTGTAAATTGTTTGGCGCATACGATGCTTCTTCAATGATGCTTTTCATGGCATTCGTAACTTCAACACCAGTCTTATTCTTAACTGCTTTGGTCTACACGAATTTGGAGTAACAGTTTATACATACAACAATGTAACGGTAACCATCATTGTCAGTAGCATATTGCTGCATTTCCGCCAAATCAATTTGCCACAAATCTCGATATCCTTTTATGACCGTACGTCTTCTAACAAAATTTTTTCTTGCTGTCCTATGTAATTCATTTACGACTTTAATTTTTTCTTGGCTAGGATCCATATCATAAGGTTGCACGTCTTAACAGACACTGAGGATGGCAACTACGCGCAAAACTTAATATATTATTCCTTCTTCTCGAAGCTCTTCCATAATTTACATAATCTCATTATCATGTCCGGTATGTCCAGCTACTTTTGACCCCCACAATAATCGTAATCTATCCACTAACTCCTTAGGTTTATTCCAATAAACATATTCAGATGATTTCGAAGATAGATGCTTTTTTACTGGTAGTTGGATTTTGTTGTTGACTTTTTTTCCTCCTACACCACCACCAGTTAGTTCCCATAATTAACGGTTTTATGATTTGTAAATATTTTTTCCATCGGATTCCCTTAAACCACGTTTCTTGTCATAACCGTCGTATGCCGCATCCGTCAATTTCAAAATGGTTTGGTATTTTCGAAGTACATCTAGGATTGGTGGATTTTTTAGAAAAATCAAATCGTAAAGCTCAGCTGTTCCATCGAATTCAGCAATGTTTGTTTTGTTCTTGTATAACACCATCTTTCCGTTTGTTAGAAAACGAACCACCAAGTTGCCAATATATTTTGTTGATTTATTTTCTTTTTTACCAAAGCGTACACCATACACGGTATCATAATGGGATGGTTCCAATTTTAATCCATTTAAATAATCTTGAATAGTTTTTGCGGCTGAACTGCTACCACTTGATGTGTGTGGTGATGTGTAAGATGATGTTATCGTTTCGAACAGTGACTCACGATTTCCACGTTTTGGTGTAGGAATTTGTGTTTTTTGCGAAATCGGTGTAGATGTTTCAAAATCCGCTTCTGTTGGATACGTTGGTTCTTCAAACATTTTCGCCATTCCCACCGAGCTGCTGCTGCTACTCCGACTTTGTGGTTTAGTCGTAGTACTTTATTTTTTACTCGCGTACTGCTGCTGCTGCTGCTTTACGGCTTTAGATATAGATTCTAGTGGTTTAGAAACTGGTTCATAAAACTTTTCCAAATCATGTTCATTCTGCACTTTAGTTGCTTTAATTTGTTTAAATTTTTTTCTAACCGCATTTGTAGTTTCCAGTAGCTTTCATTTTAATTCGATTTCTTCATTCATGATGCTTTCAAAGCACCGTTCAACGATGAAATGATTATCCAAGTTATTATTATAGGAATATATAACTATCGAATCCCTTGCGGTATCTGCCCGAATTTACATCACTATCCTTGTCAATAACTAAAAAACCATATTTATTATCCCAACATTTAGCACACATCTCTTGAAATTGTGTAAACGTCAGGTCGGGTGAAACGTGATCGGAAAATATATGTTTCATATTCATCTCATCTTGTTTAAACATAATAATGAAGTTGGCATTATCCCGGACGAGCTGCTTAGGAACACGAGAATACGTTGGCGCCAAGTAAAAGGCGTCCACATTCTTGTGACGTTCCATGCTAAAATACGATCTTATAACGTCCTGTTTCTCACACATAACGTCATCAAAAATAAATATTGAATTAGGTTTAGCATCCGACGGTTCCACAATGTTATTTGCGTCGCTAAAAGCGTAGTAGCGTAGATTGGTGATAAAATTTTCTTTAAAATATCCATATTTTGGTTGATAGAGCGACTTTGAGTAGATATAAACATTTTCGAAACGCAGTCCCGAGGGGTGAGTAAGCAGCGAAATCATATTTGTTTTTCCACAGTTTGAAGGTCCCACGCAAACTATAGGTGTGTATGTTATATATGCTGGGTATACATATGCTGCACCCCATATAAAGTTATACCTGAGTACCTGTCATGGAGTATTATTAGGGGATTGTTACTGAATAGTTGTCATATTTTGTCACATATTAGAAAATAAATATATTAACGAATTACGGCAAACTCTTTAGTGGCGACGAGGTAAAGAACTCACAAAAAAATAAAATGGATAAGGAACAATTCAGTGAATTCATGGATTCTTTGTCCAAGCTATTATCTACACCAAAAAGTAATCAGTCGACAACCAACGAAAACATTACAATGGAACCATTTGCAGAAGATTATGAAACTTGGGATTTATATATTAAGAGATTGGAGAACTTTTTCGATATGAAAAATTTTACAGGTACAGCTACAGAAATTGATACCAAAAAAAAAGAATGGTTATTACATACAATGGGTACAAAAACTTTACAAACAACATACAATTTAGTCAGTCCAGATGATCCTAAAAATAAAAAATACAGTGAACTCATACAGATCATCAAAAATCACTTAAATCCTACATCAAGTGTGATTGCATCACAAAATAAATTTTCTAAACGTACACAGCTAGAAGGTGAAACTATTTCAGAATTTGTAACTGATTTGAAAAAACTTTGCCGGGACTGTGATTTTAGGTGTACACATTGCAATACGTCGACAGTTGATTTACATTTGAGACAACAACTCATTAGTGGTTTAAGAAACCCAAATTTAATAGAAAAACTTATACAATTAAAAGCGCCAAACGATAAATTTGCTGACTGCCTCAGTGTCGCTTTAGCAATGGAAACTGCACACAAAGAAACTAAAGAAATACAACAGTGCTCAACAGTATCGACATCAAGTGATCAGAATCAAATAAGTAATGGTAAAAGAAATACTGTGGCGGGAAAATCCTTTTCAGAACGAACTAAAACTTGTTTTCGTTGTGGCGATCACTCCCATTTAGCTAATACTTGCCCAAAAATCAACGTTACATGTTCTAAGTGCAAACGCAAAGGACATTTGGCAGCGGTATGCATGAAAGGGCAGTCAAATTCAGACAAACACCGATGGTTTATAAAACGAAACTCTGAACCTGTCACCAACCAAAATCAAATTGACTTTCCGAACGAAGAAGAGTATGAATCAGTTTATTACATGAATTCATTCGAAAAGTTGTTTTTACCAGAAAATATAGTCAAACCTAATAAAATATTGGTAGACGTTATTTTGGATGGGGAAAATATTAAAATGGAGTATGATACGGGAGCAGCAGTCTCAACAATTTGTTTTGATAATTTTAAGAAATTTTTTCCGGATAAAATAATTAATGAAACACACATTCCACTTAAAACTTATACTGGAGAAATAATAAAACCATTAGGATATGCAACTATGGATTTAAAAGTAAAAGGAAAAAGATTTATTGTAAATTTATACATTATACAGGGTAAAGTTGAACCAATCTTCGGAAGAGAATGGATTGAGGCCACACAATTAAATATATCGGATATTCTAACGATAACAACATCAACAGACTATAAAGAAGAAGCTATTAACGACCTCAAAGAAAAATATGCAGATGTATTTAAAAAAGAAGTGGGTAAAATTAAACATTTTGAAGGGAGGCTGTATCTCAGAGACAATTGCGTACCTATATATATTCCTTCTAGGAAAATACCCTACGCTATGGAGGAAAAGGTGATCACGGAGATAGACAGACTGGAGTCTCTGGGTATCATAAGCAAATTAGAATATAGTGAATGGGGAACACCAATAGTTCCAATTGTAAAGAGTGATGGAACTGTAAGACTTTGTGCTGATTATAAAATCACTATTAATAAAGTGCTGAAAGAAGACAAATATCCTATGCCAAATTTGGAAGATATTTTTGCTAAAACCTTACTGGGAGGAAAAGTTTTTACCACTCTGGATATAAGAGAAGCATATTTGCACATGCCTATGGACAAAGAAAGTGCCAAAATTCAAGCTATTACAACACCCAAAGGCGATTACAAAGTGAACAGATTGATGTTTGGTACAAAAGTGGCACCTGCCATTTGGCAGAGGTATATAACAAAAACATTAGCAGATATCCCAGGAGTTTGTGTCTTTTTGGACGACATAAAAATACAGGGAGGAAGTTTCGAACAAAATTTACAAAGACTGGACTTAGTTTTAAAAAAGTTACAAGAAGTTGGTCTAAGAGTGAAGTTAGAAAAATGTAAATTTTTTGAAAAATCAGTTAGTTATTTAGGACATACAATTTCAGAACGAGGTTTAGAGAAAAACAACGACAAAGTAAAAGCAGTTATTAATGCTAGACGACCAAATAATACAACCGAACTGAAAAGCTGGTTAGGAATGGTTAATTACTACGGAAGATTTTTGAAAAATTTGGCTTGTAAGCTTCATCCATTATATTCTCTATTGCAGAAAGGTGTATCCTTTATTTGGTCGAAATCATGTGAAGATGCATTTCAATTAATTAAAAGAGAAATCACGTCAGACCAAGTTTTATGTGCGTACAATCCTAACCTACCTCTTTCTTTAGCGACTGATGCTAGTCCATATGGTCTTGGTGCAATTATATCGCATACAATGGAAGACGGATCAGAGAAACCCATTGCTTTTGCCTCAAGAACACTTAGTAGATCAGAGAAAAACTATAGCCAGATTGATAAAGAGGCTACCGCCATTTATTGGGGATTAAATAAATTTTTCAGATATTTATATGGAAGACATTTCACGTTAATTACGGATCACAAGCCCTTAATTTCTATATTTCATCCAGGAAAGGACTTACCTTCTATGGTAGCTACAAGAATGCTACATTATGCGTTGTTTTTACAGGGATTTAATTTTAATATTGTATACCGTTCAACATTAAATCATGCAAATGTCGATGCTTTATCAAGACTACCACAGACACAAGAACAAAATCATGAACCAATTTTTGATTCAGTGGGATGCTATCAACTACAACAAATTTTAAATTTACCTGTTACACATCGAGAAATTGTAGAACACACAAAAAATGATCCAGAGCTGCAAGAAGTGTATAAATGCTTAGAAACAGGGAAATACCTTACATTACCCGGATATAAAGGAAAAGATAATGAGCTATCATTAAATGAGGGAGTTATTATGAGAAATGTGCGAGTGGTAATACCAAGAAGTTTAAGAAGAAAAGTATTGGCAGAATTGCACGAGTCACACATGGGCATTACAAAGATGAAAAGTTTGGCAAGATCCTTTGTGTGGTGGCCTGACATAGATAATGACATCGAGAAATTAGCAAATGGATGCGTTAATTGTCAAAATGTACAAAACCAACCAAAGAAGACCATTCATGCCTGGGAAAATACAAAACAAGCGTGGCAGAGACTACATATTGATTTTGCTGGGCCTTTCATGGGTAAATATTTCCTAGTTTTAGTGGATGCATACTCAAAATGGCCAGAAGTTGTACCAATGAATTCAATCACCACTTCTGCCACAGTCAAAGTCTTAAGGAATATTTTTGCGAGGTTCGGTTTACCATTAGTGGTGGTTAGTGATAATGGCCCAACGTTTAAATCACACGAATTTAAAAACTTTTTAGACAGCAATGGAATAAAACATATATGTTCGGCCCCCTTTCACCCAGCCACAAATGGGCAAGCAGAAAGACACGTTCAGTCCTTAAAAAAAGCATTAAAAAAGGTTGGTGAAGAGCCGGGTGATTTAGATTTCAAGTTAAACAACTTTTTGATGCAATACAGGAAATGTCCGAATTCAACAACTGGGGTATCACCTTGTATGAAACTACTGAACTATGAAATTCGTACAAAACTAGATTTACTCAAACCAATTCCTGCAAGGGACAGAAATGAAAATGAATTAGATAAAAAAATAAGGAAGTTTGAAGTGGGTGACAGGGTGAAAGTTCGCAGCTATGCAAATAAATCAATAAAATGGGAATATGGATATATTATTCAGCGAAAAGGTATTCTCCATTATTTAGTTAAAATGGATAACGGCAAAACTTGGCACAGACATATTGATCAAATTGCTTCCACTCAAGTACCGGAGGAATATAGAAATCCTTATGGTTCTGATTTCCAACTAAACGAAAATTTAAACTCTGAAATAAATCCTGAAGTTTTCAGCCGAAGTGGTGTTTCCGGGGAATCAAGTAGCGCTAACGATACAAATACCAGTGAGGACTTTATGCAAGGGGAAGAGTCGATTACAGTACCTTCTGAAAACAGGACATTACCTTCGGAGGTAATAGGTTCTGAGCCTTCACAAAACACTTCAACGTTACCTGAGGTGGAAACAAGTCAAACGAGAGTGGAAAACTCAAGGTTAATTAGAAAATCAACTAGGATGAGGAGACCGGTTGAAAGAATGAATCTTTAAATAAACAAAAAACTACAAGGGAGGATTGTTATATATGCTGGGTATACATATGCTGCACCCCATATAAAGTTATACCTGAGTACCTGTCATGGAGTATTATTAGGGGATTGTTACTGAATAGTTGTCATATTTTGTCACATATTAGAAAATAAATATATTAACGAATTACGGCAAACTCTTTAGTGTACAATTTTGGTTTAAGTAAATTAGCAAGGTATGATGATTCTAGAAAAAATAGAATTACACAATTAAATTAATGAGACTTACCGTGTGTGTTATAAGACCTGAAAGACAGTGGTAAAGTGATAAAAGGGTGTATCTGTTAACGTAGGAATGTAAACACCTTTTAACAAACAGATGTCAACATTTTTGCCAAAATTTTGCCAATCATGGGCGCCAGGCTAAAATAGAGGGGGGGGGGGGGGGAGGGCAAAAGTAAGCGTTCTTGTAAATACACGCTTAATTTGGAAGTCCTGTTTATTGACACCAAATAGAAAATGGCAGTAGCCAACGGGGGTGGTCGCCTCAGTGGCGTAGGCAGCATTTTGTGGCGGGGGAGGGGTAACAACAGGGTGCTATAAAAATATCTGTTCGTTATGTATATGCGCAGGGCTTCAATCACACGCTGAACAAAAGGGCGGGGGGGGGCTCAGTCGCGCCCGCTGACCCCCACCTGGCTACGCCACTGATCTGCCTCTACCTGGCGACCCCCATAACAAATCTTAAGTGACTATAGATGACAGGTCGATCGCTCTGTCATGGCGGTCATAAAGGGTATAAACATTGAATGTGATAAAAAGAAATCGTGATTTTGAAAATAAAAATATGTCCACTAAAGTACGCGATTGGCACGATTTGAATTATGATATTTTAACATATTCGACATTGTCAAGCGAAATGTTTATACGCTCTATAATGGTTTCAATTTTTTTCGCTGGTGTTAGATCAGTTCTTGAAGTTCGCGAATATGGACAAGAAAAATGGCAGGGGTATTATTTTTTAGTCGAGGCATTTTTTTCTATCTGCAGTCTTAAAAACGAATGTCTACGAAGCATCTGAATGTTAAAAGTTGTGAAGAGGAGATCGCTTAATCGTACAGCATAAAATCGTGGTGTGGATTTTAGTGTCATTTGAAGCAACCCTGCCAGCGCTTGTTTAATAGAAAGCTGAAACCGACGTTGCCGTAATCCAAATTTTTCCTGTGCCAATGACCTACACCCTACAATCTTTCAGTCGTTTACTTGTATTGCCGCAATCAAAAAGAAAGTCGTACTTAAGAGTCCAAATGCAGCTTAGGGACTTTTTGAAGGTCTTGCTGATTGCTGGCAAACCCATTTAATTTGACAGCAATGTTTTGTACATGAGACGGTTACAGTGGAGGGGTCAGTTAAACTAAATTTAAGAAAGCTAACATGCAAACAAGATCCTAAGAAAATTAGATGTAGATACAACTTTTTTGTACGCGCCTATACGTGTCATAAAACGAACTAGTTATTTGAAGCGTCAGCTACAGGCATTTCAAATAAAATACCACTAGATGCATAGTAATAGTCAGTGGTGTATTTAGGTTTAGTGCCGCCCCGGGCTACTTAAATCTGGCTGCCCCCTCCGTCAGCATTTCTTCACATTTTACATCAAAGTGAAGACATATTTGCTGCCCCTACAATTCTGCCGCCCTGGGCTATAGCCCAATCAGCCCTGGCTATAGCCAATCATAAATATGCCCCTGGTAATAGTAATGAAATGAATGATAGAATTCATTTTTTGATAAAACTCAGCGTTGCGACATTTGACAATCACAGATGACAACAACAGCGCTGATATTGGTTCCTTCGAAAAAACCCTAGATCAGTAGTGGGTCGGTAGTGGGCATCAAGGTGACATGACAGGTTGTGTCGTTTTATTTTCGTTTGATTTTGGTATTTTGTGTTTGTGATGTTAGTTTTTCCGTGGGTGTCTTTTCTATAGTGTGTGTTTTAATCATTTTACTTTTCGACTTTGTAGATTTCGGAGACTAGATTTTATTGGTGTTTATTATTTAAGTTATACGGCGAGTACAAGTCCGGTCCTGTCTTTTACCCGTCCTCTAAACGTAAAATAGACCAGACTTCAACAGGGTGCCATAGATGACAAGTGACTTGGCCACCATATTGCCAGATCAAAGAAAAAGTTTACTTTACCTATTAGTTACAACTAAGGCTGTGTTTAGATGATCATCAGCGGTCTCAGCAGCTGGTTGGATTTGGCAGCGACCACATGATTACTTATATCAAATTTGAAGACATGTAACATGCCATCTGTCAAATTTGATCAACTGCTGAGACCGCTGAAAATCGGCTGAACGCAGCCAATGATAAATTAATTCTTGCAAGAGGACGTGACAACATAGCTGCACCAGGGTGGTTTAAACCCTTAATTTATCGATCGACGATCGAAACGAAAGCCGAACAGCCGAACTTAGCCGAAGGGCAAATGTCAATTTCATGTTTCATGCAATGGAACGTTTATGTGTATATTATGATTTTTGATTTGTTCTTTTCTTTAAGTACTGTATTTTTTATAGTGACGGAATATTTCCATGCCTTATATGTTAAGAAAGGAAGAATCTGGGACTATTTCTCTGTTTAGTTACGAATAAGAAATCAAACGCATAATCTACAAGTTGGTTCACTTTTATCATATATTATATATATATATATATATATATATATATATATATATATATATATATATATATATATATATATATATATATATATATATATATATATATATATATATATATATATATATATATATATATATATATATATATATATATATATATATATATATATATCTGACGGTCAAAATGGCATCTGCCCAAAAATAACACAAGTTAGCCTCCACCCTATATACACGAATATACTCCCTGTATATTAGGGTTTCGTGCAAAGGTCTGGTTAGCCTCCGTACAACAGACGGTAAGGTTGGCCTCCATCGGTATACTCTATATAATTATTCATAATTTGGCATACTTTGGCTTCTGTATATACCGTTTTTTGGTAAAGTGGGATCCGTACAGTGTTGTCAGACTGTAAAAAGCATGATGCCCTGGTGCGCACTCTTTTTACGCAGAGGCGGCGAAAAGGCAGATCTTAGGGCATCTTCAGCGTATTATCCCCCATTATAAAAAATGGAATACTCAAATAAACCCTACCAAGACCGAGTGTTGCATTCTAACTAAAAAGTTTACAAATAATAAGATTTTTGTACCTTTAAAAATAGAAAACACAGTTATAACATCGGCCCGTAAAGTCAAATACCTGGGCGTCACCTTGGATGAAAGATTGTCTTTCAAATATCACATATCGGCAACATTGCAAAGAGCATTTTTAGCTATGCAAAGCCTATACTCACTATTATCGCCAAGGTCACGCCTAGACCCAGACAATAAACTTATAATCTATAAACAGATTATAAGGCCAATCTTATGCTATGCAGCACCGATCTGGTGCTCTATGTCAAACACACAATTCAATAGAGTACAAAGGATCCAAAATAAACTCCTAAGGTGTGTTACATCAGCTAGAAGAGCCACTGTTATTAGGGACCTCCACGACATGGTCGGCGTAGAACATGTCGTGGACTACGTACGTGAAATCAGCGATAGATTTTACAGATTCAAACCAGTTGCATCCCCATTAACCAGAAACATGACTGATGCACGCTATAACCCCGAGGCCCCTATTAAACATGGGCCAATATACAAAAATCTTGGAATCTATCATGAAAACCTTAATCAGCCGTAAATAATCCTGCTCCCTACCATCCACTCCAAAAACACCCAATCCCGAACACACTGTCACCCTAAAGACTGCAAATTAAAACAGTGCAATTTTATAAAAATAAAATATATTACATGGAACAAGCACAAAATTCACCATACACTCGAGAGCAGGAGCGACCTCGAGACACGCTAACGGCCGCCCGGCCCACCGCGGGATTGGCCCGGTCGACGTGTGATGAGGCGTTCGTTCCCTCTCGGGCACGCTTGGCCGCGCGCCATCGAAACTTCGGAGCCGAGTAGAGAGCGGCACCACGTAAGTAAACTGAGTTGTCCTTCTAACGCAACTTGGATCACAAAATTGCACTGAAATAAATCCACTGTACATAGTGTAAATATTAAAATAAAACTGTAAATATTAAAATAAGTCTGTATATATGTAAACTTGTACATATCAAAATCAATAAAGCAGACAAACGTGAGTGCACAAAAAGACGAATTCACTGCTGCCTGCTTAAAATATAAAAAACCCATGTTACATGGACCACTAAAAAACTAGTGGACACGCGCCTGGCACGCGACCGCCACAAAAAACAGTGGCGTGCCAGTATTAAAACTAAGTATAAGCCAATTTTAATTAAAAATTTAAACAACGATTCCTTTACTTCTTGTGGAACAATTCTGTAAATATGTAAATACTAGCATTAAGGAATAAAAACCTAGAAATCCGGAAATGGATCAGTTAAACCAAAAGTTCCTACAAATATCAAAATGGTTTTTCATGTTTTTCCATTAAAAAACAAAATTCAAAATCCTGCAGCTAAAACATAACAGTAGTTATCTTTCACAAGTCCGAAATCAATCAAAATCCAAAATCATTCCCAAAGGAGCTTCCCAAATGAGCTTTCAAAACCATTCCCAATCCCCCCACTCCCTACCAAATCCACCCACTCTTCACACTACCAATTCCACCCACTTTTCTCCCTACCAAATCCATCTGCTCCCTACCAAATCCCACCCACTCTTCACACTACCAAATCCCCCCACTCCCTACCAAATCCACCCACTCTTCACACTACCAAATCCACCCACTTTTCTCCCTACCAAATCCATCTGCTCCCTACCAAATCCCCCTACTCCCTACCAAATCCTACCACTCTTGTATCAAATCCAGCTCCAAAGGAGCTTTCAAAACCATTCCTCCTACCAGCTCTTCCCCACACCGCTTTTATTGCTATAAATTCTCAATATTTACAGTATTTAACACAATTCACAACGATGTCTGTAGCAGTCCCTATTGATTATTCATTGAACAAGAACTAACTATTAATAATGGCATGTCCAACAGCTAGTATAAGGCTTTTGCATATGCAAGGAAAAAACAGTTGATTTACTACCCACCAGTAGCTCAAGAAATATGCTTATTATTTTTAATGTCCTCGAATAATAAAAACATACAATTTAAATATACTCTATTTTATCGTTTTTAATGTCACCTGTATAATAAAAACAATTTAAGTACACGCTGTATTTTTATTAAGTTCTCAATGCCCCCCCGTATATGCAATTTAATATAGAGAAGCTCATTTCTCACGTTTTCCAGCGTTCAACGAACGCCTTTCACCTGGCTTTGTTTAAGTAAGTATATTTGCACATGTTGCATATGATATTACATAATTTCCGTGTTCGAGTTGATTACTTATAAAAAGATATGTAACCAAATGTTTTACATTTTGCAGAATTTTATACGGGTACAATTATGGAGCAATGAGTAATTATTATTTGTAGGGGATTCTTGCTATGAATTGAGTAAAAGATGTGCTTAGGAAATTAACCTGCATTATAAAAAAATGACCAGATACATTTTTGCACTCTGCTTTATGCGGGATATTTTTAACAGACTTAGATACTGCCATTACTAGAAAATTATCAGCAGATGCAGGAATTTTTATTTTGTAAAGGAAATTACCCCGCATTATAAAAATGATCAGATAGACATGCCTATTTCCATACATTTTTGCAGTCTGCCCTATGCGGGATATTTTTAACAGACTTAGATACTGTCATAACTAGAAAAGTAACAGCAGATGCAGGAATTTTTATTTTACAAAGGCAATTACCCTGCATTATAAAAATTTCCGTACATTTTTGCAGTCCGCTCTATGAGGGACATTTTTAAGAGATTGTAATAAATGACTTAAGCGGGTCCGCCGTAACTAGAAAATTATAATTAGATTTAGAAATTTAGACTTACAGCTTTATAATGAATTTTAACTTTGAAAACACTACAATTTTCCACAATAAATCTAAGTCACTTTAGCATTAGCACGTTGCAAGGGTTTTCTCACATTTAAACTGTATTTTAAAATCAATTTAGGAAACTACGTTCTTTACACGGTTTTATAATATATCGGCTCGTAACTGAACTTCACGCTCGGAGTCTAAAAATACTTTATGAAGGCATGTGAATCCGACTGTGAAACAAGAAGTGGTTCTCTCGCATCGAACCAGTTAAGAAATAATTATAGCCCAGATTTAGACAGGTTGTTGCGAGAAAAGAATATAATTATGGTTTAATATTAAATTCTCAGACGGAATAATAAAAGATTGTTACCGTTATTTTATTTCACAGAATAAGGAATTTAATATTAATAATTAGTAATTATAAGGAATGAGACAAAGGAGCGGAAATAAGGAAATCTCTTCCTGCACGATCAGAAATATACTGCTGTCACAACTAATTTTAGTAAGCCGGAAAACCGTTTTTACGCTAAATCTAAACGGTTTAACTCTAATTTACTCTAATAAATTAATTCTTTCCTTTATGCAAAGTGAGATCAATAACTACAAATTTTTCGAAACAGTAACTTTTTTATGAAATATATGATGTTTAGAAAAATAAAAGTTGGCGTTAGTAGTGGGACTACGTCCATCAGCGGTTCCCACTTATGACCTTGACCTTGACCTTGAGTAACTTTTAATAGTAGAAGCACTAGTATGTGGTGCTGACTCCCCTCCACCCCTCCCTCCCCCACCTCCCCTCCCCGCTCATAATATGACCTTGACTTTTAATATATAAAAGGAGGGAATAAAGCTTGTGATTTTAGAGAAGCACTATGAAGAAGGTTACATTTAACGAAAATATGAATAAAATCCATGTATTGGTTGCATGGAAATTTGCATACAAACAAGCAAGGATTAGTAACTACGAGCAGTACGTATTGGATCGCTACCGTTTTCAAAATAGACTTTAATATGCTGAGAAGCTCCTAAAGGATGTTTTGCATGAAAATTTTAGAAACAAAATTTACGAAAATCGTTTTAAATAATTTTTGAGTACGACCAATTCAAGGTCATATCCTCCCACCTCACCCATGGGGCTTGACTTGAGTGGGGAATATCTATAAATGTATACGCACACGGTTTCTGAAACATTAGTTGCTAGAAATATGATTCAAAAACGAAAGCTGGTTGGTGGCAGAAAATCGTTGAAAAAACTTAAACAAGAAGACAGAAGCAGATGCCCTGTTTGTTTATATTCCATGAGAAGAGAAGAAATTTGCACACCAAATTCGTGCACACACAAATTTTGTATAAAGTGTTTAACGGAGTGGTCGAAAACCAACGCACATTGTCCTCTTTGCAGAAGATTCTATTTCTCAATTGTTTTAAAAGAGACTAAGGAAAAGATTCTTGTGAAGAAAAATGACAGTACTGATCAAGCTCTAGTGATATTGTTGTACATAAGTGACATGATGAGAAGTAAATAAAACCATGTTAAATATAAAGTTTTTTATTTTTATTATATTACATCTTTTTTTAATATCCAAGAATTGTGTGATTTGTCCATTCCCAGCCATTTAACATACACTTTATTTCCCTTTCTTCTTAGCACCTTTTCCACGAGATACACGTTTGAATGTTTGACTTTCTGCAACTCCGGTTCATAAAAACTACCTAAAATTAGTTCATTTTTGTCATCTGTCAGCAGATATGTTCTTGGATTGGTTAATTTAATTTCTTTAATGTTGTTCTATGTTTAGTCGTATTATACTTAAAAACAATATTATTTAAGATATCCAACCATTTATAATTTCCTTGCAAGCTAAACTGTTTCCACATGAGAGTTTTTAAAGTTCTGTTGACCCTTTCAACAATACTTGCTTTCACTGTGGAAAATGTACTGTAGTGATTAATGTTATATGTTTCCATTAATTTATTAAAGTTTTTGTTGAAAAATTCTCTTCCTTGATCTGTATGTATGTTAGTTGGAGGCGTTTTCGCAAGCTTTAAAATTTTTTCCATAGCTAAAGTTACTTCCTCAGCAGTTTTTCTTTTAACAGGTTGAACCCAAACATATTTGGAAAATGTGTTTATAACAACTAAAATATATCTATATCCTTTATTTAGTTTTGCATAAGGTATCATTTCCACCAAATCTGCTTGCCATAAATCGTTTAAATTTTTAATAATAACCCGTCGTCGTCTAAAATTTTTTCTAGCAGGTTTATGTAACTCGTTGACTAGATCTTCCTTGATGTTGGTTTGTTTACTCATGACTTCTAAATGTTTAGTTTGTTACTTCTACAGGACATTTTATTAACAATTCGCCATAAAAATCTTCTAAATGACTACCGTCAGGACGATGAAAAGACAGAACATCTCCTTTCTTTAACCGAATACCTACAGGGTCAGTGATCTTTTTTCCATTAATTTTTAAGAAAACATATTTTTTTAGATACTCTGCCCCAATTATAGTAGCAGATTCCATAGGAAAAACATATGTAATTCGTTTGTCTTGTAATAAATGGTAAACTCTATCGGATAGAGAGTAAATTCCCATGAAGGGTAACACCAAATTATACCAAAGTTTAACTGCACTAAGATCAACAACTTTTATAATGTTATGTTCTTCAGATGAAAATTTATTATCCTTGCCAAAGATGTGGGAACCAAACTTGTCAATAGACATGGTTGTTGCCAGCGGTAGAATAAGGAATAAACATGTGAGAATTAGTATTTATTTAATTATTTTTGCTTCTCTTAGTTCTTCTAAAATCGATATTATTTCATTTTGATGACCAGTATGTCCTGCCATTTGCGATGACATCAAAAATTTCAATCTATCTATGATTTCGTTTGGATCGTCATAATAAACGTAATCTAATTTCTTTTTTGATAAATTTAACATAGCTCCCCCCTTTCCACTTTTTGTAGACAGATTTCTTGTAGAACGAGGTCTTTGTGGAGGCAACAAACGTGAAGTGCTTGGTAGTACTGCACGATAACCTGTCTCTGTTGTGCTTCCCCGTTTTAATATACCTTTTTGTAATAAGTAAGGTTTAACTATTGTCAAGTATTTAATGTCGGTCGAACCTTGAATTTGACTATTAGGATCAAAATTTCGTCTATATGCATTTGTCCTATTCAAAACATCCATATAATTTTCCATATCATTTGATGTGGTTCTTTTTTAAAAAGAAGCTCATACAATCCAGGTGTTCCCTCATACCTAACTCCTTCAACTTTAAAATCTTTTCCTATGAAATCCACCACAGAATTAGCAATCTTATATTTATCTGCATCAACATCATGGCTAAACCCATATTTGTTATCAAATTTACCTTCCGTGTCTTTTATTAGCCCATCCACGAAAGGTCTTAGAAGTGAATGATATGCTTCCAAATATTCTTCATAAGCAGGTGTTCTTGTTAATTCTAAAACATCTTGTCGCAATTCACCTATAGTTGGTTCAATTGTTGTTTCAGGGCTTGATTCTCCTGACTGTTGCGAATCTTCCCCAAATACTTCATCATCTCCTAAAAGTGAGGGCATGTGCGTTGAAAGATATTTACTATATGCATTTGATTTCCTTTGATTGATCTCTGGCGTAGGAAATTGAAATTTTGGGGTCGAAACTAATTGTGGTGAATATACTTCTTTTTTAATGAACGGTTCTGTTTTAATTGTCTGAATTAACTCATGCAAAGGTTGAGTTATTGGTTTAAATTCTTTTTCCATACGAATTTCTTTATCAGATAAATCTGATTTTAAAGCTTTATACTTTTGTCTAACAGCTTGTCTAGTTTTTACCAACTCTTTCGCCGTTTTTTCATCCATCTTTACAAAAGGTAGGTTGTATACTAGAAAATTATCGTTTTGTCAGAGAGTTATATAGTGGAAATAAAATTATCAAATCCTTTTCTGTAGCGACCACAGTCTTTATCAATAACGACAAAGTCATATTTATGTTTCCAACACATTGAACACAAGTTTTTAAACTCTTGAAAGCTCATGTCACCATTTACATGATCATCATATATATGTTTCAAGTTTGTAGCATCCTGTTGAAAAATTACCAAGAGGTTTGCATTATCACGTATAAGTTGTTTAGGGATTGATGAATATGTTTGACACAAATAAAAACAATCTGTATTTTTATGACGTCCAAAACAAAAATAATCCCTCATAAGACTTTGATCAGTGCATACTATATCATCAAATACAATCAGTGAGTTTGGTTTTATTTCAGTGGGTGAAACAATATCCTCAGCGTTCGATGATTCAAAATAACCAATAAACTTTAGTGGGGCAAAAAGCCTTTTTAGATATTCATATTTTGATTGATATAAGGATTTTGAGTACACATATATATTTTCAAATCTTAATCCATTAGCGTGTGTTATAAGAGAAATCATAACATTTGTCTTCCCACAACCCGATGGTCGTACTATTAAACATCTTTTACAGTTTCCACCAAATAATTGTCCATGTTTTCGATAATTATCATGATATAAATCAAAATTTTTTATCGGTAAAGAAAAATCTTGTTTTTTAATCTTCATTGTTTGAACATCACTATTTAAGTAAGGTTATTTGCGTTTTCAAATCATTTATATATAATAATTAGACATAATAATGTCATTCACTGCGTGGAAGGACAGAGAAAAGGTAGTGGTTTATTAAATACTCTTATTAATAAATTACCAGTAGAGCTCCATATTCCTTCTTATAACTTTTGTGGACCTGGTACAAAGTTAAATAAAAGGCTTGCTCGAGGTGATAAGGGAATTAATTTATTAGACGAAGCTTGCAAAGAGCACGATATAGCATATTCGGAATATTCCGATTTAAAAAACAGAAACGAGGCAGATAAAGTATTAGCTAAAAAGGCATTTAATAGATTCAAAGCTTCTGATTCAAATCTAGGCGAAAAACTGTCATCCTTGGCTGTGGCCGGAATCATGAAAGCAAAAACAAAACTCGGCATGGGAATAAGAAAAAGAAAACAAAAACGCAAGAAAGGAGGTCAAATATCCTTTAACCAAGTCGTAAGAAAAGCACGTAAAGAGCTAGCTGGGAAAAAATTTGCTAATATAAGAAACGCTGCCGGCACTGCTTTGTCATCAATTAAAAAATTAAAAATAAAAGAACCTAAACAAAGAATTATTCCAATTCCAAAAACTGGTGGAATTTTACCTTTAATACCTATTTTTGCTGGTTTATCTGCTCTAGGAGCCCTAAGCGGGGGCGCTGCTGGCATTGTCCAAGCAGTAAATTCCGCCAAAAATGCACAAAAGAAGTTAGAAGAACAAACAAGACACAACAAAGAAATGGAAAAAATATCAATTGGAAAAGGTCTTTATTTAAAACCATATAAGAAAGGGTGTGGTCTATATTTAAAACCATATTCAAAAAACTGTTAAATTTGCTACCTCGTCGACCTTTGACAAATATAGATTTATTAAAGTATGCGAAATTATTAAAGTTGTCACATTTTAGAGGTGTCTTTATGAGAAATAAGTTACCCAAAAAAATAAAAAAATATGAAACAGGTATTATAAATTTAGATGACGATATGGGGGAAGGCACTCACTGGACAGCGTATGTTAAAAATAATAATAACATAATTTACTTTGATAGTTTTGGAAATCTACGACCACCAAATGAAGTTATAACTTATTTCTATAGCGATGGTAGCAACAACAATATTAAATATAACTATGATAAATATCAATCTTTTAATACCTCAACTTGTGGACAGTTATCCTTACAGTTTATTTATAATAATACGTAATTGTGTTTCCATTTTATTCTTATTACGACCATCATGTCGTTTACTATAGCTCTTTCCGCAAATTCAGCTATACTTCAAGCAGATTTCCATTCACCTATTTACTTAGATCCTAACACTTCCTACGTTGTCGGACTTACCAACTTTGAAACTTTTAATGCAATACCAAATATTGATAAAAGTAATAATAAAGTATATTTTGGAAAAAATAATGAATTTTTAACAATTCCTACGGGAAGTTATGAAATGGACGATGTTAATAAATATTTACAGAGTGAATTCCAAAAAAGAAATATTTCGTTTCACCTCTATGCAAATAACAACACATTAAAATCAACAATAAAGTCTACTACAGATATTATTTTTAAAGATGGAACAATAGGAAAACTTTTGGGTTTTAATAAGGGCATTGTACCAGGTGATGGAGTTCCAAGAACATCGCAAAATCCAGCAGAGATTATAAAAGTTAATTCTCTATGCATAGACTGCAGTATCGCAGAAGGTTCCTATCTGAACGGAAAGCCAGTACACATTATTCATCAGTTTTTCCCTAATGTTAGCCCTGGATTTAAAATAATAGAAAGTCCTCAAAATATTATTTATTTTCCTGTTACAGTAAAAGTTATAGATAAAATAACAATAAAGGTAATAGACCAAGATTTAAATATTGTTGATTTTCGAAACGAAACTGTAACAATAAGGTTGCATATAAAAGAAGTATAATGGTTATCCTTTATAATAGAAAAACCTCCAATTTACCCACAAAAATTAATAAAAACTATAAGAAGACTAAACACCGTAAACCAAAGATTAGTAGAAAGAGAAACACACAAGGGATAACACCTGAAAATATAAGCTTTTTGAAATCTCTAGGTTTAAAGGTTTTAGTATAATGGATATCCTTAACGTAGCAGAAGGTCTTTTCATAGATAATTCAATTGTGCATTCCGAAGTTCATGGTTATGAACCATACCTACCTACTAAATTGGGAAATAATGATGAAATTATAATACCTGTTCATGAAGTAGACAAGTATACTCTTCCTTCCGAAAGCTTTCTTTACATAGAGGGTAAACTAACAAAAGACAATAATACCATCTCAAATACATTAAAATTGATAAACAATGGGATTGCATTCCTTTTTAAAGAAATGCGTTATCAACTAAACGGCGTTACAATAGATTCAGTTAGAGATGTTGGGTTAACTTCAACAATAAAGGGATACTTGTCATATAATAAAAATGAGTGTAATAAACTTAAAAACGCAGGCTGGTTTCCTATGGAATCTTCACAAGTTGTTGATGCAACAACAGGATTATTCAATGTTTGCATTCCGCTTAAATTCTTAATGGGTTTTTTTGAAGACTACAAAAAAATTATTTTAAATGCCAAGCAAGAACTTATTTTAGTACGCGATACTTCCGACAAAAATGCAACAATTAATACTGCAGACGAAAATCCGAAAATTGAGCTTACAAAGCTAACTTGGAATATACCTCACATTTCAGTAGCTATTCCTCAAGAATTGGCATTATCTAAAATAATTAATAAGAATACTGATATAATAATTGCTTTCCGGAGTTGGGAACTGATTGAATATCCGGAATTATTAAAAACTAATCGTCATAACTGGCCTGTCAAAACATCTACGAAAGTTAATACCCCACGTCATGTAGCAATTGCTTTTCAAAAAGACTTAAGGGATAAATCAACTACTGATATGTCTCTATTTTCCAACGTTAAATTACGAAACATCAAAGTATTTTTAAACTCTGAGAGATATCCCTACAACGATCTATATTTAGACTTTGCTAAGAATAAATTTGCATCATTATATGAAATGTTTTCACAATTTCAAAAATCTTACTATGGATTAACACCTGAACCCATTTCTTCTCCAAAGGAATTTAATACTTATGCCCCTATCGTATATATCGATTGTTCACATCAGAAAGAATCAATTGAATCCGGACCTATTGTTATGAGAGTTGAGTTTGAATTACATGATGATCTTAAAGACAAAATATCTGCCTATTGTCTTATTATGCATGACAAAGTATTTAGCTACAATCCATTAACCAAAAATGTTAGACAACTTTAAAGCGCATGCGTAATATTTTATATAAATCATTGCTCTACTATTCTTTCCTACCATTATGGGTGAAGAACTGGAACTTCGAGTGTCCTACTTTTTAGAAGAGCTGAAAAAATTAAAACAACAACTGCAAGAATATTCTGACAAGAAATCTATGATTAAACAATTCTCGCTTATTAAATTATATATATTGCCAAGATGTCATCAAGTTCGGATAGTGGTTATTCCAGTGACGACGAGCAGGCAGTTTCACCAAATGCGCAACATAGGAGTGTACGCAGACCGCGTAGGTTGAGACATTGCATCGTGCAATCCTACGTAAAATGTTGGTCGTTCTGCTTGTGTATGCACTGTTATTGTCTTATTATGCATGAGAGAGTATTTAGCTACAATCCATTAACCAAAAATGTTAGACAACTTTAAAGCGCATGTCTGACTATATAAAATCAATGCTCTACTATGTTTTTCTACCATTATGGGTGAAGAACTGGAACTTCGAGTATCCTACTTTTTAGAAGAGCTGAAAAAATTAAAACAACAACTACAAGAATATTCTGACAAGAAATCTATGATTAAACAATTCTCATTTTTGAAATTATGAGGTTATTAATTGTCGATGTGCAAGGATTTAACATAGAAAATAAGAAGTTTATTCCCAAAGAACTGGCTGCCCATGATGGAAGCAAGACTTGCCACTATGTTTTTAAAGCACCATTTGATCTAAAATACCTACCGCCTGACTTACACAAACAAGCTGTGTGGTTAATGAAGAATCATCACTGTATCCCATGGAATGAAGGATATACACCAATTCACAAGTTTTCTGTTATAATCAAGAATTTAACAGAGAAAGTAGATCATGTTTATGTTAAAGGGAGAGAGAAATCCGAATACATTCGAAAATATTCATTAAAACCAGTCATAGAACTTGATGAAAATCCAAAATTCCAAGAAGGAGAAGCTCATTGTTTTTATCATTCTAAATCACCATGTATATGTGCACTTACTAATGTATACAATTTATATAATAATAATTTAATGATTGAATAAAACACATAAATGAAATAAAGTTTTTTATTTGTTATAAATTAGGTTGAATTCTTGAATAATTTCAGGTGACAAAAACTTCTTTACTTCATCCAAATGCTCCTCAAATCCCATTTCCTTTATGGTTTGCAGAAAAGTTCTTATATCAGAAGTATGTAAATATATGTTACAGGCTTCTGCAGCTTTTTCATACTTTCTTGCCAATTCCATACATTCCTCATACGTATAGAAGTTTTCGAATCCATACTCGGCTTCATGCTCAGCATCAAATTCTAAATTACTAAAGTGTTGCGATAGATTCTCTATAGCACTTGTTAGGTTATATGCTACTCGTTGAGATGTATATGCTAACCACATCTTGTTGGAGAATGTTCAGACTTAAAGTAAGTTCAGAGCTTTAAATATTAATTTAGGAGGTGGGGGGAATAAAAAGAAAAATATGTTTATAAATTTTTATTTTCAATGCAACTCTTTACAAATTCATTACATGCAAATATTTCTACATCCTCCACAACACAATCTGAGTAAAAGTTTAATAATTCTAAAACACAGCAAACATTTAAACTATTTTCCATAGGTGAAATAACCTCATATACATTTTTTAACAAATCACCATTTTTCATAGAGATTCCACTAACTAAAATATTATAATATTTGGAAAATTCCTGGTTTTTTAAGATATCAAAACGATATTTGATTAAATTTGTCAAGTTCACTAATTCATTTATGGTGTCACCAGCTAAAAATACTTCATTACCACCATCTTGTGTAATCTTAATTATTCTTGCATCACCAATAAACACAAAGTGAATCTCATAACCATTTCCCTTCATGGGTTGCCACCCGGTGTTGTTGGAATAAATAAAGCTCAACATAATTCCTTGGTTATTTAGGAAGGAAATCCATTGATCTTCATTAAAAATCACATTTTGATTGTATTTGTATCCACAGAGTTTAACAACAGGAATATATTTTCTCTCTAAGGAAAATCCAATGCTGACCCATTTGGATTTGGATTTGTTGATGTAGTAGATGGATTCATTGATGAGAGCTGCATTGCGCTTCTTACTAAACTCTTGTTGGTTTCCTGTTGGTTGATACATTTTCAGATGTTTGCTTGAAATAATGAGAGTAGAACTGTGGGTGACTGCTTAAATAAGCAAGCGTGGTAGTGGGGATAGTAAGCGTGGTAGTGGGGATAGTGGTGGGAGGATTTAAACACTGATCTTATAGATTTAAACATCATTTAGCGACTAACCATGAATGAGTGTAAGACAGAACTTTTTATCGACATTCAAGGATATAACTGTTCCTTTGGATACATTCCAAAAGAATTAGCGATTTATGATGGGATTCGTTGCTCAAATTATCTGTTTAAATCACCATTTCAAAAAAATATGTTATCTGCTCCTGATCTCAAACTGGTTAAATGGGCCGAAGAGTATCATGGACTAAAATGGGAATTTGGAAATATAGAACTTAATGAAATTGATGATATTTTAAAGCATGTGTTAGAAGTTTACCAATCGCCCAAAATTTACGTGAAAGGGAATGAAAAAATAAACTACTTAAAAAAGTTTTTGGATGAAGATTTCATATACGCTATTCCCATTGGTCAAGAACCAAAATTAAGTAGATTTAAGAAAATTCCAGAGTTATTTTCACAAAAATGTGAATCCATGGCATTGTGCATTAGCAAACGTAAAATTGTTATATAATTATAGACATTGTTATGAATAAAAACCTTTTTTTATTGACTCCAGAATTTTATTTATAATACAAATATACTTTGAATAATATATATCCCATAGTACATATAAACACTACTAACAATATACTCAATAATACTATACACACATTTACATTGCATTCTTCTATACAAGATTTTCTATACAACTGATTCCATTCCTGTGTCACAATTGAAGTTTTATTGAAATAATATAATCTTAACTTATACTGTACAACGGTAGAATTATTTATAATATCATCATCTATTTTGTAGGTAAATAAACCATTATTTATATTCATTCTTTTCCATGTTGAAGGCCAACTATCATTATTTACATTATTAACAGATAGACAAATAAATGCTTCTCGAACATTAGGATCAACTTGTGTGAACAAAGTATTGTTAACGAATGCTGATAGAAATAGAACTCCTACTGGTAGCAGAGCCATTTTCAAACTAAAATATTTTTCCAGGGTTCTTATGTTTTATATTCGTCATGAACTAAATCTTTTAGAATATCAATTACATTATTAACCATCTCATCATCAGTCTTGGATTTCTCTTCCAAAATACTTATATGTTTGTGTCCCCAAGCTAAAGTTCTAAAAGAATCTGGAATTATATAGCGTTTATCATCTTTTGGAGACAAAGCAACCTTATTTTTTAATTGTGTGAACATATCATGTAAAATGGAATGAAATATATTCATTTTTCGAAATTTGATCTCAGAATTTTCAACTACATCTTTATAATCTTGTTTAGTAATGGAATTTTCTATAACATATTTTTTTACTCCTTTCGCCTTTTTTTCAGATTTATTCTCTAAATTGACACAGTAGGCTTTAGCTCCCGTTCCATAGAAACTTAAAATTGGTTTGCCCGCAAATTCATCTTTCATTCGCCCTAATACTGATTTATTCTTAGTTATATTATGTATATTGTTTTCATTGAAGTTAGAAGTGTCAAATTTGTCTAAATTGTCTTGCATATCTTTATAAAAATTTTCAGTTTTTATGTTTAAAATTAAACTATCTGTATCCGTGTATAACAAAATTGCTTCGTCTCCATACATGCTTTTAATATAATCATAATAAAAATCATATAAAACGGTTTTTGATAATTCCAAGACTGTGAATCCAACATAAACGGGTTTATTGTAAGTTATCTTTACTCTTTCCATTTGTATCGCGACGAAGTTTTCATTAAAAACTAATCGATCTTTAAAATTTGGTTTGGCAATCAATGTCTGCGCACCTTGCTTTTTACCAATGTTCTCCCAGTGTGTGATTAATCTAATGTCAACTCGTTTATCAATATTCTCTAAAGATTTCCCATAAATGGCATTATTAAATAATTTATAAGTATCCTTTTCCAACTTATTTTTAGATTTGTTCCTCATTTCGGTATTTAAATCGATGTATTGTTTAAGAAATGCTGCTTGTTTGAATTTAACAACTCTATGAATTTTAGTTAGTTTTAATCCATTTTGAAGCACCTGTTTCAGATTTCGGTAATGAATAACATATGTTTCTTTATGGTTTAAATTGCATATTAATTTCTTTTGTTTTGAACCTGGTGTGCAAATATTTTCAGCCAAAAAGGGTAGTTCATTGTGCTCTTGATGTAAACCTTGAGGATACTTTAAATCTACTTCCAAAACGAACCCGTATTCAGCATCATCAGATATAGACATCACATCAAGATCATCTATTTCTTCCTCGCTTAACCAAGAAAAATCACTTACGGGGAGACATTGACTCATACTATGTCCATACAAGTTAGTTGCGTCTAAATACATTATAAATGAATTTGGTTTGCTTGGATCATAATTTTCCAAGAATGGATTATTAGCTTCAGCTTTTCGAATGCTGCAATGACATACACCACCTCTTATATTATTTTTAAAAAAATGTATCATATCTATATCCGTTAATAATTCTAATTTAACATCAGTCATTTTTAACATTGAATCCCAGCTTAAACCTGGTAATGTATAATACTGGGCGGGATCTAGCTTAAAATTATTTAAAGATACATTTCGAAAAGCTTCAAAAAAATCGGTTAAGATGAGAACATCAGACAATAAGTAAATTTTGGTATAATCCATAAGATTTTGACAATTTAATAAATTCCAAATAGTAATTGCTCTATTGTAATCTGATGGACACATAGGTTCATCTTTAAGTTTATCATAAAAATTTTCAATACTTGGAAGTTCATTTTCATGTAATTTTTTGAAAGAATCAACGTAAGAATAAGGATAAACACCTTTTTTTCGAATTTCATTAAACTGGTCAGGATCTTCAAATTGTTTTCTAATCTCAATGCACTGATTTGATTCCAAGCTTTCACCAAGCTTTTCCAAAGAGGAACCAACGAAACGGAATGAATCTAAAAATCTCATTTTTATAAAAATATTTCTTTCTTTATTGTCTTTATCTTTTACTTTGTCAACTAATATGGATTTTGAAAATGAAATATATTTTTCTTTAGTTTGTGCAAGTACATCAATATTATCTTCTTCACAACACAGTTGTTTAACAAATAAATGACTATCATAACCAGTTAAATTATGAAAAAAGATGGGTATAAAATTTGGAATTTGAAAGTTTAAGTTGCAGATACTGTGAGCTGCATTTCGAAATTTACCAGTTAAATGATCGTGATCCCTTACTTTATCATTTTCTTCAAGTTTTTTATTACATATATGACAAGTTGTGCTCTTTTTATAAGCTACTTCTTCCTCATCTGTTAAAGGAAGCATTTTCACTACCGGTTTAAGATGAACATTATAAATTCTATGCACATGTTGTTCAATTCGTTTACAAAATTCATCGGCTGCATCTAAACCAAAATATGAATCTAATACCGACAAAGAATCATCATATGAACATTTAATGAAATAGCAAAGTGCATATGGTTCGTGTTTAAATGTATTTAAAGTATAAGAATTCTGTTCGTTCCCTGGTTCTAGATACTGCAAAGGTTTTAAAAAGCATTCAAAGTCTGCATATATAACAAATGGAACTTTCAACTGTTTCTGAAAATTTTCAAACTGTAGAATATTTTCTGGTATGTGTTGACCATACTTATTTATCTTAATATTATTGGTGGGAACTTTTGTATACAAATGATTACAATCATGTAACTGATGCACTTGAAGTCTTTTTAATGATGTAAAGTATATTAAACATCCATCACAAAAATATTTTTTAAAACCACTTTTATTAATCTGAGATGAAACTAACCTAGACATGTTCTTAATCCAACAATAATGATTATTTTCACCTTCACTTATCAACAACAAATTTATGTGCGCTGGAAGTTTTTTATTGGTGTAATGAAGAGGACCAACCACTTCATACTTGAATTTATTATCTTCATAAACACTCTCTAAACCATAAACATTTATAGATATTTGATTAAGCGTTTCGAATTTATGTATATCCTTTAATTTAACAGGAAAATCTATTCCTTCAAAATTTAAAATTTCAAAAGGATTTGGATATAAACTTGTTCTTTCACTGTTAATTTCAGCAGGGAATAGTGCACTTATTACACTCCATCCGAAACAATATGAATCATTATTTTTAATGTTAATTACAGCTTGTTTCCTTGCAATTTGTTTTGGTAAAGGGATATATGAAGACGCTCTAATTGGATTAAATTTGTTTATGTTAAGTTCCAAATGTAATATTTTTTCCAATGCCCAACCGGATCCATTTTCAGCAAATATTGAAACCTTTTCTTTTATTTCAGACAAAAACTTCTTATAAATATCACATAAATCTGTTGCTGAAGTTACAACCTTATTTTTTGTATTAAACGATTTAGTCTCTAAGGTCTCTTTTGTTTGTAAAATATATTGTCCAAACAATTCTACATTAATTTTAACAGACCTATGCTTAACTAGCTGTTCAGAAATTAAACTTACATACTTTTGTTGTACTTCATTAAAAAATTCATCAATGTCCACATACTTTTTCGATGGCAGCAACATGTAGGATACAATCCTGTTTTTAAATGCAGAAGTTAAAATTTTCACTTCATCGGCACTTTTAAGTGCACTTTTATGTAGGTTTGAACGTAAATGTGCACCAAGTTTATTTTTCACATACCAAGTATCACAGTCTTTACATCGTGATAGAGTAAGTTTCGGTACTGGAGGTCTATCTTCTGTAATATCTTCTATTTTAAGTTTTTTTGAAGACACATCACATATTTGAGTCTTGGATTTTCTTTTCTCGCGCGAACAAGACGGTCTCATGGGACACGATTCTCTTTTATGTCTATACACGTTTGATTGTTGAGTAAAACTCTTGTTGCAATCACTGCATGAAAACATGATGAGAACTGAACAAAAAGTAGAAAAGGTTGATATTTATTCAACAGTTCTTGGGATATTTTAACTGCTCTCACAACACTTTGCACAATACTGTTTTTGCAAACTAAACAACGACACCTTGATAAAACACTAAAGTTATATGTAGTAATTCGAAACCATGGAGGATACATAACTAACAAGGAATCATTCGGTATTGATTTAAATAAGGATTTTAAGCGGAGGGGAGAGGAGTGGGGATGAGAGAGGGGAGAGGAGTGGGGATGAGAGTGGGGGGAAGTGGTGGGGGGGGGGGAGGAGTGGGGGATTTGGTGGGGTGAAGAGTGGGGGGATTTGGTGGGGTGAAGAGTGGGGGGATGCTTTAAAGTGACTCCATAGATTAATGAATAATACTTCTAATTATTTGTTTGACATTTATAAAAAATACATTTACTAAAACTAAAATACATTTATTACAATACAAGTTTATTTTTGAAAAAATAACAATATCTACATTAGTCTACTTGAGATGTGGTACATATGTTTCTATTGCAAACGAAACATGCTTTCTGGGATGTAGGAGGTCCATCGAAGTGTGTGCTCCAGTCAGGACGATTGTAATGAAAAAAACATGGTAAGTTAATTTGAAGATTAAAACTTGATTTATAAGACATTGGTAATTTTCCCCATACATCCAAGAGCTCCAAAGGGTCTGCATAATTAATTAGATATTCCAATGGTAATATTTTTAGTTCTTCTGTAGTAAAATCTTGCAAGGTTTTCTTTCCACTTACATGACTAAACATTACATTTGCTGTTGGGCAAGACATAGTTTTCCTTTTCTGCTTCCAATTCTTGAATCCTTTGACGCTCTGCTTCTCGAAATTTCTTTTTTCCTTTTTTGGAGAGATTAGGTGGAGGTTTTCGTAAAATTAAATTATTTTTTATATATTCTTGTGGATTATAGCTTTCGCAATGTTCTGTGTCCCATGAATAATCAATTGGTACTACCAAAGACATCGTTGTGAATTTTGTTTTATTATAACTTTAATTTATATAAGGTAGTGTGAAGAGTGGTAGGATTTGGTAGGAAGTGGGGGGATTTGGTAGGGAGTAGGGGGATTTGGTAGGGAGCAGATGGATTTGGTAGGGAGAAAAGTGGGTGGATTTGGTAGTGTGAAGAGTGGGTGGATTTGGTAGGGAGTAGGGGGATTTGCTAGGGTGAAGAGTGGGGGGGATTTGGTAGGGAGCAGATGGATTTGGTAGGGAGAAAAGTGGGTGGAATTGGTAGTGTGAAGAGTGGGTGGATTTGGTAGGGAGTGGGGGGATTGGGAATGGTTTTGAAAGCTAATTTGGGAAGCTCCTTTGGGAATGATTTTGGATTTTGATTGATTTCGGACTTGTGAAAGATAACTACTCATAACTCAAATAAACAAACATCTTTTGAACATAGGTAAAAATAAATTTTGCACACTCTGTATGGTTTCCGGAAAAGAGTCTCCTGATCGGCACTGCGATCATTTTGGGTTCCTTGAGCTAACAACGCTCACGGCTGCGCCGGCTGCTTCGAGGATGAGGATGCTCTGCATCTGTTCCTCGAAAACTTTATATTGTATATATCTTAGTAATATATCTTAGTAGCCTAGATGATATGTGAAAATATGCAACGAAAATAAATGTTTTAAAAGTAAAAGTAAAAAGCAAAGCACAGCATTTATTTTAGATTAATGTTACTTTGTTGAAGACCGACAGAAGTGGTTATTATTAATGAAATTTGGTATACAGGTACGAGTAATATAGAAGATCAAAAAATAAAGGACATAGATATTTTAACTACTAATATTTGTTATTCAAGAAGTAGAAATTGCCCTTGAATTTTCGCAATAAATCACATTTCTAGTTATATTTCATAAACAATAGTTGTAAACATAGGTGAGTCCAGGGACCATGGGCGCCCGCAGAGAAGGGCCAGGGGGACCGTGACAGCCCCTGAGATTGTGGGATTGTCATACTTCGTACTTTTTGTTGGACGAATTGCCAGATAACTATTATTTTTATAATAAGTATCTCTTTTTATGATAAATGTTGTCTAATTTTCTAATGTTTGAACGCCTTTATAATGCCACGTACAAAAAAATTCAATTAGAATTAGGAATATTATTTAAACCCAGTCTTAACTCAATGCAGCTGTCAGCCAAATTACTATGAATTTTCTGCAGGCGGCATGTTTATTTTATGAAGAAGCTTTTAACATGTTTTTTAGTGTTCCGTGCTAAAATTAGCAAAATGGAATCACTTCGGTGTCCGTCTGTCACAGGCGATTTTCTCTGAAACTATTCGTCGTAAAAATTTGAAATTTAGCACAGAGATAGAGTGTGGTGGTCCAATCATAGATGTGAAGTATAAAAAGTTGAATTTTGATTCTAGGGGAGATTGGGAAATGAAAAAACAGGGCATCGTGTAGAGTGTCAAATGAAAGCTTATTGAAGCACGAATTCAACAATATATATGATGTCTTTTTTATGCATTTTTTAAACAATTTTCGGGAGAAACGCATAAAAATTGCTGTCCCCCACGCTCATGACCAAAGGAATCGCTCAGAAAAGTCTGAAAAAAATCATGAACATTAAGAATCAGGTGTAGATTGAGCTAAAATTATCAGGTTTGAAAAATTCTTGCGCGAACAATTGTTATAAACAATTAAATTGTTTATTTTCTTATAACAGCTGAACCATTGGTTCTAGAGAAAAAGTTTTTCGACAAAAATATTTCTCACGATGTAAGGAACAACTTTTGTTGTTACACGTTGTTTAAAATTTTTAATTTGGCTCACTCGACACGCTCCCCCACTTAGCTCCGTGCATACGCGATGTGATACGGCGTTGGTGCTGTCGGCAGCGGGTAGCGCGGCAGATGGGCGGAGAACGGGCGGCCAAGATTTGCTCAGGTTAAGTGGGGGGCTGATGGCACGGAATACTAATTGTGCAAGTATAGCTTGCACTTGACCCAATTTTGTCTGTTTGTAATTATTAGTGTATTTGTATAAATCACTACAAATAAAATCTTTAAAAATATATAGGTATGAGAAAAAGTCTGCGGGCGCCCGTGCCAGGGGTGTCTACACTATTTGTAAATAAAATTTCGATCCGATTTGAAACTAAAATAAGTACAAATATTTATTTACCTACATTGTGTAATTTGAGAATGCGAAAGACGAAAAGCCTTCGGTTAAAGTAATATAATATACAGGGTGTCTAAGAAGTCTTAGAATGGACAAATATCTTTTCTATTAGTAAATATAGAGGTATCAAATTTTAGGTGTATCTTACTGGTTAATAAATCTACTTTTTAGTGTTTCGTGAAACGGAACACTTATGGAATCACTTCGGTGTTCGTCCGTCTGTCACAGGCGATTTTTCTCTAAAACTATTCAACATCAAAAATTTTAAATGCAACCCTATGCTGTGTGGTACCTCATTTTAAAGGTCTTCAAAAAAGAAACATTTTACCGCGAACTCGAGGTCTGTATCTTAATTTGTTCTTAAATGGAAATCCTTTACAAATTAAAAATCGTGAGAAAAATTTAAAATTTAAATACCTTTATAACTCTTGTAACTGTTGTTCAAAATGACCACCATAAACTTCTTGGCAGTAATGAAGTCGAATTTGGAACTCATTTTTGAGAATGGCAGGTGTTATTTCTTGGAAGAGTTCCAAAATCGACTTTATTACTGCCAAGAAGTTCATAGTGGTCATTTTGAACAACTTTTAAATTTTTAATCTTTTTTTCACGATTTTTAATTTCTATAGGCTTGCCATTTAAAAAAATTAAGATACGGACCTAGGGTTTGCGCCGCGGTAAAATATTTCTTTTTTGAAATGAGGTACCACGTGGCATAAGATTGCATTTAAAATTTTAGTTTCCTTTGCTATGTAATACAGAGGGGGAATTTAAAAAAAACTCTTGCTGGTCAGTCAATTTATGATTACAGGATAAATTTGATTGTTAGTCATTGCCAAGATAATGACAACAATCATTGTTATCGGCTATCTTTCATTTTATAATTATGTTAGAAAAGTTAAACATATTTACCCAGTTGCACGGACAATAATTTCTCCAGACCAACGTCGAAATCGTGTTAGCAGAGTAGACAAATGGGGGAGTAGCGACACTCAGCAAAAATCGTTTGAAGTTTCTGCATCAAAGCAAAACGCCGATGCACACTGCGTTCTCCGGGCAGCGTATTACGGGGACGTTCGATAAGTATTAGTCGAAAAAATATTTGGTCGGTTATTTGATACATACAAATTTAAAAGGCGGTACGTAACTCTTTAGTATTTCGATTCATTAGTATTAATGGCTTTATTAGACACTTATTCCGAGGGCATGAAACGAGGACTAAACCACTGCTAGATATCCATGGATATTCTCGTTCATACACTTCCCAAGGACATCTTATGGATACTTCAGGTTATTAGTAGGAAGTCTTGACGATATCTTGGAGACCTCTGTATTCTTGAAGGATCAGTGGTTTGCTCCCTCGGCATGAAACTGCCTTATAAAGTTATAATAAATAATAAGAGATATTTTTCTAGGCAGTTAACGAAGCCTTGCGTTGTTTCCTAAACATGCTAAATAAAGCACATAACAGTCTGAATGAAACATATTTACTTCGCATCTGTTTAAGTGGTTTGAGCACAAGAGTCTGAGCTAAAAATATATTTTTGACAGTTGTTTAAATTTTGGGTTTAAGGGCAATCGTACGCTACACCACCTTTTTAGCATGCTCCGGCGCGTCGCAGTGCCTTTAAAGGGCTCTAGCTTCTTTATTTTAAAAGATTAGTCTAACAGTAGTCGACAGAAAATGTAGCATAATAAATTCGGCAATTTTCTGTGAAAGAAAAAATATGATATCTTGTTTCGTGAGCGAGTTAAGACAGGGTTAACAAGAATTTCCCTGGTTGTAAAATCACGCGTTTTGGGCTAATTTGCTGGAAGATATCTTGACTTCAAAAGGGAACATATTTAAAATTTGTTTTAAAAATGTGTGAATTGCAGTAAAAGATCTAAATTTTATTTAAAACTAAACTTTACTACAGCCACAAAAAAGCCGCTAAAATTTTTATCCCAATTTTAACGGATTTTCATGGTTCGTAGTAAATTTTAGTTTCAAATAAAATTTAGGTTATTCTTCCCTTCATACATTTTTAACAGAAATTCATACATTTTTAACAGAAATTTTAAAAATATTCACTTTGGAAGTCGGGATTTGTTCCAGCAAATATCGCGCAAACGCATGTTTTTTTAACCGTATTTTTCTAACCAACCTCGTCATAACTTGCTTACGAATCATGGTATATTTTTTTTCACAGGAAGTTTCCAGAGCTATCAGGCTTCATTTCATCTGCATTACTCCTGGGTCTACTTTTGAAATATAGACGCTATACTTCTTTAAATGGACCCGAGTGAGCTACTAACAGCAATGCATCGGCAATGCCGACTGTATTCAATCAGACTAATTTTCTGACTGTCTCCGTAAAGACGCCACGAGTTGCCAGCAACCGGATAAAACTAGTTTAGCGAAGAGTCGGCAAAAACAGGAATAAGTGGCGAGTGTCGCTACCGTCTAATAATTCTACCGTGGTGTTAGCATTGATGACTGTCCGTTTTCTTCACGTGACAAAATGTCACAATAAATGCCAAATAAACATATTAGTGTCTGTGTAGTATTTTGATATATGTGTGACGTGTCGAGTACTTGCAAACGTACGATTCTTGATCCTCGGAGGCAATGTGCCAAAAATAAGAAATAGAAAATCTTAATAATCAACATTTTAGAAACATAGAAATTGAATCGTATAGAACTGAAAGTCAATAAATCTTAGAAGTTCTTGTTCTAGGAGATACAGCAATTAAATAAACTTGATAATAATTATTAATTAATTTTTGTTTTACTAAATTTACTTTCAGCGAAAAGTTTTTTTTTCATAAATTCACTTTGTAATAAAATTATCGTATTTTTTTGGTTCACCGTATACATTTCAGTTTAGTTATAAGTATAGTCAAATCTCCCTTAAGAGTTATCATCTCTACTTTTTTGTTTTTCCAATTACATTGCTGCTGCTTAGTTATTTGCTATCAAAAACCAATGACCTTCGCCCATAAACACACAAAAGAGACAAAATTCATCAAAAGAAATTAAAATTTTTTGTACTTTCCCTTTTTGTACCGTGTCCCGCAAAAATTCTATAAGTAAGTAAGTAATGGAAAATTACCAAATAAAACTTTAATTTCTTTAATTAATTATGTTAGGTCATGTCTCTTTTGAATGTTTAAGCTGAAAAGATTTTTTTTCCAGAACAGCAAGGCTAAAAGAAACAACATAATAGGAATGGAAACTCTTAGGCCGGCCGCACATCAAAGAAACTTGAAACGCGAAACAGGAAACATGAAACTCTCCTGTTTTCATGTGCGGCCGGCGCCGGCCTAAAGGTCACTAGAAATTAAAAAATGTTTGCGAAGAAAAATAACGATTTTAAATTTATTTATTTTATTTAGCAAAGAATTTAGTATTTGAAAATATGTTAAAAAATAAAGTTAATCGAATGCATCAGACAAAATTATTATTATATTTTAAATTTTAATAAATTAAATATTTAATGACTTTTCTGGTCTTGTGGTTAATATATGTAGGTTTCTAGATAACAGAAAATTCATTATGTAGACTGCCAAATAAATCTCTAGTAACGGATAAATTCCCCTTGTCAGGATATGTTATGCGGGAGGGGATATTTTACTGTACAAGGTGATATTAAATATGTAGAGAACATTTCAGAATGTGATTCCTAGGCTGATTGTAAGTTAAAGAAGTCCATATTATGTATGTCCTAAAATGCTTCGTTTTCGGAATACAGGCTGATCAAGACCCTTTGACCAACCAAAACTATTTTTTTGGAACAGACCTGAATTACCTTGATACTCGGCTATATTCTGCGCTTTATTTAAAAACAATTTTTCTTGCTTTTTGTTTAATAGGACATCGCCTTTTATATATAAGTATTTAGCCAAATATCCGTTGGTATTTGCCGTTTTAAAAATTTTTAAAAAAGATAAACGAATGACTAATATATTACATAATTTCAAAACGATGCAAGATATGGAATTTACCGAACAATAAATTTAAGAACTAAATAGGCGTCCTAATTTGTTAATTAAAAGTAGTTAGTGGTACAGTAAAGAAAGCTTGGCAGGGTAAAATGGACCACGAACTAGAAAAAATTGCAGTTTGGTACGTTTACCATATTTTTTTAATTAGCTAAAATTAGAAACGATTTCCTCAAAAAGCTTTTAAAATAAATGTAAACAAATGTGTGTGTGCTTGCGTGCACCTCAATATTTTAGGATATTAATTTATATGACTGAGTAGGTGTATATATGTTGTCGTCGCTTTTGACATTTTCAGTTTTTTTTCCCGAACACGGTCAGAGGGAAAGTTATCGAATTTTCTGGGTCAATAGAGGGATAGTGCGACAAGCTTCGGTAAAAAAATTAGTTATACAGGGTGTACGGTTTCGTAGCTATTAAACGTCAAAGTCGAAATTTCAGCGATTTCGCTTCAGATAGATTACAGGTCGCAAAAGTAAATTAAATCAATTTAAATTTTCGAAGGTTTTAGAGGTCCGGGAGCTTCAGAACCCCATTGAATCTGGGAAATATCGGAAAATGTCAAGTAATTTTTTTGAATTTTTTTCGGTCAAAAATGCCGTTTGCAGACCCCTTTTTTGTACTTAATAACTCGAAAACGAAACGTCTGACATAAAAACGAATTTATACGTAAAACTTTAAAATCTCAAGTACTTACCTATACCTACATAAAACGGCTAGAAATTTCTTTTATGGAAAACTCGAAATTCCGATTTTTGACCCAAATTTGTCACGGTTTTTAATTGTTTTCGGGGTCAAAATGGATCCATTTGATTTTTTATAACAAATCGTACTTTTAACCGGCAATATTATATAGGTACTAATTTCTACGTTTATTACATGCGATAAATATCTAAGAATAACTCCCAATGATTTAAATCGATTACTTTTTCGTTCCACTTATAAATAACTAGGCGACTTTGTCCGCGTGGTATAGGTGATAATAGTGTAGCTTTGATGTCATGATTATGAATATATGAAACATGAGTTAGGTTAGGTTAGGTTAGGTTAGTTATACTCGTATCTAGAGGAATTTCAATATAACATGACGCAAAATCGGGGTCGGACACAGGGAACTGATAGAAAAGGTAGGTAAATGCAGTGGCGGCACCTGAAATTTTAGAAGTGTCGTATCTCAGTTCTTATGCATGGGACTTACACTAAATTATAGGATGTTACTATTGGGTACTTTATAAACATTTTCGTAAAAAAATATTTAGTTTTAAAATTTGCGTATCAAATTTTATCGACAAATTCCAAATTTGGTGAAAATATTCTAATTTTCCTTAAAGAAATGACATTTTAAATTATTTCTGAGACAAAATATTTTAGGGTCAAAAATTTTAAAACCTAATTAATCAGGATATTAGAGGTAATTTGAATTCTACCGATAAAATCTGATTAAAGTTATGAAGAAAACATAAGAGTAAAATTTTCTTCAGAACTTTCTCAGATCTCAGGTGAAGCGGTCCAAAAAACTAACTTTTTTTCGCAAATTTTAAAATTAAATATTTTTTTCACGAAAATGAGAGTACCCAGCAGTAACATCTTATAATTTGGTGTGGGTCCCATGCGTAGGAACTGAGATAAGACAATCTGAAATTCCAGGAGCCGTAAATGAAATGAAATTAATATTAAATTTTGCCACGTTGTATTTATGAATTATTGCTCCTAAAAATATTTCTATTGTTTCACAAAATGAACCAACTTCACCAAAGGAAAAGCACTGAAAAGTATGAAATAAATAATATTCGTCAACTTAATTTTGTTCATTTTTATAATTTTTTTTTCTTTTTAGTGCACCCATTCTTCCCTCTCCTTTCATCTTATCTCCCTCTCTTTGAATTTGTAATAGTCAGGTCATACTAGCTTTTTTGACCTCAATAACCCCAAAATTGACATCAGTTAACATTTTAGACGAAATTCCAAACCCCCGCCCCCGCAGTTAATTTTTATAACATCTGTTACACAAAATTAGCTTTTCTGATCTAATATCCCCGAAAATGTTACACTGGTTAACATTGTTGGACAAATTGCCAATCCCCCCCACCCCCCCATTAATTTTTCTTAACAACTATTACACATAATTATATTTTTTGACCTTAATCTCCCCAAAAATTACATTTTTGGAAAAAAAGTTAATCGCTCCCCCCCCCCCCCCCGTTAATCTGTGTTATCATCTGTTAATTTGTTAAATAAAATTAGATTTTATGACCCAAATAATCCCAAAAATGACACGTTAAACAGATTTGAAAAAAATTCCGGCTGCTCCATTTAATCCCCCCCCCCCCGTTAATTTTTTTAACATACACTAAGCAAAATTACATTTTATGACCTCAATAATCCCTAAATTGATATTTATCATTTTTGGAGATATTTTCAGTCGTTCCCGATAACTTTTTTAACATCTGTGAGGCAAAATTGGATTTTTGACATCTATAACACCGAAAATTACACATAAGTTAACCTTTTTGATAAAATTGCCAGTCGCTTCTTATAAACCCCCACCCTCCCCCACTTTAACTTTCTTAACATCTATTACACAATATTAGATTTTCTGACCTTAATAACGCCGAAAATGGCATATTTTTGGAATAAATTGTCAATCAATCGCTGTCTTTTTATCCCCCGCTTTCCGTTATTTTTTTTACCATCTGTTAGACAGAATTAGATTTTCGGACCTTAATAGCCCCAAAAATGATACATCTAACATTTTTGGCGAAATTCCCAGCAGCGCCTTTTTATCCCCCCCCCCCCCCCAACCCCCCCCCCCCCCCGTTATATTTTTTAAGCTCAATAACCCCGAAAATCACATTATCTTGGAAAAATTTTCAGCCGCTTCTTTCTATTTATACCCTCCCCACCCCCACGTTAATTTTCTTAACATTTATTACACAAAATTAGATTTTCTAAAATTTTATAAAAGATGTGTTTATTTTTTAGAGTAGTTTACGTAATTTTAAGGTAATAGAACCGTATAACAATTTTACTCCCTTACAAACTTTGAATCCCCATTTTACTCCCCTCGGGGTTGATTAATTAAAAACTGTGAAACAAGTGTTTAAACATTTATTTTTAGAGTACTTCTATAAAGTTTCAAATTAATAGGACCATATAATATTTTTTTCCATACAAAGTTTGAACCCCTATTTCACCCCCTTAGGGGTTGAATTTTGAAAAACCCTTCCTAAGTGCACGCCTACGTTATATAAGAAACCTCTGTGCAAAATTTCAAGTTTCTACACGCAGCGGTGTGGGCTGTGCGTTGATATGTCATTCAGTCAGTCAGTCAGTCAGTCAGTCAGTCAGTCAGTCAGTCAGTCAGTCAATCAGTCAGGTTCTTCTTTTATATATAGAGATTACGTTTATTTGCATCGGGGACAGGCAAAATATTAAAATTCAAGTTTACAGAAAACATACAATAATAATTTTTATTAATATACTATTTAAAGTGTAAATTAAACAAAAAAACTATTCTTAAAAACAGATCTTATTCCCTGCAAAAAAATATTTGACAAATTATAGGAACAAACAAAATTTTTATTTATAACATGTTTTTCGGCAGACTCTGTGTATAATATGCCTCCAAATAACAATTATTATCTTAATTAAGCATAGTTTTATTTCCTAAAATTATTCTTTGCATTTTATTTTCACGTAAATAAATAGAAAGCAATTGTTAGAAAATTTACCAATCTCTATTTTAAATGAATTTATCCTTATATTTACATCAGGCATGGGCAACCTTTTTTTGTAGAGGGCCGAATCGAATAATTTAATGTAGATCAAGGGCCAATAGAAAAAAGTTGATAATAATAGTAATACTATTTATTAACAACGATATTTTATAGATATATACATAAGCATACCTAGCGTTTTTATTATAATAAAATATCGAAAAAATTAAACTTAAACTCATAAACTTTAACAAAGAAATAACTAAATAACTTCTTATAGTGATACAACTCTAATGAGAAACTTGAGATTGCCTTTCTTTTACCAGAACTTCAATATCGGGGGGAAGTGATGTTGTTGCTACGCGTAATGTGTTCTCCAAATTAGTATCAATAATCCTTGATCTGTTCTTCGCTTTAGTGTTATTCATTCTTGAAAAGAATTGCTCACAGCAATAAGTACTGCCAAAGAGGGACATTATTTTCCAAACAAAATTAATTAAATTTGAATATTTGTCTTTCGAAACATATTTCGCGTAAAAGTCTTGCAGTGGTACCTCATGAAATAGATTTTTCAGAACATCATCTGCCTGAAGTTCAATTAACTCCATTTGAAGGGACATTTCCACTTGCTCCACGTCCACGTCGAAAGGAGTCATGAATATTTGTAATTGAAGTTCACGTGAACGGAAATCCTGAAATCTAAGTGTAAATTCTGTATTCAATGAAGATAGTTCCTGTGCTAAGGCATTTTTATCGAAATTTTATAAGCAGCCAGGGTAGGAAAATGATAAGTATTTCCCATAAGAATATGATTTTCCCATAACCGAAGTTTGCTTTGAAAAGACTTTATATGGGTAAATAGCTCATGGACAAATTGTCCTTGTTTCTGCATATTTGTATTTAGCTCGTTTAAATAACTGGTGACATCAACCAAAGATGCAAAATCTGATAACCATGCATCATCTTCCAAAGGTTGGACCAGTTCGGGTCTGCCCTTAATTTCCATGAAAGTTTGAACTTCTTCTCTTAATTCATAAAATCGCTTCAACATTTTGCCCTTACTGAGCCAGCGAACTTCATAATAAAAAATAATGTCTCCATATTCTGTTTCCAAGTCCTGCAGGAATTGCTGGAACTGGCGGTGATTCAAACCTCTTGATTTAATAAAATTTACACATGAAACAACTGTCTCCATTACGTGCATAAATTTTAATGATTTAGCACACAGACTTTCTTGCTGACTTATACAGTGAAATGTAAACAAATTTTTAACGTCAATATTTTTCTGTGATAATTCTGATTTTATTTTAGCAACTACTCCCACACTGTTTCCTACCATCGCAGGAGCTCCATCAGTAGTGACACCGCTTAACTTTTCCCAGTTCAGATTAAAAGCATCAAAAACATTAACAATTTCTTTATAAATATCTTCTCCCCTTGTAGTGTCTTTCATGGCTCGTAGCGCGAGCAAATCTTCTGTTATTTTCAAATTTTGGTCGACTGCACGAATAAATATTGCTAGTTGAGCTGTATCACTTTTATCGGTGCTTTCGTCCAATGCTATGGAAAATGCAACACAGTTTTTTACTACTTCTCCAAGAGCAACTTTTATGTTTTGGGCCATTGCATCTATTCATCTTGTGACTGTTCTTCTGGATAAACTAACTTCTGCGAACTTTTTTCTTTTTTCTGGGCACAAGATATTTGCCAATTCGATTAAGCATTCTTTCACAAATTCGCCTTCTGAGAACGGCTTCGAATATTCCGCCACTTTCTTACTAATAATATAACTTGCCCGAACGACATCTTCAGCTTCTTCACTGCGTTTAACAAAAATATTTTGTTGACCGGTTAAATTCTTTCTTAACTTCTCGATTCTGTCACTTCTTAGTTGCCCTGTTAAACTTTCATATTTTTACTTTTTTTAAACCGCGACGGATTCATTACATATCAGACAAATTGGCTTTTCCTTATAAATAACAAACAAATATTCTTGGGTCCACTTTTCTTGAAAGGTACGACGTTCTTGGTCAACCTTTCTGTATTTACTACATGAAGGTCCCGACATATTTTAGAAATAAATTTTCCAGAGCTCCAAAACAATGTATAACATTATTTACCTTAATTTTGCACTTCTAACATTTCCAAACGCTAAACTAGTTCTAACGCGCGTGGCTGAAGCATCTCGAATGCTCATGAACAGCGCTGCCGCCTCGTGCAAAATAAAGAAATGAACTACGGCCGTGTCAGATGTAAACGAAACCAATTCTCAATAAAAATACCTACATACGAGGTGTTAACGGGTAATAGAAAAGAAGTTTACAAACAAATTCTACTTTTACACATTTTCATGGCGGGCCGGAAAAGATCCACTGGAGGGCCGCATTTGGCCCGCGGGCCGTGGGTTGCCCATGCCTGATTTACATGATTATTTTAAATCATATAGATACTTTAAAATTTGTATTATAAGTAGAAGGCAAAGTATAGGGCCGAATAAAATTTATATAAAACCTCCTATAACTAACGTAACTCTAACTAGTCCAAGCACCATCATCTTTATAGGATCTCCCGAAAGTGGAAATAACAAGAATAGCACATTTGTCTTCAATTTATCGGCAATGTTGCCACGATTCGTGGAGGCCAGGTTAGCCGCTATCTAGATTGCTCATGTATATTGGTGACCGGCGACAGAGCCACCAAACGGTAGACACACCGGACTACGATGTATAGGTTTATACAGATTTGGCCTAAATTGGGCTCCGGCCAATTCCACCATTTTCTTGTTACTTGTAATATTTTGTAGGCAATTATGAGTTTTCAGGTCAATGTCAAATTGGCCTCCGTCTACCGGAGGCCAATGTGCCGCGGAGGCCAGTCTTACCGCGATTTTTACATGGAAAGCGTCACCTTGCTCGCTAGATATATATATATATATATATATATATATATATATATATATATATATATATATATATTAGGGTGGTCCTTATTTTGGAAAAGTTCCGATTTTTTTAGTGCTCCCATTAAATCAACAGTAGAGGCCGAAAAAATAATTATGACGCAAAAAAAAGTCGAAAAAAAAATAATAAACCGTCCTCCACGCAGGTTGAATTTTAAATGGGATTTAACATGGGTTTTCCGGTTTTTAGGTTAAACCAAGCGTTGCGCACTTGATTTCCATCGGTTCAAGGTGAAACTTGGTATCCTTATGTTTTCGATACCGCTGAATCCAAATATCATGTCAAAAACCGGTTTTGACTCATGACAGCTGTCAAAAAAGCGGTCAATAAAAATTAATTTTTTCATTATTCAAATGTAAGGTTTTTTTATATTTTAACACAAATCAAGTAAAATTTCGTCGCAAAAAAATTATTAACGTCTTTTTCGCTAAATAACAACTGTCAATTAAGCTGTCAATGAAATTTTTAATAGAATTGAGAAATTGAAAAATACTAAAAATTTCATCGACAGCTTAATTGACAGTATTATTTAGCGAAAAACACGTTAATAATTTTTTTACGACGAAATTTTACTTGATTTGTGTTAGAATATAAAAAACCTTACATTTGAATAATCAAAAAATGAATTTTTATTGACCGCTTTTTTGACAGCTGTCATGAGTCAAAACCGGTTTTTGACATGATATTTGGATTCAGCGGTATCGAAAACATGGGGATACCAAGTTTCACCTTGAACCGATGGAAGTCAAGTGCGCAACGCTTGGTTTAACCTAAAAACCGGAAAACCTATGTTAAATCCCATTTAAAATTCAACCTGCGTGGGGGACGGTTTATTATTTTTTTTTAGACTTTTTTTTGCGTCATAATTATTTTTTCGGCCTCTACTTTTGATTTAGTGGGAGCACTCTAAAAAATCGGGACTTTTCCAAAATAAGGGCCACCCTAATATATATATATATATATATATATATATATATATATATATATATATATATATATATATATATATATATATATATATATATATATATATATATATATATATATATATATGGATGGCGCATGTTATGAAGCCCACTACAACCCACACATCAAAGGAAGCCCGAGGTTTACGGGGTAAGGGGATTTTGGTGATGTCGTTATTCTCGGGTTTTACGAAGCCCAGATGTATATATGAGTTTGCAATGTTTAGAGCACTCATATTATATGAAGCCCGACAATATTGCCAGTGTGTCAGACAACATTTAATTTATACCGTAGTAAGTACGCCGATTGTACGAAGCCCGTAGGCGTATATATAAGTTTATTTATATCCTGCCGATTATAAGCAACCTAGCAATATTGAGATGTGTTTACAATTACATAAATACTTGGCCTGGGAATACCTTCACCTAAATCTAATGACGAACAGGTATCTTTTAGTAATATAAATGTCCGTGAATCCGTTTTTTTTAAATATGTTTTAAGGACAAAGTTAGACAGAAATAATGGTTTATAGACTTTTCCTGACTACCCTCAAATTAAAAGCAAAATCGGTGGGGGTTAGGAGTTGAAAATATTTAAAAGTGCACCAAAAAATCTGTCTTTATTTTGTTTCGTTGATTTTGGATGAGGCTACATATTTACCGTTTGACAGGTGATTGATGCTACTAATTCAGGCGAATGTCTGGAAGGACCCTATAAATCAAATATCAAACGATAAATGTGTTGTAAATTGTCAAAATATTAGGAAAAAAATAAAAACGGAATTTTAGGTGCATTTTTTTATATTTTCAACTCCTAAACCCGTACCAATTTTGCTACTAATTAAGGAGTAGTCAGGGGAAGTTTATTAACCATTATTTCTATATACTTTTTTCTTTAGAACGCATATTTTTAGAAAAACTATTTGTATGGAGTTTTGGTGTGGATGATTTTGATTTTAACGCTATTAACAACCAGAATTTTACCACGCACCGCAATGAATAAACAAGATGAAAATGCCCTCCCTGATAATACCAAAGAACTTGAATTTAGTAGTTCACCAATGACCAGCCAAAACCTTCAAAATGAAAATCCACCACCAGGATGTACCTGTGACTATATTGCACCAATACTCAGTCAAATTAATGAAGATGTAAGCCGTCGATGTCAAGAAGGAAATGCACGTAATATTGGATAAAACCTTCAAGACGAAAACACACCTTGTGATAATTCAAATAACGACTTTGCACCGATGATTAACCAAAATGTTCGAAACGAAAATCCACCTCCAGGAAATACCAGTGATTATACTGCACCAATCCCCAGTCAAATTAATGAAGATGTAAACCATAACCTTCAAGAAGAAAATACACCCGATATTGGACAAAACCTTGAAGACGACAACACACTCCTTTGTATTGTTAACGATTATACTGCGCCAATGATTAACAAAACTAAACAAGATAAAAATGTCCTCCCTGATAATACCAAAGGTTGTATTTCACCAATGACCAGTCAAAATTTTTAAAACGAAAATCCGTCTCCAGAAAATACCAGTGGTTATACTGCACCAATGCCCAGTCAAATTGATGAAGATGTAAACAATAACCTTCAAGAAGAAAACACACCCAATATTGGACAAAACCTTCAAGACGAAAACACACCTTTTGATAATTCAAATAACGATATTGCAGCTATGACCAGGAATAAAGAGTGCGACAAATAATAATAACATAAACAACAAAACCATAAACCTGAGCAAACAGGCATTTTTAATGGCCGAAATAGTGTAAATACAATGGACAGGCGACTGCAAAATCAGGCATTCCTCCAGACGTGATATAACTTTAAACTGATCTGATTCGACTCGATAAAAATGAAACCCCAAGAAACATGGCAAAAAGGAGGATTTTTATAATTGCACCTCTTGAGGAATGCTTCGTAGATTTTGTAGTCGTCTGTTGAATTAACACCTTTGAATACAGTTAAGATCCGATATTTCACTAATTTCAATATTTAGAGATCTTTTGTCTAAAATCAATACATATCAGATTTATAACAGATTTGTAAGACATGTAAACACTGCACGTTCATTTTAAAATAAATAATTACGTCTAGTGCATTTTGAATACATACAGGGTGGTGCAACCAAGATGGGGTGGACGATTGTGAGTAAACGGTGAGGAATTTCGGAAACATTTTTTTTTGGATATTATCGATAGTCAAACACGCTATGTTTTAAAATTATAGCCATAATACAGGGTGGTCCGAAAAACTCGTGGCGAACCAAACTTGTATTTTTTAAATGGGACACCCGGTATATAATTGTTACAATTGAATCTCCTGTTCGTTACGATCATTTTGATATAGGGTTTATTGGGTCTAAAACTTATAGTAAGGGAATGGGACGCGGTTAAAGTTGAAAAAATGCTCACAGTTCGGCAATTTTTTAAAAACATTTGAAACAGGTATGGAAAAACCAAATACTCCATAAAATGTTACATATCCTTGAATACATTAATCGCTTGTAATTTGTTTAAAATTATTCACTGTTATACAGGGTGGTCGTTTTGCAAATACGCCCTGGGCTCATTGTTTTTAAATGGAACACCCTGTATATTTTATTTTCGTGTTAAAGATAACATCACTAGCTTTCAAAAAATACCATACATGATGCCTTTCTGACCAACAGTTTTTTAGTAAACTAGCCGTGAAAGCAAAGTTTCTTCATTCTAATACGATTATACTGAATTTACGTTGTTTATTATTAAATATCTAATATTAGGAGGCCATGACACTATCATAAATGAGACAAGAGATTGACGAACTGGTCAAAGCTACTGCCGCATAATCCATTATTTACAAGTTAAGTGTAGGTGGCCCAATAATTATGAGGTAAGAAAACTGAGATCCCAAAACTTTTACATGTTTATTAGAGATATTTCAAAAATCAGAAAATATTGTTTTTAGGAAATGTAAAGTAATTAATAAACCAGATAAACAAAGATAATCAGTTTTCAGGTATTATTAATAGTGTAAGAAAATTAATTAAGCAAAAACAGAACATCTTTTAAAATTATTTAGGTGTGTTCTTACTTGTAAACCTAATTTAATATGTATAAACAATTAAAAAAGCTCATATATGGTGTTCAACTAAACCACAATTTTGCTGAAGGCACATTTCGAGTCTATCCATGAATGAAAGTTTCACTTTTCTCAAAGTCTGTTCTGAAATGTTGCGAAAACTGTTTCTTATTCTCGTCTTCATATCTTTCACTGTGGTTGGAACCTCTTTATAGACTTCTTCTCTAACATGCCCCCATAGAAAAAATCTAGTGGTGTTAAGTGGGGTGATCTGGCTGGCCACTCAACTGGTCCACCTCGCCCAATCCAACGATCTGTCTTCCAATTATCGACAAAATTCTTACATTCCTATGGTAATGCGGGGGTGCTCCATCATGTTGAAACCATAAGGATCCCCTTACCATTAAAGGTAAATCTTCAAGCAATACTGGCAACTCATTTCTCAAAAAACTGGTGTATTAATTACTTTAAATTTCCTAAAAACAATATTTTCTGTTTTTTGAAATATCTCTAATAAACATGTAAAAGCTTCGGGTCTGTTTTCTTACCTCATAATTATTGGGCCACCTACACTTAACTTGTAAATAATGGAATATGTGGCAGTCTTTGACAAGTTCGTCAATCTTTTGTTTCATTTATGATGGTGTCATAGCCTCCTAATATTAGATATTCAATAATAAATAACGTAAATTCAGTATAATGGTTTTAGAATGAAGAAACTTTGATTTCACGGCTAGTTTACGAAAAAACTGTTGATCAGAAAGGCATCATGTATGGTATTTTTTGAAAGCACAGTTGTAAGTAGTAATGTTATCTTTAACATGAAAATAAAATATATAGGGTGTTCCATTTAAAAACAATGAGTCCAACTTGACCACCCTGTATAACGGTGAATAATTTGAAACAAATTGCAAGCGATTAATGTATTCAAGGACATGTAACGTTTTATGGAATATTGGGTTTTTCCATACCTGTTTCAAATTTTTATAAAAATGTCCGAACTGTGAGCATTTTTTCAAATTTAACCGCGTTCCATTCCCTTACTATAAGTTGTAGACCCAATAGACCCTATATCAAAATAATCATAACGAACAGGAGAATCAATTGGAACAATTATATACCGGGTGTCCCATTTGAAAAAATACAAGTTTGGTTCACCACGAGTTTTTCGGACCACCCTGTACGATGGCTATAATTTTAAAACATAGCGTGTTTGACTATCGATAATATGAAAAAAAAAATTTCGAAATTCCTCACCGTTTACTCACAATCGTCCACCCCATCTTGGTTGCACCACCCTGTATATGCACGATAGACATGAATTACGTTTTCAACAATCAATCCAATTTTTAGATTTTTATTCTTTTGTTTTTAAGATTTCAATCGAACCAGTTTTGGTAAAACACCCTGTATAAGACCTCAGCATAAACCTAAATGGTTCGAATTTAATAAGTATTTTTATTAAAATAAACGTTGCCAAACTTTCGGGCTTCTGTTAATCGATGGAACATTTCGGCTTCGTAACATGCGTAGTATTCCCGAAGTGTATATACATTTTTCCGGACCGCCAACTGGTGGCAGTTACCATGAACTACAAGTGTATTTTTTTAGGGATCACACAACCCTAAACAGCCCGGGCTTCGGATAAGAAATTGCATTTATAGAGTCACCTATTGTACTTTTAACAAAGCCGCGGCAGTCATAGGAAGCCTGAACCGATATGCAACCTAATTCACTTACTTGTAATGCAAAAAGATAGCGCTAACTACGTGTTTTTTAGAAAAAACACTGAAAAATTACGAAGCCCGAAATCGGGCTTCCCATACTAGGTCCAATATAGCGTTTTTGGCTTCCTAAAGGTGGAATCCATATATATATATATATGAAGAAATATTGATCCGGGAGTACATCCGTTCGTTTGTTAAATTCCTATTGGAAACTGGCAAGATTGGAAACTGCCAGATTCCAATAGGAATTTAACAAACGAACGGATGTACTCCCGGATCAATATTTCTTCACATTTCTCCATCCGTGAAAGTCTACGTTCAAACAAATATATATATATATATATATATATATATATATATATATATATATATATATATATATATATACATATATATATATATATATATATATATATATATATATATATATATATATATATATATATATATATATATATATATATATATACAGGGTGTTCCTAAATGTCGTGCTGATAATAAAGAGGGTGATTCTACAAGCGATTTTAAGAGAAAAAGTTCATGTGACCATATGTCCTAAATCGTTTAAATTTTAAAATACAGGATGTTAAAGTTTAACTTTTTTATTCGTTTTTGGCGTATACCTTGTACATTTTTTACGATATTTAATTTAAATTTGGTATACAGTCTACCATAATTAAGCTTTATGAAATGGTAATATTACATTTTAAGAAATTATACAGAGTACTCCTTTTTTTGGTACACGGTTCCTTTAGGCCCTCCCAACTTTTTATTGGAACGCCGCTGGTTATTTTTGCTTCTGGAATCGTATTTCGCATTTTATTTTGTAACTTTTTTATGTCTTGTAATTTTCTGATATTTTGCATTGTTTAGAAGATATTATACCACATCTTCTTCTCCCTCGCACCCTGTCAAAAAAAATCAAGATTGCTATGAAAACATTTTTATTAAGTTTTTTCTGTTGTCATCTTTGACAGTACAATTCTTTCGTATTTACAACAGAAGTCATTTTATGCTAAGTAAGTCAATAATTATTAGTTAACGTGTAAGCTACAGTTTTGAATTGAAATTTATCTACCTAATAAATATGCCGAATTTTACGAATTCTGAAATGGCTGATATGCACTTTATTTATGGCCTTGCCAATGGAAACGCTTTTGAAGCCAGACGTATTTATGGTGAAAGATATCCGAATCGTGTGATACCTGACAGTAGAACATTCTCGAATATTCATCGACGCCTTCATGAAACTGGGCATTTTCAAAAAGATACAGCTAACGCAGGAAGACCTCGTACTGTTAGAACACCAGCTATCGAGGAAGCTGTATTAAATGAAATAGATAATCATCCAGAAACCAGCACTAGAAAGATTGCCATAAATTTAAATATTTGTCATCAAATTGTTTGGAGAATCTTGTCGGACCAGCAACTTTACCCATACCATCTTCAAAGAGTGCAAGCACTGCTTCCCCGGGGTTTTCCTTTACGGATTAATTTCTGTCAATGGTACCTACAGAGGCTCGCAGTAAATCCCCATTTTGAAAGTCAAATCCTTTTTACAGATGAAGCTAACTTTTCAAGAAATCAAATAACTAATTTTCATAACAATCATTTATGGGCTCAGGAAAATCCACACGCCATAGTAGAAGCGCATTATCAAGAGCAGTTTTCATTAAACGTATGGGCTGGTATTATTGGAGATTATTTGATAGGTCCCTTCTTTTTACCTGCTCGCCTTAATGGTCAGTCATATCGCCAGTTCTTGCAAGAAGAATTGCCACTTCTACTTGAGGAAGTACCACTTTTATTAAGAAACCAACATTGGTATATGCACGATGGCGCTCCAGCACATTTCAGTGTTCTGGCACGTGAATATTTAAATGAAATGTATCCTGAAAGGTGGATAGGTCGTGGAGGACCAGAACCATGGCCTCCTAGGTCACCCGATTTAAACAGTTTAGATTATTTCCTATGGGGACATATTAAGTCCTTAGTGTATGTAACACCAGTGGATACTGTGGACGATTTAAGAAATCGATTTTAGAAACACTCCCGGTATTTTTGAAAGAGTGCGGGGATCAATGAGAAGAAGATCTGAGGCGTGCCTAATGGCAGGAGGGAGCCATTTTCAACAATTATTGTAATTAGTTAACTAACTTGTATTATTAATAATATATTTTTAGAATAATTAATATTTCAGAAAGCTTAGTTAGGTATGTTTAATTTAAATATTTGGTACACAGTCTACCATAACTAAGCTTTATGATAGTACTGTCCAAGATTACAATAGAAAACACTTAATAAAAATGTATCCATAGCAATTTTGATTTTTTTTTTTTTGAGTGCGAGGATTAATGAGGAGAAGATGTGAGGTATAATATCTTCTAAACAATGCAAAATATCAGAAAATTACAAGACATAAAAAAGTTACAAAATAAAATGCGAAATACGATTCCAGAAGCAAAAATAACCAGCGGCGTTCCAATAAAAAGTTGGGAGGGCCTAAAGGAACCGTGTCCCAAAAAAAGGAGTACTCTGTATAATTTCTTAAAATGTAATATTACCATTTCATAAAGCTTAATTATGGTAGACTGTATACCAAATTTAAATTAAATATCGTAAAAATGTACAAGGTATACGCCAAAAACGAATAAAAAAGTTAAACTTTAACACCCTGTATTTTAAAATTTAAACGATTTAGGACATATGGTCACATGAACTTTTTCTCTTAAAATCGCCTGTAGAATCACCCTCTTTATTATCAGCACGACATTTAGGAACACCCTGTATATATATATATATATATATATATATATATATATATATATATATATATATATATATATATATATATATATATATATATATATATATGTATATATGGATTCCACCTTTAGGAAGCCAAAAACGCTATATTGGACCTAGTATGCGAAGCCCGATACCGACTTGGGAAGCCCGATTTCGGGCTTCGTAATTTTTCAGTGTTTTTTCTAAAACACACGTAGTTAGCGCTATCTTTTTGCATTACAAGTAAGTGCATTAGGTTGCATATCGGTTCAGGCTTCCTATGACTGCCGCGGCTTTGTTAAAAGTACAATAGGTGACTCTATAAATGCAATTTCTTATCCGAAGCCCGGGCTGTTTAGGGTTGTGTGATTCCTAAAAAAATACACTTGTAGTTCATGGTAACTGCCACCAGTTGGCGGTCCGGAAAAATGTATATACACTTCGGGAATACTACGCATGTTATGAAGCCGAAGATGTTCCATCGATTAACAGAAGCCCGGAAGTTTGGCAACGTTTATTTTAATAAAAATACTTATTAAATTCGAACCATTTAGGTTTATGCTGAGGTCTTATACAGGGTGTTTTACCAAAACTGGTTCGGTTGAAATCTTAAAAACAAAAGAATAAAAATCTAAAAATTGGATTGATTGTTGAAAACGTAATTTATGTCTATCGTGCTTATACAGGGTGGTGCAACCAAGATGGGGTGGACGATTGCGAGTAAACGGTGAGGAATTTCGAATTTTTTTTTTGATATTATCGATAGTCAAACACGCTATGTTTTAAAATTATAGCCATCGTACAGGGTGGTCCGAAAAACTCGTGGTGAACCAAACTTGTATTTTTTCAAATGGGACACCCGGTATATGATTGTTCCAATTGATTCTCCTGTTCGTTACGATTATTTTGATATAGGGTCTATTGGGTCTACAACTTATAGTAAGGGAATGGAACGCGGTTAAATTTGAAAAAATGCTCACAGTTCGGACATTTTTATAAAAATTTGAAACAGGTATGGAAAAACCCAATATTCCATAAAACGTTACATATCCTTGAATACATTAATCGCTTGCAATTTGTTTCAAATTATTCACTGTTATACAGGGTGGTCAAGTTGGACTCATTGTTTTTAAATGGAACACCCTATATATTATATTTTCATGTTAAAGATAACATTGCTACTTACAACTGTGCTTTCAAAAAATACCATACATGATGCCTTTCTGATCAACAGTTTTTTCGTAAACTAGCCGTGAAAGCAAAGTTTCTTCATTCTAATACCATTATACTGAATTTACGTTGTTTATTATTGAATATCTAATATTAGGAGGCTATGACACCATCATAAATGAAACAAAAGATTGACGAACTTGTCAAAGACTGTCGCATATTCCATTATTTACAAGTTAAGTGTAGGTGGCCCAATAATTATGAGGTAAGAAAACTGAGACCCGAAACTTTGACATGTTTATTAGAGATATTTCATAAAACAGAAAATATTGTTTTTAGGAAATGTAAAGTAATTAATAAACCAGTTTTTTGACAAATGAGTTGCCAGTATTGCTTGAAAATTTACCTTTAGTGGTAAGGGGATCCTTATGGTTTCAACATGATGGAGCGCCCCCGCATTACCATAGGAATGTAAGAATTTTGTCGATAATTGGAAGACAGATCGTTGGATTGGGCGAGGTGGACCAGTTGAGTGGCCAGCCAGATCACCCCACTTAACACCACTAGATTTTTTCTATGGGGGCATGTTAGAGAAGAAGTCTATAAAGAGGTTCCAACCACAGTGAAAGATATGAAGACGAGAATAAGAAACAGTTTTCGCAACATTTCAGAACAGACTTTGAGAAAAGTGAAACTTTCATTCATGAATAGACTCGAAATGTGCCTTCAGCAAAATTGTGGTTTAGTTCAACACCATATATGAGCTTTTTTAATTGTTTATATTAAATTAGGTTTACAAGTAAGAACATACCTAAATAATTTTAAAAGATGTTCTGTTTTTGCTTAATTAATTTTCTTACACTATTAATAATACCTGAGAACTGATTATCTTTGTTTATAACTGGTTTATTAATTACTTTACATTTCCTAAAAACAATATTTTCTGTTTTTTGAAATATCTCTAATAAACATGTAAAAGTTTTGGGATCTCAGTTTTCTTACCTCATAATTATTGGGCCACCTACACTTAACTTGTAAATAATGGATTATGCGGCAGTAGCTTTGACAAGTTCGTCAATCTCTTGTCTCATTTATGATAGTGTCATGGCCTCCTAATATTAGATATTTAATAATAAACAACGTAAATTCAGTATAATCGGATTAGAATGAAGAAACTTTGCTTTCACGGCTAGTTTACTAAAAAACTGTTGGTCAGCAAGGCATCATGTATGGTATTTTTTGAAAGCTAGTGATGTTATCTTTAACATGAAAATAAAATATACAGGGTGTTCCATTTAAAAACAATGATCCCAGGGTGTATTTGCAAAACTTGACCACCCTGTATAACAGTGAATAATTTTAAACAAATTACAAGCGATTAATGTATTCAAGGATATGTAACGTTTTATGGAATATTTGGTTTTTCCATACCTGTTTCAAATGTTTTTAAAAAATGGCCGAACTGTGAGCATTTTTTCAACTTTAACCGCGTCCCATTCCCTTACTATAAGTTTTAGACCCAATAAACCCTATATCAAAATGATCGTAACGAACAGGAGATTCAATTGGAACAATTATATACCGGGTGTCCCATTTAAAAAATACAAGTTTGGTTCGCCACGAGTTTTTCGGACCACCCTGTATTATGGCTATAATTTTAAAACATAGCGTGTTTGACTATCGATAATATCCAAAAAAAATGTTTCCGAAATTCCTCACCGTTTACTCACAATCGTCCACCCCATCTTGGTTGCACCACCCTGTATGTATTCAAAATGCACTAGACGTAATTATTTATTTTAAAATGAACGTGCAGTGCAGTGTTTACATGTCTTACAAATCTGTTATAAATCTGATATGTATTGATTTTAGACAAAAGATCTTTAAATATTTAAATTAGTGAAATATCGGATCTTAACTGTATTCAAAGGTGTTAATTCAACAGACGATTACAAAATCTACGAAGCATTCCTCAAGAGGTGCAATGATAAAAATCCTCCTTTTTGCCGTGTTTCTTTGGGTTTCATTTTTATCGAGTCGAATCAGATCAGTTTAAAGTTATATCACGTCTTGAGGAATGCCTGATTTTGCAGTCGCCTGTCCATAGTATTTACACTATTTCGGCCATTAAAAATGCCTGTTTGCTCAGGTTTATTGTTTTGTTGTTTATTATTATTTGTCGCACTCTTTATTCCTGGTCATAGCTGCAATATCGTTATTTGAATTATCAAAAGGTGTGTTTTCGTCTTGAAGGTTTTGTCCAGTATTGGGTGTGCTTTCTTCTTGAAGGTTATTGTTTACATCTTCATCAATTTGACTGGGCATTGGTGCAATATAATCACTGGTATTTTCTGGAGACGGATTTTCGTTTTAAAGATTTTGACTGGTCATTGGTGAAATACAACCTTTGGTATTATCAGGGAGGACATTTTTATCTTGTTTAGTTTTGCTAATCATTGGCGCAGTATAATCGTTAACAATACAAAGGAGTATGTTGTCACCTTGAAAGTTCTGGATAGCGGCAATATCGTTATTTGAATTGTCAGAAGGTGTGTTTTCGTCTTCAAGGTTTTGTCCAATATCGGGTGTATTTTCTTCTTGAAGGTTATGGTTTACATCTTCATTAATTTGACTGGGGATTGGTGCAATATAATCACTGGTATTTCCTGGAGGTGGATTTTCGTTTCGAACATTTTGGTTAATCATCGGTGCAAAGTCGTTATTTGAATTATCACAAGGTGTGTTTTCGTCTTGAAGGATTTATCCAATATTACGTGCATTTCCTTCTTGACGGCTTACATCTTCATTAATTTGACTGAGTATTGGCGCAATATAATCACTGGTACATCCTGGTGGTGGATTTTCGTTTTGAAGGTTTTGGCTGGTCATTGGTGAACTACTAAGTTCAAGTTCTTTGGTATTATCAGGGAGGGCATTTTCATCTTGTTTATTCATTGCGGTGGTAAAATTCTGGTTGCTAATAGCGTTAAAATCAAAATCATCCACACCAAAACTCCATACAAATAGTTTTTCTAAAAATATGCGTTCTAAAGAAAAAGTATATAGAAATAATGGTTAATAAACTTCCCCTGACTACTCCTTAATTAGTAGCAAAATTGGCACGGGTTTAGGAGTTGAAAATATAAAAAAATGCACCTAAAATTCCGTTTTTATTTTTTTCCTAATATTTTGACAATTTACAACACATTTATCGTTTGATATTTGATTGATAGGGTCCTTCCAGACATTCGCCTAAATTAGTAGCATCAATCACCTGTCAAACGGTAAATATGTAGCCTCATCCAAAATCAACGAAACAAAATAAAGACAGATTTTTTGGAGCATTTTTAAATATTTTCAACTCCTAACCCCCACCGATTTTGCTTCTAATTTGAGGGTAGTCAGGAAAAGTCTATAAACCATTATTTCTGTCTAACTTTGTCCTTAAAACATATTTAAAAAAAAACGGCTTCACGGACATTTATATTACTAAAAGATACCTGTTCGTCATTAGATTTAGGTGAAGCTATTCCCAGGCCAAGTATTTATGTAATGGTAAACACATGTCAATATTGCTAGGTTGCTTATAATCGGCAGGATATAAATAAACTTATATATACGCCTACGGGCTTCGTACAATCGGCGTACTTACTACGGTATAAATTAAATATTGTCTGACACTCTGGCAACATTGTCGGGCTTCATATAATATGAGTGCTCTAAACATTGCAAACTCATATATACATCTGGGCTTCGTAATATGCTCCATCCATATATATATATATATATATATATATATATATATATATATATATATATATATATATATATATATATATATATATATATATACAGGGTGGTGCAACCAAGATGGGGTGGACGATTGTGAGTAAACGGTGAGGAATTTCGAAAAACTTTTTATTGGATATTATCGATAGTCAAACACGCTATGTTTTAAAATTATAGCCATAATACAGGGTGGTCCAAAAAACTCGTGGCGAACCAAACTTGTCTTTTTTTAAATGGGACACCCTGTATATAATTATCCCAATAGATTCTCCTGTTCGTTACGATCATTTTGATATAGGGTTTATTGGGTCTAAAATTTATAGTAAGGGAATGGGACGCGGTTAAAGTTGAAAAAATGCTCACAGTTCGGCCATTTTTAAAAAAAAATTGAAACAGGTACCTATGGAAAAACCAAATATTCCATAAAACGTTACATATCCTTGAATACATTAATCGCTTGGAATTTGTTTAAAATTATTCACTGTTATACAGGGTGGTCAAGTTTTGCAAATACGCCCTGGACTCATGTTTTTTTAAATGGAACACCCTATATATTTTATTTTCATGTTAAAGATAACATTACTAGCTTTCAAAAAATACCATACATGATGCCTTTCTGACCAACAGTTTTTTAGTAAACTAGCCGTGAAAGCAAAGTTTCATCATTCTAATACGATTATACTGAATTTACGTTGTTTATTATTAAATATCTAATATTAGGAGGCCATGACACTATTATAAATGAAACAAAAGATTGACGAACTTGTCAAAGCAACTGCCGCATAATCCATTATTTACAAGTTAAGCGTAGGTGAGGTAAGAAAACTGAGACCCGAAACCTTTACATGTTTATTAGAGATATTTCAAAAAACAGAAAATATTGTTTTTAGGAAATGTAAAGTAATTAATAAACCAGTTATAAACAACTTTTTGAGAATTATTTCTGAAGAACTGAATACTCTGAAGTATTGCTTGAAGGTTTACCTTTAATGGTAAGGGGATCCTTATAGTTTCAACATGATGGAGCGCCCCCGCATTACCATAGGAATGTAAGATATTTTGTCGATAATTGGAAGACAGATCGTTGTATTGGTCGAGGTGGACCAGTTAAGTGGCCAGCCAGATCACCCGACTTAACACCACTAGATTTTTTCTATGGGGGCATGTTAAAAAAGAAGTCTATAAAGAGGTTCCAACCACAGTGAAAGATAATATGAAGACGAGAATAAGAAACAGTTTTCACACAACATTTCAGAATAGACTTTGGGAAAAGTGAAACTTTCACTTATGGATAGACTCGACATGTGCCTTCAGCAAAATGGTGGTTTAGTTGAAGACCTTTTATGAGCGTTTTTTGTTGTTTATATTAAATTAGGTTGACAAGTGAGTACATAACACATAACTAAATAATTTTAAAAGATGTTCTGTTTTTGCTTAATTAATTTTCTTACACTATTATTAATACTGATAACTGATTATCATTGTTTATAACTGGTTTATTAATTACTGTACATTTCCTAAAGACAACATTTTCTGTTTTTTGAAATATCTTTAATAAACATGTAAAGGTTTCGGGTCTCAGTTTTCTTACCTCACCTACGCTTAACTTGTAAATAATGGATTATGCGGCAGTTGTTTTGACAAGTTCGTCAATCTTTTGTTTCATTTATGATAGTGTCATGGCCTCCTAATATTAGATATTTAATAATAAACAACGTAAATTCAGTATAATCGTATTAGAATGAAGAAACTTTGCTTTCACGGCTAGTTTACTAAAAAACTGTTGGTTAGAAAGGCATCATGTATGGTATTTTTTGAAAGCTAGTAATGTTATCTTTAACATGAAAATAAAATATATAGGGTGTTCCATTTAAAAAAAATGAGTCCTGGGCGTATTTGCAAAACTTGACCACCCTGTATAACAGTGAATAATTTTAAACAAATTGCAAGCGATTAATGTATTCAAGGATATGTAACGTTTTATGGAATATTTGGTTTTTCCATACCTGTTTCAAATTTTTTTTAAAAATGGCCGAACTGTGAGCATTTTTTCAACTTTAACCGCGTCCCATTCCCTTACTATAAATTTTAGACCCAATAAACCCTATATCAAAATGATCGTAACGAACAGGAGAATCTATTGGGATAATTATATACAGGGTGTCCCATTTAAAAAAATACAAGTTTGGCTCGCCACGAGTTTTTCGGACCACCCTGTATTATGGCTATAATTTTAAAACATAGCGTGTTTGACTATCGATAATATCCAATAAAAAAATTTTCGAAATTCCTCACCGTTTACTCACAATCGTCCACCCCATCTTGGTTGCACCACCCTGTATATATATATATATATATATATATATATATATATATATATATATATATATATATATATATATATATATATATACAGGGTTAGGCATTTGTTATCACCTATTTTCAAAAATCTGTTAAGACCAAAAAACATTTTATTGAAACAAAATTATGAAAAATAACAATATTAATATGTGCAATTTATGTTTTAAAAATAACATCCTTTAAATGACTTCCTTGACTGTCTATACATTTTTGTAATCGGGATCTAAAATTTTGCATAACTCGTTCCAACAATTCTGCTCCAATATTATTTATTTCTTCCAAAATACGTATTTTAAGTTCTTGGATGGTATTGGGACGCCTTTCATAAACCTTTTCCTTTAGATATCCCCAGAGGAAAAAATTAGGAGCCGTCAAATCGGGGGAATTAGCTGGCCACGTTAGGTCACTAAATTTTGATATCAAGCGACCGGGGAACATTTCTTGCAACAAAATTCGAGTTTGTCGTGCTGTATGTGCGGTAGCCCCATCTTGTTGGAACCAAATATGATTTTGTCCTAGTCTTCGCAATTCGGGCCGTAAAAATACCCGTAACATGTTAACGTAACGTTCGGAATTTATTGTAACAGTGTTGTTGTTTTCTTCAAAAAAATATGGCCCTATGATACCAAAAATTGAAACACCACACCATACGGTGACTTTTTCATCATGGAGGGGTCGTTCATGAAGCTGTTGCGGATTTACGTCGGACCAATAACGATAATTTTGCTTATTCACATATCCGCTTAAATGGAAGTGCGCTTCGTCTGACATCATCAAGAAATTTAACTGGTTTTCATCATTTTCTAAAATTTGTAAAAATTGTCTACAGAAAGCAATACGAACGGGTTTGTCTGCTTCTTTTAACTTATGAACAACTTGGATTTTGTATGGGTGGAAGCATGGGCGTACCCAGCGAGGGGCAGGGGGGGCAGCTGCCCCCCCCCCCTAGAAATTTATAAATTATAAAAAAGCACCGCTAAGTGCAGAAACTAAAAAAATCAAAATAAACCACTATGGTTTTACTAAAGAAATTACAAAACCGAAAAATATAGGACACTACTACTAAAATATATTCATATACGTAAGTCAAACGCAGCGCACTGCACAGCCTATTATATTTGCAATTGGCGGAATTAGCCAAGAAATATGAATTTTCTATTACGACCCTGGCCATTTGCACCTGCCGAGTGAGTCGAGTGCCGATGCCGTTTGTTATTTTTGTTTTGCCAACCGAATTATAGAGTGGAGTGGGAGACATTCCGATCCGATGCGTCCGACTCCGAATTCGGAACGTCGAAATCTTAACCTTGCAAAGTCGTGAATTTGTTGTATTGTGTTGTTTTTCTAATGGAATTTAATTATTTTCATTTGGTGTAGGCACTATCAGGGATGTTAATTTGTTTGTGCAAGTACTGCAAGTAGACTTAATTTACTTAGTTGTTGATAAACGTCTATGTAGTTAGCAGTTACGTTACACTAGTAAACATTGTGAGAAATTTATATTAAATTGTACTGTAACGAAAATGACCCTGAGTCCGCCCCTGACTCTTCCCGGCCGCGTGGAGAATTCTCGAGACGCAGCGCGAAGCTTCGACACGCTGCGGAGCGCCGGGATTCGGGGAAAATGCATGAGCCTTCCGACACCGACTAATTCGAGGCGATTCGAGAAGCAGGCGCTTCGGATATAAAAGGAACAATGTCGGGCGGCGAGGGCAGATTTCGCCAGTGCCGGGTTAAAGAATAGAAGACTTTTACAAATAAATACAAGGCGTTACATAAACTAGTTATTGTGTTTACATAAATTAATCAAAGTGTAAATAAATTAGTAGAATTTTAGTTAAGTGTTAATAAAAGTATAGTTTTAATTAATTGGCAGTTTTTATCACATCGTAGTCGAACAAGTCCACGCTAAAAACGTTACAGTACTTATTGGAAAATCAGCTGAATCTACCCTATTCCGGGCATCTCGGTATCTCCACACTGATAAATGGATATTAGGAAATTTTTTCAAACAGGTAAGTTAAAGTTAGTAAGTTACATTCGACGACATTTGTGATTTTCTATTATTTTCTATAATAGGTAATCTATACAGGGGGTTGTGTTTCATAATAACATGCTAATATTTAAGGGGGTGGTTCTTGGACCCAATTTAAGAAAAAAACTTTATATGAACGTATGTCCTAAACGAAACATCTTAACTTTTGAGATACAAGGTGTTGACAATTTTAACAAAAATTTCCGTTTTTGTAATATCTGTAAATTCCAATTAAAAAAAAACAAAATGTTTTTTTCTATGTAACATGTAAAACAAAACACTAACATGGATATCACTCACACTGTATAAAATACTAATAGCAGCATTATTGTGTTTTGCAGCTACTAAAACTCTCAAGAGGAAAAAAGAACATGACAGTAGCAGCGGGAGCGATGATAACAATGATCAAATTTCATCGCCAAGCTCATCTAAAACTGAATCTGAGCAACCGTTAAATTCTTTGAGATCTAAGAAAGTCACTGCTCCTAATTTAGAATCATTACCGTCAACATCTGCCTCTGTAGTCAATCCCGAAATTGAAGAGAATGATGGTTGCCACGAAAATGACTTGGGTCGTTATGTAGGAGAAACATTTCACCTGCCGATGGAAAGAAAAAAGGAGTTGTTAAAAAATCCGTGGGTTCCACCCAAGAATTACGATTTTTCAGCCGATGCCAGTCATTTGCGAATAAAATTTAATTATGCTTGGTTAGATCAATACACACCATGGTTAGTGTATTCCAAGCGACTAAAGGGTGCTCTGTGTAAGCACTGTGTTTTATTTCCTCCTTTCACTGGGACAGTAAGGGGAGTGTTAGGTTCATTTATGATCAGACCATTTACGAAGTTTAGGAATATGCACGAAGATTGTCGTAAACATGCCACCAATACCTTTCACAAATCTGCATCTGCTGCTGCAAAGGCCTTTCTCGAAAATATACCTGTGGACATTCAAGTTCAAAGTTTCCACCAAAAAACAATCGAAGAGAACAAGCAAATATTGGCCTCCATTATTTCCTGTGTAGTATTCTGTGGCACCCACGATATGCCTCTAAGAGGAAAAGAAGCAGATGAGGGAATTTTTTTCGATCTAATGAATTTGCGAGTTGAGTCGGGCGACATCAAATTAAAGAATCACCTGGAAAAGTGTCGTAGAAATGCTGTTTATACGTCACCAAAAATACAAAACCAACTGATATATTTATGTGGCGAAGTTATTAGGGAGAGTGTGATAAGTGGTGCTAAGCAAGCCATGTTCTACACAGTTTTAGCCGACGAGACAGCCGACGTTTCAGGAAAGGAGCAGCTATCCATTGGCTTGCGTTTCTATGATGAAAGTAAAAAAAAAGTCTGAGAAGAATTTGTGGGTTTTGTGGAGCTGACAGCACAGGATGTCCCAGCAATTGCCAATGCAATAGACAATTTTTTGGTTAGCCATAATTTTTCACCGCAAAGTTCCGTAGGACTTGGTTTTGATGGCTGCGCTACAATGCGGGCAAAGAGGGTGGCGTACAAGCGATTTTAAGGAAAAGGTACACACGAGCATTATTTTTTCATTGCTCAAACCATAAAATAAATCTTGTTGTCAATGATGCAAATAATGTTCCGGAAATTAGAAACACTATTGGCACCGTAAAGGATGTTATAACCTTTTTCAGGGAATCCACCACTCGCAGAAGTTCCGCTCCTAATCTATCACGACTGTGTGAGACTAGATGGTCTGAAAAATACAAAAGTATTCGCTTATTTGCACAAAATGTCCCCGAGATTGTGAAATCACTTGAAAAACTGTCTATCGAAGGAAACTACGCCACGAGAAAATCTGCGTACCGGTTGCATTCCGCCGTTACCAAACCCTCACTAATTGTTGCCCTAACTATAATTGCAAAATATTCAGCTTTACTGGAGCCGGTTGTTAATGCCTTGCAAGCAAAAACTATGGATTTAATTAAGTTGCAAGAACATCTGAACGTAATCCTTAACGTACTGAAGAAAAACCGTGAAGATGCCGACCTAGTTACTGATGAAGTACTTAAAAAAGCACAAGATTTTGCATTGGAATTGGAAATAGAAATTTCTATCCCTCGAATTACCAAGAGGCAAATACATAGAAACAATCCTCCATCAGACTGTGATAGTGACTACTGGAAGCGTTCGTTAATTATACCGTATCTGGATTCAATTATAGCCTCTTTAAATATTCGCTTTTCTCAAGAACATACTCCAGCGTTTGCCTTAACAAAAATACATCCATTATATATGCTCGACATGGAAACCAATCAAGTAGAACAAAATGCACAATATTTTACCCAGTTTTATCAATTGGATGATATTACTGCGGAAATGGACCTATGGTATAATTTGTGGAAGGAATAAAAGTCAACTGAGGACCAGCTAAAAGACGTCGAAATAACTGACCTTCTCGACGAGACCGATGTTTTTTATCCCATCCTAAATTGAGAAGTACCATGGGAGAGGAAAGGCTAACAGGATTATGTCTGATGAGTGTGCATCGTGATTTAATTAAATCAAATCGAGAGCAATTTGAAAATCAAGTTTTAAATAAATTTGCGACAAATCCAAGAAAATTGTTATTGAAGTAAAAATTAAGCGAGTTACGTCAAAATTTAGTAAGTAAAAAGAGAAATGCAAAATCCATTGTTTTTTTTTTGTCAGCCCCCCCCCCCCTATTTCAGATCCTGGGTACGCCCTTGGGTGGAAGTGCAAATCAGAATGCAGAATTCTTCGCAATGTCCTGTTGGAAATGTGCAACGCAAGTGACTGCCTTGATGCGGATCGATTCGGACTTCTTATCACAGCTTGTCTTACCCGTTCAATATTTTCGGGTGTTCTGACTGTACGTATACCTCCACGAAAATTTGATGCAACATTCCCTCTAACTTCAAAATCTCTTACCCACCTCATTATGGTTTGACGTGTTGGAATTCTTCCGTGTCTTTCCACATTAAATTCGCGACGAAAATTTCTTTGCACTTGCACAACTGAATTACTTAATATGAATTGTTTTACGACATAAATTCGTTGATTTATCGGAAATTTGTCCATGACAAATTAAATTGCAACTATTGACATATACGAATGTGTCACTAAAATTGTCAAAAACAAATTATTATTTCCACAGCGCACTATGATAAACAGATGAAACCAGATGCCTAACCCTGTATATATATATATATATATATATATATATATATATATATATATATATATATATATATATATATATATATATATATATATATATATATATATATATATATATATAAATGTAAATGCGAAGATTTACTTCTTCGCTAGTGCAGCGAAAAGGCCGTGAATGAAAAATAAAAATAATGAGGACTATCTTTGATTCTGGTCTGGGTGACCTCCTGCTATCGATTTCTGGGCCCTTACCCATCAGCGGGCAGGCTTACACCCAGGGTGGCTGAAGAACAGACCACGATTTGGCCAGAATCAAAGAGAGTCCTTATATCCAAAATGATCGGAAAGGATGGGTAAGATGTAGTGGCTCGCGCCAACTAGTTCACCCTGGGTGTAAGCCTGCCCGCTGATGGGTAAGGGCCCAGAAATCGATAGCAGGAGGTCACCCAGACCAGAATCAAAGATAGTCCTCATTATTTTTATTTTTCATTCACGGCCTTTTCGCTGCACTAGCGAAGAAGTAAATCTTCGCATTTACATTTATTATATTACCTATAGGCCAAGAAATCTTCCATTTTTCTACTATATATATATATATATATATATATATATATATATATATATATATATATATATATATATATATATATATATATATATATATATATATACAGGGTGTCCCGAAATTAGGGGGCCAAGGTTAAACAGTGCATTCTGCATAGGAAAATAACACTAACTTTAATAAACATGTATCGAAAAATGCCCCCTAACGGAGCTACGGCCTCCTAAAGAGGGGCCCATGATGATGGTGTTTTTAAAATTATTCCTACAGGGTTGAACATAAAAACATGAGTTTTTGGTATTTTGGTAATTTTGACATGCTGAATCTAGATCTAAAATCAAAACTACCAAACGTTTATCATAGGCGTAACATTCGGGGGGGTAATGGTACAAAAACAGCCGTAACTTTTTTATGAGTTAATGTTTTAAATTTTTTTTCTAAAATTATGAAAATCCAGAGCTTTCTACCAAAAAAAGGTACTCTTGATTTACATCGCCTAGATTCACCATTTGTGAGAAAAATGCCTTTGAAAGTGGTTCATTTTCCTTTAGTTTAAGTTTAATTTTATTTAATTTAAATTTTAGTCCTGTACAATATTCATATAATTCCCGTAATACTAATATAATTTAACATTTTATATTAATTGCGCCATCTGCACTTTTTTTGTTTAACCAAACTTAATATTAACTTAAATATCTAGTTAACAAATTCAGTGATTTGGCTTTTACCTGAGAGGTGACTTCTTATCGCTATGCGCGGAAGTGCAAGTCTCGCTTCAGCATTCAACAAATGTAACTCAACGCAATTACACCCGCATACACGCATCTTCATAAAGTCGCTAGTGAAAACCATATTATAGTGCCGCATTTTACAAGTAATTTAGAATAAGACTTTTAAGTGCTAGTTATGACCCAGAGGACATCTTCAGATTAACACATCCAGGGGGCCCCCATGTTCCAGTGAACCTTCTCAGATCGGTAAGTCATCTTCTCATTATTTCCGCCAATTCACTGAACCTTACAAAAAAACTTAAAGCTATCGAAGGAATTAATAATACATCATTTGGTCCAATCGCTTGCCGGATTTTGATATTTTGTGCACGAAGGCGTAATTAATTACTTTCTTAAAAATTTATTTAGTTTTCTAATTTTCTACGAAAAAGTATCACATTCCTTAAACGTGCATTTTTTGTCGCATTTTATTTGCCATTGATATGAAGTGTTGGTAGTAAAAAACCAAATAGTTTAAATAAATCGCAAAATAATTTTGAATTTTACTACGTTTGCACAGTTGTAAGTTGGTCATTTGAAGATTGAACTTACCTTGTCTTTTAATAATATCTCTTAAAAACCTAACTGATTATTGCTAATTGAAATTAAATTTTCTTCTTTTCACGATGTCAAACGCTGATAAAATTAAAAAGTGTAAAGTGTTGCGAGATATTGAAATCTCTAAACTGAACGAATTGCTTTCTCTAGGTTTAGCTGCAAAATCAGATAATTCAAAGAAACACATTTTTGAACCTGCTTGTGAGGATTTGGAACAAATTCGTAACGAATATTTTAAACATCACTCTGCGCTTATAAATTTGACGTATAGCGAGGATGATGAAGTAAAATTGGCTACTAAAGAAATTAATAAATTTAATTCTACAGTCTCGCAAGTTAAAGCCCTTTATAATGAATTATTTTCCTTGTCATCTATAACTAGTTCTACAAAATCTAGAACAAGCATTGGTAACTCCAATGTGGTAAACCCAGACCATGTTAATCTGCCAAAAATTGAATTGATTAAATTTAAAGGAGATATGAAATCCTTTCCTGCATTTTATGATCTTTTTGAGAATTTGGTACATAACAATCCTATACTTTCAAATATTGAAAAATTTTCTTATTTGATTTCGCACCTTGAAGGTACTCCTTTAAATTTGGTTAAATGCTTGCCAATGTCTGCCGCTAATTATTCTATCGCTTATGATAATTTAGTCAAACGCTACAAAAATACTAGACTTTTGGCACAGGCATATTGGAGCAGCATTGAAAATGCCCCCAGTGTAAACTCTGATGATCCGAACGCTTGAAGAAATTTATTAGATATATTTTCAAAAAATATAGAAGCACTTAAAACGCTAAATTTAGATCCAGATTCTTGGGATTTTATATTAACGCACTTACTTCTTAAAAAGGTTGACGCAAATATTGTTACCCGCTTTGAAATTGCGCACGGAAAACATGGAGAAATTCCGCAGTATAAAAATGTCTACAATTTCTTAGAAAACCATTGTAACGCTTTATTTACTGTTACCCCCACGCAGCAAAAACCTAAACTCGCCTTAAGACCGCAAAAATATTCTATACGCTCTCAACCGCGACCTAATCCTTCTTCCAATGGAATTTTTATAGGTAACGCAACAGATAATCCGCTCCGCTGTATTGCGTGTAACGCAGATCATGCTTTATACAACTGTCCAAATTTTATTTCTAAAACGCCGCCAGAACGCTTTGATTACGCAAAATTAAAAAGATTATGTTGTAACTGTCTTAGTAACATTCATCGTACAGTAAATTGTCGCTCCCCCATGTCATGTAGAATATGTAAAAAACGCCATCATAGTTTGTTACACTTAAATAATTCGCCGCAAATTTCTTTACACTCGTCTCCGCCTGAAATGAACGGTGTAAACGCAACCAACACGCCATCCGATTTACCTACAAACTCAAACGCAAGTTTTTCCTCTATTTCTAAATCATCTCAAGTACTACTCGCCACAGCATTTGTTGAAATTCAAGACGCACGCGGAAACTTTCAAAAATTTCGTACATTATTAGATTCAGGTTCGCAAATTAGTTTTGTTACTCACAAGTGTGCAAACAATTTAGGTTTGCAAAGACAAAAGATACATTCTGATATACAAGGTATTGGGGATACCCATGTGCAATCCCAAGTCGATTCAGTATGTTTAAATCTTCGACCAGTAGGTCAAAGTAGTCCCACTATTAGCATTACTGCTATGATTTTACCAAAAATTTGTTCGCCACTTCCAAGTCAGGAGTTTAGTGTTGACAACTGGAATTATATTAAAAATTTAAAATTAGCAGATCCAACTTTCAATAAACCGGGACCTATTGATTTTCTAATTGGGGCTGATTTATATCCATATATTATACAGGATGGCCGAGTCTTTGATAGAGACAATCGCCCTGTAGGTTTAAATAGTATTTTCGGTGTCGTTTTATTGGGTAAGATTGAAAACTTTTCTACGCAGCAGGTGGTCCAGTCCTTTTTATGCAAAATAAATTGCCAAGAAATAAATAATATGCTTACTAAATTTTGGGAGTTAGATAATATCCCAAGTAAACCTATTCTTACACCCCGATGAAGAATATTGTGAAAAATTATTTTCTTCTACGTGTTCTAAAACCGCCGATGGTCGATTCATTGTTTCTCTACCGTTCTCTAAAATTAATCCTAGTTTTAAAACAAGTCGGGCATTAGCATTAAATCGTTTTTTATCACTTGAACGCCGACTACAAAAAAACCCAAATTTGTACAAAAAATATTCTGATTTTATGAGAGAATATTTGGAATTAAACCACATGGAATATTTAAAAAATCCCTTACAAACAAATGCTAGTTTCTACATTCCCCATCACCCTGTTGAACGCCCGGATAGTTTCTCAACGCCAGTCCGCGTAGTATTTAACGCTTCCGCAAAAAGTGGTACGGATGAATCGTTGAATGACGTTTTATTGCCTGGTCCAAAATTACAAACAGATATATGTAAAATTTTAATAAATTTTCGGTTAAATGCAATTGTCTTAACGTGTGACATTTCAAAAATGTATCGACAAATTTTGGTAACGCCAGATCAGTGCGATTATCAACGCATTTTATGGAGATTTAAAAGTACAGAGCCTATTTCTGAATACCGCTTACTTACTTTAACGTATGGCACAACCCCTGCCCCTTTTCTCGCATTAAGAGTTCTAAAACAATTAGCTAAAGACGAAGAAAATGACTTTCCAACCGCCGCGAAAGTTTTACTCACCGATGTCTTTGTTGACGACATTGTGACGTCATGCGCTACAATTGAGGATGCTCTAAACCTTAAAGATGAACTTACGCTTTTATTGAAACGTGGAGGTTTTTGCTTACATAAATGGGCTAGCAACAGTCAAACAGTTTTAGAAACTTTACCAAAGTCAATAATTAATCCTTCGGCGCTCTCTTTGGATCACGATGAGACAGCAAAAATTTTAGGACTACGTTGGCAACCTTCTTGTGATTATTTTACTTTTCATATAGAGCCAATTCAGAGGGCATGTACCAAGCGCAATATATTATCGGAATTAGCAAGAGTTCATGATCCATTAGGTTTTCTTTCGCCATGTGTAATATTCGTTAAATGTTTAATTCAAAAATTGTGGGTATTAGGTGTTGACTGGGATAGTACGCCACCGCCAAACATATGTCAAGAGTGGGAACGTTTTAGAGACGAGTTGTCATGTTTAAAAAATTTTACTTTACCCCGTCACATAAATACGTTCTGCGGACGTGCAAGTTATGAACTGCATGGTTTCGCTGATGCCAGTGAAAAGGCATACGCTGCTATAGTGTATTTACGTGTTCTATGGAAATCAGCATTTTCGGTTTACTTTATCGCTAGTAAAACTAAGGTCGCTCCGCTTAAAACTATTAGTATTGCTCGTCTTGAGCTATGCGCCGCAAAATTATTATCCGAATTACTGGAATTCGTAAAAAATAATATTTCGCTTCCAATTGACTTTCACAATATTTTCGCGTGGTCAGATTCGACCGTTACGCTCTATTGGATAAAATCGCACTCCTCCCGCTGGAAACCGTTTGTCGCTAATCGCGTCGCGTTGATACAAGAAAAATTACCTCCAAACAATTGGTTTTACGTAGATTCATCATTAAATCCAGCCGATGTCGCATCAAGAGGAATTTTTCCTTCAGACCTGTCAAATAATAGTATATTCTTTAAAGGTCCAGAATTTCTTAATTGTTCGGTAGATTTGTGGCCAAAGTCTTATAATAAAATTAAGCAAAATTTTTCTTCAGACACTTTTAAACCAGAAGACGAAGAAAAGAAAATAGTTATACTAACTGCTTCTACTACGGAACCTACCAATTTTTTGGATTCTTTACTTAATAACTGTTCCTCATTTTCTAAATTAAATCGAGTGTTGGCATATATATTCCGCTTCATAAATAACTGTAAGACAAAGGATAAAATCTCAGGATATATTTCCTCGCAAGAACTTTATAAGAGTCTTCTTGTTTTGATCAAGCATGAACAAAATAAGCAATTTTCTCTAGAAATTCGCGCCCTAAGAAATGGTTACGTTCTGCCAAAATCTTTGCGAAAACTTAATGTGTTTCTTGATTCACAAAATATTCTTCGCGTTGGAGGTCGCTTATATAATTCTACTCTTTCATATAATAAAAAATTTCCTATTTTATTACCCAAAACCAGCAGACTGTCCTGTTTATTAATTGATAATTTGCATAGGAAATATTTACATGCGGGAATTCAGACCGTTCAATATTTATTACATCAGCAATTTTGGATTATTTCTGCCAAGCAGCTGATCCGTTCTCTCTTATCTAAATGCGTACAATATTTTAAAGTAAATCCGCGCTCTATTCAACCTCAAATGGGAAATCTCCCTGTCCCACGTATTTCGCAATTAAAACCATTTTCACACAGTGGGGTCGATTATGGTGGGCCGTTCGCAATTACTATGAATAAACATCGTGGTGTCAAAACGACCAAGGCGTACGTGTGCCTTTTTGTTTGTCTCGCAACAAAGGCAATCCATTTAGAATTGGCCAGTGATTTAACCGCCGACGCGTTCATAGCCGCACTGCGCAGATTCATAGCTCGCCGCGGCCGTTGTACTGATCTATACAGTGATAACGGAACAAATTTTGTTAGCGCAAATAAGCAACTTTTGAATTATGATTCGACGGAACCTATCAATTGTCATTTCATTCCCCCCAGTAGCCCTAATTTTGGCGGGCTTTGGGAAAGTAACATTAAGTCAACTAAGACACATTTAGCTAGGGTCGTTGGTTTACAAGTTCTTACATATGAAGAATTTTATACAGTTCTTTGTCAAATTGAGGCCGTTATTAATTCAAGACCTATCACTCCTTTAAGTTCAGATCCCAATGATATGAGTGCATTAACGCCCGGTCATTTCTTGACACTGGAGCCTTTGAGTGCTGCTCCAGATGCTGATTATACCCAGTTAAAATTAAATCGCTTAACTCGTTGGCAATTGCTCCAGAGAATTCAACAAGATTTCTGGAGGCGTTGGCAACGTGAATATCTTCATACTCTCCAACAGCGTAGTAAGTGGTTAGATAACAACAGCGTTCCTGAAGTAGGAAGTTTAGTCGTAATAAAAAATGATTTGCTACCACCACTTCAATGGCAGTTAGGGAGAATTACTGAAGTCTATCGTGGATCGGATAATGTGGCCCGTGTTGCTCTAGTTAAGACTGGCAATAATGTGTTAAAACGCCCAATTTCTAAATTATGCCCATTACCGATGGATTCTACGGTAAATGCATAGCATTTACGGTGGGCCGTTATGGTTCATTTTCCTTTAGTTTAAGTTTAATTTTATTTAATTTAAATTTTAGTCCTGTACAATATTCATATAATTCCCGTAATACTAATATAATTTAACATTTTATATTAATTGCGCCATCTGCACTTTTTTTGTTTAACCAAACTTAATATTAACTTAAATATCTAGTTAACAAATTCAGTGATTTGGCTTTTACCTGAGAGGTGACTCCTTATCGCTATGCGCGGGAGTGCAAGTCTCGCTTCAGCATTCAACAAATGTAACTCAACGCAATTACACCCGCATACACGCATCTTCATAAAGTCGCTAGTGAAAACCATATTATAGTGCCGCATTTTACAAGTAATTTAGAATAAGACTTTTAAGTGCTAGTTATGACCCAGAGGACATCTTCAGATTAACACATCCAGGGGGCCCCCATGTTCCAGTGAACCTTCTCAGATCGGTAAGTCATCTTCTCATTATTTCCGCCAATTCACTGAACCTTACAAAAAAACTTAAAGCTATCGAAGGAATTAATAATACATCAGAAAGTAACATTGTTTAGCATAGATATCCCATATTTTCACTAAAACTTAGTAGTAGAATGCATAACTCTAAAATTATTTTTACAAAACCACATAAACGTTAATATGCTTATAAAAGTAACATTATTTTTTAGAAAATTTGGTAAAACATTCGATTTCATGGCCCGGCACTAAGTTTTATTGGAAGATTAATTTTTACTTGATCCGTCTTTGCTAAACAGTGTTACTTTTAAAGGCATTTTTCTCACAAATGGTGCATCTAAGCGATGTAAATCAAGAGTACCTTTTTTTGGTAAAAAGCTCTAGATTTTCATAATTTCAGAAAAAAAAATTAAAACATTAGGTCATAAAAAAGTTAGGGCTGTTTCTGTACCTTTACCCCCCCCCCCCCCCCCAAATGTTACGCCTATGATAAACTTTTAATAGTTTTGATTTTAGATCTAGATTCAGCATATCAAAATTACAAAAATACCAAAAACTTATGTTTTTATGTTCAACCCTGTGGGAATTATTTGAAAAAAACCATCATCATAGGCCCCTCTTTAGGGGGCCGTAGCTCCGTTAGGGGGCATTTTTCGATACATGTTTATTAAACAAATTAGTGTTATTTTCCTATGCAGAATGCACTGTTTAACTTTGGCCCCCTAATTTCGTGACACCCATATATATATATATATATATATATATATATATATATATATATATATATATATATATATATATATATATATATATATATATATATATATATATATATATATATATATATACAGTGTGGTCGTTTAAGTGTGCAACATATGGGAAAGTTTTTTATTACCGATTTCTCAGAAAATTTTATTCTTGATAAAAGTTGGTGCACGTTCGATAATCATATTGGGTGTACTTGGAATGGTTGCAAGTCAAACGGTGTACAGGGTAGGGCAAAAAATATAAAATTTCTACAAGAATAAAGTACCCCTATTTCAGAATATTCAGCAAAATGTTATTAAGAAAAGGTGTTTAGAATTAAAAGTTATGCATAGGTTTGAAAACATGACCTCATAAAATAAAAAACAAAATTTTTTTGAAAATATTAATTATTTCCAAAAAAATTTTTTTTTTATTATCACCCTAAAAACCTTCATAAATTAAACAAAATCAAATCAAGTTCACACATCTTTGTTCAAATTCAAGCATATTTGTAAAATTAACTTAGCTTTTTAATTTATTAAGGAATCACAAACTTCATGTTTGTTGCAAGGACATTAAACACAACTTTAAAATACCGTAAAAATTATTTTTAACAAGATAAAACATTAGTAATGATAATTTTCAAATTAAAAAACTCTCATTTAAATTACAAAATATTTATTTTAAATGTTTATTAGAAAATTGTACAAAATAATCGACAAACATGAAATCCTACTAAAATAATCGCAGATACCTATGGAAAGAAAACAAATAAGGGTTAAAAGTAAACATTATGACAGTTTGGTGGCATTATTCATTCTTAAATAATTATTGTTATTAGCTGATCTCAAATGCCTCCTCCAGTAAAGTTAACGTTAGCCGAAAAGGCAGAATTAGTGCTAATATGTGGAGAACACTATAAAACAGTGCGTGAAGCAGGAGATATATTCAATGAACGACATCCAGATAAACAAGTCCACTATTCAACCATAAGCAGAATTTTAAATAATTTTAAACAGACAGGGTCTTTAGAGTATAAATATAAAAATGAACGTACCAAAACTGTATGTACTGAAGAAAATCAATTACAAGTACTTCAAGCAGTTGTTGAAAACCCTAGAAGATCCACCCAAGAAGTGCATGCTTATACGGGTATAAAAAAAACCTCTATTAAGGAGATTCTTAAAAAACAAAAATATCACGCCTATAAGCCAATGTTTATTTGCACGTTTCAAAGACAAGACTATGACTTGCGGTATGATTTCTGCATGTGGATTCAAGGAGAAATAGAAGATCAACGTGATTTCCATAGACACATGCTTTTTGGGGATGAATCCACGTTCACTACAAATGGCGTTGTTTCTTCCCAAAATTGTAGGTGGTGGTCGGACGAAAATCCAAATTTTGTCATTGACAACAAAAACCAGTATTACCAAAAAACAAACGTTTGGTGCGGTATTATTAACGACAAATTAATAGGGCCGTTCTTTTTTCGCCAAAACCTAACTGGTGATACCTATTTACATTTTTTGGAAAACGAACTAACAGATTTTTTGGATAATATGAGTATACAAGAACGACGTAAATTATGGTTTGTACATGATGGTTGTCCGGCTCATTCTGCTAGAATTGTTTCTGAATGGTTAAATGGAGAATTTGGTGATAAATGGTTAGGACGAAATACCGATCCACGGTGGCCTCCTCGTTCGCCAGATCTCACCCCACTAGATTTTTTTTTATGGGGATATTTAAAGCAAAAAGTTTACAAGGATCGACCCTTTAATAATGTTGGGGAGCTTGAAATTTCGATACGATTTCATTGCAGAAATATTCCAGCAAGTGTATTGCGATCCACGCTTAGTGAATTTTATGAACGGACAATTAAATGCATTGAACGTGAAGGTGGACATACGGAGACGCGTCGATAATTTTTTTAAACATACCTAATATAATTTTTTTCTGCATTTCAAATATTGTCTGTTTCATTTTTTTTAAATTTGTTTATTGTTAAGTTATAATAAAAAGAAGCCGATAAAAATTGACAAAACCATTGGCACCATACTCAAATACGTTTAGGAACATTGTATTTCTTGACTTTGCACTAAACGCAGACATAATGCATGCATTGTTTTGTTAATAATGCCCCACAACGCCATTATGTTAGAATGATTTCATGTTTGTAGATTATTTTGTACAATTTTCTAATAAACATTTAAAATAAATATTTTGTAATTTAAATGAGGGTTTTTTAATTTAAAAATTATCATTACTAATGTTTTATCTTGTTAAAAGTAATTTTTACGGTATTTTAAAGTTGTGTTTAATGTCCTTGCAACAAACATGATGTTTGTGATTCCTTAATAAATTAAAAAGCTAAGTTAATTTTACAAATATGCTTGAATTTGAACAAAGATGTGTGAAATTAATTGATTTTGTTTAATTTATGAAGGTTTTTAGGGTGATAATAAAAACAAATTTTTTTTTAGGAAATAATTAATATTTTCAAAAAAATTTTGTTTTTTATTTTATGAGGTCACGTTTTCAAACCTATGCATAACTTTTAATTCTAAACACATTTTCTTAATAACATTTTGCTGAATTCTCTGAAATAGGGGTACTTTATTCTTGTAGAAATTTTATATTTTTTGCCCTACCCTGTACACCGTTTGACTTGCAACCATTCCAAGTACACCCAATATAATTATCGAACATGCACCAACTTTTATCAAAAATAAAATTTTCTGAGAAATCGGTAATAAAAAACTTTCCCATATGTTGCACACTTAAACGACCACACTGTATATATATACAGGGTGTTCCTAAATGTCGTGCTGATAATAAAGAGGGTGATTCTACAAGCGATTTTAAGAGAAAAAGTTCATATGACCATATGTCCTAAATCGTTTAAATTTTAAAATACAGGGTGTTAAAGTTTAACTTTTTTATTCGTTTTTGGCGTATACCTTGGACATTTTTTACGATATTTAATTTAAATTTGGTATACAGTCTACCATAATTAAGCTTTATGAAATGGTAATATTACATTTTAAGAAATTATACAGAGTACTCCTTTTTTTGGGACACGGTTCCTTTAGGCCCTCCCAACTTTTTATTGCAACGCCGCTGGTTATTTTTGCTTCTGGAATCGTATTTCGCATTTTATTTTGTAACTTTTTTATGTCTTGTAATTTTCTGATATTTTGCATTGTTTAGAAGATATTATACCTCACATCTTCTCCTCATTAATCCTCGCACTCAAAAAAAAAATCAAGATTGCTATGGATACATTTTTATTAAGTGTTTTCTATTGTAATCTTGGACAGTACTATCATAAAGCTTAGTTATGGTAGACTGTGTACCAAATATTTAAATTAAACATACCTAACTAAGCTTTCTGAAATATTAATTATTCTAAAAATATATTATTAATAATACAAGTTAGTTAACTAATTACAATAATTGTTGAAAATTGCTCCCTCCTGCCATTAGGCACGCCTCAGATCTTCTTCTCATTGATCCCCGCACTCTTTCAAAAATACCGGGAGTGTTTCTAACCGTTTCAAATCCAGCGATTATGCGATTTCTTAAATCGTCCACAGTATGACACTAAGGACTTAATATGTCCCCATAGGAAATAATCTAAACTGATTAAATCGGGTGACCTAGGAGGCCATGCTTGTGGTCCTCCACGACCTACCCACCTTTCAGGATACATTTCATTTAAATATTCACGTGCCAGAACACTGAAATGTGCTGGAGCGCCATCGTGCATATACCAATGTTGGTTTCTTAATAAAAGTGGTACTTCCTCAAGGAGAAGTGGCAATTCTTCTTGCAAGAACTGGCGATATGACTGACCATTAAGGCGAGCAGGTAAAAAGAAGGGACCTATCAAATAATCTCCAATAATACCAGCCCATACGTTTAATGAAAACTGCTCTTGATAATGCGCTTCTACTATGGCGTGTGGATTTTCCTGAGCCCATAAATGATTGTTATGAAAATTAGTTATTTGATTTCTTGAAAAGTTAGCTTCATCTGTAAAAAGGATTTGACTTTCAAAATGGGGATTTACTGCGAGCCTCTGTAGGTACCATTGACAGAAATTAATCCGTAAAGGAAAATCACGGGGAAGCAGTGCTTGCACTCTTTGAAGATGGTATGGGTAAAGTTGCTGGTCCGACAAGATTCTCCAAACAATTTGATGACAAATATTTAAATTTATGGCAATCTTTCTAGTGCTGGTTTCTGGATGATTATCTATTTCATTTGATACAGCTTCCTCGATAGCTGGTGTTCTAACAGTACGAGGTCTTCCTGCGTTAGCTGTATCTTTTTGAAAATGCCCAGTTTCATGAAGGCGTCGATGAATATTCGAGAATGTTCTACTGTCAGGTATCACACGATTCGGATATCTTTCACCATAAATACGTCTGGCTTCAAAAGCGTTTCCATTGGCAAGGCCATAAATAAAGTGCATATCAGCCATTTCAGAATTCGTAAAATTCGGCATATTTATTAGGTAGATAAATTTCAATTCAAAACTGTAGCTTACACGTTAACTAATAATTATTGACTTACTTAGCATAAAATGACTTCTGTTGTAAATACGAAAGAATTGTACTGTCAAAGATGACAACAGAAAAAACTTAATAAAAATGTTTTCATAGCAATCTTGATTTTTTTTGACAGGGTGCGAGGGTTAATGAGAAGAAGATGTGATATAATATCTTCTAAACAATGCAAAATATCAGAAAATTACAAGACATAAAAAAGTTACAAAATAAAATGCGAAATACGATTCCAGAAGCAAAAATAACCAGCGGCGTTCCAATAAAAAGTTGGGAGGGCCTAAAGGAACCGTGTCCCAAAAAAAGGAGTACTCTGTATAATTTCTTAAAATGTAATATTACCATTTCATAAAGCTTAATTATGGTAGACTGTATACCAAATTTAAATTAAATATCGTAAAAAATGTACAAGGTATACGCCAAAAACGAATAAAAAAGTTAAACTTTAACACCCTGTATTTTAAAATTTAAACGATTTAGGACATATGGTCACATGAACTTTTTCTCTTAAAATCGCTTGTAGAATCACCCTCTTTATTATCAGCACGACATTTAGGAACACCCTGTATATATATATATATATATATATATATATATATATATATATATATATATATATATATATATATATATATATATATATATATATATATGTATATATATATAATATATATATATATATATATATATATATATATATATATATATATATATATATATATATATATATATATATATATATATATATATATATATATATATATATATATAGGTATATCGTCACCAAATTGTTTTTTCCATTGCTTCCGGGAAACACCCTTCCTCCTGCTTGAAGTCCGGTAGCGACGAGGCGTCGTCGCGCGTCGCACTATCGGGCCGCTGGCAGGGGAAGGGGTCGACCTGATGGATGTGATGAGAGAGAGACGTCACTTTTGCTTTGACCTTTCGAGCCAAGCGAGTTACAGCTGAACAGAACCACTTTCCTCCGTCGACGATGTATTAGGAATTAATAGGTAAGGCCTCGTTTGAATTCTTGTAAATATAAATATTCATTTTATTTTAATAAAAGTATTGCTGCAGAATTAATGATGAAGCCAGGGTTTTAGTATTTTAGTTAAGATCCCGTGACAATTTTGGTGGAGGTCGCCGTGTTTCGGCCAGAGCGGCCGTAATTTTCGTGAACAATTGCCTTTTTGGTTTCATTATTAATTTTTGCAAAATTCGCAAACTACTTAGGTACCGATTTTTATTTTGTTTTATATGGTAAAATATATTTTTGAAATAGATATGGAATTATTAAGGTAACATTTGCTGGTAAAATTCCAAAAAGGTCATGATCAAGGTTGTCGTTTTTATTTGCTTTTTGCGGATTAACCAAAAGTTTTTTAGGCACATTCCTGGTGCAAAGTTAACTATCCTTCATGCTTTTAACGGTATTATTTTATATTTAAAATTTATTTAGGGCGTTTTTAAACAAATATTTTATTGGCTGGTGTTACATATTTAGTACGTTTTCTATGGATAAACTTAGTTTATTTTTAAAGGATTTAGAATTTTTCGGTTTCTGTAAAATACATATTGGATTTTTTTTTAATTATTGGATTTTCTCTAGTAACTAATGCCGGTAGAAAACTTGTTTAAAATTTGTTTTTAACGTTTTTAAGTTCTTTATATTTAACGAATATCTTCTGCCTTTTTGGGTTTGAATTCTAAAAATAAGCAAAATTAAAATTATGCCAGTTATGCAGTATGAAAATTGCTACGTATTTTTTTTTACTAGTTTGGAAAAAGTTTTAAAAATAAATTTTTGATCGCGGTTTTAATATTTAGGGATGCGTTATTTTTTAAATTGTGCACTTTTCTTACCACATGGAAAAATTAATGGTGTTAAGAAGTCATTCTAAGAAGGCAGGAAATAAAAATAAAGTAACAGAAAGTGAAAATAAAGCGGAAAATAAGGGAATAAGCGGTACTAAAGAAAACGACAAAGTTGTTGAAACGTCATCAACCCGTAAAAGTAAAGAAAGTGTTAGGTCATTAGTATTTAATAACTCGCCGGAAAGCATACAGTCGTCAATTTCAGCGGAAAATAGCAGTAGCAATAGCTCCATTTCTCAAAATTTTTCAAACGAGTCACTAACTTTATTGCCAAGTAACGACCAGGTAACCCCAAAATCAGATAAAAATATTTTTTCAAAAATGCCGAACACCTTGAATTGCACGTTAGGAAATCTAATAAATCCAGCCAGAACACCGGCAGTTCCACAGTTTGTAGCGCCGCGTTCGTATAATCCGGATTGCGATAATTTAAGTGTATTTTTGGAAGATTATGAAAAAACAGCTTTGATTAATAACTGGGATGACAACCTTAAGCTGTGTTATTTTTCGTCATATTTATTGGGTCAAGCACAGACTTGGTTTCAAATTTATGCAATACGAAACCCAGGTTCCGATTGGAAAGCAACAGTACAAGACCTGAAAAAAGAATTTTCCTTTAGCACGTATGTCAACGAAACGAAGCTAAAATTACGTTATAGAAGACAGCAGCCAGGTGAAAACGTAATGAATTATCTACGGGAAATGGTGTACCTATGCGACAAAGTAGATCCAAAAATGAAGGACGAAATTAGAAGAGAACATTTTGAACAAGGTCTACTGCCTACATACGCCTACCAAATCAAGCTTAGGCAGCCAAAAAATTTTGCAGAAGTTCAAGAGCTTGTTAAAACCATAAACGACGCGGAAAAAGAAATAAGTCATGCTTCGGAAATCTTCGCACAGCTGTCAATGTCAGAAAAAGTATCAGGGACAAGTCAGCAGGTTCAGCCAGAGAAAGCAAAATCGAACTTGATGGATGAAATTACACAAGTTGTGAGAGAAGAAATTGGAAAAGCGATGCAAAATCAAAGCCAGGACAGAATAAGAGAAAACCGAAATTTTAAAAACTGGCAGCCACGTACTACCGACAGTCGGCCAGTATGTTTTCAGTGTGGAAAACCAGGTCACAAGGCAAGAGTTTGTTTTAGCAACCAGCAAAATAGAAACAACAAAAATTACAGGGGTCAACGAAATTTAGAAAACCAAAGACCAAGATGGACGCCAAATCAACATGGCCGAGAACAAAATGGCCGCCGTCCAGAGCAGCAAACTAATAGATATCAAAATTGGCAACAGCAACAGCAGTCGGAAAACTCCAACGGACAGTGTTAACACACATAAGCACTGTCCAGAAACAGAAAGAAAATCAGAAACAGAAACAGAATCAGCAAGAAGCAGCAACTGATGTTCTCTCCGTAAAAGGAAGTTTAAATAATGTAAATATTGAGGTTATAATAGACACTGCGTCAGTTAAAAATATTGTAGATAGTAAATATGTAAATAAAAATGAAATAAAGCCCGGCACAGGCATAACTTTTATTAAAGTAGCGAATAGTTCGCTGGTAAAAATTATTGGTTATGCAGAAATAAATCTTTGTTTTATTGGTTGTACCTTTTCCTTAGAAGCATTAGTTATAGAAAATCTACCCCAGCCCGTTTTATTAGGATTAGAATTTCTTAAGGCCCACGAAGCTATGATAAATTTAAAAGCGAATGAAATTAGTTTGAAAACGGATGAAAATGAAGTAGTTACCTTGGCAATGAATTTAGGAGATAGTAGTAGTCATAAAGAAATTGTATATAATCAAATCAGTAATGTAAATAGTTGTTTTTGGGAAGAGTTGTATATTGAAATTGAAAACTGCAGAAAGGACAATGCGAAAATTACGTTGCGTAGTGACACGGTAATTGCGAAAGACATTATTAAATGCGAAGTGAACTTTAAAAAAACTGGTGAAAATAAAATAAACTTTAACCCGAACTATGATTTTTTAATAAAAAATGGACTTCAAATAAATAAAATTTTTAGTGATAATTTGACGTGGTACGCCGAAATAAAAAACTACGGTAGAAAGACAAAAAAACTTTTTGCAGGCACATGCATCGCGTTTAAAGCAGATAGTGACTCTATAAAAAATATAAGCGGAACTTTAGTGACTTTAACGAATGATAATTTAATAAAAAGTTATAATGTAAATAGGGACTTGTGTAAAAATGACTTTCAAAGTGTAAGTAACTTAGTTCGAGATTTTGAAGATACTTTTGCTTGGAGCATCAGCGACATAGGAAAAACGGATTTAGTGAAGCACCGAATTGAGACGACCGATGACGTTCCAGTGGTTTCCAGACCATACAGGGTGTCTCACACAGAGCGAAGAATTATTAATAAACAAGTAGAAGAAATGTTGGAAAATGAGGTGATAAGAAAGTCTGTAAGTCCGTATTCCAGTCCAGTAGTCCTAGTTCCCAAAAAAGATGGAGATATGAGGTTCTGCGTAAACTGTAAAAAATTAAACGCAAAAACAATAAAGAATGTGTATCCTCTGCCAGTTATAGACGACATTTTGACCTACCTGGGAGAAGCTAGATATTTTACTACGTTGGACATGTTTTCAGGGTACTGGCTAGTGGAAATTGATGAGAAAGACAGGCATAAAACGGCATTCGTCACTACCGATGGCTTGTTCGAATTTAACCGACTAAGTTTTGGTCTTGCAACAGCACCAAGCACTTTTCAGCAGTTGGCAGACGCAATTTTGGGAGACATGAAGTGGAATGGAGCAATGACGTACTTAGATGACATCTTAGTCTATGGAAAAAATTTCGAAGAACATAACGAGAACCTCAGAAAAGTATTGTCAAAGCTAAAAGCAACTGGGCTAAAGTTAAAACCATCTAAGTGCCAGTTTGCGTATAAAGAACTAACAGTACTAGGCCACATCATTAGTGAGCGAGGTATTCTTCCAGATTCTTCAAAACTTGAAGCAGTACACCATTTTGCAACTCCAAGAAATAAAAAAACACTTCAAAGTTTTCTAGGACTCGCCAACTACTATAGAAAATTTATTGAAAAATTTAGTGTTATTGCCAGGCCGTTATACGATTTGCTGAAGAAAGATACACCATTTTGGTGGACATCAGCCCAAGAAGAAGCTTTCCAGATTTTAAAAACAAAATTAGAATCACCTCCAGTATTAACACACTACCTTCCCAACGCAGAAAAAGAGCTACATGTAGACGCATCAGACCAAGGGATAGCAGCAGTACTCTTACAAAAAATGAACGAGGAAATGCATCCCATTTGCTATGTGTCCAGAACGCTCACCAAAGCCGAAAGAAATTATGGAGTTGGAGAAAAAGAAGGTCTAGCCATAGTGTGGAGTTTAACGTATCTGAGAAGCTATATTTGGGGAGAACACATAAAAATCTTTTCTGATCACCAGCCACTGTGTTACCTAAAAAATCTCAAAAATGTTAAAGGGAGATTAGCTAGATGGAGCTGCAAACTACAAGAATTTGATTACGAAATAATCCACAAATCAGGGAAATGCAATCAAGACGCAGACTGTCTTTCCAGACAACCCTGTGTCCAGGCAACACTAAAGGACGAGAATGATGCCAATGAAATTACTACAGGCAGTCCAGGATCCGAATTATGGCAATTCACATTTGTGTGTTTGTCAAAGATGGTGTGCTATATAAAAAGTCGGCTGTCCCACACCAGGAGGACAAGTTGGTAATCCCTCAAGGACTAAAAGCACAACTGATGCAACAGCTGCATTGTGAGCCATTGTCGGGACACCTAGGTTATGCAAGAACATACGACAGAATAAACACACGCTATTATTGGGATAAAATGCATCTTGACGTTAAGAAATTTATTAGGGGATGTCCTGATTGTCAGACGAGAAAAGAGTCAAACAATGAAAAACCAGCAGGTGATCTGCAACCAATAAAGATTGATGATTTGCAGCCTTTCGAAATGATAAGTATAGTTATTTTAGGACCCCTAACAAAAACAAAAAGTCAAAATAATAATATAGTTGTTTGTACAGATTATGTGACCCGTTATGCAATAACCAAGGCAATACCTAGTGCAAAAGCAGAAGAAATAGCAGCGTTTCTGGTGGACCAAGTAATAAGCATACATGGGATACCAAAGAAAATATTGAGTGACAGAGGTCAAGTTTTTAGGTCAGAAATGGTAACAAAAATGGTGCAAAATATGGGCTCAGAAAACGTATATACTACGTCATACCACCCGCAGATTAATGGGCTAACTGAACGTTTCAACAAAACAGTAGCAGATATGCTCAGCCTGTATGTGTCTACGTCACAGGATGACTGGGATAAATACCTACCAATGGTAACATTTGCCTACAATTCCAGCAAACAGGACACAACGCAGTTTTCGCCATTTTATTTAGTTTTTGGGAGAAACCCACAGCTCATACCGGACGCCATGTTTTTAAAATCAGCCACTATGCTTATTCCGAACCCGAATATAGAGAAACACAGACAGGAAGCAAAACGAAATATTACTCAGAAACAGAAAAAGGACAGTAACCACAAAAAAGTGACATATGAAACAGGAGACAAAGTCAAACTTAGAGTTTACATTAGGAAGAAAGGAAAAAGTGACAAACTGCAGTGCAAGTATCACGTACCATTTGTAGTTGTAAGAAAAGCATCGCCAGTAAATTACATTATCCAGAGAGGTGAAGGAGCAAGAGCTAAACAGGAAACAGTCCATGTATATAGATTGGCCCCGTACCACGAACCATATAATTTTGAAGAGTAGTAGGAACAATGCATATATTTTTTTTTGTTGTTATATAGAAGCCACTAGTGAAAATAGGTAGTAAAATAAATAAAAGGTATTTTAATTTTTTTCCCCCAAGTAATAAAGAGGTATAAGGTAGTAAACGGTGTTAAAGGAATATAGAGAGTGAAAAATTAAACGTTTGTGTTAAGAGAGAGAAAAGTAAGAGAGATCGTGAACAGTTGCACGAGGCTCTGTGCAGTTGAGCGTTGCTTGAAAGCGTGCCTGATCAACACGTATAATCTGGCAATGTTCAATGATGCTGTGTCGTTATTTTTGTTTTTGTGTATAAGGGATAAAAAGTAATGGGTAAAGCCTCTAATTAATCGTATTTTTTTCCAGTAGGGGATGGGGAGAAATAAGTAATTTGCGGAAAATTTGCGGCAAATTTTGGAAAATTGAAAATTTTGAAAAATTAAAAAGTTTTTAAGCGATGAAAAATGTCGGAAAGAAAGGTAATTGTTCCGAGCACTGTCGTGCTGGGTGGCCACGGGGGCCAAACACAGAAAATGGACGGGAAAGAAATCACTGCTTCACTGTATATAAAATTGTAAATAAATTGTGTAAATAGTTTTTGTAGCGTCTAACTCCCTGTTTGTTTCTTTTTCATGTACAACTTGGGACCACAACACCTTGGGACCGCAACCTGGAGAGCGGCGACGACCTGCCAGGCCAGCGGACCACTGACGGTACCAGCGGAGGACAAGCCCACCTAGGGACCGCAACATCTGGGGACCACACAAAGGAACAAACCGAACAGGAGGGAGGAAGATCCGTCAGGAGGAAGACAAGAGCCAGAAGTGCCAAGGAACTAGGAGGGAGGAAGATCCGCCAGGAGGAAGAAAACATGAGAAAAAAAAATGCAGCTTTATAAATTGTATATTGAATTTTTTTTTATTAAACTCAAACGAGATTGTTTGTATTAGAGATAGATTAGGGAACTCAGTCACAAAAATCCTTCGGATTTTTGTTTTCCGTGGGGGGGGGGGGGGGGGTAAGTGTCACCAAATTGTTTTTTCCATTGCTTCCGGGAAACACCCTTCCTCCTGCTTGAAGTCCGGTAGCGACGAGGCGTCGTCGCGCGTCGCACTATCGGGCCGCTGGCAGGGGAAGGGGTCGACCTGATGGATGTGATGAGAGAGAGACGTCACTTTTGCTTTGACCTTTCGAGCCAAGCGAGTTACAGCTGAACAGAACCACTTTCCTCCGTCGACGATGTATTAGGAATTAATAGGTAAGGCCTCGTTTGAATTCTTGTAAATATTCATTTTATTTTAATAAAAGTATTGCTGCAGAATTAATGATGAAGCCAGGGTTTTAGTATTTTAGTTAAGATCCCGTGACAATTTAACAATATCGGTATAATTTAAAGGTTCTTAACGCACAATGGAGGATTTTCTTGAGTCAGTTGTTTTAATGTGTGAAGAAAATAATGAAGTAATTGAAAATGGGATAGTCCTTAACCTTACCATGGCTAACCCACGAGACCATTGAAAGCTTGTCCACAGATGAATGTTGGAGCAATTTTAGATTTCTCAAAGAAGATGCACTTCAGCTTGTCAGAAAACTTAGAATACCAGAAAAAATTAGAACATCTACATGGTCAGGTAATTTGAGTGTTAAAAAAGTGTGCCCAACATGGCATATTTTTTAACAATAGTCTTGGTTCAAAACCCATAAGTTCCCGTTAGTGCCGCCATAGTTCTACCGTTCTGCATAAATATAATGACATTTTGTTGTTGAATTTTTTACTTCCCAAAAAGCTCAAACCATGTAATACAATGTTTTTGGTAAGAGCTCTGTCTTTGAAAATTATAAAAAACTGAAGTACTCCTTTAGAACTATTATGTGCTGTGGTCAAACTTTTGTTTTTCCAATAATGGGAGGCTGCGTGGAGTTAGTCCCCATTTTTAAAATATTGTTTTTACTTTTATTTTAACGGAACTATTAATAAAAAGTAAAAACTATTCTACAACTCTTCATAGGAAACTAGGAACCTCATTAATTTTACTGAATTTTGCATTTGGGGGACCAACTTCACAGACATGTATATTATGATTGTGATTGTAAAACTGTCTTTTGGTCCTTATCTTGTTTGTTTTTTTTTTCAGTCTGTAGGGGTGCAAAATTTAATATTTTTACAATACTCTACATACTGCAATGCTTTATTACATCTGTGATATGTGTATAATGAGTTGAGATATACTGTTTTGAGCTCTCAATGTTTGTAGGTGTGGAAAGGCTATGTATACTGTTAAGAAGACGGAGTTATCCAAACAGACTAGTGGATTTAGAGCCATTTTTTGGAGTGTCAAATCTATATATTTCAGCCATAACAAATGAAGTTATGCAGATTATCGTTAGTAATTTTGGAAAGAAACACGAATTTGCAAAACCTGCAGTGGTTTACCTATGAATGACTGAAATTCTACTGAGGCATGTAAACAATAATATTAGAAGAATAATTAACAGTGGGGGCTGGTGAAAGTTTAAAATTGTATATCTCTGTTGCTCCATGCCAAGTTAAGGATTTTTGATAATGAGCCTACTAGCAATGTTTTGGTAACGAAACAAAATATTTTGTAATTTGCAAAAAAAAGTAGAGTTTTTGCTTTGACTCTCCTGGAAAAGAAATGAACACGCTTAAGTATTTTATTTATTATTTTTTATAAACAAATTTTACATCATTTTGTTAAAACAAATTTAAGAGAAAAAATGTGTTAGTAGAAAGTTAGTCATTTAAATTTTTTTTATATTATATTTTAGGTTTCACAAAATTCAAATGACTATAACTTTTTACTAACACATTTTTTCCTTTTCTTCTTTCTTTTTCAAATCTAAAAATTTTCGACAAAATGATGTAAAATTTGTTTACAAAAAATATAAAATAAAATAACTAAGCATGGTAAATTTTTCCCGGGGGGTAAAAGCAAAAATTCAACTTTTTTTCGCAAATTACAAATAATTTTATTTCTTTACCAAAACATTCCTAGTAGGTTCACTATTAAAAGCATGACCTTGGCATGGGTCCTGTAAGTCGCAACAGAGATATACAGGGTTAATTATTTGAAACCTAGGCTAACTTTTTTATTTAAGGAGATAGACATACAGGGTGGTGCAACCAAGACGGGGTCGACGATTGTGAGTAAACGGTGAGAAATTTTTTTATTGGATATTATCGATAGTCAAACACGCTATGTTTTAAAATTATAGCCACAATGCAGGGTGGTCCGAAAAACTCGTGGTGGACCAAACTTGTATTTTTTAAATGGGACACCCTGTATATAATTGTTGCAATTGATTCTCCTGTTCGTTACGATCATTTTGATATAGGGTTTATTGGGTCTAAAATTTATAGTAAAGGAATGGGACGCGGTTAAAGTTGAAAAAATGCTCACAGTTCGGCCATTTTTTAAAAAAATTTGAAACAGGTATGGAAAAACCAAATATTCCATAAAACGTTACATATCCTTGAATACATTAATCGCTTTCAATTTGTTTAAAATTATTCACTGTTATACAGGGTGGTCAAGTTTTGCAAATACGCCCTGGACTCATTTTTTTTAAATGGAACACCCTATATATTTTATTTTCATGTTAAAGATAACATTACTAGCTTTCAAAAAATACCATACATGATGCCTTTCTGACCAACAGTTTTTTAGTAAACTAGCCGTGAAAGCAAAGTTTCTTCATTCTAATACGATTATACTGAATTTACGTTGTTTATTATTAAAATATCTAATATTAGGAGGCCATGACACTATCATAAATGAAACAAAAGATTGACGAACTTGTCAAAGCTACTGCCGCATAATCCATTATTTACAAGTTAAGCGTAGGTGAGGTAAGAAAACTGAGACCCGAAACCTTTACATGTTTATTAGAGATATTTCAAAAAACAGAAAATATTGTTTTTAGGAAATGTAAAGTAATTAATAAACCAGTTATAAACAACTTTTTGAGAAACGAGTTGCCAGTATTGCTTGAAGATTTACCTTTAATGGTAAGGAGATCCTTATAGTTTCAACATGATGGAGCGCCCCCGCATTACCATAGGAATGTAAGATATTTTGTCGATAATCGGAAGACAGATCCTTGGATTGAGCGAGGTTGACCAGTTAAGCGGCCAGCCAGATCACCCGACTTAACACCACTAGATTTTTTCTATGGGGGCATATTAAAGAAGAAGTCTATAAAGAGGTTCCAACCACAGTGAAAGATATGAAGACGAGAATAAGAAACAGTTTTCGCAACATTTCAGAACAGACTTTGGGAAAAGTGAAACTTTCATTTATGGATTGACTCGAAATGTGCCTTCAGCAAAATGGTGGTTTAGTTGAATACCTTATATGAGCTTTTTTAATTGTTTATATTAAATTAGGTTGACAAGTAAGTACATAACACATAACTAAATAATTTTAAAAGATGTTCTGTTTTTGCTTAATTAATTTTCTTACACTATTAATAATACTGATAACTGATTATCTTTGTTTATAACTGGTTTATTAATTACTTTACATTCCTAAAAACAATATTTTCTGTTTTTTGAAATATCTCTAATAAACATGTAAAGGTTTCGGGTCTCAGTTTTCTTACCTCACCTACGCTTAACTTGTAAATAATGGATTATGCGGCAGTAGCTTTGACAAATTCGTCAATATTTTGTTTAATTTATGATAGTGTCATGGCCTCCTAATATTAGATGTTTAATAATAAACAACGTTAATTCAGTATAATCGTATTAGAATGAAGAAACTTTGCTTTCAGGCTAGTTTACTAAAAAACTGTTGGTCAGAAAGGCATCATGTATGGTATTTTTTGAAAGCTAGTAATGTTATCTTTAACATGAAAATAAAATATATAGGGTGTTCCATTTAAAAAAAATGAGTCCAGTGCGTATTTGCAAAACTTGACCACCCTGTATAACAATGAATAATTTTAAACAAATTGCAAGCGATTAATGTATTCAAGGATATGTAACGTTTTATGGAATATTTGGTTTTTCCATACCTGTTTCAAATTTTTTTAAAAAATGGCCGAACTGTGAGCATTTTTTCAACTTTAACCGCGTCCCATTCCCTTACTATAAATTTTAGACCCAATAAACCCTATATCAAAATGATCGTAACGAACAGGAGAATCAATTGGAACAATTATATACAGGGTGTCCCATTTAAAAAAATACAAGTTTGGTTCGCCACGAGTTTTTCGGACCACCCTGTATTATGGCTATAATTTTAAAACATAGCGTGTTTGACTATCGATAATATCCAAAAAAAAAATTTCGAAATTCCTCACCGTTTACTCACAATCGTCCACCCCATCTTGGTTGCACCACCCTGTATATGTAGTTCCAAAAGCGAAATGTTAAAGAGTAGTCCAACTAAGAAAAATTCGGAAACAAATTTTCCCCAGTGTTGCCAGTTTGTAGTTTATTAAAAAAATATATTTTTTTAAATGGCAAACAATGCAGTTTTTTGATAAATTTTGATACATGTCATGATTCTAAAAAAAAACACAAAGTAAAAATTTGTGTTTAGAAGAGCAGTTTACAAGCTATCGACGTTTAAATTTTAATTTATTTTTTTATTCACTTTTTCGTTCAGATTCACTAAGAAAGTTTAAGATTTAGTACTGGTTTAAATTAAGATCTTATAGTTGATCAATTATGTTTTGACAGGTATTTGTCCTATCACTGTTAATAAGTCGTCATGAAAAACTTTTAAATTAATATCTTATAGTTGATCAGTTATGTTTTGACAGGTTTTTGTCCTGTCATTGTTAATAAATCGTCATTAAAAACTTATGAATTATTGTGATATTTCATCGATTTACTTGGTTTCCAAATGATTTTCGTCTTGGAACGAGTTGCTGTAATGAATTTAGTTCTATTATTGTTGAAGGTACGTACTAAAATTGTCCTTTTCTTGATAAATTTGTGAAAAAGCTCAGAAATAAGTTTATAGTATAAAACTAAGTTGTATTATTCTTACACTTGTCAGTTTAAAACTTTTGGTTGTCAAATTAGACCGGACTAGCGTTGGAGAATCTGGCTGTTATGTCTACAGATCTAACGATATGTATTAAATGCATATTGCGAGTATTTATTAATGTAATAATTATGAAAACTAAATAAATTTTTATTTTTTACGTATTTTCAGAGCAGTTGTACAAAAATTTGTTTATGTACAATTATTTTGTTTTTAACCTAAGAAAAACGAAAAAAAAAATTATTGTTAAAAACGCATTTTAAATTTGGCCATTTTAGCATTACACAAATAGCTCGTAAACTGTTACTCTAATCAAAAAATTTTACTCTTTGTTTTTCATAGAATCACGAGATGTATCAAAATTTGTAAAAAAAAGCATTGTTGCCATTAAAGAAATTATGTTTTTCTGAAATATCTTACAAACTGGCCACAGTGGGGAAAATTTATTTCCGTATTTTTGTTAGTTGGACTATTCTCTAAAGTTTCGTTTGGAACTATAGGCCTGTCTCTTTGAATAATAAAGTTAGCCTGCAGGTTTTAAAAAAATAACCCTGTATAACTTTAAAATTTCACCAGCCGCCACTGATTTATTAGTATGGGAGTAATGTCGAACAAGTTCAAAAAATTCTTCTCTCTCTTGACACCACAAAGTCCTCCGGTCTGGATGGCATACCACCAGCAATTGTCCGAAAAAATGCGCTCCAGAACTTGCACACATCTTAACTCGTCTTTTCCATATCTCTTATGACAAGAGTATCTTCCCAGTTAGCTGGAAGACTGCTGAGTGCAGCCTGTCCCGAAGAAAGGTTCCAAGTCCCTTCCATCCATAACTGGTACAAGTCTCTCGAATTTCATGGCGAATCTCAGATTGTTACTCTGGTTATTTCCAAGGCCTTTGACCAAGTATGACATACCGCGCTCCTTAACAAACTACCTTCTTACGGTCTTCCTACCAAACTATATACCTGGATCGGTAGCTTCCTCTCTAATCGACGCATATCTGTCGTGGTTGACGGTCACTCATTTGACTTCCATACTATCAATGCTGACGTCCCCCAAGGTTCAGTCCTTGCATCAGCCCTATTTCTTCTTCACATTAATGACCTGCTCTCTTCAACTACCAATCCCATTCAGAGTTACGCTGACGATAGTACTCACTCCAACATTCATTTTTCTAGATAAGTCTAGAATTAAGAGCTGGATAGTAGATGCAGATCTATACGCCTATCACTTTCCCAAGATCTTCAATTAAGCTTAGACTGGGGTGCCAAGAACCTTGTTCAACGCCTCCAAAATCCAGTCTTGATCCCTGTCATGCAAAAAATCTGGCAATGCTTACCCCATCCACATGAATGGCCAAGCCCTACAAAACAATGAAACATTCGATCTTGTTGGCGTCGCTTTCGAACATGATCTCAGCTGGCACAAACACATTGCTTCAGTAGCCACATCGGTGGCTAAAAAGCTGGGTTGGTTTTCTCTTTCAAGTCAGAAAACACTTCTCTCCTTCCAATTTATACACTCTCTATGTTTCCCAAATAAGACCTAACCTAGAGTACTGCTCCCACATCTGGGGAGCGGCATAAGCTTCGACACTTAACATCCTTGATTCTATCCAAAAGAGAGCCATTCGACTTATAAATGGCCCAGCACTCACGAGAAAACTCCCTTCTCTCGCTCATCGCCGCGCTGTTGAGGATTTATCCCTTTTCTACCGCTACTTCCACGGATTTTGCTCTGAAGAACTAGCCGGTATTATTCCCCCCTTGACTTTTCCTAACAGAACAACAAGAGGCGCGTTACATATGCATCCCTTTACTGTCTAGCTACAAAAGCCTAGAATAGAACTTCTCTCGCTCATTCATACCTAGGGTCTCCAGATTATGGAACAAATTACCTGCAGATGTTTTCCCTTTCCGTCCCAACCTCCAATCCTTTAAATTCCGTGTCAATACATTACATTTCTCTTCTCTTCAGACGCCCACGGTACGTTAGTACTTAGGCTTGAAGTCTACATAGGATGTCTTAGATAAAAAAAATGTTTGTGTGACTGATGGTTTTAAAGTTAATCTGGAGATGAGGGAATTTAAAAAAAAAATTCAATTGGCTTTAGGCATCTTTATATGTAATTTAGTTGTTCATTTATATATATATATATATATATATATATATATATATATATATATATATATATATATATATATATATATATATGTATATATATATATATACATACCCAATGCATGATACGAAGCCCAGCACATACTGCAGGTGAGGGGCAGCCCACTCTAAAATTGCGGCTACTGCTGTATATTCAAGAAATTTATGTTTTAACGTTAAATAAAATGTTTACCTGTGTTAGTATAATAGGTTTATATGAGATGCATTTCTTTTTAGATATCTTAGATGTTACGAGTCCCGCTAAAATGTACGGATATTAGGAAGCCCAAAAGTATATACCGTATATAACGCCCCACTTTTAAGAAGCCTGCGGCGTTGCCACAGCATTTTTTCACGTTCTATCGATTTTTGCATATGTTTTAAATGTCTTTAGGATGCTCTTTGATACATTTCCGATTATACGAAGCCCACACATTTTATAATACAAAATATTTGACGATATATCCGTTTGTTGTATATACTTACTACGTAACAGTCTGGAGGTTGTCGTGCCCGGATTGGCTGGGATGGCCGGCACCCTGTCGCGTGGCAGATAACCAATGAGGCGGGCCGTGCCACGCGCTAACGGAAATAAGTGACTCGGTCTTTACTTTCGACAAGATGTAAATTATGTCAGTGGTATAAAACCTGATCCAGAGGGAATAGAGAAAAGCTAGTTCTTTATTTAAATCTAGGTGGTTTTTTCCCCATTTTCCCACTTAAAACAAGCGAGCAATAACTTAATTAACTAAAATAATAGAAACCAAACAATTTTAAGCTATGCAACGCAGTTCTCTTATACCTTGAATGGACTCCTGGAACAATGGTTACATAATCATTCTGCAGTCATTATGGTCTCCCCTAGAGGCAACATCAGTTCTCAGTTCCACTGGACTATTCGTGGGTAGGGACGGTCACGCAACAAGCCCACGAAAACTTTTGAACATACATATGTTCATGTGTAGTATATTGCATGTTGTATTGTATACACATGTAATGACAGGGACAAAGTGACATATTATTAAGATTATTTCACTCATGCGTTAAAAGTCCCGTAAGATGAGTAAAGTTTTTTAAAATTACAGCGATAACTTTTTGACGTTACGTCAATTAAAAAAAACTACACCGATAATTTTTCCCTGTCATTTCCTTGGTTGTTATATTAATTTCGATACAAACAAATGGCTTGAAATTGTTATAAACCCGTAGTTACTGTTAGCAACCGTCGGCATGATTTGTAAATTAGTTGTTTGTATCAACATTTTAAAGGTTTTTCGAAAAATTTCGTAAAAATGAATCGTTTCGGAACTGCTACAGAAGAAGAAATTAACAAAAAGCCATCAAAATGTTATTCACAATTACCACGGCTGTAATTTCTATTATACAATAAATAATAAATAAATTTTAGTTTAATTTAAAAGTAAGGTTTCTTGTTTAAATTGTTTAATAAATATTCAATTCATATTTTTTGTGTTTTCATTCGTGAAATAATCCCTAAATGCCACTCGAGCATTTTGTGATTTCATTCGTGAAATAATCCCCTAAATACCACTCGAGCTTTAAAATTACTGATAATTTTTCACTCTTACGCGTTTTCTTTGCAAATTTCACTCGTCCTGCGGACTCGTGAAATTATAGAAAACACGCAATCGTGAAAAATTAGCGGTAATTTTTAAGCTCTCGTGGTATTATCCCCGATAATAAATAAATTTGAAAGTAAAGTAGTTCAAATATGTCAGGGATTATATGTACGTACAAAAAGATTTAAGAGAAAACGAGAGAGAGAGAGAGAGAGAGAGAGAGAGAGAGAGAGAGATGCATATATCGAATTTGTATTGGGGTCAGTGGTTGACCTATTTGTATCAAGTGTGATACATGGTTGCATTCGGGAGTTAGACAGCTTTTAACAAATATGCAATAATCGCTGTTGTGTACTTAAAATTCTTTTGATGATGATATATTCACCTGAAAGGTCTTGAGAAAATGCTCTTAGAATGTACAATTTATTTTTTGATATTAGCTCTGTTCGCAGAAGAATCACAAACCAGTCAGAGCCAATGAAATTACTGGAAACCAGTTGGCAAACTGTCATGTTACCAAATAACTGAAACTTGATTGGTGCTGATCGGTTTGCGATTGCTCTGCGAACAGAGCTATTAGCAAAATAAGTTCACTAAATAATAAATCCCTATTCAATAATTTTCAATTATTGCGAGTTTCTAGCTGGATCTCATAATTTTCTAAAATTTACCATTTAACCACATCTCTGCATTAAAAGCAATAAAGATCCACAGAGGTAAGAATATTTATTTGTGTGGAGATCCCAATGGTGATCGAATTTGGGACATACAGGTTCCTGCAGCTCACCTCCCGGCTCCTGTAGATCAGTTATCAATTACCTCGCTAATAAGTTTTGCATGCTCCTTTTGTCTGGATGTCGTCGTTCCGGATAACGCTGTGCATAAACTCGACCTGCCAAAAAAAATCAGTTCGTTTCGCATTCCCTAATATGAAAATCATATCTATGACCTCTACTCGGTTGTACTCCATGACAAAAAATAATACTTGAATGTAAACAGCTTAAATAATTAATAACAGTGTTTCAAACTTTTGCATTACTAAACTCAAAATATGATTTTGCCACTTTAATAAACTTTAATGTCAATAAATTGTTTTTCAAAGCCACCTTCGATTTTTATTCATTAAAATTGCTATTGCAATAAATAAGAAAATGAGTTTTCGGCGAATAACTTTTAATGTGTTAGGAATTGCGACAGGGTTGTAATTAGAAAAATGTTTGATTTTTTTATTCCGCATCGAATGACATAAAATTATACAGGGACTCCAATTGAAAATAAGAAAAATAAAGTGCTTTAAAATTTGAAAAAGTTTGACACTAAATTTCGAACACCCTGTATATTTCGAGTTAATCAAACTTGGGTAACGAGACCACCAGACCTCACTATTAATGTTTAAAACCAGTGGTGCAAAACTGATTTTTTTTGTTTTTACTTTTTTTCGCTCATATCCCCGAACCGATTTCAATAAAACTTTAGGGGTATGTAGGTAACCATAAGAGGCACCCAAATAAGCAACAAGATATGTGGCATGCAGTCTAAAAAATATATCTTCATGACGTCACACTTTTTTGGGACACCCTGTATAATGAAAAATATTTTTATGAAATGCGCCCTAAGTAAAGCCTGCAAAATATAAAAATCCTAACTGAATTAATAACTGGGCTACAGAAGACGGGAGGTGAGTTGAAGAACCCTGTATATATACAGGGACAAACGAAAACTGAAAAAAATATACTTGTCCAGTTTGGGATGCGATATAAAATATTTCACAATACATTAATATTAAGCTGCTTGATGGTTTAAATAATACCTCTTGTATAAAGCACGCTACTACGCTGGTAGGTATCACAGTATATGAGTTTGTGACTCCATTCTATAAATGATGATGCAACGAAACTTATTCGTAAATTTGACTCTTATTATAGTATATAAATATAGATATATAAATAAACTGGTCAACAAAAAAATCGGCAAAAGCGATTTTAACTCGACTTTTCGAACTGCTATAACTTTTTAAAAACTTAACTTTTTTGAGAGCGGTTTTCGGATATTGATAGCTCGTCTTGCCCAGATTAAGTGTCAAGAAGTGATTTTGCAATGGAAGTGACATTTTCATGCTATACAGGGTAATTAATAAGGTAATGTAAAACTACTAAAAGTTTAGGTGTGTGCCATATTGCCAATAATTTTTTTTGGTCATTCCGACATAGCACGTTAGTAAGCTGGTATCAATATCTCCAGACGTATTCGCCGGAATTTCAATTAATAGTCTCTGGCGAAAAATACAGGAGAAAACAAAAAAAGCATACAAATTTTGGTAGTGTCATTTTTAAAACGCTGTAGCTGGAAAACGGATTGATAGACTTTGTCGGGCTTTTAGGTATTGAAAGCCCTTTCGTGTGGTGTTTTATCTAAAAGACATTTTTTTTTCAAGGTCAAAATGTTTGCGTTGTATAGGGGCGTACTAAAAAGTAAATGAAAACCATTGTAAAAAATGATTTTTTTTAATTTGTGAAAATTGAGCAGTATGTGTTTGTTTTCTTCCAAAATGAGGGCGTTTTGTCCACCTCCCGGTTAGTTATACAGCGTGTCCAGAAACCATCTTAACAAATCGGAAACATTTTATTTTTGCCTTTACAGAAAAAAAGTTATTCTTTATAAAAAGTTCTGCATCGTGAGAAAATCACATTGCGATTCAAAAATTTGATTTAAGACATACAGGGTGGCTAAAAAATGTAAAAGTCCTAATCCACGTGAAGCTAAAAAGACACAAATCCTTATTTAAAGGTAAACTGCCACTGTAAATATAGTAGAGGTAACTTTTATGTTAGTAAATTACGTTTGGAACATACAAGAGGTCCCAAAAATAAAATAAATTTTTAATTATTGACTTTACAAAAAAGGTACATACAAAGTCAACATTGTGAAAACAGAGCATAATTATTCAAAAACATGATATAGGACAATACAGAGTGGCTTAAAAAGCTGAAAGACTCAATTTACGTAAAGTTAAAGAGACACCAAATCTTTATTTAAAGATAAACTGTATAGGTACTTTTTTGTAAAGTTGATAATAAAATTTTTTTTTATTTTTGGGACCTCCTGTATATTCCAAACCTAATTCACTAACATAAAAAGTTAACACTAGTACATTTGCAGTGGCAGTTTACCCTTAAATAACGATTTTGTGTCTTTTCAGCTTCACATGGATTAGGACTTTTACATTTTTGAGTCACCCTGTATGTCTTAGATCAAATTTTCGAATGGCTATTCTATTTTCTAACCATGTAGAACTTTTTATGAGGGATTACCTTTTCTGTAAAGTCAGAAATAAAAAACGTTTCGCATTTGTTTAGATGGTTTCTGGACACGCTGTATAACTAATCGAAATTTGAGCAAAACGCCGCAGTTCTGGAAGAAAAAAAACGCTTACTGCGCAGTTTGCACAAATTAAAAGAAAACTTATTTTTAACAACACTTCATTTATTTTTTAGTTCACCCCTATACAACGCAAACATTTTGACATTGAACAAAAAACAGTTTATTAGGTAAAACTCTACACAAAAAGGGCTTTCAATTCCCAAAAAGCCCGACAAAGTCTATTAATCCATTTTCCAGCTACAGCGTTTTAAAAATGACGCTACCAAAATTTGTATGCTTTTTTTGTTTTCCCCTGTATTTTTCGCCAGAGACAATTAATCGAAATTCCGGCGAATACGTCTGGAGATATTGATACCAGCTTACTAACGTGCTATGTCGGAACGACCAAAAAAAATTATTGGCAATATGGCACACACCTAAACTTTTAGTAGCTTTACATTACCTTATTAATTACCCTGTATAGCATGAAAATGTCACTTCCATTGCAAAATCACTTCTTGATGCTTAATTTGGGAAAGACGAGCTATCAATATCCGAAAACCGCTCTCAAAAGAGTTAAGTTTTTAAAAAAGTATAGCACTTTGAAAAGTCGGGTAAAAATCGCTTTTGCTGATTTTTTTGTTGACCAGTTTAGTTCAAAAGTGTATTTTTTAACTTTTTATTGAATTTGTCTTCTTACCGTCGTAGATATACTGTATTTTAAAACTTCTTTGAAATATGAGCAAGAACTGCGTAATATAAATCGGTCAGCACTGGAGGCACCGGAGATATATCACATATAGAAATTATTTCCAGTAAAATCAGCTATGCCCTTAGAAAGCCTTCGAAACAAACAATAATGTTAGTAAATATACCAAAAATAATAAAAACAAAACAAATAAAGATCAAAAACGCAGTGGTTATAAATTAAATTGGGGTTCATCTGAAAAAAGTTAGGCCAAAGAGGATATAACTTCAAAATTCGCATTTAAGCACATAAACGAGACTTTTTAAATGAAAAACATAATTCAGCATATTATTATGCAACCCATCTTTTGACGTATAATAATGATTTTAATGAAGATTTTAAAGTTAAAAATATAGAAAATAAAGGTAAAAAACTTTCCATGTTAGAATTCTTAGAAATTAACGAACTAAAAAAGAAAAACCAAATCTTAAATGACCAACAATTCACCATTATTAAACTTAATTTAATAAGTTGTTTTATTTGTTCTTGTTGTGTTATTAGTCAATACTTTTGTTATGAATATTAGCAATAAAATTCACGTGAATAAAAATATATCACTGTAAAATTGTGTTAATTAGATAACCAAAATTAGGTACTAAACTATTTAAGAACATTTCTCATTTGTAAGTTTGTTAGTCGCATTTGACGAAGTAGCAGTGCTACGAAACATGCCATGCATTTTTTAAATAAAAAAGTGAAAATCTTTCACAGTTTTCTCCTAGTGTAGAAGAATATTTGTATAATATTGTTTGGCCACCCGGTATACAATTACAGTATGTCACTTCCTTCATAGGTCCAATATGCTTGAATATTCCCACTCATGTCGGGTCTTTAAAAAAAAGTGTACTACTTTTAAAGAAAAAAACATTATTATGAAAAACTCATATCATTCCTTTCAACTTTTCTCTCTTTCCTCTCTTTATAACCCAACACATAGAGATTTAAACGATTATTAAAATCAAGAAAAGAATATAATAACGGCGATCTAAACAATGTTGCCAGTTTTAGAGGGCTTCTTATAATGCGCAAGACATACTGGGCTGGCTAAAATCGGTGTCATATATTAAGTACATATGCTGCTAAAGTCAATCTCCCCCTACTGGCAAGTCGTTTGAACTAAAGGTACATGTTTTGAGATAATGTATCGATTTTATGAAGCCCCACAAAATTTTCTGAAATTTGCGTGGTAGTATATATATGGCATGGTTGTGCTTAATACATGCTAATTTTTTAAGAAGCCCGAACCGGGCTTCCTAAAACCACTGTGGGCTTCCTAGCATCTGCAGAAAATGGTATTTTTGGCTTCTTAAAGGTGGTTTATATGTATATATATATATATATATATATATATATATATATATATATATATATATATATATATATATATATATATATGTATATATATATATATATATATATATATATATATATATATATATATATATATATATATGTATATATATATATATATATATATATATATATATATATATATATATATATATATATATTTGTTCATTCTGAAACATACAAGACGTGAATGAAGAACTGTTAGTAATAGATAATTGTTATATAGTTATATGTAATATCAACATATGGTAAATGGGCAGAGAGGCGAGGGCAGTGGCGGCTGGTGAAATTTTAAAGTTTTATATCTCTGTTGCTACTTAGGGGGCCCATGTCAAGTCCAGGTTTTTTTATTAGTGAGCCTACCTGGAATGTTTTGGTAAAGGAAAAAAATATTTTGTAATTTGCGAAAAAAAATGAATTTTTGCCCCCTGGGAAAAAAATTTACACGTTGAGGTATTTTATTTATTAATTTTTCTAAACGAATTTTACATCATTTTGTCGACAATTTTTAAATTTCAAAAGAAAAAATGTATTATAAGACAGTTATAGTCATTTCAGTTTTTTTAAAGTTAAATTTTAGGTTTAACAAAATTCAAATAACCAACTTTCCACTAACACATTTTTTTCTCTTCAAATTTAACAATTTTCGACAAAATGATGTGAAATTTGTTTACAAAAAATTATAAATGTCACCTAAACGTGTTCATTTTTTTCCTAGGGGTGCTCCGCAAAAATTCAACTGTTTTTCGAAAATTACAAAGTATTATTTTTTCTTCACCAAAACATTCCTAGTAGGCTCACTAGTAAAAAACCTAAACTTAGCATGGGTCCCGAAAGCAGCAACAGAGATATACAACTTTAAAATTTCACCAGCCGCGAGCGTACGAAAAGCACCCCTGAAAGGCACGAGAAAAAATTGCTAGATGCAGATGTAACATAATATAATTATATCCTAGTGCAATTTAGAGTGCATAAGTTCATGTGAAGAATATTCGCATGTTTATTTTTATTCTTACTTGTTTCAAATAATATGTAGAGATCGTTTAATATCTTTAGCTTAAGAGCCTACATCAGTGGACCGCGTGCTCCGATTCGGGATTTCGCCACTGAAGAGCGTAAATCAATGTTAATGAGCAATCTGGCAACATGGCCATTCGGAGACGCGACGCGACCTCGCCGTCGTGAGTTGTATTCGGACAGGACTTGATTTCTTGAAGAATAATTGATTATTTTTGAGCAAGTTTATATTATGTATTTAGGATTTCAAATTATTTCACTTTTCACTGTAAATAATCGCAAACTATTAAATGTTGGACATAGGACATTCTTTGATAATAATTATTGATCTTGATTTCTTTTTATTCATTATATGTCTTATTTGTTTATTTAATCTTTTTGTCTATCATATGGGAATCGTTAAAAATTAAAGACAAATTTTCAAGAATTCGTTATTTATTTGGAAAAAATAGATATAGACAGAAATACATAAACAGATAGGTAGGTAGACTGGCAGCCATTTTTCTTTCTTTTTTGTACGTATCTATAAGAAAAAGTGCATTAATAAATGTGTAATATTATAAAATAATACTACCTAATGACATAACAGCAAACAAACTTATGGAATAATATAAGATACTTTTCCTTCACATATGTTATCTCCAATGGGTAGGGTTTTTGGCAAAAGCGGATCAACCAGTTCAGGAAACATAAAATTGTCATAAAAAAATCTTAATTTCGGCAACGTTTTATTTTGCCAAAAGGATTCATCACGTTTTATCTAAAAAAAGAATATTCTAGAAAAAGAATATTCTCCAGTTTTTAACAGAAACTCTAATAATTAATTTAGAAAAAGAATATGAAACTTTTGTTTTTGTATTTACAATGATTTTTAAAAATAATTCTTGTACGTGGATCTCAAAATTCTAGATAGGAAACATAAATAAATTTTTAAAATGCCATTATGCCACGATTTATTAAAATTAAAAAGCAAAAGCTGAAATGAGATGAAATTAATTTTTAAAATTGCACCGATCATGCAAAAGCGTTAAAAAATAGATAAAAACTGCATTTATTTGTACTTATTTATTTCTTTCCGATTAAAAAATGTCTATTACCGATACTAAAATGCATTTTTAGTCCCCCGTTTAGAGTATTTTGTCCTTTTTATTCTTAGCACTAAAAATGTTGTTATTTTTTGGCTTATTAACGACTTTTCAAGACCTTCCGGTAGTTCACACTAAAAAAGACACTATTTTTACCTGTTCGCCTGCATAGCAATGTTGTTACCACTGCTAGAATTATTCTGTTTAGACTTCTGAGTATTTGATCCTATTTTTTTCCTGAAAATTGTTGCTTTTATTTTACTTATAAAAACATGTTGGCAATGATGTTAGTTATAATTTTCATATTTCATAACTACAGTGAACTTCGGATATAACGAATCATCGAGGAATTTAAGGGGATCCTTAAATAATTCGTTATAGCCGGGAGGTCGTAATATCGGTGATACAGTATTTATTAGCATCAACAGTATACTTATCATGTGAAACCATATTACTATGTTAAAAATTTCAAATTTGAATGGAAAAATTTCGATTTTAATGTGAAATACCCACCAGGGATACTACTAGCTAAAATACCAAATAATCAAATTATATCTCCTACAGTGTGAAACTATACCTACCTAGGTATCGCTATTGCAGAATTGTTTGCAACTTGTCAAAATAAAGAAATTTATTAGGTGTAATAAATATTTGGAGAATTATTATTTGTACCTTCCTGTAGAAATAAAAAAAGTACTTATATAATAGTAAATTTGTAGGTTACTTATAACGCTATTGTGTAACAAAAATACCCTGATTTAATGGTTTTGGTGTTTAGAAATAATTTTGAATTCAACCTAACCTACGTAATAAGCGGAGTTTGCTATATCCGAAGTTCACGGTCAATAGAGCGTCAACGTAACATATTACCCCATTTTGAACATCCCGTAAATCTAAAACAGCTTAATTGATTTTAAAACCGAGACAAATTCTGAGAGAGCGATTCATTAGAAATCAATTCCTTTCAAAAATTACGCACTTTTGATGTATGCTTCTTGTGCTAAAGAGAACAAATCTACCTCGTTTTTTAAAATCTATCAAGTCATTTCAGATGTACGGGGTGTCAAAAATGGATCAAAATGTTATGTTTAACAGTTCAATTGGCGCTTGGTTTATATTATTTTATTTAATCATAGTACAGGCTCCGAAGTAAGCTCGTCCTTTACCGATCTGCTTACCGGATAAAAAGTCTTTTTTTATCAAACATAATATGTTAACAAATATATCGCGAATGGGTTGCCTAATGAAATATCCTTAATTAAAAATACTTTAATTCCCTTTTTTTTTTATATTTCACTCACTTGCTTACCAAACGAACTTAATAGGTACTAATCGAAAGTATAAAGCATAAGGAACATGCAAGAGTTGGGTTGCCTACTTTTTTTCGGTCCCTATACCGGGTTGCCATCAGGTATAAACAGGTGAGTCGATTTTAGTAATTTGTACTCATCTGCTTTCTCATTGTAACATATATTAAAATAAAGATAATTTTATTGCGAACACGGTGGTATAAGGTTGCCTGCGAAAAATCGGTCATGAATCACGGTTGCCGGGCTTTGAAATTTAAAAATTGGAGCAAGCGATGCGCGACAGGGAAGCATTGCGCGTACTATTCGGTGCTATAGAGGAGGACACAGCATAGCAGCTGTGTGTGACGCGACTTTCGGATGAAGGAGAGTGCGCATGCATGTATTTCTATTGTTTTATAATAAACTTTTTTTACATGACACTAATGTGTTCATCATTTGACATACATTTTACATACCCTAATTTTGTTCATATTAAAAATACAAATTTCATTTTTGGGTTGAAGCTTTAGTCGTTTTAGTTTTTTGCCATAAAAAAACAATTGAATATTGATTGTGGTTTCTCCGGAGGTGAGTTTAAGTTTTTTATTTTAAATAGCAGCCTACCAATTTTTTTATACCATTAGATACCTTTTTAAATTCCATTTTCGGTAATATATCATAAGTGGTAGTTTGCTCTCAAAATGGCGACACTGGAGTCATTTTTCCGTTTGAGTAGATCGCCATTTTGAGGTTCCTGGTTGTTATTTTCATAAAATAACTCTGTAGTTTAGTGAAGAAGATTGTTTAACTTTTATTTTTTAAAATGATTTTGTAAAACTCTTTTTAAATAATTTGTATAATAATATGCAAATTTATGTTTTATTAATATGGACCATTTTTAAAGCAAATTGGCACCAATACATTAAATAGAAAGTACCAAAAGTAAAATAGCCGTCGCGTAGTAAATGTTACTAATTACCTAAAAGTATCAAAAACACATTTTAACGGTTTTTTTCTAAAAAAAAGTCAAATAAACAAGACAAAGTACGTTAAAAAGAACATTTATTTAACATAAAATCGGCTATGCATTTACCTAAGTTGGCGTTAAAAAAAAGCACAGTTAGGTAAATGCATAAATCTGATTTTATGTGTAATAAATAATGTTATTCTTAACGTACTTTGTCTTATTTGATATTTTTTGGAAGAAAACCGGTAAAATGTGTCTTTTTGATAATTTTAGGTAATTAATAACATGTACTACACGACGGCTATTTTACTTTTGGTCCTTTCTATTTAATATTTTGGTGAAAATTTGCTTTAAAAATGGGCAATATTAGTAAAACATAAATTTGCAGATACAAATTATTTAAAAAGAGTTTTACGAAATGATGTTAAAAAATAAAAGTTAAACAGTCTTCCTCACGAAACTACAGAGTTATTTAATGAAACAACCAGGGACTTCAAAATGGCGACCTACTCAAACTGAGAAAAATGCCTCCAGTGTCGCCATTTTGAGAGCAAACTACCACTTATGATACCTATGTCACCGAAAAGGGAATTTAAAGAGCTATCTAATGGTATAAAAAAATTGGTAGGTTGCCATTGAAAATAAAAACTTAAACTCACCTCCGGAGAAACCACAATCAATATTCAATTGTTTTTTTTATGGCAAAAAATGTGCTTTTGTCAACTAAAACTTCAACCCAAAAATGAAATTTGGATTTTTAATATGAACGAAATTAGGGTATGTAAAATGTATGTAAAATGATGAACACATTAGTGTCATGTAAAAAAAGTTTCTCTTTCATCCGAAAGTCGCGTCACGCGCAGCTGCTATGCTGTGACCTCCTCTATCGCACCGAATAGTACGCGCAATGCTTCTCTGTCGCGCATCGCTTGCTCCAATTTTTAAATTTCAAAGCCTGGCAACCGTGATTCATGACCGATTTTTCGCAGGCAACCTTATACCACCGTGTTCGCAATAAAATTATCTTTATTTTAATATAGTTTCAATGAGAAAGCAGATGAGTACAAATTACTAAAATCGACTCACCTGTTTATAAGTACCTGGCAACCCGGTATAGGGACCGAAAAAAAGTAGGCAACCTAACTTTTGCATGTTCCTTATGCTTTATACTTTCGATTAGTATTAAGTTCGTTTGGTAAGCAAGTGAGTGAAATATTAAAAAAAAAATGAGTTACAGTATTTTTAATTGAGGATAGCCATGACCATATTTCATTAGGCAACCCATTCGCGATATATTTGTTAACATATTATGTTTGATGAAAAATACTTTTTATCCGGTAAGCAGATCGGTGAAGGACGAGCTTACTTCGGATCTTAGACTATTACGTGTTTATATCGGTTAATTTCATATAAATCATATATACCTATCATAACCAGTAGAACTACTTACACACTACTTACCGTTTTTTCATAGAAAGTCGTCTATTTTTGCGACTTGTGGATGAACATAATCGTTTTCTGACACATAAATTTTCGTTCTTTCTAGTCCGCCCCATGATAGCTATTTAAATACACCGAAAATCCAAATCACAATCACACGCTAATCTTAATAATAAGAATAAGACTGCTCCCGGTGTCGTACGATGCTTGCTGTGTTGCCAAAATGTGTTAACTGCCGAAAAGGCTACGCGATTTTCTCCAAAATTCATTAATTACGGAATTCCAAAGTTTTAGAGAAAACTTAAGGTTTAATTAAAAATTCGATCTCCGCATAAATTATAGAGAAAATCGTGAACAATGAGGGAAAGTCTTTTAAAAAAATAAATATTACAAAATAACAAAAATTTTAAAAATAATTTTTTGATTTTTCTTTTTAAATGACTTTCCCTCATTTTGCTATAAAATTATAATATATTTCCAAAATTTCGTATCATTTCGTTGGTTAGTTTTGGTGCAATTCTTTGAAACAAATTAGTATGTTTCAGCAGGTGATGAATGCTCTTAAGGAGTAATTTTATGAGCCTTCTTTACAGTGGCGCACCCAAGATTTTATCTTGGGGGGGTGGGGGGTCAGCCCCCACCCCCCCCCCCCCCCACCCCCCCCCCCAAGATAAAATCTTGGGTTGCACTATTCAGATAGTGCAATTAGGTGGATTTTTTCAATTAGTAGTGCACTTTTTTAATTTTTGTGTGTCTAGGATGTTGGTCTGGGGGGGCTGCAGCCCCCCCCCCCCCTTGGTGCGCAATTGCTTCTTTAACATATTATACAAAGTGTCCGAAAAGTCTTAAAGGTGCATCTCATTTTTTTTATGTAATTGAACTTTTTCAACCCCCTTGAGGGGTGACGCTAGGGGGTTGAGGTCAAAGATTTTAAAAGTAACCCTATGCCGTGTGGCACCTCATTTTAAAGGCCTTAAAAAAACATTTTACCCCAAATCCGAGGTCCGTATCTTACTTTTTTTTAAATGGCAAGCCTTTAAAAATTAGAAATCGTGAAAAAAAAAATAAAAATTGAAATATGTATCTTTATTTCTCTTATAACTTTAAAAGTTGTTCAAAATGACCACCATGAAGTTCTTAACAGTAGTAAAGTCGTTTTTGCAAGTCACTTCTCACATTTTCGAGAATGGCAGGTGTCACTTCATCCAAAATCGACTTCATTACTGCCAAGAAGTTCATGGTGGTCATTTTAAACAAGTTTTAAAGTAATAAGAAAAATAAAGATGTTCACATTTTTATGTTCAGATTCGCTAAGGTGTAGGATTTAGTACTGGTTTAAAATCTTCTAGTTGATCACTTCTGTTTTGACAGTTGTTGTTTTGCCGTTGTTAATACTGTGTGAACTATTCTGATATTTCAGCGATTTGCTTCGTTTCCAAAAAATAAGCCTCTTGAAACGCGTCGTTACAATGAATTTAGTTCTATTAGTATCGAAAGTACGTAGGTACTAAAATTGTCCTTTTCTCTGTAAATTTGCGAAAAATCTCAGATATAAATTCATAGTATAAAACTTAGTTGTCTTGTTCTTACACTTGTCAGTATAAAACTTGATTGTGAAATTAGACTGGACTAGCATTGAAGAATCTGGCCGTAAATTTTTTTTCGCGATTTTGACTTTTTATAGGCTTGCTATTTAAAACGAATTAAGATGCGGGCATCGGGTTTGTATTAAAATGTTTATTGTTAAAGGCCTTTAAAATGAGGTACAACACGGCATTTCAAATGTTGACAGCAGCTCCCTAGCATCACCCCCTAAGGGGGTTGAAAAAGTTAATTACATAAAAAAGGAGATTTACTATCCAATAAGATATACCTAAAATTTGGCGTCTCTAACTTTACTACTAGCAAAAATATTTGCCCATACTAGACTTTGCGAACACCCTGTATTTATTTTTCCTTGGTTTATTTAAGTTCTTGTTATTAAAAAATATGCAGTTTATGTATTACATGTATGTTTATTTGTTTTAATTTTATTTTGCGACACTTTATTTTACTTTTGTGGTTGATATGTAAAAAAGCAATTTGTAAAGGGTGGTTAAAAATTTTTTGGTGCCATCCCGTCTAGAAAAAAAATATGTATGCATGGTCTTGGTACTCAATTTTAAGTTTATTTTTACTGAAATAACGAATTAAGAATCGCCTGTATAACTATTTAGTGTATAGAGCATTGTATTCAGTGCCAGAGTTTTTAAATTCTTAGAATAACTCTATGTGTTTGAAGTTGTGTTGTATTGTAGGTTTTATTTTGGCTTCAGCTGTGATGTGCGTGTTTTTGATATTATTACATTACATATTTTTACTCTCTGTATTATATCTGTGGTTAACGTTAGCATCGATTCCGATTGTAACCGTACGTTAAGCATTTTTTGTACATTTTGACAAGTGAGATAAGCTGTGGGCTTGATGGGATGAATAAATTTTGTTATTAGTATAGTGGTTTTTCTTATGTCAGTTAAAACTTGCACTTAATTGTTACACTTAAAGTAGTAAGACTTTTTCACGTAGGCGTAGTTAGGCAGTCAGGGGTGCTTAAGCTCTAGCCCCCTTTAAGTATACGGCCACAAATTTTGTTTAGGGGTGCTAATGACTTTTGGTGGTGCTAAGCTCCCCTTAACTACGCCTAATAGAGGAGGGTTATAAATTTTGGGGGTGCTGAGCACCCCAAGCCCCCCCTAACTACGCCTATGACTTTTTCACCTATTTTATTGAGACATTGCATAGGTACATGTATGTACGTATTTTAGTTATTTTTAGCTATTCAGCATATGGCTATATAAATTACTTAATTAGAAGCGCTTAATGTAAATTATGGGGGTGCTTATTACAGTTTTGGGGGATCTAAACACACCTCCCCCCTTAACAACGCCTATGAGACGCAGGCGGTGCATTCGCCATTACACAAAAATTTATGTGAGGAGAATTTAAAGTTTTTAAAAATGATAGAAACAAATAAAATAAAACATATATTTATAAATACATATATTTAAAAAATAAAATATTTACAAACAAAACAAAGATTTTGATTTCAAACTACACATCTTTGTAAATTGCCCTGGTATAGGAACTGAAATACATTAAATATGTACAACAACCTAAAAACATATCGGGTACTTACTTATTATGGAATAATTAGGTACCAAGGTACCTAAAAGCAATTACTTTATGTATGTCTAAAGCAGGCGCGGCCCGTGAGTTTTTTTACAGGTGGGTCAAAATTTTATGAGCAACTAGTGATATCAACGCAACAAGCAAAATACACTTTTTTAATTAAGGGAGGTTTTCTAATAATGTGCCTAGTTTTGAAAAGAAATTATTTACCTACAAATAAACACCGCCAAAATCATAGAATAGGTACTGCAGAATATTGAACATTACTACTCTTGATGTTTATGACTTTCAGTATCACTCTTCTGTTTATGGCTTTTTTCTATGTGTTTTAATACTCTAAATTAGTAGATTTTAGCGGTTTTCGTTGTGATAAGTTTAGCTTCTCCTCAATAGGTGTCGCGCCTTGTACTAAAAGCCCAGAATATAAACAGAAAAAAATTCTGAGCTAAGAGTATGACTATTCGTAAAATAAAATTAGGAACGCTGCCGAAACTCCGTTTTCTTTAATACATACAATGCTGGCGACTAGAAATACTAGTAATACGGTATTTGTCTACGCACATGCAGGATGTAAGCTGTAGTAAATATGAGATTGCCAACAATTTTAAAAATATTTTATCGAGGAAGAACTTGTTGCCAATACACCTTTTAGAGCCGATCTAATTTTTTAAATAACAAAAAATTTAAAAAAAAGTTCTTGCCCCAACACAGGTTCGAACCCGCGAGCGTCGGATTACCTCGCTGCGGTTATACCCCTTGAGCTACGCTAGCTATGTAAGAAAATCGGTCCGATACCGTTAAATTCGATGGCTAGCGCTGGCCTGACAGAAATCGTATTTATAATTTTTTATGTTTAACCACTAATTAATATTGTTATTACAATGCGCATATTAGGTACCTAATTAGTTTTTCTTTTTCCGAACTAAATGTTTTGAAATAATATATTTTAGGGGTAGGGGGCGGTTTGAGAGTATTTCCATAGTGGGAGTGGCCAGATATTATTGGTGGGCCGTCGACCAATTGTGTCTCTTTTTAACTTCCTAAAGCGCGTATGTCTGTTTCTCTCTTGCTTTTAATGAATTTATATCGTCCAAATAAACCTATAAGATCAATTTACAATATGACCCAGCCCGGAACAAGCTTGGATATCCTTTGACGATGGCTGGCTTGACTTTAATCATTCTTGCGGAGTTTTAGCATGGAACTTTGAAACAAAAGATTCTTTTTTGGTTTTAAAAAATTAAAAAATAAATTATTAGGTAGATCACTGAAAATTTTAGGTGGGTCATTGACCAAATGACCTTATGGACGGGCCGCGCCTGGTCTAAAGGTTGAAGCACACTTCTTTAAACAAATTTGACAACTAGCAAGACTTCTCTTGATGCATTAAAAAATGTCAGCAAGTGTTAACTAAATACTAATTTGCGTCATGTATGACCTATGTTTATATGAACATTTAGTCTTAAAATTGACGAAGGTTTAATACCCTGAATTTTGGCCACATACCTTATTAACACCCTGCCTGTAAAACTGTCCATTATTTGGGTTTAATATATAACACTATAAATAAAGCACTAGTGCACTAGAATATATAAGCACTTGTGAATCATTGTTTTTGATATGTTCATAACCAAAACGTGTAGTTAAATTCTTCAATCTGTTTGTTACTTCTTCCAGTTCTGGTTTTAACAAATAAATTTCAGCTTCTAACGATGTTCCAGCTGTTATCGAACAAGAATGTAAGTCATCATCGAATGTACTTGTACTTCTCGATGTAAGTATTTGGGGTTTCACGGTGGGTTTTAGCACTAGCTGGTTTCGAAGGCCCTGCTACCTCAACATTTTCAGTTGATTTATTTTCACCCTACAGATTTTCACCACTATCTGTTGTCTAGAGACTTCGTTTACTGCAAAAAAGAAATGTTTAGAGTATTGATAATGATAATATACAACTCTAATCAAAATGTAAGAAGGTAATATAATATTCATTTATATTATGAAAGTTTTATTGAGATGCATCTTTAAAATTACATACCGTTTTGTTAAAGATTCGAAGATAACTTCCTTTTAGTGTTAAATTCATATATAGTTGGCCCTTTTTTCCTCTCCGTGTTTACTAAATGACAACTGCAAACCAGTGATTGTTGTGATGGTTCCCTATCTTGCCTCCTACAAAGTAAAGGTTGTGATTTATAAAATTCACTATTTATGTTGTAAATATTAATACCTCATCAGAGTAATAGACCTTTTCCTTTCTGATGATTCTGCAGGAAACACAAAGAACTTCTATCTATGTTCTGGTCACTGTAGTGCTGACAACCGGCTGCAAGACACATAACCATGGTGGGAATGTCTTTAAAGCTAGAAAAATCATAAAATGACACATAAAATGCAATCTAAAATCAACTTGACTATTACAAATTATTCAAAACAATAACATAACCTAACAAAACTTTAATCACTTTTAAATAACAGTTAAAACCTTACCTTTGAAGATTATGATGGAAAATCCTTTAAATATTCACACTTTATCGAAAAATAAATCTCACAACTCTTATTCAAGAAGAATAAAATAATAAACTTGCAATTCCAAAATCGAAATGGGCTTTTAACATAGCCTATCGATTTTTTCGAAAAAGGTGCTTTAAGCTCCGCCCATTCATGTGTCGTTAACCCCAAACAGGGCTGACTATTTCGCTGAAACTTTCGGTTTTCCTAGTTTGCAGTTGGCGATGTTGCCACTGTGAATATTTTAAACTGGAATATGATGAATTTATTGTCCAAAAAAGTGCTTTTACAGGTTTGATGTGCTAAGTGATATATAGGTATACGGCCGTTTTCCCTTTTTGTTTTTATTTACACTTGTTAGAGCATAACGTTCGTATTTGCCATTTCTGTCAATGCAGTACACCCGAGGGGAAAGAAAACTATGGCAAGATCGATATATCAGGGGCGGGGCGTGCCTCAAAAAAACTGGGGGGGGGGGAAGAAATATACTGGGTCTTCCAGGGCAAGAGGGGAGGAGGTATTTTACCATTTCTCTCACAAAAGTTAGGGGTGAAGGTAAAAAAGTGGGGGGAGTCAACCCCCCCCCCCCCGACGCGCCGCCGCTGTCAACAGCTAAAGTGATATCTTGTCGAAAAGTTATAAAAAAGGAACTCCCCTTTTAAGGAGACCTCGTCGACAACATTTTCTTTATTGTGCACAAGTTACAATACAAAACTGAAAATTGTAAATTAAAAAATTTTGCGTAGGTTTTTGTTACGCCAAGGACTTTTTATTCTTGAAGGTAAACTGGTTTTAGTGTCATGACAAAGAAGTTTATTTTTTAGCACCAATATGGCTTTTATTTAGTCAATATTGGGATAAAATGGAGCAATAGAAAAGGCATACACGAAACTACCATGACGTTTTTGGGGGGCTTTAGCCCCACCCCATATTATAGTCTAGATCTAAATATATACGTCTTATATCTATAGGGTTTGGGGGGTGTTAAAATTGGGGACGTTTAGCCCCCCCCCAGCCCCCTAGTTGCAACTAAGAGAAAAAGCTAATGATTTTGTCAAAAATGTATACCTAGTACAAAATTTTATTTAATCTATTTTTATAACCAAAGCTAAAGTTTATTTTAAACATGTTAAAACTTCAGGTATAGACAGGTTTATCAAATTGTGCGCCCCTAGGCGCTATGTTTTTTGGCGCCCCCTCCCCATACCATTCGTATCAAACTCAGCATTTATCTTGGTATGGGGTCGCCTGTCCCCTTCGGCGCCCCTACGCACGTGCTTACAGTGCCTAATGGATAAACCGGACTATATAAATATATAGAAATTCGTTTTATCACCACTAATTTATCAGATAGATTTCTTGATACCTGTTTGTGATTTTTACAAAGCAGAACTTTTTTTATTTTCTTTTCAGTAGTAAAACAAGTAATTAGACAGAATTATTTCCGTGTGTCAGCATGTTTTTTGCATATTCCGTACGGAAATAAAACCATACAAAGTGTCAGCATATTTGAACATATTAATTTTGCAAATTATTACTGTTTTCACTGCTTAAAGACAAAATACAAGATGACGGAATAAAGTGCGCAGTTTAAGTAACAGCTCCCATAAATCTCGTATAATTGCGTGTTTCACTGAAACAAAATCCGTTAAGATGTGGCAACATAGCGCATACCTTCCCCTATTTTCATATATCCGTCTTTTGCTACACTACAGCTGTTTCTTTCTCACACATGTTCAGCGCCCTGAAAATCGAGGAGCCCTTAAAATTTTGCGGCTTTAAACCGTTTTCAGGCGATTTAGCGCTTTGCGTTAGCGTTTGCGTGAGGTGGCAAAAACTCGCTAGTGTCTCTCTCACTTTAATACGCTAAAATCTCCTATGAATCTTTCTCCGTCTCGAGGACTTCCCGGCCGCCAGATCATTATAGTTATACATTAGAAATAAGCATAAGACGTTGGCAAAATTAATTTTTGACCGGGATGTTTACAGGGCAGCCGGCAGCGCGCAGCGGGCGGCTGCCGCGTCATATATATAACCCATGCCATGCCATGACTGCGGCGTTTTAGGTAGTTTGTGGTTTTAAATTAGGAAACAAGAAAAAAGTAAAGTATGTTTTATTATTTGGGGGGGGGGGGGGTCAATGACCATTTGACCCTATTGTTGAGTCGCCACTGGTGGTTATCTTTGAAAGTTCTGACACTCTTATTGAAAAACCATTTATTTATGCGCACACCCTACCCGTCTAGTATCACTAAATAGTTAAACATTTAACATTATTGTTTAGTTTTATAAAAATTAGAGGAGTAAGGCAGAGCTTGCCACCTTTCCACGCACACTCAATTTCGACATATGTAATCAATTTATCAATTATCCAATTTGTGTTGCAAAGTAATACAGATTCGTTTTGCTTAGTTTTGGCTATTAGTACCAAGTCATTTCACAATTAAGACATCTTGATTCGTTTATAATTTTCTATTTCAATTTCTAATTGAACTTTTGGCCATAAATAGTCTAAATTCGCAAGCTCTTAATTCTTATTTTCCTATCTATACTGATATTATTTTTTATCGTTATAGCATACAGCTGAGTACTAGTTTATAACAAAATAAGTGACAATTTATTTTTGGGTGTATAAATTTTGGCTCTACAATTAACTGTCTAGTGATAATGTTTATAACAACATTAGTAATAATACTATCATTTTAATATTATTTTCCTCTGAACTACTTATCACAGGATTTAATAGTAAATCGAATGTAGTTTTAAGTCTGCAGTGGTTTCCTTTTATGATGTCCCCGACCTAGGCTGACACTGGAAAAGTATACAAGATTGCAGTCAGAGTCCGGGCAATTCGTGATTATTGACCTTACTCTACTAAACATCTTACTTCAGGCATGGTAATCTGTAATCATGTGGCACTCTAAAATTTCACCTTCCCCGACCCGTCTCTACTATCTAAAAGCTGGCGGCCACCAATGTTTCTGACCGTAACTACTGCAGGTGTGGTGTATTTACTGGTGTAAGGTAAGCGTCGCAAGTAACGAATTTCTACCATCACAGAAGATGAAAATAACACGCAGATTGCAAGTGGGATCCAAATTTCCAATTAAAAAAAGTGCATGACAGGCGGTTCAATGCAACTGAAATGACAATATCAAGATGTATTTTTGGGATAACAAGTTGAGATAAGGTTAGTGTCAATATTTGAAGCAAACTTCGATTTTTCTGTGGACTGTATTTTGATTGCTTCTACACTTGAACGAGTTAAATTTTTACATTATATGACAAACTGCTTTCGGTGTCACAACTGACAGTTACAGGCAGTGCCGTTGCTAGGTGTAGGCCCAGTAGGCCCTTGCTAGGGGCGCTGGTGACAAGGGGCAGCAAAATATTGTCTATAAGCTAATTAGGTCTTGTTATAAAGGCGCAAACATCCTGGCTTGCCTTCAGTCAAATTTAACCTAGCTACGGCACTGCTTACAGGTTTCTATGGTATTGTTTGGTTAGTTATGGATAACAATAAAATTTTTACACGTGGTTCCAAACATGTTTCCCACCTTGAAAGTACTAACTTTTAACACAAAACACTTTTAAAAGTTTTAGTCATCGAGGGGTAAGGGACAAATTTTCGCTAAACTTCGTTTTACTTCACCTCGGGAAGTCTTTAAAGTTGCCACTCTTGCTACACCATCTTTACAGGGGTGAAGACTAACTACTCTTCAGTGAGCCATGTTAATGGATTTAAGTCTCCGGGATTAGAGGAGAGAGGGGAGAGTGGACGGGAGTTTAAAACTACCTCCATTTGAACATCGTGTACAATGTGTACATCATACGTAATATAGCTAAAGTGTTACCAAAAACACGCTTTAAATGATATTTGCATGATTTTACACCGGCCTTCCATATTCCTCCAAAATGGGGTGTTAGGTGGTATAAATTTCCACTCAACATTGTCAACTAAAAGTGCGTCAATTATTGTAATTTGATTTTACCTAATTTTGATAGGTCAGAGCTGGCAGCTGTAAAATTAGTACCGTTGTTAGAATAAATTAACGACGGTTTTCCACGGACGTGACATGATCCCTTTAACGCCAACATAAACGCACAGTGTGCCTGAAGCAGCGATAGGTTTAGACGAAATGACGCTAAAAACGGGTTGGGAGGCTCAATAGATAAGTATCAGTAGTATCAAATCCGTTTTAATTGAAATCCTACTCGTTCATATAGTCGAAATATCGCAAAATTAAATTTTTATACAGAAAAACGTTATAAAACTATGTATAATGCTTTCTCTTTAATTTGTAAGAAAATGTTTTTCATTCTTAAAGGTTATAATAATTTCTTATTATAATTCAAAGAAGAAAACATATTCGAATCTAACTTGAATTCCGTGAAGGAAGCGTGATATGGCTGGCAACCCGTTAATCAAGGTGGTGTTTCGCATTTGGTTTCAATTAAATCCTAGATCTTCCACTTCAGCACAGAAAACAGTTGCACGTATCTCCACTCCTTTAGCTCTTGTTTCAGCAGGTAAAACTATATATGCGGCAAGTAAAACAAAACGCAAAAAACCAAAACACGGCGGTTAATAGTTTATTTTTGGTAAGCAGTTATTTTCTCCTGGGGATTCACGTGCAAGTGGTCGTTCATTTTAACTGTGTCGCAATTTGTACACTATGTTTTTATTGTTACAAATTAATATTTAATGAAAGTTCGATAAGTAATTTCATAGTTTATTGTTATATACGCGCGTAATAATTAGCAAGTTCATAAAAATGTCTTACGAATACATCAATTCAATGCTTGCTAATTATGTGCGTACATAACAAACTATGAAATTACTAATCGAACTTTCACTAAATATTAATTTGTAACAATACAAACGCAGTTTACAAATTGAGACACAGTTAAAACTAGAACGTAGCCGCCTAATCGCCCCCCTGAGGGGACTCTAATGTCGGCAATATCATCATTGTCATGCCCTGAAAATTTCGTGCTTCTAGAGCATGTATTAAGAAAGATATCAGACTGTTTCGGGCTGATGATCGAGAATAGGCCTCCTTTCGTATCCGTATCGCTACATACATACATACATACATACATACATACATACATACATACAAACACCTACACATAGGAATATTTTGCCAAGGTCGTCTGTTCCCCATACAAAGACTTTTCGGATATATATAAACTGGTCAACAAAAAAATCGGCAAAAGCGATTTTTACCCGCCTTTTCAAACTGCTATAATTTTTTTAAAACTTAACTTTTTTGAGAGCGGTTTTCGGATATTGATAGCTCGTCTTTCCCAAATTAAGCATCAAGAAGTGATTTTGCCATGGAAGTGACATTTTCATGCTATACAGGGTAATTAATAAGGTAATGTAAAACTACTAAAAGTTTAGGTGTGTGCCATATTGCCAATAATTTTTTTTGGTCGTTCCGATATAGCACGTTAGTAAGCCGGTATCAATATCTCCAGACGTATTCGCCGGAATTTCGATTAATGGTCTCTGGCGAAAAATACAGGAGAAAACAAAAAAAGCATACAAATTTTGGTAGCGTCATTTTTAAAACGCTGTAGCTGGAAAATGGATTAATAGATTTTGTCGGGCTTTTCGGGAATTGAAAGCCCTTTTTGTGTAGTTTTACATAATAAACTGTTTTTGTTCAATGTCAAAATGTTTGCGTTGTATAGGGGTGAACTAAAAAATAAACGAAAAGTGTTGTTGAAAATAAGTTTTCTTTTAATTTGTGCAAACTGAGCAGTATGCGTTTTTTTTCTTCCAGAAGTAGGGCGTTTTGCTCAAATTTCGATTAGTTATACAGCGTGTCCAGAAACCATCTAAACAAATGCGAAACTTTTTTTATTTTTGACTTTACAAAAAAGGTAATCCCTCATAAAAAGTTCTTCATCGTGAGAAAATAGCATAGCCCTTCAAAAATTTGATCTAAGACATACAGGGTGACTCAAAAATGTAAAAGTCCTAATCCATGTGAAGCTAAAAAGACACAAAATCGTTATTTAAGGGTAAACTGCCACTGCAAATGTACTAGTGTTAACTTTTTATGTTAGTGAATTACGTTTGGAATATACAGGAGGTCCCAAAAATAAAAATAATTTTTTATTATCGACTTTACAAAAAAGTAGGACCAATATCTTTATAAAAAGTTCTACATTGTGAAAAAAGGACATGATGAATCAAAAATTTGATCTAGGACATATAGGGTGGCTAAAAAATTTAAAACTTTGAACTGGCCTTACAACAAGGGTAAGCTAAATTTCAATTCAACCACTATGGTATTTGTACAAGGTTACTAATTAAGTTATAAGTAATCACTTAAACTTAAAATGCGACGCACAGGATGATTAAAGGTTTATTTTTATTTAACATAATTTTAATAACAAATGAAATATTAGGGTAAAAAACATATTGAACATGACTAAATAACTAAATAAATTTAAACCTCCACGCAACCTCCGTCCGTTTCCATACAGTTTATCTTTAAATAAAGATTTGGTGTCTCTTTAACTTTACGTAAATTGAGACTTTCAGCTTTTTATGCCACTCTGTATTGTCCTATATCATGTTTTTGAATAATTATGCTCTTTTTTTACAATGTTGACTTTTTATGAAGATACTTTTTTTGTAAAGTCAATAATTAAAAATTTATTTTATTTTTGGGACCTCTTGTATGTTCCAAACCTAATTCACTGACATAAAAGTTACCTCTACTATATTTACAGTGTCAGTTTATCTTTAAATAACGATTTGTGTCTTTTTAGCTTCACGTGAATTAGGACTATTACATTTTTGAGCCACCCTGTATGTCTTAAATCAAATTTTTGAATTGCAATGTCATTTTCTCACCATGCAGAACTTTTTAAAAACAATACTTTTTTTTTCGTAAAGTCACAAATAAAATGTTTCCGATTTGTTAAGATGGTTTCTGGACACGCTGTATAACTAACCGAGAGGTGGACAAAACGCCCTCGTTTTTGAAGAAAACAAGCACATAGTGCTCAATTTTCACAAATTAAAAAAAAAACATTTTTAACAATGGTTTTCATTTTAGTTCACCCCTATACAACGCAAACATTTTGACCTTGAAAAAAAACCAGTTTATGCGCTTTGGGGATTTAAAGGGTACTTTAAATCCCTATTTTCCGGGAAAAAAGTGGTACTTTAAATCCCTAGGGATTTAAAATTTACTTTAAATCCCTAGGGATTTATATGCTATATTTATATGCTAATACAATAGAAATGTAACGTGTTTACAACAATATTAACTATAAAAAACAACTTAATTTTTATAAATATTAATGTTTTACTTAGTTACTTGTCAAAACACACTAGATTTTCAGTTGACAGAGACAATCATGGTACAAGTCATTGAAGATGACGTTTTAGAAATAGAGTACCGTTTAGTGGTATGATTTTTTTTTGTTATTTCTTTAACGTTTTACCTATCCTAAAGTGCATAAAATAGTATATTAACCTCGTGACTAAAGTGTCTTTTAATCCCTTGGCGAATTGTAGTCCTCCCTACGGTCGGGCTACAAACCTTTCGCCGCGGGATTAAAAGAGACACTTTAGTCCCTAGGTTAATAATATACTATTATTAGATAAAACGCCACACGAAAGGGCTTTCAATACCTAAAAAGCCCGACAAAGTCTATCAATCCGTTTTCGATCTACAGCGTTTTAAAAATGACGCTACCAAAATTTGTGTGCTTTTTTGTTGCCTCCTGTATTTTCCGTCAAAGACCATTACTCGAAATTTCGGCGAACACGTCTGGAGATATTGATATCGGCTTACTAACGTGCTGTGTAGGAATGACCAAAAAAAATTATTGGCAATATGGCACACACCTAAACTTTTAGCAGTTTTACATTACCTTGTTAATCACCCTGTATAGCATGAAAATGTCGTTTCCATAGCCAAATCACTACTTCATACTTAATCTGGGCAAGACGAGCTATCCGAAAACCGCTCTCAAAAAAGTTAAGTTTTTAAAAAGTTATAGCAGTTCGAAAAGTCGAATTAAAATCGCTTTTGCCGATTTTTTTGTTGACCAGTTTATATATATATATATATATATATATATATATATATATATATATATATATATATATATATATATAAGAAAAAATGATTTAGCCAAAATTTTTCCCCCTTTATATATATATATGTATATATATATATATATATATATATATATATATATATATATATATATATATATATATATATATATATATATATATATATATATATATATATATATATATATATATATATATATATATATATATATATATATATATATATATATATATATATATATATATATATACAGGGTGTTTCATTAAGGGTGATGAGGTACCATATCTCAGGAATTGATACTCCAGGAGCTTTGGAAAAAAAATCCTAAGAATGAAAGCGGCCAAGAGAAATTGCTGGAAATAATTTTTAAGTTCCTAACTCTGCCGCTAGGTTGGGTGTCGTTCAGCGTAATTGCTGTGGTCATGTAAAAAAATACATTTTTCTGGAAAATATCCCTATAAAAGCTATCAAAAAAATATTACACTGACAATTCTACTAGAATTCTACATCTTTTTGGTTTAACACTTTTTGCTGTAAGATGTAAAATTAGGGCGGGAGAGGAGGGGGAAAGTCTACTGATAAAAGTGTCCATAATTTTGGTTTGACTCAACCGAATTTGATGAACTTGGTCTCGTTTAAGAAAGGAAGGCATGCTAATTTAAACGAAATACTAGCTGTGTTACATTGACTTTCGCGGCACTCGCTAGAGGGCGTTATTTGAAAAACTCCTTGTTTTTCAATTTTTCTTCGAAATTTTAAATGGAATGACATAGTTATTATATCATAAATCGAAAAGAAGAATAAATTTGCAAGAGCAAATGTAAAAAATTCGATTCGATATCTTCATTAGTTTCGGAGTTATAGCCGAAAGAATAATTAATATCATGTTAATTAAAAAAAGCAATTGTTTTTATGGGTCCGTGGTCAAGCGTGCCATGAAAAATAAAAAAAATATTTTAAAACTTTTTATTAAGTGTGATACCTGACAGCATATTCATGTTCCGCAAGAGGAGCATTTTCAAAACACTGAAAATATATGGCCAGCATATCGTAAGCCTCGGCGCTGGTACAAGCCATTTTTGAAAGATGCAGCACAAAAGTTGAATAACGATAAACTCAAAATTCACAAAAAATCCGAGATAAAATTTGGACAAATACTTATGAAAGATTGATTAGAGTGACATTTCAATTTATTTACCACAACAGATATGCGCCGACTAGAGAGGAAGCTGCCGATCCAGGTACATAGTTTGGTAGGAAGACCGTAAGAAGGTAGTTTGTTGAGGAGTGCGGCATGCCACACTTGGTCAAAGGCCTTGGAAATATCGAGAGCAAAAATCTGAGATTCGCCATGAAATTCAAGAGACTTGTTCCAGTTATGTGTGACAAAGCTAAGGAGAATAACCTTTATTCATCGTCATTTGAAATTGTTATTATATTCAGGGCTAGAGTATATGACAACAAGCCATCGACTAGCTCAATATTGCGTAGCAATTTATTTAAGGGGGGGTTTTAATAATTAAAGTTCATTAACGCCATCTGCTAATGATCAAAATTAATGTACTTACCTAAAATAAATGTACACTTAACATTATTGGTGTGCGTCAACAAACAGATCTAATTTTGGCGCCACTCATAGGCGTTTCTAGACCTCTATTTTTGGGGGGGGCTTAAGACCCCGGTTTACATATTTGGGGGGGCTTAAGTCCCTGGTTTATATATAGGTGGCTAGGCCACTCAGTTGGATTTGGGGGGGCTAATCCGAGATTTGGGGGGGATTAGCCCCCCAAGCCCCCACCTAGAAACGCCTATGCCACTTGCAGTAATTTAAAGTCAAACAGCACACTACCAATAATAAAAGATCCTGCAAGTAAACTTAAAAGGCGTACAAAATAAAACGATGGTTAAAAAATAAATTGCATGTTAAATTTAAAGAATGTATATGAAATACTGTTGAAATTTAATTAACGTTTAATTTTAAAAAAGAAAGAGATAAAAAGGCATTGCAAAAATATCAGTTGATTATACAAAAAAGGGAAAAGATCTTAACTAGCCCTAGGTAGTTGAAACTCCTTCACACGCTAGAACTTATCGTTAAATTAGTTTTAAATATAAAAAATACTACTTGTTAACACTTGGCTTTTCATCGCACTTAAAAAGCTATGTACTTAGCTTGCTGTTTAAAACTCCGAACCTGGAACTTCAGGAGTCCTTTATCTCACAAACCTTGGCAGGAACACATTCCCCAAGACTGTTCTTCTAATTAACCAAAAAATATTTGTCTTCACCCTCAAAGATGAGTAGATGAGTCAAATCTCACAGAACGGTGACTTCAATGAAGTAATTCAGAACATGGATTAATCCATCAAATTGGGCCTTATAATTAAGTCACTAAACCATTAGGTAGGTGAAATAATCAATAATCAGAAATCGATAGTCATTCATATGGACTTCAGTAAATAGGATCAGCTGGGTATTCCTAAAATAACCACCAGGTCGAATTCATACACATGGATTGTCGGAATTCACTTCCATTCAAAATATACAAAAATAATTAGAAAAATCATTACAACTTACCCTTCCGAGTTCCCGACAGAAGAATTTCTATGAAATTAAAAGGGATGAACCTGGATTTAAATTCCTCTACAAAGGACGTTTGTCGCCCAGCCTTCTCTAATATTTAGATTCGTGGGCAAACATTGTCTTTGCTCAAACATTAATTTTTAGAAATTCTGTTTTAATTCTTGTGAATTTTGTGAAGGTTAGGCAGGGTTGTGTGTATGTTTCGCCTGCCGGAGCTGTAAGCGGGGCAATATCAAGTTTAAGAACGACAATATCTAAGTTCGGGCCGCGAGGTCGATTCACGCGGCGCTTTCGAGAGTCGATTTGTGAACACAGCTGCTGCTTGGGTAGGCCGCTTATTTGGGCTTTGTAGTTAAGGCCACAGGTTCTAGCGGAAGATTTTTGAGTTGGAGTTGTCAGTGCAGTGCGGAAATTGAAGGACACCATTTTGTCATGTGTCTGTGGTGGGAGGAAGTGTCATATGATTCTTCCGACACGAGGCATAGGCCGGTCACTTCCACTCTGCCTTTCGACAGTTGTCTATGGTCCTTGTTTTAAAGCTTCAGTTTTTGAAGCCCAAGTAGTTTTTGGGTTAAAGTCAGGGACTGTGTGTAAATTCTTACTGAATTTGTTTCTGCAAGACGCAGGATATTTTTGGGCGACTTCGTTCGATGATAGGTGAGTTTTTTTCCGTTTTTTTGTCTACCCGTAGACGCCATGTGCATGCTGAAATTTTTCAAGTACTAAGGATTCCTTTCTTTATTTCTATCAAGCCACGCACATCGGCAACAGTTTGGAGGTCCAAACCCTGTGGTAACCTTTGCTGTGTGGTGCCTTTTTTGCTGCCTGTAGAATTTGGAAGTTCAATCCCTCTTTATCGTTGAAGAGGTAAGTCACTTTGAAGCCTTTTTTTTGCCCCGTGTCTCTCTAATACTTATTAATCGTTTATTTTTTTTTTACGCCCATACATTATAATTAAAATTTTAGCGGACAATAGTTATCGAAAATTCTGCTTCACGATCTTATTCTCTCAGACGAGTTTTTTTTCCGGCTGCTCGGTGTGTGCTACATCTTATTTTGAATTATAATAGCTGACTAAATTATTACTATAATAACCAAGCCGCTCAACTGCTTTATTATTAGTATTACATTATCTAATTTGCATTCTTTTGAAAGCGGGACTATATTTTTGAAGCTTGAATAGTGTGAAGTAAATTTCATACAATCTGTAAGCTAGGTTTAGGGCCTCTTTATACCAGCTTATGGGCCAGCGGGAACAGCTAAGCTTGGATTTAAGTAGTCAGTCACTCGCGTAGTAAATGTATATTGCTTTTATCGGTTTTTTTTATTGACGTTATCGCAAAACACATACAGGAGTAATGGGGCTATCTGATTTTAATTTAAAACCGTAATTAAAATGTGTACGGGAGCTTGGGATCTTACGGGATTTATTTTTATAAGGTTGGAAATTGTAGATTTATTTTAGCTTTCATTTATATCAATTGGTTAAGTAATATTTTATTCTTTCAGAGGGGTTAGTTAGCCTGCTATTTTACTTTCAGCTTTGTCATTTGACCAATGTTTTGGGGTGAAGTAACTTGTAGCCCGTACACATTTTACATCTATTTATTATATCGTACCGCTTGGAACTTAGGGTAGGTTAGTTGCATAGATGCTATATAATTAGTTAAACCTGCTTTTGTTGTATCGTATTATTTGCATTGGGGGAACCTAAAGTAGTTAATTAGTTGCTTGGATAGTACCGATATAATTGCTTGTAATTTAAGCTTTGTGTTTTATAAATGTACATAAGCGGTGCATATTTTGATTGTTTATATTTAAACTGTTTCTCCCTCTCTTCATTTTAATGACTAAAATTTTTCTGAGGTCAATTATTATTCTTGTGTTATCTTACATTGATCCACTTTATTTACACGAGTAGTGTTAACGCTTAGCTTTTGAGTCAAGCTACTATAGGGGTTTGAGGTTTTAATTATTTTACTTTTTTTTGGCTTCGCTTAAGCTTCTCTTTTACTTTGAATATTACTTAAACGTTTTAAGTCAAGCTAACTGGGGTTTCATTTTTAGTTATTTTTACTGTCTTCGCTCAAGCCTTTTGCTTTGTTTATACCTGTAATCTTGCGTGAACTTGTGATTTAATTATCAATTATTTTTATTTTGTTGTACTTTTATTATTTTTATTGATAATGTAAGATAACATAATATAGCGTTAAATTGGTCAGTTAATGAACATTTAGTAGTAGTAAATATTAACTTTTACCGTTAAAGTATCAGTGAACTGTACCATTCAAGTTAGTTATCGATGCCCTTTAATAATAATTTATTTTGTTTACTAACGTAACTTTTCTTAAATCTTACCTTGAGTTTGTTTCAATTTTGCAATCTGGTTTTCAGCGATTACTTATTTTATTGATAGTTTTTTTTTAAATTAAAGTAACTTCATACTTTGTTTTTTTTTTGTAACTTAACTAAAATTCTGCGATTGATTTCAAGCCACTGGCTTTCTCATTTATTATTAGCCTTTTATCTAATGTTCTTAAATTTTGCGGATTAGTTTCAGTAAATTATTTATCCAAATATTAACTTTTTTATTAATGTAACCTTTTAATCGTATCTTAAGCTCGTTTAAATTTCGCAAATAGTTACTTTCTCTTTTATTAGTAGTTTTTTTTTTATCTTAACGTAGCCTCTTATTTTTAAATATTTTTCCACTTACCGAAATTTTGCGATTCAGTTTAAGCCAATGGCTTTCTCTTTTAATATTAAATTAATTAATTAATAAGAAAAAATTTGTTAGATTTCGGCGCTTTAATTCAAGTCAATTGTCTCTCTCTGAATAGTAATCTTTTCTATTAATGTAACTTCTGATTTTTATTTTTAATTTAACTTCAGATATAGTTTTTTTTATTATTATTTACATTTGAACTACTGTAACTACTGGGAATTGTTTTGTTCCTAGGGTCTTTGGTAGGGGCCACGAACCTCCCTACTTCTCTTCCGCAGGGGCTAAGAAGCACCCCTATTACTTTGTCGTCCGTAGGGGCTAAGAACCATCCCTATTTCTTTTTCTGTGGGTGTGGAGCAGCCACCCTATGTTTTTTTGTATGTGAGGACAGACTTCCTCACGAAGTTTTTTTGTAAAGTTGATTCAATTATTTTGCGGGGGCAGAAATCGCCCAACTTTCAATTTCCTTTTATGTACCAACAACAACTGTATTTTTATATTTTGTACAAATAGATGTATATAGGGTAAAATTCATTACGTTGTTTTATTCAGCTCACTGCGCCATATGATTTTATTTTCTATTATGAATAGCAGGTTTGTTGTGTGAGAAGCAGGTCCCTAGACCAACTAGGCGACTTCCAGTTTGCGTCGGTGTAAAAAACTGGTGGCGTCCAATAGAACCTACCCAGCCTAACTGAGCTGAGGGCTAATTTGCAACGCGCTCTACTACACCTGCTTCCCTCAGGACACCCTGTTGTTCCTGTGTTTTTCTTTAGAGTACCTTTCATTTTTAATGTTCTTTCCAAGATATAAGCGGTAAGTACTTAGTCAATGATACTCATCATAGTATCTTTGACGGTTTTTAATCAAACACCTTTTTTTTTAACAAAGTGCGTCGCAAATTTTTGGCGCCCAACGACGTGGGGCATATTTAAAAAAAATTACCGCTTTTTTTCTAATTTTACTCTTGTGCGTCTAGTGAGCTGGATGGAACTTTGAAAATTTCCATCAATTTTAACTCTAACTGTACTAGCCCTGTATTACTGCATTTGTTTTTGGCGATTTATTACCGATTTTATCTTACTTATTACGTAACTTTGATTTGCTTTGATTTGGCGATTTATTACCGATTTTAATTGACTTGTTTACGTAACTTTAATTGTCTTTGAATTTGTGGTTTATTACAGATTTTATTTTACGTCTTGCGTAACTTTGATTGTCTTTGATATTGCGATTTATTACCGATTTCACTTAATTTATTTCCGTGACTTTATCTTTGCGTACTGTATTACGATTGCTTGGTTACCTTTTTATTATTTCGTGCTATTTTTGCTGATTTAATTACCTTTATTTGCTGTATTTGACTACACCATTGGTGTAGTTTTGGTAAATTTTTTCGATTTACGCGATTATACCTAGATTTGATTTTTTTTTATTGACTTTTGAGTTGCTGTTGTTTTTATCCGCTCCAAAATGGATTATAATATGCAAGTTCATTGCCTTCGGAAAGAAATGCTTATTTACGAGCTCACGATTCGTGGAATTCCGGCTAGCAATGCTAATACCGCAAAAGAACTTGTATCATCGTGACGTCCTATTTTAAAAATGGAAAGAAAAGGCAAAATTTTTACTCGTCCGGCCTATAACTCTGTTTTTGACGACGAATGTGACTACATAACCAAAACATTACACGATATTGAGAACGCGATCAAGAATATTTCTGGTGACTCAGCCAGAGCGAAGTTCGTACGTTTGCAGTCGCAACTTGTCCATTTGTTTACTCGTGTTGATCGAATTCCGGTTGAGAACCTCGGTGCCGAAGAATTGCAAACTCGGTCTAATTTGTTGCTTCAAACTTTAAGCAAATTGAACAGTTTGGATGATCTCTTAAAACAAGATCCGAGTTTAAGCGCCTTACTGGATCAAACTCATCTGAACGATTCGGATTCGGATTCGTCTGGAGTTAGCAATGCGTCCAACAGTCGACCGCGTCACACGCGCTCGTCGCCCAGAGTCACTCCAACCGTGGTTAGTCACAATGTAACCGCTTCTGCCACCTCCGCTAGCCATCCTTCATGTAGCAAGGCGCAGCGTGTCGAAAAATGGGGAATTAGATTTACCGGCGAAGCTAAACAGATGTGACGGTGCATAATTTCTTGGAGCGAGTATCGGAACTACGCGAAGCTCGTGGTATTTCAGAACGCGAGTTATTTGAATCTGCCATCGACCTATTTACTGGTAGAGCGCTAAATTGGTTTCGCGCAAATCGCCATCGATTTTCGGACTGGTCTAGTTTGTCTGACCTTCTGTACAAACATTTCGAGCCGCCAGACTATCGTCACCGGCTATTTAAGGAAATTCTGGACAGGACTCGAGATTCGAGTGAAAGTATCTCGAGCATTACCTCTCGAGCATGAGCGCGCTATTTAGACGACATGGCTCCCTCTCAGACGACGTTCAACTGGATATCATTACACGGAATTTATCTCCTTTTTACACTACCCAACTTCCGGTAGTTAACAAGTTGGAAGAACTAGAAGAAGAATGTCTCAAATTGGAGGCGAAGAAATACCGTGCTGAAACTTATGTTCCACCATCTCGAAAAAGGCATAATTTTGTGGAACCAGACTTTGCTTTCATAGCGTCTGAAGCATCTGGTTCGAGGAACGATGGACCGTTACCAATAGACGCAGTGAGAATCTCGTCCGGTACCATCAACTCCTAGAGACGATAGACCGTCAACAAGAGAGCCACGTCCAACAACTCCCAAAAACTCTGGACCATTCTTGTGCTGGAACTGTAATAAGCCAGGTCATTGGAATAGCCAGTGCACTGAACAGCGCAGAATCCATTGTTACCGCTGTGGTGCGCCAAATGTGACCAGTAAAAACTGCCCTAAATGTTCTTCGGGAAACGATTCTCGGGAGAGTCGATAGGTCGTAGGACTGCTCCCCTCCCTTTTACTTCACCGACCAACCACTTTCCTCCCAACAATAACATTTTGCCCACCAACAATTCTCTTCTCCACGAAAATCATTCATCCCCTAACCATTCTCTGTCCAATGAAAACCTTTTGCCGACCAACCACTTTCATTCTAATGAAAATATTTCACCAACCAACCGCTTTCTTCCCGATGAGAACATTTTACCCACCAACAACTCTCTTTTCAACACAAATCATTCACCCCCTAACAATTCCGTCTCCCATGAAAACGTTTTGCCGACCAACCACTTTCTTTCCAATGAAAACCTTTCATCGACCAACAGCTTTCCCCCCGATGAAAACTTCTTGCCAACCAATGACTCCCTTTTCAACAAAAATCATTCACCTCCTAACGATTCTGTTCACTATAAAAACATTTTGCCGACCAACAACTTGATTTCTGATGATAGCCTTTCCAACCAGAATCATTCACACGCTAACAGTTCTTTTCCCAATAAAAACCTTTTAGATTTTATCATAGCTCATGCGCATGGCGACCAGCGCCCGTATTTAGAAATTTCTATTTTAGGTTATAAGATTTTAGGTTTATTAGATTCTGGAGCATCCCGCACTATTGTAGGTCAACCGGGTTTCCAAATTTTAGAAAGTTTGGGATTAAAACTTATTAGGCAACAAACCGATTGTACTGTTGCGAACGGCCAAACTTGCTCTAGTTTGGGCTATTTTCAGGTTCCTGTGACTTTATTAAATAGAACTCGGGTTATCGATATTTTAGTTCTTCCAGAACTGTCCCACCAACTGATTTTAGGAATCGACTTTTGGAGATCCATGGAAGTGATCCCCGACTTGAAGCAGGACGTCTGGCATTTTTCCACTGATGATCGACCTACGGAAACTTGTAGCGTTATAGATGGCAACTCTTTATATGAAACCGACCGAGCGTGTTTAAATGCACTAGTTAAGGAGAAAATATCGGAAATGGGTACTGGTCTTGGCTGCTGCAAGGTAGCAGAACACGTCATTGAGCTTGAACCCGGCACTAGGCCAATTAAACAGCGTTACTACCCAGTTTCTCCATACAAGCAAAGGATTATGGACGAGGAAATCGACGAGATGTTGAAACTTGGCGTGATTGAACCTTCTAAAAGTCCTTGGTCCAGTCCAGTGTGTTTGGTACGCAAGAAAGATGACAGCTATAGGTTTTGCATAGATTTTAGAAAGCTTAATACAAAAACTAAGAAAGACGCATATCCTATACCTTATATCTCCGCCATTTTGGATCGCCTCAGAGACGCCCGCTACATTAGCTCCATCGACATAAAATCAGCGTCCTGGCAGGTACCTCTTAGTGAGTCCTCACGTGAATTAACTGTTTTCACTGTTCCAGGTAGGAATCTTTATCATTTTCTGCGCATGCCCTTCGGCTTGACCAATGCGCCAGCCACCTGGCAACGTATAGTGGACCGTGTATTAGGCGTCGATTTGGAAAATCACGTGATGGTGTATCTTGATGATATAATTATCATCTCCAGAACCTTTCCTGAACACCTCAGAATTCAGGGCCTAGTTTTTGACCGTTTGAAAGATGCAGGACTCATAGTTTCCGAGGAGAAATGTCACTTTTGTAAGCCTGAATTACGATACCTTGGCTACATCGTAGACGCCCAAGGTTTAAGACCTGATCCTGAGAAAGTGCAGGCCATTGTGAATATAGCACCTCCACGAAATATCACCGAAATTCGACGTTTTATTGGCACCGCTTCTTGGTACCGGCGTTTTGTGCCGAACTTTTCAGCTATTATAGCCCCAATTACTCGGCTTACCAGGGAAAATGTCAAATGGGAATGGACTTCCGAGTGCCATCAGTCATTCAACTTGATTAAAGAAGCTCTTATCACAGCTCCCGTGCTTACATGTCCAGATTTCAACCGCACATTTACTTTGCAGACTGATGCGTCATTTTATGGCTTAGGAGCAGTTCTGACTCAGCAATTTGATGACGGAGAGAAGGTTATTTCCTATCTTTCGCGTTCTCTCACCAAACAAGAGATGAAATTAACCGTCACAGAAACAGAGTGCCTTGCCGTAATTTGGAGTGTGGAAAAGCTTCGTCACTATCTGGAGGGTGTACACTTTAAAGTCATAACCGATCACCATTCTTTGTTATGGCTTCATAATCTAAAAGATCCACAAGGACGTCTCGCTCGATGGGCTCTTAGTTTGCAACCTTACGACCTTGAATTAATCCACCGTAAAGGCCGAGATCATGTCGTGCCAGATTTTCTTTCCAGGTCAGTGCCAGTGACTGCTGATTCTGTCGCAGCTGTTGACGAACCACCGTCACCATCATTATCTGAGACCTCAGACAAATGGTACAAAGGCATGATGCAGAAGCCAGAAGAACGTCCTGATAAATATCCTTGTTGGCGAGTCGAGAATGGCAATCTCTTTAAATATGTCAAGACGAACAATCCTAATTTTCCGGATCATTCTACCTACTGGAAAATAGTAGTGCCTAAGGATAAACGAAAAGAGATATTTCTTCGATGCCATGATAATCCAGCAGCGGGGCACGTGGGTGTCTTTAAGACATTTTGGAAAGTCGCCGAGAGATATTATTGGCCGAAAATGAGATCTGACGTTGCTAGTTATGTCCGTGCTTGTAGAACTTGTGCTCAGAATAAAGTAGAGCAGAAACGTCCAGCTGGTTTAATGGGTAATCGCCCAGACATAAAGGAACCTTGGCAAGCCATCAGCCTAGACTACATAGGACCTTTACCTCGTTCTAAGCAAGGTAACACTCACATTTTAGTGGTCACCGATTATTTTAGCAAATACGTCGTCTTATTCCCGTGTCGATCGGCAACAGCAAAATCGTTGGTTAAGTGTGTCGAAGATGGCATTTTCTTAGTTTACGGAGCTCCTCAATTCTTAACGTGCGACAACGGAACACAAATGAAATCCAAAGAATTTCAAGCTCTTTGCGATAAATATAAAGTTAGAATATTTTACACTGCTAATTACTATCCTAGAGCAGATCATACTGAACGCGTTAATAGAGTTATAAAAACGATGTTGCGCTCTTACGTTCAACAAAATAACCATCGAACTTGGGAAGATAATTTAACTGCTATCGGTTGCGCCATTCGCACTTCGCGACATGAAACTACGGGCTTCACCCCATACTGCGTTAATTTTGGCAGGGAACATAAGCTATTCGGTTCGGACTATGCTGAGGGTGTTCCTCAAGTAGAAACTGAGCGTCAAAATTACATTCGAGAACGAATAGAAGCCTTCAAACAATTATTTAGGAAAGTCCACACTAAAATCGAAGCTTCTCGTGTTAAAAATCGACATAACTATAATTTGCGCCGACGCCCAGTAAGCTTTGTTCCTGGTCAAGAAGTCTGGCGTAAGAATAAAAGTATAACCGATGCAGCGAAGTATTATAGCGCAAAGTTGGCTCCGGAATTTGTAGGTCCGTTTAAGATCGTAGAAAAGACCGAGCTTGAAGATGAACACGGTGTTAGTAAGGGCATTTGACATGTACAAGACCTTAAACCGGTATATGCCGAAACTGCATTTAGTGGTCCGTAGGAGTGAATAAATTGTTAGGCAACTCAAAGTCACTATTTACTTTATTACCTTCCGTTAATTTTACTGTCATTAATTTAATATTACGTTTTACTTGTCATTTTGCTTCAATTTACTCATCAATCTATTGATTTCTGAGTTTATTAACTTTCGAGTCCATAGCTTCAATTTGGTTAATTACATTTAATTTTTTTTTCTTTCGGTAATAATGGCTTTAGTGAGTTTTCTTTTATCGCTGCGTTAATTTTGAGTTTTGGCCCAGTTTAAATTCTTTTTTTTACTTTCCTTGCTCAGTCGGGAGCAATTTTTATGCTCTGCAGTGTGGGCGTGATGGTGTTTGCATCCATCTGGGCGCGAGACTTGATGGATTTGGACACTGTCACTTAGAATAGCGCTGCACTGGGTTAACTAGGTGGGGTAGGAGTCCCCTGAAAGCCGTGGCAAGGTAAGCCTTCAGCTGCCTTGCTTCTATTGTTTGTAGTGGGTAAGCCCTCAGCTGCCTTACTACTTTCAGTTGCCATCGCCGCCTTATGCCTTTTTTTTTTTAGTTGTCATAACCTGATTATATTTACCTTATCGTCACTTGGTTTATAGTATAGTAACGTATAGTAACGTTTATGGTCATTTACTGTAGCTTACCTTTTTGCGTTTATCAGTCTCACGCAGACACCCATCTCGGCGCGAGACGAGATGGGGGGCGGTGTGTCACATGGTAATTTAAGTTTGATTACTTGGTTAGAAGGCGGTGATTAATTAATTTTGGACCTAATTTTCTTTATCGTTTTTTTTTGCATTCACTATTAATTGTTTTTTTTTCTATAGACTAGGGCCAAAAGTCTTTATTTATTATCTTGATTGGACCTTTTTTTTATTACCTTGATTTGACGTATTTACCTTGATGTGACCTTTTACTTTGATTTGATTTAATTTTCTCTACCTTGACGTGATTTTATTGTTATTTCCTACCTGTGTCTGGAAATTTCGGTTATTTCAACTAGTATGTGTTTTTGCTCGAGTACGACTTTGTCTTTCCTTTGGGGATTTAGAGTAGAAACACAATTTTCTTTCTCTCCTTTTGCTGATTTTGTGAAGTTGAGAATACCACTTATGGTGGGATTCACTGCTAGTTTTTGGTAAATAACCCAATTTTCTTTATCTCGATTTGCGAACCTTTAGTTTGATTTACTTGTTTCATTTACTTTTGGTTGATTACCTTTTTTTACATTTGCGTTTGTCTTTGCGATAATTTACTTACCTTTGTGAGAAATTTACTTGCGTTTGCGATAAATTTTCTTACCTTTGCGATAATTTGCTTACCTTTGCGTTAATTTACTTACGTTTGCGTATATTTGCTTACCTTTGCGGAATTTTGATTACATTTACTTTGGTTTATTTCGATTACCTTGTATTTTGATGTACTTACCTTTATTTTGATTTACTTACCTTACCGTGATTGGCCTATAGGCTTTAATTTGCTTTGATACCTTTGGGTTTTTTTCCCTCTATTATGTGGATTTGTCTTAGGTCTAGGTCCTGGTAGGACTATATGTTAGTCTCCGGCCATGTCTGTATTTACTGGTTTTGCGCCTAGATCCTTACTGATATATTTTGTCTATTCTCCATTTAGACAAGATAAAACTATCCCGATTGCGACTTTACCTTATTTTGGCTTTATCGATTTGGACATTTGTCCCTATCTCGTTTTACAGGCTGCACGGTGTTGGGTGCTACCGGATGTCGCTTCGACGCTCTTTGTTAGATCATGGATCCTTCGGAGAGCAGACCGACTGGAAGGGCTGTTCAGGGGGGGGCGGAAGTCTGACCCCTGGGGTAACAGTTTGCCCATCGAACTTGTTCGGCGGGCCAGGGGAGGACCAAGCTACTTTGTTCGGCCTGAGCTCAAGTCGGCCTATTAGGTTGCGACAGGCCGGTGGCAGTGCCACCGCTCAGAACACCCTGATTAAATTTTTTTTTGTTGTATACAGGGACCGATGTGCTTCCCATTTGGTACATCTTTTAGCTTGGTGGGTGCTACAATCCACTCCCTTTTGTATGGTGGATCATCTGGGCTATCCCCCTTTTCTTCTCATTTTACTTATGTTGTATGATATTTATCTTTTCCTTTTTAGTTGTCCACCCTTTGGTTGGTTTGACGCATGTCACTTGGTGATTTAATTCGGGACGATTCTACGGTGTGAGGCTAGTAAACGAGGTTCCCCACAATATTTATGGGTGTTACGCAATGCTAGCTCCCTTACCAACTTAGGGTTTACGTTCCACACCGAATCTTCCTGGAGGAGGTCGCTGGGTGACTAGTGGCCAAGGGACCAAAGATTGCTTTGAGTATTTAGTTATTTTAAGATTGAGTTATCAGTCTTGTTAGTTAGTATTAGTTATATGGTACTACCTTGGGTTCCCACATATCGTCACTTATAGTTTTTTTATTGGCGCCAGCATAGCGCAGGTAATTTATTTTCTTTTTTTTTCAATTTTCTTGTATCTACAGAGAGCCTCTAATAGTTATCGTCGGTTAATTTTCATTGGAAAATTTCCCTACTTTCGTAGGAGAGGGGGAGTTGTGAGAATTTAATTTCGGCCCCAGTATCAGAGTTTGTTTTAAGGGTTAGTTTTGTTCGCGAAGGCCTGTTTAGTTTTATTTTATAGTTTATCTTAAGGAAATAGTTGTGTCCCCACACGTACACGTTGGACCTTCCATGTTCTCAGGCTAGTTTCTAGATTTTCTGGTCTGGCTAATTGTTTCTTTTTTCCTGTCCAAATCAGCTTGACATCAGCTGTCCTTCGAAGCTTGTGGTTGGTTTTACCATCTTTCTCTCTTGTTTGGGCCCTGAATTTTTGCCTTGCTTACAGTCCTCCCTGTATATAGACACTAGCCCTTAGTTATTTATACTAACGTAATTTTGGAACTTGAATTTCAAAGGTATACTTGCCTGTTCCTTTTTCCCTTGTTTACATTCTCTTCCAGGATTTCTAGGGTTAGTGTTCACATTGCCTTTACTGTCGTGGATTCTTGGATTTAGCTTTCTCTAATATTTAGATTCGTGGGCAAACATTGTCTTTGCTCAAACATTAATTTTTAGAAATTCTGTTTTAATTCTTGTGAATTTTGTGAAGGTTAGGCAGGGTTGTGTGTATGTTTCGCCTGCCGGAGCTGTAAGCGGGGCAATATTAAGTTTAAGAACGACAATATCGAAGTTCGGGCCGCGAGGTCGATTCACGCGGCGCTTTCGAGAGCCGTCGATTTGTGAACACAGCTGCTGCTTGGGTAGGCCGCTTATTTGGGCTTTGTAGTTAAGGCCACAGGTTCTAGCGGAAGATTTTTGAGTTGGAGTTGTCAGTGCAGTGCGGAAATTGAAGGACACCATTTTGTCACGTGTCTGTGGTGGGAGGAAGTGTCATATGATTCTTCCGACAGGAGGCATAGGCCGGTCACTTCCACTCTGCCTTTCGACAGTTGTCTATGGTCCTTGTTTTAAAGCTTCAGTTTTTGAAGCCCAAGTAGTTTTTGGGTTAAAGTCAGGGACTGTGTGTAAATTCTTACTGAATTTGTTTCTGCAAGACGCAGGATATTTTTGGGCGACTTTGTTCGATGATAGGTGAGTTTTTTTCCGTTTTTTTGTCTACCCGTAGACGCCATGTGCATGCTGAAATTTTTCAAGTACTAAGGATTCCTTTCTTTATTTCTATCAAGCCACGAACATCGGCAACAGTTTGGAGGTCCAAACCCTGTGGTAACCTTTGCTGTGTGGTGCCTTTTTTGCTGCCTGTAGAATTTGGAAGTTCAATCCCTCTTTATCGTTGAAGAGGTAAGTCACTTTTAAGCCTTTTTTTTGCCCCGTGTCTCTCTAATACTTATTAATCGTTTATTTTTTTTTTACGCCCATACATTATGATTAAAATTTTAGCGGACAATAGTTATCGAAAATTCTGCTTCGCGATCTTATTCTCTCAGACTAGTTTTTTTCCGGCTGCTCGGTGTGTGCTACATCTTATTTTGAATTATAATAGCTGACTAAATTATTACTATAATAACCAAGCCGCTCAACTGCTTTATTATTAGTATTACATTATCTAATTTGCATTCTTTTGAAAGCGGGACTATATTTTTGAAGCTTGAATAGTGTGAAGTAAATTTCATACAATCTGTAAGCTAGGTTTAGGGCCTCTTTATACCAGCTTATGGGCCAGCGGGAACAGCTAAGCTTGGATTTAAGTAGTCAGTCACTCGCGTAGTAAATGTATAATGTTTTTATCGTTTTTTTTTATTGACGTTATCGCAAAACACATACAGGAGTAATGGGGCTATCTGATTTTAATTTAAAACCGTAATTAAAATGTGTACGGGAGCTTGGGGTCTTACGGGATTTATTTTTATAAGGTTGGAAATTGTAGATTTATTTTAGCTTTCATTTATATCGATTGGTTAAGTAATATTTTATTCTTTCAGAGGGGTTAGTTAGCCTGCTATTTTACTTTCAGATTTGTCATTTGACCAATGTTTTGGGGTGAAGTAACTTGTAGCCCGTACACATTTTACATCTATTTATTATATCGTACCGCTTGGAACTTAGGGTAGTTTAGTTGCATAGATGCTATATAATTAGTTAAACCTGCTTTTGTTGTATCGTACTATTTGCATTGGGGGAACCGAAAGTAGTTAATTAGTTGCTTGGATAGTACCGATATAATTGCTTGTAATTTAAGCTTTGTGTTTTATAAATGTACATAAGCGGTGCATATTTTGATTGTTTATATTTAAACTGTTTCTCCCTCTGTTCATTTTAATGACTAAAATTTTTCTGAAGTCAATTATTATTCTTGTGTTATCTTACATTGATCCACTTTATTTACACGAGTAGTGTTAACGCTTAGCTTTTGAGTCAAGCTACTATAGGGGTTTGAGGTTTTAATTATTTTACTTTTTTTTGGCTTCGCTTAAGCTTCTCTTTTACTTTGAATATTACTTAAACGTTTTAAGTCAAGCTAACTGGGGTTTCATTTTTAGTTATTTTTACTGTCTTCGCTCAAGCCTTTTGCTTTGTTTATACCTGTAATCTTGCGTGAACTTGTGATTTAATTATCAATTATTTTTATTTAAAGTTAAAGTATCAGTGAACTGTACCATTCAAGTTAGTTATCGATGCCCTTTAATAATAATTTATTTTGTTTACTAACGCAACTTTTCTTAAATCTTACCTTGAGTTTGTTTAAATTTTGCAATCTGGTTTTCAGCGATTACTTATTTTATTGATAGTTTTTTTTTAAATTAAAGTAACTTCATACTTTGTTTTTTTTTGTAACTTAACTAAAATTCTGCGATTGATTTCAAGCCACTGGCTTTCTCATTTATTATTAGCCTTTTATCTAATGTTCTTAAATTTTGCGGATTAGTTTCAGTAAATTATTTATCCAAATATTAACTTTTTTATTAATGTAACCTTTTAATCGTATCTTAAGCTCGTTTAAATTTCGCAAATAGTTACTTTCTCTTTTATTAGTAGTTTTTTTTTATCTTAACGTAGCCTCTTATTTTTAAATATTTTTCCACTTACCTAAATTTTGCGATTCAGTTTAAGCCAATGGCTTTCTCTTTTAATATTAAATTAATTAATTAATAAGAAAAAATTTGTTAGATTTCGGCGCTTTAATTCAAGTCAATTGTCTCTCTCTGAATAGTAATCTTTTCTATTAATGTAACTTCTGATTTTTATTTTTAATTTAACTTCAGATATAGTTTTTTTTATTATTATTTACATTTGAACTACTGTAACTACTGGGAATTGTTTTGTTCCTAGGGTCTTTGGTAGGGGCCACGAACCTCCCTACTTCTCTTCCGCAGGGGCTAAGAAGCACCCCTATTACTTTGTCGTCCGTAGGGGCTAAGAACCATCCCTATTTCTTTTTCTGTGGGTGTGGAGCAGCCACCCTATGTTTTTTTGTATGTGAGGACAGACTTCCTCACGAAGTTTTTTTGTAAAGTTGATTCAATTATTTTGCGGGGGCAGAAATCGCCCAACTTTCAATTTCCTTTTATGTACCAACAACAACTGTATTTTTATATTTTGTACAAATAGATGTATATAGGGTAAAATTCATTACGTTGTTTTATTCAGCTCACTGCGCCATATGATTTTATTTTCTATTATGAATAGCAGGTTTGTTGTGTGAGAAGCAGGTCCCTAGACCAACTAGGCGACTTCCAGTTTGCGTCGGTGTAAAAAACTGGTGGCGTCCAATAGAACCTACCCAGCCTAACTGAGCTGAGGGCTAATTTGCAACGCGCTCTACTACACCTGCTTCCCTCAGGACACCCTGTTGTTCCTGTGTTTTTCTTTAGAGTACCTTTCATTTTTAATGTTCTTTCCAAGATATAAGCGGTAAGTACTTGGTCAATGATACTCATCATAGTATCTTTGACGGTTTTTAATCAAACACTTTTTTTTTAACAAAGTGCGTCGCACATGCTCTCGCAAACCCACGTGACCGATCCGCACAGTTCGAGAATATCATTGCAGCAGATTAAACTCGGAAACATTAAGTTGAGTACATAGTCTCGCGAATCCGCGCGATTTCGCAGTAACGCACGTTACACTGCTCTCCTTAAAAAAAAAAGAAAATTGGAAATTTTCTTAAGCTACGAAGCTAGTAATGACAAAAAAAATTAAAAAGGTGTAAGAGTGGAATCCACTTCTCACCTGTAAACAGTGTTCGACATGTCCAGTCGTGAACAAAACTGATAAGAACCTGACGGAAACTGATAAGCGGGGTGCTGATAAGAACCTTCCAACTAAGATGTCAACATGGTGGATCGTTGGTTACTTCTGGCCCGAAATCTACAAAACTAAAATAAACCACTCAGGGTTATACAACACTCAAAAACTCCCACTTAGGAAAACTACAAAAAAAATCTCCAACTACCAACTGCCGTCCAAATTTCGCACAGGCAAATACACACCCAAACAGTCGTTCAAAGGGTCTAAACAAAATTACTAAAAGGTTAAAGAAAATTACTTAAGCAAAAAAAGAATTTTGGCATGCACCAAGGACTTGACCAAAGCCCGGGCGTTTTTATAGCAAAACACCGCGCTAAAGCATATAACAGTGTATATGAAAAAATATGAAAACCTAAAAATGGGATCTCTGTAAGAAGACAGTATTGACAGCCTCCCGGCCCATGACAATGGGGAGCTTACCTGATATCCAGGTCGCTATGCCAGTCATGGTCTTTCACATAACCCAACATATCGTTTGCCCTCTACGAGGCTTCCAACGCCACTGCTTGTTCTTTGAGAACTCACAAGTCGAAATCTGCCGATACCCGTCAAATAACAGTCCCTAATAAAATTTTGAAACAATGTACCTCTTATTGGTACAACTAAAACTAAGTAACACAAGGAAATTGTCTGACACTAGCGTAAAAACCTTGATCGAAAACTAATTGACAAAAAAAATTAACAGACGCAATGGACATGCCCACGCAGGTCCAAACAAAATACTCAAATATCAACCGCAATAAATCTTACAAAGCTCGAAATCGAAATTCAAATTTTAAAAATTTATCAGACCGAATATCTGTTTACGTAACATGACCATTCTGAAGTATTAAAACTATAACTACTGAGATTTTATTAAAAAATAAAATCCATATATGTCAGTAAACTTATTTCCGACAGCTAAGCATCCACTCCCATAACGTCTCGCGCCGCCCAGGAGTCCACGCTCACCGCGATAAAATTTAGATTTAAGATAGTAAACTGATTTCCCACAGCTAAGCATCCAGTCCCATAACGTCTCGCGCCGCCTAGGAGTCCACGCTCACTGCGATCAACTCAGCGACGAAAATTAGGAACTTGAGTAATTAAAAAAGAAATCTACAAATCAAAACTCTCAGTAGGTCACTAAACGCAAACTGTTGCCGTAAATTGCCACCAGCATTGTCAAAGACTAGCTAGACAACCCAGACAAGGCTTTAAATGCTCCTTACTAACCCGATGTACTGGTAGCGATAACTACAAAGTGTGTTCTTTTTCACTCGCCTCTTACGAGGTTAAAAACTAACCTCTGGACCTATTCTTAAAGCCCGAACCCAGACAGGCTGGTAACAATACCTTAGATATGACTACTATCATAAGCTTTCCATGTATTCAGACAAGCCACGCTTGAAATTCAAGGCCAAAAACTGTCTTCGATTAGCCATAAGAGGGAAAGTGCATTTCTAATGATATTTACAGAATTTACAGAATTTAGAAATGTGACGGATCACACTAAATTTACAACTGATACGGATCATAAAGAATTTACATATTATACAGAATTTAGAAATGTGACAGATCACACTAAATTTACAACTGATACAGATCATAAAGAATTTACATATTATACAGATATACAGGTCGACCCTAAGTCTAGCCCAATATTATAGCATATACAAAAACTATATACAAAAAACTCTTACAGATACTAGCTATCTGTAACCTTATCTGTATCTTACAACTCAAAACTTAAACTGTCATCTTTATGACAAGGTTAAACCAAAAAAAATTTTTAACTGTTATCTTTATGACAAAGCTAATCAAAAAAATTTATACGGTCATCTCCATGACAAAGCTAAACCAAAAAATTCTAAACTGTCATCATAATGACCAATGAAAACTCAAAAAAAATAAATTGACCTATTAGTCAAAGAGACATCCGAATGTCATAAAGCCAAACAAAAAATATTTCAAAAAACAAAAAAAATAGTTCCAATTAACGCTTAATTTCAGCTAGTATAAGGGCAAAATCCGGTTCATGTCCAAAAAGTAGGAATAAAAGAAATAGACATAAACTGACACTACTCAGGGTTATATTAAGGCTCTGACAAATTAGAGGTTGACCCCAAGTATGGCTTAAGCTTGGATACATGAAACACCCCTGCGTCACTACCATCCAAGTTGTCTAGTTCATATACTATGTTGGAGCGCACTTTCCTAACTTTACACAAAACGTAACGGTCGGATAATTTAGCTGAAAAGTCATTTGCTGCATTTGACAAAACAAAATTTCTTTTCCAAACTCTGTCACCAACTTGATAAACATAATCGCGTCTTCTAAGATTATACTGATGGCAGTTTTTTTTATAGGCATCATCAAGTCTTTTTTGAACTTCTTTATAGAGCGGAGGAAGTTTTTCTAATTCTTTAGCATAAGTTTCTCGATCACAAGAGTTTAAGTCTATATTGCCCGAATCCACCTCATCGTAAAAATCTCCAGACATGGGGACTTTCCTGCCAAAAACTAAATAGTTGGGACTGTAATTAGTAACTTCAGAAACAGAACTTCTCAATGCTGAGGCAATTTCTTGTATATGAAGGTCCCACCCTTTATGTGAATCTTTAATATAGCAACGTATAGCTGCACCTATGGTATTATTAATTCTTTCTACAGGATTTACTCGAGGGTGGTATCGACAATTAAACCAAACTTTTTTAATCCTATACTTAGAAAAAAGATCTTTAAAGACTTTAACAGTGTGAGCTGGAGCATTATCAAGTACTAAAATACGAGGTACACCATGTGTGAGAAAGATGTCCTCTAGAAAGGTAGCTAAAGCTTGTGCAGTAGCTTGACGCAACGGTTTAACAATGGTATATTTGGAAAAATAATCAGCAGCAACGACTAAAAAAGCATTCTGTTTGGAACTACGCGGAAATGGACCCATAACATCCACCGCCAATAACTCGAAAGGAAACGAAACTTTTTTCTGTGCACCCATTAATCCAAACCGTGAAAAGTTAGGCATCTTTTGTTTGTGACACGTATCACAGCGACGAACATATTTTAAAACATCAGATCTTAGGTGAGGCCAATAAAATGATTCTTGTATCTTTTTTAAAGTTTTAAAGTAGCCTAAATGAGCTCCTGTAGATGGACTGTCATGACAAGAATATAAAATATTTTTTCTTTCAGACTGAGGGACAACTAGTTTCCACTCAGAAATATTAGTTTTTAAAGGTAACTTATTAGAAGTATGCTTATAAATATATCCGTCTTTCACTACCCAGTGGGGAAAATTATCAGGACTGTTCAAAATTTTATCTCTAAGACTAGTATACCAGCTATCTAAATTGTCTAACGAAACATCAAGGACATTAATTTCCTCAGCTGGCTCCAATCTCGACAAAAACTCAGGCACAACCTGCTCATTAGCAGGACGGTACTTTACTTCAAAGTCATATTGTTGGATCGTTGTCAGCCATCTTGCCAGTTTACCTTGCGGATTCTCTAAGTTTCGAAGTCACTGAAGACTTGTGTGGTTAGTTCGAACTAGGAACTTCTGACCTTCCACATAGCATCTAAACTGTTTGAGCCCAAAAAGTAAAGCAAGAAGTTCTCTATTGGTAGTAGAAAGATTTCTCTCAGAACGAGTAAGGCTTCTACTAGCGTAAGCTATGACTTTCTCCACACCATCCTGTTCCTGCAGGAGTACAGCACCAATTCCATAAGAACTTGCGTCTGTATCTATGCAAAAAGGAAGTGAAAAATCGGGTGATGTCAAAATAGGAGCTGAAACTAACCTCTCTTTAATTTCCTTGAAAGCTGCATGTGCCCCTGCTGTCCAGGTAATAGGTTGTTTTTTTCCGCGACCCTTCAAAAGGTCATTCAAAGGTGAAACTAAAGTACTAAAATGGCTAATAAACCTCCTATACCATGAGCACATAGAGACAAAACTCTTAACCTGTGTAGTGTTTTTTGTTTGGCCACATTCAACCATGGCCTTAACTTTACATGGGTCAGTTCTCAAACCAGAACCATCAACAACAAAACCAAGATACTTTAGGGATTCTCGAAAAAATTGACACTTCTCAAAGTTAACTGTAAGGTTAGCATGCAGTAAGCGACGATGGACTTCCTTTAAAACTGAAATATGATCCTCAAAACTGCTTCCAAGTACAATCAAATCATCTAAATAACAAAAAACCTTGGGTTGCAATTCAGGACCAAAAAGTGAATCCATCAGTCTGTTGATTCTGCGCCGCGTTTGTCAAACCAAAAGGAAGTACTTTAAACTGAAACAAAACTTCCAAAATTCCACAGAGATTGCCTAAACACAATGGTATTTGACAAGTACCAGTATTTTGCTCAGGGCCGCCGCTACCAAAGTGTGCGCCGCACACGGGCGGCCAATTATAGGGGCGGCGGCGGCGGGCGGAACTAATTATAATGCTTTCACAAAAAGAAAACAAAAACAAATAATAATGATTCTGTTTTCTCTAATAATTGTAATAATATTCCTAAAATTAATTTCATTATTATCTAACTTGAGTCTATAACGCTGAAATGCATTTTATTAATGGTTCTTTCTTCATTCTAATCCAAACAGAATTATTACCAAAGATTACAGAATGTATTACCGTATATGATATCTATCTCCAAAACTGCCGTTTTGCTTATGGCAAACTATTTTTTGTCGACGTGCAGCATGATCGGCTCTCGTAAAGTAATAAATTTCGCTTGTTTATTTAGGGCGGTTTGCGACTTCGCGGCTTCTTTTGACTTGAATTGTTTTTTTTCTTTATGTGATGGATACGCGGAAATATTTGATGGTAGGGAAAAATACATTCTCGGTTTTCTTTTCACTTATAGTAGTTACCTATTTACCGCTTTACCGGCAACTAGTTTGAACATAATTTACAATTGGCACAATTTCTTTAACGCGACCGTGCGTCGGGAATAGACTAATTATTACCATTAATATTTATCAAAAATATTTTTATTTACGGGTGCTGATTGCAGTTAGTATTTGGACAAACAAAAGAAACAATATAAAGTGTCTTTTGCTTATTTTGTTGAATTCGCGCTGTTTTGATTTTTTTAGTGTTTCGTGATTCGTGATTATTTTAAAATGCCCGAAAGGAAAAGAAAACGACTTTCAGGTTTTCAATATAGACAGAAAAAAGAAGCGAAAACCGAGGAGAAAAAAAAACTTAGCGGTGCCCTAGAATCATTTTTGAGATAAGAAAATATAGGAAAGTCGGATATCAATTTAGGTCCTTCAGCTTCAAAACAAATTTTTTGTGAAGGTGGCGAAAAAGAAATCGAATCTATTTCAGAACCAATAAATTCTCCTGCAGATAGTGATGCAAATGATGGAAGGTCTAATGACAGTGATAGCAATAGTGGCAATAGTGCGAGTGCTGATGCTGAAACCATCACAAGTCAAGTTAATCCAGAATGCAGTGTAGAAAGCTCGTCCAGCTTATACTTGGTTTCGAACGATCCTGGAAAATGGCCTGCAAAAATGAATCCAAGTGAAGTTCAATTTATTGTTGAAAATTTTCCTCCGCAAATCAAAAACTTTCACTTCCAGAGAGATAGAAATAACAGAAAATTTTCAGAAAGTTACTATTATCGCACGTTACCTAATCAAGACAAAATACATCGCCCGTGGTTACTTTATTCAGTATCACTAAATAGTTTTTATTGCGCACCATGTAAACTGTTTTGTAGTGATGAAAGCAGCCGACAGTTACCTACTAAACGGAATTAGTGGGGTAAGCGATTGGCAACACTTAGCTATTATTTTAAAAAGACACGAATCGAGTGCATCCCATATAAAAAATTCTCAAAAATTTTTTGAACTTTCTACAGCATTAAAAAAAGGATTAACAACTGACTCTGCTCATCAAAGATTATATGAAATGGAAAAAAACATTGGGAAGCTGTTATTGGGAGACTAATATCCATCGTAAAATTTTTATCTAAACAATGTTTAGCATTTAGAGGATCGTCCAATAAGTTATTTGAACCAAATAATGGAAATTATTTGCAGTTAGTTGAAATGATTTCTACATTTGACGCCGTATTATCGGAGCATCTTCGTCTTCGTCGAGTGGAATTTAAGAATACCAATACACCACATTATTTAGGATGGAATATCCAAATGAATTGATTATTTTATTGGCAACCTCAGTTCAGGATGTCATCTTAAACCAAATTCGGGAATCAAAATATTTTTCTATAATATTAGATTGTACCCCAGATATAACACACACAGAACAAATAACAATTATAGTAAGATGTGTTTCAGTCTCAACACCAGTTCGGATTTTTGAATACTTTTTAGGCTTTTCTCCGGTGACTGATGTTACTGGACAAGGTCTTTTTGAATTCATAGAAAATAAACTGAAAGAATTAGATTTAAATATAAATAATTTGCGTGGACAAGGGTACGACAATGGAGCCAATATGCGTGGAAAACACATTGGATTGCAAAGAAGAATCTTAGAAAAATATCCTCGAGCATGTTTTATTCCCTGTTCTGCGCACAGTTTGAATTTGGTTGTTAACGATGCAGTAAAAATAAGTTTTGAATCGGTGGAATTTTTTATTACTGTACAGGAACTATACGTTTTCTTCTCTTCGTCAAATATTAGATGGAATGTTTTAGTGAAGCATCTTCCAAAGTTGACATTAAAAGCATTGTCGGAAACCCGATGGGAAAGTCGTATCGATGCAATCACGCCATTAAAAACACAGATAGGTGAAATATACGATGCTTTGGAAGAATTAGAGAATGATAATAAAAGAGATATGAACACTAGAACCTTAGCAGTCATTAAAAAATAAAATTTCTGAATTTAAATTTACGTGCTCTGTTGTGATTTGGCAGGATTTTTTGAATAAAATTAATGTTGTCAGCAAAATCCTTCAGAGTCCAAAATTTGACATAAAATCTTCACTTAATAATCTAAAAAATTATTTTTTAACCAAACGTTCCGATGAACATTTTCAATTTTTTTTAAGCGAATCGAGAGAGATGGCTACTAAAGCGAGTATTGAAGAATCATTCCCCAGCTTACCAACCCAACGAATTAGAAGAAAAAAAAAAGACATTTTGAATATGAATGAACTGATGAACCGATATTATCTCCTGAATTGTCATTTAAAGTAAATTTTTACTTTAAGATTTTGGATGCTGCCATAGCGGCAATTGAAGAACGGTTTCAATTACTTCAACAACACACAGATATTTTTAATGTAATATATGGTATAACAAACATCAAAAACAATGACGAACTTAAAATGAATTGTGAGAAAATTCATCAAGCCCTTACAGACAAAAACACCTTGGAGAGTGACATCAGTGCAAGCGACTTATACGAAGAAATTAAAGCTATTGAACCATATTTTACCACAGAAAAAAGTCCTAGTGATGTTCTTGAATACATTTGCGAAAATAATCTTCTATCAACATTTCCAAACTTAACTATAATCATACGTATATTCCTAACTCTACCGGTTACTGTAGCTACGGGTGAGCGGTCGTTTTCAAAACTTAAAATTATTAAAAACTATTTGCGATCCTCGATGACTCAAGATAGACTTTCGGCTTTAGCTATGTTATCTATTGAACATGAAGTGTGTGCGACATTGAATATTAAAGACATTGTCAAAAAATTTTCAGAAACGAAAGCCAGAAAAGTTCGGTTTTAATGACTCTCTATGTTATTTGGTTTTTTAGTTATAAGTATTTTATTTTTAAAAACGTTTATGTTTAAATTTGGCACTGGGTAGATGGTTTGGATTGTTGGATGTATTACCTACTTTGAATTTTCAAGTAAGTATTTACCTATTTACTGATTACTAATTACTACTAATAGATATATAAAAAATATATATGCCACTTTTTTCGTTAAATATGAGTACCTAGAAGGGGGCGGCAAATAATGAGTTGCACACGGGCGGTCAACACCTTAGCGGCGGCCCTGATTTTGCTGTTGTCTACCATCAGCTACTGTCACATTTCTAGGCATTGAATAATCTACAGAAATTTTATCTTTATCAAGGCCTAGTTTTCCAATACATGTCTGGTTAGCTCCACTGTCTAACCGTGCGGATATGTTTTCATTATACAGAGAGACTGATATATATGATCTGTTATCTAAAGGTTTTTCAACAAAAAGAGGTGCTGTCTGTTTTAAAAAATCCCTAACTTTTATTTTCCAAGAATTCCAATCCTTGTAATCCGTTTTTGGGTGCACAAAAAAATTACTATTATTTTTTCCTAAGTGACTATCCGAACTAAACTTAGAATTTACAAATGACCGACTATTACTCTTGACACTAGAAGCTTGAAGGCGGCCTGCGACAAACTCCTTACTTAGTTTTTTGAACTACACTTAGGGCAATTCTTGACTATAAAATTTTCCATACCACACTTAAAACAAAATTTCTTACGTGGCTCAGGACAGTTTTTAAAAAAAATTGCTCTTTTGCAATTAAAACAAATAACAGCAACGCTGTTCTTAGACTTTGAAAAATTACTACAATTTGAACTAGAACTAGTCGAAGATCTATTCTCCTTAAAAATCAAATCACTTTCAAGACAATTTGCAGAGCTCGATTGCACATAACATAACTTAGTCTGTGATGTTTCATCGATTAACTTGCAAAGGTCAAGCAACTCTGTAATTGACTTAATGTTCTGTAGAACAAGTGCATTGACATATTTTGGCATAAGATTTCTGCGAATAATCTTTAATTGATCAAGCAAACTTGGTTGTACCGAGAGTCTAGAAAATAGATTCTGCATACTAGTGATATATCAATTAACTGTCTCGCTTTTTCCTTGAAATCTGCCTTTAATTTGGTCTAATAAAATTTCATCGTAATCAGTTGGCAAAAAATCTTTCAACAATCTATCGACAATGTCCTGCCATGAACGAAAATTGTCCCTATTAGCTCTAAACCAAGTAAGTGCGGGCCCTTCAAATAAATCTATACCGCTCTGAAATAACTGGTCTTCCGATACAGATCTAGCTTTGGCAAGTTCTGTCACTCGCTCTAAAAAAGCTTTTACGCTAGTGTCCCCTGAAAATGTGATGGCCCATTTATACACTGGTGCACTAGACACAACTGGCACAACTACTGGTACCTATAACCGTAGGAGATTGGTTACTACCACAGGAAAGCGCAACTGGTATGACATTAGGATTAGTATATTTAGCTCCAGGCTTTAAATGAGGACACACTTTAAAAAGCAAAACTGTGTTTAACTCTAAACACTTACACTCCCAGTCTTTTTCTAAATCTTCGTACTCTTCCTGATCATCGACAGGTAACTCAAAACGTTTAATTCTATAATACACAGATATTAATCGTGCTCTTAAAGATCTACATTGTACATCCGACTCTGTACCAGAATAATCCCGAATCATTGCTGTTAAAACAGTTAACGTATTTTTTATAAAATCAGTCTGCAACTTTAGGTTAAAATCATCATCTTTTAATATACTAAAATTTTTATTACGTGTTACGTAACCTGCTAAGATGGTTCGTCGAACGCTTAAATCTTTTTGAGATCTAGTAGAAAGGTTTATACTACGAATCCTAATTTCATAGTCCAGTTCAGGTTCTGTTAAAAGCCAGGGGTCTAATTCACCCTCTAACTCACACATTTTGAACTAAATCCAAGAAAACATCACTTAGGAAATCAAAATTCAAAAAATATACAGCCTAAGTGTATTTAAATTTAACGGTCCAGGTCAAATGAAAACATCAATTTGAAAAATAAATTTTCAAATTCAAAAAACTCAAAGTGAAATATAGTATCTAGTTAAATAACTTTAAAAGTTTTAAACAAAATGCAAAAAATCTTTGAGCATAGCAGTTATTAACAAAAATCGTCACAAATTTTCAATTCAATTCAAAAAAAAATAAAAAGCCAAATGCATTACTAAATCAAATCATCAAAAACCAAATCAGTCTAAAACAATTTAGACACCCTGTACATTGAAAATCATTAGCCAGGCAAAAAAATGAAGCAAAAAAAAATTATGAGGTCCGTTGACTTACGCCCTTGTGTAAGACAAAAGAACTTTCAAGGCCCCACACGTTGGGTGTCACTTTTATAACCTTTATTCATTGTCATTTGAAATTGTTATTATATTCAGGGCTAGAGTATATGACAACAAGCCATCGACTAGCTCAATATTGCGTGGCAATTTATTTAAGGGGGGTTTTAATAATTAAAGTTCATTAACGCCATCTGCTAATGATCAAAATCAATGTACTTACCTAAAATAAATGTACACCCCTTAATATTATTGGTGTGCGTCAACAAACAGATCTAATTTTGTCGCCACTTGCAGTAATTTAAAGTCAAACAGCACACTACCAATAATAAAAGATCCTGCAAGTAAACTTAAAAGGCGTACAAAATAAAACGATGGTTAAAAAATAAATTGCATGTTTAATTTAAAGAATGTATGTGAAATAAGTACTGTTGAAATTTAATTAACGTTTAATTTAAAAAAAGAAAGAGATAAAAAGGCATTGCAAAAATATCAGTTGATTATACAAAAAAAGGGGAAAGATCTTAACTAGCCCTAGGTAGATGCAACTCCTTCACACGCTAGAACTTATCGTTAAATTAGTTTTAAATATAAAAAATACTACTTGTTAACACTTGGCTTTTCATCGCACTTAAAAAACTATGTACTTATCTTGCTGTTTAAAACTCCGAACCTGGAACTTCAGGAGTCCTTTATCTCACAAACCTTGGCAGGAACACATTCCCCAAGACTGTTCTTCTAATTAACCAAAAAATATTTGCCTTCACCCTTAAAGATGAGTAAGTAGATGAGTCAAATCACACAGAACGATGACTTCAATGAAGTAATTCAGAACATGGATTAATAGCCCAGCGGGACTCACCCCTAAAATGACCGACTAGTGACCACGGTCGTCCTAGTCGCTAAAAACAGTTTTACTTTATGTTTTCGAGGTCGCTGAACACGAATCCAAAGTTGTTTTTTTGATTAAAATGGGGGAACATGGAAAAAAATGGCAATTTATTGCTAAATGAGGAAAATAAAATTTTCATATTTGATATTCAACTCGCTATATCTCAGACAATTATTCATAATATGAATAATTGTCTGAGATATAGCGAGTTGAATATCAAAAAGTAATATTTCTTTTTTAAATTTTAACCACTTATTCTTTAAGGTATTACCTAGAAAACAAGCTCCATCCGAAGTTCTCAAAGCAATTATTGGCTGAGTGGCGAATTTTCAAAGTTGTGCTATCAGGTTTTATGAGTCCTCACATACTATCGCAAAAGTTGAGTGACGAAGTTTCGAATTTCGAGTAAATAGCTATATAGTATTAAAATATAGTATAGAAGGAAGTTTTTTGTAAAATGTAAGCGCTTTATATTCAATAGAAAAAAATATATACGATTTGAAATCTGAGAGCTGAGTACGGGCGCGCGCGTTTGGCGCGCAGTGATTATCGCGGCAGGCGTATACAGGGGTTTGAATGATTTTACCTAGCTCGATTGCTTACTATATAAATTTTTTTAGATCTTTTTATTTGTGTTAACGAAAAAACATTTTTTATAAATATTCGAAATAAACAAGGTAAGTACAACTAATAATTAAATGAAAATAGTAGATAGTATTCGCCGGTATCAGATCAATCCAAATCCAAAATCCAAATCCCCCCACTCTTCACCCCACCAAAATCCCCCCACTCTTCACACTACCTAAATCCCCCCACTCTTCACCCCACCAAAACCCCCACTCTTCACACTACCAAAATCCCCCCACTCTTCACCCCACCAAAATCCCCCACTCTTCACACTACCAAAATCCCCCCACTCTTCACCCCACTCCTCTCCCCTCTCCGCTCCCCTCTCCTCTCCACTCTCCTCTCCCTACCAAATCCTACTCAATATTTACAGTATTTAACACAATTTACAACGATGTCTGTAGCAGTCCCTATTGATTATTCATGGGACACAGAACATTGCGAAAGCTATAATCCACAAGAGTACATAGAAAACAATTTAATAATAACAAATCCACCTTCAAATCTATCTAAGAGTGCTAAAAAAAGTAGTGGTGTAGCTGAAATTTGTAATCTAAATAGAATAGCTTATAAGAAATGGTTAGTAAACTGTTGACCGACAGGCAATTAACATGTCGGAAATATTAAAAATTATTCTTGAAAACATTGAAGAAGTATTCAGTCGGAACCAGTATTATGGGTCCTGTTTACCTGCAACTTTAATGGTTTGGGAACTTGCTAAAAAATATAATGTACATGTAGAACCAAAATGTGGAAAGATTTTCTATGATGAAATAGGAGCCAACATTCATTTTTGGAACGTGTTTAAAGGAGAAATTTACGATCCCACCGTCAAAGTTATAAAACATATGATACCAACCGTGGACCTTACGAAGTTTGTGTACAAAGAAGATCCTAGTATAAGCACAGAAATGGAGACAGCAGTAATGTTGGATATTTTTAATCAGTTCCAGAGAACAAACACAACACACCTTTACTTTTCCAACGCTCCAGATAAACTTAAAACTCTTAGAAAAATTATCCATACAAATGTATCTAGATGTATTAAATAAAAAGTTTGTATTCTTTGTATTTATGTGTTATTTTATTAACCTCTTTGTGAAGAACCAGATAACCAATAAGCAAAGCTGCTAGATCACGAGTGTTACTTTTTTATTAACCATAGAACCACAACGTGGTAAACACATACATGTGAACACCCATTATAAGCGTGCCATGGATTGTTGTAAAGATGAAATTAAATGTAAAGTGTGTGAGCAAGTTCTACATATGATTATTTTATCAGACGTCTGTGTAATGTGTAACAAACCGGATGTGCAGAAAATCACAAACCATAAAATTGAAAAACAACTTTAGAACAATTCTTATAATTGTATAATAGTTTTACATTGCTGGAGCACACACTTCGATGCTGCGATATAAAAGGAGGGAATAAAGCTTGTGATTTTAGAGAAACACTATGAAGAAGGTTACATTTAACGAGAATATGAATAAAATCCATGTATTGTTCGCATGGAAGTTTGCTTACAAAGCAGCACGCCAGAATGATTATGAGCAGTATGTGTTGGATCGCTACCGCTTTCAAAATAGACTTCAATATGCTGAGAATCTTTTGAAGGATGTTTTGGATGAAAATTACAGAAATAAAATATACAGTGAACGTTTTAAATAATTTTTGTTGTATTACAACCAATTCAAGCTCATATCCTCCCACCTCGCCCATGTGTGCTTGACTTGAGTGGGGAAATATCTATAAATTTATACGCACACGGTTTCTGAAACATTAGTTGCTAGAAATATGATTCAAAAACGAAAGCTGGTTGGTTGCAGAAAATCGGTGAAAAAGCTTAAACAAGAAGACAGAAGCAGATGCCCTGTTTGTTTATATTCCATGAGAAGAGAAGAAATTTGCACACCCAATTCGTGCACACACAAATTTTGTATAAAGTGTTTAACAGAGTGGACGAAAACAAACGCACATTGTCCTCTTTGCAGAAGATTCTATTTCTCAATTGTTTTAAAAGAGACTAAGGAAAAGATTCTTGTGAAGAAAAATGACAGTGCTGATCAAGCTCTAGTGATATTGTTGTACATAAGTGACATGAATTTAATATAGATATATCAGAAGTAAATAAAACCATGTTGTTAAATATAAAGTTTTTTATTTTATTATATTACATCTTTTTTTAATATCCAAGAATTGTGTGATTTATCCATTCCCAACCATTTAACATAAACTTTGTTTCCTTTTCTTCTTAGCACCTTTTCCACGAGATACACGTTTGAATGTTTGACTTTCTGCAACTCCGGTTCATAAAAACTACCTAAAATTATTTCATTTTTGTCATCTGTCAGCAAATATGTTCTTGGGTTGGTTAATTTAATTTCTTTAATTTGAAAAATTTCATTTGACCAGTTTGGCGTATATCCCTTTTGAAAAGCCTCCCTGTATTTACTAACCCTAACATAATCCCCTTGTTTAAATTTTGATTTTCTGGGGTCAATTGTTTTTATATTATTATAAGTTGATTTTAGAACATCTTTTTCATTTTCTTCATTTATATCTATAGGTTTTAATCCTGTTGTTCTATGTTTAGTTGTATTATATTTAAAAACAATATTATTTAGGATATCCAACCATTTATAATTGCCTTGCAAGCTAAATTGTTTCCACATGAGAGTTTTTAAAGTTCTGTTGACCCTTTCAACAATACTTGCTTTGACTGTGGAAAATGTACTGTAGTGATTAATGTTATATTTTTCCATTAATTTATTAAAGTTTTTATTGAAAAATTCTCTTCCTTGATCTGTATGTATGTTAGTTGGAGGCGTTTTCGCAAGCTTTAAAATTTTTTCCATAGCTAAAGTTACTTCCTCAGCAGTTTTTCTTTTAACAGGTTGAACCCAAACATATTTGGAAAATGTGTTTATAACAACTAAAATATATCTATATCCTTTATTTAGTTTTGCATAAGGTATCATTTCCACCAAATCAGCTTGCCATAAATCGTTTAAATTTTTAATAATAACCCGTTGTCGTCTAAAATTTTTTCTAGCAGGTTTATGTAACTCGTTGACTAGATCTTCCTTGATGTTGGTTTGTTTACTCATGACTTCTAAATGTTTAGTTTGTTACTTCTACAGGACATTTTATTAACAATTCGCCATAAAAATCTTCTAAATGACTACCTTCAGGACGATGAAAAGAAAGAATATCCCCTTTTTTTAACCGAATACCTACAGGGTCGGTGATCTTTTTTCCATTAATTTTTAAGAAAACATATTTTTTCGGGTATTCTCCAGAAATTATAGTAGCAGATTCCATAGGAAAAACATATGTAATTCGTTTGTCTTGTAATAAATGGTAAACTCTATCGGACAGAGAGTAATTTCCCATAAAAGGTAATACCAAATTATAATATAGTTTAACGGCACTAAGGTCAACAAGTTTTATAATGTTATGTTCTTTATTATCTTTGCCAAAGATGTGGGAACCAAACTTGTCAATAGACATGGTTGTTGCCAGCGGTAGAATAAGGAATAAACATGTGAGAATTAGTATTTATTTAATTATTTTTGCTTCTCTTAGTTCTTCTAAAATCGATATTATTTCATTTTGATGACCAGTATGTCCAGCCATTTGCGATGACATCAACAATTTCAACCTATCTATGATTTCGTTTGGATCGTCATAATAAACGTAATCTAATTTCTTTTTTGATAAATTTAACATAGCTCCCCCCTTTCCACTTTTTGTAGACAGATTTCTTGTAGAACGCGGTCTTTGTGGAGGTAGCAAACGCGAAGTACTTGGTACTATTGCACGATAACCTGTCTCTGTTGTGCTTCCACGCTTTAATATACCTTTTTGTAATAAGTAAGGTTTAACTATTGTCAAGTATTTAATGTCGGTTGAACCTTGAATTTGACTATCAGGATCAAAATTTCGTCTATATGCATTTGTCCTATTCAAAACATCCATATAATTTTCCATATCATTTGATGTATATCCAACAGGTTCTTTTTTAAAAAGAAGCTCATACAATCCAGGTGTTCCCTCATACCTAACTCCTTCAACTTTAAAATCTTTTCCTATGAAATCCACCACAGAATTAGCAATCTTATATTTATCTGCATCAACATCATGTCTAAAACCATATTTGTTATCAAATTTGCCTTCCGTGTCTTTTATTAGCCCATCCACGAATGGTCTTAGAAGTGAATGATATGCTTCCAAATATTCTTCATAAGCAGGTGTTCTTGTTAATTCTAAAACATCTTGTCGCAACTCGCATATAGTTGGTTCAATTGTTGTTTCAGGGCTTGATTCTCCTGACTGTTGCGAATCTTCAAAAAATACTTCTTCATCTCCTAAAAGTGAGGGCATGTGTGTTGGAAGATATTTACTATATGCATTTGATTTCCTTTGATTGACCTCTGGCGTAGGAAATTGAAATTTTGGGGTCGAAACTAATTGTGGTGAATATACTTATTTTTTAATGAACGGTTCTGTTTTAATTGTCTGAATTAACTCATGCAAAGGTTGAGTTATTAGTTTAAATTCTTTTTCCATACGAATTTCTTTATCAGATAAATCTGATTTTAAAGCTTTATACTTTTGTCTAACGGCTTGTCTAGTTTTTACCAACTCTTTCGCTGTTTTTTCGTCCATCTTTACAAAAGGTAGGTTGTATACTAGAACATTATCGTTTTGTCAGAGAGTTATATAGTGGAAATAAAATTATCAAATCCTTTTCTATAGCGGCCACCATTAAATTCACAGTCTTTATCAATAACGACAAAGTCATATTTATGTTTCCAACACATTGAACACAAGTTTTTAAACTCTTGAAAGCTCATGTCACCATTTACATGATCATCATATATATGTCTCAAGTTTGTAGCATCCTGTTGAAAAATTACTAAGAGGTTGGCATTATCACGTATAAGTTGTTTAGGGATTGATGAATATGTTTGACACAAATAAAAACAATCTGTATTTTTATGACGTCCGAAACAAAAATAATCCCTCATAAGACTTTGATCAGTGCATACTATATCATCAAATACAATCAATGAGTTTGGCTTTATTTCAGTGGGTGAAACAATATCCTCAGCGTTCGATGATTCAAAATAACCAATAAACTTTAGTGGAGCAAAAAGCCTTTTTAGATATTCATATTTTGATTGATATAAGGATTTTGAGTACACATATATGTTTTCAAATCTTAATCCATTACGGTGTGTTATAAGAGAAATCATAACATTTGTCTTCCCACAACCCGATGGTCCTACTATTAAACATCTTTTACAGTTCCCACCAAATAATTGTCCATGTTTTCGATAATTATCATGACATAAATCAAAATTTTTTATCGGTAAAGAAAAATCTTGTTTTTTGATCTTCATTGTTTGAACATCGCTATTTAAGTAAGGTTATTTGCGTTTTTAAATCATTTATATATAATGATTAGACATAATAATGTCATTCACTGCGTGGAAGGACAGAGAAAAGGTGGTGGTTTATTAAGTACTCTTATTAATAAATTACCCATAGAGCTCCATATTCCTTCTTATAACTTTTGTGGACCTGGTACAAAGTTAAATAAAAGGCTTGCTCGAGGTGATAAGGGAATTAATTTATTAGACGAAGCTTGCAAAGAGCACGATATAGCATATTCGGAATATTCCGATTTAAAAAACAGAAACGAGGCAGATAAAATATTAGCTAAAAAGGCATTTAATAGATTTAAAGCTTCAGATTCAAATCTAGGCGAAAAACTGTCATCCTTGGCTGTGGCCGGAATCATGAAAGCAAAAACAAAACTCGGTATGGGAATAAGAAAAAGAAAACAAAAACGCAAGAAAGGAGGTCAAATATCCTTTAACCAAGGTGTAAGAAAAGCACGTGAAGAGCTGGTTGGAAAAAAGTTTGCTAATATAAGAAATGCTGCCAGCACAGCTTTATCATCGATTAAAAAATTAAAAATAAAAGAACCTAAACAAAGAATTATTCCAATTCCAAAAACTGGTGGAATTTTACATTTAATACCTATTTTTGCTGGTTTATCTGCTCTAGGAGCCCTAAGCGGGGGCGCTGCTGGCATTGCGCAAGCAGTAAATTCTGCCAAAAATGCACAGAAGAAGTTAGAAGAACAAACAAGACACAACAAAGAAATGGAAAAAATATCAATTGGAAAAGGTCTTTATTTAAAACCACATAAGCAAGGGTGTGGTCTATATTTAAAACCATATTCAAAAAACTGTTAAATTTGCTACCTCGCCGACCTTTGACAAATATAGATTTATTAAAGTATGCGAAAATACTAAAGTTGCCACATTTTAGAGGTGTCTTTATGAGACATAAGTTACCCAAAAAAATAAAAAAATATGAAACAGGTATTATAAATTTAGATGACGATATGGGGGAAGGCACTCACTGGACAACGTATGTTAAAAATAATAATAACATAATTTACTTTGATAGTTTTGGAAATTTACGACCACCTAATGAAGTTATAACTTATTTCTATAGCGATGGTAGCAACCAAAATATTAAATATAACTATGATAAATATCAATCTTTTAATACCTCAACTTGTGGACAGTTATCCTTACAGTTTATTTATAATAATGCGTAATTGTGTTTCCATTTTATTCTTATTACGACCATCATGTCGTTTACTATAGCTCTTTCCGCAAATTCAGCTATACTTCAAGCAGATTTCCATCCACCTATTTACTTAGATCCTAACACTTCCTACGTTGTAGGACTTACCAACTTTGAAACTTTTAATGCAATACCAAATATTGATAAAAGTAATAATAAAGTATATTTTGGAAAAAATAATGAATTTTTAACAATTCCTACGGGAAGTTATGAAATGGACGATGTTAATAAATATTTACAGACTGAATTCCAAAAAAGAAATATTTCGTTTCACCTCTATGCAAATAACAACACATTAAAATCAACAATAAAGTCTACTACAGATATTATTTTTAAAGATGGAACAATAGGAAAACTTTTGGGTTTTAATAAGGGCATTGTATCTGGTGATGGAGTTCCAAGAACATCGCAAAATCCAGCAGAGATTATAAAAGTTAATTCTTTATGCATAGACTGCAGTATCGCAGAAGGTTCCTATCTGAACGGAAAGCCAGTACACATTATTCATCAGTTTTTCCCTAATGTTAGCCCTGGATTTAAAATAATAGAAAGTCCTCAAAATATTATTTATTTTCCTGTTACAGTAAAAGTAATAGATAAAATAACAATAAAGGTAATAGACCAAGATTTAAATATTGTTGATTTTCGAAATGAAACTGTAACTATAAGGTTGCATATAAAAGAAGTATAATGGTTATCTTTTATAATAGAAAAACTTTCAATTTACCCACAAAAATTAATAAAAACTATAAGAAGACTAAACATCGTAAACCAAAGATTAGTAGAAAGAGAAACACACAAGGGATAACACCTGAAAATATAAGCTTTTTGAAATCTCTGGGTTTAAAGGTTTTAGTATAATGGATATCCTTAACGTAGCAGAAGGTCTTTTCATAGATAATTCAATTGTGCATTCCGAAGTTCATGGTTATGAACCATACCTACCTACAAAATTGGGAAATAATGATGAAATTATAATACCCGTTCATGAAGTAGACAAGTATACTCTTCCTTCCGAAAGCTTTCTTTACATAGAGGGTAAACTAACAAAAGATAATAATGCTATCTCAAATACATTAAAATTGATAAACAATGGGATTGCATTCCTTTTTAAAGAAATGCGTTATCAACTAAACGGTGTTACAATAGATTCAGTTAGAGACGTTGGGTTAACTTCAACAATAAAGGGATACATGTCGTATAATAAAAATGAATGTAATAGACTTAAAAACGCAGGTTGGTTTCCTATGGAATCGTCACAAGTTGTCGATGCAACGACAGGATTATTTAATGTTTGCATTCCGCTTAAATTCTTAATGGGGTTTTTTGAAGACTACAAAAAAATTATTTTAAATGCCAAACAAGAACTTATTTTAGTACGAGATAATTCAGACAAAAATGCCACAATTAATACTGCAGATGAAAATCCAAAAATTGAGCTTACTAAGCTAACTTGGAATATACCTCACATTTCAGTAGCTATTCCTCAAGAATTAGCATTATCTAAAATAATTAACAAGAAAATGAGTTGGGAACTCATCGAATACCCAGAATTATTAAAAACGAATCGTCATAACTGGCCTGTCAAAACATCTACGAAAGTTAATACCCCACGTCATATGTAGCAATTGCTTTTCAAAAAGACTTAAGGGATAAATCAACAACTGATATGTCTCTATTTTCCAACGTTAAATTACGAAACATCAAAGTATTTTTAAACTCTGAGAGATATCCCTACAACGATCTATTTTTAGACTTTGCTAAAAATAAATTTGCATCATTATATGAAATGTTTTCACAATTTCAAAAATCTTACTATGGAATAACACCTGAACCCATTTTTTCTCCAAAGGAATTTAATACTTATGCTCCTATCGTATATATCGATTGTTCACATCAGAAAGAAACAATTGAATCCGGACCTATTGTTATGAGAGTTGAGTTTGAATTACATGATGATCTTAAAGACAAAACATCTGCCTATTGTCTCATTATGCATGACAAAGTATTTAGCTACAATCCATTAACCAAAAATGTTAGACAACTTTAAAGCGCTAAACTATATAAAATCAATGCTCTACTATTCTTTCCTACCATTATGGGTGAAGATCTAGAACTTCGAGTATCCTACTTTTTAGAAGAGCTGAAAAAATTAAAACAACAACTACAAGAATATTCTGACAAGAAATCTATGATTAAACAATTCTCACTTTTGAAATTATGAGGTTATTAATTGTCGATGTGCAAGGATTTAACATAGAAAATAAGAAGTTTATTCCCAAAGAGTTGGCTGCCTATGATGGACACAAAATATGTCACTATATCTTTAAATCACCATTTGATATAAAATACCTACCACCTGACTTACATAAACAAGCTGTATGGTTAATGAAAAATCATCACTGTATTCCTTGGAATGAAGGATATACACCAATTCACAAATTTTCTGAAATAATCAAGAATCTAACAGAAAAGGCGGATCAAGTTTATGTGAAAGGGAGAGAGAAATCCGAATACATTCGAAAATATTCATTAAAACCAGTCATGAAACTTGATGAAAATCCATCGTTACAAGAAGGAGAAGCTCATTGTTTTTATCATTCTAAATCACCATGTATATGTGCACTTACTAATGTATACAATTTATATAATAATTATTTAATGATTGAATAAAACAAATAAATATATTAAAGTTTTTTATTTCTTATAAATTAGGTTTCAAACACTTCTTGAATAATTTCAGGTGACAAAAACTTCTTTACTTCATCCAAATGCTCCTCAAATCCCATTTCTTTCATCGTGTACAGAAAAGACTTTAAATCAGAAGTATGTAAATATATGTTACAGGCTTCTGCTGCTTTTTCAAATTTTCTAACCATATCCATACATTCCTCATACGTATAGAATCTTTCGAATCCATACTCGGCTTCATGGGCAGCATCAAATTCTAAATTACTAAAGTGTTGTGATAGATTCTCTATAGCACTTGTTAGGTTATATGCTATTCGTTCACGAACATATGCTAACCACATCTTGTTGGAGAATGTACAGAGTTAAAGTAAGTTCAGAGCTTTAAATATTAATTTAGGAGGTGGGAGGAATAAAACGAAATATATATTTTAAAATTTTATTTTTCAATACAACTCTTTACAAATTCATTACATGCGAATGATTCTACATCCTCCACAACACAATCTGAGTAAAAGTTTAATAATTCTAAAACACAACAAACATTTAAACTATTTTCCATAGGTGTAATAACATCATATACATTTTTTAACAAATCGCCATTTTTCATAGAGATTCCACTAACTAAAATATTGTAATATTTGGAAAATTCCTGGTTTTTTAAGATATCAAGACGATATTTGATTAAATTTGCCAAGTTCACTAATTCATTTATGGTATCACCAGCTAGGAATACTTCATTACCACCATCTTGTGTAATCTTGATAATTCTTGCATCCCCAATAAACACAAAGTGAATCTCATAACCAATTCCCTTCATGGGTTGCCACTCGGTGTTGTTGGAATAAATAAAGCTCATGATAATTCCTTGATTATTTAGGAAGGAAATCCATTGATCTTCATTAAAAGTCACATTTTGATTATATTTGTATCCACAGAGTTTATGGCAAAACGCTACAGGTAGCGCCATCTCGGCAGATCTAGGCCAAGTAATACACATACCAGCGCCAACACTAAAGACATATGTCACAATTAGTAGTGGAAGTCACCTGCAAAGACATCAAGTCACAATTGCAGGGTGACCGCTAGGTGGTGCGCATCTCAAAGACGATCCTCGTCAGTAGTAATGAAATATATAAAATTCCAAACATCGAACAAGGTTCGATATTATGGAATGTATATCAGTTTTGATTTCTCTCTGGCGTCTCATCCCCGGACGCGTTTCGCCGTATCACGGCTCATCAGCGAGGCTAGAGACGACAGAGAGAAATCAAGCTCGAAGGTACTAATAGCTGTACCAGCATAAATATATGGCACAACGCTACAGGTAGCGCCATCTCGGCAGATCTAGGCCAAGTAATACACATACCAGCGCCAACACTAAAGACATATGTCACAATTAGTAGTGGAAGTCACCTGCAAAGACATCAAGTCACAATTGCAGGGTGACCGCTAGGTGGTGCGCATCTCAAAGACGATCCTCGTCAGTAGTAATGAAATATATAAAATTCCAAACATCGAACAAGGTTCGATATTATGGAGTGTATATCAGTTTTGATTTCTCTCTGGCGTCTCATCCCCGGACGCGTTTCGCCGTATCACGGCTCATCAGCGAGGCTAGAGACGACAGAGAGAAATCAAGCTCGAAGGTACTAATAGCTGTACCAGCATAAATATATGGCAAAACGCTACAGGTAGCGCCATCTCGGCAGATCTAGGCCAAGTAATACACATACCAGCGCCAACACTAAAGACATATGTCACAATTAGTAGTGGAAGTCACCTGCAAAGACATCAAGTCACAATTGCAGGGTGACCGCTAGGTGGTGCGCATCTCAAAGACGATCCTCGTCAGTAGTAATGAAATATATAAAATTCCAAACATCGAACAAGGTTCGATATTATGGAATGTATATCAGTTTTGATTTCTCTCTGGCGTCTCATCCCCGGACGCGTTTCGCCGTATCACGGCTCATCAGCGAGGCTAGAGACGACAGAGAGAAATCAAGCTCGAAGGTACTAATAGCTGTACCAGCATAAATATATGGCACAACGCTACAGGTAGCGCCATCTCGGCAGATCTAGGCCAAGTAATACACATACCAGCGCCAACACTAAAGACATATGTCACAATTAGTAGTGGAAGTCACCTGCAAAGACATCAAGTCACAATTGCAGGGTGACCGCTAGGTGGTGCGCATCTCAAAGACGATCCTCGTCAGTAGTAATGAAATATATAAAATTCCAAACATCGAACAAGGTTCGATATTATGGAATGTATATCAGTTTTGATTTCTCTCTGGCGTCTCATCCCCGGACGCGTTTCGCCGTATCACGGCTCATCAGCGAGGCTAGAGACGACAGAGAGAAATCAAGCTCGAAGGTACTAATAGCTGTACCAGCATAAATATATGGCACAACGCTACAGGTAGCGCCATCTCGGCAGATCTAGGCCAAGTAATACACATACCAGCGCCAACACTAAAGACATATGTCACAATTAGTAGTGGAAGTCACCTGCAAAGACATCAAGTCACAATTGCAGGGTGACCGCTAGGTGGTGCGCATCTCAAAGACGATCCTCGTCAGTAGTAATGAAATATATAAAATTCCAAACATCGAACAAGGTTCGATATTATGGAATGTATATCAGTTTTGATTTCTCTCTGGCGTCTCATCCCCGGACGCGTTTCGCCGTATCACGGCTCATCAGCGAGGCTAGAGACGACAGAGAGAAATCAAGCTCGAAGGTACTAATAGCTGTACCAGCATAAATATATGGCAAAACGCTACAGGTAGCGCCATCTCGGCAGATCTAGGCCAAGTAATACACATACCAGCGCCAACACTAAAGACATATGTCACAATTAGTAGTGGAAGTCACCTGCAAAGACATCAAGTCACAATTGCAGGGTGACCGCTAGGTGGTGCGCATCTCAAAGACGATCCTCGTCAGTAGTAATGAAATATATAAAATTCCAAACATCGAACAAGGTTCGATATTATGGAATGTATATCAGTTTTGATTTCTCTCTGGCGTCTCATCCCCGGACGCGTTTCGCCGTATCACGGCTCATCAGCGAGGCTAGAGACGACAGAGAGAAATCAAGCTCGAAGGTACTAATAGCTGTACCAGCATAAATATATGGCACAACGCTACAGGTAGCGCCATCTCGGCAGATCTAGGCCAAGTAATATACATACCAGCGCCAACACTAAAGACATATGTCACAATTAGTAGTGGAAGTCACCTGCAAAGACATCAAGTCACAATTGCAGGGTGACCGCTAGGTGGTGCGCATCTCAAAGACGATCCTCGTCAGTAGTAATGAAATATATAAAATTCCAAACATCGAACAAGGTTCGATATTATGGAATGTATATCAGTTTTGATTTCTCTCTGGCGTCTCATCCCCGGACGCGTTTCGCCGTATCACGGCTGTGTATTACTTGGCCTAGATCTGCCGAGATGGCGCTACCTGTAGCGTTTTGCCATATATTTATGCTGGTACAGCTATTAGTACCTTCGAGCTTGATTTCTCTCTGTCGTCTCTAGCCTCGCTGATGAGCCGTGATACGGCGAAACGCGTCCGGGGATGAGACGCCAGAGAGAAATCAAAACTGATATACATTCCATAATATCGAACCTTGTTCGATGTTTGGAATTTTATATATTTCATTACTACTGACGAGGATCGTCTTTGAGATGCGCACCACCTAGCGGTCACCCTGCAATTGTGACTTGATGTCTTTGCAGGTGACTTCCACTACTAATTGTGACATATGTCTTTAGTGTTGGCGCTGGTATGTGTATTACTTGGTCTAGATCTGCCGAGATGGCGCTACCTGTAGCGTTTTGCCATATATTTATGCTGGTACAGCTATTAGTACCTTCGAGCTTGATTTCTCTCTGTCGTCTCTAGCCTCGCTGATGAGCCGTGATACGGCGAAACGCGTCCGGGGATAAGACGCCAGAGAGAAATCAAAACTGATATACATTCCATAATATCGAACCTTGTTCGATTTTTGGAATTTTATATATTTCATTACTACTGACGAGGATCGTCTTTGAGATGCGCACCACCTAGCGGTCACCCTGCAATTGTGACTTGATGTCTTTGCAGGTGACTTCCACTACTAATTGTGACATATGTCTTTAGTGTTGGCGCTGGTATGTGTATTACTTGGCCTAGATCTGCCGAGATGGCGCTACCTGTAGCGTTTTGCCATATATTTATGCTGGTACAGCTATTAGTACCTTCGAGCTTGATTTCTCTCTGTCGTCTCTAGCCTCGCTGATGAGCCGTGATACGGCGAAACGCGTCCGGGGATGAGACGCCAGAGAGAAATCAAAACTGATATACATTCCATAATATCGAACCTTGTTCGATGTTTGGAATTTTATATATTCCACAGAGTTTAACAACAGGAATATATCTTCTCTCTAAGGAAAATCCAATGCTGACCCATTTGGATTTGGATTTGTTGATGTAGTAAATTGTTTCATTGACGAGAGCTGCATTGCGCTTCTTACTAAACTCTTGTTGGTTTCCTGTTGGTTGATACATTTTCAGATGCTTGCTTGAAATAATGGTTGTAGAACTGTGGGTGAGTGCTTAAATAAGCAAGCGTGGTAGTGGGGATAGCAAGAGTGGTGGGGGGATTTAAACACTAATCTTATAGATTTAAACATCATTTAGCGACTAACCATGAATGAGTGTAAGACAGAACTTTTTATCGACATTCAAGGATATAACAGTTCCTTTGGATACATTCCAAAAGAATTAGCGATTTATGATGGGATTCGTTGCTCAAATTATCTGTTTAAATCACCATTTCAAAAAAATATGTTATCTGCTCTCGATCTCAAAATGGTTAAATGGGCCGAAGAGTATCATGGATTGGAATGGAATTTTGGAAATATAGAACTTAATGAAATTGATGATATTTTAAAGCATGTGTTAGAAGTTTACCAATCACCCAAAATTTACGTGAAAGGGAATGAAAAAATAAACTTCTTAAAAAAGTTTTTGGATGAAGATTTCATATACGCTATTCCCATTGGACAAGAACCAAAATTAAGTAAATTTAAGAAAATTCCAGAATGTTATTTTCACAAAAATGTGAATCCATGGCATTGTGCATTAGCAAACGTAAAATTGTTATATAATTATAGGCATTGTTATCAATAAAAACCTTTATTATTATATATATGTTTTGTTATTGAATTTTATTTATAATACAAATATACTTTGAATAATATATATCCTATTGAACATATAAACACTACTAACAATATACTTAATAATACTACACACACATTTGAAGTACATTCTTCTTCTATACAAGATTTTCTATACAACTGATTCCATTCCTGTGTCACTATTGAAGTTTTATTGAAATAATATAATCTTAACTTATACTGTACAATGGTAGAATCATTTATAATATTATCATCTATTTTGTGGGTAAATAAACCATTATTTATATTCATTCTTTTCCATGTTGAAGGCCAACTATCATTATTTACATTATTAACAGATAGACAAATAAATGCTTCTCGAACATTATGATCAACTTGTATGAACAAAGTATTGTTAACGAATGCTGATAGAAATAGAACTCCTACTGGTAGCAGAGCCATTTTCAAAATAAAGTATTTTTCCAGGGTTCTTATGTTTTATATTCGTCACGAACTAAATCTTTTAGCATATCAATTACATTATTAACTTGATCATCATCATCAGTCTTGGATTTCTCTTCCAAAATACTTATATGTTTGTGCCCCCAAGCTAAAGTTCTAAAAGAATCTGGAATTATATAGCGTTTGTCATCTTTTGGAGACAAAGCAACCTTATTTTTTAATTGTGTAAACATGTCATGTAAAATGGAATGAAAAATATTCATTTTTCTAAATTTGATCTCAGAATTTTCAACTACGTCTTTATAATCTTGTTTAGTAATGGAATTTTCTATAACATATTTTTTAACTCCCTTTGCCTTTTTTTCAGATTTCTCTTCTAAATTTACACAGTAAGCTTTTGCGCCCGTACCATAAAAACATGAAATTGGTTTACCTGCAAATCCATCTTTCATTCGCCCTAATACTGATTTGTTTATAGTTAAATTATGTATATTGTTTTCATTGTAATTAGAAGTGTCAAATTTCTCTAAATTGTCTTGCATATCTTTATAAAAGTTTTCAGTCTCTACTTGCAAGATCAAACTGTCTGTATCCGTGTATAACAAAATTGCTTCGTCTCCATACTTGCTTTTAATATAGTCATAATAAAAATCATATAAAACGGTTTTTGATAATTCCAAGACTGTGAAGCCAACATAAACAGGTTTATTGTAAGTCACTTTTACTCTTTCCATTTGTATCGCAACCAAGTTTTCATTAAAGACCAAACGATTTTTAAAATTTGGTTTAGCAATCAATGTCTGCGCTCCTTGTTTTTTACCAATATTCTCCCAGTGTGTGATTAATCTAATGTCAACTCGCTTGTCAATGTTTTCTAAAGATTTACCGTAAATGGCATTATTAAATAATTTATAAGTATCCTTTTCCAACTTATTTTTAGATCTGTTCCTCATTTCGGTATTTAAATCGATGTACTGTTTAAGAAATGCAGCTTGTTTAAATTTAATAACTCTATCGGCGGGTTGCAGAAAGGATGATTAACTAACACCGTGTTAAATTTTAACACGGTGTTAAATTTTGGTCAAGTTGCCCAAGATTTAATCAAAGCCGGCCCAGGCCCACTTGAAACAGCAATCGCTTAACATCGGCTTTTAGATTTGGAAGCGGTCGCAGTTTCGGGAAAAGTCGAGCGATAAACGTCAGATTTTGATGTCAACAAAGCGTTTTGTATTTCTTGGTAAAGCGAGGTTATTTTGAACCAAAAAGAAATATTTTTGAGAAAATAGACAAAGTGAATAGGAAAATTACACAAATATAGAAGAAAATGAACTTCTGAACATATACGAGTATATACATAGTATATATGTAGTATGTACTATAAGGTAAGTTGTATGAAACCATTGAACCATAAAATACCGTACAGATACATAGGCCCAGCAAAATTTGTATAATTTTTCTGTTAATTTTGAAAATTTGCCTTAAAAATGCTTTACGTAAAAAATTTGCTGCTTTTCAGCTTCCTTAACTACTATACTCTTGACCTTATTATCCATTTATGTGTTTGTTTTAGGTACATCCGAAGGATCCTAATATTTCTAAAGAAGGTGAATTCCTAATCCTAAAAATCGGACTTTTGATGAAAGATAAAGCACAAAAACATACTTCCTGATAAACCTATATGTAAGGAATGGAGTTCTAAATGAATGTTATTTGAGAGATTATCCTAGACGCAATCAATATTCCGTGAAATACCTTGCTGCCAAGGAAAAAATTTGGAAACAAAACCTTTGTTGTTATTTTCTTGATAAAGGTAAAATATTGTCATTAATAATCTCTTAGTTTAATAGGTAGCTATCACCTATGACTACCTACGTTACAAAATTTTTGAGTACAATTTTGTTCCTTATTTTTACCTCAAGTTCTGTGTTTATACCCGTAATAGCATACTATATAACGTTTGTCCAGTTAAGCTAACAAAACATTTTTGTCTGGGTGAGTATCCTGGTCAATTTGTAAACCTAATTGCATAAAACACAACATTGCAATAAAACATAAGTTTACATCAGTTACTTTATATCTTTGTTCATTATTCCCTGAAAATTTGTAAAACTAGATAAAGATTCCATAATAAAAATATTATTTTAATTATATTATTTTATTATAGTTATAATTGATATGCTTTTTTTTAAGTTTGATCTGTGGCATTAATGTTATTTTTAAATTTAAGAAAGTTGAATATGCACTTGAAACAAATTACGTTGCGACACTCCAGCGCTATTTTATTTCGTTCTGCATTCATTCTTGATTCAGTTACGTATTTCTCTTAAATCTCGTAAAGTCGTCCGGATCGATGCAATTTTGTCCATCGAACACGCCAGGCTCTGAGCCGGTGATGAACAGTGTTGCCAGTCTACTACAATTGTACTAAATCTGCAACCTTTTTAGGATTTAGGATATCCCTAGTACGCTAGTACACTTGAGTCAAAACCTTAGTAGAAAATGCCATCCGACGTTTTTAAGAGATACTCGAATCATATTTTACAGGTCTCGTATTTTTTGTTTTGTTTTGCCGCAGATTAGATCCTACCTTTTTCAGAGATTGAAAGTAATTGTTTCATTTTTAAAATTAGGAATAATTACATATTTTATTTTTTTATACCAAGTACAGGTTCTTTATATCTCCTGTGTCAGTGCATTGCCTGGTCTGTTGTGTGAAGATCTAGTACATTTTCATTAAATTTAGTACTTTCGCAATTAAAATCCAGTATCAAATAAAGTACCTAATGTCTGGGTCTGGCAACACGGTACTTCTAAATCTTGAAATATTTGAGGTTAGGTTATACGTACGTCAGTGTTTTGTTTTTTAAAAAAATATAAATTAGATTATTTGTTTTGTTTACGTACAAGCCCTTTAATTTTCTGTTATCGAGAGAGCCGTGAGTAACATAAAAGAAATGATTAATACAAATACAAACTTGCTTGCATTCCAGTATTTTTACTTGCTGTAATAAAGATTATTTTGCGACGTTAGGACGAAAGTAATTCAGAAAATAACTACCTCTTCAAGTTGTTATATTATTTTTAAACCCACAAAAGGGTTTGGTATTTAAACTAAGAGAGGTGTTAAAGAAAACTATGTGATTGAAGAAAAGTAAGCAGACGGAAATTTAGCAGAATATCTATATTTTTATAGAAGACTACAGTAGGAAAACTGTTTTAATATAATGCCATAAAGAATAGTTTATAATAAGGAACAAGAATTTGAGGAATAGAATATGTTTGCATGTCTAACAACAAAATAATATTATAAAGAGTAATTTTCGAGGTAATTTTGTTATGGTATTTATATAATTTTTGGTAAAGCTTACATTATAAACGATGAACTTTATTTTTCCTACATTTTTTGTTAGTGTGTACCTGCTTAGGTTGGGTTTATGATAAATTAGATGCCCATCTGCAATAAAAGTGTATATAGTTGTTTTTTAAAATATTGAAGGAAGGAGTTGTCTTTTAATTTCTTGTACTAGAACATAAACTTTTGCCAAAGTAACCAATATTTTATCAAACATGTTGAAAAAAACATGACTTTAATCCCACTATATTGTGGAATTAGTTTAATTCAGCGTTAAGTGCTCTCTGGGTTAAAAACAAATGAAAAAGTAAACAACACCTTGGTTTTTTGGTGGCATTTGTCTGTTTAATCACGGATTAGCTCAAAATTTGGGCTGTTGCAGATAGAAAAAAAATTTAACGCTGTGTTAAACTGAATATCTTTTGTTTTTAACCCTGAATTAGGATTTAACGCTTGATTACATGTTTTGTGCAACCCGCTGTATGAATTTTAGTTAATTTTAATCCATTTTGAAGCACCTGTTTCAGATTTCGGTAATGAATAACATATTTTTCTTTATGGTTTAAATTACATATTAATTTCTTTTGTTTTGAACCTGGTGCACAAATATTTTCAGCCAAAAAAGGTAATTCGTTGTGTTTTACATGTAAATTTTGAGGATACTTTAAATCTACTTCCAAAACACACCCGAATTCAGCATCATCAGATATAGACATCACATCAAGGGCTTCAATTTCTTCATCGTTCAACCAAGAAAAATCACTTACGGGGAGACATTGACTCATACTATGTCCATACAAGTTAGTGGCATCCAAATACATTATAAATGAATTTGGTTTGCTTGGATCATAATTTTCCAAGAATTGATTATTAGCTTCAGCTTTTCGAACGCTGCAATGACAGACACCACCTCTTATACTATTTTTAAAAAAATGTATCATATCTATATCCGTTAATAATTCTAATTTAACATCAGTCATTTTTAACATTGAATCCCAGCTTAAACCTGGTAATGTGTAATACTGTGCAGGATCTAGCTTAAAGTTATTTAAAGATATATTTCGAAAAGCTTCAAAAAAATCTGTTAATATGAGAACATCTGACAATAAATAAATTTTGGTATAATCCATAAGATTTTGACAATTAAATAAATTCCAAATAGTAATTGCCCTATTGTAATCCGATGGACACATAGGTTCATCTTTAAGTTTATCACAAAAATGTTCAATAGCTGGGAGTTTATTTTCATATAATTTTTCGAAAGAATCAACATAGGAATAGGGATAAACACCTTTTTTTCGAATTTCATTGAACTGGTTAGGATCTTGAAAATATTTTTTTATTTCTATACATTGATTTGGTTCCAAGCTTTCACCAAGCTTTTCCAAGGAGGAACCAACGAAACGGAATGAATCTAAAAATCTCATTTTAATAAACAGATTTTTTTCTTTATTATCCTTGTCTTTTACTTTGTCAACCAATATGGATTTTGAAAATGAAATATATTTTTCTTTGGTTTGTGCAAGTACATCAATATTATCTTCTTCACAGCACAATTGTTTAACAAATAAATGACTATCATAACCAGTTAAATTATGGAAAAAGATAGGTATAAAATTTGGAATTTTAAAATTTAGATTGCAGATACTATGAGCTGCATTTCGAAATTTACCAGTTAAATGATCGTGATCCCTTACTTTTTCATTTTCTTCGACTTGTTCGTTACATATATGACAAATTGTGCTATTTTTATAAGCCAGCTCTTCCTCATTTGATAAAGGAAGCATTTTCACTACAGGTTTAAGATGTTCATTATAAATTCTATGTACAGGGTCTTCCAACGAGGACTGAACAGGGGCTCATTTTTGAGCTTCCTTGTATTTAAAGAAAAATCTAAAATAGCCAATCGATGTACTTTTTCCTGCAGAATTCAAAAATGAAACCAAAAATTTATTTGAACCAGAAACAAAAGAGTTACGCTATGGATAAGGTGTTTTTTAAATGGAACATAGCTTTTTTTATACGATTTTCGGAACGAGTGATTTTTTTTATGTCCGTTCTGATTAAAATATTTAATATTGTGACAGCTATTTTTATTAAATTTTAATGTTTTATCCAGTATAATTTAACTTCAACCTGTTTGAAACATACACTAGGTAATAAAGGTAAAATCACCTTGAAATCCTTCAAAGTCAAAAAATTTGACAAATTTACTATAATATTGCCGAAATGAAATATTCATTAGATGAGAGATTGCAGATTGTTATCTTGTTCTACAAATGCCAAGAAAATGCAAGAGAAGCAAGGAGAAGATTTATTGCAAATTTTCACAGAAATATATCCGTCAATACTATTCTAGGATAAAGAACCTATTTGAGGAAAATAAAACATTACATGACAGAAAAAGAATTCCAACTCTATACTAACAATCTGCAATCTCTCATCTAATGGATATTTCATTTCGGCAATATTATAGTAAATTTGTCACATTTTTTGACTTTGAAGGATTTCAAGGTGATTTTACCTTTATTACCTAGTGTATGTTTCAAACAGGTTGGAGTTAAATTATACTGGATAAAACATTAAAATTTAATAAAAATAGCTGTCACAATATTAAATATTTTAATCAGAACGGACATAAAAAAAATCACTCGTTCCGAAAATCGTATAAAAAAAGCTATGTTCCATTTAAAAAACACCTTATCCATAGCGTAACTCTTTTGTTTCTGGTTCAAATAAATTTTTGGTTTCATTTTTGAATTCTGCAGGAAAAAGTACATCAATTGGCTATTTTAGATTTTTCTTTAAATACAAGGAAGCTCAAAAATGAGCCCCTGTTCAGTCCTCGTTGGAAGACCCTGTACATGACCTTCAATTCGTTTACAAAATTCATCAGCTGCATCTAAACCAAAATATGAATCTAATACCGACAAAGAATCATCATATGAACATTTAATGAAATAACAAAAAGCATACGGTTCATGTTTAAATGTATTTAAAGTATAAGAATTCTGTTCGTTTCCTGGTTCTTGATGCTGCAAAGGTTTTAAAAAACATTCAAAGTCTGCATATATGACAAATGGAACTTTTAGTTGTTTTTGAAAATTTTCAAACTGTAAAATATTTTCTGGTATATGCTGACCGTACTTATTAATTTTAATGTCGTTGGTAGGAACTTTTGTAAACAAATGATTACAATCATGTGATTGATGTTGTTTTAATTATTCCATCGAAGTAAAATAAATTAAACAACCATCACAGAAATATTTTTTATGTTCTGTTTTATTAATCTGAGATGCTAGTAACCGTGACATATCCTTAATCCAACAATAATGGTTGTTTTCACCTTCACTTATCAACAACAAATTTATGTGCGCTGGAAGTTTTTTACTGGTGTAATGAAGAGGACCAACCACTTCATACTTGAATTTATTATCTTCATAAACACTCTCTAAACCGTAAACATTTATAGATATTTGATTAAGCGTTTCAAATTTATGTATATCCTTTAATTTCACAGGAAACTCTATTCCTTCAAAATTTAAATACTCAAAAGGATTTGGATATGAACTATTTCTGTCAACATTTGTTTCAGCAGGAAATAATGCACTTATCACATTCCATGCAAAACAATATGAATCATTATTTTTGATATTAATAACAGCGCGTTTATTTGCAATTTGTTTTGGTAATGGTATATACGATGAAGCTCTAATTGGATTAAATTTATTTATATTAAGCTCCAAATGTAATATTTTTTCCTATGCCCAACCTGATCCATTTTCTGTGAATATTGACACCTTCTCTTTAATTTCAGACAAAAATTGTTTATAAATATCAGATAAATCTGTTGTTGTTGTTGAAGTTATGACCTTATTTTTTTTGTTAAACGATTTAGTTTCGATTGCCTCTTTGGTTTGTAAAATGTATTGTCCAAATAGTTCTACATTAATCTTAACACTTTTATGCTTAACTAACTGTTCGGAAAGTAAACTTACAAACTTTTGTTGTACTTCATCAAAAAATTCTTCAGTGTCCACAAACTTTTTCGATGGCAGCAACATGTAAGACACAATCCTGTTTTTAAAAGCAGAAGTTAAAATTTTCACATCATCATCACTTTTAAGTGCACTTTTATGTAGGTTTGACCGTAAATGGGCAGAAAGTTTATTTTTCACGTACCAAGTATCACAATCTTTACATCGCGATAAAGTAAGTTTAGGTATTGGAGGTCTGTCTTCTTTAATATCTCCTATTTTAGCTTTTTTCATGGATACATCACATACCTGGGTATTAGCTTTCCTTTTTTCTCGCGAACAAGATGGTCTCATGGCACACGATTCTCTTTTATGTCTATGCACGTTAGATTGATGAGTAAAACTCTTGTTGCATTCACTGCACTGATACATCTTGAGAACTGAACAAAAAAGCAGAAAAACAGTTCTTTTGTAAAAATTCTTGGGATATTTTAACTGGTTTCACAACACTTTGCACAATACTGTTTTTGCAAACTAAACAATTAATATAATATCAACGCTAACTAACCGCTGAGGATATATAGGTAACAAGGAGAAAGCACAACTGTCGAGCTCAAGGTGCGACTGCAGACTTAAGAACGAAAAGAGAATATAAAGAGAATCCGTGTGGGCGGGGCATGCCCATGCGCATCCGCATTGCGCAGATGTAAAGGAGTGGGGAGGAGTGGGGGGAGTTTTGAAAGCTCATTTGGAAGCTCCTTTGGAGCTGGATTTGATATAAGAGTGGTAGGATTTGGTACGAAAAATATAAAAAAAAGGTTTTTTTTTTCGACGGCGAGTTTATTTTTTTTTTCGACGGCGAGTTTTTTTTTTTCGACGGCGAGTTTTTTTTTGTTTTTTTTTTCGACGGCGAGTTTTTTTTTTGAGCCTTTTTTTTTTTAGACGCCATTTTTTTTATATGCGCAGTAGACCAAAATGCGTACCACGCGCACACCGAGCGTGCTAGACATGCGCACGGAGTGTTAGGAGATGTACTTTGGTGTGTACATTCCAACCCACCCGCTTTTAAGAATATAACTCCAATAGTGAAGCTACAAATAAAAAATTTGTTGTTTGGGCGGGTCCTTTCTACCGCTCTACATATGGCTGGAGCTTGCTGTATTGACCTGTGTATTGTTCGAATTAGTACAACACTTGCGTTTTAACCGCACTTACCCTTTTAAGTAACGCGCTGTAATACGATGAAATGAGTGAAGCTTTGCGTAATGATGTTTAACGATTTTGAGTGGGGGATTTGGTGGGTGAAGAGTGGTGGGATGCTGTAAATCCATGGATTAATGAATAATACTTCTAATTATTTGTTTGACATTTATTAAAATACAGGTTTATTTTTGAACAAAAATAACAATATGTTTCTCTACATTAGTCTACTTTATGTTTCTATAGCACACGAAACATGATTTCTGGGATACAGGAGGACCATCGAATTGTGTGCTCCAGTCAGGACGATTATAATGAAAAAAACATGGCAATTTAATTTGAAGATCAAAACTTGATTTATAAGACATTGGTAATTTTCCCCATACATCCAAGAGCTCCAAAGGATCTGCATAATTAATTAGATATTCCAAAGGTAACATTTCTAGTTCATCTGTAGTAAAATCCTGCAAGGTTTTCTTTCCGCTTACATGACTAAACATTACATTTGTTGTTGGGCAAGACATAGTTTTTCTTTTTTTGCTTCCAATTCTGGAACTTTCTTTCTCTGCTGAGTTCGAAACTTTTTTTTAGCACTCTTAGATAGATTTGAAGGTGGATTTGTTATTATTAAATTGTTTTCTATGTACTCTTGTGGATGATAGCTTTCGCAATGTTCTGTGTCCCATGAATAATCAATAGGGACTGCTACAGACATCGTTGTGAATTGTGTTAAATACTGTAAATATTGAGTAGGATTTGGTAGGGAGAGGAGAGGGGAGAGGAGAGGGGAGCGGAGAGGGGAGAGGGGAGAGGGGAGAGGAGTGGGGTGAAGAGTGGGGGGATTTTGGTGGTGTGAAGAGTGGGGGATTTTGGTGGGGTGAAGAGTGGGGGGATTTTGGTAGTGTGAAGAGTGGGGGTTTTGGTGGGGTGAAGAGTGGGGGGATTTTGGTAGTGTGAAGAGTGGGGGGGATTTTGGTGGGGTGAAGAGTGGGGGGATTTGGATTTTGGATTTGGATTGATCTGATACCGGCGAATACTATCTACTGAAAATCTCTGAAAGAAATTTGAAAGTTATTCGGTTATTTTATCTACATTGACACATGAATCACTACAGCTACAAACATCACAGCATCTTAAGTTAGATACTATACAAGGGCAAATCGCAGTTGCACAAGCATTTTTACCATTATATAGGAACAAAAATATTTTTGTAGTGTTTCTATGGCAGTGGGTCCATCATAATAATCGAATTGCAATTTGTCGTCTTCTACCAACCATCCAAAGTTTATCACATCTTCAGAAGCAATTATAGATTTTGTCGCTTGCCTCCATTCGTTGATTTGCCAAAGAGCTCTTAAAATATGCTTTAGCATAGCTGGTTTTGACGAAGGAAGGTTTGAGATGTTTAGATTTTTTCGATGGTTAAATTATTGCGTAAGGAATTGATGTCAATGCGAATAGCTTTTGATTTTTTGGGGGGATCATACAAATACGATACGAATAAGCTAACGATTTCTTGGACAAACAAATCATTTATTTTAGCTAAATTAAGCAATTCTTCATTTGACACTTTTTTTAGAGTGGCATAAACAGTCTTTTTACCAATATAAAATAATGATGAATTTGTATCACAGCCGGTCAAAGCATGTGCAGCTAAGAAAGATGGACATAAATGATTTCCTAGTTTTTGGGCTAAAATATGTATAGGTATATATCTTCTCAGATCAGTGCGGACCGAAATTTTTTCTGTAAAAAACCACAGCTGAGGACTATTTTCAAAATGTTGAAAGTTTGCAATAGTTATAATATAAGTAGATTCAATTAGCACTACACAATGATAAACATAAATCATGTAGCTAACTGTACTTACCTTGTCGATTAAAACATTTGGGATATTTATAAACAACGCGTTTTCACTAACACAAATAAAAATATCTAAAAAAAAGCGATATAGTAAGCAATCGAGCTAGGTAAAATCATTCAAACGCCTGTATACGCCTGCCGCGATAATCACTGCGCGCCAAACGCACGCGCCAGTACTCAGCTCTCAGCTTTGAGATCGTATATCTTTTTTTCTATTGAATACAAAGAGCTCAAATTTTACAAAAAACTTCCCTATATACTATATTTTAATACTATATATTTATTTACTCGAAATTCGAAACTTCGTCACTCAACTTTCGCGATAGTATGTGAGGACTCATAAAACCTGATAGCACAACTTTGAAAATTTGCCACACAGCCAATAATTGCTTTGAGACCTTCGGATGGGACTTGTTTTCTAGGTAATATCTTAAAGAATAAGTGGTTAAAATTTAAAAAAGAAATATGAATAATTGTTTGAGATATAGTGAGTTGAATATTACAAAGTATGAAAATTTTATTTTCCTCATTTAGCAATAAATTGCCATTTTTTTCCATGTTCCCCCATTTTAATCAAAAAAACAACTTTGGATTCGTGTTCAGCGACCTCGAAAACATAAAGTAAAACTGATTTTAGCGACTCGGACGCCGTGGTCACATACTGCTATTTCTAAGCTACTTTTTGGGGGTGTCCCGCTCGCCTATAATCCATCAAATTGGGCCTTATAATTAAGTCACTAAACCATTAGGTAGGTGAAATAATCAATAATCAGAAATCGATAGTCATTCATAGGGACTTCAGTAAATAGGATCAGCTGGGTATTCCAAAAATAACCACAAGGTCGAATTCATACACATGGATTTTAAAGGTCGGAATTCACTTCCATTCAAAATATACAAAAATAATTAGAACAATCATTACAACTTACCCTTCCGAGTTCCCGACAGAAGAATTTCTATGAAATTAAAAGGGATGAACCTGGATTTAAATTCCTCTATAAGGGACGTTTGTCGCCCAGGGCTGCGTTCGATATCGTCGCCGGGTGACACGCCGCACGGTGGGATAAAATCGGAAAAACCTGGCCATTTGGTGAAAATCGAAGGTTCTAGTTTAACGCTACAATCTGTCCCGATCGTTTCTAGGAACCCCAAAGTACAAAGAAAACCCGTTTTCAAGCGCTAGATGCCGCGCAGCATTGCATAGGGCCATTCGGAAGTTGACCGTTGAAGGAAACACGTCCTGAACGTAGATACATGTAGGTCTGAATGCAAAAGTGAAACTGTGTGAATTTGAGGATAGCACAACATATTGATGAGTCTTGCTATGGACTCTTCTCCGCAAGGTATGTGGAATTCAACAAAACATTACAATTTTCTTAATTACTAACCATAAAATATTTATAAACAATTAAGTAAATCTATGTTTTTGTCATTTAAATGCAAAAATTGTTGTAAACATTGAGAAAAAAGTTTACCACTCGACTTCACTCGATCGATGGCTATCACTGGAAATTGTTTAATAACCCCTGAACTATGAATTCATGAGGGAGTTAGCTGCTACAACCTGCTACCCCGTTGTTTACACTAATTTGTATATAAACATGCATATATAAACAAAATATAAAGAAAATGTAAATGACTAAAAAATTGAGTCCATCTTAATGAATGTTGCTGAAAATGGTTACATGGGGGTTTTTGGGGTCGCTGATTACGAATCTGATGATATTTTTGTAAACAAAATAGCGGATTTAATATGGCGGGAAAATTTTTGAAATGTCGATAAATCTTTATGTATGTTGTTAATCAAGAATATATATTTGATTTTTAGGTTTTCGGGGTCGCTGAATTCGAATCTCACAATATATTTTTTTAAAAAACTAAATGGCGGATATAATATGGCGGCCACAAATTTTCAAAAGTCGATAAATATTTACCACAATTGTTACTCGGGGGTTTTTGGGGTCGCTGAATTCGAATCTGACAATATTTTTTTAAAAAACAAAATGACGGATCCACTGTAGTTGCCGACATGTTTAAAAAGTCAATAAATATTTACCAAAATCGTCACTGGGGGGTTTTCGGGGTCGCTATTTACGAATCAGATTATCGATTAAAAAAGTGAATTAGTGTATAACCTAAATAAAAAATTTCAAGAATATTTAATTCATTTTTTGAAAATCAATTTATGGCAAAATGGATAATTTTCGAATTATTTCTATAATGAGTAATGTAATTTTGATTCTTTTTTCAGAAATGAGCTCTGTCAAACAGATATCTGTTAGAAGAAGTGAAAAATTTTGTCAGATTCGTAATCAGCGATCCCAAAAACCCCCGAGGAACGATTGTGGTAAATATTGATCGACTTTTGAAATTTTTTGGCCGCCATATTGGATCCGCCATTTTGTTTGTCGAAAAAATATTGTCAGATTCGAATTCAGCGACCCAAAAAAACCCCGAGTAACGATTTTTGAGACGATTGTTCAATATTCAGCTGAGTTACATGCTTATGACCATATTTTTCTATTTTTATCCCACCGTGCGCCGGTGTGATTTTTCAACCATTGACCGTTCAGCATGTCCAGTGTGTCGCGCGGTTGTGTATTCCCCTACCGTTCGAAAAAGCTTTGGAGCGACGCTCGAGCGTCACTCAAATCACTCTAGTCTAGACTGGATTAAATATCGCTCGCATCTCACATGTCAATAATGTCATCCGTCCATAACCAAGAAACCAATGAATATCCAAATTGAAATAAGTTGTTCTTGGTTCTGTGATAAGAAGTATTTCATAGGTAGGTATAAACACACCTATTATATTTTCTTTGGTAGGTACATACTATACATACGTATCTATAAAATATCCTACTATTCTGATTAATAGTCAACAATCTTAAACTTTTTTTAAGTATCACTGATAAAAATAGCTGTATGTAAAGTATTTTATCGCCCTAAATTCGACAATGATATGCAAAATATTGTAACACGTACAGTTTTTTTGTTACAGGGGTTGGGGGTTTGACTAAATAAAGCAGAATACGACATATTTTTGCAATGTAATGTATATTGAATAAAAAATACATTTATATCGAAAACATGTTAAATCTAAGTAAAGACGTTTAAATAAGGACCATATGCAATAATCAATATAAAATGTTACATAAAGATACCATACAGTGACAAAATATTTCACTTTTTCTCTTGTGTTTAGTAAAGTCTTCTCTTTTTAAAAACCAGCAGCAGTCGCCCATCATAGATGGGTCTCAGCGTCCCTGGTATCGTGTTTCCATTGTTCTGATGTCCTGGTGAAATTTCTCTCCTTGTTCGCCAGTTACTACACCCAAATTTTCTGGAAAAAAATCCAAATGCGAGTACAAAAAATGAATTTTAAAGAACATGCGATATCCTAGTAATTCATAGGCTGTTTGGGTAATGCAGAAGTAGCAATCACTTAAATAGTCAGAAGGTTCTCTACACACCATATTAACAGCAAACGGCATAGAATTTTTCTAAATCTTACTTGGCAACTCGCACAGCACAACTTTTATCTTGATCTCCAATTTGCCACTTAAAATAGAAAACATAGGCTTTTTGCACATTCTGAGATAGAGATCTAGCCTGTGACTTTAAAATAAATCTTCCACTTACATATATAACAAAACTTATCCGCTGGATTTTTGCAACACCAACGACTCGAACTTGCCATTTTATATAAAATACAACAAAACCACTAAAAGATACTTGACTGTACGGAAGACAATCAAACTAAACTTTAAAGAAACAGAAAAGTGTCTTTAAAGGCTCGTATAATGTGTTGGAAATACCCCCGGCACCCAACGGTACCTCTCGTGGTAATTAATCCTAAATTGAGTAAAGCCAGGTATAACCAATTCCAAGTACTTTATAAATCCCACAATATAAGGGACAAACAGATAGTAGATAATGGGACGTGGTAGGCCATTTCTGTGAACAGATAGTTTAGTAACTAGTAAAAAAAAACACAGAAAGAGCATTTTCATTAATGTTACGAAAATCATGTTGACCAGTGTAATTCTTGTTGTGATATAGGTATTATTAAATATTAAAAGTACTGGTCTGCTAACTGGGCTTTGTTTTATCTACTTGTTAATAAAGTATGTAAAAAAAGCAGTAATGTAGTAATTCCTTTTTTATTATTTTAGGTTTTGTGTATAAGTTATCAAATAAAGATGTCAGATTTGTCATCTCAAAACCAACCTCGAAACTTAATTAATGGGGTACATACATTAATTAAACATGACGATGACACTGTTGTAATAAATGAAAAGGGTGAATGGTTAATTTTGGATCAAAATGGTAAGATTTTGATGAATTCTTTCAATAAAAGTTTTAGAAAATCTTTTGTTAAAAAGCATGTACCTAAATCAGTGAATAATAGTCCCGATAGTTAATACAATGTGACTTTGATATTACTCAGATTTTTATAATGAGTTTATCTTTCTTTTTAACTAAAGTTGTAGATTTAACAGGTGTTAGGAATATTCAATATTCCAAGAAAATGGTGCACCACTGATGGTGCAAACGATCTACTGTAGTTATTAAAAGTTTAGAAAGAAAAAGAAGAAGAGACAGACATAAAAAGAACGTTTGAAAGTTGTAGATGCATTTTTATGACGAGCGAAAAAGTGAAAGTAAATAGTAGTTTTAAACATCAGTTATTGAGTTTTATTTTGTGCGTTGAAAACGGGAAGATTGTAAGCTAACATTTCAGAAGTGAGATACACCGGGAGTGAACAATTTCAAGTTAAAACTGATAAAACCTCAAACTAGACTGCGAAGTGCGGGGGGGGGGGGCGAATTTTCCCCAAAAGCTGTAAACTGCGTGAAAGCAAAGACAGCAAAAAGAACCTAGTGACCACAGTTAATGTGAATGGGCGATTGTCGACCGAAATCAGACATATGTGCAAAAAAAAATTTGGGAAAACGTAAGTCCATCGCGCCAAAAATTGACATTTGCATTTGTACGGTGTGAAGTTATTGACAGAGTGTAATGGTGTGAACTAGCCACAGAGTAAAGACCCAAACGGAGTGAAGTTAACCACGCATAGTGTCTAAAGATACGACGACGGACATTTAAAGAAATTGTTAATTCCACGGCAACTTTTGCGAAAACCAAAAGTGTCGGATAACGAGAGCTACGACAGCGTACATGGTAATTTCAGCGAAAATCGGGCGAACCCAAATGGGAGCGATGCTTTCTGTATGCAACGGATGATGGAAATGTTTATTGCTGATGGAAGGCGAAGAGATGAGATGTTTGCTCGAGTTTTGGACAGACTGGCCCCGCAAGTGACATCACCAACACAGCCAGAAGCTAATACAACACCATTTCACGTGATGCCAGATCTATCTAAGGTGATTACCTATTTTGATGCTGATAAAGATATACCGAGAGCATTAGAATGGTTAAAGAACATTGAAACAAGTGGAACATTAAATCGTTGGCCAGATGCCTACAAATTAGAGACAGCAAGAGCGCACCTAAAGGGACCAGCTACATATTGGTACCAAAGTAAAGCGGACGTAATAAAAACCTGGGAGGATTTTAAAGTAGAGTTTAAAGCTTCATTCCGGTCCGCAGGAAGATTGTCTGACAAATGGGAAGAGATGCGTAACAGAACACAAGCAAGAAATGAGTCCATACCCTCCTATTTCTATGAAAAATTAAGCCTATGTAAAAGTTTAAACCTGGACTTTGAGGATATCAAATACGAAATTTTAACCGGACTTTTCTGGAAAGACACGGCCGCAAGTCTGATTGTCAAGACATACGCAACCTACGATGAACTTCTACAGAGCATAATTTCTGTAAATAAAATCAAGAGTACGAAGCAACCAGGACAATATCAAGAAAAATTAACATTGTTTAATAAACCCAATAAGACTGAAACCAACGTAAAGCGTGAAACTCCCAACCTTTATCAAAACCAGAGGACCCAAGAAACTGTAAGATGCTCATTAAATCCTGATAGAAGACCCCCATTAAGAAATGAACAAGGAGAGCCAAAATGTTATAACTGCAACGAGTATGGACACTTAGCTAGAAACTGTCCCAAACCCAAAAAACCGTTCTTATGTAAAGCATGCAATCAAATGGGACATACACAGCGACATTGCCCTACAAAACCAGATACCTTACCTGTGGGAAATATGCAGGTAATCCAACCGACCTCAAATGACGAGTCTATATTGAAATATTTAAAAATGGTGGACATAAGCGGAAGGAAGAAGGAAGTATAAAGCATTAGTTGATCCTGGAAGCAGCGAATGTACTATAAAATGGACAGCAGCATTGTCAAGTGGTCTTGAGATTAAAGAAAGCGGAAGCGAATTAAGAGGATTTGGAACAAAAGGAAATAAAGTAATATCACCAGGACTTATCAAAGCAAAAATAATTTTAGATGGAGTAGAAGGCAAAGAAATCCCTATTCGTGTGGTACCAGATGATGTGCAACCTGTTGATTTACTAATCGGAAGAACTTTTACTGACCAGGCCCACATAGCATATGCCAGAGTCGATGATATCTTGAAATTTGGGTTAAGGGAAGAAAATCCATTTAATATTTTCCCAAAAATTGAAAATTGCAGATCAAATCTAAGTATCAATGACCAGGTACACATTCCAGCAAATTCAATACATTTTATAACAGTACAGCAAGACAAACAAGAATTTAGATTACCAGTGATGAATATGAGCAATGAAGGAGAAAAACTTTCTTGTCGCCATATTGAAAGAGAAACAGTAAGTTTGGCCCCAGTATTAAGTATAGAAAAGAAAGAACTAGTAACAGACCAACATCTCAATACAGGGGAACAAGCAACCCCAGAAGAAATAAGAGAACTGTTAAGTATTTTGAACGAATATAGAGACTGCATAGCGATGAACATACAAGAATTAGGATGTACAGAATTAATTGAAATGGATATCAAGGAAGTACCAAATAGTTTACCAGTCAATCAAAAACCATACAAAGCCACAAACGAAGAAAGAGAAATAATAAAGAAAATATTTACAGAATGGAAAGGTGAAGGCATAGTTGCAAAACAGACTCCCCATACGCTAGCCCTGTATTATTAGTGAAGAAGACTGGTGAACCAAGATTGGTTTTGGATTTTCGTCGCCTGAATAAGCAAACCTTGAGAATGAGTTTTCCCTTGCCAGATTTGGATGATCATTTGACTTTATTGAGTAATAGCAAACTATTTATCGTTTTAGATTTAGCTCATGGATACTTACAAGTTCCATTGTCAAAAGAAGCGAGAGAAAAGACAGCTTTCATTACCCCGGACGAGACAGGAGAATTCACCAGAATGATTTTTGGACTAATGAATGCCCCGTTTTATTTTTCGAAGCTAATGCAAAAGGTGTTGGGACCCTTAAGAAATAAGACAGTTTTATTCTATCTTGATGATGTTTTAATACCAGGTGAGAATTGGAAAATTTTAAAAGAAAAATTGAGATATGTCTTACAAGCTTTAAGACAAGCCGGACTGACAATTAAATTAACAAAATGTGAATTTTTGAAAACAAAAGTAACATATTTGGGTATACAGATATCAAGCAAAGGAATTGAACCAGGTGAACGCAAAGTAGAAGGCATAAAGAAGTTTCCCGTGCCAACAACTGTTCAACAAGTGAGGCGATTTCTAGGTCTGACCAGCTTTTTCAGACGTTTTGTTACGAATTTTGCAAAAATAGCTCGACCACTGTATGATCTCTTAAAGAAGAACGTAAAGTTTCAGTGGAGTGAAAAAGAAAACCAAGCATTTATAAAACTGAAGGAAGCTTTACTGGGAAAGCCAATACTACAAATATTTGACCCATCCAAAGGGACGGAATTGCATACGGACGCCTCAGCAGAAGGGATTGCAGCGATGTTATTGCAAGGAGATTCACCACGGACCACGAAATTAGTCTATGCTATAAGTAGAAGAACAAGTGAAGCCGAAAGAAGGTATCATTCCAGTAAACTTGAACTATTAGCCATAGTTTGGGCACTTGACCGATTAAGGATGTTACTTATTAACATACCATTCACTGTTGTGACCGACTGTCAATGTTTAATTTACCTGAATGCCAATAAAACCAGGAATCCGCAAGTCATTCGTTGGTACAGCCTTTTATGTGACTTTGACTTTAATATTATTCATCGGCCAGGTGAGAAAATGTCCCACGTAGATGCCCTAAGTAGAGCTCCTGTTGAAGAATCACAAGAAGAGAATTTTCTTTTAGAAAAGGCAACAGTATTCCAGATAATTAATGAAGACGATGAAATTTTACTATATCAACAAACCGATGAAGCCCTACAACAGAAGATATTAATTTTAAAAAAACTAGAGATTGAAAGGACAACTTATGAGAAAAGCCAAGTTAAAGATTACAAGTTAAAAGATGGATTGTTATATAAGAAAGAAGGTGAAAAACTACTATATGCAGTACCAAAAGCATTAAGAAAGAGTTTCGCCATAAGATATCATGATATGGCCGGACACTTTGGCATTGATAGGACAGTAAAGAAGGTAAAGAACTTCTACTATTTTTCTGGAGTAAAACGATATATCAGACAGCACATTCGGTCTTGTTTACATTGTATAGCCACCAAAGTACAAACTGGAAAGCAAGTCGGTGAATTACACCCGATCAAGCCAGGACAAAGACCATTTTCAGTAATACATATTGATCATATTGGACCATTTGTGACAAGTCGACTAAACAATAAATGTATTTTGATAGTTATAGACAACTTAACCAAATTTGTACGATTGTATGCAGTAAAGGATACAAAAGTAGAAAGAGTAACAAAGGTATTAGAAGATTTTATAATGGATTTTGGAGCTCCAGATAGAATCATTTCTGACAGAGGAAGTTGCTTTACCAGCCACAAGTTTGATACGTTCTGTCTAAAACACGGTACTAAGCATACTCTAAACTCACCCAGACACGCGCAAGCCAATGGACAAGTAGAAAGAGTGAATAGAACCCTAATTCCAGTGATTCAGGCATACATTCAAGATCCAGAGACCACAGACTGGGATAAGAATTTAAGAAAAATAATGAGAGACCTGAATGAGTCGGTTAATAAAACTACAAATCATAGTCCATTTGAAGTCCTATATGGATACATTCCTAGACATGACGAAGGACCACTTAGCGAATTAACAATAGAACAGGACAGATACCGATTACCTAAAGAGCTACAAGATGAAGTAAGAAACAAAATCCAAGAAGAACAAGCAAATTACAAAAAAATATATGATCAGAAGAAGCTCAAAAATGTACAATATGAAGTAGGAGATATTGTTTACATGAAAACAGTCGCAGTAGCAACCGGAGAATCAACAAAGCTACAGAATAAATACCGAGGACCATTAGTCATAACTAAGGTATTACCCAGTGATACATATGGAATAGCTGATTTACGAACTTTACATGGCAGAGTAGTCGGATAATGGGCAGTAATTCTTTTGAATTTTTTTATGTCGCAAAATGCCGTTTGCAGACCCCTCTTTATCGCTAAATAACGTGAAACCGGAACGTCGGACAGAAAAACGGATTTGAACATAAAACTAAAGAATCTCAAATACTTTCTTTTTGCAATACATTTACCTATACCTAAAATAACCGGAAATTGGAAAAATTTGGGAAAAACTGAAAATTACGATTTTTCATGCAAATTTTTGACCGTTTTTAATTTTTTTCGGTGTCAAAATGGATTCAAATCGAAATCCCACGTGCCTTATCGGAAAGAGCTCGCCGAAATACGTGATAAACGAATTTTTTGGTTCGTTCATTCTTAATAGGAAATAGCAAATTGTTAGTCGTCACGGCAACGAAAAATCAAAATTATTTTCACATAAAAAAGTGGCTTGCTTCCTCTCCTTTCGATTGCCACTTCAGTCGTTTCAATCAGATAAGCCGTGCGTGAGTTAGAAATTGGCAACTTTATCCTTAATCGTTGCTATAGAAACCATGGGAATCGATTTTTCCAGATAAATTTTTGAATTATTGACCGAATTCTTCCCAGATATCAAATTTCAGCTCTCCAACTCAATAAATACCGGGAATAGCAAATTGTTCGTCGTCACCGCAACGAAATGTCAAAATTATTTTCACATAAAAAGGAGCTTATTTCCTTGCCTTTCGATTGCCACCTCACTCGTTTCAATCAGATAAGCCATTCGCGAGGTAAAAATGATCAACTTTATACTCAATCGTTGCTATGGTAATCATCGGAATCAAAATTTATACAAATATTTTCGAATGATTGACCGAATTCTACCCAGATATCAAATTTCAACTCTCCAACTCAATAAATACCGGGAATAGCAAATTTTTCGTCGTCACGGCAACGGAAACTCAAAATTATTTTCACATAAAAAAGTAGATTACTTCCTTGCCAATCGATTGTCACCTCACTCGTTTCAATCATATCAGCTGTGCGTGAGTTAAAAATTGTCAACTTTATCCTTAATCGTTGCTATAGAAACCACGCGAATCAAAATTTTACATATATAATTTTTAATGATTGACCGAATTCTTCCCATATATCAAATTTCAACTCTCCAACTCAGTAAATAACGAAGATAGCTAGTTGTTCGTCGTCATGCCAACGAAATGTCGAAATTATTTTGAAATAAGAAAATAGCTTACCTCCTCCCGTTTCGATTGCCACATCAATCGTTTCAATCAAATAAGCCGTTCTCAATTAATAACAAATCCAAGCAAAATTTAAATCGGACCCGTCATTGTGATTTACCCCGTATATTACCTAATGGAATAATACATTTCTATGATGCTTTGTAGCGTCATCGAAAAATCGTTAAATATGGTATTTGATGACTAATTCTTCAAATTATATGTTCCGGAATTGACACTGGAAGGTCTATAGAGGCCTTGCCCCGTATTTTTAAAGCCGAAACCGGTTCAGAAACCTTAAAATTCTCGCAAGAAAAACCGGCATTTTGGCGACATTTTGACACCATATTTTAATACATTTTTCCATATAAAACTGATTTGGAAATGCATTTGCACGGTCTCAGAAAGATTAAAAAATTGGTATTTAATGCTTAAATCGTCCAATGAAATGCACCGTAATTAAAAATATCAAGTCCATTCTGTCTTTTCCATGTATATTCCAAACCGAAATCGGTTCAGGAAGCTTCCAATATCGCTACACAAACTGGCATTTCTGCATAATTCTGACAGGTCATATTTTAATTTCGACGTAAAGATAGGCTACATCAATTGATTTTCCAAGGCAGACTATTAAAATATGCATTTTTAAAAAAATTTCCTGCAACGATACTAAAAAAGCTTTTTATTTATAACTTTAACGAAAAAACATGGAATTTTAATTAGTTAGTGTTCTCAGATGATGGAGGAAGGAAATAATCCAAAAAAGAGCTGTTAAATAAGCGAGATAATATATAATAATGCGATTTAAAGATGATTTTGGTTGAAAAAAATAGAAAAAATGAGTTTTTACCCCCTAAATGCGGCCCTGGATCACCCATTCGGGATTCATTTTAAAGCCTGATTATATCCCCAAGGGATAGCGTTGAAAAAGTTGTAAGAAATTAGATAGGAAAAGATACAGAGTGATTCAAATGTAGAGATGTCATGAAAAAAAATGGTTAAAAACCGAAATTTAATTATCGATTGCTCCTTTCCTATTAAGAATTAAGGAACCAAAAAATATGTCTGCAACGTAGTTCAGCGAGGTCTTTCCGATGAGGTACCTGGGATTTCGATTTGAATCCATTTTAACCCCGAAATAATTAAAAACCGTCAACAATTTGTACGAAAAAACGTAATTTCCACTTTTTCACAAATTTTTCCAATTTCCAGTCGTTTTAGGTATAGGTAAATGTATTCCAAAAACAAAGTATTTGAGATTCTTTAGCTTCATGTTCAAATACGTTTTTCTGTTCGAGGTTCCGGCTTCACGTTATTCAGCGCCAAAAAGGGGTCTACAAAGGGCATTTTTTGACATAAAAAAATTCAAAAGAATTACTTCCCATTTTCCGAATACCGCCAATTTCAATAGGGTTCGGAAGACCCCGGTCCTCTACAACCTTCGAAAATTTAAATCGATTTAATTAACTTTTGCGACCTGTATCGTACGAAATCGCGGAAATTTCGAATTTGACGTTTAATAACTCCGAAACGCGACATCCTGTATAACTGAATTTTTTATCGAAGCTAGATGCACTATCCCTCTATTAACCCAGAAAATTTGATCGCTCCCCCTCTAACCGTCTTCGAGAAAAACAATTGAGAATGTGAAAATACCGGATTCTACGGCAACCGACACACATTTTTCACGGACGCACAGTAAATCGCCTAATACAAGCTAGGTGGACGAAAGTCAGTTCAAAGAATCAATTAGTTAATGATCCCATAACAATAACAACCCAGGTAATAATTATGGCAAACATTAAAAACCGATTAGCCATAAGATGTTGAAGTGAAGTGATCAGGTAATTCCATTTATGTAAACAATTTAGTTGCAATTTTGCAGTGTTTTCGATCGCATCTAAAAATATTTGTAGTGAACAATATTACTGTTGCTGTGATGGATTTTACTTTAGAGGGTATGTATTTTTTTATTTTATTTAAAAGTTGATTCAAATGAGAAACAATATGTGTTAGAATAGGTTTTGAAAAAAACCAGGTACAAAGTGTAATATTTTTTTCGTTTCTAAATTTTCAACGTATGCAACTTTTTTTATCCACACATATCCAGGCTAATTTTTTGACATTGTATAGCGACAATCCTAAGCTGTACAATGACGTATAAATGAGCACCACATCGAACCCCCATTATTTGATTTTATGTTTTTTTCAGATCGTGTGCTCTATTTAAAAAATGGAATTATTTGAAGAATGGCGGAAATATAAGAAAGAAGAACGAAATTGTCGTCTAGTGGATTTCATTATGAAAAAATTTAGCATTACGGATGTGACTCCTGATTCGCAGAGCAATATACAATTAAAAATTTCAAGTGTTTCTTCAAAATTCTCTGAAAAGTGGGCTGCAGCAAATTTTATGATGGCCAGTTTTTTAAATAAAAATAAAAGTTGGTTAGAGGGCGCACATATAGAATTTAATATAAGTATGTATCATCCCTGTGCTTCCTTACCATCTGGAGGACGTCGGCCTCAAGGTCGGCCTCATTTAGACCCTTCATATTATAATACATTTCTCCGTATAAAACAGATTTTGAAATGCATTTGCATGGTCTCAGAAAGATAAAAAAATTGGTATTCAATGCTTAAATCGTCCAATGAAATGCACCGTAATTAAAAATATAAAGTCCATTCTGTCTTTTCCATGCATATTCCAAGCCGAAATCGGTCCAGGGTCTTTCCAATATCACTACAAAAACTGGCATTTTTGCATAATTCTGAGAGGTCATATTTTAATTTCGACGTAAAGATAGGCTGCATCAATTGATTTTCCAAGGCAGACTATTAAAATTTGCATTTTTAAAAAAATTTCATGCAACCATACTAAAAAAGCCTTTTATTTATAACTTTAACGAAAAAATATGGAATTTTAATTAGTGTGGAGTGTTCTCAGATGATGAGGGAATTAAATAAACCAAAAAAGAACTGTTAAATAACAGAAATAATATATAATAATGCCCTTTAAAGATGAATCTTGGTTGAAAAAAATAGAAAAAATAAGTTTTTACCTCCTAAATCCGGTCCTGGATCACCCGTTCGGGATTCATTTTAAAGCCTGATTATATCCCCAAGGGATAGCGTTGAAAAAGTTGGAAGAAATTAGATAGGAAAAGATACAGAGTGATTCGAATGTAGAGATATCATGAAAAAAAATGTTTAAAAAACGAAATTTAATCGTCGATTGCTCCTTTCCTATTAAGAACGAAGGAACTAAAATATATGTTAATAACGTAGTTCGACGAGCTTTTTGCATGCAAAAACGTAATTTCCAGTTCTCCCAAATTTTTCCAATTTCCAGTGGTTTTAGGTATTGGTAAATGTATTGCAAAACGAAAGTATTTGAGATTGTTTAGTTTTATGTTCAAATACGTTTTTCTGTCCGACAGTCCGGCTTCGACTTATTTAGCGCCAAAAAGGAGTCTGCAAACGGCATTTTTCCACATAAAAAAATTCAAAAGAATTACTTCTCATTTTCCGAATACCGCCAGTTTCAATAGTGGTGTGGAGCTCCCGGTCCTCTACAACCTCCGAAAATCTAAATCGATTTAATTCAGTTTTGCGACCTGTAATCGATCCCATACGAATTCGCGGAAATTTCGACTTTGACGTTTAATAACTCGGAAACGGAACAACCTGTATAGCTGAAATTTTTACCGAAGCTAGCCGCACTATCCCCCTATTAACCCAGAAAATTTGAACTTCCCACCTGCAACCATCTCGGAGAAAAAAATTGAGATTGCCGAAAAACAGAATTGGACAACATACGAACATTTTTCTGACCAAGGGCTCGGTATATAGACCGGCCTGAAAGGCGGTCTATAACTAGATTGCGTAGACCGCCTAATCGCCCCCGAGGGGGCTCTATAAGGTTGGTAATATCATCATTGTCACGCCCTGAAAATTTCGTGTTGCTAGAGCATGTATTAAGGAAGATATCGCACTCCTTCGGACTGATGATGCAGAATAGACCGCCTTTCGTAACCGTGTCGCTACACACATACAAACACCACACGTAGAAACTATTTTGCCAACAAAAAACTTTTCGGACATACATACAAACATAAACACATATTAATACAAATGTATTCGATTTGCGTGAAATCCGACAAAATAAAGTTTATCTAAGTAATAATAGGAGTTCCATACCAAGACTTTTCGGACACCCAGTATACATTCAAACTAACACCCACACGTTTAAATAGGAATATAGTCGATTTAATTAAAATCCCAGTTAATCAGGTTTATCTCGGTACTAGTAGAAGTATTTGCCCATACCAAGACTTTTCACCCTGTATACATATATACAACACATATAAAAACAAATATAATCGCTTTGCATGAAATCCGGTTTAATTACATTTATCCTGGTACTACTAGGAGCATTTGGTCCAACCAAGACTTTTTGGACAGCCTGTATACAAACATATATCTCTGTACACATAGAAATGCAAATATATACGATTTGCTTTAAATCCGACAATTAAGTTTATCTTTGTACAAATAGCAAAGGTATTTGTCCATACAAAGACTTTTCGGACACCCTGTACTATACATACAAACATATAAACAACCACACAAAGGAATAAAAACTTTATGATTTCCTTGATATGAGACTCAATTAAGTTTATTTTCGTGCTAATGACAAAGATATTTGCGCATACAAAGACTTTTCGGACACCCTGTAGGCATATACACAATCACCCACATGCCGAAAGGTCTAAAATGTACTTTCGAATCGTTCTGGTTACTTTAAAACGATCCGAGTCAATTCATTTCCCTAGAATTAAATTTGGCAAAGATATTTCTGCATACAAAGACTTTTTGGACATTCTGTATACATACCAACATATAAACAACCACACAAAGGAATAAAAACTTTACGATTTCCTTGAAATAAGACTCATTTAAGTTTTTCTTCGTGCTAATGACAAATATATTTGCGCATACAAAGACTTTTCGGACACCCTGTAGGCATATACACAATCACCCACATGCCGAAAGGTCTAAAATGTACTTTCGAATCGTTCTGGTTACTTTAAAACGATCCGGGTCAATTCATTTCCCTAAAATTAAATTTGGCAGATATTTCCGCATACAAAGACTTTTTGGACATTCTGTATACATACCAACATATAAACAACCACACAAAGGAATAAAAACTTTACGATCTCCTTGAAATAAGACTCATTTAAGCTTTTCTTCGTGCCAATGACAAAGATATTTGCGCATACAAAGACTTTTCGGACACCCTGTAGACATATATACAATCAGGCACATGCCGGAAGGGATAAAATGTATTTTTGAATCGTTCTGGTTACTTTAAAACGATCCGAATCAAGCCATTTCCCTAAAATTAAATTAAAATTATTCAATAATAATTAATATATTGTCCCAAAGGTACACACGCTCATTGTTAGAAAATAAAATGCATATTTTTCGATGCCACTGAGCTCCATTTTAGAATCTTCAATGATGTTTTGCTGCGTCATAGGAAAATCGATTAAAATGGTATTTAATCGGTATAATATGACATGAAATGTCTGTGTACATAAAGCATAAGGTCCCTAAAATCGTTGCCCGGTAAATTTCAAGCCAAACTTGGTCCAGATTCCTTCCCATCTCGCTACAAAATGCTGACATTTTAGCCAAATTGTGACATTTCATACATTATAATTAAATGAATACATTTCCCCGTATAGAAATTGATTTTTAAATGCATTTGCAGGGCCTCAGCAATATCAATGAAATTGGTATTTAATGCTTAAATCGTCCAATGAAATGTACCGTAATTAAAAATATAAAGTCCGTTTTACCTTTGCCATGTACATTTCAAGCCGAAATCGGTTCAGGAAGCTTCCAATATCGCTACAAAAACTGGTATTTTCATTACATTTTGACAGGTCATATTTTAATTTCGATGTAAAGAGAGTCCGTTTCATTTGTTTCTCCAAGGCAAGGCATTTAAAATATGTACTTTTTAAAATTTTTCCTGCAGCGATGCGAAAAAAGGTATTTAACTTTAACGAAAAATATGGAATTTTAATTAGGAGTGTTCTCAGATGATAAGGGATGAAAATAAACCAAAAAAGAATCGTTAAATAAGAGAAATAATATATAATAATGCCCTTTAAAGATGAGTTTTGGTTGAAAAAAACAGAAAAAATGAGTTTTTACCTCCTAAATCCGGCCCTGGATCATCCATTCGGGATTCATTTTAAAGCCTGATTATATCCTCAAGGGATAGCATTGAAAAAGTTGGAAGAAATTAGATAGGAAAAGATACAGAGTGATTCAAATGTAGAGATGTCATGAAAAAAAATGGTAAAAAATCGAAATTTAATTGTCGATTGCTCCTTTCCTATTAAGAATGAAGGAACCAAAAATTATGAAAATTACGTATTTTGGCGAGCTCTTTCCGATGAGGCACATGCGATTTCGATTTGAATCCATTTTGACCCGGAAAAAAATTAAAAACCGTTAAAGATTTACATCAAAAATCGTAATTTTCAGTTTTTCCCAAATTTTTCCAATTTCCAGTCGTTTTAGGTATAGGTAAATGTATTGCAAAAAGAAAGTATTTGAGATTCTTTAGTTTTATGTTCAAATCCGTTTTCTGTCCGACGCTGCGTTTTCGAGCAATGTAGAATTGAATATGGGTCTGCAAGTGCCATTTTTCGACATAAAAAAATTCAAAAGAATTACTTCCCATTTTCCGAATACCGCCAATTTCAATAGGGTTCTGAAGCTCCCGGTCCTCTACAACCTCCGAAAATTTAAATCGATTTAATTAAGTTTTGCGACCTGTATCGTGTCCCATACGAAATCGCGGAAATTTCGACTTTGGCGTTTAATAACTACGAAACGGGACACCCTGTATAACTGAATTTTTTATCGAAGGTAGATGCACTATCCCTCTATTAACCCAGAAAATTTGACTGCCTCACCTCTAACCGTTTTCGAGAAAAAAATTGAGAATGGGCAAATAGCGGATTCCACGACAACCGGCGAACATTTTTCACTCACGGGGCGTTATATAGAGCGGCCTGAAAGGCGCTCTATAACTAGTACGGGTAGACCGCCTAATCGCCCCCCGAGGGGCTCTATAAGGTCGGTAATATCATCATTGTCATGCCCTGAGAATTTCGTGTTTCTAGGCCATGTATTAAGGAAGATATCACACTCCTACGGACTGATGATGCAGAATAGACCGCCCTTCGTAACCATGTCGCTACACACATACAAACACCACACGTAGAAACTATTTTTGCCAACAAAAAACTTTTCGGACACCCTGTATACATACATACAAACATAAACACATATTAATACAAATATATTCGATTTGCGTGAAATCCGACCTAATAAAGTTTATCTAAGTAATAATAGGAGTATTTGCCCATACCAAGACTTTTTGGACACCCTGTATACATTCAAACTAACACCCACACGTTTAAATAAGAATAAGGTCGATTTACTTAAAATCCGAATTAAGTAGGTTTATCTCGGTACTAGTAGAAGTATTTGCCCATACCAAGACTTTTCGGACACTCTGTATACATACATACAAACATAAACACATATTAATACAAATATATTTGATTTGCTTGAAATCCGACCTAATAAAGTTTATCTAAGTAATAATAGGAGTCCCATACCAAGACTTTTCGGACACCCTGTATACATTAAAACTAACACCCACACGATTAAATAGGAATATAGTCGATTTAATTAAAATCCGAATTAATTAAATTTATCTTGGTACTAGTAGAAGTATTTGCCCATACTAAGACTTTTCGGACACCCTGTATACGTATATACAACACATATAAAAACAAATATAATCGATTTGCATGAAATCCGGTTTAGTTACATTTATCCTGGTACTACTAGGAGTATTTGCTCCATCCAAGACTTTTTGGACAGCCTGTATAGAGACATATATCTCCGTACTCATAGAAATGCAAATATATACGATTTGCTTTAAATCCGACAATTAAGTTTATATTTGTACAAATAGCAAAGGTATTTGTCCATACAAAGACTTTTCGGACACCCTGTATACATACATACCAACACAATACAACACGGCACATAGTAATTTAAATATTTTCGATTTTCTTGAAAACTCAGTTAAGTTTATCTTCGTACGAATGGCAAAGAGACAGAGCATACAAAGACTTTTTGGACAATCTGTGTACATACAAAAACAACCTCACAAAGGAATAAAAAATTTACGATTTCCTTGAAGTAAGACTTATTTAAGTTTTTCTTCGTGTTAATGACAAAGATATTTGCGCATACAAAGACTTTTCGGACACCCTGTAGACATATATACAATCACGCACTTGTCGAAGGGTATAAAATGTATTTTCGAATCGTTCTCTTTACTTTAAAACGATCCGAATCAATTCATTTCCCTAAAATTAAATTACAATTATTTAATAATAATTAATATATTGACCCAAAGGTATACACGCTCATGCTTAGGAAATAAAATGCATATTTTTGGATAATATAACGAATTTGTCGATGCCACTGAGGGCAATATTAGAATCTTCAATGATGTCTTGTAGCGTCATCGGAAAACCGATTAAATTGGTATTTAAAGCCAAATTTATCAAATGAAATGTCTTTCTACCGACAGTATAAGGTCCCTAATTCCCTTGCCCGGTAAATTCCAAGCCGAAATCGGCCCTGGAACCTTCCAATATCGCTACAAAAACTGGTATTTTCATGACATTCTGACAAGAGAGCCCGTTCAATTGTTTTTCCAAGGCCAGACTTTTAAAATATGCAGTTTTTAAAATTTTTCCTGCCCCGATGCAAAAAGAAGTTTTTTATAACTTTAACGAATAAGAAATAACGAAAAAATTTGGAGTTTTAATTAGTTATTAGTGTTCTTAGATGATCAGGGAAGAAAATAAACCAAAAAAGAATCGTTAAATAAGAGAAATAATATAGAATAATGCCTTTTAAAAATGAATTTTGATGGAAAAAACAGAAAAAATGAGTTTTTACGCCCTAAATCCGGTCCTGGATCAGCCATTCGGGAATCATTTTAAAGCCTGATTATATCCCCAAGGGATAGCGTTGAAAAAGTTGGAAGAAATTAGATAGGAAAAGATACAGAGTGATTTAAATGTAGATGTCATGAAAAAAAAATGGTTAAAAACCAAAATTTAATTATCGATTGCTCCTTTCCTATTAAGAATAAAGGAACCAAAAAAACTTTTACAACGTAGTTCGGCGAGCTCTTTCCGATATGGTACATGGGATTTCGATGTGGATCCATTTTGACCCGAAAAAAATTAACAACTGTCAAAAATTTGCATGAAAAGGCGTAATTTCCAGTTTTTCCTAAATTTTTCCAATTTTCAGTCGTTTTAGGTATAGGTAAATGTATTACAAAAAGAAAGTATTTGAGATTCTTTAGTTTTATGTTCAAATACATTTTTCTGTCCGATGTTCCGGCTTCGACTTATTAAGCGCCAAAAATGGCTCTGCAAAGGCCATTTTTCGACATAAAAAAATTCAAAAGAATTACTTCCCTTTTTCCGAATACCGCCAGTTTCAATAGGGTTCTGAAGCTCCCGGTCCTCCACAACCTCCGAAAATTTAAATCGATTTAATTAAGTTTTGCGACCTGTAATCGATCCCATAGGAAATCGCTGAAATTTCGACTTTGATGTTTAATAACTCCGAAACGGTACACCCTGTATAACTGAATTTTTTATAGAGGCTAGCCGCACTATCCCTCTATTAACCCAGAAAATTTGGTTGCCCCCCTCTAACTGTTTTCCAGAAAAAAATTTAAAATGTGAAAATGTCGAAACGGACAACATACATACATACACACATTTTTCTGACCAAACAGGGGGTATATAGACCGAGCCTGAAAGGCGGTCTATAACTAGGGTGCATAGACCGCCTAATAGCCCCCCGAGGGGGCTCTATAATGTCGGTAATATCATCATTGTCACGCCCTAAAAATTTCGTGTTGCTAGGCCATGTATTAAGGAAGATATCATACTCCTTCGGACTGATGATGGAGAATAGACCGCCCTTCGTAACCGTATCGCTACATACATACAAACACCTACACGTAGAATCTACTTTTGTCAACAAAAAGGCTTTTGGGACACCCTGTATACATACATACAAACATAAACACATATTAATACAAATATATTCGATTTGCTTGAAGACCTAATAAGGTTTATCTAAGTACTAATAGGAGTATTTGCCCATACCAAGACTTTTTGGACACCCTGTATACATTCACACTAACACTCACACCTCTAAATAGGAATATAGTCTTGAGAACCGACTCAATTAAGTTTGCCTTTATACTAATGACAAATATATTTGCGCATACAAAGACTTTTTTGACATTCTGTATACATACAAACATATAAACAACCACACAAAGCAATGCACAATTTACGATTTCCTTGAAATAAGTCTCAATTAAGTTTATCTTCGTGCTAATGACGAAGATATTTGCGCATACAAAGACTTTTCGGACACCCTGTAGACATATATACAATCACCCACATCATGCCGAAAGGTATAAAATGTATTTTCGAATCGTTCTAGTTACTTTAAAACATTAATAGCAAATCTAAGCAAAATTTAAATCAGACCCGTCATTGTGATATACCCCGTATATTACCTAATAGAATAGCCTTTCGTTGATGCTTTGCCGCGTCATCGAAAAATTGTTAAAATTGGTATTTAATTACTAATTCTTCAAATTATATCTTCCGGAATCCACATAGGAAGGTCTATAGAGGCGTTGCCACTGATATCTCAATGAAAAAAAATTGTGCATACATATTCTGAACGTAGCTTCTTTCAATCTAAGAAACCGTTCGCGAGTTGTAAGTTGTTAACTTTATCCCTAATCGTTGCTATGGCAATCATCAAAATTGAAAATTGCAAAATATTTTTCAATGATTGACCGAATTCTACTTAGATGCGAAATTTCTACTCTGCAACCCAATAAATGTCGGAGAAATCAAATTGATCGTCGTCATGACTACCAAAAATCGAAATTATTTTCAAATAAAAACGTAGTGTACTTACATCCCTTTGGATAGCCACCTCACTTGTTCCAACCGCAGAAGGCGTCCGCGAGTTATTAATTGTCAACTTTATCCTTAATCGTAGCTATGCCAACCATGGGAACCGATTTTTCCACATATATTTTTGAATGATTTACCTAATTCTTTCCAGATATCAAATTTCAGCTCTCCAATTCAATAAATACCGAGAATAGCAAATTGTTCGTCGTCACGGCAACGAAATGTCAAAATTATTTCCACATAAAAAAGGGGCTTACTTCCTTGCCTTTCGATTGCCACCTCACTCGTTTCAATCAGATAAGCCGTTCGCGAGTTAAAAATGATCAACTTTATACTCAATCGTTGCTATGGTAATCATCGGAATCAAAATTTATAAAAAATATTTTTGAATGATTGACCGAATTCTACCCAGATATCAAATTTCAACTCTCCAGCTCAATAAAAATAATGGAAATAGCAAACTGTTCGTCGTCATGGCAACGAAATGTCAAAATTATTTTCATATACAAAGCAGCTTACTTCGTTCCCTTTCGATTGCCACCTCACTCGTTTCAATCAGATAAGTCGTGCGTGAGTTAGAAATTGTCAACTTTATCCTTAATCGTTGCTATAGAAACCACGCGAATCAAAATTTTACATAAAATATATAATTTTGAATGATTTACCGAAATCTTCCCATTTATCAAATTTCAACTCTCCAGCTCAATAAATATCGGAAATACCAAATTTTTCGTCGTCATGCCAACGAAATGTGAAATTATTTTCAAATAAGAAAATTGCTTACCTCCTCCCCTTTCGATTGCCACATCAATCGTTTCAATCGAATAAGCCGTTCTCAATTAATAACAAATCTAAGCAAAATTTAAATCAGAACCGTCATTGTGATATACCCCGTATAGTACCTAATGGAACAAAACCTTTATATGATGTTTTGTAGCGTCATCGAACAATTGTTAAAATTGGTATTTAATGTGTAGTTCTTCAAATTACATGTTCCGGAATTCACACGGGAAGGTCTATAGAGGCCTTGCCCTGTATTTTTCAAGCAGAAAACGGTTCAGGAACCCGAAAATCTCGCAAGAAAAACTGTCATTTTTGCGACATTTCGACCCTTCATATTTTAATACATTTCTCCGTATAAACTGATTTTCAAATGCATTTGCACCGTCTCAGAAAGATCAAAAAAATTGGTATTTAATGCTTAAATCGTCCAATGAAATGCACCGTAATTAAAAATATAAAGTCCATTCTGTCTTTTCCATGTATATTCCAAGCCGAAATCGGTCCAGGATCTTTCCAATGTCACTACAAATTCTGGCATTTTTGCATAATACTGACAAGTCATATTTTTAATTTCGATGTAAAGATAGGCTGCTTCAACTGATTTTCCAAGGCAGACTATTAATATATGCATTTTTAAAAAATTTTCCTGCAGCGAAGCAAAAAAACCTTTTTATTTATAACTTTAACGAAAAAATATGTAATTTTAATTAGTGTGGAGTATTCTCAGATGATGGGGGAAGGAAATAATCCAAAAAAGAACTGTCAAATAAAAGAAATAATATATAATAATGCCCTTTAAACGTATGAATGAAAGTCTACTTGTCAGGGGTACATATAAATATGCAAAAATTGAGAATAAATTCTCCAACCACCTGAAAATTCCTTATACAATAAGGATTTCAACAAATAATGGTAAAACAGCTATTCTCCGGGCTATATGCCCCTCCGAGCGCTGAATTACATACCAAAATTTGCCGTATTTTCTTCTAACACAGTTAGATAAGAAAATACTGTTTCAAATGCAAGAAACTACCAGGAAGAAGGAAGCTTTTTCTTTAGTTAGAATGTCGTCACCTGCAGACCGGTTTCGAACTCGTTGGTTCTCATCAGCTTACCATCATTTGTTGAAATCCTTATTGTATAAGGAATTTTCAGGTGGTTAGAGAATTTATTCTCAATTTTTGCATATTTATATGTACCCCTGACAAGTAGACTTTCATTCATACGTTTGATAATGTTACCTTACGGTAAACTCTACTCTGAATGCTTGAAACTGCTAATGGATGGCGCTGCCTGTGTCTCACTGCTTATGCAGTACGACAGTTGTAGCTTTAAGGAATTACTTTTTCGGAAGGTTGGTATGTTCGTCTATCCTGTACTGATGAGAACCAACGAGTTCGAAACCGGTCTGCAGGTGACGACATTCTAACTAAAGAAAAAGCTTCCTTCTTCCTGGTAGTTTCTTGCATTTGAAACAGTATTTTCTTATCTAACTGTGTTAGAAGAAAATACCCATCCCCACCCAACCCAACCCAACCCAACCCAACCCAACCTGAAAATTCCTTATACAATAAGAATTTCAACAAATGATGGTAAAACAGCTATTCTCCGGGCTATATGCCCCTCCGAGCGCTGAATTACATACCAAAATTTGCCGTATTTTCTTCTAACACAGTTAGATAAGAAAATACTGTTTCAAATGCAAGAAACTACCAGGAAGAAGGAAGCTTTTTCTTTAGTTAGAATGTCGTCACCTGCAGACCGGTTTCGAACTCGTTGGTTCTCATCAGTTTACCATCATTTGTTGAAATCCTTATTGTATAAGGAATTTTCAGGTGGTTAGAGAATTTATTCTCAATTTTTGCATATTTATATGTACCCCTGACAAGTAGACTTTCATTCATACGTTTGATAATTTTACCTTACGGTAAACTCTACTCTGAATGCTTGAAACTGCTAATGGATGGCGCTGCCTGTGTCTCACTGCTTATGCAGTACGACAGTTGTAGCTTTAAGGAATTACTTTTTCGGAAGGTTGGTATGTTCGTCTATCCTGTACTGATGAGAACCAACGAGTTCGAAACCGGTCTGCAGGTGACGACATTCTAACTAAAGAAAAAGCTTCCTTCTTCCTGGTAGTTTCTTGCATTTGAAACAGTATTTTCTTATCTAACTGTGTTAGAAGAAAATACGGCAAATTTTGGTATGTAATTCAGCGCTCGGAGGGGCATATAGCCCGGAGAATAGCTGTTTTACCATCATTTGTTGAAATCCTTATTGTATAAGGAATTTTCAGGTGGTTAGAGAATTTATTCTCAATTTTTGCATATTTATATGTACCCCTGACAAGTAGACTTTCATTCATACGTTTGATAATTTTACCTTACGGTAAACTCTACTCTGAATGCTTGAAACTGCTAATGGATGGCGCTGCCTGTGTCTCACTGCTTATGCAGTACGACAGTTGTAGCTTTAAGGAATTACTTTTTCGGAAGGTTGGTATGTTCGTCTATCCTGTACTGATGAGAACCAACCAGTTCGAAACCGGTCTGCAGGTGACGACATTCTAACTAAAGAAAAAGCTTCCTTCTTCCTGGTAGTTTCTTGCATTTGAAACAGTATTTTCTTATCTAACTGTGTTAGAAGAAAATACGGCAAATTTTGGTATGTAATTCAGCGCTCGGAGGGGCATATAGCCCGGAGAATAGCTGTTTTACCATCATTTGTTGAAATCCTTATTGTATAAGGAATTTTCAGGTGGTTAGAGAATTTATTCTCAATTTTTGCATATTTATATGTACCCCTGACAAGTAGACTTTCATTCATACGTTTGATAATTTTACCTTACGGTAAACTCTACTCTGAATGCTTGAAACTGCTAATGGATGGCGCTGCCTGTGTCTCACTGCTTATGCAGTACGACAGTTGTAGCTTTAAGGAATTACTTTTTCGGAAGGTTGGTATGTTCGTCTATCCTGTACTGATGAGAACCAACGAGTTCGAAACCGGTCTGCAGGTGACGACATTCTAACTAAAGAAAAAGCTTCCTTCTTCCTGGTAGTTTCTTGCATTTGAAACAGTATTTTCTTATCTAACTGTGTTAGAAGAAAATACGGCAAATTTTGGTATGTAATTCAGCGCTCGGAGGGGCATATAGCCCGGAGAATAGCTGTTTTACCATCATTTGTTGAAATCCTTATTGTATAAGGAATTTTCAGGTGGTTAGAGAATTTATGCCCTTTAAAGATGAATTTTGGTTGAAAAAAATAGAAAAAATGAGTTTTTACCCCCTAAATCCGGCCCTGGATCACCCATTCGGGATTCATTTTGAACCCTGATTATATCCCCAAGGGATAGCGTTGAAAAAGTTGGAAGAAATTAGATAGGAAAAGATACAGAGTGATTCGAATGTAGAGATGTCATGAAAAAGAATCGTAAACAATCGAAATTTAATCGGCGATTGCTCCTTTCCTATTAAGAATGAAGGAACCAAAAAATATGCAAAGTACGTATTTCGGCGAGCTCTTTCCGATAAGGCACATGGGATTTCGATTTGAATCCATTTTCACCCCGATAAAAATTAAAAACCGTCAAAAATTTGCATGCAAAAACGTAATTTCCAGTTTTTCTCAAATTTTTCCAATTTCCAGTCATTATTGCAAAAAGAAAGTATTTGAGATTCTTTAGTTTTATGTTGAAATACGTTTTTCTGTCCGATGTTCCGGCTTCAACTTATTAAGCGCCAAAAAGAGGTCTACAAAGGGCATTTTTCGACATAAAAAAATTCAAAAGAATTACTTACAATTTACCGAATACCGCCAATTTCAATAGGGTTCGGAAGACCCCGGCCCTCTACAACTTCCGAAAATTTAAATCGATTTAATTAACTTTTGCGACCTGTAATCGATATCATACGAAATCGCGGAAATTTCGACTTTGAGGTTAAATAACTCCGAAACCATACACCCTGTATAACTGAATTTTTTACCGAACACTAGATACACTATCCCTCTATTAACCCAGAAAATTTGAACGTTTCACTAGCAACCATCTCAGAGAAAAAAATGGAGATTGTCGAAAAACAGAATTGGACAACCGACGAACATTTTTTTCACTCACAGCTAGGTATATAGACCGGCCTGAAAGACGGTCTATAACTAGCCTGCGTAGAGCGCCTAATCGCCCCCCCCCCCCCCCCGAGGGGCTCTATATGGTCGGTAATATCATCATTGTCATGCCCTGAAAATTTCGTGTTTCTAGGCCATGTATTAAGGAAGATATCACACTCCATCGGACTGATGATGCAGAATAGAGCGCCCTTCGTAACCGTATCGCTACATACATACAAACACCTACACGTAGAAACTATTTTTGCTAACAAAAATACGTTTCGGACACCCTGTATACATACATACAAACATAAACACATATTAATACAAATATATTCGATTTGCGTGAAATCCGACCTAATAAAGTTTATCTAAGTAATAATAGGAGTATTTGCCCATACCAAGACTTTTTGGATACCCTGTATACATTCACACTAACACTAACACGTTTAAATAGGAATATAGTCGATGCACTTAAAATCTGAATTAGTTAAGTTCATCTTGGTACTAGTGCAAGTATTTGCCCATACCAAGAATTTTTGGACACCCTGTATACATTCGCAGTAACACCCACACGTTTAAATAGGAAAATAGTCGATTTACTTAAAATTCGAATTAATTAGGTTTATCCCGGTACTAGTAGAAGTATTTGCCGATACCAAGACTTTTCGGACATCCTGTATACGTATATACAACACATATAAAAATAAATAGAGTCGATTTGCATGAAATCCGGTTTAATTACATTTATCCTGGTATTACTAGGAGTATTTGCTCCAACCAAGACTTTTTGGACAGCCAGTATACAGACATATATCTCCGTACATATAGAAATGCAAATATATACGATTTGCTTTAAATCCGACAATTAAGTTTATATTTGTACAAATAGCAAAGGTATTTGTCAATCCAAAGACTTTTCGGACACCCTGTATACATACATACCAACACAATACAACACGACACATGGTAATTTAAATATTTTCGATTTTCTTGAAAACTCAGTTAAGTTTATCTTCGAACTCATGGCAAAGATACAGAGCATACAAAGACTTTTTGGACAATCTGTATACATACAAACATATAAACAAATACACAAAGGAATAAAAAATTTACGATTGCCTTGAAATAAGACTTATTTAAGATTTTCTTCGTGTTAATGACAAAAATATTTGCGCTTACAAAGACTTCTCGGGCACCCTGTAGACATATATACAATCACCCACTTGCCGAAGGGTACAAAATGTATTTTCGAATGGTTCTCTTTACTTTAAAACGATCCGAATCAATTCATTTCCCTAAAATTAAATTAAAATGATTTAATAATAATTAATATATTGGCCCAAAGGTATACCCGCTCATGCTTTGGAATTAAAATGCATATTTTTGGATATTATAACAAACCTTTCGATGCAACTGAGCGCAATATTAGAATCTTCAATGATGTCTCGTAGCGTCATCGGAAAATCGATAAATTTGGGATTTAAAGCCAAATTTATCAAATGAAATGTCTTTCTAATGAAAGTATAAGGTCCCTAATTCCCTTGCCCGGTAAATTTCAAGCCGAAATCGGTTCAGGAAGCTTCCAATATTGCTACAAAAACTGGTATTTTCATGTCATTTTGACAGGTCATATTTTAATTTCGATGTAAAGATAGTCCGTTTCATTTGTTTCTCCAAGGCAAGCCATTTAAAATATGTACTTTTTAAAATTTTTCCTGCACCGATGCAAACAAAGCTCTTTATTTATAACTTTAACGAAAAAATATGCAATTTTACTTAGTGTAGAGTGTTCTCAGATGATAAGGGAAGAAAATAAACCAAAAAAGAACTGTTAAATCGGAGAAATAATATATAATAATGCCATTTAAAGATGAATTTTGATGGAAAAAAACAGAAAAAATTAGTTTTTACCCCCTAAATCCGGTCCTGGATCACCCGTTCGGGATTTGTTTTAAAGCCTGATTATATCCCCAAGGGATAGCGTTGAAAAAGTTGGAAGAAATTAGATAGGAAAAGATACAGTGATTCGAATGTAGAGATGTCATGAAAAAAAATCGTAAAAAATCGAAATTTAATCGTCGATTGCTCCTTTCCTATTAAGAATGAAGGAACCAAAAAATATGAAAATTACGTATTTCGGCGAGCTCTTTCCGATAAGGCACATGGGATTTCGATTTGAATCCATTTTGACCCCGACAACATTTAAAAACTGTCAAAGATTTGCATCAAAAATTGTAATTTTCAGTTTTTCCCAAATTTTTCCAATTTCCAGTCATTTTAGGTATAGGTAAATGTATCGCAAAAAGACAGTATTTGAGATTCTTTAGTTTTGTGTTCAAATCCGATTTTCTGTCCGACGCTTCGTTTTCGAGCAATGTAGAATTGAATATGGGTCTGCAAGTGCCATTTTTCGACCTAAAAAAATTCAAAAGAATTACTTCCCATTTTCCTAATACCGCCAATTTCAATAGGGTTCGGAACACCCCGATCTTCTACAACCTCCGAAAATTTAAATCGATTTAATTAAGTTTTGCGACCTGTATCGTGTCCCATACGAAATCGCGGAAATTTCGACTTTGGCGTTTAATAACTACGAAACGGAACACCCTGTATAACTGAATTTTTTATCGAAGCTAGATGCACTATCCCTCTATTAACCCAGAAAATTTGACTGCCTCACCTCTAACCGATTTCGAGAAAAAAAATTGAGAATGGGCAAATAGCGGATTCCACGACAACCGGCGAACATTTTTCACTCACGGGGCGTTATATAGAGCGGCCTGAAAGGCGCTCTATAACTAGTACGGGTAGACCGCCTAATCGCCCCCCGAGGGGGCTCTATAAGGTCGGTAATATCATCATTGTCATGCCCTGAAAATTTCGTGTTTCTAGGCCATGTATTAAGGAAGATATCACACTCCTACGGACTGATGATGCAGAATAGACCGCCCTTCGTAACCATGTCGCTACACACATACAAACACCACACGTAGAAACTATTTTTGCCAACAAAAAACTTTTCGGACACCCTGTATACATACATACAAACATAAACACATATTAATACAAATGCATTCGATTTGCGTGAAATCCGACCAAATAAAGTTTATCTAAGTAATAATAGGAGTATTTGCCCACATCAAGAAATTTTTGGACACCCTGTATACATTCAAACTAACACCCACACGTTTAAATAGGAATACAGTCAATTTACTTAAAATCCGAATTAAGTAGGTTTATCTCGGTACCTACTAGTAGAAGTATTTGGTCATACCAAGACTTTTCGGGCACCCCGTATACATACATACAAACATAAACACATATTAATACAAATATATTTGATTTGCGTGAAATCCGACCTAATAAAGTTTATCTAAGTAATAATAGGAGTCCCATACCAAGACTTTTCGGACACCCTGTATGCATTCAAACAACACCCACACGTTTAAATAGGAATATAGTCGATTTAAATAAAATCCGAATTAATTAGGTTTATCTCGGGACTAGTAGAAGTATTTGCCCATACCAAGACTTTTCGGACACCCTGTATACATATACACAATACATATAAAAACAAATATAATCGATTTGCATGAAATCCGGTTTAATTACATTTATCCTGGTATTACTAGGAGTGCTTGCTCCAACCAAGACTCTTTGGACATCCTGTATACAGACATATATCTCCGTACACATAGAAATGCAAATATATGCGATTTGCTTTAAATCCGACACTTAAGTTTATATTTGTACAAATAGCAAAGGTATTTGTCCATACACAGACTTTTCGGACACCCTGTATACATACATACCAACACAACACAACACGACACATAGTAATTTAAATATTTTCGATTTTCTTGAAAACTCAGTTAAGTTTATCTTCGTACTAATGGCAAAGATACAGAGCATACAAAGATTTTTTGGACAATCTGTATACATACAAACATACAAACAACCACACAAAGGAATACAAAATTTACGACTTCCTTGAAATAAGTCTTATATAAGTTTTTCTTCGTGTTAATGACAAAGATATTTGCGCATACAAAGATTTTTCGGATACCCTGTAGACATATATACAATCACGCACTTGCCGAAGGGTTCAAAATGTATTTTCGAATCGTTCTCTTTACTTTTAAACGATCCGAATCAATTCATTTCCCTAAAATTAAATTATAATTATTTAATAATAATTAATATATTGACCCAAAGGTATACACGCTCATGCTTAGGAAATAAAATGCATATTTTTGGATATTATAACAAATTTGTCGATGCCACTGAGCGCAATATTGGAATCTTCAATGATGTCTTGTAGCGTCATCGGAAAATCGATAAAATTGGTTTTTAAAACCAAATTTATCAAATGAAATGTCTTTCTACCGAAAGTATAAGGTCCCTAAATCCCTTGCCCGGTAAATTTCAAGCCGGAGTTGGTCCAGTCTCCCTTTTATCTCGCATCAAAATGCTGACATTTCAGCCAAATTGTCACATTTCATACATTATAATTAAATTAATACATTTTCCCGTATAGAAATTGATTTTTATAATGCAATGTAGGGTCAACAAAAATTTCAAAAAAATGATATTTAATGCCCATCTCGTGCTACGAAATGGTCCGGAATAAATAAAAAAACGTCCATTCTATCGATTCCATGTATATTCCAAGCCGAAACTGGGTCAGGATCTTTAAAATATCTCTAGAAAAACTGGATATTTTGACAGCTCATATTTAACTTCGATGTAAAGCGTCACCAGTTCAATTGTTTTTTTTATGGCATGGTTTAAAATTCGCAGTTTTTAAAATTTTTCCTGCACCGAGGGAAAAAAACCTATTTATTTATAACTTTAACGCAAAAATATGGAGTTTTAATTAGTTAGCAGTGTTCTCAGATGATGAGGGAAGAAAATAAACCAAAAAAAGAGCTGTTAAAAAAGATAAATAATATATAATAATGTCATTTAAAGATGAATTTTGATGGAAAAAAACAGATAAAATGAGTTTTTACCCCCTAAATCCGGTCCTGGATCACCCATTCGGGAATCATTTTAAAGCCTGATTATATCCCCAAGAGATAGCGTTGAAAAAGTTGGTACAAATGAGATAGGAAAAGATACAGAGTGATTTAAATGTAGAGATGTCATGAAAAAAATGGTTAAAAATCAAAATTTAATTATCGATTGCTCCTTTCCTATTAAGAATAAAGGAACCAAAAAATATGTTTATAACGTAGCTCGGCGAGGTATTTCCGATAAGGTACATGAGATTTCGATTTGGATCCATTTTGACCCCTGAAAAAATTGACAACCGTCAAAAATTTGCATGAAAAAACGTAATTTCCAGTTTTTCCCAAATTTTTCCAATTTCCAGTCGTTTTAGGTATAGGTAAATGTACTGCAAAAAGAAAGTATTTGAGATTCTTTAGTTTTATGTTCAAATACGTTTTTCTGTCCGATGTTCCGGCTTCGACTTATTCAGCGTCAAATAGGGGTCTACAAAGGGCATTTTTCGACATAAAAAAAATTCAAAAGAATTACTTCCCATTTTCCGAATACCGCCAATTTCAATAGGGTTCGGAAGACCCCGGTCCTCTACAACCTCCGAAAATTAAAATCGATTTAATTAACTTTTGCGACCTGTAATCGATATCATACGAAATGGCGGAAATTTAGACTTTGACGTTTAATAACTCCGAAACGCGACACCCTGTATAACTGAATTTTTTATCGAAGCTAGATGTACTATTCCTCTATTAACCCAGAAAATTTGAGTGCTCCCTCTCTAACCGTTTTCGAGAAAAAAAATTGAGAATGGGAAAATACCGGATTCGACGGCAACCGGCGAACATTCTTCACTGACGGGGCGTTATATAGAGCGGCCTGAAAGGCGCTCTATAACTAGTACGGGTAGACCGCCTAATCGCTCCCGAGGGGCTCTATAAGGTCGGTAATATCATCATTGTCATATCCTGAAAGATTCGTGTTTCTAGGCCATGTATTAAGGAAGATATCACACTCCTTCGGACTCATGATGGAAAATAGACCGCCCTTCGTAACCGCATCGCTACATACATACAAACACCACACGTAGAAACTATTTTTGCCAACAAAAAACTTTTCGGACACCCTGTATACATACATACAAACATAAACACATATTAATACAAATGCATTCGATTTGCGTGAAATCCGACCTAAAGTTTATCTAAGTAATAATAGGAGTATTTGCCCACATCAAGACTTCTTGGACACCCTGTATACATTCAAACTAACACCCACACGTTTAAATAGGAATACAGTCGATTTACTTAAAATCCGAATTAAGTAGGTTTATCTCGGTACCTACTAGTAGAAGTATTTGCTCATACCAATACAGTCGATTTACTTAAAATCCGAATTAAGTAGGTTTATCTCGGTACCTACTAGTAGAAGTATTTGCTCATACCAAGACTTTTCGGGCACCCCGTATACATACATACAAACATAAACACATATTAATACAAATATATTTGATTTGCGTGAAATCCGACCTAATAAAGTTTATCTAAGTAATAATAGGATTCCCATACCAAGACTTTTCGGACACCCTGTATACATATACACAATACATATAAAAACAAATATAATCGATTTGCATGAAATCTGGTTTAATTACATTTATCCTGGTATTACTAGGAGTATTTGCTCCAACCAATACTTTTTGGACAGCCTGTATACAAACATATATCTCCGTACACACGTATGAAAAATTTACGATTTCCTTGAAATAAGACTCATTGTTTTTCTTCGTGATAATGACAAAGATATTTGCGCATACAAAGACTTTTCGGACACCCTGTAGACATATATACAATCATGCACATGCCGGAAGGTATAAAATGTATTTTCGAATCGTTCTGGTTACTTTAAAACGATCCGAATCAAGTCATTTCCCTAAAATTAAATTAAAATTATTCAATAATAATTAATATATTACCCCAAAGGTATAGAAAATAAAATGCATTTTTGTGGATTTTTTCGATGCCACTGAGCTTCATATTAGAATCTCCAATGATGCTTTGTAGCGTCATAGGAAAATCGATTAAAATGGTATTTAATCGGTATATTATGAAATGAAATGTCTTTATACATAAAGTATAAGGTCCCTAAAATTATTGCCCGGTAAATTTCAAGCCGAACTTGGTCCAGACTCCTCCCAATGCCGCAACAAAATGCTGGCATTTTAGTCAAATTGTGACATTTCATCCATTATAATTAAATTAATACATTTCCCCGTATAGAAATTGATTTTGAAAGGCATTTGCAGGGTCTTAGCAAAATCAGAAAAATTGATATTTAATGCTTAAATCGTCCAATGAAATGTACCGTAATTAAAAATATAAAGCCCGTTTTACCTTTGCCATGTATATTCCAAGCCGAAATCGGTCCAGGAGCCTTCCAATATTGCAACAAAAACTGGTATTTTCATGACATTTTGACAGCTCATATTTAACTTCGATGTAAAGCGTCATCAGTTCAATTGTTTTTTTTTTCCATGGCATGGTTTAAAATTCGCAGTTTTTAAAAATTTTCCTGCACCCAAGCACAAAAAGCTATTTATTTATAACTTTAACGGTAAAATATGGAATTTTAATTATTTAGGAGTGTTCTTAGATGATTAGGGAAGAAAATAAACCGAAAAAAAATCGTTAAATAAGAGAAATAATATATAATAATGCCTTTTAAAGATGAATTTTGGTTGAAAAAAACAGAAAAATTGAGTTTTCCCCCTAAATCCGGTCCTGAATCACCCATTCGGGATTCATTTTAAAGCCTGATTATATCCCCAAGGAATAGCGTTGAAAAAGTTGTAAGAAATTAGATAGGAAAAGATACAGAGTGATTCAAATATAGAGATGTCATGAAAAAAAATCGTAAAAAATCGAAATTTAATTATCGCTTGCTCCTTTCCTATTAGGAATGAACGAACCAAAAAATATGCACATCACGTATTTCGGCGGGCTCTTTCCGATAAGGCACATGGGATTTCGATTTGAATCCATTTTGACCCCCAAAAAGATTAAAAATCGTCAAAAAATTGCACGAAAAATGGTAATCTCCAATTTTCCCAACTTTTTACAATTTCCAGTCGTTTTAAGTATAGGTAAATGTATTGCAAAAAGAAAGTATTTGAGATTCTTTAGTTTTATGTTCAAATACGTTTTTCTGTACGACGTTTCGTTTTCGAGTTATTCAATGCCAAAATGGGGTCTGCAAACGGCATATTTCGACATAAAAAAATTCAAAAGAATTACTTCCCATTTTCCGAATACCGCCAGTTTCAATAGGGTTCTGAAGCTCCCGGTCCTCCACAACCTCCGAAAATTTAAATCGATTTAATTAAGTTTTGCGACCTGTACCCGATTTCAACGGAAATCGCTGAAATTTCGACTTTGACGTTTAATAACTCCGAAACGGAACACCCTGTATAACTGAATTTTTTACCGAAGCTAGTCGCACTATCCCCCTATTAACCCAGACAATTTCGTTGCTCCCCCTCTAACTGTCTTCGAGAAAAAAAATTGAAAAGGTGAAAATGTCGAAACGGACGACAACATACGCACGCACATACGTCCGCACATACATACATGCACACATTTTTCTGACCAAGCAGGGGGTATGGAGACCGTCCCGGAACGGGCGGTCTCTAACTAGCATGCGTAGAGCGCCTAATCGCCCCCGAGGGGCTCTATAAGGTCGGTAATATCATCATTGTCATGCCCTGAAAGTTTCGTGTTTCTAGGCCATGTATTAAGGAAGATATCACACTCCTTCGGACTGATGATGCAGAATAGAGCGCCCTCCGTAACCGTATCGCTACATACATACAAACACCTACACGTAGAAACTATTTTTGCTAACAAAAATACGTTTCGGACACCCTGTATACATACATACAAAAATAAACACATATTAATACAAATATATTCGATTTGCGTGAAATCCGACCTAATAAAGTTTATCTAAGTACCTAATAATACATACCTGTATACATTCACACTAATACCCACACGTTTAAATAGGAATATAGTCGATTTACTTCAAATCCGAATTAATTAGGTTTATCTCGGTACTAGTAGAAGTATTTGCCCATACCAAGACTTTTCGGACACCCTGTATACGTATATACAACACATTTAAAAACAAATATAATCACTTTGCATGAAATCCGGTTTAATTACATTTATCATGGTACTACTAGGAGTATTTGCTCCAACCAAGACTTTTTGGACAGACATATACATATCTCCGTACACATAGAAATGCAAATATATACGATTTGCTTTAAATCCGACAATTAAGTTTATATTTGTACAAATAGCAAAGGTATTTGCCCATACAAAGACTTTTCGGACACCCTGTATACACACATACCAACACAACACAACACGACACATAGTAATTTAAACATTTTCGATTTTCTTGAAAACCCAGTTAAATTTATCTTCGTACTAATGGCAAAGATACAGAGCATACAAAGACTTTTTGGACAATCTGTATACATATAAACATATAAACAACAACACAAAGGAATACAAAATTTACGATTTCTTTGAAATAAGACTTATTTAAGTTTTTCTTCGTGTTAATGACAAAGATATTTGCGCATACAAAGACTTTTCGGACACCCTGTAGACATATATACAATCACGCACTTGCCGAAGGGTATAAAATGTATTTTCGAATCGTTCTTTTTACTTTAAAACGATCCGAATCAATTCATTTCTCTAAAATTAAATTACAATTATTTAATAATAATTAATATATTGTCCCAAAAGTATACACGCTCATGCTTAGGAAATAAAATGCATATTTTTGGATATTATAACAAATTTGTCGATGCCACTGAGCGCAATATTAGAATCTTCAATGATGTCTTGTAGCGTCATCGGAAAATCGATAAAATTGGTTTTTAAAGCCAAATTTATCAAATGAAATGTCTTTCTACCGAAAGTATAAGGTCCCTAATTCCCTTGCCCGGTAAATTTCAAGCCGAAGTTGGTCCAGACTGCTTCCAATCTCCCAAGAAACACTGGCATTTTTGCGACATTTTGACAGGTCATATTTTAATTTCGATGTAAAGAGGGTCCGTTCAATTGTTTTTTCAAGGCACGGTTTTTAATATATGTACTTTTTAAAATTTTTCCTGCAGCGATGCGAAAAAGGTATTTATTTATAACTTTAACGAAAAAATATGGAATTTTAATTAGTTAGAAGTGTTCTCAGATGATAAGGGATGAAAATAAACCAAAAAAGAATCGTTAAATAAGAGAAATAATATACTAGGGTGCATAGACCGCCGAATCGCCCCCCGAGGGGGCTCTATAAGGTCGGTAATATCATCATTGTCACGCCCTGAAAATTTCGTGTTGCTAGGCCTTGTATTAAGGAAGATATCACACTCCTTCGGACTGATGATGGAGAATAGACCGCCCTTCGTAACCGCATCGCTATATACATACAAACACCTACACGTAGAAACTATTTTTGCCAACAAAACGAATTTTCGGACACAGTGTATACATACATACAAACATAAACACATATTAATACACATATATTCGATTTGCGCAAAATCCGACCTAATAAAGTTTATCTAAGTACTAATAGGAGTATTTGGCCATACCAAGACTTTTTGGACACCCTGTAGACATTCACACTAACACCCACACGTTTAAATAGGAATAAAGTAGATTTACTTAAAATCCGAATTAATTGGGTTTATCTCGGCACTAGTAGGAGTATTTGCTCAAACAAATACGATTTGGACAACCTGTATACAAACATATAAATCCGTACACCTCGAAATGCAAATATATACGATTTACTTTAAATCCGACAATTAAGTTTATCTTTGGTACAAATAGCAAAGGTATTTGCCCGTACAAGGACTTTTCGGACACCCTGTATACATACATACAAACACAACCAGCACGACACATAATAATTTAAATATCTTCGATTTTCTTTAAAGCCGACTGTATGAAGTTTATATTCGTATTAATGGCAAATATATTTGCGCATACAAAGTCTTTTTGGATATTCGGTATACATAAAAACATATAAAGAACCACACAAAGGAATAAAAACTTTAGGATTTCCTTGATCTAAGGAAACTGGAAAAATTTGCATGACGGTTTATAATTTTTTTAGGGGTCAAAATGCAACAAATTAGATAGACAATAAAATTGTCAAACTTTTCTATAATAAACAATTTTTCGATAGGACTTATAGTTTTCGAAATATATGGGTTTAAACTTGGTAATTTTTATACATCATTTATTAAAAATATCTCCGGGAATATCAGGTTCAAAAGAAAATCAAATAGAAAAAATTATAGACCTTAACAAACTGGCACTTTTTACTAATAACCATTTTTTCAATAAATCTAACCGTTGTCGATATACGACCGATTTAATAGCAGCATTCAAAATTTTATGTAAATTTTCAGAAATTTTATTTTTCCAAAAACTAAAAAATAGTGACATATTACGGTTTCCTATGTTAAAATTACGAGAAGAAACGAAATAAAGGCAAGGAATTCTTAAAATAAATTATATTTTTATTTTTTAAATTTTTCACAAAAAACGGCTAAAAAAAACAAAAAAATTTGACACTGTTTTATTCTTTTGTTTTTATTTCGGTTATTAAAGACTTTCGCAAAAAAATGTGCAAATTAGATAGACAATAACATTGTCAAACTTTTCTGTAATAAACAAATTTTCGATAGGACTTATAGTTTTCGAAATATAGAGGTTTAAACGTGGTAATTATTATACGTCATTTTTTAAAAATATATCCGAAACTATCAGGTATAAAGGAAAATCATATAGAAAAAATTATACATCTTAGTAAACTGCAACTTTTTACTAAGAACTATTTTTCCAATAAATCTAACCGTTCTCGAGATACGACCGATGAAATTGCAGAATTGAAAATTTTATGGGTCCCTATGTAAATTTTCAAAAATTTTATTTTTTCAAAAATTAAAAAAAATGACATATTACGATTTCCTATGTTAAAATTATAAGAGCAAACGAAAAAATGGCAAAGAATTCTTAAAATAAACTACGTTTTTAATTCTTTTAATATTTTTTTATAAATAACAACTTTATAATCTATATTAAAAAACAATTTAATTCGCTCCTCTCCAAAGACAAACTTAATTAAATGACGTTTCAAGCAAATCAAAAATAAATAGCAACCTATACAATCCAAATTAAATAACAGTGCCGTCCCTTAAGGGCTCGCCACCAATCACTATTTAGCTCGCTCCTCTCAAAAAACAAACTTAATTAAATAATATTTTAAGCAAATAAGAAATAAATAATAAATTATATAATTAAAATTAAATAAGAATTTAATTCCTCTCAAAAGACAAACTTAATTAAATGACGTTTCAAGCAAATCAAAAATAAACAGCAACCCATACAATCAAAATTAAATATTAACAAATTACTATTTAACTCGCTCCTCTTAAAAACAGAATTATTTAATTGAATGGCGTTCCTAGCAAATCGAAGATAAAAATTAAAATTTTACACATTCTCGCAAAATAATAACGATTTTCGCCACTCCGATCTTTTCTAGCGTAAAAATCACGATATTATCGAATAAAAAAAAAACAAAAATCGATTCCTGAAGAAAGAGTCGAGAGGGACGAAAATGTATGTGCTTTTGTGGAAGCAAATGAGCCATGCTCCAGCATCCAAATTTTTCAAGAAATTGGTATTCCAGACCGCACAGTTAGACATGTAAAACGGATTTGAACATAAGACTAAAGAATCTCAAATACTTTCTTTTTGCAATACATTTACATATACCGAAAATAACCGGAAATTGGAAAAATTTGGGAAAAACTGAAAATTACGATTTTTCATGCAAATTTTTGACCGTTTTTAATTTTTTTCGGTGTCAAAATGGATTCAAATCGAAATCACATGTGCCTTATCGGAAAGAGCTCGACGACATACGTGATAAACGAATTTTTTGGTTCCTTCATTCTTAATAGAAAATAGCAAATTGTTAGTCGTCACGGCAACGAAAAATCAAAATTATTTTCACATAAAAAAGTAGCTTACTTCCTTCCCTTTCGATTGCCACTTCAATCGTTTCAATCAGATAAGCCGGGCGTGAGTTAGAAATTGTCAACTTTATCCTTAATCGTTGCTATAGAAACCATGGGAATCGATTTTTACAGATATATTTTTGAATGATTGACCGAATTCTTCCCAGATATCAAATTTCAACTCCAACTCAATAAATAACGGAAATCGCAAATTATTCGTCGTCACGGCAACGGAAAATCAAAATTATTTTCACATAAAAAAGTAGCTTACTTCCTTCCCTTTCGATTGCCACTTCAGTCGTTTCAATCAGATAAGCCGTGCGCGAGTTAGAAATTGTCAACTTTATCCTTAATCGTTGCTATGCCAACCGTGGGAATCGATTTTTCCAGATATATTTTTGAATGAGTGCCCGAATTCTTCCCAGACATCAAAATTCAACTATCCAACTCAATACATTACGGAAATAGCAAATTATTCGTCCTCACGGCAACGGAAAATCAAAATTATTTTCACATAAAAAAGTAGCTTACTCCCTTCCCTTTCAATTGCCACCTCACTCGTTTCAATCAGATAAGCCGTTCAACGAAATGTCAAAATTAATTTCACATAAAAAAGTAGTGTACTTTCTAACATTTCGATGGTCACTTTACTGGTTTCAATCTAAGATAAGCCGTTCGCGAGTTTAAAATGATCAACTTTATGCTCAATCGTTGCTATGGTAATCATCGGAATCAAAATTTATAAAAATATTTTTGAATGATTGACCGAATTCTACCCAGATATCAAATTTCAACTCTAAAACTCAATAAATAATGGAAATAGCAAACTGTTCGTCGTCATGGCAACGAAATGTCAAAATTATTTTCACATAAAAAAGTAGCTTACTTCGTTCCCTTTCGATTGCCACCTCACTCGTTTCAATCAGATCAGCCGTACGTGAGTTAGAAATTGTCAACTTTATCATTAATGGTTGCTATAGAAACCACGCGAATCAAAATTTACACATATAATTTTAAATGATTGACCGAATTCTTCCCATATATCAAATTTCCAATCTCCAACTCAATAAATATCGGGAATAGCAAATTGTTCGTCGTCACGGCAACGAAATGTCAAAATTATTTTCACATAAAAAAGTAGCTTACTTCCTTGCCAATCGATTGACACCTCACTCGTTTTAATCAGATCAGCCGTGCGTGAGTTAGAAATTGGCAACTTTATCCTTAATCGTTGCTATAGAAACCATGCGAATCAAAATTTTACATATAGAATTTTGAATAATTGACCGAATTATTCCCATATATCAACTTTCAACTGTCGAACTAAAAAATTAACGAAAATAGCTAGTTGTTCGTCGTCATGCCAACGAAATGTCGAAATTATTTTGAAATAAGAAAATTGCTTAATTCCTTCCCTTTCGATTGCCACCTCACTCGATTTAGTCAGATAAGCCGTTCTCAAATAATAAGAAACCTAAGCAAATTTTAAATCAGACCAGTCATTGTGATTTACCCCGTACACTAACTAATGGAATAAAACCATTCTATGCAGCTTTGCACCGTCATCGAAAAATAGTTAAAAATGGTTCTGAATGCCCAATTCTTCAAGTTATATGTTCCGTAATCCACACGGGAAGGTCTGTAGAGGCGTTGCCCGGCATTTTTCAAGCCCAAAACGGTTCAAAAGCCCTAAAATCTCAAAAGAAAAACTGGCATTTTTGCGATATTTCGACCCTTCATATTTTAATACATTTCTCCGTATAAACTGATTTGGAAATGCTTTTGCTGGGTCTCAGAAAGATAAAAAAAATTGGTATTTAATGCTTAAATCGTCCAATGAAATGCACCGCCATTAAAAATATAAAGTCCATTCTGTCTTCTCCATGTATATTCCAAGCCGAAATGGGCCCAGGAAGCTTCCAAAATCACTAAAAATACTGACATTTTTGCATAATTCTGACAGGTCATATTTTTTAATTTCGACGTAAAGATAGGCTGCTTCAACTGATTTTCCAAGGCAGACTATTAATATATGCATTTTTTAAAATTTTTCCTGCAGCGAAGCAAAAAAACCTTTTTATTTATAACTTTAACGAAAAAATATGTAATTTTAATTAGTGTGAAGTATTCTCAGATGATGGGGGAAGGAAATAATCCAAAAAAGAACTGTCAAATAAAAGAAATAATATATAATAATGCCATTTAAAGATGAATTTTGGTTGAAAAAAATAGAAAAAATGAGTTTTTATCTCCTAGATCAGGTCCTCGATCACCCGTTCGGGATTTATTTAAAGCCTGATTGTATCCCCAAGGGATGGCGTTGAAAAAGTTGGAAGAAATTAGATTGGAAAAGATACAGAGTGTTTCGAATGTAGCGATGTCATGAAAAAAAAATCGTACTAAATCTAAATTTAATTATCGATTGCTCCTTTCCTATTAAGAATGAAGGAACCAAAAAATACGTCTATAACGTAGTTCGTCCAACCGTCAAAAATTTGCATGAAAATTCGTAATCTCCAGTTTTTCCCAAATTTTTCCAATTTTCAGTCGTTTTAGGTATAGGTAAATGTATTGCAAAAAGAAAGTATTTGAGATTCTTTAGTTTTATGTTCAAATCCGTTTTTCTGTCCGACGTTCCGGCGACCGAGTTATTTGGTGCCAAAGAGGGGTCTGCAAAAGGCATTTTTCGACATAAAAAAATTCAAAAGAATTACTTCCCATTTTCCTAATACCGCCAGTTTCAATAGGGTTCTGAAGCTCCCGGTCCTCTACAGCCTCCGAAAATTTAAATCGATTTAATTAAGTTTTGCGACATGTAATCGATTTCATAGGAATTCGCGGAAATTTCGACTTTGACGTTTAATAACTCCGAAACGGAACAACCTGTATAACTGAATTTTTTACCGAAGCTAGACGCACTATCCCTCTATTAACCCAGGAAATTTGAACGTTCCACTTGCAACCATCTCGGAGAAAAAAAATTGAGATTGCCGAAAAACACGATTACTCATGCGGCGAACATTTTCCTGACGGACAGCTAGGTATATAGACAGGCCTGAAAGGCGGTCTATAATAGATTGCGTAGACCGCCTAATAGCCCCCCGAGGGGGCTCTATAAAGTCGGTAATATCATCATTGTCATGCACTGAAAGGGAGCTCCACAATGTCGGTAATATCATTATTGTCATGCCCTGAAAGTTTCGTGTTTCTAGAGCATGTATTAAGGAAGATATCTCACTCCTTCGGTCTGATGATGCAGAATAGACCGCCCTTCATAACTGTGTCGCTACACACATACAAACACCACACGTAGAAACTATTTTTGCCAACAAAACACTTTTCGGACATCCTGTATACATACATACAAACATAAACACATATTAATACAAATGTATTCGATTTGCGTGAAATCCGACCTAATAAAGTTTATCTAAGTAATAATAGGAGAATTTGCCCATACCAAGACTTTTCGGACACCCTGTATACATTCAAACTAACACCCACACGTTTAAATAGGAATATAGTCGATTTACTTAAAATCCGAATTAAGTAGGTTTATCTCGGTACTAGTAGAAGTATTTGCCCATACCAAGTCTTTTCGGACACCCTGTATACATACATACAAACATAAACACATATTAATACAAATATAATATTCGATTTGCGTGAAATCCGACCTAATAAAGTTTATCTAAGTAATAATAGGAGTATTTGCCCATACCAAGACTTTTCGGACACCCTGTATACATTCACACGAACACCAGCACGTTTAAATAGGAATATAGTCGATTTACTTAAATTCCGAATTAAGTAGGTTTATCTCGGTACTAGTAGAAGTATTTGCCCATACCAAGTCTTTTCGGACACCCTGTATACATACATACAAACATGAACACATATTAATACAAATATATTCGATCTGCGTGAAATCCGACCTAATAAAGTTTATCTAAGTACTAATAGGAGTATTTGGCCATACCAAAATTTTTGGACACCCTGTATACATTCACACGAAGACCCACACGTTTAAATAGGAATATAGTCGATTTACGTAAAATCCCACCTAATTAAATTTATCTTGGTACCTACTAGTAGAAGTATTTGCCCATACTAAGACTTTTCGGACACCCTGTATTCGTATATACAACACAAATAAAAACAAATATAATCGATTTGCCTGAAATTCGGTTTAATTACATTTATCCTGGTGCTACTAGGAGTATTTGCTCCAACCAAGACTTTTTGGACAGCCTGTATACAGACATATATGTAAATCCGTACACATGGAAATGGAAATATATACGATTTGCTTTAAATCCGACAATTAAGTTTATATTTGTACAAATAGCAAAGGTATTTGCCCATACAAACTTTTGTACTTTTCGGACACCCTGTAGACATATATACAATCACGCACATGCTGGAAGATATAAAATGTGTTTTCGAATTGTTCTGGTTACTTTAAAACGATCCGAATCAATTCATTTCCCTAAAATTAAATTAAAATGATTTAATAATAATTAATATATTGCCCCAAAGGTATACCCGCTCATGCTTAGGAATTATTTTATATATTATAACTTTATAACAAATATTTGGATGCCACTGAGCGCAATATTAGAATCTTCAATGATGTCTTGTAGCGTCATCGGAAAATCGATAAAATTTGTATTTAAAGCCAAATTTATCCAATGAAATGTCTTTCTAGCGAAAGTATAAGGTCCCTAATTCCCTTGCCCGGTAAATTTCAAGCCGAAGTTGGTCCAGACTGCTTCCAATCTCCCAAGAAAAGCTGGCATTTTTGCGACATTTTGACAGGTCATATTCTAATTTCGATGTAAATAAATTGTTTTTTCAAGGCAAGGCTTGTAATATATGTACTTTTTAAAATTTTTCCTGCAGCGATGCGAAAAAAGGTATTTATTTATAACTTTAACGAAAAAATATGGAATTTTAATTAGTTAGAAGTGTTCTGAGATGATAAGGGATGAAAATATACCAAAAAAGAATCGTTAAATAAGAGAAATAATATATACTAAGGCCTTTTAAAGATGAATTTTGATGGAAAAAAAAAACAGAAAAAATGAGTTTTCACCCCCTAAATCCGGCCCTAAATCACCCATTCGGGATTCATTTTAAAGCCTGATTATATCCCTAAGGGATAGCGTTGAAAAAGTTGGAAGAAATTAGATAGGAAAAGATACAGAGTGATTCGAATGTAGAGATGGCATGAAAAAAAATTGTCAAAAACCGAAATTTAATTATCAATTGCTCCTTTCCCATTAGGAATAAAGGAACCAAAAAATACGTTTGTAACGTATTTCGGCGAGCTCTTTCCGATAGGGACATGGAATTTCGATTTGAATCCATTTTGACCCCCAAAAAATTAAATTCCGTCAAAAAATTTCATGAAAAAACGTAATTGCCAGTTTTTCCCAAATTTTTCCAATTTCCAGTCGTTTTAGGTATAGGTAAATGTATTGCAAAAAGAAAGTATTTGAGATTCTTTAGTTTTATGTTCAAATACGTTTTTCTGTCCGATGTTCCGGTTTCGACTTATTCAGTGCCAAAGTGGGGTCTACAAAGGGCATTTTTCGACAAAAAAATTCAAAACAATTACTTCCCATTTTCCGAATACCGCCAATTTCAATAGGGTTCGGAACACCCCGGTCTTCTACAACCTCTGAAAATTTAAATCGATTTAATTCATTGTTGCGACCTGTATCCGATTTCAACGGAAATCGCCGAAATTTCGACTTTGACGTTTAATAACTCCGAAACGGAACACCCTGTATAACTGAATTTTTTACCAAAGCTAGCCGCACTATCCCTCTATTAACCCAGAAAATTTGGTAGCCCCCCCTCTAACCGTTTTCGAGAAAAAAAATTGAAGAGGTGAAAATGTCGAAACGGACAACAGACATACGGCCATACATACACACATTTTTCTGACCAACGGCTCGGTATATAGACCGAGCCTGAAAGGCGGTCTATAACTAGCATGCGTAGAGCGCCTAATCGCCCCCGGAGGGGGCTCTGTAAGGTCGGTAATATCATCATTCTCATGCCCTGAAAATTTCGTGTTTCTAGGCCATGTATTAAGGAAGATATCACACTCCTACGGACTGATGATGCAGAATAGAGCGCCCTTCGTAACCGTATCGCTACATACATACAAACACCTATTACATATAAATACAATATATACGATTTCGCTGAAACCCTACTAAATTAAGCTTGTCATCTTTCGATCGGCTTGGAACCACACATTTGATAACATCATCTTCCTGAAATGGTCGAGCTGGATGAAGATTCGTGGCGAGCCCTTCGGGCACGCCACTGATGTCTCAATGGAAAAAAATTGTGCATACATATTATGAACGTCGCTTCTTTCCATCTAAGAAGTCGTCCGCAAGTTGTAAGTTGTTAACTTTAACCCTAATCGTTGCTATGGCAATCATCAAAATTGAAAATTGCAAAAATTGTTTTCAATGATTGACCGAATTCTACTTAGATGCGAAATTTCTACTTTGCAACTCAATAAATAACGGAGAAATCAAAGTGATCGTCGTCATGACTACCAAAAGTCGAAATTATTTTCAACTAAAAAAGTAGTTTACTTCCATCCCTTTCGATAGCCACCTCACTCGTTCCAATCGCAGAAGGCGCCGCAAGTTATAAATTGTCAACTTTATACTTAATCGTAGCTATGCCAACCATGGGAATCGATTTTTCCAAATATATTTTTGAATGATTGACCGAATTCTTCCCAGATATCAGTTTTCAACTTTCCAACTCAATAAATAACGAAAATGGCAAATTGTTCATCGTGACGGCAACGAAATGTCAAAATTATTTTCATATAAAAAAGTAGTGTACTTTCTAATATTTCGATCGTCACTTTACTCGTTTCAATCAGATAAGCCGTTCGCGAGTTAAAAATGATCAACTTTATACTCAATCGTTGCTATGGTAATCATCGGAATCAAAATTTATAAAAATGTTTTTGAATGATTGACCGAATTCTACCCAGATATCAAATTTCACCTCTACAACTCAATAAATAATGGAAATAGCATACTGTTCGTCGTCATGGCAACCAAATGTCAAAATTATTTTCACATAAAAAAGTAGCTTACTTCATTCCCTTTCGATTTCCACCTCACTCGTTTCAATCAGATCAGCCGTACGTGAGTTAGAAATTGTCAACTTTATCCTTAATCGTTGCTATAGAAACCATGCGAATCAAAATTTACACATATAATTTTGAATGATTGGCCGAATTCTTCTCATATATCAAATTTCAACTCTCCAACTCAATAAATATCGGAAATAGGAAATTTTTCGTCGTAATGCCAACGAAATGTCGAAATTATTTTTAAATAAGAAAATAGCTTACTTCCTCCCCTTCCGATTGACACATCACTCTTTTCAATCGAATAAGCCGTTCTCAATTAATAACAAATCTAAGCAAATTTAAATCATCAGTCATTGTGATTTACCCGGTATAGTACCTAATGGAATAACCTTTCCCTGATGCTTCGCCGCGTCATCGAAAAATTGTTAAAATTGGTCTTTAATGGCTAATTCTTCAAATTATATGTTCGGGAATCCACACGGGAAGGTCTATAGAGGCCTTGCCCTGTATTTTTCAAGCCGGAAACGGTTCAGAAACCGTAAAATCTCGCAAGAAAATCTGACATTTTTGCGACATTTAGACACATATTTTAATACATTTTTCCGTATAAAACTGATTTTGACATGCAATTGCATGGTCTCAGAAAAATTTAAAAAATTCGTATTTAATGCTTAAATTGTCCAATGAAATGCATCGTAAATATAAATATAAAGTCCGTTTTACCTTTGCCATGTATATTTCAAGCCGAAATCGGTTCAGGAAGCTTCCTATATCGCTACAAAATCTGGTATTTTCATGACATTTTGATAGGTCATATTTTAATTTCGATGTAAAGAGAGTCCGTTTCATTTGTTTCTCCAAGGCAAGCCATTTAAAATATGTACTTTGTAAAATTTTTCCTGCACCGATGCAAACAAAGGTTTTTATATATAACTTTAACGAAAAAATATGCAATTTTACTTAGTGTAGAGTGTTCTCAGATGATAAGGGAAGAAAATAAACCAAAAAAGAACTGTTAAATCGGAGAAATAATATATAATAATGCCCTTTAAAGAAGAATTTTGATGGAAAAAAACAGAAAAAATGTGTTTTTACCCCCTAAATCCGGTCCTGCATCACCCATTCGGGATTCATTTTAAAGCCTGATTATATCCCCAAGGGATAGCGTTGAAAAAGTTGGAAGAAATTAGATAGGAAAAGATACAGAGTGATTCGAATGTAGAGATGTCATGAAAAAAAATGGTTAAAAACCGAAATTTAATCGTCGATTGCTCCTTTCCTATTAAGAATGGAGGAACCAAAAAATATGAAAACTACGTATTTCGGCGAGCTCTTTCCGACAAGGCACATGAGATTTCGATTTGAATCCATTTTGACCCCGAAAACATTTAAAAACCGTCAAAGATTTGCATGAAAAATGGCAATTTCCAGTTTTTCCCAAATTTTTCCAATTTCCAGTCATTTTAGGTATAGGTAAATGTATTGCAAAAAGAAAGTATTTGAGATTCTTTAGTTTTATGTTCAAATACGTTTTTCTGTCCGATGTTCCGGCTTCGACTTATTAAGCGCCAAAAATTTCTCTGCAAAGGGCATTTTTCGACATAAAAAAAATTCAAAAGAATTACTTCCCATTTTCCGAATACCGCCAGTTTCAATAGGGTTCTGAAGCTCCCGGTCCTCCACAACCTCCAAAAATTTAAATCGATTTAATTCACTTTTGCGACCTGTACCCGATTTCAACGGAAATCGCTGAAATTTCGACTTTGACGTTTAATAACTCCGAAACGGAACACCCGGTATAACTGAATTTTTTACCGAAGCTAGTCGCACTATCCCTCTATTAACCCAGAAAATTTGAACTTTCCACCTGCAACCGTCTCGGAGAAAAAAATTGAGATTGCCGAAAAACACGATTTATCAATCAACATACATTTTCCTCGAGGACGGCTCGGTATAGAGACCGGCCTGAAAGGCGGTCTCTAAAAGGGTGCATAGACCGCCTAATCGCCCCCCGAGGGGGCTCTATAAGGTCGGTAATATCATCATTGTCATGCCCTGAAAATTTCGTGTTGCTAGGCCATATATTAAGGAAGATATCACACTCCTTCGGACTGATGATGGAGGATAGACCGCCCTTCGTAACCGTATCGCTACATACATAAAAACGCCTACACGTAGAAACTATTTTTGGCAACGAAAAACTTTTCGGGCACCCTGTATACATACAAACATAAACAATAAACACATATTAATATAAATGTATTCGATTTGCGTGAAATCCGACCTAATAAAGTTTATCTAAGTAATAATAGGAATCCCATACCAAGACTTTTCGGATACCCTGTATACATTCAAACTAACACCCACACGTTTAAATAGGAATATAGTCGATTTACTTGAAATCCGAATTAATTAGGTTTATTTCGGTACTATTAGAAGTATTTGCCCATACCAAGACTTTTCGAACACCCTGTATACGTATATACAACACATATAAAAACAAATATAATCGGTTTTGCATGAAATCCGGTTTAATTACATTTATCCTGGTACTACTAGGAGTATTTGCTCCTACAATGACTTTTTGGACAGCTTGTATACAGACATATACCTCCGTACACATAGAAAGGCAAATGTATACGATTTGCTTTAAATCCGACAATTAAGTTTATATTTGTACAAATAGCAAAGGTATTTGTCCATACAAAGACTTTTCGGACACCCTGTACTATACATACATACAAACACAACAAACACGACACATAGTACACAACTATCCAAATCAATACATTACGGAAATAGCAAATTATTCGTCGTCACGGCAGCGGAAAATCAAAATTATTTTCACATAAAAAAGTAGCTTACTTCCTTCGCTTTCGATTGCCACTTCAGTCGTTTCAATCAGATAAGCCGTGCGTGAGTTAGAAATTGTCAACTTTATCCTTAATCGTTGCTATAGAAACCATGGGAATCGATTTTTACAGATATATTTTTGAATGATTGACCGAATTCTTCGCAGATATCAAATTTCAACTATCCAACTCAATACATTACGGAAATAGCAAATTATTGGTCGTCACGGCAACGGAAAATCAAAATTATTTTCACATAAAAAAGTAGCTTACTTCCTTCCCTTTCGATTGCCACTTCAGTCGTTTCAATCAGATAAGCAGTGCGTGAGTTAAAAATTGTCAACTTTATCCTTAATCGTTGCTATGCCAACCATGGGAATCCATTTTTACAGATATATTTTTGAATGAGTGCCCGAATTATTCCCAGATATCAAATTCCAACTATCCAACTCAATACATTACGGAAATCGCAAATTATTCGTCGTCACGGCAACGGAAAATCAAAATTATTTTCACATAAAAAAGTAGCTTACTTCCTTCCCTTTCGATTGCCACTTCAGTCGTTTCAATCAGATAAGCAGTGCGTGGGTTAGAAAGTGTCAACTTTATCCTTAATCGTTGCTATGCCAACCATGGGAATCGATTTTTACAGATATATTTTTGAATGAGTGCCCGAATTCTTCCCAGACATCAAATTTCAACTATCCAACTCAATACATTACGGAAATAGCAAATTATTCGTCGTCACGGCAACGGAAAATCAAAATTATTTTCACATAACAAAGTAGCTTACTCCCTTCCCTTTCGATTGCCACCTCACTCGTTTCAATCAGATAAGCCGTGCGTGAGTTAGAAATTGTCAACTTTATCATTAATTGTTGCTATAGAAACCACGCGAATCAAACTTTACACATATAATTTTAAATGATTGACCGAATTCTTCCCATATATCAAATTTCCAATAAATACCGGGAATAGCAAATTGTTCGTCGTCACGGCAACGAAATGTCAAAATTATTTTCACATAAAAAAGTAGCTTACTTCCTTGCCAATCGATTGCCACCTCACTCGTTTCAATCAGATCAGCCGTGCGTGAGTTAGAAATTGGCAACTTTATCCTTAATCGTTGCTATAGAAACCATGCGAATCAAAATTTTACATATAGAATTTTGAATAATTGACCGAATTATTCCCATATATCAACTTTCAACTGTCCAACTCAAAAATTAACGAAAATAGCTAGTTGTTCGTCGTCATGCCGACGAAATGTCGAAATTATTTTGAAATAAGAAAATTGCTGACTTCCTTCCCTTGCGATTGCCACCTCACTCGATTTAATCAGATAAGCCGTTCACAAATAATAACAAACCTAAGCAAATTTTAAATCAGACCAGTCATTGTGATTTACCCCGTACACTAACTAATGGAATAAAACCATTCTATGCAACTTTGCACCATCATCGAAAAATAGTTAAAAATGGTTCTGAATGCCCAATTCTTCAAGTTATATGTTCCGTAATCCACACGGGAAGGTCTGTAGAGGCGTTGCCCGGTATTTTTCAAGCCCAAAACGGATCAGAAGCCCTAAAATCTCACAAGAAAAATTGGCATTTTTGCGACATTTCGACCCTTCATATTTTAATACATTTCTCAGTATAAACTGATTTGGAAATGCTTTTGCTGGGTCTCAGAAAGATTAAAAAAATTGGTATTTAATGCTTAAATCGTCCAATGAAATGCACCGTAATTAAAAATATAAAGTTCATTCTGTCTTTTCCATGTATATTCCAAGCCGAAATGGGCCCAGGAAGCTTCCAAAATCACTAAAAATACTGACACTTTTGCATAATTCTGACAGGTCATATTTTTTAATTTCGACGTAAAGATAGGCTGCTTCAACTGATTTTCCAAGGCAGACTATTAATATATGCATTTTTTAAAATTTTTCCTGCACCGATGGTAAAATTGCTATTTATTTATAACTTTAACGAAAAAATATGGAATTTTAATTAGTTAGGAGTGTTCTCAGATGATGGGGGAAGGAAATAATCCAAAAAAGAGCTGTTAAATAAGCGAGATAATATATAATAATGCCATTTAAAGATGAATTTTGGTTGAAAAAAATAGAAAAAATGAGTTTTTACCTCCTAAATCCGGTCCTAGATCACCCGTTCGGGATTTATTTTAAAACCTGATTATATCCCCAAGGGATGGCGTTGAAAAAGTTGGAAGAAATTAGATAGGAAAAGATACAGAGTGTTTCGAATGTAGCGATGTCATGAAAAAAATCGTAAAAAATCTAAATTTAATTATCGATTGCTCCTTTCCTATTAAGAATGCAGGCACCAAAAAATACGTTTATAAGGTAGTTCGGCGAGGTCTTTCCGATAAGGTACATGGGATTTCGATTTGAATCCATTTTGACCCCCAAAAAATTCGAAACCGTCAAAGATTTGCATGAAAATTCATAATTTCCAGTTTTTCCCAAATTTTTCCAATTTCCAGTCGTTTTAGGTATAGGTAAATGTATTGCAAAAAGAAAGTATTTGAGATTCTTTAGTTTTATGTTCAAATACGTTTTTCCGTCCGACGTTCCGGCGACCGAGTTATTTGGTGCCAAAAAGGGGTCTACAAAGGGCATTTTTCGACCTAAAAAAATTCAAAAGAATTACTTCTCATTTTCCGAATACCGCCAGTTTCAATAGGGTTCTGAAGCTCCCGGTCCTCTACAACCTCTGAAAATATAAATCGATTTAATTAAGTTTTGCGACCTGTAATCGATTTCATACGATATCGCGGAAATTTCGACTTTGACGTTTAATAACTCCGAAACGATACGCCCTGTGTAACTGAATTTTTTATCGAAGCTAGATGCACTATCCCTCTATTAACCCAAAAAATTTGAACGTTCGACTTGCAACCATCTCGGAGAAAAAAAATTGAGATTGTCGAAAAACAGAATTGGACAAGAAACATACATTTTCCTGAGGGACAGCTAGGTATATAGACCGGCCTGACAGGCGGTCTATAACTAGTACGGATAGACCGCCTAATCGCCCCCCGAGGGGGCTCTATAAGGTCGGTAATATCATCATTGTCATGCCCTGAAAATTTCGTGTTTCTAGGCCAAGTATTAAGGAAGATATCACACTCCTTCGGACTGATGATGGAGAATAGACCGCCCTTCGTGACCCCATCGCTACATACATACAAACACCTACACGTAGAAACTATTTTTGCCAACAAAAATACTTTTCGGACACCCTGTATACATACATACAAACATAAACACATATTAATACAAATATATTTGATTTGCTTGAAATTCGACCTAATAAAGTTTATCTAAGTACTAATAGGAGTATTTGCCCATTCCAAGAATTTTTGGACACCCTGTATACATTCAATCTAACACTCACACGTTTAAATAGGAATATAGACGATTTTCTTGAAATCCGCCTTAATTACGTTTATTTTGGTCGTATTAAAATGAGTTGCAAATACTAAGACTTTTCGGACACCCTGTATACACACGTACAAGCATAAACACATAGTAATACAAATATAGACGATTTTCTTGAAATCCGCCTTAATTAAGTTTATTTAGGTCCTAATAAAAGGAGTTGCACCCTGTATACACACGTACAATCATAAACACATAGTAATACAAATATAGACGATTTTCTTGAAATCCGCCTTAATTAAGTTTATTTTGGTCCTAATAAATGGAGTTGCAAATAATAAGACTTTTCGGACACCCTGTATACACACGCACAAGCATAAACACATAGTAATACAAATATAGACAATTTTCTTGAAATCCGCCTTAATTAAGTTTATTTTGGTCCTAATAAAAGGAGTTGCAAATAATAAGACTTTTCGGACACCCTGTATACACACGCACAAGCATAAACACATATTAATACAAATATATTCGATTTACTTGAAAGTCGACCTAATAATGTTTATCTAAGTACTAATAGGAGTATTTGCCCATTCCAAACTAAGACTTTTCCAACACCCTGTATACAAACATATAAATCCGTACACATAGAAATGCAAATATATACCTACGATTTGCTTTAAATCCGACCATCGAGTTACTATTTGTACGAAAGGCAAAGGTATTTGCCCATTCAAAGACTTTTCGGACACCCTGTATACATACATAAAATCACAACACAACACGACACATGGTAATTTAAATATTTTCGATTTTCTTGAAAACCGACCCTATTAATTTTATCTTCGTACTTATGACAAAGTTATTTGCGCATATAAAAACTTTTCGGACACCCTGTAGGCATATACAGAATCACCCACATGCCGAAAGGTATAAAATGTACTTTCGAATCGTTCAGGTTACTTTAAAAGGGAGTCAATTCATTTCCCTAAAATTAAATTTGGCAAAGATATTTCCCCATACAAAGACTTTTTGGACATTCTGTTGTGTACCAACATATAAACAACCACACAAAGGAATGAAAAATTTACGATTTCCTTGAAATAAGACTCATTTAAGTTTTTCTTCGCTCTAATGACAAAGATATTTGCGCATACAAAGACTTTTCGGACACCCTGTAGACATATATACAGTGACCGGCAAAAAGTTCGCAACATATGGGAAAATTATTAGGTGAGTATTGGAAAAACTTTTCCGGGGGATCGGTTCTGCATGTCCGATAACCTAAAAATCGATTTTGACATACGTCACGTGACCACTGGTATAGCGTCAAATTAAAAAAAAAATTGTTAATTTACAAAAAGTGAGGTTAGTTGACGAGATATCAAAAAAAGTTATTTGAAAAAATTGCTTAGAATTAAATTCTAGGTCCTTGTGCAAAATTTTAAGATTTTATTTAAAAAAATTGGAAAACTCAATTTTTTTTAAATATTTTTTTATCGATTTACAAATTTCCAGTTTTTTTCGTTTAGATAGCTTGGCTAATGTAAAGCCCATGTATCTGGATGAAAATAAACGAATGTAGTAGTTTTTTCTACAATTGACAGGACAAAATTAAAAAAAACAGGGTTTCGCCGGACGCTAGCTGTTGCAATGATTTGTATCTAGCAGCAGTGTCAAAATTTTAGAGACATTTCAATGAGATTACATTGAGAAAACCTTAATCGTCTTAAATATATCTGAAGTTCGACTTTTTGTAAAGTTAAGGGGAGTAAAATAGATAATAAACAAAAAATTACCTGTTTATTTAATCGAAATTTCATAAACGAAAACCAATGTAAGAAAAACTTAAAAGTAGTCAAATTCTGTACTAACAACATAAAAAATCATTGTTTTTCCTTGGGTGCACAAAATTTAAAACTCAGTATGACCACCATTTCTCTCCATACATACTATTGTTCTCGAGCGCAACTCTCGATTAACATTTCGGAGCATTTTACGATTTATTTGCAATACACAATTTCTAATGACATTCTCTAAATTTTGTATATTCCTAAAGGGTCGATGTTTGTACACAGAGTTCTTTAGGTATCCCCACATAAAGAAATCTAACGGAGTCAGATCTGGTGATCTCGCAGGCCACGGATTTTCAGAAAACCGTCCTATCCACTGGTTTCCAAATTCTTGATCCAGCCATCTCTTCACCTCATTTGTGGAATGAATGCTAGCTCCGTCTTGTTGAAAGTATAAATTTCTTCTTTCGGCTAATGACAAATTGTCTAAAAAGTCAGATATCTCAGTTTGTAGAAATTCTAAATATCGTTCTGAATTTAAATTGTCTCTAAAGAAAAAAGGTCCCACTATTCTGAGGTTGAAAATTCCGCACCACACATTAACCTTAAAACTATATTGGTCTTTACTCTGAATTACAAAGTCTGGGTTTTCGGTGGCCCACCATCTACAGTTTTGTGAACTGACGGTTCCGTTAGAGGTAAATGTAGCTTCATCCGAGAAAAGAACGTTCTTTGGGAAATTAAAATCTTCCTCAATCATACCCTGGAACCAGGCACAAAAATCGAAGCGGGCGTCATAATCCCTATCTTTTAATACTTGTACAAAATTTAGGTTTGTACGGATGAAATTTGTTTCTTTTTAATATCCTCCGCACAGATCTTTCGTGAATGTTAGTGATCTCCGATATTTGACTAACTGCTAATTGGGGTGTTTCTGTGATCGACAAACACACATCCAGAGAACCTTCGTCACCTGTTACCGGTTTTTCATGGGAAACTTTATACTGATTTTCTACCGATCCCGTTTCTTTAAATTTATTGACTAGACGAGATACTGTGGAATAATGGAGGGATTTATCGGGGTGCCTCTCATTAAAAATTGCTGCTGTTTCTCTATGGCTTTTGTAATTATCTCCAGAAATTAAAATAATTTCTATCTTTTCCTGAAGAAGTAGTGTGGGTGCCATTTTAAGGAATAAAATATTAATAAACTTATGTAAAATATCAAACTTAGTAAGATGCGAGACATAAACCAATGACATAGGTTGAAATCAAACAAATTATAATTTGTTTGACATTTTTCGGTTGTTTTTATCCTACTAGATTATTTGGTTGTTTTAATTTCAGAGCCTGCTTTGGTAGTTTTAAGTACAACTAAATAGACCTGGTTGTTAAATTTATGTGCGAAAAATCTTAATAAAATCTTGATACAGTCATTTCATTAGATTCAAACCATTGCAACAGCGAGCGTCCGGCGAACACCTATTTTTTCGATTTTGTCCTGTCAATTGTAGAATTGTAGATCTGACTCCGTTAGATTTTTTTATGTGGGGATACCTAAAGAACCCTGTGTACAAACATCGACCCTTTAGGAATATACAAAATTTAGAGAATGTCATTATAAATTGTGTATTGCAAATAAATCGTAAAATGCTCCGAAATGTTAATCGAGAGTTGCGCTCGAGAACAACAGTATGTATGGAGAGAAATGGTGGTCATACTGAGTTTTAAATTTTGTGCACCCAAGGAAAAACAATGATTTTTTGTGTTGTTAGTACAGAATTTGACTACTTTTAAGTTTTTCTTACATTGGTTTTCGTTTATAAAATTTCGATTAAATAAACAGGTAATTTTTTGTTTATTATCTATTTTAATCCCCTTAACTTTACAAAAAGTCGAACTTCAGATATATTTAAGACGATTAAGGTTTTCTCAATGTAATCTCATTGAAATGTCTCTAAAATTTTGACACTGCTGCTAGATACAAATCATTGCAACAGCTAGCGTCCGGCGAAACCCTGTTTTTTTAAATTTTGTCCTGTCAATTGTAGAAAAAACTACTACATTCGTTTATTTTCATCCAGGTACATGGGCTTTACATTAGCCAAGCTATCTAAACGAAAAAAACCGGAAATTTGTAAATCGATAAAAAAATATTTAAAAAAAATTGAGTTTTCCAATTTTTTTAAATAAAATCTTAAAATTTTGCACAAGGACCTAGAATTCAATTCTAAGCAATTTTTTCAAATAACTTTTTTTGATATCTCGTCAACTAACCTCACTTTTTGTAAATTAACAATTTTTTTTTTAATTTGACGCTATACCAGTGGTCACGTGACGTATGTCAAAATCGATTTTTAGGTTATCGGACATGCAGAACCGATCCCCTGGGAAAGTTTTTCCGATACTCTCCTAATAAAAATTTTTCCCATATGTTGCGAACTTTTTGCCGGTCACTGTACAGGGTGGGCAAATAAGCGAGGTAAGCGGCTGTATCTCAGAAACTAATGATCGTGGAGAGTTACGGTAAAAAATTTTATAGGTAAAGTGGGCAAGGGAAACTGCTGGAAATTATTTTCAAGTTTCCAAGATGGCCGCCAGTGGGCGTTTCCGCCATCTTGAATTACATAAAGCTACGTTTGTCGCGATTTTCCCCAATGAATGTAACAAAAAAGTATTTGCGTTTTAATGCTAACTTAAAGTCGAACATTTTTTGTAAAAACAATTTTTCTCTATCTTTCGAAATAAAGTGGTGGGGGGTATTTGAATGTTGTTTTAAATAAATGCCTGTAACTTCGAAACGGCTTAATGGATTTGGATAAATTTGGTATCATTGGAAAGAGCATTTCTTGGGCTTTTAGGTTTCTCGTAATCATGACAGTTGTGACCTACACGACCGCCGATAGAGGGCGTTATTCGATATTATAACCAAAATATTGGATTTTCTCAAAAAATTTAAATGCGATGATATGACTTTTTTTACACTAGAAAATAGACAAATGACCAACCAATAAGCCTGCGCAAACCGCATCTTAATATCTTTTTCCTAACTCAAATTATTAAAAAAAAATACTAAACCAGGAAAATTCATATATCCCCATTTAAAAATGCATCGGTTCCTTTCGATAAGAAGGCAAGTAGTAGGCCATGGAAATAAAAGACAAACTTCTCTCAAAACTATTCACAAGAAATATCGGTTTATTTAGTGCTGTGATTTTAAGTCACACGTTTTCGTATTTATAAGAGATTTCCCTTTTAAATAAAGTTGTGGTCCTGGAAAGGACCGATTTTGAAAAACGATTAATGCCTTCTGTGTTCAAATTGCCTTCCGTCATATTCCACACATTGTTCCAGTCTTTCTTGAGTCGACAGAACCGCAGCCTCGATTTCTGCCGCTGATATTTGACGAATTGAGTTTCGAATTCTGTTTTCCATATCCATTCGTGTTGTTGGTGGAGTTTGATAAACAATATCTTTTAAGCGTCCCCACAAGTAAAAATCAAGACATGTCAAGTCGGGAGATCTTGCCGGCCAAGGAAATAGGCTTCCCCTTCCTATCCAGCGTTCTCGAAAGGTCCCGTTAATATGGTTTCGGACATTAATTGAATAATGTGCCGGACAACCATCTAATTGCAGAAACATAGTTCTCCTAGTTTCCAGTGGCACATCTTCCAACAAAACTGGCAAGTCGTTGATCAAAAACTGTAAGAAGCGGTTACCAGTTAAAGCTTGATCAAAAAAATAAGGTCCAATAATTCTGTCCCCAATGATGCCGCACCACACATTTAGGCTCCAGCGACCCTGGTGCTGCACTTCTCGTAACCAATGCGGATTTTCAACGGACCAATAATGCATATTATGACGGTTTACCCTACCATCACTACTAAAGGTAGCCTCGTCGGTCCAGAGAATTTCCGTTAAGAAATTTCTGTTTTCCTCAAGCATGCCTAGCATCCATTGACAATAATTTAATCTATTGTCGAAATCTTGTTCATTTAGCGCCTGATGCAAGACTATGTGGTAAGGATGTAATCTAAAAGTAAAAAACAACATATGCGCAAAACATAATATTATCAGAATAACACTGAATTGTGTATTTGCGAGTATGTGCTAAGATACTTGGAAGAAGATAAAATTATTTACCTATAATCTTTCAAAATATTTCTAACAGTTGTTCGTGCTATTCCCAAGTGTAGAGACAATGTTCTAGTTCCTACATGTCTATCAAATTCTATGTAAGCCAAGACATTGATAATGTTTTCTTCGGTCCTTCCATTGCGACGCCTGCGAAGTTTAGGACGACGAAAACTTCCAGTATCGCGTAATCGCTGTACCAAGCGCGGAAACATTCTTCTCCCGTAATGACGGCGATCTGGATACCGTGCCGCGTACTGTCTTGCCGCTATAGCTGCATTTTGAAAACACTCGAAATAAATCGCAATCATGTCAACAGCTTCATTATTTGTGAGAGGCATTTTGATTAAAAAGTACTCAAATTATACTCAATCAACAATATTAGCCTGCGTGTGACAAAAGTTTGACGTTACTTGGCAATATTTTTGTTAGGCGATTGTCGTGTCCATGGCCTACTACTTGCCTTCTTATCGAAAGGAACCGATGCATTTTTAAATGGGGATATATGAATTTTCCTGGTTTAGTATTTTTTTTTAATAATTTGAGTTAGGAAAAAGATATTAAGATGCGGTTTGCGCAGGCTTATTGGTTGGTCATTTGTCTATTTTCTAGTGTAAAAAAAGTCATATCATCGCATTTAAATTTTTTGAGAAAATCCAATATTTTGGTTATAATATCGAATAACGCCCTCTATCGGCGGTCGTGTAGGTCACAACTGTCATGATTACGAGAAACCTAAAAGCCCAAGAAATGCTCTTTCCAATGATACCAAATTTATCCAAATCCATTAAGCCGTTTCGAAGTTACAGGCATTTATTTAAAACAACATTCAAATACCCCCCACCACTTTATTTCGAAAGATAGAGAAAAATTGTTTTTACAAAAAATGTTCGACTTTAAGTTAGCATTAAAACGCAAATACTTTTTTGTTACATTCATTGGGGAAAATCGCGACAAACGTAGCTTTATGTAATTCAAGATGGCGGAAACGCCCACTGGCGGCCATCTTGGAAACTTGAAAATAATTTCCAGCAGTTTCCCTTGCCCACTTTACCTATAAAAATTTTTACCGTAACTCTCCACGATCATTAGTTTCTGAGATACAGCCGCTTACCTCGCTTATTTGCCCACCCTGTACAATCATGCACATGCCGGAAGGTATAAAATGTATTTTAGAATCGTTCTGGTTACTTTAAAAACGATCCGAATCAAGTCATTTCCCTAAAATTAAATTAAAATTATTCAATAATAATTAATATATTGCCCCAAAAGTATACACGCTCATGGTTAGAAAATAAAATGCATATTTTGGGATTTTTTCGATGCCACTGAGCTTCATATTAGAATCTTCAATGATGCTTTGTAGCGTCATAGGAAAATCGATTAAAATGGTATTTAATCGGTATAATATGAAATGAAATGTCTTTCTACCGAAAGTATAAGGTCCCTAAATGCATTGCCCGGTAAATTCGAGGCCGAAGTTGGTCCGGACTCCTTCCAATCTCGCATCAAAATGCTGACATTTTAGCCAAATTGTGACATTTCATACATTATAATTAAATGAATAAATTTCCCCGTATAGAAATTGATTTTTAAATGCCTTTGCAGGACCTCAGCAAAATTAATGAAATTGGTATTTAATGCTCAAATCGTCCAATGAAATGTACCGCTATTAAAAATATAAAGACCATTTTACCTTTGCCATGTATATTTCAAGCCGAAATCGGTTCAGGAAGCTTCCAATATCGCTACAAAAAATGTTATTTTCATGACATTTTGACAGGTCATATTTTTTAATTTCGATGTAAAGAGGGTCCGTTCAATTGTTTTGTCAAGGCACGGCTTTTATATATGCACTTTTTAAAATTTTTCCTGCAGCGATGCAAAAAAAGGTATTTATTTATAACTTTAACGAAAAAATATGGAGTTTTAATTAGTTAGGAGTGTTCTTAGATGATCAGGGAAGAAAATAAACCAAAAAAGAATCGTTAAATAAGAGAAATAATATATAATAATGCCTTTTAAAGATGAATTTTGGTTGAAAAAAACCGAAAAAATGAGTTTTTACCCCCTAAATGCGGCCCTGGATCACCCATTCGCCAGACCGCCCTTCGTAACCGTATCGCTATATACATACAAACACATATTACATATAAATACAATATGTACGATTTCGCTGAAACCCTACTAAATTAAACTTGTCATCTTTCGATCGGCTTTGAACCATACATTAGATAACATCATCTTCCTGAAATGGTCGAGCTGGATGAAGATTGGTGGCGAGCCCTTCGGGCACGCCACTGATGTCTCTATGGAAAAAAATTGTGCATACATATTATGAACGTCGCTTCTTTCAATCTAAGAAGCCGTTCGCGAGTTGTAAGTTGTTAACTTTACCCCTAATCGTTGCTATGGCAATCATCAAAATTGAAAATTGCGAAAATATTTTTCCATGATTGACCGAATTCTACTTAGACGCGAAATTTCTACTCTGCAACTCAATAAATAACGGAGAAATCAAATTGATCGTCGTCATGACTACCAAAAATCGAAATTATTTTCAAATAAAAAAGTAGTTTACTTCCATCCCTTTCGATTGCCACATCACTCGTTCCAATCGCAGAAGGCGTCCGCGAGTTATAAATTGTCAACTTTATCCTTAATCGTTGCTATGCCAACCATGGGAATCGATTTTTCCAGATATATTTTTGAATGAGTGACCGAATTCTTCCGAGATATCAGTTTTCAACTTTCCAACTGAATAAATAACGAAAATAGCAAATTGTTCAACGAAATGTCAAAATTAATTTCACATAAAAAAGTAGTGTACTTTCTAACATTTCGATCGTCACTTTACTGGTTTCAATCAGATAAGCCATTCGCGAGTTAAAAATGATCAACTTTATGCTCAATCGTTGCTATGGTAATCATCGGAATCAAAATTTATAAAAATATTTTTGAATAATTGACCGAATTCTACCCAGATATCAAATTTCAACTCTAAAACTCAATAAATAATGGAAATAGCAAACTGTTCGTCGTCATGGCAACGAAATGTCAAAATTATTTTCACATAAAAAAGTAGCTTACTTCGTTCCCTTTCGATTGCCACCTCACTCGTTTCAATCAGATCAGCCGTACGTGAGTTAGAAATTGTCAACTTTATCCTTAATCGTTGCTATAGAGACCATGCGAATCAAAATTTACACATATAATTTTGAATGATTGACCGAATTCTTCCCATATATCAAATTTCAGCTGTCTAACTCAATAAATATCGGAAATAGCAAATTTTTCGTCGTCATGCCAACGAAATGTCGAAATTATTTTCAAATAAAATAGCTTACTTCCTCCCCTTTCGATTGCCACATCACTCTTTTCAATCGAATAATCCGTTCTCAATTAATAACAAATCTAAGCAAAATTTAAATCAGACCCGTCATTGTGATTTACCCCGTATACTACCTCATGGAATGGCCTTTCTATGATGCTTCGCCGCGTCATCGAAAAATTGTTAAAATTGGTATTTAATGACTAATTCTTCAAATTATATGTTCCGAAATCCACATGGGAAGGTCTATAGAGGCGTTGCCCGGTATTTTTCAAGTCGAAAACGGTTCAGAAACCCTAAAATCTCGCAAGGAAAACTGACTTTTTGCGACATTTCGACCCTTCATATTTTAATACATTTCTCCGTATGAAACTGATTTTGACATGCATTTGCATGGTCTGAGAAAAATTAAAAAAATTCGTATTTAATGCTTAAATCGTCCAATGAAACGTATTTTAACTAAAAATATAAAGTCCGTTTTACCTTTGCCATGTATATTTCAAGCCGAAATCGGTCCAGGAAGCTTCCAATATCGCTACGAAAACTGTTATTTTCATGACATTTTGACAGGTCATATTTTAATTTCGATGTAAAGAGGGTCAGTTTCATTTGTTTTTTTTCAAGGCACGGCTTTTATATATGTACTTTTTAAAACTTTTCCTGCAGCGATGCAAAAAAAGGTATTTATTTATAACTTTAACGAAAAAATATGGAGTTTTAATTAGTTAGGAGTGTTCTTAGATGATCAGGGAAGAAAATAAACCAAAAAAGAATCGTTAAATAAGAGAAATAATATATAATAATGCCTTTTAAAGATGAATTTTGGTTGAAAAAAACCGAAAAAATGAGTTTTTACCCCCTAAATGCGGCCCTGGATCACCCATTCGGGATTTGTTTTAAAGCCTGATTATATCCCCAAGGGATAGCGTTGAAAAAGTTGGAAGAAATTAGATAGGAAAAGATACAGAGTGATTCAAATGTAGAGATGTCATGAAAAAAAATCGTAAAAAATCGAAATTTAATTATCAATTGCTACTTTCCTATTAGGAATAAAAGAACTAAAAAATACGTTTGTAACGTATTTCGGCGAGCTCTTTCCGATAAGGCTCATGGGATTTCGATTTGGATCCATTTTGACCCCCCAAAAAATTCAAAACCGTCAAGGATTTGCATGAAAATTCGTAATTTCCACTTTTTCCCAAATTTTTCCAATTTCCAGTCGTTTTAGGTATAGGTAAATGTATTGCAAAAAGAAAGTATTTGAGATTCTTTAGTTTTAAGTTCAAATACGTTTTTCTGTCCGATGTTCCGGTTTCGACTTATTCGGTGCCAAATTGGGGTCTACAAAGGGCATTTTTCGACATAAAAAAATTCAAAAAAATTACTTCCCATTTTCCGAATACCGCCAGTTTCAATAGGGTTCGGAACCCCCCGGTCTTCTACAACCTCTGAAAATTTAAATCGATTTAATTCACTTTTGCGACCTGTAATCGATTTCAACGGAAATCGCTGAAATTTCGACTTTGACGTTTAATAACTCCGAAACGGAACACCCTGTATAACTGAATTTTTTACCGAAGCTAGCCGCACTATCCCTCTATTAACCCAGAAAATTTGGTTGCCGCCTCTATAACCGTTTTCGAGAAAAAAAATTGAAAAGGTGAAAATGTCGAAACGGACGACAACATACGCACGCACGCACATTTTTCTGAACAAGCAGGGGGTATAGAGACCGAGCCTGAAAGGCGGTCTCTAACTAGGGTGCATTGACCGCCTAATCGCCCCCCGAGGGGGCTCTAGAATGTCGGTAATATCGTCATTGTCATGCCCTGAAAATTTCGTGTTGCTAGGCCTTGTATTAAGGAAGATATCACACTCCTTCGGACTGATGATGAAGAATAGACCGCCCTTCGTAACCGCATCGCTACATACATACAAACACCTACACGTAGAAACTATTTTTGCCAACAAAACAAATTTTCGGACACACTGTATACATACATAGAAACATAAACACATATTAATACAAATATATTCGATTTGCGCAAAATCCGACCTAATAAAGTTTATCTAAGTACTAATAGGAGTATTTGGCAATACCAAGACTTTTTGGACACCCTGTATACATTCACACTAACACCCACACGTTTAAATAGGAATAAAGTCGATTTACTTAGAATCCGAATTAATTGGGTTTATCTCGGTACTAGTAGGAGTATTTGCTCAAACAAATACGATTTGGACAACCTGTATACAAACATATAAATCCGTACACCTGGAAATGAAAATATATACGATTTTCTTTAAATCCGACAATTAAGTTTATCTTTGGTACAAATAGCAAAGGTATTTGCCCATACAAGGACTTTTCGGACACCCTGTATACATACATACAAACACAACCAGCATGACACATAATAATTTAAATATCTTCGATTTTCTTGAAAGCCGACTGAATGAAGTTTATATTCGTATTAATGGCAAAGATATTTGCGCATACAAAGTTTTTTTGGACATTCTGTATACATAAAAACATATAAAGAACCACACAAAGGAATAAAAACTTTATGATTTCCTTGATCTAAGGAAATTGGAAAAATTTGCATGACGATTTTAAATTTTTTTTAGGGGTGAAAATGCAACAAATTAGATAGACAATAAAATTGTCAAACTTTTCTATAAAAAACAATTTTTCGATTGGACTAATAGTTTTCGAAATATATGGGTTTAAACTTGGTAATTTTTATACATCATTTATTAAAAATATCTCCGGGAATATCAGGTTCAAAAGAAAATCAAATAGAAAAAATTATAGACCTTAACAAACGGTCACTTTTTACTAATAACCATTTTTTCAATAAATCTAACCGTTCTCGAGATACGACCGATTTAATAGCAGAATTCAAAATTTTATGGGTAAACCCTTATGAAAATTTTCAAAAATTTTATTTTTCCAAAAATTAAAAAATAGTGACATATTACGGTTTCCTATGTTAAAATTACGAGAGGAAACGAAAAAAGGCAAGGAATTCTTAAAATAAACTATATTTTTAATTTTTAAATTTTTCACAAAAAAACCGCAAAAAAACGAACAAAATTTGACACTGTTTTATACTTTTATTTTTATTTCGGTTATTAAAGACTTTCACAAAAAAATGTATCCAACAAATTAGATAGACAATACAATTGTCAAACTTTTCGGTAATAGACAATTTTTTGATAGGACTTATAGTTTTCGAAATATAGAGGTTTAAACTTGGTAATTATTATACGTCATTTTTTTAAAATATATCCGCAACTATCAGGTATAAAGGAAAATCATATAGAAAAAATTATACATCTTAGTAAACTGCAACTTTTTACTAAGAACTATTTTTCCAATAAATCTAATCGTTCTCGAGATACGACCGATGAAATTGCAGAATTGAAAATTTTATGGGTAAACCCCTATGTAAATTTTCAAAAATTTTATTTTTTCAAAAATTTAAAAAAATGACATATTACGATTTCCTATGTTAAAATTATAAGAGGAAAAGAAAAAATGGCAAAGAATTCTTAAAATAAACTACGTTTTTAATTCTTTTATTATTTTGTTATAAATATCAACTTTATAATCTATATTAAAAAACAATTTAATTCGCTCCTCTCCAAAGACAAACTTAATTAAATGACGTTTCAAGCAAATCAAAAATAAATAGCAACCTATACAATCCAAATTAAATAACAGTGCCGTCCCTTAAGGGCTCGCCACCAATCACTATTTAGCTCGCTCCTCTCAAAAGACAAACTTAATTAAATAATATTTTAAGCAAATAAGAAATAAATAATAAATTATATAATTAAAATTAAATAAGAATTTAATTCGCTCCTCTCAAAAGACAAGCTTAATTAAATGACATTTCAAGCAAATCAAAAATAAACAGCAACCCATACAATCAAAATTAAATAACAAATTACTATTTAACTCGCTCCTCTTAAAAACAGAATTATTTAATTGAATGAAATCGAAGATAAAAATTAAAATTTTACACACTCTCGCAAAATAATAACGATTTTCGCCACTCCGATCTTTTCTAGCGTAAAAATCAAGATATTATCGAATAAAAAAACAAAAATCGATTCCTGAAGAAAGAGTCGAGAGGGACGAAAATGTATGTGCTTTTGTGGAAGCAAATGAGCCATGCTCCAGCATCCAAATTTCTCAAGAAATTGGCATTCCAGGCCGCACAGTTACGCATGGAAAACTGATTTGAACATAAAACTAAAGAATCTCAAATACTTTCTTTTTGCAATACATTTACATATACCTAAAATAACCGGAAATTGGAAAAATTTGGGAAAAACTGAAAATTACGATTTTTCATGCAAATTTTTGACCGTTTTTAATTTTTTTCGGTGTCAAAATGGATTCAAATCGAAATCCCATGTGCCTTATCGGAAAGAGCTCGCCGACATACGTGATAAACCAATTTTTTGGTCTCTTCATTCTCAATAGGAAATAGCAAATTGTTAGTCGTCACGGCAACGAAAAATCAAAATTATTTTCACATAAAAAAGTAGCTTACTTCCTTCCCTTTCGATTGCCACTTCAGTTGTTTCAATCAGATAAGCCGGGCGTGAGTTAGAAATTGTCATCTTTATCCTTAATCGTTGCTATAGAAACCATGGGAATCGATTTTTACAGATATATTTTTGAATGATTGACCGAATTCTTCCCAGATATTAAATTTCAACTCACCAACTCAATAACGGAAATCGCAAATTATTCGTCGTCACGTCAACGAAATATCAAAATTATTTTCACATAACAAAGTAGCTTACTCCATTCCCTTTCGATTGCCACTTCAGTCGCTTCAATCGGATAAGCCGAGCGTGAGTTAGAAATTGTCAACTTTATCCTTAATCGTTGCTATGCCAACCATGGGAATCGATTTTTCCAGATATATTTTTGAATGATTTACCGAATTCTTTCCAGATATCAAATTTCAGCTCTCCAACTCAATAAATACCGGGAATAGCAAATTGTTCGTCGCCACGGCAACGAAATATCAAAATTATTTTCACATAAAAAAGGAGCTTACTTCCTTCCCTTTCGATTGCCACTTCAGTCGTTTCAATCAGATAAGGCGTGCGTGAGTTAGAAATTGCCAACTTTATCCTAAATCGTTGCTATGCCAACCATGGGAATCGATTTTTCCAGATATATTTTTGAATGATTTACCGAATTCTTTCCAGATATCAAATTTCAGCTCTCCAACTCAATAAATACCGGAAATAGCAAATTGTTCGTCGCCACGACAACGAAATATCAAAATTATTTTCACATTAAAAATGAGCTTAATTCCTTGCCTTTCGATTGCCACCTCACTCGTTACAATCAGATAAGTCATGCGCGAGTTAGAAATTGGCAACTTTATCCTTAACCGTTGCTATAGAAACCACGCGAATCAAAATTTTACACATATAATTTTGAATGATTGACCGACTTCTTCCCTTAAATCAAATTTCAACTCTCCAACTCAACAAATAATGAAAATAGCTAGTTGTTCGTCGTCATGCCAACGAAATGTGAAATTATTTTCAAATAAGAAAATTGCTTACTTCCTCCCCTTTCGATTGCCACATCACTCTTTTCAATCGACTAAGCCGTTCTCAATTAACAACAAATCTAAGCAAAATTTAAATCAGACCCGTCATTGTGATTTACACTGTATACTACCTAATGGAATAATACATTTCTATGATGCTTTGCAGCGTCATCGAAAAATAGTTAAAAATGGTTCTGAATGCCCAATTCTTCAAGTTATATGTTCCGTAATCCACACGGGAAGGTCTATAGACGCGTTGCCCGGTCCTTTTCAAGCCCAAAACGGTTCAGAAGCCCTAAAATCTCACAAGAAAAACTGGCATTTAGGCGAGATTTCGACCCTTCATATTATAATACATTTCTCCATATAAACTGATTTTTAAATCCATTTGCAGGGTCTCAGAAAGATAAAAAAAATTGGTATTTAGTGCTTAAATCGCCAAATGAAATGCACCATAATTAAAAATATAAAGTCCATTCTGTCTTTTCCATGTATATTCCAAGCCGAAATGGGCCCAGGATCTTTCCAAAATCACTAAAAATATTGACATTTTTGCATAATTCTGACAGGTCATATTTTTTAATTTCGACGTAAAGATAGGCTGCTTCAACTGATTTTCCAAGGCAGACTATTAATATACGCATTTTTTAAAATTTTTCCTGCACCGATGCTAAAAGAGCTTTTTATTTATAACATTAACGAAAAAATATGTAATTTTAATTAGTGTGGAGTGTTCTCAGATGATGTAGGAAGAAAATAAACCAAAAAAGAGCTGTTAAATAAGAGAAATAATACATAATAATGCCATTTAAAGATGAATTTTGATGGAAAAAAAAACAGAAGAAATGAGTTTTTACCCCCTAAATCAGGCCCTGGATCACCCATTCGGGATTCATTTTAAAGTCTGATTATATCCCCAAGGGATAGCGTTGAAAAAGTTGGAAGAAATTAGATAGGAAAAGATACAGAGTGATTCAAATGTAGAGATGTCATGAAAAAAAATCGTAAAAAATCTAAATTTAATTATCGATTGCTCCTTTTCTATTAAGAATGAAGGGACCAAAAAATACGTTTATAACGTAGTTCGGCGAGGTCTTTCCGATAAGGTACATGGGATTTCGATTTGAATCCATTTTGACCCCAAAAAAATTGACAACCGTCAAAAATTTGCATTAAAATTCGTAATTTCCAGTTTTTCCCAAATTTTTCCAATTTCCAGTCGTTTTAGGTATAGGTAAATGTATTGCAAAAAGAAAGTATTTGAGATTCTTTAGTTTTAAGTTCAAATACGTTTTTCTGTCCGACGTTCCGGCGACCGAGATATTTGGTGCCAAAGAGGGGTCTGCAAACGGCATTTTTCGACATAAAAAAATTCAAAAGAATTACTTCCCATTTTCCGAATATCGCCAGTTTCAATAGGGTTCTGAAGCTCCCGGTCCTCTACAACCTCCGAAAATTTAAATCGATTTAATTAAGTTTTGCGACCTGTAATCGATATCATACGAAATCGCGGAAATTTCGACTTTGACGTTTTATAACTCCGAAACGGAACACCCCGTATAGCTGAATTTTTTAACGAAGCTAGTCGCACTATCCCTCTATTAACCCAGAAAATTTGAATGTTCCACCTGCAACCGTCTCGGAGAAAAAAAATTGAGATTACCGAAAAACAGAATCTGACAACCAACGAACATTTTTCTGAGTGGCAGCTAGGTATAGAGACCGGCCTGAAAGGCGGTCTCTAACTAGTACGGATAGACCGCCTAATCGCCCCCCGAGGGGGCTCTATAAGGTCGGTAATATCATCGTTGTCACGCCCTGAAATTTTCGTGTTGCTAGAGCATGTATTAAGGAAGATATCACACTCCTTCGGACTGATGATGCACCTTCGTAACCGTGTCGCTACACACATACAAACACCAAATGTAAAAACTATTGTTGCCACCGAAAAACTTTTCGGACACCCTGTATACATACATACAAACATAAACACATATTAATACAAATGTATTCGATTTGCGTGAAATCCGACCTAATAGTTTATCTAAGCAATAATAGGAGTATTTGCCCATACCAAGACTTTTTGAACACCCTGTATACATTCACACTAACACCCACATGTTTAAATAGGAATATAGTCGATTTACTTAAAATCCGGATTAAGTAGGTTTATCTCGGTACTAGTACAAGGATTTGCTCATACCAAGACTTTTCGGACACCCTGTATACACACATACAAACATAAACACATATTAATACAAATATATTCGATTGGCGTGAAATCCGACCTAATAAAGTTCATCTAAGTAATAATAGGAGTATTTGCCCATACCAAGACTTTTTGGACACCCTGTATACATTCAAACTAACACCCAAACGTTTAAATAGGAATATAGTCAATTTACTTAAAATCTGAATTAAGCAGGTTTATCTCGGTACTAGTAGAAGTATTTGCCCATACCAAGACTTTTCGGATACCCTGTATACATACATACAAACATAAACACACATTAATACAAATATATTCGATTTGTTTGAAATTCGACCTAATAAAGTTTATCTAAATAATAATAGGAATCCCATACCAAGACTTTTTGGACACCCTGTATACACTCAAACTAACACCCACACGTTTAAATAGGAATATAGTCGATTTACTTAAAATCCAAATTAATTAGGTTTATCTCGGTTGTAGTAGAAGTATTTGCCCATACCAAGACTTTTCGGACACCCTGTATACGTATATACAACACATATAAAAACAAATATAATCGATTTGCATGAAATCCGGTTTAATTACATTTATCCAGGTTCTACTAGGAGTATTTGCTCAAACCAACACTTATTGGACAGCCTGTATAGAGACATATATTTCCGTACACATAGAAATGCAAATATATACGATTTGCTTTAAATCCGACAATTAAGTTTATAGTGGTACAAATAGCAAAGGAATTTGTCCATACAAAGACTTTTCGGACATCCTGTACTGTACATACATACAAACAACAAACACGACACAGTAATTTAAATATTTTATATTTTTATATTTTTGCGATTGAAAACCGGCTCAATTACGTTTATATTCGTACTAATTGCAAAGATGTTTGCGCATACAAAGACATTTTGGACATTCTGTATACATACCAACATATAAACAGCCACACAAAGGAATAAAAAATTTACGTTTTCCTTGAAATAAGACTCAATTATTCTTCTCTTCTTGCTAATGACAAAGATATTTGCGCATACAAATACTTTTCGGACACCCTGTAGACATATGTACAACCATTCACATGCCCGAAAGGTATAAAATGTGTTTTCGAATCGTTCTCGTTACTTTAAAACGATCCGAATCAAGTCATTTCCCTAAAATTAAATTAAAATGATTCAATAATAATTAATATATTGTCCCAAAGGTATACACGCTCATGGTTAGAAAATAAAATGCATATTTCTGGATTTTTTCGAAGCCACTGAGCTCCATATTAGAATCTTCAATGATGCTTTGTAGCGTCATAGGAAAATCGATTAAAATGGTATTTAATCGGTATATTATGAAATGAAATGTCTGTCTACTGAAAGTATAAGGTCCCTAATTCCCTTGCCCGGTAAATTTCAAGCCGAAGTTGGTCCAGACTGTTTCCAATCTCCCAAGAAAAACTGGCATTTTTGCGACATTTAGACATATTTTAATACGTTTTTCCGTATAAAACTGATTTTGACATGCATTTGCATGGTCTGAGAAAAATTTTAAAGATTCGTATTTAATGCTTAAATCGTCCAATGAAATGTATTGTAACTAAAAATATAAAGTCCGTTTTACCTTTGCCATGTATATTTCAAGCCGAAATCGGTCCAGGAAGCTTCCAATATCGCTACAAAAACTGTTATTTTCATGACATTTTGACAGGTCATATTTTAATTTCGATGTAAAGAGGGTCAGTTTCATTTGTTTTGTCAAGGCACGGCTTTTAATATATGTACTTTTTAAAATTTTTCCTGCACCGATGCAAAAAAAGGTATTTATTTATAACTTTAACGAAAAAATATGGAATTTTAATTAGTTAGAAGTGTTCTCAGATGATAAGGGATGAAAATAATCCAAAAAAGAACTGTTAAATCGGAGAAATAATATATAATAATGCCTTTTAAAGATGAATTTTGATGAAAAAAAAAACAGAAAAAATGAGTTTTTACCCCCTAAATTCGGTCCAGGATCACCCATTCGGGATTTGTTTTAAAGCCTGATTATATCCCCACGGGATAGCGTTGAAAAAGTTGGAAGAAATTAGATAGGAAAAGATACATAGTGATTCAAATGTAGAGATGTCATGAAAAAAAATCGTAAAAAATCTAAATTTAATTATCGATTGCTCCTTTCCTATTAAGAATGAAGGAACCAAAAAATACGTTTATAACGTAGTTCGGCGAGGTCTTTCCGATAAGGTACATGGGATTTCGATCTGAATCCATTTTGACCCCCAAAATAATTGACAACCGTCAAAAATTTGCATGAAATATCGTAATTTCCAGTTTTTCCCAAATTTTTCCAATTTCCAGTCGTTTTAGGTATAGGTAAATGTATTGCAAAAAGAAAGTATTTGAGATTCTTTAGTTTTATTTCGACTTTGACGTTTAATAACTCCGAAACGGAACACCCTGTATACCTGAATTTTTTACCAAAGCTAGTCCCACTATCCCTCTATTAACCCAGAAAATTTGAATGTTCCACCTGCAACCATCTCGGAGAAAAAAAATTAAGATTGCTGAAAAACAGAATTGGACAGCAAACATACATTTTTCTCACTCACGGGGCGTTATATAGAGCGCCTTTGGCGCTCTATAACTAGCTTACCGTAGATAATGGTGGTGATCGGGTGGTGTCAAATGAAAGAGGAGAATTAGTAGACGCTGAATCTGAAGTTGGTTCTTCAGTTTCATCAATGGTTCGCTAACTAGCTTCCCGTAGATAACGGTGGCACGCGGGTGGTGTCAAATGGAAGAGGAGCATTAGTAGATGCTGACTATGAAGTTGGTTCTTCAGTTTCATCAATGGTTCGCTAACTAGCTTACCGTAGATAATGGTGGTGATCGGGTGATGTCAAATGGAAGAGGAGCATTAGTAGATGCTGACTATGAAGTTGGTTCTTCAGTTTCATCAATGGTTCGCTAACTAGCTTACCGTAGATAACGGTGGCACACGGGTGGTGTCAAATGGAAGAGGAGCATTAGTAGATGCTGACTATGAAGTTGGTTCTTCAGTTTCATCAATGGTTCGCTATTTTTTGAGAAAAGTGGCAAAATATGATCTGTTACGTGTTTTCCATAATATCGCATTCGCGCCTTCCAGGCAGCTAAAAAACAGCTATGAAACAGCTAAAACAGCTAAAAACAGCTGAAGAAAAAAGTCCCCTGTTTCGGAAAACAGCTAAAAAACAGACCCTGTTCGGGAAAAACATCTAAAAAACAGACCCTGTTCTGGAAAAACAGCTAAAAAACAGACCCTGTTCTGGAAAAACAGCTAATAAACAGCTAAAAACAGCTAATAAACAGACCCTGTTCTGGAAAAACAGTAAAAAACAGACCCTGTTCTGGAAAACAGCTAAAAACAGACTCTCTTCTGGAGAAACAGCTAAAAAACAGATCCCCTGTTTCGGGAAACAGCTAATAAACAGACCCCCTGTTTCGGGAAACAGCTAAAAACAGCTAAAGACGCAAAAAAACGCTCAGGTTTGCTCAGGTTCGTTTGGTTGGGTTTGCTTTGGCTTGCTTGGTTGGATTCACTTTAAATTTTAGTGGTTGATTTGTAGCTAATAAATTAAACAGTCCTTCTAATAACAGAAATTTATCATTATCTATTATGAGAACGTTATCTTTTATAACAACGGGGATATTTCCAAGAAACAACTTAGTTCCCTCTTTCCTTACACCATATTTAACAGTTAGTGTTTCAAGAAGCTGATACTTTATCTTGATGAGATACATCTTATCACCATAATATTTACACCCCGAACTAAACATAAAAATGGAACTGTCATTTAATATATCCTAAGTATAAGCTAGAACATCAGAAGGATGCTATTTAGGGGTGTTTTAGGCCGTATTTAGGATGCTATTAGGACGTCTTTAGGCCATTAACCGGACAGCAACCGGGCGTTAACCGGACACTATCCGGACACTATCCGGACACTATCCGGACACTATTCGGACACTATCCGGACCCCAATAGGACACAACTACGATCTTTCAGATAGCTACTAAATAAACCCTGTTTCTAGCAGCTTTGCTTATTGGTGATCTGGTTCTTCGCAAAGAGGTTAATAAACTAACATATAAATACAAAGAATACAAACTTTTATTTAATACATCTAGATACATTTCTGTGGATAATTTTTCTAATAGTTTTAAGTTTATCTGGAGCGTTGGAAAAGTATTGGTTTGTTGTGTTTGTTCTCTGGAACTGATTAAAAATATCTAACATTACTGCTGCCTCCATATCTGTGCCCATACTAGTATCTTCTTTGTACACAAACTTCGTTAGGTCCACGGATGGCATCATATGTTTTATAACTTTAACGGTGGGATCGTAAATTTCTCCTTCAAACACGTTCCAAAAATGAATGTTGTCTCCAATTTCATCATAGAAAATCTTTCGGAATTTTGGTTCCACCTGTACATTATATTTTTTAGCAAGTTCCCAAACCATTAAAGTTGCAGGTAAACAGGACCCATAATACTGGTTCCGACTGAATACTTCTTCAATGTTGGCAAGAATAATTTTTAATATTTCCGCCATGCTAATCGCTTGACCGTCGACGATATACTAAACATTTCTTACCAAGTTATTCTACCTAAGCTACAAATTTCGTCTTCACCACTCCCTTCTTCGTGCCTCAGCAGACGTTTCCGTATAACATCGACATCCTCGTAGATTAATGTGTGCATTAAGATTTAGGATCCAAATAGGTGTTTGCAATGTTTGAATTTGCGTTAGTAACGCGTCGATGACAGTTTTGGTAAACCACTCCACTAAATCTCCTCGTTGAGACAACTCCATTTCCCGCGTTTTAAAGTTCTTTCGTTCTTTTCCGGAATTAAAACCAACGGAAAACTATATCTTGATCACATCAGGTGCATCACTTGGGGTAAATTTTATCAGTTTTAATTCGGTTTGAAAACAACCTAAAAGTGCTACGCGAATATCTTCCTCTGTCTGTGATTTAATATATTTTTGCTATGGCTGAACTGGATTATCGACTATTGCCTTTAATAATTTATATCTTGCTTGTTCATATTGTCCGAACAGTGCATATGGGAGGACACAATGACGAGAGAATATGCTAACAGCTGGAAAACGTATGAAAATATGTAAGTATCCCCTTGTAATTTATTCTCTAAAAGCATGTTAACGTAAGTAAACTAAGAGGGGCTGTCTGTATACAGGGGGAACTTTAAGAAAGGCGAAAAAAAACAAAATTCAGAGCCCAACAAAAGAGAACGTTAAATCGAACTACAAGCTGTGAACGATGGACAGCTGACTAGGACAAGATAAAAAGGCATACAACACTCCCAGGGGGTAACCTGGGAAGCAAGGGAAGGCACCCACATAGAGTAAGAATGACGATAGAACTTCTCGTTCAAGGTAAATTATTTAGTAAAAACAGGCGTTCGTGAATAAACTAATTATTAAAACCAAAACTGAGTCTGTGACAAAAATGACCTGTCACAATCTTCCTGATAACAATAAGTTTAAAAGTCGTAGTATGCGATTCTCTTGCGATCTTTTCTTCGTACACCACCAACCCTATATCCATCCTTGTCTAAACATATTTCACATTTTTCCTTTAGCTCTGCTGGACACTCGCTACAATCGCAAGGCCTTCCCCAAAATCACTCCTTAGGCATTGTGCTCGCTTCAACTGATCAACTAAGACTGAACGTTTAAACGTAATAAAGATAGATTAATACTCAAATAAGTGGTGAGGGGTAATATCCTGGTAATTTTTTTTGTCATATTACAGGTATCGTCTGCAGTCTGAAAAGTCTTCCTCGTAAGTAACTCTTACGATTCAAATTCTGACGAAATATTAACAAGTATATATATATATATATATATATATATATATATATATATATATATATATATATATATATATATATATATATATATTGTTGTGTGTGGTTGGTTCGACCATTTAACACCTGCTCGACACAGAGCAATTTGCCTGTCCCCGGCCTGAATGAGATCTAACAGTATCGAAACCGGTCGTCGGGGTGGCACGGTTCATTTGTACCTGTGATATCAGGTCATTGAACCACCAAGGATGATATTCCTTGGACAACACGTTGGCGTAGTGTGAGAATAGTATTTTCAATATATATATATATATATATATATATATATATATATATATATATATATATATATATATATATATACCGGGTGTCCCTGGAAAGTGGTTCGCCTCTATAACTTTTTTGGTTCTGATGATACAAATTTGCAATTTTAAGGATATTTATAAGGCATTAAAGTACATTTTTTCACAAGTGATTCAACTTTTTTCAACTTTCGGTTTTCCGGGAAGTGACATCAACTTTTGATTTTTAAATGGGCACCCTGTATATTTTTTATATTTTTGACTCTGGGTTACATTCTGAATATAACTATTTGCCGCTTGTCACTTTTTCTTATGTCAAAAACAAAAGTATTTCAAAATTAACTTTTTAGTCTAGAGCGCCATGGATATGTTTAAGTCGTTAATATTGGTATTAGCAACAGAGGAAAATGTTTTTAATGGAAACCGAAATTATAACAACCATGGATTTATTAGGACTGGATACGGGATGATTTCACATTCTTTGAAACCAAAATAAACCATTCTAAACGACACTGTAAACACAATTTGTAAACGTTGGCCACATCTTATTTTACCTTGTATTTTTGTACAAAAATACGTTAGAAGCATCACAAGATTTACTAAAAGTAATAAAAGCCCCAAAATATTGTATTTTTCTGCTAAATAGTAATAAATTTAAGTTAAAAAGGTTTTATTATTTATAGGTTATGTTATGTTAGGTTATTTCTAAAGGCGTTTATTTAAAGTCGCTCTGAGTCATTTATAAATCTATATAAATCTATACGTCGCACTTTTTCTTTTCTAGTTCATTAGACAAAGACGTACGTGTAACCGAGCGTTCGCAGACGTTTTTCCTAAGCACCCAGCAGACAACACTTCTGAGCTCCAACACTCCAATGCTATTTTATCTCTTTCTACTACCATTCTTGATTCAATTACGTAGTAATTCGTAGTCTTGTCTATGTTCGTAGTTCGTAAACTGCTCTCTCAAGAGAATAACAAACAACAAAATATTTATATTATATAAGGCTTCACGTTCGATACGCTCACAGTATACGGATATCGAATCCATATTATAATAGATCCATGATAACAACAATAGTAAAATACCCTACTTATGGTTCCAAATGTTTAAAATGTCCACAATCTTGTTGTTGGCAAAGCCGGACCTTTTCGACAGTTGCTCTAACTACATTCCTTAATATTCTCGGATTAATCCTGTTGATTGCCGCCCCCACTTTATTTTCTAATTCAAGACGAGTTGTTGAAGGAATATCGTAAACAGGGACGGACTGGGTCCGGAAAATTTGGCGGGCTATTTAAAGGTAAAGGCGCCGATTTAAATTAATAAGCTTTTTTAACTATTATTTTCACTTACACGAAAGGGCGCCAGGGCGTCTTGTAAACAAATGGCGCGGCGGGCTGCGCCCGCCGGCCCGCCGGGCCAGTCCGTCCCTGATCGTAAACTTCATTTTTAATTGTACCCTATAAAAAATCTAGAGGGGTGAGGTCAGGTGACCTGAAATATTTGGAAAATGAAATAAATAAAATTATAAATTTATAACTGAGTTCGGTTTTACCTTGGTGGCCACCTAACAGGACCGTTATTTCCAATCCACTTTTCACCATAAGTATAATTTAGGTAATCCCTCACTGCTCCTATGTTATGAGGAGGGGCGTTATCTTGTTGAAAGAATAGGTTTTCTTGATTAATCATTGGAATTTCGCCAAGAAGCTGCTCAACTTCTTGGGTAAGAAAATTTAAATATCTTTCCCCTGTTAAGTGCCCATCAAAGATTATAGGACCTAAAATCCTGTCGCCAAGAATCCCTACCCGACAATGAAACCCAAAACATTCCTGAAAATTGCCTTCCTCCATCCGATGTAAGTTTTCTTGACCTCAGTATCGTTTGGTATTTCTGTTAAAAACACCCAAATTCGTAAAACGGCTTTTGTCAGAATAAATAATTTTGGAGGAAAAGGTGTTATATTCAAAATATTTATCTAAGTACCAGTTGCAATATTGAAGGATTCGATAATTGTTATTTTCGTAAAGATGTTGGTGCAATGGATATTATTTATTATATCCATGTAGATGATTTGGAAGTTTGACACACTAAAGAGATCTCCCTAACTAAAACATTAATATTTACCGGCACGTATGCCAAGACGTCAATCTCTTTTCCTTCACTGATTAATTATAACTGGTTCATTTTTATTATTTGCGCATTTTTGGACTATAGCTTTAAGAAATAGTGACGTGTTGGGTGACGGCGTTCAGGATATCTTTCGGTGTAAAGTCGAACTGCATCAGAAACTTTATTTTTATGGTTTTAGAGGCGTTTCATATTCTTGGTTCCAATCTTATCTTGCTGAACGTGAACAAAGAGTATTTATAGGTGATACTTATTCTTCTTTTCAAAATATAAAAAGAGGTGTACCTCAGGGTTCAGTATTAGGACCTATATTATTTCTACTTTTTATAAATGATTTAGCAAATTTATATATTAATGGCCAATTCACACTTTTTCCAGACGATACAACTGTATTATGGCACAGTACTGATCATAATTTATTAAAAAAATATATTTATCATGACCTTGCTAAAATTAAAGCCTGGTGCGATACAAATAGTTTAGTATTAAACTTTAATAAAACCAATATTCTTGGTTTTAAATGTAATATTGAGGATTTGGTAATTGGAGATGTAAGTATTGAGAGCCGCTTAAATACTAAATTTCTTGGTTTGATTATAGATAAAGAACTGAAGTTTGACTCTCACATTATTACGTTGTCTAAAAAAATATCTTCAGGTTGTTATGCAGTAAGAGTTATAGTTGATGAACTTGGTTTTTCAATTGGTAAAACTGTTTATTATGCTTTAATAGAATCCCATCTTAGATATGGAATTTGCTTTTGGGGAATGTCAAATTACTATTTAATAAACACATTATTTATAATTCAAAAACGTGCTATTAGATATCTATGTAAAGCTAAATCAAGAGATCATTGTAAGCTATTATTTATTAGATTAAAAATTTTAACAGTTTATAGCTTATTCATCTTAGAAACAGTATGTCTTGTGTTTAAAAATCGTCAGAATTTCAATTCTGCTAATACATATTATAATACTCGTCAATCTATAAACATACAATTACCAAAACCCACTCTTGCTCTAACCAAGAAGTCTGTTATATATGAGAACTTGAAAATTTACAATCACCTACCTAATAATTTAAAAACATGCCCATCAGAAAAAAATTTTAAAAAGAAAGTTCGTAAATTATTGATTGATAAAGCTTATTATAATCTACAAGAATTTTTTGAGGACAACCTATCAAATATTTAATAATATTCTGCTCTATTTTTATTTAATCAGTGGATTTAATTAATCTTTCTGTTGACTGTATAATGTATTGTGTATGGTAACAGTAGACACTATAATAAAAATGTTTTATTTTAATTGGAATTCATTTCATACAAAATGAAGCAATGCATGTGCATATGATAAATATTTAAATTCTGTTTAAATATATATATATATATATATATATATATATATATATATATATATATATATATATATATATATATATATATATATATATATATCAACTTTTTAAATTGATTTATAGTGTAAAATATTATTATGTGTATTTAATTGACGATTTAGATTTGGAAATGAGCAATATGAAAAATCTTATTATACATTTGCCAAGTTATACAATATCTAATGGCTACTTTAGAGGAGATATTACAATATCCATAGTACCTCGTTTTGAATTTTTGATTTTATGAAGTGAAATGTATTTATTAATTAGTTATAAGTTATTTAAGGTTGCTTTGTTAACGAGAATTTTTATTCTTATACAATAAAGCTTATTTTGACTTGACTTGACTTGACATCAGTTTACTTTTGTCTACACTCACCAAAAACTAAAAGCATGTCAATTTTTTCACTTCTTGAATAATTTTTCATCTTGTAGATTAGAGATTCCAAAAGTATTAAACAATACTGACAACGAAAATCCACATTCAATAGACATTTGGTTTCAAAGCCACCTTAGTTCGGTTGATTCACGACATTACTATTATTATCCTCTCAGTCATGACCTACTATCTTGACTAAACGCTATAAAAATCCATTTATGGAACAATGCATTGATTCAACGTAGGGGTAACGTCTTTTTAGTCTTTTAGGAGTAGTTGAGTTAAAACCTTATAATGTGGGATATCAAATTATTCGTAATAAAATGCTCTTTTATTCTAACTGCACGAGCCACCATGTTCCCATTTGAAAAAAACGGGTAAAATCAATTTGAAAATTAAATTGCACATAATTTGAAAATTATGAATAAAAACAGGAAAACGTAATTTTTCCCTTGTTTTTAAAACTGAAATAAACGACTTTAACATTCTCATAGCACTCTAGACTAAAAAATAAATTTTGGAAAAATACTTTTTTTACTTGACAAAAAGTGACCAATGGCCCATATTTGCATTCAGAATGTTACTCTGAGTCAAAAACAAGAAAAAAATACCGGGTGTCCCATTTAAAAATTAAAAGTTGATTTCGTTTCCGGTTAAACCGGAAGCTGGAAAAGGTCAAGTCATCTGTTAAAAAATGCAATTTTATCTCTTACAAACGCAGTCCAAATTATATCTTTTTATCTTAAAAAACAAAAAAGTTATAGGGGCGAGCCACCCCCTTGGGACACCCGGTATATATATATATATATATATATATATATATATATATATATATATATATATATATATATATATATATATATATATATATACTGCAGGAAAGTACCTACTCAATAATTTAACTTTACTGCATACTAAACCTTAAACTCTTTTGTAGAACTTCAGTTGGTATTCGGAACGCACCCGTTTTCCGAACGCACTTCTTTCTACCAAACCGAGGTTATAAATAGAGGTGGCAGACAGTCATTTCGCATCAGTCTCTTGAAGTGTACGGACGTGTCTAGTTAAAATGGAAAAGTTTCTTATTATTAAGGATACCGTTCAGAAACTTGGAAGATACAATGTAGTTGGTCGTGCATTGGAGTTTAGGCTGAAACCTGTGCCTGAAGGAGTTGAACCGGTTGACTGGGTGAGAGAGGCTATTAATCAGCTTATTCATAAGGCCACTGAAGGACTTCAATCGACGGATTACGTTAGTTTTAGTTTTTGCTCAAAAGACTTTAGTCGTGGTGAAGGGTGGATTCGATTTAGGCCTGCAGAAGAAATCAATTACGAAGACGCTTGAAATGTTATAAGCAACGTTAATCAATCTAATTCCTCCGGATTGAATACGGAATCATTTTGCCTGAAGGTAACAAGCGTACGTCTGCCATCAGGTAGAGGGAGAGGCAAAAAATACAACAGTTTTGAAGAGGAGTGTGGCATGAGAAGAGGAATTATAACCATTCCAAACAAGGACAATTTATGCCGACCACGTGCTCTCGTAGTGGCCATTGCTAGTGCTAATAAAGACCCTGCATTAAACAAGATTAGGAGAGATGTGGGAAAAATTCAGACAGAGAGAACTAAAACTTTGATGGAGGAAGCTGAACTTACCATTCCTGAAGGGGGTGCTGGAATGTTAGAGCTGGAAAAATTTCAACAATATCTCACGGACTATAAAATCGTTGTTTACAGTTATGGATCAAAGGTAGAGATGTTATCTTTGAGGGAACATCAGAAAGCAACAAGAGACTTAATCTATTGCACCATAATAATCATTACAATGTAATAACATCCATGACAGCTGCCTTTGTGTGTAGCTATTATTGTGAGCAATGTGTCATTCCTTATGATCATAAACATAAACATAGATGTAGTAAAACATGTCGATCTTGTCTCCAAGCTTCCCTCTGTCCTGATGATCAAATTAAAGTTAAATGTTATTCTTGTCATCGGTATTTTAAAGGAAAGGACTGTTATGAAAATCATCTAAAAGTTGGCTCATGGGAAAAAACTACTGTCTGTGCGGAACTTCGAAGTTGTAATCAATGTTTTAAAATAATTCGAAGTACCAGAAACCACATATGTGGGGAGATATTTTGCAAGATCTGTCGTACTCACGTTACCGACAATCATCTCTGTCACATTCAACCTGACACAGGAAATCCCAAATCTAAAGATACCTTATTTGTGTTTTATGATTTGGAGACGCAGCAAGAAGAGGAGATGGAACCCGGTGTGATCCGTCATAGCGTCAATCTTTGTGTATTTCAACAGTGTTGCGACGTGTGCATAAAATCACGGACGATTGATATTTGTACGAGGTGCGGTGTCAGATTGCAAAAGCTTAAAGGTTTACACGCGGTAGAGGCCTTTACGCAACACGTGCTACAGATCAGGCAGAACTTTAAAGAAGTAATTGCTATTGCGCACAATGGTCAAGCATTTGATCACCAATTCATATTAAATTACATCCTGACTGAAACCGATCTAACACCTGAACTCATTATGAGAGGAACCAAAATCATTATGTTGTTATAGACTCCCTAAATTATTTTCCCATGGCTTTAGCAAAGCTGCCCAAAGCTTTCGGTCTTCCAGACACCTTTAAAAAGGGATATTTTCCTCACCTGTTTAATACCAAGGCTAACGAAAACTATGTTGGAACTCTTCCCCCAATCGAATATTATTCTCCAGATACAATGAAAGAGGACGAACGAGCTAAATTTCTAAAATGGTATGAAGAGCACGAAGATACTGTATTTGAGATGCAAAAAGATATTGTTGACTACTGTGTTTCCGATGTAAAAATTTTAACCGAGGCATGTCCGAAATTTAGAGATCAAATGCTTAACACTACCAGCGTATGCCCCTTTACAGAGGCTACTACAATTGCTTCTTGCTGTAATAAAGTAATTAGAAGGAATTTTCTTAAGCCCAACACCATTGGAATTATTCCTAAAGATAACACAGGACCACAAATGGGAACCGAAAAAGTCCTTTGGCGAGATTGATATCCTATATGTATTTTGGTGCGCTGATTACGAATCCGAGGTCCATATAACCCCAGCACATCACGTTCAAGGTCACTTGAAGGTCAAATGCATATATTACGGAAAAACAGAAAATCTGACCACGGATTCGGAAAGAGCGGGAAATTTTACGTCCAAATATGTAGTTTTTAGTTTTTCCAACATGACCCTCCAAGGTCATCTGGGGGTGAAATGACTCACCGATACACCAAATTCTTATTTCCCATATACATCATCACAACTTGAAAGTGACGTGCTGGGATTATATGGACCTCGGATTCGTAATCAGCGCGTCAAAAAACCTAAAGATACCTGACTAAGTTGTACGTAAAAGTCTGTAGTTGTGATGATGTATATGGGAAATAAGAATTTGGTCTATCGGTGAGTCATTTCACCCCCAGATGACCTTGGAGGGTCATGTTGGAAAAACTAAGAAGTACATATTTGGACGTAAAATTTCCCGCTCTTTCCGAATCCGTGGTCAGATTTTCTGTTTTTCCGTAATATATGCATTTGACCTTCAAATGACCTTGAACGTGATGTGCTGGGGTTATATGGACCTCGGATTCGTAATCAGCGCACCAAAATACATATAGGATATCAATCTCGCCAAAGGACTTTTTTCGGTTCCCATTTGTGGTTCTGTGTAATCAGAGTTGTATTGCAATTGAGTGGTTATTGTGGTTGGAGAACCAAAGAAAAATAAATATTATGCATGCAGCCAAAGGTCAAGAAGCCGTTCTACGAGGTATAAAGGTTGACGGATATTGGTCCGACCTTAATGAAATATTTGAGTTTCAAGGATGTTATTATCATGGCTGTCCTAGGTGTTACAAATTTGGCAGAGATGAATCCCTTTACGACGACCCAACAACAACTTTAAGTTTGCGCTATGAGACAACACAGATAAAAATTAAAAGATTAAAGGAATGTGGCTATTTAGTAACTGAAATGTGGGAGTGCAAATTTCGACAGCAGTTATAATCAAAGCCAGAGATCAGACAACTTACTCAGACACATCCGCTTCTACTTACGATCCCTTTAAACTCTAGAGACGCCTTTTTTGGAGGGCGAACTAGTAATGTTAGGGAATATTATGAAATAACAGAAGGAGAAAAGATAAAATACGCTGATGTTTGCAGCTTGTATCCTTACGTCTGTAAATACGGCAAATTCCCCATTGGTCACCCTGAAGTTTTTGTGGGTGCAGACTGTAATAGTTTGGATTTGAATTCTACTGATGGACTTATTAAATGCTGTATACTTCCACCTAAGGACCTGTACCATCCCGTATTGCCTCTAAAAATGAACAATAAACTTATGTTTGTATTGTGTCAAACATGTGGACAAGAAATGAATCAAAATACTTCTTGTACCCATACCGTTAAAGAAAGGTCCTTTGAAGGTATTTGGGTAATAGACGAAGTCTTAAAAGCAGTTGAGAAGGGATATCAGATATTAGAAATTTTTGAAATTTGGAGATATAAGATTCAAAGGTTCAGTAAAGACGCAGGAGAGGAAGGCTTATTTACAGCGATAATGAACAAGTTTATAAAGATAAAACAGGAAGCATCGGGGTGGCCGGATGTTTGTACTACGGAAAAAGAAAAAAACCGATATATTGAAGAATTTTTCGAAAGAGATGTTAAACTTGAGTATTCCAAAATACTCGAGAATCCTGGTCTTAGGTCTTTGGCCAAGTTAATACTTAACTCCTTTTGGGGAAAATTTGGTCAGAGGGAAAATCTACCTAAAACAAAAATTATAAGCACACCATCAGATTTTTTTACCTTGTTTACTGATTCCGGAATTTATGTTAATGGCGTTTTCCCCGTTAATGAAAAAACATTGATTGTTAGTTATGAGCACACAGAAGAATCATCTGATCCACTATCTACTGTTAATGTGTCTATTGCTGCTTTCGTAACGGCACAGGCTAGATTGAAGTTATACAGCTATCTTGAACAACTCGAAGACAGGGTCCTTTATTACGACACGGACTCTGTAATTTATGTGTCCAGACCGGGTCAAATTGATTTACCAACAGGTGAATTTATCGGAGATCCGACTAATGAATTAGAGTGTAATGGTTCCGGTAGTTATATCACTCAGTTCGTTTCTGGAGGTCCTAAGAATTACGCATTTAAAGTTCACTCAACAAAATGCAACACAGAAGAAGTAGTTTGCAAAGTAAAAGGTATCTCTTTAAATTATGCTGCATCAAAATTAATAAATTTTGAAACAATAAAAAATATGGTTCTCCACAAGACAGATCCAGTACCTATTATATCAAAGAACATTCGACGAACGACAGACCATACTGTAACAACAAATACGGAAACCAAGCTATATAGACCGAATTCCGTAAAGGGAAAGTTTCTTCCTGATGGTAACTCTGAGCCCTATGGATATAAGAAGCAAAGAACAGGCTGTAATTAAATAATAAACTCGGATATAACAAATATATAAAATTGTAAAGTAAATGTAATTAATAAAGAAACTTCAAATATAGAATTAATTTGTTTATGTAAACACCCTGTTCCTGTCAAGCGAGTGATATACTCAACCGCTAAACCGTTCAACCACTCAACCGCTTAACCGCTCAACAGCTGAACCGCTCAACCGTTAACACTGCTCCTGTTTCTGAAAACAACTAATAAAAACCATTATGAAACATTTCGAAACCCCCTGTAGTGAACCACCCTTAATATTAATCCGTTCTGGAAAATATATAGCTCTTTTAATAATCTAATACCCTCGTATATTACAATTTTTATATCTTCTCATATACCGTATGATTATCTAATAAGTTTGTTACGTCAGCATAACGAGTGACTTGGACTTGAAAGGTTAAATTGTTAGTATACTTCGGTGGCTCAATGGGTACGGCGTTGAAGTTGTAATCCGAAGGTTGGCGGTTCAAGACGCATTCGGTCCAAAAACTTTTTTCAATTATTCAATAAAAGGTTAAATCGAATGACTACAACAGTGCGTCATCTATATCCCTGTAAGCGAAGTTCAATGATCTCATACGAAGATTCCCGAAGCGGCGACTCGTCCCAAATATGGGGCGCTGATTTGTGGGGCCCTGGTGCGTAGGACTCCGAGGGTAAGGTCGCGAGGGGTCCGATATTGCTACTGTAGCTAATGCCCAGGTAGTTAATGCCCAAGTAGCTAAGACCAAAATAGCTATCGCCCAAGAGTGTGACATTTGACAGTGAAAGTGAGGTTATGTACACATTCTTCTTCTTCGTCTTAAGTAACGCCATACCTACTCATATATTTTTAGTCGCCAACGGGAGGGGGGGGGGGGTATAGAGACCGTCCCGGAACGGGCGGTCTCAATAAACAAAATGTAAACAATTAAACAATTAACGGCCCTGTTTTGGTTTTTTCGTTTTATTTTTATTGTCGCATATATAGTTTTATATGTTGGAACAAGAGCTAAATAAAACGAATGGGGATACGTGCAACTGTTTTCTTTGTTAAACTGGAAGATCTCGGATTCAATTAAAACCAAAGTCGAATTTTGGCTGTCCAAAACTACCGAAAACCTTCAAATCCTGATCCCAGTTCTGCCTTTGTTTATCATGCTATAAACAAGGAAAAAGCCTAACTTAAACCAAACAAAACAAAAGGCAGGGTTTTGATTGTTTTGGAACGCCAAAATTCGACTCAAATGCAAAACACTACCACAAAATAAATGTACTAACCAGAAGGATTTCTCCGATCCCGTGATAGCCGCCTGCTCTTGGCCTTCGAGCGCATCTAACCCGAAATTCTAGCCCGAAACTGCCAGTGTAGTAACAACTTTCACGTCAAGAGGTATCAGAAGCGCGCTGTATGATGATGTGAATAAATTTTATAAATTTCCGCAAGAGGTTGAAAGGTAATATAATACATATGTAGGTAAAGTACAGCGTGTTCCAAATTCATTGTTACTACGGGATATCCCAGTAACTGTTAGACATAGAAAGTTGCCGTTTTCACAATATTCGTTTTTGAGATACAGAATAATTAATTTTGAGGGTTGCTTATAAAAACTATTTAATATACGGATATTTAAACTGTATAGATTTTGTAAGAATATCTTGTTAAAAACAATTTTTAAGTACTGTTTTTGAAATACTACCAAAACTTATGATTTTTTTAATAGAACACCCCGTACTAATTTTAAACTTCACTTGCTACTTTTTTTTTAATGGCAAAAATTTAAAAAGTAACTTTTTAATTTTAAGGGTTGAAAAAACAAATATTCGCTGTCAAGATGGCGGCAAGTGACACGCCTGAGATTGATAGCGCGACGAAAAAGCTGAAGAAAATGTGTTTTCACTGTAATAAAAAAGTTGAAAATGTAGTAAAGTGCAAGAAGTGCAGCTGCTCTTTTCATCCTGCATGTTTGCGGCAGGCCGCGTCTCAAAAAAACGCCGGTTGTGTACATGAACCGGAAGAAAGTATGCAGGTAACCTCAAAGAACGTGGATAGTGAGGTTGAGCTTTTAAAGATCTTAGTGCAAGAACTGCAAAGCAAGAATAAAGTTCTAGAGGAAAATGGATCACTGCTGCGAGAAAAGGTAACTCTTCTCGAAGAAAAATTGAGAAAATGTGAAAAAACTCGACTGTCACAAGAAAAATCGGGAAACCTGAGAGACCCGGCCATTAAAGTAAAATCGCGCATGCGCGAAACAGCATCGAATGACATTCTCGATGCGAATAAGTCGGCCGAAATCCCAAACTCAGAAAATCCACAAAGCGGAAACAAAGGTGAAAGTAGTTCCAAAGAACAAAATATGACGTCAAGAGGAATGACAAATGACTATATTGACAACCTGAGTGTGAGTGACAAAGAACGAGATCAGTGGAAAATGGTATCGCATAAGAGGAATAAAAGACCAACCAAAAATAATCGCCCCGAGCCCTTAAAAGGCTCTAGTGATGATAGCCAAACGCTTAAAACCGCTCCCAAAAGGGCCTTTTTGTTTCTCTCCGGGCTAGCACCTGAAGTAACCGGCGAGGAAGTCTTGAAATATCTTACAAGCAAAAACTTAAGACGGCAGTACCTGTGAAAAAAATGAGAACAAAAAGAGAAAAATATCGCAGTTCCTTCAAACTGGCAGTTCCTCAAGAAGATAAAGAACGATATCTAATGGCTGAGTTATGGCCGAGAGGGGCTGTAATCAACCATTTTCTGAATATACAACGCCAAACCAGGGTGAACTCTCAAAAACCACAGTCTCGTCCAGCAACAATGGAACACGTCCAGCAAAAACTCTAAGGATTTTGCATGTTAATGCGAGGTCGTTGAAGAATAAATCACTGCAATTGGAAGCATTCATTGCTGACAACGAAATCGATATTCTATGTGTCACCGAGCACTGGATGAATGAGAGCGAAGTATCTGTGTTGCATATTGAGGGTTATAAAACTGCAGGATATTCCGTTAGAAAAGAAGCATCTGGGGGTGGTACTATTATACTGGTTCGTACAAATGTAAATACAAAAATAAAAAATATTAATGCAAATTTTAATGTGGAAAAATGTATTAAATATTCGTTTGTTTTTTTAAAAGATTTTAATATTTGTATTTTAGCTCTATATAGGTCTCCATTGTAAAATAATCTCTTATTTTATATTATTTTATATTACAAAATAAAATGACTTTATATACAAGTTGACAACTTGTTTATTATTCACCAGTTGTAACAAACGTTAAACTAAATTACAATATAAGGTATAAACAATAACACCAACTATACCTACATCTCCGTTTTTCAAATAAATGTTTAATCTGTTTGGCATTTTGACAATACGACCTGAACGAGTGGTTCTTATAAAATTAACTTGACTTGACTTTGAATTTGACCCCCCATTAATTTTGAATAACACTACGTTGCAAATTACTTTCACTCGGTACATCTCTATCATCTACTACATTCTTTTTTCTATAACATTTCTCAGAACTATTTCCGTTATCCTCCTCTCTTTCACAGTATACAATATTTTCGTCCTTTTCACCTTCACCATTTCTTTCACCCGCACACTCTATAAACATTTTTGTTTGTGAATTCTTATGCAAGTTTGGATTATATTTTCGCTCACCACCAACCATTGAATTTTGAATTGAGCTATGGTTGCTACTGTTACCTGTACTTTTAATAAATTCACGGTTTCTTATTAACACAAAACCATTGCTCATTTTCACTTTATAAGTTCCCTCGCTTATTTTTTCAATTATGATTCCACGTTTCCAGACATCACGTGGTTTTGTCTGAACATAAACCTCCGATCCTATACTAATTTCTGGTAAGTTTCGAGATTTTGAGTTCTAGTATTTTGTTTGAGATTTTTATCTAGTTTTAATAAAATTTTCTTTACGCTTGAAAATTTTTGACCTCAGAGAATTTGTGAAAATTTTTGACCTCAGAGAATTTGTTGTACTTGGTAAATTTGACCTAAGTTTCCTAGAAAACATTATTTGAGCTGGTGAAATATTATCTTCTAAAGGTGTATTCCTGTAATTTAATAGTGCCAGATGTAAGTATTTTTTCTCTTCTATAACCTTTTTAAACATTTTTTTTACCGTCTGAATATGTCTTTCTGCCAGACCGTTACTCTGAGCATTTGTGGGTGACGATATTTTATGAGAAAAACCCCATTCCTCAGCAAATTTTTTAAACTGAAATGAGCTAAATTGAGGTCCTCCATCGGATACTAAATTTAACGGTATACCAAACAATGCAAATCTATCTTTAAGAATTTTAATTATACTTGAACTAAATGTAGTTTTTAATTCGATAACATCTACAAATTTCGAAAAATAGTCCACTAAGAGTAAGTATTTTTCACCAGAGATCTCAAAAATATCACATCCTACTTTGTTCCAAAGAATATTTGGAATTTCATGAGAAATTAAAGTTTCATGAGCTTGTGAATTTGAGTTTTGGCACATAGATGACAATTGCTAATTTTCTGCCTGATATAATTTTGCATTGTTGGCCAGAAAACAGACTCTTGAGCAAGTTTAAGACACTTGTTATAGCCAAGATGAGAGCAGTGAATCATATTTAGCATTTCTGCACGCATTGAGGAAGGAATAACAATACAACTACCTTTAAAAATTAAATCATCTACTATACAAATTTCACTCTTATATGGTAAAAAACTTGTATTTTAGTATTTAATTTATGAATATTTTTTGGCCAGCCACTTAAAACTACTTTTTTTAGCTCTTGTAATTGCATATCTTTCTGAGTTTCGTTTTTAAATTCTTGTATTCGTTCTGGTGTTGCATTTATATGTTCTTTCATTAAACATACTTGTGCCTCAACATCATTATCAAAAACGGAATTTTCTATATTTGAATTTAAATATGCCCGTGATAAAGCATCAGCCAATATCAGATTTTTACCTGGTTTATAGACTAAAGAAATGTCATATTTTTGAATCTGTAGCATCATTCTTTGAAGTCGTGCTGGGCATTTATTAAGTGGTTTTTTAAATATTGAAATTAAAGGCTGATGCTCAGTTTCCACAATTACTTTTCTCCCAAATATATATTGATAAAATTTATCTAAACCAAAACAGATTGCAGACATTTCTTTTCTATTTGTGCATACCTAGTCCGAGCTGGCGACATTGCTTTTGATGCATAGGCACAAGGTAATTTATCTTGTAAAAGAACCGCGCCTAATCCAGACTTTGAAGCATCAACTGAGATAACTGTTTCTTTAGAAATATCAAAATATTGTAATATAGGATGTTTCGTTAAAAGTTGTTTTAAATTTTCAAAAGCTTTGGTGTGTTCTTTAGTCCAAATAAAACTATTTTCTTTTTTAAGTAACTCGCGTAGTGGCAAAGTATTATCAGAAAATTTTTTAATAAATTTACTGACATAAGTAAGCATACCTAGCAGTCTCTGAACGTCATTTTTATTTTCCGGTTTTGGAATGTCTAGGATACCTTGAATTTTTGATTTATTTGGACTAATGCCATTTGCTGAAAACGTATGTCCCATATAATCTATTTTAGTTTTTCCAAATTTGCATTTTTCTAGATTAAATCGGACGTTATTTTCCTTAGCAATTTCAAGGACCTTTCTCAGATTTTGATCACGTTCTAATTTGGTTTTTCCCCAAATCAGAATATCATCAATATAAATTTCACATCCTTTCATAGAGAACAAATTCTTAAACCTATCTTGAAACACCTCCGGAGCTGATTTGATTCCGAATGGCATTCAATTATTCTAAGTGGATTAGATTACTGTGATATCATTTATCACAAAAATATCAGTAACGAAGATAAACAGAAATTACAAATTCTTCAAAATAACTGTGTTCGTTTTTCAATAGGGCTAAAAAAGTATGATCACGTATCACCTAGTTTTGACCAACATAATTTAATTAAATTAGAAAAAAGACGCGAAATCCACATATCCTGTTTTATTTATAAAATAATTTTAACTCAGAAACCAAGATATTTATTTGAAAAAATTGAATTCAGGAATAATATTCATAATGTTAATACTAGAAATCAGAACGCAATAGAAATACCTAAACATCATACTGAAAAATATAAGTCTTCGTTTAAATATAACTCTTCTGTAATTTATAATAGTATTCCTTCTAGTCTGAGGGGCTTAAGCTATATAACTTTCAAAAAATATATAAAAAATTATTTAGTAAGGGTAGGATTGGAAGAATGATTATTTATAAATCAAAACCCTACCTATTTATGCCAACTAGTATACTACTGTCATTTTTTGGTTTTCTTTTTTACTTTATCATTTTTATATTTATATTTTTAATTATTATTATTATTATTATTATTATTATTCTCAAAAATTTATACCGTCCAAAAGGTGTTCCAAAAGTACACAGGTCAGAACTTTTCTCATCTAAAGGAATTTGATAAAAACCTTGCGTAGCATCAAGAGTACTAAAATATTGTGCACCTAATAACTGACTGGTAATTTCATCTATAGTTGGAATATTGCAATATTCACGTTTGATATAATTGTTTAGATCCTTAGGATCCAAACATATTCGTATAGTACCATTTGGCTTCCTTACAAGAACCATTGCATTGACCCAATCAGATGCACCATTTACTTTTTTAATAATGTTCGATGATTCCAGCTCATCCAAAGCTTGTTGTAAACTGTCCATCAAAGGTAATGCAACCTTCCTTACAGGATGTATAACTGGTACTGCATTGTCAGCTAACTCTATGTGATAAGGTGTAGTTGCTATAGAACCAACACCTGAAAATACCGCGCTGTATTGAGTAATTAATTTATTATATTCACCTAGATTTTTCATTTTGTCTACGCGCATAATTAAATTTAAATTAATTACGTCGGGTTGCACAAACAATTTAATCACGAATTAAACTAATAAGACGCTTGTAATGTGACGGCACTTATGCTAACGTCATTGCCAAATATGACTCTAAACGTCAATTAAATTTACTACTTGATTAAAAGTTTTGTGCAACCCGCTGTTAATGTTTTTAAACCTAAAATGCATTGTTAGTTGTTAGAGTTTACTATGTAAAAATCAATCGTATGTTGCTCATTATTTTTTATGCATAGCAAAGTACTTTTTCCCAAAATCTGTATATTACCTGTATAAGATTTAAGTTTGCTATTAGTTTTACAAATTTCTTTTATGGACAGTCCTAATTTTTTATATACAGATAAAGACATAATATCAGCCATGGAACCAGTATCCAATTTAAACTTAACAGATTGATTATTTATTTGTAAATCTGTAAACCACTCTTTATTTTGTTGTTTATTCTGTTCCATGCAACCAACAAACATATATTTCTCGTGTTCGTTCTTATCATTTACACTGTCACAAACATAATCGTCTACCTGTACATTCTGAATATTTTTCTCTTGATTAGCATTCATTAGCTTAAAACATGCAGAAGCAAAATGATTCAGTTTACCACAAAAGCTACATTTTCGTTGATAAACTGGACATTTGTTAACAGGATGGTTTCCCAGGCAATTTCTGCAGTTTTCAATAAACTTGTTTATAAATTTCCTTGAATCATTCAAACTTTTTCGGACGACGTTGACTTCATTTGAAGAATTTTCCATATCCTGACATCTTTCCTTGGCTTTTTCCATCATATGGCTGAATTCTATCGTTTTTTCCAAAGTTGCAGGCTCTTCTTGTAATAATTTTTCTCTTATCACACTGTTTGTCAAACCACAAATAATAACTGTCTTTATCAGGTCGTATTGTAAATTGCTTAGCTTGCATTTCATGCCTTGCTTCTTAACGTCTGTGAGAAATTGCTCTAGTGATTGATATGTACCTTGTCTCATACTGAAGAACTTGTACCTTTCATAAGTAATATTTTCTTTAAGGAGAAAATGTTGATCATATTTGTTCAATAAAATGTCTTTTATTTTGGTCTTCTTTAGGTATAGAAAAAGTTGAAAAAATTCTAAAACCTTCTTCGCCAATATAATGCAACAGTTGAGAGCATTTTATAGAATCATCCTTTTTATTTGTTTCCGTTGCAATCAGGTAATTAGTAAATCTTGCCTTCCATATCTGCCAATTTTCAGCGACATTTCCTGGCATATCCATATGGGAAATTCCACGATTGTCCCCCATTTTCACCCTTTTCTTTTTTAGGTTCCTCGTATGCTTAGAAATGGTTAGAAATAAGTTTTATAACCGACTGCCCATGTAAAATAAGATATCTCTTATTTTATATTACAAAATAAAATGACTTTATAGACAAGTTGACAAGTTGTTTATTATTCACCAGTTGTAACAAACGTTAAACTAAATTACAATATAAGGTATAAACAATAACACCAACTATACCTACATCCATCAGGCCATTTTGACCCCTTTTTGGCGGGGGTGGAGGGAGTACTTTCTGCTCTTGTTGCTGACGGGGGGGTCGTGTTGGCTGACTTTAATGTACACTTTGGCACTGTTGAGCCAACAGCGCTGCAGCTTTGTGATACTCTTGCGGGTTTTGGCTTGCAGAGAACAATAACAGAGGCAACCAGGCAAGAGGCCTGCTTGGATAATGTTTTTGTCAGTACCAACATGAATTTTCATTACTCCGAGGTCGTGGATATTGATATTTCTGATCACATGGGACAGATCGTTGAGTTTTCAGTGTGCCCACATGGAGGTGGCTTTTCTCGCACAAATAAGGCATGTAGACCAATCACAGAGATAGGCTTACTCACATTTCACAATATTATCAATGAGAGCTCATGGGACTTTGTTGTAAGTAATAATCTAAATATTAATGATAAATTTAATGAGTTTGTGAAAATTCTGGAACAGGCATCATACTTAAGATGCAATATATTGTTCGGTCAGATCAATCAAACAAAATTAGTTGGTTTAATGATGAGCTGAGAGCTATGAGAGATAATCTCCATTTCCTCAAAGATCTCACCCGGTAATTCGAAAGAAATATTAGCTTTAAAGAGCAACATAAACAATATAAAAAGAGGTATAACGAGGCCATTAGTAGGGCAAAAATTGCCGCCAATGACAACTTAATAAATTCCTCAAATAATTCTGTTAAATGTATGTGGCAAATGATAAATAAACATTCTAACAAGAGCAAAGTCTTTCTCCCAAACAACAATATATCACCAGATAACTTTAACAAATACTTTTCCAGCATTGCCCACGAGCTACTTAGAAACATACCTAACTCTGGTGCCGATCCACTGGAATATTTTGAAAACCTTAACATCACCCCTAGTGTGGAGGAATTCTTTTTTCATGAGATTAGCTTCAACGGGGTTCGAGATATTATTGATGATCTTAAAAATAAAAATAGCAAAGATAGGTTTGGCCTAACAGTAAAATTAATCAAAACTATTAAAAATATAATATTGATCCCTTTAACGAAATTAATAAACTTATGCCTGAGAGAGGGTGTCTTTCCATCTGTACTGGTGGTGGTACCACTCTTTAAGAGTGGAGACCCGGAATTACCGGAAAACCTATATCACTTCTTCCAATTATTTCAAAAATAGTGGAAAAATGTATTTCAACTCAACTTGTGTCTCATTTTGAGAACAATGGTTATTTCAGTAACTGTCAGTTTGGTTTTCGAAGGGAAAAAAATAGGGTTCAGGGCATAGAAATTCTTGTTTCCGAAATTTTAAATAGCTTTCATAAACTAGAATATAACACAGTAGTTTCATGTGATCTCAGTAAAGCCTTTGATTGTGTTGACCATGGGGTACTCCTGCGAAAGCTTGCAGAGTACCACATCTCGCGAGGTAGTATTGCACTTATTAAATCATATTTAGAGGGAAGATTCCAGACTGTTAGTGTGGGCAATGGAGAATCGGCAGAACATGAAATATCTATAGGAGTGCCCCAGGGCTCAATACTGAGGACCATACTTTTTTAATATACATTAATGACTTGCCATCCATTGCTCGCAACTCGCAGTATGTGCTTTTTGCTGATGACACGTCTTTCTCATACAGTGCTGACTCACTTGCGGGTTCGCTAGAGGGCTCCATGGCCGAACAACGGAGGGCTGAGAGATGGTTTAATACCAATAGGCTCCTGTTAAACAAAAACAAATCAAATAAAGTGGTTTTTGCACTGAGGAATCTGGAAGTGGACGAGTCCAGCACTACAGTCATGAGGTTTCTGGGGGTACAGCTGGACCAGGGACTTCAATGGGGTTGCCATACTGAGGCCCTGGCTAAAAAACTCTGTAAATCATTATATCTTCTGCGTAATCTTAGAAGGTGCGTTTCGTTGGGCGTGCTAAGAACAGCCTATTTTGCCAACTTTCATTCCCATCTTTCATATGGAATTTTGGTGCGGGGCCACGCATCTGGGGCACTACGAGTGTTTGGACTGCAGAGGAAGGCTGTTCGTGTGATAGCTGGACTGCAGTTCAGAGATGACTGCAGAAACGCTTTTAGAGACTTAAAAATCCTTACGGTTCCGGCGCTGTTTGTTCTGGAGTGTCTTTTGTATGTGAAGAGACACATTGAACAATACGAAACACATGGGGAAACTCATGACCATAATACCAGAAACAGGGGTGACCTGGTTCCCGCTTACTGGCGGCTGAAGAGGTGTCAGGATGGCCCTGGATGCCGGGGAATAGAATTTGTTAATGTGTTGCCCGGTCATATCAGGGATTTGCCTTTTAAAACTTTTAAAGATGTAGTTAAGAGGATTTTAATTAGTAAGGTTTTTTACAGCTTTGATGAATATTTTAAATGTAACTTGTAGTTTTGTATTTTAATATTTTGACCATTTCAGTGTAGTATTGCATATTTTAAGTTTAATTATGTAGACTATAAATTTTAGCTGTGGGTGTATTGTCAGGTGTTTGTAGAAAAATATGTTGACTGCTTAGATGTATAATTATACTTATTTCCTTTTGACGTGTGTAACTGTACTGTGCATAATATGAATAAATTATTATTATTATTATTATTATTATTATTATTATTATTATTATTATTATTATTATTATTATTATTATTATTATTATTATTATTATTATTATTATTATTATTATTATTATTATTATTATTATTATTATTATTATTATTATTATTATTATTATTATTATTATTATTATTATTATTATTATTATTATTATTATTATTATTATTATTATTATTATTATTATTATTATTATTATTATTATTATTATTAAATACAAGAAGAATCAATAAGAACCCATTAATTAACATTTCTTAGTGTTTATTAAGTAGTAAAAATTTTAGCCAACATTTATATATATGAACATAATGATGTCTATCATTATGTTCAATATACTGCAGTACCTATTTTATGATTTTTGCGGTGTTTATTTGTAGGTAAATAATTTCTTGGCACATTATTAAAAAAACTTCCTTAATTAAAAAAGTGTATTTTGCTTGTTGCGTTCATATCACTAGTTGCCCACAAAATTTTGACCCACCTGTAAAAAAAAACTCACGGGCCGCGCCTGCTAATTATAATAAAATTACCATTTCTTAAAATATAAATTTCAATTGTAAACTGTAAAAAGGGCAAAGACAGGTAATAAACGCGAATGTTAATTGGAATACTAGGTTTATATGCTTCTTTATATTCAGTAAACATTTCCGAAAATTCTTAATTGAAAAACAATAAGGCAGGTAACATAGGCTTGGGGTAATTGCAATATGCAATAGGTTACGGCGGGGGTCAACTGGGCACAAAAATGTCTCATGTACCTGTTTTCACAAAAGGGTCACAATCGTCGCGGTAAATTGGGCGGGAGCTTCTCTTCAGGTAGTTAAATGCAATATAATAGGTAATTGATAATATTCTGAGAAATTATTGATAATGCATTGGCATTTTGATTCGGTTTCAGTAATAAAAAGTGAACGTGGAACATATTTGCTTGTCTTCGAAAATTTTATATTTTCAAAAGACAAGAGTCTTAAAAAGTGGAGAAATTTCCTGGAGGTGTAACCAAAAAAGGTTAAACTGTAAAGCCAAAGTTTATGCTGTTAGTCCTGATAAGAAGAATTCTTTGGTCAGGCATAACTAAAATTTGCTTGTACATTTTGGCAATATCTGCCGCAACTATGTACGTATGTTGCCAAAAACGTAGCAGAATTGAAATTAAATCTTTTTATACGGTCAGTCCTACTAGTTTAATTTCATTAAAACTTATACCCTGAAAAGCTTTTATTGAACAGTTAAATACTACGCGAAGTTTAGTAGTTAATGAATCTTCACGAACTACACTATGATGTGGCATATAATACGAGTATAAGTGTTCACACCGCGTTTCACCCTCAACCTTTTTCATATGTTCTAGTTCTGCGTATTCTCTCATAAATTTCACGTACTGCGATTTTAAGTCCGGTTTTAATCGCAACTTTCGTTCTAGCGATAAGAATTGTTTCTTTGTTTGTATAAGTGATTCACCAGAAAAGAATTTAAGCGGAATTTGTACTATAAATCTACCATCCGATCACCGAGTTGTCTTGTCAACGAACAGTTTTTTGCACGCTATTTCTTCTTCCGATTGAGGTACCTTAGAAAGATATCCGTCCTCTATTTCCCACAACCGATTTAATTGATCTTGTATTTCTACGTTCTGTACAAAATTACAATATGTTTTATCTTATGAAGTATTATTTGCAAGTACGCCACTGGGTCCCGAAATACCCCAACCAAATTTTGTTTTTTTGCAATAAGGGTTTATTGACTCCAAGAGATATTTGTTCTATATACAAATTAATGACCAAAATATATCCGCCCCTATTAACATGTCAATGTGATAGGGCAAGGATCTGACAACTTTATATGCGCAGAAATAATTATATCTTGTGTATTAACAAGTACACTAGGCAAATTTTCAGTAATGTTAGGAAGTACTAAACAAAAAATTTTTGTATTAAAGGCATTCTGCAAAGTTTGTACCGTAATGTCGCATTTGTACTGAATTTTTGACATCGTTCGATATAAACCTGCCACGTTCATATTTATTTCTTGTTTATTTAATTTAAATTTATTAACTATGCCCGTTCTAATAAAGCTCGATTGTGATCCTGAGTCTAACAATACTCGAGTAGTATGTGGCTTATTATTTTTGTCTAGAACCCGTACTAAAGCGGTTCTAAGAACTTGGGTCGTACTGTACGACATTCCACATGCTGTATTATTTTCTTGTACCATCTGAGAAATTTGAAGAGCTTGTATATCTGTTGATACATTTGCGCTTGTATTAGTGTTATTATTTGAAGAACTCACCGATGTCTCCGTACTATTTGAATTATTTGACTGTGCTTTATTTTGATAATTATTATTTTTATTTTGACGCCTATTTATGTATAATAAGCTATGGTGTTTCAATGAACAAATTTTACAAGGACTGATATGCTTTACAAATTTTACTGTGATGTCCAAATTTTAAGCAGTTTAACGTAAGATAAAAAAACGCCCTCAAAGTATGCCGTGGAATCAATCACGCATGCCTTGAATTATTACTCTTGAAAGGTAACGTAGGTAAAAGGTACAGGTGAATGAAAAATAGAACTGTCAAGTTCTGAAGTTTTTATTTTTAAGAAAATTAAATATGGTAAGGCAGAACAAAAAGATTTTATGATCGAAAGTTACTTACTTACTACTACCACTACAGAAATGGTAGAACGGTTGATGGCCAGTGGGTTTATCAACACGGGACGCCATTCAGGACTTTCACACATAGTCATGGATTTCGACCAGTTTCGCTAAGTTTTGTTTAGAGAAACATGAAGTGTGAATAAAAAGGAAGGCAGTGGAAGACTCAAAGTTCGCACTGCCCAAAAAGTAGAAGAATTGAGGCAAATTGTTAATGAACACCCGCAAACCCCTATTCGGCGTTTAAGACAGCAAGTAAATGTATCCTACGGAGTACGGAAACTGCAATACAATCCTGAAATCTGACCTGCATATGCACGCTTATCGTCTAAGCTCAGTCCAAGAATTGTTACCAAACGACAAGCCGCAGCGAATGCAATTTTCAGAGTGATTTATGGGTAATTTGCATAATAATGAAAACGTATTTGAAAAACCTTTTTTCCTGATAAGGCATGGTTTTACTTTTCTGGTCTCTAGTTATGTAAATTCTCAACAAATAGTCTAGTCAACAAGTTCAAAATCGTGTTAATTCTTGATAAAGGTCCTAAAAATATGTACGATAGCTCATTGGATTCGGAATGACGTCTAGAAAAATGTATTCGAAGGATTTTACTGCATGATAAAAAAAGTTATTAACAAATTAAGATGAAAAAAAAAGGTGTTTCGTTTTTTGGCAATTACTCAAAAACTATTAATATTTAAGAAATTTAAAAAAAAAAGATTCATAAAGAGGAGAAAAGTTCCAAAAAATTGTCCCGACTCCCGGAACTCTACCTCCATTATTTATAATTTTAATTTAGTGCTGAAAATAGGGCCGCGCGCGGCCGATACAGCATGGCCGCGCTACCGCTAAAATAATTTTTTTATAGAGTTAAATATCAATAGAAAAATTTTAAAAAATTATGGTGTCATCAGAACACTTTAAAGAATAAAGACCCGTTGGAAAAAAAAATTTTTGTTGATTTTTCAAAAAGTTATACTATTGTTAACTAAGTAATTTTTCGTGGGCTTTCATTTTTACAAAAGACAGTATAAAAGTTTAAATAATTGGCCTATAAATTTTTGGCTTCTTGGAGCTCTTCTTATACTTAACAAGACCACGTTATAAAAGCATCTTAAATTTGTGTATTTTTTACAATAATTTCGAATCGTTATAAGTCATAAAAGAGACACAAATGTCAAAAAAATCTTCAAGGTTTTTAAACAAAAGCATGTAATAGCTAATCAACAATAGTTACAAACTTCGTTTTGAGCTCATTTTAAAGAGTAGTTAATCCTTGATAAAAATGACCTGAATGTTGATTATCGTATCTCTAATAGTTTATGAGTTATGGTAATTTGTTACTTGACAAGTTATGTGACCAATCAAATTTTGGTATCGTGGAGTATTCGAAATTATTGTAAAAAATACACAAATTTAAGATGCTTTTATAACGTGGTCTTGTTAAGTATATATACACACACTTTCAAAAGTCTTGCACCCCCCTGGTATTTTTATTTGCGAAGTAAATTTTATTAAACTCTTTATACTGATAAAAAGATTAGCCCTTTTTCGGTAAATACCACAAAAAAGGAAACAAAAAAAATTATCATCAGTATCGATAAATCACATTCGCATTAAAATACACGAGTTTGATGGTTAGTACCTAATACGATATAGTGTTCAAACACGGTAAAATGCCGCGAAATGAGTTGTCTCAGTTCGATAGAGCTAGAATAATTACTTTGTGGCGAGAAGGGCTCTCACGTCACCAGATTGCTACTCGGTTGAATATGATACGAAGTACAGTCATTAGAACAATTAATCGTTTTGAAGAAACGGGAGCAGTGGCGAACAGGCATCGAAGTGGCCGTCCTCGTGTTACTACAGAAAGACAAGATCGATACATAGTCCAGTCAGCTCGTAGAAATCGATTTATGACCTTTCCGGCACTAAGGTGTCAATATCAGAGGACTTACCACCGCGTTATTTCCAGTGCTACAGTGCGTAGAAGGATAATTTCGGCAGGTCTTCGATCTAGAAGGCCTCTAAGAGTTCCAATACTTACTCGAGCGCACCGAACCACTAGGCTACAGTGGGCGCGGGCCCACGAAAATTGGTTACTGGCCCATTGGAGAAATGTGCTTTTCACAGCTGAGACAAGAATTGGTTTAGTGAGCGATGACTACCGAATAAGAGTTTTGAGAGAGCCAGGGCGTGAACATAGACTAGAAAATGCTGTTCAAGTCGCACCCTACCGGGGTGGAACAGAAATGTTCTGGGGAGGTATAATGTACAATCGAAGAACAGAATTAATACACATACCAGGGACAATGACAGGCCAACATTATCTTCAAAATGTAATAGGCCCTATAATTCTTCCCTTGCGTAACGAAATAGGCGAACATTTTGTTTTTATGGATGATAATGCACGGCCGCATCGCACTAGAGCAGTACGGGAAGTATTGGGAAATGGAAATGTCACAAGATTGGACTGACCGGCAATGTCACCCGATATGAATCCTATTGAACATGTGTGGGATTATATGATGAGAGCAATTTTTAGGCGAAACAATCCACCGGCCAATACCCAAGGGCTTGTGAATGCAGCTATTGAAGAATGGAGGAACATCCCTCAAGAAATTATCAATAACTTGATTACAGGGATGCATAGACGAGTTGCTGCATTAATTAGATGTAGAGGGGGAAACACTGACTATTAATTCACCTTTGATTTGATTTGTTTAGTTTTTTTGCGAGAATTTAATGTTTTATTACTTTTTAATTTTACAATGTTTTTAATTTTGCTTTTTTATATATAGGATGACCTTACGAAGAAATGTATGTTTAATTTTTTTTGTGTATCCTTCTTAACAGCCTTTCTACCTCAGCCCTTACAGCTTTCCTAGGTTTCGTTATGTTAAAGATAACAGGGAGGTGCAATACTTTTGAAAGCCAGTGTATAAGAAGAGCTCCACGAAGCCAAAAATTTATAGGTCAATTATTTAAACTTTTATACTGTCTTTTGTAAAAATGAAAGCCCACGAAAAATTACTTAGTTAACAATAGTATAACTTTTTGAAAAATCAACAAAATTTTTTTTTTACAACGGGACTTTATTCTTTAAAGTGTTCTGATGACACCATAATTTTTTAAAACTTTTCTATTGATATTTAACTCTATAAAAAAATTATTTTATGTAATAGACTCTGTTGAGCGGTAGCGCGGCCATGCTGTATCGGCCGCGCGGGGCCCTATTTTCAGCACTAAATTAAAATTATAAATAATGGAGGTAGAGTTCCGGGAGTTGGGACTTTTTTTTGGAACTTTTCTCCTCTTTATGAATCTTTTTTTTAAATTTCTTAAATATTAATAGTTTTTGAGTAATTGCCAAAAAACGAAACACCTTTTTTTTCATCTTAATTTGTTAATAACTTTTGCAATTTTTATCATGCAGTAAAATCCTTCGAATACATTTTTCTAGACGTCATTCCGAATCCAATGAGCTATCATACATATTTTTAGGACCTTTATCAAGGATTAACACGATTTTGAACTTGTTGACTAGACTAAAATGAGAATGTGGAGTTCTGGAAATCCACATTTCTTTATAGAGAAACCCTGCATGCACAGAAAGTTGGCGTGTGGGCGGCAATATCGAAAAGAATGTTAATTGGACCGATTTTTTTTTTGAAGAGGCTCTCAATTAAGCGCGATACCGTAATGAAATTTTAGAAAATTTTGTAAATGCATTAGACGATGAAAATATGCAACAAGGCTACTTCCAGCAGGACGGCGCACCAATTCACGTAACTCTTGATAATTTAAATTTTTTGGAACAATTTTTCGAAGACCGAATCATTAGTCGTAGTATGCTAGTTAGGTGGTCACCACGGTCCTGACCACTTTTTTACGATCAGTACTTTTTTATATTTCACCTAGGTACCGGTCGAAATAGCTTAAAAGACCACCCCAACGTAGTAAAACAATGGAGTGAGTTAAATGTAAGGGAATATAAACCCATTGAAAATATGTATCTTGATGCCAACGTTGAAATTATACGCCGTGCGACTTTTATATGGCCACACATTAAAAACTCTGTTTTCAAACCCCCTTGTGAAAATTTAGAAGACCTAAGGGCTAGAATTACAAATAAATTTCAGGAGATTAAAAATTCCCCCCAAGTGCTCACCAATGTTTTTGATGCTGTAAAAAGAAGAATGAGAACATGTTTGGAAGTAGAAGATGGACACGTCTCTCACTTAGTTCAAATTTATAATTTTTATGTTCTTTGTTGTATGTTTTTTTTAATTCTGCATTATGCAATGACAATGGCAATAATGTAATTTTCTTAAAAATAAAAACTTCAGAACTTGACAGTTTTATTTTTCATTCACCTATACCTTTTACCTATGTTACCTAATCAAGAGTAATAATTCAAGACATGCGTGATTCCACGGCATACTTTGAGGACGTTTTTTTTATCATACGTTACTTTTAACTCTTGAATCTTTTTTATACGATCCTGTAAATTTAAACCTAAAAAGTTTCAGAGTTCGAAAGTTGGTGTAATTGTTTACAAATTGCACAATTTTGGACCGCTGTAAACAAGCTTCTTGTATTAGAAAACTGTTTTCTAGTTTCCTTAATGTTCATATGATTGATTTTTAAAGTTTCTAATAAATAATCAGCTTTCTATTTCAAAAAAGTTTTTAAATCACTCAAGTGCTGATTGTTTACTTAAATGATTGCTGATTTTGTACTTCTCCCATTCACGGGAAGTGTTATTATCCAGTTTTGTACCTATTAAATAAATAATTAAGGTATCTACGGTAGGCTCATTGACTTGTTCAAGACACCTCATATGTTACGTTATCTATTAAAGAACTTATGCGATCCGATGACTTTTTTGGGATAGACACTACATTAAAAAGGGCTTTAACATGGTTTTGAATTAAAATACGTGGATTGTAATATCTTTCTAACAAAAGGTTCCATACTACCTCATTATTTCCAGCAGAAAATTATGCGATCCGACGACTTTTTTGGGATAGACTCTATATTAAAAAGGGCTTTAACATGGTTTTGAATTAAAATACGTGGATTGTAATATCTTTCTAACAAAAGGTTCCATACTACCTCATTATTTCCAGCAGAAAATTCCAAAGATTATACAACCAGTGCAGCCGCCTCAGCTTCTTGTATTTTAGACAAAATCGAGCTACAGTGAATCATAGATTCAAATGTGTCGCGATATTCTAACCGGTTTTCAAAGTTTTCGTCAAATTTAGGTACATCTATGGGGGGGGGGGGATTCTAAGACCAAAAAATCCTTGAGAGTTACCACCATGATCAGTCTGATCAGTTTGAGAATGATTTCTTACAGACTGCGTAGATAGTGATGACGAGCTACTATTCTTATTATCCCTTTTTTGAAAATTTACTAAATGTGGTTCAGCTTTTGCTATTAAATCGTAATATTGTGTATCAAATGACATCCGTTCTTTTAGATCAATGTCTGTACCTTCTAACTCATTTTCAATTTGTGTTTGGATATCTTCAAACTCTACTAATAGAACACTCTCTAGAGAATTTTTTCGGATTTGAAGTTGTTGATAACATATATTAGTGGCACTATTGTTTTTCAAATTGGCTTTAAAACTGTGTAAATAGTTACTAAAAATGTTAATCTAGACTTAAGTGCAGCTCTTTTACGAATATATTCCTGTTTTGCCATTTTGGAGAAATATTAATTGTAAGTCTTATTAAATTATTAGCGTACACAAACATATCCAAATTTTTACTAAAATTGATTCGACTTCCTTGTGCAAAATAAATCTTTAAAAAAATGTACTTTTAACAAATTAAATAAGACATTCCATTGAAAATCTGTACTGAAATGTTGAATTTTAAAGAATTTATGTTTAATTCATTTTTGGGAGCTACCTTTCTTATTTTACCATTTCAATATTGTACAACGTCACCCTATCCTGTACATGCAAAGCCAGAACTAAGGAGATACGGAAATATTTTAGGATAAGGATCAAACAATAGCGATAAAATAGGAACGACTCACTCTGCACACTTCTTTTTGTGGAAAACACTATTTTTTTTCTTGACAATGTCTACGTACACTACGAGTTTATTCGCGCAGTTTTTGTCCAATTATACTGATGCAATATGTCGCCAGCACGACTCACGGTCTATATTTGCTCGTCATGCAACTAAATTTCCACGTTCTCGACGAAAAACTTGACCCATCCGACGAAAGGAGGACCATGTAAACATTTGAAGCAAACTTCAGTTTTTCTGTGGACTATATTTTTACTGCTTCTATACTGAGGGAAAAGTATATTAACCATTATAGAAAATTACATAATGGTTATGCAAAAGTTATATACTATTTGTGACAAATAAACCGTTTGTTACGGTTATACAACGCGTTTTTCTAAAAACTTAGCAAATTTACCATTACCGCTAAGTATTATTGTATACCGGTTATATAACCAGCTATATTAAATATTACTAGGGCAAATTTTAGTTATATAGCCGCTATGTGCTTAAGTATATACCACCAAAATATCATTATATATCGGTTATATAACCAGTTATATTAAATTCTTTTAGAGCGAGCTTTAATTGTATAATTACTATATGATTAACTATATCCAATTAAAACATTATATACAGATTATATGAAATGTTACTAAAGCAAGTTTTCGTTATGCAGCCGCTATATGGCTAATTATATACCATTAAAATATCATTATATATCAGCTATATAACAAGTTATATGAATTTTTCTAATGGTAATATTCTAGTTATATGACAATAATTATATAATTTTTAACGCGTTAAATATCAGCTCTGTATTTTCAAATTATTATATAGGTGCTTGATCATGAATAAATGTTTGGTACATATAAGATCTGAAAAACTTTACTAATGATAAAGCATCTATATAGTAGTTTGAAAATACAGAGAGATCTACTTAACATACTAAAAATTACACATAATTGTCATATAACTAAAATGTTTCAAATAAATAAAACACCAATTTCTATAAACGTCTAATATATTTATAAATAAAAATAATTCGGAACTGTCATAACTAATTGTAACGTAAAATGTTCAGTTTGGTTTTACATAATATTTAAAACTAAAAAGTTGAAGATAGAAGTTAATGATATATTTCCGACTTTTGCGACACGTGTTTGGGAACGTTTAATTCTCGCCTTAGTTCAAAAATATCTTCAGCATATTGTAAAAGTTATGGCAGAGTTAACAGTGCTTTTAAGAGAGGACCTGAAAAATAAAACAAATGAACAAAAAATATACATTTATAAATTCATCTTTTTAACAATATTTTTATGGGCGCCCATAGAGTAAATTTCAGGGGGGGGGGGGTTGGTGGGGGGCAACCAGCCAAAAAACCGTATGTTACAAAGTCACGAAGTTGCGCAGTTTTTAAAAAGCACCGTGGAACCCGACCCCAGGGGGGCAGCTGCCCCCCTTGCCCCTCTCTATGGGCGCTCATGAATACTGTTAAAGTTTGTTGAATTATTGGTGATTTTTATACTGCTCTTCATCAACGAAACATTTTTGTTGTCCTTTAACAATAATAAATCCCCTTGTTTTTTTACCTGTATCTTGAATTTGCGGATCATATTGATAAAAAACGTGATGGTTTGTTGACCGATTTACAGTAGTTTCATTGGTTCCGACTAGTTGATATCTGCGGGAGCAGTTATTTTTTTATTTCTTTAACAAAAACCTCCCCTTGTATCAAAATTTTTCTGTTGTTTCTTAAGTTATCCCATTAAATTTTTCCATGAAGTTATTTTATTTTTAAATCAAAATAATAAATTTTCCCCATCAACCACCCTGTCAAAAATTCAAAATTTTATGCTTACTAACGTTTTGTTCTGGAACCCCATATCTTTCGTGCTTCGGCCTCTGCTGCTAGAATGGCATTAGCTAGTTCAAACAGTTTGGTGTAAATTAAATCATCCTTGTCACTATGTTTGACATCGACGTCACTTTCAACCTAAGAAGTACATTTTACTAGTTACTGGACAAACAATTTTTGGTAATAAAGTAAACATCTCATAAGTATACAGAATACACACAAAATTGTATGCTTCTTACCAATGTTTCTTTCTGGAAGCACGCATATCTTTCATGCTTTGGCCCCTGCTGCTAGGATGGCATTAGCTAGTTCAGGCAGTTTGGTGTAAGTTAAATCATCCTTGTCACTATGTTTGACATCGACGTCACTTTCAACCTAAGGAGTACATTTTACTAGTTACTGGCCAAAAATGTTTGGTAATGTAATAAAGTACACATCTCGTAAGTATACAAACAAAAATACAAAATTGTATGCTTACCAATGTTTTCTTCTGGAACAACACATATCTTTTGTGCTTTGGCCTCTGCTACTAGGATGGCATTAGCTAGTTCAGGCAGTTTGGTGTAAATTAAATCATCCTTGTCACTAGGTTTGACGTCAATGTCACTTTCAACCTAAGAAGTACATTTTACTAGTTATTGGACAAAAAATTGTTGGTAATAAAATACACATCTCGTAAGTATGAAAAAAGTGAGGAAAATCTAACTTTTGTACTTTTTAGTAACTAAAAGTAACCAAAAAGTAAACAAAAGAGAGGTTAGGTTAATTTATTAATCCGCTTCTCAACCTTTTGACACTGATCAAAGCACAATATCTATTCTTATCAGCTTAATATCACTCTCGCTACCTTTCAATACAGTTAAAAAAATAATACAAACTAAAATCACAACAAAAGCCTAAAGAAAAGAAGAACATCCTACGCCAGGAAAACTAGTACCTATTTTCAACTGGTAAAATATTAAAAATTGCAAGAAAATAAAATAATCCGCTATTTTTTCACTATATATTATTACAAAAAACTGCCCTATTTTGTTAAATATTATTTTTGAAGAAAATTACGCATTGCGTTAGTGTTCAAGAACCAAAAATATACATCACACTTGTAAACGACAAACTTCATAAGAAAAGCCGCCATGTTCACGATTCGTGTGTGGGAAGGTGAAGCTAGTAAAGCAAAGAAATACTTAGATAATATAAATATACCTTTAAATTAACTTACTTACCTTTAAATCTTTCTAATTATTCCTTTGTCAAAACTAACTCCATCCTCCATCATTGCAAAACTACGGATCTAACAAATAAACTGCACATACAATACCGGCGATGTCGCAAAATGCCAAAATAATGCATTACCTATTAATACATAAATGCAAATGGCCGAGTCGCGATCGCGAATCATATACACGAACACCGAAAATAAACGAGCTGCAATGTCGATGCATTTTGATTGGTTGGAAAACGGAAACCTTGAACAAAATTATAACTTGATCTTCTTGGGACAAAACAACTGGTATATTACCATTATATATTTTTTGTATAATGGTTATACAATCTCTCTAAATGGATCATGTATATAGCTAATTATATTAGCACTATGGAACAAGAATATAGCGGCAGCCAAGTATTTAACAACAAAAGGGATGTTGTATAACGGTTATATTCCTTGGTGCAGCATAACTGATATTCTTGCTACAATACAAAAGTATCGTAAATTTATAGAGATGCGTATTTATGGGTATGGAAAATTGTATAACCACAAATAACCTCGTGTCAGGATCACAGTTGTATTGGGGGATTTCTCTCAGTGTACACTTGAATGAGTTAAATTTTTACATTATATGACGAACTGTTTTCGGTGTCACACTTGACACTTACAGGCTTCTATGGTATTGTCTAGTTAATTGTGGGTAACAATAAATATTCGTGGTTCCGAACAGTTACGAATAAAAGAATAAGAGGATAAACCAAAGCTGTGAGAATGCTTAGGAAGATACAGAAAAGAAGACTACAGTGATACGGGCATCCGGTGACAAACCAAAGCAGAGATCGGTGGAATGAAGTCAAGAATGACTTATAGGAAGACAATTTAATAAAAGAAACTCAGTAGGTACCGATTGTTGTGGAGGAGATTAACCGGGAACGTCAACACCCTGTAAAGTTGGGAAATGACGGAATCGATGAAGAAGCTGTAATTTCAACGATGAAGGCTGTTAAACTGAGAATACTATTCTAATTGTAAACACTTACGGCACTAAGAAAAGGTGCCTTCTTAGTAAACACGTAAGGTAAGATGGGGTAAGTGGGACGCAGTTTTAAAACTTTTATAAAAAAAAATGTAACTATACTTTTGGAAATGATTTGTTTCATATTGTACTTGTATTTATAGTTCATTATTTATTTCGAAAGTTGTTCGGTGAGATATATTCAATTTTTTTAAAAAGTGTAGGCTGTCCCAGTTACCCAGATTTTAGGGACAACAGAGACAAGGCTCCTTAATTTTCAATTGAGATACATTGCATTAGTTGAGAAGTAACCAGGGGTATTCTACTGACTTTTCCGGAAATTATGTCCAAATTTCATTAAGATATCTCAAGCAATAAAGTTGTTATGGATGTTGTAATATTGGGCTGTCAAAAAATCTAATTAAACAGAAAAATTTTATTAACTGCAAATGGTACATTTGGTATATTCTCGCATTACAACATAAGAATTACAAAATATTTAAAAGGTTAGGTTTCTTCAAAAAAGGACTGTGGTCGGGTCCAATTTTATTATATTATCGTACAACTTTTTTAGTCTTCCTAATGTAGGTCCTAACAATGTCTAAAAAATACTTAAATGTCGAAACAGTTGTTAGGGAAATTGGGTCGGTGGATGTCTACTTGCCAGTTGCCACTTTGTATTATGTCCCAGTTTCCCAAATTCGGTTTTCTGTGGGGTAAGTGGGACATCCCTGCTCTCATGTATTTAAAATGTCTTACACTTGCCTTTTAACTACATTATTTTACTGCTAATTATAAAAAAATAAGAATATAAGTATTTTACATGTATTTTAAACACAGCAAGTTTAGAGTTGTTGGCCACTAGAAATGACTTTCACATCCAGATGATCATTACTAGCCGATATGCCATGCGATTCAAATAGTGCTAATTGCGTTTGTCACATGGCGGTCCTATACATAGATTTTAATTACAACAGCTGAGTAAAAATAGCAACATCTATTTTTAAAATCTATCCCCCACTTACTCATTAGTCCCAGTTACCGGACCTTACTTTACTAGAACAATAAAACCTTACGAATATGCTTATGCTTTTAACTAGGCATTATTCTAAGATTTGATCCTAAAGAGCTTACCTCATTCTCAGATTCAAAAAGAATCTGATCGTATTCACTTAGTGCTACTAAAAAAATAATGGAAGTGACGTTTTCAAAACAGTGAATCCATTTTCTTCGTTCAGACCGTTGTCCCCCGACATCAACCATTCTGTAAAAAAAAGAATAATTTACTTTATATTTTTTTTTATCTTCGGGTTTTACCTTGACCCAAAAATATATGTACAGGGTTATTCATTATATTTTGATTCCCACCTACAGCTCTTATTACGAGATATAGAAAAAAACTTTAAATACAAAAGTTTTAGGGTTTTTCACGTAGTATCTTTTGGAAATAGCGGAAATAAAAAATCGACTTTACAACATTGAAAAAATTAATTGAGTCATATTTTTTTAAATGGAACACCCTGTATATTATTAGCTCAAATGAAAGATCTCTTTGTTCCGATTCCAAATATATATAATTTGTTGGCATTTGGTTCAGCCATTTTTGAAATATTTGAGTTTAAAAAAAAAATACTTTATTATTGCAAACGTCGATGTTGTCGAGGCAACTTGATTATATTAAATCAACAAACTTTAATAACTGATGATCTCTCATTGTGGAAAAATAAGTTATAAAGTCAAATATTTCAACAGTGGCTGAACCAAATGCCAACAAATTATATATATTTGAAATCAGAACAAAGAGCTCTTTCATTTGAGCTAATAATATACAGGGCGTTCCATTTAAAAACATATGACTCACTTAATTTTTTCAATGTTGTAAAGTCGATTTTTTATTTCCGCTATTACCAAAAGATACTACATGAAAAACCGTAAAACTTCTGTATTTAAAGTTTTTTTCTATAACTTGTAATAAGAGCTGTAGGTGGGAGTCAAAATATAATGAATAACCCTGTACGTACAATGTGTATAATTTCAAAAAAGAAAACAATAATAAAGAATCTAAATTATATTAGTTTCTGAAAAAGTAATGTTACCATTAGTCAGATAAAAATTTTAAAAATGCATCCCGATAAAATAATATACAGGGTCCGCCACTTATCTACTCATGTCATATCAGTAGCACATTAAATTATAGGTATTTTTGGACACTTTTAAAATGTTTACCGAGTCTCCCAAGAAGTTTTTTCAAAGAAATTGTTACAAGAATAAACCTAATTTCTTTGGGTATTTTCTTGCCTGACCTTCTTCATAAAATGTGTCATTGACTATTAATACAGACTTAAATTAGCTTTAATTTAAGTTATATCAACCTTTGTTTGTTTTATTTGGTTTTTAAGAAAATAGCAACAAACATTTTTTTACCCAAAACAACTGAAAATGTTTCACTAAACACGAAATAAAATTAATTATTAGTTAATTACAGATACGCTCTTGGTAAGACATAAATGACAAAAAGAAATTATTTTGGTTTGGTTGCAAATTAAAATTATTTATTAGTGGTTTAGTACAACGTACTTACAAAAATCGTATAGTAAAAAAAATGTTTTCTGATTTTGTCTCGATAATAAAATAAAATTTTACACAGTGTTAAATTAAAGCTAATTAAACCTGTATAAATGCCAATAGTGATTATGTACAGAGTCAAGAAAAAAAGATTTAAAGGAAGTAAGTTCTTTATTGAAATATTTAAAAAAACACTATTTTAGAACCCTCTGTATATGCATTCAAAGAGCCCCTAGAAGACCTACAATTGGATGTGCTACTCAACGCTATAAAGAAAAATATGACTCTGGGAAGTTTGAAGTGGCGGACACTGCATATAATATACATTGGGGACATTCTTTTGGTCTATGGTTATTTAATGAAAATGCAAATAAATAAATTATTTGCTACTATTATACTATTTTTGATTCTGGCCCAGGTGCCCTCCTGCTATCGCGATTTCTGGGCCGTTACCCTCCATCAGGCAGGCTTACACTCAGGCTGTCTGAAGAACAGATCACGTTTTACCAGACTCAAAACTAGACCCTTTACGTTCATCAATGAGTTTTGTATGGGCGGGATGTAGTGGCTCGCGCCAACTATAGCTCACCCAGTGTTGTGTGCAAAGAAATAAATTCTTCGCTAGTGCAATAAAAGACCGTCAAAAAAACTCAAGAGACGAGGGCTACTTTTTTTGATTCTGGTAAAACATGGTCTATTCTTCAGATACCCTGGGTGTCAGCCTGCCTGATAGCTTGATGAAGGGTAAGGACCCAGAAGTCGCGACAGCAGGAGGGCACTTGGACCATAATCAAAAATAGTCCCTTTCTTGACGGTCGTACTTGCACTAGCGAAGAATTTATTTCATTGTATTTTCACTATATAACCATGGACCCAAAGAATTTCCCTATTTTTACGTGCAGTGGTCCACATATGCTGTCAAAGAAATTCGACATATTATGTTGTGGTAGCAGCCGAACGTAATTTCGAAGCGTAAGGGCTCAGAAATCGCGATAGCAGGGGGACATCTGGACCAAAATCAAAAATAGTCTTTCAATTGGGATTTTCTTAACGGTCTTGTATTGCATTAGCGCAGAATTTATTTCTTAGAATTTTCACTACAATATACCCAGAAACAATAAATTTCAATATTCTAGTCTAAAATGGTTAAGCATTTGTGAAGGCGATACTTGGAATTTTAGCAATGTCAGTGCAATTTCGCGTAAACTAGGTTTTACCATAGTTAGATTTGCCTTTACTACTTAACAGATTGCTAATTGGTAAAAATCGCGTTGCTAACAACATACTAAAACGATAAAAAATGAATGAACTTCTTTAATCTATATCCTTTTTTTATCTTTTATCTCTTGCATTTTTCTTTGGGTATGGTAAATTAGACCGAAGAAATTGCTCTCTCTCTTAACATATTTGCCGTACGGTGCTGCACTTGTATTATCGAAGAAATTCGACGTATATTATTTCTGCTAGCAGCCAAAAATTTCGAAGCAACACTGGGTGAACTAGTTGGCGCGAGCAACTTCATCTTACACATCCAAAATTCACCCATGGGCATAAGGTCTCATTTTGATTCTGATTAAAACGTTGCCTGTTTTTCAGTTACCCTGATGAAGGGTAAGGGACCAAAAATCGCGATAGCGGGAAGGCATCTAAACCAGAATCAAAGAGATTGATTTATTTTATGGTCTTTTTGTATTGCTATCTTTCATTAGTGAAGAAGTTAATCTTTGGATTTTATTTACAGTGTTTTCATTTTAAAACTAACCACCCTCGATAACACTTGATCTGAAGTAACTTCAGGTGAAACGAAAAACATGCCAATTTAGATATCGAAGGCGAAGTTTGAAAACAAATAGATATTGAGTTTTACGTTTCATCCCCTCACCCTCAGCTACCCTAACTTTAAAGTTTCAAATGGCACCCCATACCTTGTGATAGATACATCATTTCATAGGCCGTAAAAATCCTGATCTAATCAAGTTTAAAAAATTTAAAATTGTTGGTCCTTCAATATGTTGTGGTCGAAAATTGTAAGACAAAGTCATGAATAATTTATTTTTAGTAATATGGACACTTTAGAAAATTCACGTAAGACGGGCATCAGTTTCCCGAAAATCTTACTAAAATTAACGGACAATTTACTTACTTCCTTATATATTTTGTAGGTGGCACCTATAATATTATTTTATAAAATTATTTGCAAAATGAATTTTACAGGTGTACACCTAACCCATCAAGACGGGAGTTTTTATTTTGTGACTACTTTGTTTATTGATTGACAGATGGCGCCCGGCCCGTACATGGAAATTAAAAAATTTTCTCTCATATTATACCGTGTACCAAATAAAATGAGAGTGTGATTCAAGGTTTTCATTTACTATAAATAATAATATGATCAGAAACTAGTTTTATGTGTACTTTTTTTTTCAATCAAGTCCAAATAATATTTTGGTAGGAATCATTCATTTACTACTGATTATCTTTTCTTACGCATTATTTCATTTCGTGCTAAAGGCCATCAACTTTTTGATTTGCCGTGTGGTGCTTTCAAGACAGTAATTAACAAACATTTGAATATTTTGTATAGATTAAATTAAATGCCAACATGAATTTTAATTACATTAACTTGAAAAAAATGGTGACGGTGTAAAGTTGGCAGTTTATAACTCGCAAACGACTTTTCTGATTGAAACGAGCGAGATGACACGAAATGAGAAGAACGAAACAAATTTTTTGTGTGTCGAAAAATCAGTGGATTGCCCGAAGGGCACGCCACCAATCACCATCTAACTCGGTCACCGTCCGTAGATAGTGTGGCATTTTTCTTAATACATGCTCTAGAAACACTAAATTTTCAGTGCATGACAATGATGATATTGCAGACATTAGAGCTCCCTCGGGAGGGGGAGGGGGGCGATGTGGCAGTCTACACCTTAGTTGTTTGCTGATTTGTTGCCCAGTGGCTGTCAGAGGTGTCGATGCCGAAAATAAGTACGTGCGTATACGGTATTTGACAGAAATAATTTAATTCATGGGCGTAGCCGTGATTGGTGAAATAAAAAAAAAAGGTTGAGTGCGAGTTCGACTCGCGCATAGAGGGTTCCGTGCCACATACAATATACCCTAAATGTGTACCACGCGCAAACCGAGCGAGCTAGACATGCGCACGGAATTTCAGAAGATGTATTTGAGTGTCTACATTCGAGCCCATTCATTTTTAAGAATATCTCCAATAGTAAAGGTACCACTATGTATTTAATTTTATAACCTTTTTCCCAATTTTTTGTTGACTTCTTTATTTTTCGTTTTGGCGCAGTAGACCAAAGTGCGTACCAAGCGCAAACCGAGCGTTCTAGACATGCGTAAGCAATTTCAGGAATGTACTTGGATGTTTACATTCGAACCCATTCACTTTTAAGAATATATCTCCTAGAGTTAAGGTACCACTACGTATTTAACTTTAAAACTTGTTTCCCAAGTTTTTTCGACTTTATTTTCCGTTTTTTGCCATCTGCGCAGTAGACCAAAATGCGTACCACGCGCAAACCGAGCGTGCTAGACATGCGTACGCAATTTCAGGAAATGTACTTAGGTGTCTACATTCGAACCCATTCACTTTTAAGAATGTATCTCCAATAGTCAAGGTACCACTACGGATTTAACTTTCTAACTTGTTTCTCAAGTTGTTTCGACTTTATTTTTCGTTTTGTGCCATCTGCGCAGTAGACCAAAATACGTACCATGCGCGAACCGAGCGTGCTAGACCTGCGCACGGAATTTCAGGAGATGGACTTTGGTGTCTACATTTGAACCCATTCACTTTTAAAAATATATCTCCAATAGTCAAGGTACCACCACGTATTTCACTTTATAACTTTTTTCCCAAGTTTTTTCGACTTTATTTTTCGTTTTTTTGCCATCTGCGCAGTAAACCAAAATGCGTACCACGCGCAAACCAAGAGGGCTAGACATGCGCACGAAATTTCAAGGGATGTACTTTGGTGTCGACATTCAAACCTACCCACTTTCAAGAATAAATCTCTAATAGTAAAACTACAACTACGTATTTACCATATTTCTACGATTTAATGACGTATTACTATTTTGAACTTTCTTAACTATATGGGATGAAACATCAGCAAATTTATTAAAAATATATAAACACAATCTTACGGTAGTACGGAACCCTATATGCGCGAAGTCGAACTAGCACTTGACTGTTTTTTTATTTTACACAATCACAGCAACGCCCATGAATAAAATTATTTTTGTCAAATACCGTATACGTACGTACTTATTTTCGGCATTGACGCCTCTGAGAACAGACCAACCGTGGCAGCCTTACTAATCAGTTATATAACCTATACGCACTGCCTTATTTCCGGCATGGCCGCCTCTTGTTATTTATTCAAGGGTTAGCCTTACCATAGTTATTGAGACTTTTGTGTCCTGTGAGAAATTCACAATATTGTATGTGGCACGGAACCCTCTATGCGCGAGTCGAACTCGCACTCAACCGTTTTTTTATTTCACACAATCACGGCAACGCCCATGAATTAAATTATTTATGTTAAATACCGTATACGTACGTACTTATTTTCGGCATCGGCGCCTCTGGTACCAGGCCTTGCCTGCCTTACTTATTACGTTAAAAGTTGTTTAGAATGACCACCATGAACTTCTTGCCAGTAATAAAGTCCATTTTGGAACTCTGCCAAGAAGTAACATCTGCCATTCTCGAAAAGATCTTTAAAATGAGGTAAAACACGGCATCGGGTTGCATTTAAAATTTTTGACCTCAACTCCCCAGCGTAACCCCCAAGGGGGTTAAAAAAGTCAAATTACATAAAAAAGTAGATTTATTAACCAATAAGATACAACTAAAATTTGGTGTCTCTATCTTTATTAATAGTAAAGATATTTGCCCATGCTAAGACTTTTCAGACACCCTGTATGGTATATCCCTGTAACCGAAGTATTTTCGTATTTCGCATTTTCAAATAACACAATGTGGGTAAATAAATATTTGTATTTTATTTTCAAATCGGATCCTAAATTTATTTACAGCTAGGTTAGAGCCGCCCCTGAAATAACCCCCGTTCGCAAAGCTTTAATTATCACGCTTAAAATAAGCTTCGTTAAGCGAGTATAAAACCCCTTTCAGTAAAAACAGTCATATCAGAGATTTTTTAATTGGTACACTATATATTTCCAGTTCATTTTTACGAACACGTGTTATGAAACTATTACGGAAACCTGCAATTAAACTATACCTGGGTTACTCTGCTGCTCTCTGGAAGGTAGTAGCTGAACTTTAGGGGTTCGTGTGATGACTAAGCAGCTGATTGTCAAAATTAAACATAACAAATAAAATTATGAAATTTTGTCCGCGAATGGTTATCGTCCTTATTAAGGAGTCGTTAAGGCTAAACTTTTGTCAAAACATTTATGGTAATATAGACAAGGAGCTGATGCATTTTCATAAGGTTCCGTGACAAAAATTTGTACATTTTTTTTGTCACATACGTGGTTATTTGGCCGTATTTCATTACGAAAATGGCTTAACTCCTAGCTTGATGTTTCATCTTTTGATATTCGTCTCGAAATTGCCCTAAAAATTAGTAGTTTTTGCAATGACCATTTTAGCGCACTGCTCTGCAAGACCTTTTTTTTTCTGAAGCCCCTCTTAAATAAGTGCTTCGTTATTGGCTAAACATACAGCAGGCTGGGAGTGAAGGGGTGAAAAATAAAATTAAATGCGTAGTTTTTAAATTTCAAAATCTAAATCGACTTGTTTCTTGTTTAATTATGAATAATAATAAGAATAATAACAATATTATTATAATAATAATAAAAAGCCTAAATAAAATAACCCGTGCGAATAGTGGTATGTTTGCCAGTTTAAGCTGGACGGTACTGGGGAAAATAAAAATTCCCGGCGTGGAATAAAACTGATAACCTCTTTGTATAAAGGGTCAACTACCCCACAGAGAGTGGAATTCTACGTTTGGGTAACTAGAAGCCAAGCCTCGGAAAATGCCCCTGGTCGTGTGACTATACCAGTAGGTGGGACTGGTGTAGTCACACGGACTGGTGTAGGGACCCGCCTAGTGAGCAGCTACCCCATAAGGTCAGCATCCCTGGATCCGGGCAACTGAATTGCAAAGCAAAGTTTGGATGAACCTCTTCAGTGAAATACCGCTCGTTATCCATAAAACCGGAGGCATATTCGTAACGAGCGTAAGGTATCGCAGAGCCGAAGGAACCCGAAAATTGCCGGGTCATGATCTATATCGAGCGTTTATTATGTGCATTCCTAGACGCCCGTTAGGCTTAACTGTTCTTAATTTCTTATTGTGTCGCTGTGTCACCCTGTGTCAAAGAAAACATTAGATATAAATATGAATTTACCCGATAATTATATTTATTATAACGTTTCAGATAGTATAATTCGAACTAAGTTTCAGAGCAGTGATGAAGTACAAGTAAGTAAAACATGAATATATAATATACGAGATAATTGCCAGCTTTTAATTTAATCATACATAAGCTTTCTTTAAAATAGAGGCAGGATGAAATGATGGCTGAGCGCAGTAGAAAATGCCCGTTGTTGCCAGGTTTATCATAATTAGGTTTTTTTAATTGGGAGCTTATTCATACTACAAAATGTATTACCTTTGAAAATGTATTTTAATTTAGGGTATAGTCGGAAAGTAACTAATCGCTGGTATTAGTGCCATCAATGAGAGATATCATGAGACTACCACTACAAATTATAATAAAAAAAAACACTTGATGTGCTAACCATGGTTACGGTTGGTTATTTTCGGACCATACCTTACCTTATTAGGTATTTATATTATGACGGCGAAAAAAAACGCATGAAACATTTAACTTAAAGAAAGAAAATTACTTATGCGGGTTGTTTACGGTTGAATTATATCTGTAACCTGACACGTTTATAAGTAATTTTGTGACTTTTTTAATAACTGTACTTGAACTACTACATAAAATTGTTTCATATTTTAATATAGCTGACATGTTCTTTCGCATACATGTTCTTTCCTGCTTCATATATCCATTTATATTGAATTAAAAGTAAAAAGACTTACCATTTTCTTTTTTTTTTAGAAATGGGTTAAGGATTTACAAAATTGTACAAAAAATACATGGTATATTACTCGTACAATAATAACTCCTGCGTTAAAGTCAAAGAAATATACTTTTAAGCGAATATACCGTTGCCAATTCAAAACTAAAATAAACAAAGCTAAACTTCCAAGGCAAAGGGCACATGCTTCCAAAAATTTAGGTTGTCCATGCGAGTTGATAATTGTAATTAAACGACAACCTAATCAAAAATCAAGAGCTAAAGAAGTAGATGATTTAATTTTAGATTGGCCATGTGTGATAACGTTTAAAAACGATCATAATCATACTATAGATAGTGCTGCTGCTTTAATTAAAAGGCCCATAGGAGAAGAAACCAAGCAGGATATCTTAAACCTATTTGAAAAAGGGCATTCTGCGGCTTCGGCCTACAATACTTTTTGTTTAAAAAAAATGGAAGAGCTTGGCGACCAGTACGAGAATTATGTAGCTGATCGACACTATTTTCCTACAAAATCCGATTTTTCTAATCTTTGGAAAGCAAATTTTAAAACTCATTACGGTGAAAGAGCTGGGGATCAGATGTTTACTCAATTAGAAAATAATTTAAGTAATGCAAATGGTGTGTTGTATAAAATTGGCTATGTAAATGAGCATTACACCATTTCTTTATGCACCCCTATAATGCAGCGTGCAGCATGTGAACTAAGACAATCATCTGAAATATTATTTGTCGACGCCACTAGCAACTGTGATGTGCAAAATCATAAATTATATTTTTTTGCTACACAGTCACCAGCTGGGGGAATCCCTCTCGGATGCACCATAACCAGTTCGCAAAAAAGTGAAGTATTCGACGTTGCCGTGCAAAATTTATGCGAAATTTTTCCTACAAAAATCTTCCCATCGGTAATAGTAACAGATGATGATATGGCAGAGCGCAATACACTAAAGAAGTACTGGCCCAATTCTGTTTTACTTCTGTGTACATTTCATGTATTAAAAGCAGTTTGGAAATGGTTATGCTTAACAAAAAATAAAATTGATAAGGCAGATAGGCAAATATTATACCATTTGTTTTGAAAAATTTTATTATCTAAAACAAAAACTGAAATGGAGGAAAGCATAAAACAATTTCATGACTCCGCTATGTGTGCTAAATATTTTCAATACAAAAACTATATACAGAACATGATAAATAACAGTATAGAATCTTGGTGTCTATTTTTTAGACAGCATTTAATGATAAGAGGCTCAGAAACTAATAACTATATTGAAGTTATGTTCAGGTTATTTAAAGATATTTCGCTTGAAAGAACCAAGGCCTATAACTTAACAGAGCTAGCTGATTTTATTGTTACCAGTTTTGAGGCCTACTATAAACAAAGACTCTTAGATTTAGTCATGAATAAATTAAATAAAAGTACTATAAATCGATTATCTCCGAACGATGGAAATGTTTTGCCCGATCAAATATCTGAACTGGGAGAAATGCAGTACCATGTTAGGAGTTCAAGAGATAGAACCATCACATATTTTGTTGATATGAATTCCAATATATGTACTTGTCCTCAAGGAGTCACCGGTAAAATATGTAAACACCAATCTGCCGTTATTAAACACTACAATATAACCAGTGCTTTTAACGTTTTATCTCCACAAAGTAAAATAATTATTTATAAAATTGCAACTGGAGTAGAACCCTCAAACAATATATTATTACCTTTACAATTAGACCAGTGTTTTAAAAAAACTAATAAAAAGGAATTAAAAACTGAAGAAGCTGTAGAAAAATGTAATAATTATACTGACACTAGTTTGTTTAAGCAGAATTTATCTATTTGGTCTGTTGAGGGCAACGATGATGAAAATTCAATTAGTACCGAAGAAAATTCAGACAGCATTGAAAATAAGTGGAGCAATTTTATCAATAAATTAGATGCCGACGTAAGGAAGAATTTAAAAGATGATCCTCATGGGTTTTCGTCAGCTGTGAAACGTTTTATAAACAATTATAACAGAAACGTAAAAAACCCTTCTACACTTATGACTGGCCTAATAACGTCTTTTCGAAATTATGGAGCACCTTCGTTAAAAGTGCATTCTACTTCCATTATCAAAAAAGGAAAGAAGATACCAGTACAACCAACTTCTGTGTCGAGAAGAAAAGTACAAATTAGTGGCAGAAAAAAAATTCAAGCTGGAAGAAAAACTAAAGGATTATTAACGCGAAAATCCAAGGCACCTCACTCATTAAGGGTTTGTGTGCAAAATAATGTAGGGCTAGGAGAAAACAAATTTCTAAAATGATTATTTAAAAAAAATGCTGTTTTATTTATGTAAATAAATTTCTCTTTTATATAACAGCTTATGTCATATAAAATACTAGACTACATTATTTTTAATAATAATAATAATAATAATAATAATAATAATAATAATAATAATAATAATAATAATAAATACATTTATTTGTGCCAAAGAAAAATAACAAGTATAATAATAATAAAGAATTATAATAACAAGTATAATAACATTAAAAAACTGTAATAGCTAAAGGAATTAAAAATGACGGAAACATACTAGTTGGCACAAATGGGTAGAGATTTTGATTAAAATTAATCATTCAAATATTTTTTAAGTTTATATTTAAAATTTAAATAACTTAATTTTTTGAGATCATTAGGTATATTATTGTAGATTATGGGACAAGTATATTTAAATGATGATTTATATTTTTCAGTTTGATGAACTGGTATTTCAATATTTTTCTGATTTCTTGTATTTAAATTATGAATTTTTTTTTCTATATTGAATTCTATTAAATAGATAATCTGGTTTCTTAGTTAAAATTACTTTATGCATAAATCAAGTAAGGTGTAATTTGCGTCTTTCTTCCAGTCTTACTAACTTATATCTTATATTGATTAAAAGCTGGAGAAATATGATCAAATTTTTTTAGTCCGATTGAAAACCTTACACAGTTGTTATGTAAAATCTGCAATTTTTTTTATCATTATAACTGATGTTTGAGTGATAAATAACATCGCAATAGTCTAGTCCACTTAAAATAATAGAATCTACAAGTTGAAGTTTTGTCTTAGTATCAAAAAAATCTTTGTAGTTATATAAGATTCTCAATTTAAAATAGGCATTAGGCATAGGCATGATCATTAATAATTTGAGAAATATTAAAAAGATCTTCATTAATTAAACTAACCCGATTTTTTAAGTTCGTTTACTGTATTGGATGATATATTTGAATGTCATCAGCAAAAGCTAATAGATTTCCATGTTTTATTGATAAATGAAAATCAAAAGTATATATGATAAATAATAACAGATCCTTGAGGTACTCCTTTAACAATTGGTAGGGAATTAGAAATATCAAATACGTAGTCATTTGTAATTCTTATTATTTGATGTCTGTTAGAAAGGTAATTAACAAACCACATACATGATTTTTCACTGAATCCTATGTACTTTAGTTTGGCTATTAACATATTATGATTTAAGGAGTCAAATGCTTTAGACAAATCAAGAAAAACTAAATTAGAAGCAAAACCATTATCCCAGTTATCAAGTATGTCATCCTTAAGTTTATAAAGAACAGTGCTAGTGCTATAATTTTCTCTGAAACCAGACTGATTGCTAGGTATAATGTTGTATTTATTGACGTACTCAGTAACTTGATTAAAAATTATACGTTCTAAAATTTTGGATATAATAGATAATAAAGTAATAGGACGAAAATCATTAGAATTTTGTGCATTGTTAACTTTTGGAATTGGTATAACTATACTAGTTTTCCATAAATTTGAAAAACAGTTATTTAATATTGAGAAATTAATTATATTTTTTAAAGCATTTAGACAATAATAGTTGATACAAAAGTTTAACATGCGTATCGTTATACCATCAATACCACAAGCATCAGTTTTAATATTAGGTAGGATTTTTATATCATAATTCGTAATAGGCTTTAAATTGAAACACTCATTATTTTTGATATTAGAAAATTTATTGTTAGAAGAAAATGATAATACATTTTGATTAGGTGAAGTATTTTTCACAGAATTTACAAAAAAATTATTTAAATCATGCGCGCTTGGATACTCACTGACAAATTTTGATTCTTTCAAATTGACACTAAATTTTTTAAAATTTTTCCAGAACTTTTGAGGATTATTTTGATCTAAATTATTTTTAAAATTTTTTTGTTTTTCATTTTTAATAGTTTTTGATAAAAGATTTCTTAAATTCACGTAATATATCCAAGATTATGATGATTTATTGTTATATTTTTGGAGAGCCTTTCTTTTTAATTTAGATAATTCTTTTATTGCAGTAGTAATCCAAGGATTGTACTTTTTAGTTTGAATAGTTTGTAGATGAGCATGTTTATTAAATAAATTTAGTACATTATTGTTGAATATCTCTACTTTTTTATCAAAGTTAGTTGTTGTTTCGACTGAATTCCAATTAGTTTTATCTAAATCTTGATTGAATTAATCAAAATTTATTTTATTAAAATTTCTGAAGTATTTCAGTGAACAGGGTGTTTTATTTTCTAATTTTATACTACAAAAAATCATTGAATGATCAGTTAGTGAATTACCAGAAGAATTTAAAATTTTTTTAGTTTGATATATACCACAGTCAGTAAAATTTAAATATTCGTCAATATATAAATGATCGATTAATTTTGGATTTTTCTCATTTCTTGTTGGATCTAAAATAACTTGCTTTAAACCGAAAGTAGACATTAAATTTTCAAGATAATAACCATCAATACCTTTATTATAGAGGTCAATATTAAAATCCCCAGTTATAATCATTTTTTCCACTGATAAATAAATTTCAGGAATAAGCAATTCTAAAACTGAAAGAGAATTGTAATTTAAATTAGGTGGTTTATAAATTACACCAAGTCCTATTTTCTTTTTATTAATTAAAATACTTAGCCATAGTGATTCTAGTGGAGCTGTATCTTGAAGTGAAATTTTGTTGACTTTTAAATATTTTTTAATATAAACACCTATACCTCCTCCTTTACCATTTCTGTCTAATCTAAAAAAATTATAATCAGGAATTTAAAAAGTAATAGAGGAATCATTATGAGAAAGCCAAGATTCAGTAATTGTTAAAATATCTGGGTTTATGTCAAGAATAAGTTCTTTAAATTCATAGAAAGATGATTTTAATGATCTAATATTTACGTGAGTTACTAGTTTGTTTGATTCCAACAACCTATTTCTAGGAGGGAAATATTTATTTATAAAAATCCCTAAAAGACAAATATCTTCATTTAAAAATTCATTTTTGTATTTGTATGGTATTCCTATCTTGAAAGCATCCGATTTGGAATTTTTTGTAAAAATTTTCTCACAAGAATAGTTCACATTTTTGTACTGATTCAAATAAAATATGTCTTCTTCTTTAGTTCCTTTAACATATCCAGTAGAGAAGATCCAAAAAGTATTTCAAGATGATAACAATTCAGTTTCTCTCGAACCACAAATAAATTTTGAATTACTTTTCTTCATTCCATTAGTATTAATTTCTTCATTAAGATTGGATTTTTTTGACAAATTTAAATTTGATATGTTATGGTTAACACTGACATTCACATTTTTATTTTCACTGACATTATTGTTTTTTATTTGTAGTATTTCAGAATTTTTAGATAAGATTTGATGATTTTTTACTATGTTGGAATATTGTTTTTTCTCACATCTTAAATACGGATTTTCTGAGGCTAATGGAATATTATTTGAGGCATGAGACATTCTTAAGTATGTATTCTTCTGAGGAAAGAAATCTAACTAAATCAACATTAGATTCTTTAAGGTGAGTTATATCATCTTTTATGGATTTACAAAAATTAAATAATTTTGAAATTTCTTCATCAAATTTTTCGGAGGATACTAAATTTGAATTTTGTCTAAAATTGTAACATTGATTACTAGAACTTTGTGATGGGAATAGATCTTGAGACAGGTCATTTGAGCTTGAATTTTGTTTGAATGTTTGAATTTTTCGGAGGATACTAAATTTGAATTTTGACTAAAATTGTAACATTGATTACTAGAACTTTGTGATGGGAATATATCTTGAGATAGGTCATTTGAGTTTATGTTGTCACAATTTTGGCAGTAGAACTTCAATCTTCTAGTCAGTAGAATTGCACAATTAAATTCCTTGAGAGTTAATTTTGAACAGATTCTACAGAATTTATGTTTGCAAATATTGCAAGTTGCTAAATTCTTAAATTTTTCGTTGCATTCCAAACAATTTTCCATATTTGACATTTTCAGTCCTGTCAGATTTTAATTTTTTCAAAAATTTTTACTTCCAGTGTAATGGACCAATCTTCACTTAATTATGATGTTGCTACTAATAAATTATAGGGCTGTATTTTTAGAAATATTTAAAAGTATAAAAATAGTTTAAAATTTAAATAAAAATGTAGAGCTACAAATTAAATTATGTCAAAGTCTCAAATGGAGTTTGACATAATTTGATGTTAAAAACTAGTAGCTACTGTTATTATTTTATAGCCCTTATATTTCTGTTTAATATATGAAAATTACTTTATTTTTGTCTGTTTGTCAGTACCCTTCCCTTTTATACTCATTTACATATTATTATGTAAAAGTTAAATTCTATTTTCCATGCAGGGACCACTTCCTAACGAGCGTGCGTTATTGCAGAAAGCTGGAGATATCAGACGCTCGATATATACAAAGAGTTCGGCTCAACTTGTCGTGCTATTCCTTACGCTCGTTACGAATATGCAAACCGGAGGTGTACGCGCTGGAACGGATAAGACAGACTTGATCTTATGCGCGCATAGTATCTGGTGACCAATGCCGAACAGGATCTCATCAGCTATAGAGCAAGACTACACGAAGAGCTAAGCAAAGATATTTCCAACGATCATTTGACTAGCTAGCGTTCTATATTACGGCGCCAAGCCACATATGATTATCGGGTATATCTGTATGTGAAAGGCCAGCAATTCCAAAAATCAGGTATTCACACGGAGCGAATAGAACAGTAGAATTAATGGACTTCTATATTAGAGAAAAATCTGCTGAACATGTAAATGCAGTGGTGTCACTTTTGGGTCTGCTGCCGTTCAACGAGCCTCAGTTATGTCGTAGACAATCTGATCCTCTATGGAGAGAACTCTTGCAACAAAGAATTCTTAATTAAGAACTGACGTCTTTTATGTTCATACTTACCTTAACCTCACCGAACATCGCCCCCCCCCCCCCCGGAAGTTAAAAAGAGGTAAAGAAAATCAGTAACAACCTTAAAATTAAATATCATTCACATGACGTCCCTCATAAACTCCAAAACCATCTTGATGTTTTAATACAGAAAGCGGCAGTCCTTGGCTGTCGTATCAGGTGATTTAATGAGAGAGTAACAAGGGGTCAGCCAAACAAAAATATTCTTCAAAATCATCGGTTGTTTTACCGTCGTTTAAGAATTAATCCAAAAGCCAACGTTCAATCTGCTACAAGAGAACAGATGTACCGGTATTGGGCAGATATTTGGAGCGATCCAGAAAACAACGATTATATGCCTACTGGATACAAGAAGAAATTCAAAGATGTGACAACTTACACGAAATCTAGGAAAGAGACATAAAAAAACTCTGTTCAAAAACTTCAGATTTATACCACCTGTTACATATAAAATCTTTACAACGGCAAAAGAGCGAAAAATCAAAGGCCAACTCAATAATAACGGGGTGCTCTCCATGCAGCAAAACCGTTGCATGACTGGAGCAAGAAGTAGTAAGAAGTGGCTGGTGATTGACTCAATTATAAGGAAACAGGCAAAACTAGAAAGAAGGCCACTGTCGGTAGCCGGTAGACCTTTGACTGTGTGCCGCACTCTGGGCTCCTCAAGATCCATACGATATATAAAATAGACCCCCAGCATGTCTTAAACATCTTATGCATGTTCATTGTACCACAGATTCACTAAAAGTGAATAGAGGAATATTTCAGGGATAACCTCAGTCCCCTCTGGTTCTGTCTTTCTTTGAACCCACTTAGTAACATTCTGGAGGAAAGTACTTACGGATATATCGTGTCACGCCTTCCAATTGTTAAAATAAGTCAATTGTACAGAGTGGTCCACATAAGATGACCCACTATCTGATCTCAGAATCTGTAAGAGCTACAACTACAGCTTCCCTATTAGATACTCAGTTCTTTTTTTCTAAACTAAACCAAAAGAAGCATACAGGGTGTTAAATATATTAGTCCAAATTTGTCAATTTTAAAACTTCAATATCTCAACTTTTTTAAATGGAACACCCTATATATAAATGTTTTATATAAAGCAGGATTTAATTCCCTATCATTTGACTATAATATATCCTATTCCTAAAATCAACTGTTTTGCAGATATTGGTATATTTCTTAAAGCATGTAGCTTATTTTATTAAAATTATCAAGTGTTGGCAAAAGTTCGACTAAAATTAATAATATTTATTTGTATTCGCTTATGATATATTTACCAAGTAACAATTAAAGTTTGACAAATGGGGGTAATTCCAGAGACGGCTTCTAACCTAGTTGGAAATAAAATTAGGAGTCGATTTGAAAATAAAATACAAATATTTATTTACCCACATTGTGTTATTTGAAAGTGCGAGATACGAAAATATCATACAGGGTGTCTGAAAAGTCTTAGCATGGGCAAATATCTTTACTATTAATAAAGATAGCGACACCAAATTTTAGTTGTACCTTATTGGTTGATAAATCTACGTTTTTATGTAATTTGACTTTTTCAACCCCCTTGGGGGGTTACGCTAGGGAGTTGAGGTCGAAAATTTTGAATGCAAACCTATGCCGTGTGGCCTCTTCGTTTAAAAATCTTCAAAAAAGAAACATTGTTTTAGTATTTTAGTATTTATTTATTATTGTAATTCATTTTTAAATGGCAAGCCTATAAAAATTATAACTCGTAAATCGTATAATCGGTCGGGGCAAAAGTCGACCATTAGTCGACCTCTTGTGCCATACAGCATAAGTCGGCGCTGCTATTTTTTGTTTTGTGGGGCACTTTTTTCTAACTTTTCTCCAACTTTACTTCTTCATTTGTCGTTGTTATATGTTTTGTTTTTTGACATCTGCGCAGTAGACCAAAATGCGTACCACGCGCAAACCGAGCGTGCTAGACATGCGTACGCAAGTTCAGGAGATGTACTTGGGTGTCTACATTCGAACCTATTCACTTGTAAGAATATATCCCCAATAGTTAAGGTACCACTACGTAGTTAACTGTATAACTTTTTCCCAAGGTTTTTTCGACTTTATTTTTCGTTTTTTGCCATGTGCGCAGTAGACCAAAATACGTACCACGCGCAAACCGAGCGTGCTGGACATGCGCACGGACTTTTAGGAGATGGACTTTGGTGTCTACAGTTGAACCCATTCACTTCTCAGAATATATCTCCAGGAAAGGTACCACTACGTATTTAACTTTATAACCTTTTTCCCAAGTTTTTTTCGACTTTAGTTTTCAATTTCGTGCCATGTGCGCAGTAGACCAAAATGCGTACCACGCGCAAACCGAGCGTGCTAGACATGCGCACGGAATTTCGGGAGATGGACTTTGGTGTCTACATTTGAACCCATTCACTTTTAAGAATCTATCTCCAGTAGTTAAGGTACCACTGCGTATTTAACTTTATAACGTTTTTCCCAAGTTTTTTCGATTTTATTTTTCTTTTTTTGCTATCTGCGCGGTGGCAAATAACGAAAAATACAGTCGAAAAAAACTTGGGGAAAAAGTTTTACCATTGATCAAAATGCGTACCACGCGCAAACCAAGAGGGCTAGACATTCGCACGAAATTTCAGGGGATGTACTTTGTTGTCTCAATTCGCAGTGGTACCTTAACTACTGGAGATATATTCTTAAAAGTGAATGGGTTCAAATGTAGACACCAAAGTCCATCTCCTGAAATTCCGTGCGCATGTCTAGCACGCTCGGTTTGCGCGTGGTACGCATTTTGGTCTACTGAGCACATGGCAAAAAATGAAAAATAAAGTCGAAAAAAACTTGGGAACAAAGTTATAAAGTTAAATACGTAGTGGTACCTTAACTACTGGAGATATATTCTGGAAAATGAATGGGTTCAAATGTAGACACCAAAGTCCAACTCCTGAAATTCCGTGCGCATGTCTAGCACGCTCGGTTTGCGCGTGGTACGCATTTTGGTCTACTGCGCAGATGTCAAAAACAAAACATATAAAAACGACAAATGAAGAAGTAAAGTTGGAAAAAAGTTAGAAAAAAGTGCCCTACAAAACAAAAAATAGCAGCGCCGACTTGTACTGTTTGGCACAAGTGGCCGACTAATGGTCGACTTGTGCCCCGCCCGATTATACGATTTACGAGTTATACTTTTTATAGGCTTGCCATTTAAAAATGAATTACACTAATAAATAAATACTAAAATACTAAAACAATGTTTCTTTTTTGAAGACTTTTAAACGAAGAGGCCACACGGCATAGGTTTGCATCCAAAATTTTGGACCTCAACTCGCTAGCGTAACCCCCCAAGGGGGTTGAAAGAGTCAAATTACGTAAAAAAGTAGATTTACTAACCAATACGGTACAACTAAAATTTGGTGTTGCTATCTTTATTAATAGTAAAGATATTTGCCCATGCTAAGACTTTTCAGACACCCTGTATGATATTTTCGTATCTCGCACTTTCAAATAACACAATGTGGGTAAATAAATATTTGTATTTTATTTTCAAATCGAATCCTAATTTTATTTCCAACTAGGTTAGAAGCCGTCTCTGGAATTACCCCCATTTGTTAAACTCTAGTAATAATAAATATATCTTACCCTTATACCATTGGTAGTAGTTTGTCCGTCACGTTGAAACAATTCAAAATTCTGCATTATTCGATTCGTTAAAAATGGTAAAAAACGAAATTTATCCATTATGAAATTATCGTCACACAAATGTCATTTCGATAATGTTGTTTGCAAAAATACTTCTATATACCGAAAATAAGATATATTAGGCTAAATTTGTTAAATTTTTATCAACAATATCATAAATTTTTAAAATGGATTTCTATTAAACGATTATAATGTTTCTTATATAAAAAATCAATAATTTTGTAGAGGTAAGTAAATTTCTTAAAGTTATAGCTTTTTTAATAACACTTACTAAAATGGCAAAAATAATACTACAGTTGGAAATTATAAGCTTTTAATGGGCTTGTTTAGTCATTTCGCGTTTTAAATAAATATGCTTATATTATTGCACAATCAGTCAATTGAAACACGCACACAAAAAACTACGTCGGTTGGACGGATAATAACTAAAATATTAAGGTTTAAATTTCACAAAATTGAAAAAAACTACTGCCAATGGTATTACTATAAGGATAATATATATTTATTATTACTTGGTAAATATATCATAGGCGAATACAAATAAATATTATTAATTTTAGTCGAATTTTTGCCAACACTTGATAACACAGGACCACAAATGGGAACCGAAAAAAGTCCTTTGGCGAGATTGATATCCTATATGTATTTTGGTGCGCTGAGTACGAATCCGAGGTCCATATAACCCCAGCACGTCACGTTCAAGGTCATGTGAAGGTCAAATGCATATATTACGGAAAAACATAAAATCTGACCACGGATTCGGAAAGAGCGGGAAATTTTACGTCCAAATGTAGTTTTTATTTTTCCAACATGACCCTCCAAGGTCATCTGGGTGTGAAATGACTCACCGATAGACCAAATTCTTATTTCCCATATAGGTACATCATCACAACTACAGACTTTTACGTACAACTTAGTCAGGTATCTTTAGGTTTTTTGACGCGCTGATTACGGATCCGAGGTCCATATAATCCCAGCACGTCACTTTCAAGGTGATGATGTATATGGGAAATAAGAATTTGGTCTATCGGTGAGTCATTTCACCCCCAGATGACCTTGGAGGGTCATGTTGGAAAAACTAAAAACTACATATTTGGACGTAAAATTTCCCGCTCTTTCCGAATCCGTGGTCAGATTTTCTGTTTTCCGTAATATATGCATTTGACCTTCAAATGACCTTGAACGTGACGTGCTGGGGTTATATGGACCTCGGATTCGTAATCAGCGCACCAAAATACATATAGGATATCAATCTCGCCAAAGGACTTTTTCGGTTCCCATTTGTGGTCCTGTGTTATCGGTCGACGGTACGCCCATGAATACAATTATTTCTATGGATAAACATCGTTTTTGCAGATTCAGTTAGGTTTTGATATACTTATAAATAATATTTGGTTAAAATGTTAAAACTTTTTATTGTGTCCCATCTTAAATTGGTTAGAATATTTTGGGACGCCTATGGCTAGACCTTATCGGCACTGTTGCGTCAAAGGTGTCGGCTGCGTTACTTTTTTTGCGCTTCCACTTTCCATTGGTTAAAGTATACACATGCTGACTATATAGTCAGCATCGTTCTTACAAGCATGTCCAGTCGGCCGAGGTCGGTAGATGACCATTTAACACACCGAACGTGTGGGTGACCACAAGCAGTGCCCAGCTGTTTATAGGTAGAAACAAAGATTTTGGGTAGAGTTTGGTATTGATATATTAAGTATTTTTAACCTTTGTTGAAGTGCTCTTTCTACCTGTTGCTTGATGGTTGTGTGGTCGATGGGCGCACTCTGCTGGACTCCAAGGTACTTATGTCTTTTGTTCGCGGATAATAGCGAAAATTCGGAGCAATTAGTTAGCATCATTCTTTTAACTTCTTGTATTTTACCCGCTTTAGACTTATGAAAGCACACTTATCTTTAGCAAAACTACATATACATATGACTTTATTGAAGGCACTGACAAGTTCAAATTGACTTCTAAGCTGCTCCTGATTATGTGCATTCAGTTTTAAGTCGTGCATGTACAGGGTGGTCCACATAAGATGACCCACTATCTGATCTCAGAATCTTTAAGAGCCACAAAAAAAGTTAAAGACAAAAGTTTCTTGTCTTGGCTTTAATTTTTTAGGTATTTAGTTTTTACGTATACAAGGTGTTTAGTTTTTCTGGCCAAGTACCAACTTTCTTATTTTAAATGGAACACCCTATATATTTTTACATATTCAGATTTTACGGTTGATTCTAGGTAAATTTTAGTATAACATATTTATTGAAATTTTCAGTAGTTTGCGAGATATTTTAATTTTTAAAATTTCTACAGCGCAATCAGTCATTTGGATCATGTTTTTATGTTTAATATTGCTCAATTTCTAAATAATTTAAGATTAGCTTCCCTATTAGATACTCAGGTCTTTTTTTTCTAAACTAAACCAAAAGCAGCATACGGGGTGTTAAATATATTAGTTCAAATTTGTCAATTTTTAAACATCAATATCTCAACTTTTTTAAATGGAACACCCTTTATGTAAATGTTTTATATAAAGCAGCATTTAATTCCCTATCATTTGACTATAATATATCCTATACCTAAAATCAACTGTCTTGCAGATATTGGTATATTTCTTAAAGCCTGTAGCTTATTTTATTAAAATAATTAAGACTTTAAATTAATGGCATAAATACGTTGTTATTTTTATGATCGTTTTGTAGTAAGTGTAACTATATTATATTTACACCGTCGTCCGCTACCCAGGCGCGCACGTATGGGCGTACCTTTACGACGCGCGGTTTGTCATGATCGAGATCAGCTATTCAACTGAGAACCAAGGACACACATAATGGCTCGGATGCGTTATGCATGTCACTTTCTTGTCGTTATTAGCCAGGGCCACGCCTCTTGACTATAATTATTTTTCCTAAGTTTTTTCCTGGAATTATAACCTAGACCACTATCTGTCTAAGAAACCATTTTTACCGTTTCCTGAATACCGTTCTGGTCCCTCTAGTCGGTGCAAGACTCCCTTGACCAAGAACGTTGATTTATCCCAAATTAACAAGTACCAAGTATAGACTTCCTACATCTTAGTCCAAAAGCCTGCCTCTAATTTCAAGACGCGGAGTGCATGTCACCGCGAAGACCGCCACACTGAATTTAATTACTAAGGCGGAAGACTTTCGTCCTCTTTCCTGTATATAGACTCTATTCATGGATTGTCCTGCCAGGCACTCAGCAAAAAACCCGCCGCTCGGCCCAATTCGCTTAATTGTTCGATTAAAGTTGTCCATTTCTCAGCAGCATTTTGGAATAATTTTCCTCCTTTAAACCATCTCCCCCAAGACATGTATCCAGATTGAATCTCCTTACGGGTTACAGCTAGCAAGGTAAAGCCATTCGGCCTGTCCCTTTACTCGTGTCGGAGGGATCAAGTGCGTCCCGTCCCAAGACGCGAATTTTATAAACCAAGGTATTTTACATCACCGGACCAAGCGGCTCAAACCAAATCAAGTCTGAAATACCACTGCACTTAATGTTGGTGACTGATTACATTTACGAAGACTTTTTTTATAGTGCCCCAAATCATTTCAATTGGATTAAATATGCAATAATAAGGAGGTAACCGCAACAGAGTATGGCCGTGTCTAGTTCAAAGATTATCAATTACATATTCATTTTTAAAATTTCGACTCATTATCATTTTTATCAGCTCTTTTTTTACCGGGACCTTTTCAGGAATTTCCATATTTTTATGCCTCATAAAATTTAAAATGTCTTCCTTTTTAGTATTATTATTCGGTATTTTGTTTAATATACGCGAATGATATGGTGCATTGTCCATGACGATTACCGAGTTTGGTGGAATGTTCGGTAAAAGCTGATCAGCAAACCACTTTTCAAATAAATCCCCAGTCATGCCCTCATCACAGCACATAAAATAACCAGCAGTATTACTCGACGCTGACCTTGAAAATAATAATTTGACCTCGCTAACGTCAGTTGGGTGTAGAAGTCAGTGCCGGATTTGGAATAATTTAAAAATATAGCAAAACTAAAGCACATTTTTTAAAAACATTTGTAATATACCGTACTTACCTTCTTGAATCAGCAGGAAATCTAAAGAAACTCTTGTTGCAAGAAGAGTAGCTCTTATTTGAACAATTTTTCACAGCACATACACAACCCTGTTTTTGTTTATCCATGATGAATAAAAAAAATATATATATAACGGTCTAAACAATAGATAAAAGAAAAAAACACGTTTACTTGTCAAATAAATTGGATAAGAGTGTCTATGACTTAAAACTCAAGCAACACCACCGTATACAAACAAAGACGCAACACCAACTAAAATCTAAACCGACCCTGTTACTTATTGGCGGCATTTGAAGGCTTCTACACCAAACAATGTCTGGCGCGAAAATATGCGCAGTTGGTAAATAATGAGGGAGTAATACTGCTGGTTATTTTATGTGCTGTGCCCTCATGATAATCGGCAGAAGATTGGTTTATGTTTTTGGCCGACAAAAGCAGTGCATTGGGCACGAAACCATTTCATCACGCGCTTTCCTCTTGAACACGGTGCATTTACACTGCAATTTTGAGTTTCATCTACCCAACCGTACTGAACATCATGAGTATCAAACCATGTCTCATCTAGATACACTATATACCTATTTGATTCCCGGTATTCTTTTGTTTTACGCAAATATTCTTGACGATGTTCAACAAGATGGCGCGATTCCATTATAACCATCCGATTATCAATTTTTTTGTGTTTAAATCCGCAATTTAATAAAATTCCTCGAAGAGTTTCCAATGACTGGTAATTGTAATCAGGGTAATCGCGTAACTTATCCCGGATCATTTCTAATGTTGGCACCGTATTTTCCTTATATAGATTGTAAACAATTCGTCTAATGACATCTTTTGCTGCATCGTCAACTTTCTGAAACTTTTGATTATTTTTCTTTCGCTTTACCGAATAATCTGTAACATCTCTTGTTTTAATTACGCGATAAATTGTAGATATCGAAAGTTGTGTTAATTCGTTAACTATTTTTATAATGGCTTTATCTGACTGTGCCGGATTTTCTTTTTTTAAACAGCCGTAAATATTTAGAATTATTCGTTGACTTTGAACATGTAAATCTTTATTAAACTCCGGACATGTTTCGACTGGCGATGCCACGGTCGGTAGCGAAGGTAATTCAACATGTAATAATTCGCTTTCATCTACCTCAAAAGGTCGCCAAAAAGCCATTATTATAATAAAAATTCACTTACATAAACCAAGTATCTAAAAACAAAAACACTTATAATACGCACTTCACTGGCCAAAACCTAAAACTTAACTGTTTTAAATAAATCATATTCTAAACGAGCATCTGTCTAGACGTAATGTCTGAATTAAATGGAAATGACTCCGCCCTCTGCATGCGATAATATAATATTACCCTTAGTGGAAAAGAGATAAAACGCATCGTCGCGGGCTTAAACTGTATACCGAAGTTATCACTAATAAATCTGCATAAAATGTGGGTTAGTTGCTATGCGGTATCGAGAGATCCCGGTATAAGCGGCAGGCCTTTGTCTGGTTTTTTATACCATTTAAATCCTAAGAATTTATATTTATGAGATTCAGTTTCCACTGGCAAAACTATACATATATGTACAAGTTCCACCACCTAAATTCGTTAACATTTTATAATATATATACAGGGTGCGCCAAACTCAGTGGCCTATTAGAAGTATTTAGAAAACGACAGAAGATGTTTTTCTGAAAATTTGGGTGTGGTTATAGGAACTGGTGTTCTATCGTTTAAAAATATTTTGAAGGAGGCAGTGTTGCCAGATCATTCTGAAACTCATAGCAACTTCGGAATTTTAAATGAGACACCCTGTATATTATTTTACATTTTGATTCTGATTTATAATACAAATTTTTTTTGTGTATAATATCCTATGCCTATCTCTGATAGTTTTTGAAATATTAATTCATAAGTAAATTTTTGGGGCTAAAACATGCTCCCTAAAAAATCAAATATTTTTGTGACCAAGGCACCTAGAAAGTTAAAATTTTTGCAGAAGTTTCCCAAAATATTGCTTTCTTAGAATCTTGACGAATTATTAAAGTATTTTTATACAGGGCGTCTCAAAAAAATTGTATCTTCGTAATATAAATAAATGCAAAAAACTCAACTTTTTTAAATAGAACACCCTGTATTTTATTTTCTTAACAAAAACTAGAACAAATTTCCTACCAAACTGTATACCATGTTCCTATACCTATCTTTAACCGTTTCGAACTTACAGGCATTTTAGAAAATTAATAACTAAATAAAAATGTTTAAAAACATTTTAATAGTAGACTTTGGCAGAATTTGTCCGGAAACAAATAAAAAATAAAAATGTCAAGTAAATTGGCTTTGGGGAAAGGTCTATTTTTTAAATTATCAAACAAATTAGCAAAATTTTCTTAAATTTTAAAATGAAAGAATGTTATTTATTTATGCTTACATGGTAAGTAAGGAATGAAATTGTACAAAAAAAAAACAAATATAAAAGTAATACAAAAATAAAACCAATAACTAAATTGTTTGAAATGTCCCCCGTTTGCTCTTAAGCAATCATGAATAGACGTTGTTACATGGTCTGTTGTAGCTCTCCGTATTTCTTCTCCATCTATAGCTCCTAGAGTTGCCCTTACTCGTTGCTCTAGATCCTGCTTGGTGGTAACTGGTGTTTTATAAGCTCTTTCTTTTATTGTACCCCACAAATAAAAATCTAATGGGGTAAGATCCGGAGATCTTGGGGGCCAGTTCCATGGTCCTTGTCGACCAATCCATCTGTCTTCAAACATGTTAAATAATTCTATGCGCACTTCATTGGTAGAATGGGCTGGTGCTCCATCTAACTGATACCAGCAGTTTTCAAGCATATTTAATGGTAAATCATCTAAAAAGTCCGAAACAGTGGTCCTTAATATTTCTAAATATTTTGCGCCCGTTAAGTTATCGTCGTAAATACCAAAAGGCCATTTTATTATCCATTAGCAAACAAAAAACGTTAAAACTGAACTGATACTGGAAACTTTTTTCTCTTACGAAGTGGGGATTTTCTCTAGACCAAAAATGGGAGTTTCTTCGATTAAAAATGCCTTCCCTTGAAAACTTAGCTTCATCTACTGTCCAAATGATCTTTTTTAAAAAATCGGGGTCTTCTTGTGTCCGGACTAATATAATTTCACAAAATTCTACACGTTTTAGAGGATCATTTTGTTGAAGTGCCTGAAGTGTAATAAGTTTGTAATCATGCATTTTATGATTATGTAAGATTCGCTCTATGGAGTTATATGTGAGTCCTAAGTCGTTTTCTGCACTGTATATGGACGCATGCGGCAATGCATGAGAATATGCCAGAACATTAATTTCATTTTCTTCATTACCTGTTACCGGTTTAATTTGAATTCTGGGCGCTTTAACATTATTATACTGCAACATATTTCTTTCCATTCTTTTAAACTTTTTTGGTGTCATTGGAGGTGAATTCGGATACAGTTCGTTGAATCGTCTACATGTTCTTGATATAATTTTATTACACTCTCCGTGTATAAAAAATAAATTCAAAACTTCTGCATTAGAATAAGATTTATTTGCCATTTTGTTTGATAATTTAAAAAATAGACCTTTCCCCAACGCCAATTTACTTGACATGTTTTCTTTTTCAGTTGTTTCTAAACAAATTCTGCCAAAACCTACTATTAAATGTTTTTAAACATTTTTATTTAGTTATTAATTTTCTAAAATGCCTGTAAGTTCGAAACGGTTAAAGATAGGTATAGGAACATGGTATACAGTTTGGTAGGAAATTTGTTCTAGTTTTTGTTAAAAAAATAAAATACAGGGTGTTCTATTTAAAAAAGTTGAGTTTTTTGCATTTATTTATATTACGAAGATACAATTTTTTTGAGACGCTCTGTATAAAAATACTTTAATAATTCGTCAAAATTCTAAGAAAGCAATATTTTGGGAAACTTCTGCAAAAATTTTAACTTTCTAGGTGCCTTGGTCACAAAAATATTTGATTTTTTAGGGAGCATGTTTTAGCCCCAAAAATTTACTTATGAATTAATATTTCAAAAACTATCAGAGATAGGCATAGGATATTATACACAAAAAAAATTTGTATTATAAATCAGAATCAAAATGTAAAATAATATACAGGGTGTCTCATTTAAAATTCCGAAGTTGCTATGAGTTTCAGAATGATCTGGCAACACTGCCTCTTTCAAAATATTTTTAAACGATAGAACACCAGTTCCTATAACCACACCCAAATTTTCAGAAAAACATCTTCTGTCGTTTTCTAAATACTTCTAATAGGCCACTGAGTTTGGCGCACCCTGTATATATATATATATATATATATATATATATATATATATATATATATATATATATATATATATATTGTTATTTGAGGGTTCTTGGGTTTTTGGATCCCGGGGAAAAAATTATACAAATTTGTGGGTTCTTATTCACATTATATTTACGTTTCGGTCGTATTCTTCGACCTTCATCAGAATTTTATTTGTGTTTTTTGAAAGCTTCGAACGAAACTTCAGCGGTGCACTGGTAAACCATCACAAATTATATTTACATAGGAACAGTGACACAGACATAATTACAGTTAAAAACATTTAATTTATTAATATATATACAGGGTGTCCCACGACGAACTGCCGCGATCGATTATGGAAAAAGTATAAATAGCAAAGATCTGAAAACTTGGTAACATACTAATGTCAATGGGGGCAATTCGGCTAAAATATTTTCAAAATGGTGGCACTTCCGGTTGTACCGGAAGTAGATATCAACGTGCTTATTTTAAATGGAACACCCTATATATTATTTCATTTTCGGATTTTACGTAAAATTCTAATCGCATTTCATGTATAATCTCCTATACCTAACTCTAACCGTTTTTGACATATTTCAAATTTTATGCCAAAAATGACGTTTGCAGGCCGAAAAATAATTATCGATTTTTCCTACATGAATGTCTTTATGATTTAATTGGGGTTGGTTTCCTTGTGGAAGGGGATCTACTTTAGTAGACTGTGTTGATAATTTGGTAATAAATAAATACAGGGTGATCAAAAACTAACATTAAAAATGAAATTGAAAAAATCGTTAAAAGTCATTTTTTTCAAATGGAAGCCCCCTATTTTAATAATTTTACCCTACTCAGCATTAAAAATAAGCGTAACTTTGTATAAGGTTGTCTATTCCGAAAATCGATAGTTTTAGAAAAAATGGCAGTTTAACATTTTTCTATTGTAAAAATCATATACGGTTTTCAAGTTTTGTTATTAGTTGGCCATGACCGCGACGCGCGGCCAAAAAAAACACTCGAGCACTACAGAAATGTCATTATTTCGTGCCATTTGACAATTATTGATAATAATCATGCCAGGGCGATTAACGAAGATTATTTAAATTTGTTTATTATCTATGGGGAATGTAACAAAGTTTTATCAGGAACATGCGAGACATTTGCTGACAGATATCCAGATAAACAGGAACCGTCACGGAACAGTGTTAAACGAATAATGGAAAATTGCAAAAATTCAGGGAAACAACTTATTTTAATAAATGTTCAAAATTTCCACCATGAGCTTTCAACAGAATTCTATGGATTGAGCTCTTTGAGATTCCTGTTTGTAGAGCCACTTGTCTTAATGCTATCATAGGATATGCCGCAAAATATCCCAAAATTGCAATTTCGACATTTTCATCATTGAGAATGGGATTTCTTTTATGCATTTTTGCCTTAACAGTGCCAAAATTCTTGAAATTTTCCATTATTCGTTTAACACTGTTCCGTGACGGTTTCTGTTTATCTGGATATCTGTCAGCAAATGTCTCGCATGTTCTTGATAAAACTTTGTTACATTCCCCATAGATAATAAACAAATTTAAATAATCTTCGTTTGTATAATTTAATCGCCCTGGCATGATTATTATCAATAATTGTCAAATGGCAAGAAATAATGACATTTCTGTAGTGCTCGAGTGTTTTTTTTTGTCCGCGCCTCGCGGTCATGGCCAACTAATAACAAAACTTGAAAACCGTATATGATTTTTACAATAGAAAAATGTTAAACTGCCATTTTTTCTAAAACTATCGATTTTCGGAATAGACAACCTTATACAAAGTTACCCTTATTTTTAATGCTGAGTAGGGTAAAATTATAAAAATAGGGGGCTTCCATTTGAAAAAAATGACTTTTAACGATTTATTCGATTTCATTTTTAATGTTAGTTTTTGATCACCCTGTATTTATTTATTACCAAATTATCAACACAGTCTACTAAAGTAGATCCCCTTCCACAAGGAAACCAACCCCAATTAAATCATAAAGGCATTCATGTAGGAAAAATCGATAATTATTTTTCGGCCTGCAAACGTCATTTTTGGCATAAAATTTGAAATATGTCAAAAACGGTTAGAGTTAGGTATAGGAGATTATACATGAAATGCGATTAGAATTTTACGTAAAATCCGAAAATGAAATAATATATAGGGTGTTCCATTTAAAATAAGCAAGTTGATATCTACTTCCGGTACAACCGGAAGTGTCACCATTTTGAAAATATTTTAGCCGAATTGCCCCCATTGACATTAGTATGTTACCAAATTTTCAGATCTTTGCTATTTATACTTTTTCCATAATCGATCGCGGCAGTTCGTCGTGGGACACCCTGTATATATATATATATATATATATATATATATATATATATATATATATATATATATATATATATATATATATATATATCTATATATATATATATATATATATCTAAAACAACGTCACATTCAGCACCATGTAGGTTCATTGAAGGTTCTCTCCAATGAACCTACATGGTGCTGAATGTGACGTTGTTTTAGATATTATATATATATATTAATAAATTAAATGTTTTTAACTGTAATTATGTCTGTGTCACTGTTCCTATGTAAATATAATTTGTGATGGTTTACCAGTGCACCGCTGAAGTTTCGTTCGAAGCTTTCAAAAAACACAAATAAAATTCTGATGAAGGTCGAAGAATACGACCGAAACGTAAATATAATGTGAATAAGAACCCACAAATTTGTATGATTTTTTCCCCGGGATCCAAAAACCCAAGAACCCTCAAATAAAAAAATATATTATAAGGATCCAAGAAACAAATCAAACCATAAACTATATATATATATATATATATATATATATATATATATATATATATATATATATATATATATATATACACATTTCCTTATTAAGGTGAGATCCATTTCAGTGAAATAGTAGACATCCCGAGATCTGTTTTGCAAAGAGAGATCCGAATTTGGACCTCACCTTGTTTTGCGTGTATATGAGCGGCATTTGGTTCGATACTGCCTCTAACGAATTTCTACAAATTTTTGTTTGGATCTCATTTTACACCTTTTTTTCATATTACATACAACTTGGGTTCAAAAACAAACTTTCAGAGGGCGCTCTGATCGTCTGCATCTAGAGTTGTGTGTCCTAGTTAAGGCGAGATCCGTCAATAACGGCAACGTTGGCGGAGCGAGTTGACTGTACAGCTTGCGCACGTGATATCTACTACCGATTTCTATTGGATCTTATACCGCGCGTTCAAGCTGCTTAAATCTTATGTTTTATATTATATCAACAATGGTTATATATCATTAATGGTTGGATCCAATATCACTTTACCCCAGATAGAGACTCGGCTGGAAATATAGTCAGATGCGACGATCGTGACCGTACGTGTGGCCGCCAAAATTTTTAATTTTTGATACTTTTTAGGTCTTTTAGTACTGTTAGTTTTCTATTTTTTTGGTAATATACAGAATGGTATAATCTAGAATCTTACAAGTTTGTCCCAAAATTGACGTTTTCTTTAAATATTAATCCACATTTTTTAATGCATACGCGATGACTAAAAATTTTCGCTTCATGAGTAGCTCAAAGTAGCTGCTATTTTCGTGAATGCATAAATAAAAATGTCAACTAAGTTTATTGTGATACCTAGTCCTTTATTTGAACTACTCTGCAAATAAAGGTATGCAGACACTTAAAAATTACGTTTTCTGCCTAAGCCGCCCATGTAATTAAAATTTTACAAGAAAAGGCTTACAAATTGAGTTAGCTACTCATAAAACAAGAATTACTTGTCATCGCACATGCAATAAAAAAATGGGCTAGTTTTTTCAGAATACGTATTTTTGGGACATTCCTAATGTTAAGGCGGTTCCATCCCCTACATAGAAACTCAGTTTTTTGCCAATATCTTTGTACTAGTATAAAAATTTTAAATTATTCTTCCATCAATATCTGCGGCTGCTAGACCTTTATTGTGGAAAAGTTTTGAAATTCCCATCATTTTTCTTTATTGTTTAGAAAAAATGTCTTTTTTATCTGTAAAGATGGACAACTAGCAGCCAGATTAATGCGAGAGAAATTTAAAATTTTTCCTTTAGTACAAAGATATCGACAAAAACCTGAATTGGTATGCCTGAAGGGTATGTAGGCGATAAAATCAATCAATCAATTTGGGCAAATTTATATTTTTCATTCCAATGCTAATTAAAATTTTCTTACTTGTTTGGTGCCATATAGTTGGACTCCTAAATGCGTAACTTTGTATTAGTTTAACCCAATTTAAATCTTTTGTGGTTTCCGATATGTGGTGGGGCTTGGCTTGTAACTTCTTTAACTGTAACTTCAACCCCCTAGGGAGGGTGGGACCAACCCTTAAAATTTTAATGGAAAGAGGGGTCTTGCGATACATCATTTTAAAGGTCTCATTAAGTACTTTATGATCCTAGAATATTACGTCATTATTCGCCCTCAGAACAAAATGGCGGCTTGTTGAATAATTCTGTAATGCATGTAATGGATATTGCTGAAGTTTTTAATTAGCAGTTTGAAAATACGTTTCTAATGATAGTAAGAGGCTAAAAAAATTATTTAGCCCTTCCCCACCCCACTAACACACTCAATGTCATTTCAATAATTTTAGATCTAATTTTTAACACAATTTAAATTTTATTTCAATTAGTGGGGGCTGCGGAGAGCTAAATAATAACCTCTTGCTATCATCAGAAGCGTATTTTTAAACCGCCAATTAAACATTGTACATCGTATTTTAAAATATTTGTTTAAACAAGCCTCCATTTTGTTCTCGGGGCGAATAATATCGTAATATTTTAGAATCATAAAGTACTTAGTGAGACTTTTAAAATGATGTATTGCAAGACCCCTATTTCCGTTTAAATTTTAAGGGTTGGTCCCACCCTTTCTAAGGGGTTGAAGTTGCAGTATTGATAATGATTGATAATGGTAACAAAAAAACCTCTCCCTTGACAAATCTAATTAAGTACGTGTACGTGCGATTTTTGTAAAAATAAACATGGAATCAGATATTCAGTCTGTTTCGTTTTCATTGGCCAACTCCATATTTACAGTTATTGTACATAGTATGTATGCTATATATGTAAATCTAAGCAAAATTTTAAAGAAAAGTAAATAAAATAATAATTTCTCTTTGTTTAGTATTTTATGTATATTTCCTGAAAAAAAATAATTTAACTAAAATAAGTCTACAAAAAAATGTAAACAATATAGAGCGTGTCTGTGAATCTGTTTGCCAAATGGAAAACTTTTATATTACCATTTGTTGGGGGGAAATTACTCTGCATAAAAAGCTTTGCTTTTAAAAATAATAACTTTGGCATAAAAGACTTTTAATGTATTATACAGGGTGCCTCAAAAAGAACCTTTATTAAGGTTTTAGATCACCATTATTTACGTGTCAAATTAAAGAAAGGCAAATGAATATGATTTAATTAATTTATAGTGTCATGGCATAGCAATGTAAAAAAAATTTTAAACAAAAATTGCCGATATAGGACCAATAAAAAAATAAGTATTTATTTTCAAGCAAATGTGACTTTATATTGTTGGCAAGTAGATTTAGTATACAAGGAGACTAAAAATATTTATCCCTAGAGGGATCGTGTAATCTGAGTATTTCAAGGTTTTCCATGCCCATGATATTGCATACTCAGCAAAAGATAAAAAAAATAGTCAATGCATGGAACGTAAAGAAAATAAAATTCTTAATATGACGGGATGCGTGTAAAAATTAAAATAAATCCTATCTACCCTACCCAACTGCAGCATAATCGAAAATATTGTATAAGATACGGTGTACTAAATCCTAACACCATTATAATAAATTTGTCTTTTTATGAATTCTAATAGAGATATTCACAAATGTTATACAAAATCATTATACTAATCTTAAAAAATAAGAAAGGCCCCCAATAGGTTATTAATTGTGTATTAATATGGGAAGTATTTTACTCAGAACTTTCCTTGCAGTTCTTAATTTAAATACCTCCGGTTCACTTGAAAATTTTACAGATACTTTGTACGATTTTATTATTGTGTCAGAATACCGCGGACATTTAGAAAACGATATGTAAAATAAATACATGGTAAGGGCAGTTGTCTTCAATCATCATCTTTCATATGTTTAGAGCACTGTAAAATGCAATAAAATCGTAGCAGTAAAATTGGCAACATGGTTGGATCTCACGTTACGCATATATTTCCTAATTTACAAGGTCGGATCTCGCCTATTACAAGTATTGTAAGGGATCTCTACTTCACATTATACTGTGTGTATATAAAAATTTGAAAATGACCTACCCCTGTGGTGGTACCATAAATTAAAACACACAATTATTGACTTTTACAACAGATTTTTGTAAATACCTACCTTTATTTGTTCAGGTGGATCTCGGGTAGTCCAAAATATGATCGGATCTCAACTTGACATAAAAACATGTATATATATATATATATATATATATATATATATATATATATATATATATATATATATATATATATAGTGGTTAATCCGGGAATACATCCGTTCGTTTGGTTTTGGTTCATTTCTAGTTGGAACTTGCAGACGTTTCCCAAAATCTCATTGGGCATCTTCTTGTGTTTACTCGCTGGTCGTAGAAAGTAAACTGGTTTACTTTCTATGACCAGCGAGTAGGCACAAGAAGATGCCAAATGAGATTTTGGCGAAAAGTCTGCAAGTTTCAACTAGAAACGAACCAAACGAACGGATGTATTCCCGGACTAAGCACGACACATATTTCTCCATCCGTGAAACCCTACCCTAGAATCATCAACATCGGGCCATCGCAAGGATAGGCTGCAATTTGTCCCATTAGCCCTATTTTCATAATCCCCTTCGTTTCGGAGATACAGAAAATGTGTCATTTTTAACCACCCCTCGTATCTCAGTTGCCTTTTAACTTATCAGTCAGGTAAAAACTGATTATCATATAGTTTTTTGCGTAGAATTCAGTGGCGTAGTCAAACCTGTTCTAGAAGAAAGGACTTTGAAGATAAAAACCAAAGTTGCATTTGTTTTAAATGGGACACCCTGTATATTTTGTTTTCATTCGACTGCTTTTTTCATAACCCTCTCAAAAATATATAATTGTTGGTATATATCTTTTGGAATAACTTCCGAATTTTACAATTAAAAAAAGGGTATAATATTTCATAGTAGGTCGTGATATGATTTGAAACAAATGAATATAATAGTATCCTTTCATGGCTGCTAGTCAGACCGCTTGTCAAAATTTGTAAGAGATTATTTAAAAAAAATTATTGTTCTCAAAACCCCTACTTGGTATTTATTACTGTGTTTTGCGTTTAAAAAAATGGCTGAAACGAGAGTTTATCAGAACTTTGAAAAGTATGATATGTTAGTTTGCTATATCGAATGGAATGCAAATTCGCATGATGCCGCCGAACTATACAGGGTGTCATACAATTCACTCCATATATTTGAATGAGTGACTCCTGGGGTAGTCTACAGGCATGCCCAATACTTTTTCTCCCTCAAATCGCACAATTTTTTTATTTTAAAAAATGCCCAAATACCGGCCCTTATCCGACGCATCTGAAGAGCCTGACGTCACGGGCTCTAATATTATACAGAAAAAACAAATGATCCAGTCGGGGCATTGCCAAACTTAAATAATATTGTAATATCTCATTTTTTATCAGTCTTAGTGAAAACTGAATATAATCAAAAGTATTTTTAATTCCACAGACGGATTTTACCAAAAATGTGTATTTTAATTTAATAGCAATTTTTATACTTAATATCGGAAAATATGGAACCCTCGTGAATTCGATTGAAATTGTAACCAGAACAAAATAGGCTATGTTGTACCATTAACACAAAGAATAGTCACTTACCTATTACGTTATTTATTAATGAGATGAGCATACTACTAGCTTAAACTTTTTGTCTTTCAAAAAAGGTTAAAAATCAAACAATCAATTGTTTATAACCGAGTTTAAACCATACTTCGTAAAAGTTCTTTCAGCGAAGCTTCAAAATTTCACTGCACCACAAAATGAGTTAAACCACCCATTTATTACTTATTTTTTGATAGGGTTCTACCCTCGGTATTATTATTCGCATAAACTAACGATTTTCGTCAATATTATAACTTATAACACAACATAGGACACTAAAATGTGAAAAATTACCGACATCATCAAACAACTTCTTCGGCACACCAGATGGTTTTTGACAAGACAACTACGAAATAACTACGAAATACATCTTATTTTTTGTCGCGCGCTTGCTCGCTGTCTTTGTCCGACTCTTTCTGTTGTTAGAAAGCTGAAATTCTTCAAATCAGCTGACTGCCGTAGTTCCGCATAGAATATCTTTTAACTAAGGCCGTACGCATGTTATTAGGGAGAATCTGCAAGAAGAAATTGCGGATACGCTAATTAATGAACGATAAAATATAGAGTGTTATTTTTTAGTCAGAGTTTTCACCTCATTTGCTAAATGAATCTATAACTACTAGAGATTTTAATTTTTAGGTTTTTTTTTATAAATCATGTAATAGAAACACCACATTAAATTTTATCGTTTTTGGCTTAACGTTGATAGTTGCAAAATCTCACTATGAAGTATTTTGGCTTTGCCGTAGTTCGCAGTTTGGCGATTCAAACTGAGAACAGCGTGGTGTCCTCTTCAGGCGATTTGCTAGGAGGAATGCTTTCGTTTCGTCTTTGTCTTCATTATCGCATTATTTGGCATCTTTGTCAATTTTGTCGTCAAGAATGAGTCCTTCCTCCCCCGTTAAAAATCAGTTGATTGCAGGTGGCTTCCTTAATTTGAGTCGCCAATACTTATCATTTTCCTTTTAAAGTAGTTCCCAGTTTTTCACAACAAACACTTTGTTTTTCTGTGGTTTTTTAATAGTGCTGATTGTAAAAAATTCCGTGAATTCTTTTAAGCATTGTATTTAATTAGTTAGTGGAATGTTTTTATCATTAATGGCTATACCTACGGTTTTGTTAGTATTGTGTAGTGTGTCAAGTTTAATGTAAACACATTTTTATAATAAGGGAAGTGAATTTTACAGAGATTTTACTTTAAAAGTAAAAACAAACGTTTTCAGTTTTTAATAGTAGTGACAAATACCGTGGAATATTTTAAATTTTGTGTTTGATGCGTTATTGGAACTTTTTGTAGTGTAGTTAGGCGTTAGTTCCTTGCATTAAATTAATGGCTGTGTTGTTAATGTTTTTGGTACCTATAGTGGCATTTTCAAGAGAAGTGTATTTTAAAGCGATTTTACTACAAAGGTAATAATTACATTATTTCTTATGCTAACTTGCTACATAAAAAAAATATTGATAGAATTGGCAACTTACTCCGTATCATGTGTTTCTTGCTAGTGGCGGGTACCGCTGGTTTGAGAAAATTTAAGGGGCGATTACCAGCTTATTATTGCGAAGCGCCACTTATGACTATTTTTCTTCAATCTGAATTCATATAAGGATACTACCAGTTTCAATATATGCAGTGAATTTCATAACACCCTGTATTTTAACAAGTAGTACGATTTTATAGCCTTTATAAATTTATCTTTGCCTTTTTTTCTATATTCATTCTAGATATCCAGATAAACTGTGTAGGTCGCAGTTTCGTACGTACCAAAGAGCATTGACAATTCCCTTAATACTTTATTTTAAAAACGTTGGATTATTTCAATGTTACTTGCACTAGCACAGCCCCAGAGGTAAATGCCGTATGCCCACACAGGTTTTAAAACTTGTTTATAAATATATGATTAATTTGTTATGGGTAGACAGTTTAGAATTTCTGCATAGCAGCCAATACATTTTCTGTATTCCAGATTCAGTTCATCTTCTTTTTAATGTGCTCCCTCCATTTCAGCTATGTATTCAGGTTCATACCCAGATATTTAGCCGTGTTTTCAAACGGGATTGTCTGATTATTAAGGATGATTTCCATTTGTTCAGTACGTCTGTTTGTGAAGTTAATGTGTACTGATTTATTCTCACTGAGTTTTATGCGCCAGCGTTTTGTCCATGCATTAACTCTATTCAAAGTTTCTTGTTCGGTTCTACCAACTGCCAGTACGCCCGTGTCATCCGCAAAGGTGTCAATTAATTGTAGTTTGTTCTGTCACTGGGATATCATGTGTGTATAATAAATACAGCAGTGGGCCTAGACCACTGCCCTGTGGTACACCAGCATTTATTGGTCTCAATTTCGAGTATTGTTCCTAACTTTTAATGCTGCGTGGTGGAGGAGGAAGGTGTGGAGTTGGTAAAAGCATCAGTTAACTCCGGTTAAGTGAGGAAGCTAAGCTTCAACTTCGCCCTTTGTAATACATTGCAAGAAAGTCGTTTATTATTATTATTATTATTTAATCGTTTTCACAGGTTTCCCCGGTATTAGAAGCAACAATACATCGGTCGAAAGACAAGATGATGCGCTTGTCTGTTAGTGTTAAAAACACTTTTAAAAGTTGTCGCCAAGAACCCTATGTATAATACTACAAGTATCTAATATTACGGATTTCTGCATCGGTAAGTATAATTCCCTTTCCAGACCAAGACTAATCAAGCTGTTTTCTAGTTTTTTAGGTATTTCGCCTGTGGCCCCCACTATAATAGGCACGATAGTGACATTGTCCATGCCCCACATTTGTCGGATTTCGTCAGTTAATGGTAGGTATTTATTGATTTTTCTGTGTGTGTTTTGTTTATATTTACATGTAGGGGTACTGCTAGGTCAATTATAAACGATTTCTTCTCCTCCTTGCAGGTAAGCACTATATCTGGTATGTTATTTGGTATCGGTCGGTCCGTAATTATCTTTTTGTTCCAGTAAAGGCGACATCGTTCATCTTCGCAGACAGCAGGCGGCTCGTATTGGTAATAGGGGACTGGATCCGCAAGCCCAAGATACTTTTGTCTTAAGTTTTGATGAATAATTTTGCCAATTCTGTTATGTCTTTCCAGATAGCTTTTAGGTGCCAAGGTAGAGCATCCCGCAATCAAGTGATCCAAACTCTCTTCTTTTTCTTTACACAGACGGCATTTAGTGTCTCCTAGAGGTTCATTAAGAATTCTTCTTCTATAAGCTTTTGTTGGGATGACTTGGTCCTGGATTGCTGCTATAAATCCTTCGGTCTCGGCAAAAAGGTTGCCCCATCGTAAGTATTCACTGGATGCCTTGGTGTCTATAGCGTCATTTTCTACTGATACCCGGTACTTTCCATGCAGCGGTTTACTTCTCCACTGTTGTAATCGTTGCTGCACTGTAAATGTTTCGGAAGTTGGGTCATAGGTTCTATCCGCTAATTTTAAGGGAGTGACTTTTTTGTCTTCCAGGATCGCAGCTCTATGGATAAGACTGGTATTCTCCTTGCTATAAAAGTACTTTCTTAAATTTTGGATCTGATTGTGATGGCGTACTACCACATCAGGAATTCCTCTCCCTCCGTGGCTCCGAGGTAGATGAAACCGTTCAAGAGATGACCTAGGGTGATGAGCTCGGTACCGTCTAAATTCCTTTCTGGTTTGTATATTTAACTGATTGAGCTCTGTATCGGTCCATTGTATCACTCCAAGACTGTATGTAAAAACAGAGGTGGCATATGTATTTACAGCTTTAGCCATGTTCCTAGCCGAGAGTTTTGATTTGAGAATCGAGCGCAGTCTTTGCAGGTAGGTATTTGTTGTTTTGTCTTTTGGCGTTTTGTGATCAATCCCCCTAGCCTGTAGGTAGCCTAAGTATTTGTATCGCTCATTCTCATTCATTCCTGTAATCATTCCCTGATGTTTATTCGCCTCAAATCCAGTGTGCTCAGCCCAGCGGCCTCCATTCATACACGATATTTTGCACTTATCCAGCCCGAACTTCATTTGGATGTCTGTGCTGAAACGTCCTACACACGACAGGAGATCATGCAGGTGGTTTTGATTCTGTGCAAATAATTTTAAGTCGTCCATATACCACAAATGGCAGATCTGGGTTTTCGTCCTTGGTAGTATGTATCCTTTATGCTGTCTGTTCAGAAGTGATGTAAGTGGCCTTAAAGCTAAACAAAACCACAGTGGGCTGAACGCATCTCCTTGAAATATTCCTCTTTTAATATTAATTAACCCAATGTCCATCGTTTTTCCTGCCATATTAATTGTTAATTTGGTTTTCCATTGGGTCATGGCATTCTTAAGAAAGGTGGCTAAGTGAGGTTCAACTTTGTATATATCCAGTATTTCTGCCAACCATGAATGGGGAGTGCTGTCGTATGCTTTCTGGTAATCTATGTAGGCGGTATAGAGCGATCCCTTCGTTCTTTTAGCAGTCGACATTATTATGGAGTCAATCAGCAATTGTTCCTTGCAGCCCCGTGAACCTTTACGGCATCCCTTTTGTTCTTCATCCAATAATTTATTTAGGTCTAGATGCTTATACAGTTTCTCGTATACAATAGAGGTAAGTAGTTTATAAATAGTGGGTAAACATGTGATTGGCCTGTAACGAGCTGGATCTGCGGTAGGCTGCGGTGTCTTGGGGATCAGGTAAGTTATGCCTTTTGCCATGAAGGCCGGTGTTTCCTCTGGGTGTTCAATTAGGTAAGTAAAGTTCAAGGCTAGCTGTTTATGTGTGGATTTAAATTGTTTGTACCAGAAGTTATGAATCTGGTCCATTCCCGGTCCTTTCCAGTTTAATGTTTTCTTAACAGCCAACTCAACCTCCTGTACCGATATTTTCCATTCCAGCATCTGTCTTATATTGGTTATCTCTTTCTTTTCAGCATATAGCCATTTCGTCTTCTTATGTAGGACAGGATCACCCCAGATTTTCTCCCAGAACTCTCTGGTTGCATCAGCGTCCGGTGTCACTGCCTGGCCCTTAGTCTGCTGTTCGTTGTTGTTTGTGCCACCTGTGGTTAGACTTTCGTAGAATTGCTTCTCGTTGTTCGTAAATTGTTTGTTGTGTAGCCGTCTGGTGTTACTTGTACGATATCGCTTGAGACGTTTTGACATCGCTGCTAGCTTCTGTTTTAGATGGTCTAGTATCGTCTCTGTAGTTGGATTTTCTACAGAGACATACGTCTTAAAGATAGGTGCAGCTCTTGTGCTAACCTTTTTACTGGGGTTCGGTCTATTATTTTGTGTCATAATACCAATTTCCTCTCTGAGTTTGTTTATCTTCTCAGTTAGCCGGCGTTCCCATGGGGGCTTTTGATGGGTGTGTCCTTCTGGTTTCTGCATTGGTATCTTTTGGCCATTGCACTTTAAAGTCGCAAATGCACCTGCGTATATAAGACTGTGCAGTTCTGATATTGTCATTTGCGGTTTTATCTTCAGTGCTAAGTATCTGTCGACCTCGGTTAAGATGTTACGAGTGTCGCTTTTGAATTTAAGCTTGGTCAGTCTTGGTTTAGCTGTCGCTTCTATGCCCTCGTACATAAGAGTCCTTTCAATTTCTTCTTGCGTTGGTGTCAATAGGGGACTAATTGGTCTTTCGTTCTCTTGTTCCAGGGGCATCTCTTCTTCAGCGTTTGTTTCGACACCCAGTTCTATTGCAACTTCATGTTTAATTCTTGCTATAGTCTCAGCTGGTAGTCGGTTAGTAAATATTGATCTCTTCTGTGATATTATGTTATTTACAGTCTTTTTTTCTTAACTCAGGGAATTTTTCCGTCATAAGTCGGTGGAGTTCCGTGCTATAAGGAGTTTTGGCGGTCTCTAGCCGTGTTATCTGAAAGAAGCATCGAACCAAGTACTCGTTCATGATATCTGGCCAAGAGGTTTTTTGCTTCTTATTGCCCTCTGTAGCAGTGGACTGAGAAGGTTGCATTTCAGTAGCACATTCGACAGGGGTTGCCATGGTCTGGTGTTGGTTTTGGCTAAAGTGTGGCTGACTGCCTGTTTCTCGTAGTCCTAATTCATTGCTGTGGTCGGTTGCAGGCCCATCTTCACGACGGCTTCCGTCCGAGTCCTGCTGCCTCGGTCCGCCAGAGTATCGGTTTCGTCTTGTGTGTACCATAAATTCTCTATTTTAATAGGTAATTGCATTTTAGAGCTACTGCCAGCGAGCCTCCGACTGCTCTTATTCAGCCGCTCCTCACATGGAGTCAGACGCTGTAGGACTACCGCTCCTAACATGGAGTACCGTCGTGTCCTGTGCTAGTTTTGGTTCGCCCCAAGTTCTTGGTACCCCCTATATCTAGGGGGCATTCCCCTATCCACCACCTGGGGAGGCGTCCGATGGAGGACTAGCAACCCCTCACGGACTTTATTATTATTATTAGAATTATTATTATTATTATTATTATTATTATTATTTTATGAAGGACGTAGCTGGCGCCGAGGCTAACCAGAACAAGGGGCCCTTCAGAAATCTATTTGTGTACCTCTTGGAACTGCTTTTGGCATTACTTCAGGAGGCAAGATTAATCAGTTGTTGTGATGTATTTATCTCTTTTGCTCTTCTGAGGTACATCCACCCATTCCCTTAAGAAGGGTTAAGGTGGCTCCCTCTTCTCTTCCGTCTTTCTCCTTAGTTTGCAAGATTTTTACTTCAGGTAAGGGCTAGGTTGTTTCAGTTCTTTTTCATTCTGGCCCTTGGTTTCTTTCTTCTGCCTCTTTTATATTTATTACCTTTCTGATCATCCCATTTACGTCTTGCCATATCTCTTCACTCTTCATCATCAGGTCCACGAAGTTTTCTGGTGTCAACCCGCACCCAATCTTGCTCTCAGTTTCCGTCCAAATTTCTTGCCATCTCTTACATTCAAAAATACCGTATTCAGCGCTATCCGTTTCTCCGCACTGCATGCACTGATCTGTGTTTCGCAGCTTGAATCTGTGCAGGTATTCTCCGAAGCAACCGTGTCCGCTTAAGGCTTGCGTGAGTTAATAATCTACCTCTCCATGCTTCCTGTTTATCCATTTTTGCAGATTCCTTATAAGTCTCTTACACCACGATGCTTTGCCGTTCCTTTCATTCCATCTCTCCATCCATTCCACCATGACTCCCCTTTTTATTTCCGCTCTTTCTCGAATCATAAGGTCTATTGGTAGGGTCCCCGTGCCCCAGCTCTCTTGCCCCCACTATTAGCTTCCTGTTGTTTAGATAACTGCCGATTATCCTTCTTAGGTACCCACTTATCCCCCTTTCTTTCATTTCTTGCATAATATAGTTCCACCTGGCAGTGTTAAAAGCATTTGCTATATCCAGGGTTATAAGTATACATAGACTCCTATTTGCGTACGTGCTTAGTTTAATGTTTTCCATCCTGTCTCTAATCCTGACCATTGCGTCCACAGTTGACCTTTTTTTCCTAAACCCGTAGTGGTTATCGGCTAGTTCCGATTTTTCCCCTAGTTCTATTCTAATTCTTTCGGCTAACAGATGTTCACACAGTTTTCCCAGTATGTCTAGAAGGCATATTGGTCTATATTTACTTTCAAGTTCCTCTGGCCTCTTCGGCTTTTCTATTAATACCAGCCTGGCCCTTTTCCATTCTGCCGGGAATTCTCCTTTCTTGAGGATTTCATTGTACACCTTTGTTATCTTATCGAGGTATGCATTTATCACCGCCTTAATCAACTCCGCTGCAATTCCGTCTGGGCCGGGAGATTTTTTATTTTTAAGTTTTTGCGCTGCGCTTTTCAGATCATTTTTTGTGATTGGGGGTATTTCAGTTTCTCTTATCCTGTGTTCTTCCCACTCATGTACTTTATCTGTGGGGAATAGTATTTTTGCAGCTTTTAGTTGCTCCTCTTGTGATATTTCTAGCCGAGTCTGTGCCTGGAGTTTTTTAGTTATTATTTTATATCCCTCTCCCCATACGTTGTTGTCTATCTCTGCACACAATTCTTTCCATGCCTTTCGTTTTGCATTGTTAATAGCTTTTTTCAGCTTTTTACGCTCTTTCTTATGTATCGCAGTTAAGTTTTCTTTCTCCTCGTTACTAATATTTTGGTTTCTGTTAGCTCTCGTGACTTTCCTCTTAACATCTAAACATCTCTGCCTTATTTGCTTAATTGTGTCGTTCCATCAATACACAGCCCTCCTCTTTTGTGGTCCTTTATTCCTGAAAGCAATGTCTGCAGCATCCTTACTTGCCATTATCATGTCTTCCACTCTTTTATCGTCCCCCCTTTCTAGTAGTTTCCCAACCTCCTCAATAAAGTTCGGCATGTTTTTTTCTACAATTTTCCACCCCTTTTTTGTGTCTACGTTTTCTTCCCTGTCTACTTTATCTATATCATACACAATGTCTTGGTATAGACTAAAATTCTCTTCTTCTAGTACCTGCCATCTGTTTACATACTTAGCCATTTTTTCTGTAGTCAAAGTTACGTCTATGTAGGACTTGCTATTTCCCCTTACAAATGTGGGGTTTTCTCCTGCATTTTGAACAATCAGCGATAATGCCCCTATTAGCTTTGCTAGCACTTGTCCTCTATGATCCAATACTGTACCTCCCCATGCTGGATTTTTCACATTAAAATCACCCGCCACCAACATTTCTTTCCGCTGCCCTCTCAGACTTGCTCCCAGAACGCTGTGTATATTCTTCGTATGCCTCTCTGTTTATGTTAGGAGATATATAGCACGCGTATATCACCACATCCTCCAACTCAATCCACGTGTATCCTTTTGTGATTCTTTCCCATTTATACACTTTCAAGTTTTTATTAAATATTCTAATGCCTACATCCCTATTTTCATATGCAAATATTGAGAATAAATTCTCTAACCACCTGAAAATTCCTTATACAATAAGGATTTCAACAAATAATGGTAATGTAATGTCACGGCTTTTAAGCAATTATTTAAAGGGGATAGCGCATACTAAATAAAGGAATGAAAATAAAATTTTAAAATATTTAACCGGGATTAAAATTTATAAAATAATCGGAGGAGTTTTAAAAGAAATAAATTTTGCGATACGACGGGAAATATTTAAAATAAATTAATCGTTTGCAAGTTAAGGGAAATTTTTAATAAATAAAATTTTTAAAGAAGTGTTCACACAAAGGAAACGCTGAATTTCGCTAAGAAATAATTGATTTAAAATTTCTTTAAATATCTACGTGACCGAATATTTGTTCATATGAAATGTTTTAGCAAATTATCAAATAATTAACCAAATTAACTTATATGAATGCAGGAACCCACACTTTGATTTAATTTCAATTGAGAACAATGAATTAAATTCATTTATCTTCGCCAAGAAGTTGAAAAACTTTTCTAACTGCGCGAACATTTTAATTCGGAATAAAAACTATTCTTTGTTCTGCCGTGCTAGAAGGTGAAATTTCCCCCTTCTTCAAAGAAAATCTTTTAATTACCCTGACACAAGACAAAGAAATCGGTGCCTTGATGCCTCTAATTGGACAAGGGAAGCGCCGCCCTAGGACGTACTTACGGAAATATCGACCCAAGCTATATGTTGCGCACAAATTGCACAATAGTTAGGCCTAGATAATTTTATAGCTTTGTTGTGAACATGTTAGGAACACCTGCAAGCAATAAATGTCAAAGAAGGGAGGAAAACAGCCCCCTTTTGCAATAAAAAGGTAATAAAAGCATGTTGAATCACGCAGATTCCTTTGTTTGGTTGAAAAACAAGGCTACCCACGCGTTAAATTTTCCGAGGAAGCGGGTCATAAAAATTTGTTATGTTTGCCTCGATTCTGCGAAAGGGGTTGCAAACGGGGAAAGATTTATGGGAAAATTGGCTATTTAAGCGGAAAAGGGCCTGTTTGGAGAATTAGTCAGATAGAAACTTTCGTGTTGCAAGGGGTACCCCTGCCGGGCTGAAAATCGGTCTCTGTCCTTCGGAAAGTACAAAAATCTGGATACAATAAAAATTACGGTGATAGTCGGAAGTTTGGAGCTCGACGAAATTTTGACAAAAGCGCGGAAATTAAAGTGAAAAAGTAAGGCCGCTTAAAATATTAAAATATTGTCTAGAATTATTGAAAAATTATTATGAACCTTTAGTAAATTGGGAAATAATAGAATACTATCTAGAATTATTAGAAAACTATTGTGAATTTTGAGAAAATTTGGGAAATATTAAAATACTGTCAATTTATTGGAAAATTATTGAGAAAATTGGAAAACTGTAAATTTTTGGGTGGCTCTCAACCGTAATTGTGGAAATAAAAGTGTAATTGATCCAGAATTTTGCGTTTTACTGTTAGGGAACAGAAAAACAAGGAAAATAGTTAGGAAAAACAAATAAAAGTCAGAATTTCATGAAAAATCAAGTTTAGTACGAAAACCTCTGCAGTAAGAATAAAACAATTAAAAGTCTATTGCAAGGCTAGATAGGGATTAAATTAAATAGGTGGTTCAACAGCAGTTGACACGGGGCTCTTCCGGACTCCACGCAAAAGTTTTTCTTGTCACCGCCATCTGAATTCCGGGGTTACCGCTCACCCTGCCAACCGAATAAATAAAAGAGAGATAGGAATCAGTGGTGGGTGTTACAGTAAAACAGCTATTCTCCGGGCTATATGCCCCTCCGAGCGCTGAATTACATACCAAAATTTGCTGTATTTTCTTCTAACACAGTTAGATAAGAAAATACTAATGTTTCAAATGCAAGAAACTACCAGGAAGAAGGAAGCTTTTTCTTTAGTTAGAATGTCGTCACCTGCAGACCGGTTTCGAACTCGTTGGTTCTCATCAGTACAGGATAGACGAACATACCAACCTTCCGAAAAAGTAATCCCTTAAAGCTACAACTGTCGTACTGCATAAGCAGTGAGACACAGGCAGCGCCATCCATTAGCAGTTTCAAGCATTCAGAGTAGAGTTTACCGTAAGGTAAAATTATCAAACGTATGAATGAAAGTCTACTTGTCAGGGGTACATATAAATATGCAAAAATTGAGAATAAATTCTCTAACCACCTGAAAATTCCTTATACAATAAGGATTTCAACAAATAATGGTAAAACAGCTATTCTCCGGGCTATATGCCCCTCCGAGCGCTGAATTACATACCAAAATTTGCTGTATTTTCTTCTAACACAGTTAGATAAGAAAATATTAATGTTTCAAATGCAAGAAACTACCAGGAAGAAGGAAGCTTTTTCTTTAGTTAGAATGTCGTCACCTGCAGACCGGTTTCGAACTCGTTGGTTCTCATCAGTACAGGATAGACGAACATACCAACCTTCCGAAAAAGTAATCCCTTAAAGCTACAACTGTCGTACTGCATAAGCAGTGAGACACAGGCAGCGCCGCCATCCATTAGCAGTTTCAAGCATTCAGAGTAGAGTTTACCGTAAGGTAAAATTATCAAACGTATGAATGAAAGTCTACTTGTCAGGGGTACATATAAATATGCAAAAATTGAGAATAAATTCTCTAACCACCTGAAAATTCCTTATACAATAAGGATTTCAACAAATAATGGTAAAACAGCTATTCTCCGGGCTATATGCCCCTCCGAGCGCTGAATTACATACCAAAATTTGCTGTATTTTCTTCTAACACAGTTAGATAAGAAAATACTAATGTTTCAAATGCAAGAAACTACCAGGAAGAAGGAAGCTTTTTCTTTAGTTAGAATGTCGTCACCAGCAGACCGGTTTCGAACTCGTTGGTTCTCATCAGTACAGGATAGACGAACATACCAACCTTCCGAAAAAGTAATCCCTTAAAGCTACAACTGTCGTACTGCATAAGCAGTGAGACACAGGCAGCGCCATCCATTAGCAGTTTCAAGCATTCAGAGTAGAGTTTATCGTAAGGTAAAATTATCAAACGTATGAATGAAAGTCTACTTGTCAGGGGTACATATAAATATGCAAAAATTGAGAATAAATTCTCTAACCACCTGAAAATTCCTTATACAATAAGGATTTCAACAAATAATGGTAAACCCCTGACAAGTAGACTTTCATTCATACGTTTGATAATTTTACCTTACGGTAAACTCTACTCTGAATGCTTGAAACTGCTAATGGATGGCGCTGCCTGTGTCTCACTGCTTATGCAGTACGACAGTTGTAGCTTTAAGGGATTACTTTTTCGGAAGGTTGGTATGTTCGTCTATCCTGTACTGATGAGAACCAACGAGTTCGAAACCGGTCTGCAGGTGACGACATTCTAACTAAAGAAAAAGCTTCCTTCTTCCTGGTAGTTTCTTGCATTTGAAACATTAGTATTTTCTTATCTAACTGTGTTAGAAGAAAATACAGCAAATTTTGGTATGTAATTCAGCGCTCGGAGGGGCATATAGCCCGGAGAATAGCTGTTTTACCATTATTTGTTGAAATCCTTATTGTATAAGGGATTTTCAGGTGGTTAGAGAATTTATTCTCAATTTTTGCATATTTATATGTACCCCTGACAAGTAGACTTTCATTCATACGTTTGATAATTTTACCTTACGGTAAACTCTACTCTGAATGCTTGAAACTGCTAATGGATGGCGCTGCCTGTGTCTCACTGCTTATGCAGTACGACAGTTGTAGCTTTAAGGGATTACTTTTTCGGAAGGTTGGTATGTTCGTCTATCATGTACTGATGAGAACCAACGAGTTCGAAACCGGTCTGCAGGTGACGACATTCTAACTAACTAAAGAAAAAGCTTCCTTCTTCCTGGTAGTTTCTTGCATTTGAAACATTAGTATTTTCTTATCTAACTGTGTTAGAAGAAAATACAGCAAATTTTGGTATGTAATTCAGCGCTCGGAGGGGCATATAGCCCGGAGAATAGCTGTTTTACCATTATTTGTTGAAATCCTTATTGTATAAGGAATTTTCAGGTGGTTAGAGAATTTATTCTCAATTTTTGCATATTTATATGTACCCCTGACAAGTAGACTTTCATTCATACGTTTGATAATTTTACCTTACGGTAAACTCTACTCTGAATGCTTGAAACTGCTAATGGATGGCGCTGCCTGTGTCTCACTGCTTACGCAGTACGATAGTTGTAGCTTTAAGGGATTACTTTTTCGGAAGGTTGGTATGTTCGTCTATCCTGTACTGATGAGAACCAACGAGTTCGAAACCGGTCTGCAGGTGACGACATTCTAACTAAAGAAAAAGCTTCCTTCTTCCTGGTAGTTTCTTGCATTTGAAACATTAGTATTTTCTTATCTAACTGTGTTAGAAGAAAATACAGCAAATTTTGGTATGTAATTCAGCGCTCGGAGGGGCATATAGCCCGGAGAATAGCTGTTTTACCATTATTTGTTGAAATCCTTATTGTATAAGGAATTTTCAGGTGGTTAGAGACTTTGTTCTCAATTTTTGCATATTTATATGTACCCCTGACAAGTAGACTTTCATTCATACGTTTGATCCCTATTTTCGTTTGTGAACCAGCCTGCCCTCTTTGTGTGTTCCTTGTTGGGTTCCGCTATAATTGCTACGTCTATTTTATTTTCGTCGCTGTTTTTATATAGCAAGTCCATCGCTGCCTTGCATCGTCCTAGATTACTCTGCAGGACTCTTATGTTTGGGGGTATACTCTACTACTCTTTCTCCAGCTCTTAGGAATCTGTCTATATTTGGGACAGTTCATAACTCCTGCTCTATGCCCATCCTCGTTACATTCGTAACATCGTGGTTCATTTGTGCATGACTTTGCCGTATGTCCTTCCCTTGTACACTTTAGGCATTTTCCCATAAGTTCGTTTGTTCTCTTACAGTTATATGCAAGGTGTCCGTATTTTTGACATCTGAAGCATTTTGGTAGTGTGAGAAGTTCTTCCACTCTACATCCTATTTGTATCTTTTTTTGTTTAAGAGTATATTCGCTAACTCCTGGTCCATTGTCACTATGGCCATCACCAATCCTTGATTATTTGGTTTCTCGCATATCCTTGCCTGTATCTGATCTAGTATTTCTCCTTGTATCTGTAGTTCTTTCCCTACAGCTTCCTTTATTTCCTTGGCTTCTGTTCCTCCTATCAGGTCCCCTATTTTTATTGTGGCTTGCTTGCCTCTTATTTGTGCCGTCACTTGTCCTTTTAACTTCTCCACTATTGCATTTTTAAAAGCTTCCCCACACTTCTCGTCTTTTCCCTTCATTTTAATTTGTATATGCCTTTCTTTCGTTTTTGTTATCTTGTCTACCCTTATTCCTACCTCATCGATGTTGACCTCCTTTTTCATCTTGCTCAGAATTTCTGCATAAGACCTATCACTATCCTTGGCCAGTTTTACTTCGACTATTTGAGTGTTTCTCCTTTGTTGTACCCATTTTCCTTCCCCTTCTTTCTCCTGTTTCTCTCCGCCTTGCATTTCCATTTTTATATCGTTTCGAAGTACATATTCCATAAATTTCCTAGTGTAGAGCTGTTGGCTCTTGTTCGTCATAGTCACCTTATGTTTTTTTATGTCATGGTTTCTAACTACCTTCCCTACCTTTTCCGAGATTTCTAATAATTGTTCTAACTGTTTTTCCAGAGAGTCTTCTTTTCGGAATCCCGCAAGGATAACTATTTGTTCCTTTGTCATGGTCGATCCCTCTTCTGTTTCAATGAACCCTTTGTTTACACTACAGATCACTTTACCTGGTACGAGTGATCCCGCTTCTATTACCCCTTTTATCTGTGGTTGTATACTCATGATTTTCTTGATTACGAGCGATTCCGCCTCTTTTCCTTCCTCTACCAGAACAATTTCGTTTCCCCCTTCCCTTTCTATCGGTATATTTCTATTTATAATTTCTGATTTTTCAAACATCCATCTAGGCCAATCTTCTTTCACCATTTCGATTAGTTCATCCTTGCTCAGCTTACCATGCAGCTTTTGTCTCATCATTAGACTCTTTTGCCTTGCCTCTTCGTCTGCACGGGTTTCCCCGTCAACTGTTTGCGTGCCTTTTTTCTAGACTTTCATTATTTTCCTCTGTCTGGGTACTCGCGGTCTTGCCCATTTTAGTATCGCCTTTTCGTTTCTCAGGTACTTCCATGCTATTATCTATTTTTGTGTTTTCCTTATCTTTTATTTTTCTTAGGTTTGCATATTCTGCAGTCATATCGTTTACCATATCTTCCATATCCTTTGTTGTGAGTTGGACTATGATTCTTTGTAGTCTGTACGTGGCTTTCTTGATTTATTTCTTTGTGTTAGTATTTTGTTGTGCTACATTCATTAGATTTCCTACTTCTTTTTCTGCCTGTCTCATCAACCTTTTATATTTTTCGCACCAGTATTGTGGCTCCATTTCCTTCTCTGTTTCTTGTTTGCCTTTTCCGCTCAGTGGTTCAATTTTTTCCTTTTTATAGTTTTTAGTAGAGAGAGAGTAGAGAGTAGTAGTAGGAGGAGTTTCCTCCCTGCTTCTCTTCTTAGCTCCATCCTCTTCGCTCGTTTTCCTACTGGTCCCTGCGTAGCTTTCCACTTCTTTTATATTTTCTCTTAGCTCTCCCACATGAATTATTGCTGGTTCGTCCAACGGATCTTCTTCCTGTCCCAAGTCATTTTCTGTTACCTTCTGTACTGCAGGGGTACTACCTCTTTCTCTCTCCGTATTACGAGGCGGGGTTCTGGATATTGAATCTCTTCTGCCAAAGACTTTTCCCTCTTCCATCATAAGTAGGTATTTCTCCTGTTCATTGCTAACTCTCCTTTTACTTTTCGTGCCTTCATTTACTTCTGGATTTTCCTCTTTCCTTTCACTTATTTGGGTTTGAATTTTATTTGATACATCCATTTTGTTCCCACGAGTAGCTTGGGAATTATTATTATTATTATTATTATTATTATTATTATTATTATTATTATTATTATTATTATTATTATTATTATTATTATTATTATTATTATTATTATTATTATTATTATTATTATTATTATTATTATTATTATTATTATTATTATATTATATTATATTATATTATTATTATTATTATTATTAATCATTCAGGAGCCGAATTGCTACGTATCGACTTACTTCAAGTTGTGATCCCACCAGCGTAAAGGATTATCTTCAACATCTAAAACAAAAATGCATCAAGTTGGTGGGAGACATTCGAGAGAAGTACGACCAGCTGAAGATTGGGCTGGAGCTTTTCGGTCGCTTCCTCCTGCAGGCAAAAGAGTCGTTAGAGGTAAAGTCCTTCAATAGTCAATACCAGATGGTGAATGGGGCTACAGACTTGGAGGAGCTGTTTGATCAGTTTGTCACTATCCTGGACCGAAAATATTCAGAATTTAGGGAAAATGATAGTGGTAAGGGACCTATATTACTATGGGAGGGCAAGAGAGGGTAATTGTTAACGTCAAAAACTGTTTAAAACTATATACTAAGGGAATATTTCTATTGTTACAGGTTGGACTCTTCAGCAACTCCTCCATTTAGAATTAGGCATTAACAAAATCCAGCCTCTAAAGCCATCTTCCTCCATCCCGCTGCCAAAGGTGATTGAAAGAAAGTTAGCAGTCTTAAACATTCAAAACACTGATCAAAAGTGTTTCATGTGGTCAGTCCTTGCTGCCTTACATCCCGTTAACCGGACTCAAAATGCAAACAGAGTCGCGAACTATTTGCCTTTTGAGAACGAGCTGGACTTTACATAAATTTAGTGAGGGAAGCGCCGCCACCCTATACTTTTTGAAGCTAAACAAAGAAATTTTTATACATTAATGCATGTCGGGAAGGGCCGTATGGCAACGGTATGCGTACGTATGGCAACACGCAACGTACGTATGGCACAACGCAACACCGTATGGCAACGGTATGCGTTACGAGAAAAAGTTTTGCATATTTTAAGTGTATTTACAAATTTTCGGGACGTATTTCTTAATTATTTTTTTGGGTCACTTCCCCCTTTATAATTGGCACCACTAAATTAACTTAAATAACCTAAATATCCTTTAGCTTTCACAAATTCCAGCAGTGCTAGCACTGCAAAGTGAAATCTCTGATTTTAAGCTTTCTCCATATATAAAGAGAATATAAAATGAAAGTACCTTTAGTATAGTTTGTCCAGCGAGAATTGACACTCGAAAGGAATGAAAAATAAATCCCTATGATGCCGTAGGGAACTTTTAAAAATTCGGAATACTAAAAAACTATGTAGTACGCGTACGCCTATAGTTTTTTAGTATTCCGAATTTTTAAAAGTTAACAACGGCGACAAAGGATTTTTTCCTTTCTTTTCGGGTGTCAATTCTCGCTGGACAAACTATACTATTAAGCTGTTCACGCATCAAACAATTCAGTGAGTGTTTAAAATGAATTCCAACCTATCCTGTTCAAATCCTGCTCCGATCGTTAAAAACAGTGAGAAAAAGGTAATAATTTTGCAAGATATTAACATTTCGAGATCGAAAAATTTTCAATATATGGTAAAAAATATGTTAGAAAATAATGCGCGGCAAAAGGAATTGACACATTATAAGGTAATAAATGATTTAGAGAAATTTTTAGTTTTTAATAATAAAAAAATTACTCAATTTCGTGTGGACAAAAGACACAAACTAATACTATTGATTTAGAATTAGAAATTTATTATTAATAAACATATTGATACTGACAATAATTTTAATGAACATAATAAGGAAAATAAAGGCACTGACCGATAAAATGATAAAAATAAGTACTTTGACGAACAAAATGAAAATATAAATTTAAACGAAAATTTTTTGGCAGACCTATTAGAAACAAAAAATACAACGCAAGACATTTTTAATATAGCAGATCAACAAGACTATCTTGGAATTTTATCTACTATCCATTTCTAAAGTTTTGACCCCTTAGTCTGAGGGTCAATAACAAAAAAAAAAAACACGGGGCAGAATAAACTGAAAAAATTACAGCTTGTTAGGACGTTATCCAAGAGTTTCTTCCAAAAACTGTATTATTGTATTGTAAACGATATTGAACTTATTCATAATCAATTAGAAAAAAACAATTTTATTGCGTTAATACTGATAAACGATTTTCTCATGTCTATATATTGGTTAATTTTTTCCCTATTTAAATGCAATTGTGAAGGTAGATAGAAAAATATCTATACTTTCGCAAGAGATTGGTAGTATGTGTCTAAAATTGTATTTTTTTATTTTTTAATGATGTTTTTGTATCAGCTGTACTGTGGACAATTTAAAACCTTTAAAAAAATCTTTACACTTTACCCCAAATATTTCAAAATAAAATTTGTAGTACTCCACAAATTGATTGTGAGACAAGTTGTTCTAACGAAAGTTCTTATTCTAATTTAGTGAATAATATCTTGGATTTGGAGGAAAATAGTCTTTTAAGAAAACAAAATTTAATTGAAAATAATTTTGAAAACGAAAGTGAAAATCAAAGGTTTGTAATTAAGAGTTCCCTTTATAGTAGCACTTCTGACGTTGAAGAAAATAAAGTAAATATTTTGGATGATGATGATGATGTGTCAATTACTGCAGCACAAAGAGAAAACTTGAAAAATTATAATAATTTTTATAAATTTGAGGCAGAAACGCCTATCTATGAAGTCATCCCTTTAAATTGGGAAAAATTTTATTAACGGCTTCAACTCAAACAAAGACAGTCTCGACGCAAACTAATTCTTTTAAGAATATTTCTTTCGGCATTAAAAAAATTAAAACAAAAAAAAATCTAAAAATCATTTCCAAATTAAAATCTTTAGCTTTTCTGTTATATTCAATAATACCCTTTCAATTTGAGACAGAACAATATTTATGGAAAAGGATGAAAACTGTTTTTAATAATATTGTTGATAACCTTGAATAATCCCCACCTTCTTCCTAGCCAAAACATTCTATTTAGACAAACTTTTTCATTTATTTCACTTGTGTTTTACGCGAAGGAATAATTTAATGCGTCACCTTTATGGAAGCTGTAGTAAAATATCTCAAAATGCAATATTCAATTGCAAGAACTTAAAAATTCTAAATATCAAAGAACTTTTGGTAACTAGTATTCATAATATGTTTTAATGAAAACAACGTTGTATATTATTTTTTCTTTTAAATTTAGAATGAAACCAAAAAAAAAAATTATAGTTGTTGTGTAATACTAACTAGACCAGTTTTAAATGTTAGTGAATCTTTTTATTATTTCAGATCTTTCTATACTTTGTATTACTTATTAATTAAGTATAAAAAAATTACTTGAAAATTATTTTAAAAAATATGTTGGTAGTTATTAGTCATTGCACTTACATTTTTAGAATTATTTAAAAAAATGTTGGTAGTAGATTATAGTGAGATTACTTCCTCCCATGAAGTGGGAATTTCTACATCCTCCGCATGTTCTAATCATATATTACTTTTTTTGATAAAAAAGCGTGTTGTTGTTTTAAATAGATGTCTTGTTGTAGAAGACTTTAAATATTCCCAGGAGTGTAGAAAATCTGTTAAAAAAGCTTGTGGTGCAGTCACGCCAAAACAAACACACACAAAAGAAATACATTTATGACAAGAGGAGTAGAAATAATTAAAACAGCCTTTCAACAAAGAATTATATCCTATAGGACTGCAAAAGGATTTCATATAAATATTGAAGATTTTTTAATGAAATTTTTCCAAAAATTAGTAAAATAATTCAAGAAGAACTTGACAAATTTGCATGCATAAAGCTAAATCTAGAATTATTTGGAATGTATTTAAATCCTAGTGATGAAAGTTATCAGGTAAAGTCATTTAATGCTCCATTTGGAGTGTTCTGTAGCAGTTCAAATATAACTGCAGATATTGACGAGATGATTGAAATAATGGACAGAAAAGCTGATGAACTAGCAGAAAAAGAATCAGGTAATATTTTATGAATTTAATCAGCTATTTCTATACAATAATGCTTAATATTATAAATAAAAATAAAATAATTACTTCTGTTTTAGGTTAGATCTTGCTTAATTTGTTATACGGATAAGTTAATATCAACAAGTTTAATCTGCTTATATTCCTCTACCTAAAGAGATAACGTCTAGAAATGCTGTAACCAACATTCAGAATAATGACGAATTTTGCTTGGTCTGTGGTCGAGGCACTATACCCCCAACTGGTTTGGAAGATCAAGTAACCTCCTATCCTCATTATTCAACCGTTTTGGATTTAACAGGTATTCAAGTTCCTATAATAGTAAAGGATATCCCTAAGTTTGAAATACTTAATAATATTTGTATTAATGTTTATACTTTAGAAAAAATTAAAACTGAATTTAAATTTGAGTATGAAATAATGGGTCCAATACATTATACAAAAACAAAAAACAATCAACATGCCAATTTATTGTTAATTGGTGATGATAACGGAAATTTCCATTACTCTTATATTTCTGATTTATCTAGATTAATCTCTAATCAGTTATCTAAATATATAGGAAAACATTTTTATGCGATGGTTGCTTACAACATTTTAGCAGTGAAGAATATTTAATTAGACATAATAGGTTTGATTGTGATTTTGTGAGAATAAATCTACCATCAAATAAATTAAAATTAGATAAATTCGGAAACCAAATTCCAGAAAACATCTTAAAATTTCAAAATATTCAGAAACAAATGGAAGTTCCATTTGTTATTTATGCTGATTTTGAATGTATCATTAAAACTCTAAATAATGAAGAAACTCCCTTGGATCCGTCTACTTCATACGCCATTAAAAAATTTCAGTATATGCCTTATTCATTTGCCTATTACAGAAAATGCTCATTTGATGATAGTCTATCACAATTTGAACTGTACAGGGGTCCGAATAGTGATCTCGTTTTTATAAATTACTTAGAGAGAGATGTACATGATTTATATAATAAACACCTTAAAGTTATTAAAAAAATGAACAAATTTGATGGTATAGAAAAACTACGTCACAATTATTTAAACGAATGTCACATTTGTGGTCAACCCATTATAAACCAAGAAAGACAAGGTGGTCGATCAATGCCACATAACAGGGAAATATAGAGGACCCGCCCAGTCTAATTGCAATTTAAACTTTAAACAACAAAATTTTATACCTGTAATTTTACATAACTTAAGGAATTATGATAGCCATCTCTTTATTAAAAAATTATGTGAAAATAGTGAACAGATTTCTGTTATTGTTAAAATTAAATCAAATTAAAGAAAAATACATTTCTTTTGAGAAGCTTGTTGACGTAGGCACCTATACCGATAAAAATAATAAGAAAAAATAAATTTATGTCTTATGTTTTTAGACTCTTCAATTTTTACCCTATTCATTAGCAAAATTATCTGAAACCCTAGAAGATCAGCAATGTAGAGAAGTGAGAAAATATTTTAATGATGGGAAAAAATTTGAATATATTCGTCAAAAAGGTGTGTTCCCCTACAATTGTTAATAAATTTAACAAACTAAATGATACATTTTTACCAGATAGGGAACCATTTTACAATGATTTAACAGATGAACATATTAGTATTGCAGAATATGAAAGAACAAAACATGTTTGGAAATTGTTTAACTGTAAATCTATAGGTGAATATTCTGATATTTATTTAAAATCTGATGTATTATTGTTAGCAGATATTTTTCAAAATTTTAGAAAAACATGTCTAGAAACTTATAATTTGGATCCTGCGCACTATTACACCTTTCCAGGATTAAGTTTTGAGGCTTGTCTGCGCATGCCTGGAATAAAATTAGATTTATTAACTGATACCGATATGTTGCATGTTTAAAGGTAGTGTAAGGGGAGGAGTTAGTACTTGTGTCAGTAGGAAATCTCTTGCATATAATGAATTAATTTCTGATTATGATGCTTCTAAACCCACTAAATATATTTTGTATCTTGACGCAACTAATCTTTATGGGTATGCAATGTCTCAATATCTTCCAGAAAAATATTTTGCTTGGCTTTCAGATGAGGACATTAAAAAATTTAATATATTGGATATTCCTGACACTTTTGAAAAAGAGAATGTACTGGAAGTTGATTTAGAATATCCTTCAAATTTACACGATATTCATAATGAATTTCCTTTTTGTCCTGAAAATTTTAAGCACCCTAATTCTAAGACTTCTAAACTAATTCCAAATTTAAAAAACAAAGAAAAATATGATATTCACTACACTCTGTTGAAACAATGTTTAAAGCATGGATTAAAACTAAAAAAAAACATACTCGTACAATTTACACAATCACCTTGGTTAAAAAAATACATAATCTAAATACAAAATTAAGAAATAATTTAAAATATGAATTTGAAAAAAATTCCTATAAATTAGCTAACAATAGTATTTATGGAAAAACGGTGGAAAATGTTGACAATTAGATATTAGATTTTCAATGGTCAAAAAACCAACGAAAAGGTGGTGCAGAAAATTTAATAGCAAAACCATATTTTAAAGATTATACATTTTCTGAGAATTTAGTTGCTACTCAAATGCAAAAAATGTTAGTTAAGTATCATAAACCCGTATATGTTGGGTTTTAGATATTAGACATATCTAAAACTGTAATGTATGATTTCTATTTTGGGTTTGCTTATATACAGATACTGACTGCTACATCCTAGAAATTGAAACAGAAACATATATAATGATATTAGTTTCCTCATAGAAAGATTCGATACATCAAATTTTAAAGTAATAATATTTATAATATATCGAGAACCATTTCTGCTGTGGGTAAATTTAAAGATGAGTATGCTGGTAATCCTATAGTTTTTATGGTACTGGATCAAAAGCATATTGTGACACAAAATACTTAAAAAGGCAAGGGGGATTTAAAAAAGTAGCATTAAAAATCAATTAGATCTTGCAGATTATAGAGATGTTGTGGAAAAGAACTCTAAAATTTTTTGTAGTGTACTTGTTTAGACCTCGGCTGCATACTATTTATACCGAATTGGTAAATAAATTAACATTAACTTCTAGAGATGACAAAAGATTTAAAATTCCAAATAGTTTTGATACTTTAGCGTGGGGTCACCAGGATATTCCATTTTATGAGTGGTTCATGGATCATGAATGATGAAAATTATTTCAAGGTTAAGTAAATACTATATATTTTTAAACAGAAATACAATCATTTTATTTCTGTATATTACTGGAAACATTATAATGTGTTTGGAATCATTTGATCGAGGAATTGATAACAGTTTATACAAAACTTATGAAAAAAGGATTTCTTCCTTTAAAGAATGGAAGGGGAATTATGTCCAAAATTACTGGCAAGTTCCGGATTTTATTATGTTCTTGTTTTATTCTAGATGCTTGTAAATGTTCTTATTGTGGTGCAGAAATATGTATGTGGAAAAGTGATGATTGTCCAATTAACGAACATTATAGATTGTCTAAGAATTGTGACTTTATTGAATGTTTATGGTTTGCAAAAAAATTGTAATTGTCAAAAAAATATTGAAAATAATTATTTGACAAATTTTAAATTTTATCAGTGTATTATGTTAATTTATGTTTTATTTGTAAGTTTAAATATTGTATCCAAATATTTTTAAACTTTTGTTAAACTATGTAACTGACAGCCCTTAGAATTATTTTGTCTTCTGAAGGTATCTTCTTGTTTAATATATTTTTTAAACTATATTAGATTTTTAATCATGACCCTTAATCAATATATCCTTTTATATTACATTGCTAATAATATATTGTATGTGCATAATCCAAGTAGAGTAACACATGCTATGGCGTGTTTTGGAAATAAAACAGATACTACTTTAAGTAAGCATTGTCACTATATGAAATACAAACTAATTAATAATAATTTTACTTCAGCTTTTTGTCACCTAATGCAAAACGAAGAAACTAATAGTAAATATTTTAAAATATATTATTATCCTAATAATACTATTTTGGACTAATTTATACTAATTGGATTCAGAATTTGCAGACCGAAGAATACTTAAATAATACAGAATATGAAAGTATTAAGAAATCTTTAAAAAATTAACTTTTAAAATAATCGGAATTTTAAACTTATCATTATCAATATTTATACTTTGGGCCTTGTCGATTATGTCAATAATGTTTTATAAATTTAATTATTAAGTTTATTCCTCCTGTTATTTAAATAATGTAAAAAAATATTAACCGTGTGTTTTTATTACGGAAGTGGTATTAATATAAGAATAAATGTGATATTAAAAGATAGCAGTCTACTTGGGTAACATTTTTTCACAATTTTGTATTCTTTTTTCAAAACGAAGTCGATCCAGATAGTACTGACGATAATCACTTTTGCGTGCTTGTCTTGAGGCATAGTTCCAAACAACTAATAAATGAAATTTGTTTTGTCTTCATTAATATTTACTGAGTTCTTCATAATATTTTCTTTTTGGAGTAATTCTTCTCAATTTATTTTACACCACGTTCGGATACATTAGCATTTTGACTGGGATTTAAAACATAAACACTTGTTAACAAGTCCACTGAATTATTGACGAGTGTATTTTGGAACACATTAAAATATTTTTAAAATTCCTGCTTTATAATTTGAATTCTATAATTAATTCTTGTATTTCTTACAATTTATCAGTAGTGTCTCTAGCGAAATACAAATAATCACTATCATAATCTTCTATGAAGTTTTATAATAGGATTTTGATTAATTTTTTCAAATGACAAAGTAAGATCATTAATCTTGACTGGAAAGGACTTGTTGTTAGACGAATAGAAATAATTTACCAGTACTCCCTGATATTTCAAGACTCTTCTTCACTTAAAGTAATATTGAATCCATTTTGGCTTCTAATTTTTATTTTAGCCGAGAAATCTTCCAATCTTATTCCAACATATTATAATTTTGATATGGAATTAGTCAAGCAAAATCACTTTGTTTAAAACTTTTTCTTCATTCACTTTTTTTGTCACTACTATAATAATTTCATTTTAGGTCATTAGAAAAATACTAATTTTTCGAATAATAGGTCATTTTGAGAGACCCAACAGGAGGAATAAACTTAATAATTAAATTTATAAAACATTATTGACATAATCGACAAGGCCCAAAGTATAAATATTGATAATGATAAGTTTAAAATTCCGATTATTTTAAAAGTTCATTTTTTAAAGATTTCTTAATGCTTTCATATTCTGTATTATTTAAGTATTCTTCGGTCTGCAAATTCTGAATCCAATTAGTGTAAATTAGTCCAAAATATATTATTAGGATAATAATATATTTTAAAATATTTACTATTAGTTTCTTCGTTTTGCATTAGGTGACAAAAAGCTGAAGTAAAATTATTATTAATTAGTTTGTATTTCATATAGTGACAATGCTTACTTAAAGTAGTATCTGTTTTATTTCCAAAACACGCCATAGCATGTGTTACTCTATTTGGATTATGCACATACAATATATTATTAGCAATGTAATATAAAAGGATATATTAATTAAGGGTCATGATTAAAAATCTAATATAGTTTAAAAAATATATTAAACAAGAAGATACCTTCAGAAGACAAAATAATTCTAAGGGCTGTCGGTTACATAGTTTAACAAAAGTTTAACCCCTGGTTTGAACCCTGTTGTTTGATGTTTTTTTATTATTACATTTAAAATTTAATTATTACCTTTTTAAAATTTCAGGTAAAATATTATACTACTTGTAATTCACATAATATCTTTCAAGGTACGATTTATTCTTTCAACAATACTTGCTTTTAAATTTGAAAAAGTACTGTAATGATTTGTTGTAATCTTTCATAAGTTTTTCAAAATGTTGATTATAAAATCCTTTACCTAAATCGGATTGCAAGCTTTTTGGTCTTGTAGTACTTTTTAAAATCTGTTCCATAGCTTCCACAACATCCTTTCCTTGTTTAGTCTTAATAGGTTCAGCCCAAGCATAGTTAGAAAATGCGTTGATCACCACTAAAATATATCGATATCCTCTATGAATTTTGCGTATGGTAGCATTTCAACCAGATCTGCTTGCCATAAATCGTTTAACTCTTTAATTATAACCCGTCTTCTTTTGTAATTTCTTCTAGCTGATTTATGAAGTTCGTTCACTACAGTTTCCTAAATATTTTCACTCATTTTTAGATTTTTATATTTTGTTGACTTTGTTTTAGTTGTGACTCTAAGTCCCTCTAAGTCTGAAATAATAATATGTTGTTGGTTTTGTGTCAATTCTGACTATGTCTGAAATCGTAGCTTGAGCGGCTATTATATTTCTCTAAAATTTTTTCCAAAGAAAAGGCTTTTGTGTATTTTTTAAAATCCTCTAGATCTTGGATGCTTTTGTCAACATTTTGTTGTAGTTTAGCAAATCGTTTTTCAAAATCCTCCACTATTGTTTTCAAACCCGCCTGTAATAATTGAAACATTTTTTCTATGCTTTCAATTGTTTGAACATTCTTTTTTACATCTTCAAATTTAATTATTTTTCTGACCTCTTCACTAAAGTTTCTTTCTAGTTTTTCTCTAAATTCCTCATATTTTGTGTTATATATACTTCTAAAAAGATCATTCTGGATTTTTTCAATTTTAGAATGTTTCTGTAGTTCATTAACTTCTCTTTTTAGAGGTTCTAATGTGGCATTAGTATTAAAACGTTTTGAAATGTGTCTACGAAATTTGTCGAGTCATATTGAATGTGTGGCAAAATAATTACAACCTTTCCTTTTATACATTTATATTAGCTTCTTTTAATTCTTCAGTAATAGAGTTAATTTCATTATTGTGCCCAGAGTGACCAGCTGCTTCTGAAGCTAATAATAATTTAAACCTTTCAACTAATTCATTGGGATCATCGAAATAAACAAAATCTATTTTATTAGATAAATCCGTGAAACCTGTGCCTTTTTTTGTTGAACTTTTAAAATACTGTTGTAGTGTGATGTTTGAATGAGCAATGGAAGAAGCTCTAGTTCTAGCTCTCGTAACAGGCGCTAGAGGTTTGGAGAATGAACGGGTTCTACCTCTAAGTGGATCCTTTAAAATCTCCGTATCTACAAGATAAGGATGAATAAGAGTAACATATTTATCTAATGCTGTTCCGTGAATGTGTCATTCTCTTTATAATTTTTTCGATATGCATTAGTTTTTTTTAAATATCCATGTAGTCGTCCAAGTCGCGGATGTTTTTAAATAACAATTCAAATATCCCAGGCGTGCCTTTGTATGTGAGACCTTTTACTAATACATCTTTTCCTTGAAAGTGTATTCTTGAATCGCCAATAAAAAAAGATTCCGCTTTTATATTATGTCTAATTCCATATTTGTGAACGAATAAGCCCTTCGTATCTCTTATCATTTCATCTACATACTTTCTAGGCAGTGCATCAAATTGTTCCAAATATATTTGATATGTTTTTGTTGAAGGTAAGTTTTGGATATATGATCTGTTTCTTCAAGTTGTTGTCTAATTCCTTCGTCAGATTCGTTCTAAGATTAACTGGTGTTCCTTCAAAAACCTCTTCATATTCTAAAAAAGAAACTCCCATTGGTAATAAATATTTATCATATGATGATACTCTTCTCTGTTTAGTTGGTGTAGAAGAAAAATCAGGTTGTGTTAAAGATGACTGCTTTGTAGTTAAGAATCTTAAATTTTCCAACGATTCTTTGATTTTTTCCTTCTTTAACTTATCTGTCAATAATTCCTTCAAAGGCTTTCTCTTTCCTTTTGAACCTGAGATTGAAGTATATCAGCTTTTAATGACTGAAATTTTCGTTTAACTGCCTTTCTAATAATTTTACTAAATTCTTTTGCCGCTTTTTCATCCATCTACTTACTTACTTACAAAACATTTATTAATTCTTAAATAATATTTTTACACTTCACAGAATTACATGAGACAAGTATTTTCGAGTACAATATATACAAGTACATATCCACACGAAAAACGCAGCCAGGCAATGGCTGGGGCTGGTGTTGACCTTTTGGTAATGATGAAATATTTAAAATGCAACAAGATAGCCCTATTCGAAGTAATCTTTTAGGGCTATAAATAATTTCAGGATTTTCGAAAAAAATATTAGTTATATACAGTTGTTGAGAGAACAGTTTGATATTGTAATTTTACTGGAAAAATTAAATAAAACCAGCTTTAAAGTTCAGGTACTTACGTAGCGATTTATGGTCTTATGGTAGTCTTACATGGTAGGTTGGCATTCACTCTCTATCATTCTCTCTTCATTCAGCCATTCTGCTTTCATTCCTATTTACATCCGCATACTTTCTACTTAAATTAATGGATGGTTGTTTTTATGTACAAATCTATGTTTGGATATTAAAAGTAGTATTTACAAGTTTTATTTATTATTAAGTATTTACAAAAGCCTTATTTACAATTTTTTATGTGCTTGGTAGAATTTAATTTAAGCGACTTTCTTGGTCGCAGCATTTTTGTCTAGTTTCTACGACAGTAGGGCATCTACTGGCTTCGTAGCATCGACAGTTTTGTTTTAAGTGCTCACAACTCTGCTAACAAGCCACTCCCCTTTTTTGGCAGTTGGACCAATGGGAAAGAGGGATTTGTTCGGATAGAAGCTTGAATTCATTTTGTTACAGTTTTTCGTAGTGGGAACATATGGGATTTTGAATTTAGAGATTTATCTCCTCGAAATAAACTGGTAGTCTTTTATACAAAGGTCCGTGCGTGACTTCATCGCCGTGCCTTATCTGCGTTAAATTGTGTGTAAGAGTTGAAGAGTTTATTTTGGTTTTATAAAATTTGTTGGCTGTTTCGTACACAAAATTACTGAAAAGCGGCGTATCAGCCATTCTATGAAGATCGCCAATGACTGTGCGTCTTGGCGCCGAAGTCCCGCATCTCAGGATTTGCACCATACTGGTGCAGCATATGCCATGACTGGTTTTATGATTTGGTTATAGACTAAGAGTTTATTTCGAGGGGACAGCGGGGAGCGGGGGCAGAGGATGGAGTAAAGGCTTTGCATTACAAACAAATGCCTTTTGGATTATATAGGAAGTGTGGTTATGGAATCTTAGACGGGAATCAATAATGACGCCCAGCTACTTCAGTTTTTTAGACGGAATAATCTGAGCGTTACTACGATGCATTCGCACTTAGTTTCGTTTATTTCGAGCTTCTATCTCGAATACCAGGGAATTAGGGACTGAAGGTGGTTAGTTATGTGAGATTTAGCCACGTTTGCCTAATAAGAGCTGGCATAAACCAGCACATCATCCGCAAACATGGCTAAATTGGTTGATTGGAATTGGGGAATATCGGACGTAAAGAGGTTAAAAAGCTTTGGCGACAGTACAGTACCTTGTGGCACTCCTTCATGGACTTTTTGTATTACAGATAGGGCACCTTCTACTTTTACGCGGAAGGTGCAACCTATTAGATAACTATGAATGAGTGTTGCCAAGAATAGAGGGAAGTTATGAAATTTGATTATTTTATAGATAAGCCCGTTGCACCAAACGCTATCAAATGCTCTTTCGATGTCAAGAGCTAAGAGCACAGTATTTTGTTTGACATTTATTTTGTCAAGTGTGTCTTGGATGACTTTAGAGACTAATAGTGTAGTACTGTGTTCTTTTTTAAAGCCAAACTGGTATGCTGGTATCTTGGCTTCCAACTTGAGCTTATCTATTTTTAATAATAATATTTTCTCGGCAACTTTCGAAAGTCCATTCAGAAGTGTCGCTGGTCTATACGATTCAGGTTTTTTGGGGCCTTTTCCAGGTTTAAGCATGGGTATGATTATTGCCCTCTTCCATTGCCGTGGAAAATGTTGTAGCAGAATGATAGCATTTACTATATAAGTGAATTGCACCACGGTTTTTCTTGGGATATTTTTAATGATTATATAAGCAATGTCATCTTCACCGGGCGCTTTGTTGTTCGGTAGCTTTTTGATTGTACTGATTATTTCGCTAGGTTTTGTGAATAATTTTTGTAGCATGGGCGGCGGGATTGGGTATTTTCGATGTATAAACTTATTTACAAAATTCGTTATTTCGTCTTGTTCAAGCGTTACATTGGGCGCGCCCCTGCAGACTTCTGCCAGGTGCGCGGCCAATGTGTCAGCCTTGTCTGTGTTTGTCTGTGGTGTTGTTGTACTTAGTGATGATATTTTGTAGAATTTATTTCTAAGGCGACTGGACAGTCGCCACAGTGAGTTGTTCATTGTGGACAGTCCCCCTATGACGTCTCCCCAGGCCTTGTTTTTATGCTGATTGATTTATTCCCTTATAGTGTTTTGCAATACTCTCCGTCTTACACGGTCCTGCGGCCGGTGCAATCTTTGCCACCTTTTGCGTAATGAATTTTTAAATTTAATAATCAGCACAATCTCATCGGGTAGCTTGTCCTCTGCCGGTTTTATCTGCACTTTTCTGGCAACGCGGTTTCTTGACAACTGGAGGTTCTCAGTCATATTATGAATTTCTTGTTCCAGCTCTTCAGGCGTGTTTATGTTATTGTTTATAACAGTTTTTTTGATTCATAATATTCCTGAACAACCCCCAGTTGGCATTTTTGAAGAACCAAGAACTTGGTAGGTTCTCTTCTTCTTTTGTATCGGTTTTCCAGTGGAGTGCAACCGGCAGATGATCTGATGACAGCTCATTTATTGCTATCAATTCCGGTAAATTTAAGACATTTTTGTTTAGCATTAAATCAATAAAAGAGGGCGTCATACCACTTATCGGGAAGTGTGTAGGGGTTGCAGTGGCTTTGACCTGCACGTCATTGTCAATTGAGTAGTCCCTAATGAAATTCCCGTTACGGTTGTTTCTTGGGTTTCCCCAAAAGACATGACGTGCATTTAAATCGCCCATTATTAATACTTTTGTTGCAAGATTGAATCGTAAGTCTAAGTCGTTGTTGGTCAGTCTGAGGAGCGGGCGTGCATAAGCGCCGATAATTGCAGTTCCATTCGCTAACTTAATTGTGACATGCTCTATTATGCTGTTAGTGTTTTGCATGACAATGTGTGGAATGGTCTGCTTTACCAGCATGGCCACGCCCCCTCCTCGTATGTTTCTGTCCACCCTGTATATTTTGTAGTTTCTAATGTTTAGTCTGTCGTTGTTTGTCAATTTTGTCTCTGTTATTATCATTATGTCGACTTTGTGTTTTTGGAGGAAATATATTAGTTCTCCAGTTTTGTTTGTAAGTTTGTTTGCGTTCCACATGTAAATTTTTAATGTTTTATATGTCATAGTTTAAAGCTGATTTTTGAATGAATTGCAGAAGGGCTACTGCTCTTGACATTCTGTCTGTGTGTTTATTCATTTCTTCTGTGAAATCGTCGAGGAATCGTACGACTTCGTCAAGGTTTACGGCGTTCCTGAAATTATTTACAGAGTTTAAAAGACCACTTACTTGCATTACTGCAGGGGCTTCTTGTTGCTGTGTTCGAGCGCTTGCCAGTCTGCGTTTGGGCTGCTTGGGATTGCTGGATTCTGCTTGGGCCACTTCCCACGGCCACCATTGGGCCACTTGCCCTGGCCTTCCAGGCATTGATTCTTGGTTGCGGTGCTGAAACGTACGTAGTGTTGTTTGTTTTATTTTTGTTTATTTGGTCCACCCTGTATTTATACACATCACATGATGTACTATTCGCTTTATGGGCTTTTCCACAATTGCTGCACTTTATTGGGTTGTTTCCAGGGCACGTGGTTGATAAGTAGCATTCGGAACAGTTGACACATTTTGGGGACCTGTGACAGTTACTTGTCGCATGTCCCCATTGACAACATCTCTTGCATTGTATGATGTCCGTTTGTGCTCGCCTTCTTTCCCATTTGATTTTAGATCTGTTGAGGAACTGTATTTTTTCCACTTGAGGTAATTTATAGTCTGCGGATGTTACTATTAAGTACAAGGGTCGATATTGAGTTTGCATAATATGGATGCTTTTTACTGAGAGTTTATGCGCCGTTTCGAGCTCATGTTTTAGGTCATCAGGTTCTGGAATAAGATCTAGTCCACGGACCACAAACGCATGTGTTTTTCATTTTGCGTTGAATATGTGTGCCATTCAAGGTCATTCATTTGTTGTATATGGTTTTTGTAGCTTTTGTACTCTTCAAGGTCATTGATTTGAATAATTGTATTGCGTTTTGTAGATTTGATGTGATAGCCTTTATGTATATGTGAATCCCGTTCTCTTAAGGATTCTTTGTATTTAGTATTGTTTGTTACTACACCTTTTATAATTATTGGCGGCGGTTTCTTGATGTTATGTTTTGTTTTTGTTGTGTTTGTTGGTGCGTTTGTTGCTGTGTTCCTGTGTTTGTTGCTGTGTGTGTTGTTGTGTTTGTTGCTTACTTTGTGACGTTATTGTGTTTGTTTCATGACTGCTGCTTTCTGCGATGTCTGTCTGTTCCATTTCTTCTTCTTCTTCCTCTACTGATTCGTCACTTAATACTTCGAATCGGTTTTTAAGTGGCACATTTGGGCGTAGTTCAAAGAATCTAGTATATTTTGGCGGGTTATCTCCATTTTCAGGGCTGCTTCTCGGTCTTTTTTCAGCCTTTTTCTTTTCTGCTGATTTCATTTGCTGGAATGTTATATTGGCCAGCTCTTCTTCAGCTTTTTTCTTAGCAGCCAGTGCTTCCTCAATTTTCTTTTTCTCAGCTATTCGCTGTTCGGCTATTAATTTTTGCTGTTCCACCATTCTAAGCCCCTGTTCAGCTACTCTTTTTTCTATAGCTCTTTCTATTTCTTTTTCCGCTAGTTGCTCTGGACTTAGGTGTTTCTGTGGACTTTGCTTTTCAAGTTCTTTTGGGGGGGTTTCTTTCTCTATTAGCCTTTGCGGATTTCCCATTCTCTGTTGTTTTGCTTTTTTCCCTTCTTCTTCTTTTTTCTTCGCTTCGAATATATCAACTTCGGATCTTCTGTCGTCGGTCATTTTTTGTCGGGAATCGATTATTTGTTGCTGGCATATTCTACGTGCTCTTTCGGCCATCCGCATTTCCAAAGCATTTTGCATTTCTCTATTGAAAGCATCTTCTTCTTTTCTCTGCTTTTCGTACTCTTCCTGCATTTGTTTGTCCTTTTCGGCTTGTTCGGCGTAAGTCAACTACTTTTTTGTTTGAGTTGCAAGCTCATAGCCGCTCTTAATCTCGTCCTGACTGGACGCGGACGGGCGTGCTGGGGGTGTCCTTGCAGGATTCCCCTTCAGGACATGCTTATCTTTGAGATGATCTGTGATCTCTGTTCTGAGCTTGTTTTTCTCGGCTTTATTTAGACATTGTTTGTAGTATTTATTGCAAATTGGACAATACGACTTGTACATCTCTAATAATTTTAATAAGTCCCTATTTTTTCTACTTGACTTACTTTTTAGCATCATTTTTCCCAAGGAGATAGCTAAGCTTCCACTGCTTTCGTTGTCATCATCATCTATACTTATATTTTCGTGCCCTGTGGAAGTACCAGGGTCGTATGGTGTGCGCGAAGCACCCCCGGGGGTGGTCATAGCTTGATTAACACTACACTTTGATTTTTAAACACTATTCACAATGTATTTACTTTATTTATAATGTGTACAATTTTTACACTTTTATACACTTTTACAGTTTTTATGTGATATTTATATGTACTGTGCTGTCGGGCACGGTACAGTCCGATGTTTTTAAGGCCCTAACACTATTTTTAAACACTATTTACAAAGTATTTACAATTTTATTTACACTTTTTGTACAATTTTATGCACTTTTATGCACTTTTATATGTGCCGTGCTGGCGGGCACGGCCATGTCCGGTGTTTTAAGGACACTAGTATTATTTTTAAACACTATTTCACTAGTTCACTAATAAATTATTTAACGTTACCGTCACGTTAACTTTTGGTCGTGCGAAATTTATTTGATCTTACTGCACCTTATCAGGAGCTTTTAGGATATCTCGGTTTTTTAGTCGATAAAAAATAGGAAAAGCTTTTAATTCGCATTAAAAGCTCCCATGTGGTACATCGACTGTCGCTCACGGCGGTTCGATGTCGACTGATTTCATCCATCTTGTTAATCTGAGTTTTTGTCATATACTATACAAACCTGATATTGGTAAACTATTTATAAATGAATGAAGGAATCAAATCCTTTACAATATCTTCCAGAATTTATATCTGAATCTTTATCCACAACCAAGAATCCATATTTCTTTCCCCAACACAATAAACATAACTCTCTAAATTGTTTAAGAGTGGAATCCGGAAAAATCTGCCTTGCAGAGCCTCGTTTCAGGACGGTCTTTTTAAAAACTACGCAATTTTAGAACAATTTAGAGACATGTATTGAAAGCTGAAATGTTAAGCACCGATCTAACATATTTTTTATTAGAAACTTTGGCCTCATTGTCACGTAATCAACAAACAAAAATAATAACAATTTAAAAACTTTTGGCACAAAATCTAACAAAAATGGGTTAGATCCGAGATTAAATTACGAGAATTGTTTTTAGAACGTTTCAACCGAAAAAATGCCTTTATTCGGCCAATGGCCATCCACAACTAAATATTATATCATATGGTCGATATTTTTCCGCCATATTTAATTTCAGGGACTGGTGGTTACTTAGACAAGAACCAGGCAAAAGTTCAGCACCTGTGATAAAGAGGGCGGCTCAATTGTTTGTTTACAGATTTCTATAAGATTTGGGAGAAAGATGTATTTACGTTTAATATATTTAATATGAGTAATATACAGTGTACCAAATAAAATAATTTCTGATTTCTGATGGTAAAGTTTATAAAATTGGAGTAAATTTTTTGATAACAGATATAAATTATGAATCTAAAGGGAATAATATATTTTCTGACAAAATAATTCGTTCTGGCAGTAGTACGTTAGGTATATATTGAAGAAGTTAGAAGTAACTGAAAAAAAAAATGGAAAACACATTGTTAGAAATATGTTACGGCAAAATGGTGTGCTTCTTTAGGTTAGGAGTATTTGTATTGTATTTGTATGTATTGTTAAAGACGCCAGACGTACAAAACGGACATACCGATAGTAAACAACTTTATTAGCCCGCGAAATTCAAATTTACATGCATCTCTTATGGGATGACGTCATGTCGGTAAAACAGTGCTCTGCTGCCTAGCAACCAGCGAAACGTACATAGCAACCGTGTGTAATGTGTATGAGAGAGACTGTTTAGAGTGAGATGCAGATGATCGAGTGGCTTGGAGGAGGAATTGAGGAGCACCGGTGCCAAAGGAATAGCGACAAGTCGCTTATCAGTGATGATGTGGATGTGAGGGTGGAATGTCAGGAAGGCAGTAAGTGCGCTTTCGCCAAAGGGTGACGATTTGAGTGTCAGAATGGTGGATGATGGATGTATAGAAATGTCTCCTTCCCAAATAGAAGTGGTGTATGAGGGTGTGCCGAAGGGGCATTAAAGTGTGAGGGTGGAAACGTCGTAGGGTGAGGGGTGTGGGGTAGTGTCACAACGGCAGGGGTGAAAGAAAACAGCGTTTTCGCCAAAGGATTGGAAAGATATGAGTGGATTTTGGATGGTCTTTGGGAGAAAGGTGTCTTTAAAGGTCTTTTAGCATGCGGTGCATTACTTTTTTATAAATGAATCTGATGAGCAAAGCTTTGCAAACGGGGGTTATTCCAGGGACGGCTCTAACCTAGCTGTAAATAAATTTAGGATCCGATTTGAAAATAAAATACAAATATTTATTTACCCACATTGTGTTATTTGAAAATGTTAAATACGAAAATACTTCGGTTACAGGGATATACCATACAGGGTGTCTGAAAAGCATTAGCATGGGCTAATATCTTTACTATTAATAAAGATAGAGACACCAAATTTTAGTTGCATCTTATTGGTTAATAAATCTACTTTTTTATGTAATTTGACTTTTTCCACCCCCTTGGGGGGTTACGCTAGGGAGCTGAGGTCAAAAATTTTAAATGCAACCCTATGCCGCGTGGTACCTCATTTTAAAGGTCTTTTCGAGAATGGCAGATGTTACTTCTTGGCAGAGTTCCAAAATGGACTTTATTACTGGCAAGAAGTTCATGGTGGGTATTCTAAATAACTTTTAACGTAAGAAGTACGGCAGGCACTGCTGGTCTGTTACCAGACGCGTCGATGCCGAAAATAAGTACGTACGTATACGGTATTTGACAGAAATAATTTAATTCGTTGGCGTTGCCGTGATTGTGTGAATTAAAAAAAAACGGTTGAGTGCGAGTTCGACTCGCGCATAGAGGGTTCCATGCCACATACAATATTGTGAATTTCTCATAGGACACAAAAGTCTCCATAACTATGGTAAGGCTAACCCTTGAATAAATAACAAGACGCGGCCATGCCCGAAATAAGTCAGTGCGTATAGGTTATATAACTGATTAGTAAGGCTGGCACGGTTGGTCTGTTCTCAGAGGCGTCAATGCCGAAAATAAGTACGTACGTATACGGTATTTGACAAAAATAGTTTTATTCATGGGCGTTGTTGTGATTGTGTAAAATAAAAAAACAGTCAAGTGCGAGTTCGACTCGCGCATATAGGGTTCCGTACTACCGTAAGATTGTGTTTATATATTTTTAATAAACTTGCTCATGTTTCATCCCATATTCTTGTTGTGCGGTGTCACAATGTCACATAGTTAAGAAAGTTCAAAATAGTAAGACGTCATTAAATCGTAGAAATATGGTAAATACGTAGTTGTAGTTTTACTATTGGTAATTTATTCTTGAAAGTGGGTAGGTCTGAATGTCGACACCAACGTACATCCCTTGAAATTTCGTGCGCATGTCTAGCCCTCTTGGTTTGCGCGTGGTATGCATTTTGGTCTACTGCGCAGATGGCAAAAAAAAACGAAAAATAAAGTCGAAAAAAACTTGGGAAAAAGTTATAAAGTTAAAAACGTCGTGGTACCTTGACCATTGGAGATATATTCTTAAAAGTGAATGGGTTCAAATGTAGACACCAAAGTCCATCTCCTGAAATCCCGTGCGCAGGTCTAGCATGCTCGGTTTGCGCGTGGTACGCATTTTGGTCTACTGCGCAGATGGCACAAAACGAAAAATAAAGTCAAAAAACTTGAGAAAAAGTAATAAATTTAAATACGTGGTGGTACCTTAACTATTGGAGATATATTTTTAAAAGTGAATGGGTTCAAATGTAGACACCAAAGTCCATCTCCTGAAATTCCTTGCGCAGGTCTAGCACGCTCGGTTTTCGCGTGGTATGCATTTTGGTCTACTGCGCAGATGGCAAAAAACGAAAAAATAAAGTCGAAAAAACTTGGGAAAAAGGTTTTAAAGTTAAATACGTAGTGGTACCTTAACTCTAGGAGATATATTCTTAAAAGTCAATGGGCTCGAATATAAACATCCAAGTACATTTACTGATCTTGCTTACGCATGTCTGGCACGCTCGGTTTGCGCGTGGTACGCATTTTGGTTTAGAGAAAGAGTGACCTACAAAATAAAAAATAAATGTGCGCGCGGACTGGTACTGTATGGCACAAGAGGTCGACTAACGGTCGACTTATGCCCCGCCCGATTTTACGATTTATAATTTTGATAGGCTTGCCATTTAAAAATGAATTAAAATGCGGGGTTTGCGGTAAAATATTTCTTTTTTGAAGACTTTTAAAAGAAGGGACCACACGGCATAGGTTTGCATTCGAAATTTTTGACCTCAACTCCCTAGCGTCACCCACCCCCTCCCAAGGGGGTTGAAAAATTAAAATTACGTAGAAAAGTAGATTTATTAACCAATAAGATACAACTAAAATTTGGAGTCTCTATCTTTATTAATAGCAAAGATATTTACCCATACTAAGACTTTTTAGACACCCTGTATGTTATATTGCTTTAACCAAAGTATTTTCGTATTTCGCATTTTCAAATTACACAATGAGAGTAAATAAATATTTGTATTTAATTTTCAAATCGGATCCTAAATTTATTTATAGCTAGGTTAGAGCCTTTCCTGGAATCCCCCTCGTTTGCAAAGCTTTACTGATGAGTTCTGCTAAATATAAAAATTATTTATTTGGCGACATAATTAACGGCGGCCAAAATTAACCGATTACCACAACACAAAATTTATTGTTTTGCTTGGAATAACCCTTATACCTACATAATGTATTTCTTTTCGTGCACGAAATGAAATTATCTCAGAAATAATGCGTAAAAGATAATCAGTAGTAAATGAACGATTCCTACCAAAATATTATTTGGAGTTGGTTGAAAAAGCATAAAAAGTACACTTAAAACGAATTTCTGATCATATTATTATTTATAGTAAATGAAAACCTTGAATCACACTCATATTTTATTTGGTACACGGTATAATATGATCCCAAATTTATTAATTTGCATGTACGAGCCGAGCGCCATCTGTCAATCAATAAACAAAGTAGCCATAAAATACAAACTTACGTCTTTGTGGGTTAGTTGTACACCTGTAAAATTCAATTTCCAAATAATTTTATAAAATAATATTGTAGGTGCCATCTACAAAATATATAAGGGAGTAATTTTCACTTATTTTTGACCGTTAATTTTAGTCAGATTTTGAGCGACCAAACTCCCGTCTTAAATGACATATCAATATTAATATGATCATCATAAATGTTTCAGTTTAGTAGAATCTTGTTGGAATACTATCAATAAATTTGCATTATCACGAATTAATTGTTTAGGTATTGATGAATATGTTTGACATCTGTATTTTTATGTCTTCCGAAACAAAAGTAATCCTTAACTATATTTTGATTACAACAAACAGTATCATCAAATATTATAACAGAATTTGGATTGATATCTTTTGGTGAAATAATATTTTCTTCATCTTCGGATTCGTAAAAACCAATTTCTTTGAGGGGTGAAATTTTTTCTCAGATTGGTTGATGCAAGGATTTTGAATAAATATATATATATATATATATATATATATATATATATATATATATATATATATATATATATATAGATATAAATTTACAATTGTGGCACCATAAAATATAAATAATGACAATGTGGCACCCGTAAATGCAATTTGGCACCCGACTTTGGGTGCCAGATTGTTTTGCTGTGTAAATTTTTTATATTATAGAGAAAGTCGTTATACACCTTATATTCAAAAATAAGGTGGGTGCCTCATTTACGTCGAATTTCGTTCGACATACAATTTAGTTCAGTGGTTTAATCTTAGATGGCGCTCCGATATATATATATATATATATATATACATGTATGTTATAATAGAATTATTGCCAATCTGGCCCACGATATAAGCACGGAAGTGAGGCACCCGTAACCCGGCAACACTGGACTTGTTTAAAGACGCGAATCTTGCAAAAATCTTCTGATAAGCAGAATAACGACGTTGGTAGCGCAAATTAAAATATAAAAGAATATTTCTAGCTTGTGCTTTGTATATATACGTTGATGGTATGTGTTGTGTTCGTGACACCCAAAGATGAATTTACTGTCCGGCATTTCTCAAAGGACCGAACGATTAGTAAGCTTAGCTATCCGTAAGTACGAATTTAATTAGAATTAATTATTGGAGATTTTCAAGTGTTCATGTTTTAAAAAAAAATAAATTACTGAATTAAGATATAAAAAGGGTATAAAGGGACCATCCCTATAAGTTTTTTATTTTCTAACTTAAACAAATGGAAATCGATACGTATGTATGTTGCGACGCACTTTGTTCAATAAAAAGTGTTTGATTAAAAACCGTCAAAGATACTATGATGAGTATCATTGACCAAGTACTTACCGCTTAACTTGAAAACATTAAAATAACTCTTAAAGGTACTCTAGAGAAAAACACAGGAACAACAGGGTGTTCTGGGGGAAGCAGGTGTAGTAGAGCGCGTTGCAAATTAGCCCTCAGCTCAGTTAGGCTGGGTAGGTTCTATTGGACGCCACCAGTTTTCACACCGACGCAAACTGGAAGTCGCCTAGTTGGTCTAGGGACCTGCTTCTCACACAACAATCCCGCTGTTCATAATGAAAATTAAAACACAGGGCGCAGTGAGCTGGATAAAAGAAAAACGGAATACATTTACCACTGTGCATATATTTACAGAAAAAAAAATTACAAGTATTGTTACAAGTGTTGTCCGCAAAAAAAAGGAACAAGAAAATTGGGCGATATTTGCCCCCGCAGCAAAATATGTAAATTCTACCCAAAATAAAAACTTTCCTGAGGAAGTCTGTCCTCAGAAACATAAAAATAAGCTGGCTCCTTAGCCCCTACTGGAGACGATAGGGAGGCTTCTTTGCACCCAGCAAAAACAAAGGTAGGGATACTTTGTAGCCCCTATGGAAGAAGTAGGGAGGTTCATTTCCCCTACCAAGGACCCCCTTAAGCAAGGAGGGTTAGAATTCCAACTTCCACAGGCAGCAAAAGGGCACCACACAGCAAGGGTTACCACAGGGTTTGGACCGCCAAACTGTTGCCGATGTTCGTGGCTGATTATGATGTTAACAAACGAAGATGCAGATAAAATCTTGCCCAGTAAGCAATAATTCAGCAGATGAATTTTTAATCGCAGTCCCGGAACTTAATCCATAAACTTGAGCCTTCAAAATGGCTGAAACCGACACCGCGATACTGCTATCTTCGTTGAAAACCAAAGTGGAAATACCCGACAGTGGACCGCCCTTCCGAACAAAATGGTTCTTACATTAATATTTGCGCCAGCGCCAAAAAGGACCCACAGAACACGGAAGATGATCGGGGGCGAAAGCAACTACACTGACCGGAATGACAGTAATTGATAGTCTAAAGATGGCGCCACGGCATACCGGCAAGAACTACGAAATCCAAACCAAAACCAAGCATGGACCAGAAGCTGCTCCCTCAAATGACCCCGAATGCAGAATGGCACAAGTCTCCGACCCCAAACGGAGAAACAAACGCAAAAAAAAACACCGAAACTTAGAACTCCAATCGTCGCCGCGCCACCAAACAAGGGTACTGAAATCATACAGAGGCCTCTTGTGTGAAACAATAAAGTTACGGAAATACTGACCGTTATAGGTACCTACGCCGGTACTGATCGAGACGCACTATTTCAGTACGATGCATCCAAATACTAACAGCTGAAACCCCGAATGTCGAAACTACAGAAAGGAAGACGATGATGTAGTGCTACAAAATTCCAACCTTCCCACACTCGAAAATGCTACTGCACCAGCCGTGTTCATAAATCGACGGCTCCCAAAAGCGCTTTGGGACTGTTCGTGTATGCGAACAGGTCAGTCGGTTCCCACCCCCGATGCACCATCTCTACACGCCTTAAAGTTCCGTCCGACGAAAACCCACACACCCCATTCTTAATCTTCAACATACAACTCAATTAAATGTTTACAAAATTCAAAAAAAGATCTTGGAAAGGAAAAGAGAAGGAAATCTTGGAGTTTAATTAATAGAGAACGTTAGATTCAGGAATCCAGGACAGTGGAGGCAGTGGAAAACACCGGGATTAAATTTCATCCAAAATGTAGGTAGCCTTCTAAAATTTATTCTTTAAAAATATGCTATTATAAATAGACTAAGGGCGACTTGTCTATACACAGAGAGGACTCCAAGCAAGGCAAAAAAAACAAAGTTCAGGGCTCAACAAAAGAGAGATGTTAAACCAACCCACCAGCTACGAAAGATGGACAAGCTGATGTCAAGCTGACTTGGACAAGAAAGAAGGCAAACAAGATGGACAGGGAGTAACCTGGAACACAGGGCAAAGCGAGCCTACCCAGTGTAAGAGCGAAGTTCAGAATCAAGGTAAATTATTAAGTAAAACTAAACAGGTAATCGTGAATAAAATGAATTAGTATAATTAGTAAACACATACCCAGACAATGTGGCAAAAATGGCCTGTCACAATGTATATTACATAAATATGCATTGAATGTCGGTTTCAATTTTTTTTTGTCACTTTTTGGTAACTGATCTTAAAATTATTTTAATTTCTGATCTAAAATGCCCTAAATGAGTCAAAATGATTATTTTTAAATGAGTCTGGGCAAAATAATCTTCATATTGATTTTTATATTTGTAAAATTGTTTTTTTTTACGCTTATTCACTTTTTTATGATTTTTTGATTATTAGCATAATCAGAAAAAGCATGTTATTACGAATACATTAAAAAAAATTAAAATGTACTTCAAAAATAATTTAATAAGCTGGGCGCCAAAAAAATAGGAACAGGCGATTCTTTGCACAATAATTTTCAATGTGTTGTAACTTTTTTAAAAAAATTTGTCTCGGTTTTGGCATTCGAATGTCCATTTGGTCTAGAATATGTGACTGAAAATGATTTTCCAGAAGGAATATACTTTTGATGTTAAATAGGGTAATGTAAAAATAAAAAAGTTTGGATGTGTGATGAATTTCTTTTCCGCGTTTCGGTATGGGCCGTTAGTAAGGTAATATCAATATTTCTAGACGTTTTTGTTAGTTTTTGATAAATGCCCTTTGGCAGCAGATACACTACTAAACAAAAATGTTTGAAATTCCTGGCAGCACAATTTTTAGAAGGCTGTAGTTTGAAAATGGTTTTACCGATTGCGACCAGCATTCCAGATTCTGAAAGCTCATTTTCTGTTGATTTTCGATGACTCCAAAGCTTTTCCTTCAGATGACCATTTTCACATTATACCGAGGACGAGAAAAACATTAACTCAAAATTGCTCTAATTATGCTAAATGTGTTTCTTTCTAAGTGATGTCAGTTGGGCTGTATGCATTTTTTTGTTTCAAAATTGTTTATTTAACATATCTCGGGACTGCTTTTTTCCTTTTCTGGTTTACTGCCTCCTGAGTAAACTTTTTGGCAGCACAATTTTAAAACGCTGTAGCTTAAAAACCGTTTCATGGATTTAGACGAGCTTTTCCGATTTTGAACGGTAATTTCATGAGAATTAATACGCTATTCTTGAAAATTAAAAATTTTCTTATAAGGGGGTTAGAGAAAAAGTAATCGCAAGTTTAAAAAAATGAGATAAATGGCTGTAAAAATTGCGTCAATGGTTATTTGGGTCAATGTCTCGGGGCGATTATTAATGTGTCTGGGTAAGTGCCCCTTTGGCAGCAAAATTTTTAAAACGCTGTAGCTTGAAAACAGTTTGACGATTTCTGACATGCGTTTTGGATATGTCAAGCTCATTTTGGTATAGATTTTTTTAAATTGATTTGTTTTTCTTCACTTTTCGGTAGAGCCGTAGCTAGGTATAGGCGCTCCTAGGCCTTTGCCTAGGAGCGCCGGTGGCAAGGGGCGACAAAGTGTCTATAAGCTAATTAGGTCTTGTTATAGGGGCGCTAAAATCCTGACTTGCCTTCAGTTACAGTTAGCCAAGAAGCAATTAGGTCTTGTTATAGGGGCGCCAAAATCCTGGCTTGCCTTCAGTCAAATTTAGCCTAGCTATGACTCTGCTTTTCGGCACGATTTTTCGTGTTGAAAGTAGTACTTTACCTCAGTGCGGGAAAGTTACTGTTCGGCAAGTTTTTTTTTTGGCATAGGTAGCTATTTTTACAATAGACAGCGGCAAGTTTATCTTTTTCGTTGTATCCGTAGCATCGAACAAATAAATATTTTCGTCATTTTCATGTCAGTTTAAATTAGAACTGCAGCGTTTAAACGGGTTTTAATATTTATTTTTCGCACTTGTGCGGTAAAGTTGCTTTTCTCTATTTCTTAAAAAACAAAAATGTTCATTTAACCCCACAACTTAACAGTTCTTTACAAGTTTTCTTATTTAAATGGCGTTTTCGTCAATTTAGTAAGATTAAAATTTTGTTTTTCTCTAAATTTTTGTTAAATTTGCTTGACTGCTTGATCGAACTCCGCTTTGCGTCCGTCGGTCAACTGCCGTCGCGTGCGGAAACGTATTACTTTCCGCACTTGTTAGGTCAATAACTATTACCGAACTTTCCGAAGACAAAAAAGGAGGTGTGCATCAACAAAAAAAACATTAAATAATTTAAATAATAATTTCCTGGCTAGAACGTTTTAATTTTTGTTTATTTAAATGTTCAAATAAAATCTTAATTATGTGGTATCTATTTATTTGCAATAAAATGATTTCTCCGATTAGGCTAATGCGCCACAACAGTGTCATTACAAAAATTGAATTAGCGTCAAATAATCACTTTTGCAAATTTTAAATGAGTGTGGGAAGGCTGTAAAAACCCAAAGATGATCAAAATTATTTTTCCCCGACTACACTCAATATTAACCATTTTGACTCATTCGGAGCATTCTACATTGTAAATTGAAAATAAAAATAATTTTGAGGCAAGGTAACAAAAAGTAACGAATGAGGAATCCTTGTACTCGGAATGTGACTTGCTATCAAAATGAGTAAAAATATACAGGGTCCTGTTTAAAATGAGAAAGTTCGGGTCATTTCCGGTTAAACCGGAAGTGACAGAAAGCAAATGAATGTGTCAAAAAATGCATATTTATGTACCGAATTTAATTTATTTTTCTTTAAAACCAAAAAAATAGTGGGGGTGGTCCACCGTCCAAAAACACCCAGTATAGACTTTTTTATCAGTGCAATATTAATTATTGTTTAATGGGTGTCCCCACAATTAACGTTACAGGCCATAACATTTTTGTTTTTAAAGATAAAATTTTAAAATTTTTTTTATGGAATTCAATTATAGAATTTTTAGTCTACAAGTTGTATACTAAAGATTTTAAATCATCTCCCCTTAACAACATCATCCTCTAAAACTACCCTAGCTTTTTTTTCAGATGTCACCCTCATTTGTTTTTAGATATCGCGTGAAATTACAAATTTAATAGTGTTTAAAAAATTACAATTTTTTATCATCGTGCGAAAAAAAATGTATATTTTTAACGTGAAAAAATGGTTTTTATACACCATTAAATTTATAATTTCACGTGCTTTCCAAAAATGAAAAATGGGGGTGAATTTTGAAACTGAGGTGGTTTTTAGGGGATGGTGTTGTTAAAAACAAAAAAGTTATGGCCTGTAAAGTTAATTGTGGGTCTCCCGTTAATATAGTTTATTTTGGGCCAATATCTGTTTTCTGACTAATATGGATTATTGTATAGCACAAGAAGTCCAGATAGTCTGCAATATATTTTTTTAGATCAGAATGAGTTAGGTAATAAAGATCCAGAAGCAGTTCCAGGGACATCCACATCCAACAGTGGTCCTAGAAGATGCCCAGGTAAGTACATATATACTTTTTATTGATGTAATATTAAATATTGTTTAATATAGTACAAGGTGTCCAGTTAGTGCGTAATCCTTCTATACCTGCTCAGGTGTTACAGGTATGTTTCTTGGTTTTACCTGATCTGGTTCACTTTGCGAAATTATTTTCAATTGCCCGGGGTGTGTCAATAATTCATGACTAAATGTGATCCGTTTTTAACATATTAACAGCTGCAAATTAGCCATTTTGCAAATTTGACCGCCTAGAAAATATAAATTGCCTGAGATCAAGCAAAACGATTTTCATTTTCTTAATTTAAGTAATTTAAACTTTTCATAAGCTAGCCATTAGGACCATTTGAGCTTAATCAGAGATCAAAAATTTCAGATTAAATTTATTCTTGGACTAAATTCAAAGTTAGTGTCAATGGATAGCTTATGGAAAACCGAGACAGGAAAGGTCTCCTATTCGATTTTACAACGTGCCAAAGATGCCAAAAAGGTCATTTTTTAACTGTAAATATTTTAAAAATGGTACGAGATAGGTATACATCTATTACTGACAAAATGTTTCAATGATTAGTAAATTCTAAAAAGTAAAGTCAATAACATAACACATATAAAAACAAAGTTGTGTTCATTTCCTACTTTTTGACACACCCTGTATAATTGAAAATATTTTTCAAAGACGTACCAGAAAACCAAGCAACTTTTGCATATACCTTTTTTCATACTTGTAACACCAGAGCAGATATCAAAGAATTACACATAACTGGGCACACTGTATATACCTATTTTACATTTACAGGATCTAGACAAAGATGGTTGTATTCACAAAAGAAAGTAATGAAAAAAATTTTTCAAGCAGAAATTAAAGAGAAAAGAGTTCTTCGAAAGGGACAATGTGAAAAATTTTTAGAACACCATAAAGATAATTTTGCTAATGTTGCTTGGGTTAGAGTAAAAACATTTGTTTTTAATGAGTTTACAATTTAGATTAAAAATGTCAGTTGACCCATTTAAAATAAGAAAAAATGGCTACTGCCGGTTAAACCGGAAGTACCTAACAGAAAACAAATGCGTATGATAATAAATGCATATTTATGTAATATACCATATACATAAACATTCTATACATATCGAAGGCTTTCGACACTATTGACCATGGCATTTTACTTCTAAAATTGTATAGGTATGGCGTAAGGGGCGTGTGCTCCAAGCTGATTGCTTCATACCTGGAAAACAGAAGCCAGGCAGTGTGTATTGTACATCATGGGCAATTTTTCTGGACGTGACCCAATTGAGAGAGGAGTTCCACAGGGCTCTATCTTGGGGCCTTTGCTCTTCCTTCTGTATGCGAGCGACCTGCCTGGCTGGCTTACTGGGGGGACTGTCTGCCAATACGCTGATGACACATCGGTCGTGTTGTCTGCCTGTAGTCTTTCTGGACTGTCGGTGGGTTGCTCAGATACAGTGGGTGAAATGGCGACCTGGTGTGAGAATAACTCCCTCTGCCTCAACCGTGATAAAACAGGGCTAATACTGTTCAATAAAAGGACAAATATTGAATCTTTATATGTTAACTTTAAACACAAATCGATAAAAAACATAAATTTCATAAAATTCCTGGGGTCTCCATTGATTCCAATTTAAACTGGGAATGTCACATTTCAAACCTACAATCCAAACTAAATAGTGCTTGTGCTCTGATCCGCAGACTGCGATACAGTATGTCACCACATAATATCCAGTTGTTCTACTTTGCTTACGCTCAGTCATTGCTGAGTTATGGAATTGCTTTTTGGGGTGCCTCCCAATTCTCTACAGAGATATTCAAAACACAAAAGCGACTGTTGAGATGCATGCTCTTCCTGCATCCACGAACATCTTGCAAACCATTTTTTAAAGAAATGGGTATATTGACAGCACCATCACTCTATTTTCTAGCACTTGTTAAATTTGTTAAAAAGAATATCTCGAATTTCTCAACAAATAGTGATGGATATAATCAGAATATGACTATAACAACAAGAGGTGCGAATGACCTTCGTATCCCGGCACATCAATCAACCTTTTTCGAAAGAGAGCCCTACTACCGAGGTGTCAAGGCTTTCCAACTTTTGCCACCCGAGATAAGGAATATCGATGGAGGGGAGAGATTCGGGAGGGCAGCCTGCGCGTTCGCTAAAGATAAATGTTTTTATTCATTTACATTTAACTATTAAGTTTTAAATTGTTTTATGTTATTAAGTTTTAAATTGTTACTGTGTGTCTGCAGTTGTTGTCTGATCCCCATTTTACTGCCGATGTTGGGCATATTAGTGTGTATTATTTTTAATGTATTACTTTGTTTTGTTTTGAATGCCTGTATTACATGTTGCGTGTAGTATATTTAAGGCTTTTTTGTGACGTTGCTTTTTCACATTTGTGATCTTGTTGGCAAAAAGGAATAAATAAAAATAAATAAATATTATTTATTAATTTTCCCCATGGTGACTGACTCTCTGATCTTTCTTGCCTTATCTATTCTTTGCTATCGCATAAATCATTTTATTAGTGTCTTTTTTTTGCTTAAGGTTAAGAACAGGGGAAGCGTTCAGACTGCATCAGTCTTACACTTCCAGCTGACCATTGGTATTTTCCAAAATACTAAATATGATTATATTAATTTATACTGTGTATCGCTTCATACTATGTTGTTTTTGGAAATAAATACCTTATTTATTTATTTATTTATTTATTTAATATATATGTATCGAATTTCATTTGTTTTTCTTTAAAAAGTTATAGTGGTGGCCCACCTTCCAAAAACACCCGGTATATTATTAAAGCTAATAATTTTGCTTGATAATAATTATTAATTTTTTTATTCAACTTGAGTACACCCGATCCAAAGGAAAAAAAATTAAATATAATTCTCCCTGGGTGCCCCTTTACTATTATATAGTAAGTTTAATATAATATGTATATACATTTGTAAACCGAATATCATATAATATTAATGCGGCACCCACCCAACTGGCAACAATGGCGGGAGTCAGTTTAACTAATATTGATAAAATTTTATATACTAATGGTGCCTCTTGGTCACCATTTGTTTGGGTGCGAGTAGCGCAATCATTATTTATTTGCATATACGCTGGGAGCCACTTTTACGAGAACTGAACGGGTGCCACTAAATGCAAAAAATAGGTATATATATATATATATATATATATATATATATATATATATATATATATATATATATATATATATATATATATATATATATATCGCAAACCATTAGGATCCTCTATAATATTTTATCTATCTATAATTATTTTTATCTCGCATATTGATTGTATAGGATTGTTTTTCGATCCGCATCTTTAACATTAACTAAATGATTTTAGCGAGCTTCATTGACTCGGAGGGCTAGGCCAGCTAGGTTCAACCATGCTGGGAAGACCTCTGAGGGTAGAAGCCAGACTGAGAAGGATACAACTGCACAGTGGTGCTCACACTACACATTTAACACCAGCTCACTGCCTGTCCTGCTGCGGCCGCCCTGCGCGGTACGGCGCACAGTGGAACGAGCTTATCTGAACGGTTGGACATCGCTCATAACTCAAAAACTATTTGACCGATTTTAATGAAATTTGGTACTCAGGCTTGGTTTGGGCTCTAGTTGGTCCCGTTTTAAAATGGTTTTAATCAAACCCATAGAAGCCGAGAAAAAGGGTGGGGGTAGTTTTGAAAAATTAAAATGTATGCCAACATATGGCTTGTGGGGTATCAAATGAATGGTAATAGGGTTTAGAGTTTTAAAAAAATATTTTTTTTGCCAGTGTGGTCAAATTATATTTTTATGGAAAATATGGCTTGTGTGGTATCAATTGAACTTAATTCAATTTTCTTTAACCTTCTTAATATTGAGTAAATGTGTGCCTCGTAAAGCACTAACTGGGGTAATTTTGTACTCCAGCCAGCATGTTATTTTGTTTTACAAAAAAATATCTTATACAGTGTGGTCACTGAAGTGTGCAACATATGGGAATTTTTTTTATTAATTGTTGCTCGACCAAAATACAATTATTGTTGAAAGTTGGTTCATGTTCGATAACCATTTTAGGTGCACTTAGAATGGTTCCAAGTCAAACGGTATACAGGGTAATCATAAAATATAAAAATTGCACAAGAGTAAAGTACCCTTATTTCAAAAAGTTCAGCAAAATGTTATTAAGAAAAGTTGTGTAGAATTAAAAGTTATGCTCGGATACCAAAGCATGGCCTTCTAAGCATTTTTTTTTGAAAAATGTTAATAATTTGATTTTTTTTAACCTAAACACGTTTATATTTTAATCAAAATCAAATCAATCTGGCACAATTTTGTTCACATTCAAGTATATTTGAAAAATTAATTTAGATTTGTAATATTTTAGGTAATCCCAAACTTCATGTTTGTCGCAACGATATTAAACACAACTTTAAAAGTTCTAAAATAAATTTCTTGTCAAGGTAAAACATCAGTAAAAATAGGCAGATTAAAAAAACTATAATTCAAAGGGCAAAATCTTAGTAATTGTTATTATTTATTATCCCATAGAATACTTAAGTGACCACACCTTATATCTGATTTTAAATCAAATATAATTAATAAAATATTTTTTATATAAATTAATTATATCAATGTTACGATTAAAAATATTGTATTTTAAATAATTTCTAATTATTTTCCTTTAGGGGGGCAGACTGGGGCAACATTTTATTATACATTTAATATGTGGACATATTGGTCTATTATGCATAGACATTGTTTTTTTGGAATGCTTTGGATAAAGTAAGATAATTAGGAATAAATATTTGCTTCCAATATAAATTTAATTATTTGACATTTATGTCATAGAGAAAACGTCAATCAGTCTATGCAATTAAAAGTAAATTAAAAACAGAAATGAGTCCTCCACATACCTACTATAACCATGGAATTAAACTCAATTTTAAAAAATAAGAATATAAACGGCCTAAAACTTATCAAAAAAATTTCACAATTTTAGACAATTCCAAAACACCTAACTTTCATACCCCTGAAAATATGTTTTCATCAAATATTTTTAAAAAGTAACAAATAAAGTATACAGATATACACTTCAAAATTAAATAATTATTAATACTTAACCATTATTCTTATTTTCACATTTTGTCAAATGTCCAAAGATTAACACAGGCTCGTTCCACTGTGCGGCGGGGCACAGCGGCGAGAACACTACTACACCTACACCTCACCTACATCTAACACATGCGGCTTAATCCCACAGTGTGACGCGGCCCGTGCCAAGGGGATGAATGGCGCCTGAGCCGTAATCAGGCGTCTTAAACGGAGCCTCCGGGACACCAGGCGACATCCCGGAGTAAGCAGCCTAACATCGGCAAGGGGACGCTGCCGGTGTGGACCACCCTTTCCCCCAGACTCGTGGGAACAAGATGGACAAGAGTAGAAAAGAAGAATTAAGGAAAGAAGAGGACTCGGAAACGAGCGACTCTTCAACTCTAATTGAGGTGGATCCTACTGAAGATGACATCCAATCACCAACTCAGGGAGGTGGAAGTAAGCCGGCCGAACGGCCGGCTGAAAAGACTCCGGAGATTGCAAATATAGCTGCAGGGATGGAAAGAGTTGGCCTGCAACAATCAAAACTATCCGGATCCGAAAGAAGGAAGATCCGGAAGGCAGAAAAAATGGCGGCGGGGACTTGGACAAAAGAAAAGCCCCGGCCAAAAACAAAGGAGGGCGAGAGGAAAGTGGAGGGTGCCGCCAAAAAGAAGCCGCATCCCGACACCAGCATCTCACCTTCTAGCAAACACCCGGAGAAGAAGGCCAGGAGTCAATCGGGACAGGCTGGCAATTCTTCTTACAACAAGCCTGCTAGCGGATTAAGGATGGTGGTTATACAAAGACGCCACCCGGATGCATATTTACAGATGCTAGCATGTGTTGAGACCAGGGTGTTGAAATCAGCGAGGGTTTGGAAAAACAGTACATTTACAAATACTAGCAGTAGATAACATTTTTCCATGATTGTGCCTGTACGGAAAATAACAATAAAACGTTGTTGGAATATTGAAAAAATATATTTATTAAAGCAAACGAACAAAATAAAAATAAAATATTAGGTTAATGAGCAGATCCATGCCCTTCAGCATTAGGCTGGTTTTGTGAGATGTTAAGATGAATAAGAAATAAAAGCTAACCCAGATCGGCCCTACAAGGTGCAGAAATTAAAATTGCATAATAGTCGTGAAATACACTCTCGGACAGGTTTGTTCAGTTTTAGGTTTCATCAGTATATTTTTTTAATTTTTTATCTTTGCCGAGTTTTTTTACTGCGACTGCGCGATTCGTATTGGTATAAAATTTTTGGCTGCACCGTATACACCTGACATTTTATTAAAAAAGATACTGATGAAACCTAAAACTGAGCAAACCTGTCCGAGAGCGTATTTCACTACTATTATGCAATTTTAATTTCTGCACCTTGTAGGGCCGATCTGGGTTAGCTTTTATTTCTTATTCATCTTAACATCTCACAAAACCAGCCTAATGCTGAAGGGCATGGATCTGCTCACCCAACCCAACCCTCTGGGAGTGCGAGTCCACCGCAATTTGAAGGGAGTAGATACACGGGAGGTATTATCTGGATTACGTGTAACAACACCTCCACCAAGACCTGGCTGCAACAAACAGTTGCAACCATGGGAAGTTTATGGGAAGGAGCAGACTTGACAGTGGTTGAGTCTAAGGACCTGCCCAAAAGGCCCAAAGTCCTCGTCTGGATTCCAGAGACAGTCGAGGTACAAACAGTCAGGACCCGGCTAGGACGACAAAACCCTGGTCTCAACACGGGAGACTGGCTGATGTTCAGCCGGAAGGTAGAAGGAAAGGGACAAACCCTGGCCTTTTCTATAGACTCGGCGTCGCTTGGATGCCTTGAACGTGCTCAATTCAAGGCATACTATGGACTTGGAAGGGTAACCTTCAGGGTTATAGCGAGCGTCGCGACCCAAAGTGAGGGCCGTGCAGGTTAACCTACACCACATCAGGGCAGCCTCGGCTATCCTGTGTAGGATGATGGAGAACTGCGACATCGCCCTCATTCAAGAACCTTGGATGAACCAAGGTACAATAAAAGGTCTCTCGGGAGTAGGTGGTGAATTGGTTTACAACAGAACCACCGACCGACCGAGAACCTGCATTTTAATTAAAAAGGACATAAGGATGCTGCCACTGACTAATTTCTGTTTTAGGGATCTCGGGGCAGTAAGACTAATAACAACGGGGGGAGGTGGGCCGAAGAATATCACTATGGGATCGGCTTACTTCCCATACGATGACCCGGAAGTGCCACCATCCAGCGCTGTGGAGGAACTGGTGAGAGACTGCGGAGGAAGTGGATCGCAGCCGATTATCGGGTGTGACGCAAACGCACACCACAGCATCTGGGGTAGCACTAACACCAATGAAAGAGGCGAGTACATTTTTCAATTCTTAATGGCAAATAACTTAGACATAATGAATAGAGGTAACAATCCTACTTTTGTAACGCAGGAGGTTTTAGATATAACTATATCAACGGCTTACGTCGGCAATTCTATTAAAAACTGGCATGTGTCTGAGGAAGAAAGTTGTTCGGACCACAGACACATAAGGTTCGAAATAACGTGTATAAAACGGGAATCTAACACTTCTCGTGACCCTCGCAGAACAAACTGGGATAACTATCGGGTAGACCTAGAACGTAACTTGGAGGGGCTTAAGGATGCAATAAATAACGTGACGGACCTCGAAACTGGTAGCGGATCAACTGACGGACGCGGCCATTTCGGCATTCGAACCAAACTGCCCTCAAACCACATCAAATTCCTCCCGGAAGGTCCCCTGGTGGGGGCCAGACCTGGGGGCCAGCAGAGGACAAGTAAGAAAGAACTGCAATCAGGCAAAACGATCAGGCAACTGGGAAGCATATAGGGCAACCCTTACTGAATACAACAAAGCGCTGAGAAAGGCCAAGGGAGCATCCTGGAGAAGGTACTGTGAGGCTATTGAAAGCACTCCAGAATGTGCCAGACTCGCAAAGATACTGTTGGTGGGTATATGCGAAGGTAAATTCAAATAGTGTCACCACCACAATATTGATAAAATGCAAACTAATTTTCATGCAAAAAAAGGAGAAAGGTTCACGCGGAGATAAGACGAAATCGAACTACACACAAAAATTATCGATTTCAACCGGTACCTGTTTCAATCTTTTTACACTATTATAGAAATGATTTTGGAAATGTTAATTAACAATAAATTTAAATAAATGGAAAAATGACTATTTATTCATAGGACTGTTCAAATTATTCGGTTCGAGGGCCAAAAAAAATGGTGGGTATATGCGAAGGACCACCTCCTAGATGGATGGAGGAAATATATTATTAAGTTACCAAAACCCTTCTCTCACAAAAAATGCCGTTTTTTGAGCACTCACCCGAGTTGATGTTGTTCTGGAAGCAGGAGTTCAGATTGGCTTGGCTGGCCGGCCGGCGTTTTTTCAGGACACAGGACACAGTATCATGGTTTTAACACACGTTTTTTAGCACAAAGGCGCGGAAACTAGGGGTAAATCGTACCCTTTTCAGCGCGGAGCACAGCACGTTCTTTTTGATCTACACAGTAGTACTTCTCACACTTTTCTCTTCTCACACACGCCGTGCGCCGTTTCTCCCAGTTACACTGTTGCCGTGCTTAACAACAATTTTGTGAGAGTACACGCGCGAAATATGAATTGAAAGGACGAAAAAAGGTTAATACCCAACATTTTCCGCCCACCAAAAATAATATATTATTTTTCCCACAAAAAAGAACAAGAAAAAAAAATAAATTCACTATTGCAGTGGTAACACTAACCTAAATCCCTACACCTATTTATACTATAAGAAAATATGCTTCAGTATTACTGCATTGGCAAAGGACATAGCTTCACCAATGGTCTGTCAAGTACGCCTTTGACAGTACGAACCTGAGCAATTCGCACTACTTTATCAGGACTAGAGTGGAGTTTAACAACTCTGCCTAAAGTCCAACGCATCGGAGCGATATTTGGATCTTTGATAACAACCAAGGTTCCTACAGTAGGAGGGTTTTCAACTGTGTTCCATTTTTGCCTCTGTTGCAAATTGTGGAGGTATTCCACATGCCAACGCCGCCAAAAATGCTGATGCAGCTGCTGAACCAACTGCCAGCGATTCAGTCGGTTGACCTTGCACATGGTTAGATCCTCATCTGGAGGTGCAGTTAATGGCTCGGTCGTCAAAAAATGACCAGAGGTTAGACTAGTCAAGTCATTGGGATCAGGACTAAGACTGCAGAGCGGTCTCGAGTTCAACACTGACTCTATCTGTGCCAGTACCGTTGACAGCTCCTCAAACGTCAAAATCTGAGTCCCAATCACTCGAATTAGGTGGGTTTTCACAGACTTCACTGCCGATTCCCATATTCCACCGAAGTGAGGGCTGGCAGGAGGGTTAAAATGCCATTTGATGGCTAAACTCTCACAAGATCTTTCACAATAAGCCAATAACAATTTGTTAGCACCAACAAAGTTAGTACCTCTATCACTGAACAAATCTGAGCACCGCCCACGACGAGCTACAAATTAGTACAAATCTTCGAAAAGCCGCCAAGAACGCATCCGAAGATAAACCAGAAACCAATTCAAGATGAAGAGCTTTAGTAGCAAGACATATAAACACAAATATATGCCTTTTGACTGCGAACACCACGATGTTTCCCTAGATTAACATGCACAGGCCCAGCAAAATCTACACCACTTTTAGAAAAGGCCTTGACCTGCAAGACTCTTACAAATTGTTGGGTTATTAAATACTGAAGTATGACAATTATCACGATGAAATTGTAAAATAATCAACTCTGTTAGTCGATGGTTTCGAGGAAGAAGAACTGGATGCTTGGCATCAAATGGCAAGTCAGAATGCCTCAAACGTCCGCCCACCCTGACAACACCAGAGCTGTCAAAGAATGGAGCTAATTGACGTAGGGGCTTGGAACATGGTAAACCTTTCTGAATTTTTGCCAAGTCTCCGTAAACACTTCTTCTTGAATAATTTTAACAACAACCAATAAGGCGTCATAAAGTTCACTATAACTTAAAGAGCCCTTTTCACGTTGACCTGGGTCCTTGCGGAGATTAGATTTAAAATGGAGACAATAAGCCACAACACCTTGAATTTTTCGCAACGAAGAAAACTTTTGCAGTAAGTCACAAAATGGATGTTTAGAACTAGTTGCAAGAAATGCCTTTTGCCTCTCCTCACAAGCAATCTCCTCAGATCGACACTCTCCTTGGCAAGAAGGCCACAGATGGAAGGGATTTTTCAACCATGAAGGTCCAGCCCACCATAACGAGTGTGACACAAGTTGCTCTCGAAGCAGACCTCTTGACGCACAATCCGCAGGATTGGTTTTCCCATTCACATACGACCAGCAGTTAGGGGGGACCTTGTCCTGGATAAGTGACACTCGGTTCGCCACAAAGGTTTTCCACCTATGAGGCGAAGAACGTATCCAAGATAATGCTACAGTCGAGTCAGACCAGGCAAAAATCTCACTTATGCTTACACCGCGGATATTAGCTACGACAAATTCAACTAGATCAGCAAGTAAACTTGCAGCACACAACTCCAAGCGGGGAAGCGATACACGCTTCAATGGAGCCACCTTGCTTTTTGCACACACCATAGACACAAATATTCGATTATCACTGAGAATCTGCCGTATGTAATCCACTTCCGAGGAATCACAAAATCCATGGATTTGGGTAACAGCACTTTGGTCAACTATAATGTGACGTGGAATAGAAAGAGACGACAACAGCGGAAGCTGGTCTCTAAAAAGTTGCCACTTATGAACAAGTTCTGAACAAGGAGTATCATCCCAAGCTAGTCCTTGTTCCCACAATTTTTGAATCATTCGTTTTACCATTAGCACAACGGGACACAAAAATCCCACTACATCGTAGATCCTAGCAATCTCCGAAAGAATATTGCGCTTTGTACACTTTCTGTCTATAGGTCTCACAGAATATGAAAACGAGTCTGTCACCGGGCACCACTGCAGGCCTAACACCTTCACACCGGGTGAATCCCTTTCACTAAAGTCGATGGGTTGCTGATGAGTGTCAGGGACATTCTTCAATAAAGCTGGGGAATTGCTGGTCCATTTTCTAAGTTCGAATTGACCGATGTTTAGTAGATTAACCAGTTCCCTTTGCAGGGTTGCTGCATCCTCAACAGAAAATGCTCCTCCCAACACCTCATCCACATAGCAGCTATTCTTAATGGTATCACTGGCTAACGGAAAGTCATCACCATGATCACTGACTAACTGAAGTAAGGTTCGTATAGCCAAGTATGGGCTAGATGAGACATCTGACGTATGTCCGCCGTAAAGACAATGGGACAAACACGAAAATTCAATAAAATAAATGCAATATCATTTTGCAACTTTGGTCCGGTGAGCAAAGTATCATTAAGGGAGACACCATTTGATGATTTACAACTAGCGTCGAAAACCACTCGAATTTAAGTTTCATTCCCCTCGCCCTTCACCACACAATGATGAGGAATGAAATAACTATCATCTTCTAAGAGGAGATAATCTACCAATTGCATGTGCCCTTGATGTAAGTAGTCCTTCATAAAGTCATGATATAACGTTTTTAAATCTGGATTCCTGTTAAGTTTGGACTCCAAGCAGCAAAGTCTTCGAAAAGCTTGAGCGCGAGATTCTCCTAAAGCTGGAGGGAACACACGAAAAGGCAAGTCCACTATATAATGACCACTCCTTTCACGTTCACAGGTGTTAACAAAGTATTTTCACAAGTTTGGTTTTCAATCGACAAAACCTGAGGGGCTTTGGGAATACACTCTAACTCCCAAAATTTTTGAAGCAATTTATCACTTTCTGAATAAGCACTATTCACCGATGTGAAACAATTAAGCAAGTCTTTGGAGGGCAAGGATTCCACAGAACCAAACAGTACCCAACCCAAAGTACTATTTATAGCACATGGACCACCACTCTGTCCTTTTCGAAATCCTGGAAGGATAATCTGTGAAAACAAATCAACACCAGCCAAAATATCAATATCACTAGGAGTATCAGCTAAATACAGCCCATTCAGATATTTCCATTTTCGCACTTGGAATTGCACATTATCAGAAGGGAGAGCACTACAAATATCCGGCAATACAATACACTCAACGCTGTATTGAGGATTTGTTTGGTTACACGGGGTTAAGTTAAGGTTAACATTACCCAGAGAAGCACACATTGACATTTGATTCAGACTCTGAATCGGAGTACACGATTTTTGAGTTGGAAAGCCCAAACGCTTTACACAACTCTCACTAATAAAGTTTGCTTGACTAGCCGAGTCAAGCAAAACTCGACACTGGATGGGCCGGTTCATCTTGTCCTGCACACACACCAAAGCAGTAGCAAACAAAGCTGATTTATTCGACGACACCGTACTTGTCAACACTGTCAAATCATCAGGCTCTGCTTCCTTTGAAGAACCACCCGACACACTATTAGGCTGAGCACTAATGTTATCCACTTTAGGCTGTGGAAAATGCAACAATGTATGATGGTTTTTTCGACACACCCGACACCTAAATCTTGAATCACAGCGACTTAACCCATGAGAAGGAGAAAAGCAATTGAAACACAGACGAGAACCCTTTATAAATGAGTGTCTTTGATCGACATCAGCGCTTAAAAATCTATCACATTTAATTAATGAATGATTATCATCCTGTTTACAAAAAATACACTTCTGTTCACTTCTCGTGAGGTATGAAGGAACATATCTATTATTTTTATCACTATGACCACCTTTCTTTGACTTATCACCACCAAAATTTGGTAAAGAAGATGCTTTGATAGGTTTTGACAATAATTGGGTATTTTCCATAGCACGGCACTGTTTTTCTAGAAAATTAAACAAATCGTCATAGGTTGTTATGGTTTTGTCACTATACTGAATTTCAAATGACGTCTTTAGAGAAGGATCAATTTTTTGAATGAGCAAATTTAATTTAGAAAAATCCCACAAATCAATGGGCGAAAATTGATTTCAGGCAGAAAGATTTTCCGAAAAATTTGATGATAATTTTCTAAGTTCACACGCGTTATTATTTTCATTGATTCTGCTCTATAAACATTTAACCAATAATTAGTAATTAAAACACGTTCATTTTGGTACCTCTTCACAAGACAGCCATAGGCAGTTAAATAAATTATCGTCAGTTATAGGAATGTTTTTTACCACAGTAGCAGCTTCTTTCTCTAAATAAGAAACAAGATATTGAAAACGCTCAATATTAGAAAGTGAAGAGCACTCATGAATTAACGTTTTAAACATGTCAAAGAAAGTGGGCCATTTCTCTAAGTCACCGTCAAATTTTGGAATTTCAATTTTGGGTAAGCGCACCCTATCACATTTATCACTCTTATTATTGTCGATGTTGTTCTACTTTTTCAGTACGCACCGTACTTTTATACACCGCTTTAATTGCATATTGCATGTCACCAAATACCTCTTCGGCTTTTTCATGTTCCTCTAATTTCTCTGTTTCACACAAAGACACAATTTCTAAATGAACAGTTTCAAATAAGTGTACTTGTTCAGCCAAACTGTCATATCTAACCAAACAATTTTCAAGGCTTGCACCTTGGAAACCTTCATTTTCTGCTTTCATAGCAACCTTGTATAGTTTTTCAACTTTACTTGCAAGAGAACTGCGTTTTTTACTAGTTTCTTAATATCAGACATTTTAGTTGATGAATCAAATAATTAAGTTTAAAACGAAAGTATTTTCCTAACTATTAACACGTTTTTTTTTTTTTTGTTTTTAAATAAATTAAGAAACACACAAAGCGGGTCTTATTAAGATTTAATGAAAACAACACCTAATGACAACACGGATAGAGAAATTCCTAAAAGTTACAAGCTTCCGAGACATCCGACAACATCGCAATCATATTTGAATTTTTAAATATAATATTAAAGGTAAAAAAATAAATTTTATACACCAGTAAATTCAAATAGTGTCACCACCACAATATTGATAAAATGCAAACTAATTTTCATGCAAAAAAAGGAGAAAGGTTCACGCGGAGATAAGACGAAATCGAACTACACACAAAAAATTTTCGATTTCAACCGGTACCTGTTTCAATCTTTTTACACTATTATAAAAATGATTTTGGAAATGTTAATTAATAATAAATTTAAATAAATGGAAAAATGACTATTTATTCATAGGACTGTTCAAATTATTCGGTTCGAGGAAATATATTATTAAGTTACCAAAACCATCTCTCACAAAAAATGCCGATTTTTGAGCACTCACCCGAGTTGATGTTGTTCTGGAAGCAGGAGTTCAGATTGGCTTGGCTGGCCGGCCGGCGTTTCTCAGGACACAGGACACAGTATGATGGTTTTAACACACGTTTTTTAGCACAAAGGCGCGGAAACTAGGGGTAAATCGTACCCTTTTCAGCGCGGAGCACAGCACGTTCTTTTTGATCTACACAGTAGTACTTCTCACACTTTTCTCTTCTCACACACGCCGTGCGCCGTTTCTCCCAGTTACACTGTTGCCGTGCTTAACAACAATTTTGTGAGAGTACACGCGCGAAATATGAATTGAAAGGACGAAAAAAGGTTAATACCCAACAACTGTCAAAGGACACTCAGCCTGCAATCAGCTCTCCTGTTACTGAGAATGGAGAGCAAACATTGACGGACAAAGATACAATGACCGAACTGTTTCGGGTTCACTTCCCTGGCTCTAAAATCATAAAGGAATCGCCTGAAGCCTGGAGATTTGGAGGACCAAATGAAGCTCCCAACAGAGCTCATAGGGACAACTGGCAGGCTGCTAAGAAGGTGATATCCCCTGAAAAAATAAAATGGGCCATTAACTCATTTGAACCCTACAAATCTCCGGGTCCCGACGGAGTTTGTCCAGCGTTGCTACAGCAGGGATCAGATCTGCTTATCAGCAAGCTTTGTCGCATACTAAGGGCCAGTCTGGCCCTAGGTCACATACCGAGGATCTGAAGACTGACCAAAGTGATATTCATACCAAAACAAGGGCGTCCCAACTACTCGGTCGCCAAGGCATTCAGACCCATCAGTCGAATGTCCTTTATTGTAAAAACACTAGAAAAACTGTTAGATAGACACATAAGGGATGAAATAATTTCATTAATTCCATTTCATCAAGACCAGCATGCCTACAGAACAGGAAGATCGACCGAATCAGCACTCCACCAGCTAGTTAGCAGAGTGGAGAACGCGATAGGTAACGGAGAAGTGCTTCTCGGAGCATTTCTGGATATTGAAGGAGCGTTTGCTAACACATTCTTCACATCTATAACCAGAGCAATCAGGGGCATCGGTTAGATGATACCTGTTGCAGATGGGTAGAAAGCATGCTCAAAAGTCGGGTAATCTATACAGACCTGCTCGGTGAAACTTTGGCATCCCGGGTGGCAGGGGGATGCCCTCAGGGGGGTTCTTTACCCTCTCCTCTGGAACCTGGTAGTGGACGGGCTTCTAAAAGAACTAAGTCAAAGGGGCTATTCGATCCTGGGCTACGCAGACGACCTGGTCATAACGACTCAAGGAAAATTCAACACTACCTTGAGGGACTGCATGAGGAGCGCCCTCGCTGTAGTGGAAAAATGGGTAGGGCAGGAAGGGCTCAATGTAAGCCCACACAAGACTGTCATCGTCCCGTTCACTAACCGCAGGAAAAAGGAGGGGCTCGGTCCTCTAACCTTGCGAGGAGTTACAATTCCACTGCAGGAAGAGGTAAAATATTTGGGGGTAACACTGGACTCAAGACTTACCTGGAACAAGCATGTGGACAAAACCATACGAAAATCGGAAATCACCCTCGCGGTGGTCAGACGTATGTATGGAAAAACATGGGGTCTCTCACCAAAGATGGCGCACTGGCGTACACCAGAATGGTGAAACCCGCAATAACATATGCAGCCTTGGTCTGGGGGACCAAGGCAACGCAGAAATCCATAATGCTCAGGCTCAGCAGTCTGCAAAGACTAGCCTGTCTGGGTATTACAGGGGCGATGAGATCGACCCCCACCTCAGCGATGGAGAAACTCCTAGACCTTCCTCCCTTGCACCATCCAGGGAGAAGCGAGGATGGGCCTCTATCGACTGCAAAACTCTGCCCTCTCCATTACGGAAAAGGGCGGGACATGAACTCATAAGAGAGAAGATTGGAGGCCCCGATTTAGAAAGGAGATCAGACCACATGACTCCAAAATTCCAATACAACATTCCCTACGAGGTAATAATAGCGGATTGTAGGGAACGAACTTCGACAAACCCAGAGTTTCCTCCGGGAGCAATCATATGGTACATCGACGGATCAAAAACCGAAGCAGGAGTACATGGGGTCGGGCCAAGGAGGGACATGTCTTTTTCCTTGGGGAAGTACCCCACGGTATTCCAAGCAGAAACCTACGCCATTTTACAATGTGCGCTGGAAAACAATAGAAGGGCTTACTCAAATAAGCGGATCTATATCTGTTCAGACAGTCAGGTCGCTCTGAGGGCACTCTCATGCCACAGAGTCACTTCAGAACTGGTATGAGAGTGCATAAACAATCTTGCGCGCTTGCTGCCAGAAACTCAGTCAAGCTCATGTGGGTACCGGGACACCAGGTCATCACTGGTAACGAAAAAGCCGACGAACTTGCTAGACAGGGATCGGCTACACCATACATTGGCCCAGAACCATCTCTCGGGGTGCATAAGTGCACGGTACGAGAGGCGGTAAACAGATGGATCAAACACCAACACAAAGTCCACTGGAACAGAGTACAGGGACTGAACCACAGCAAGGCCGCTATAGGAAATCCCAATCCTAGACTCACCAGACAACTGCTAGACCTAAGCAGGATCCAGTTGAGGACAATCGTAGGGGTACTAACAGGACACATCGCTGTAAAGGACCTCCTCAACAAAATGAAACTGTACCAGGGAGACCTTAGCTGTAGATTATGCGGTAGGGACAGGGAACCAGTTCAGCACATAATCTATAATTGTGAGTCTCTAGATCGCAAGCGCCACCAATTATTCGGGCAACCAAAGCTAGAACCGGATGAATTGATCACTCACTCCCTTGTGGACCTGTACAGGCTTGTGCAGGAAACTGGGATAACAGAATGGGTGTAATAAAAGTTTATTGGGTAGGCACAATAGGCCTCTACTGGCCGCAGTGCGTCCGATCTTGGACGGAGCCCAAGGGAGAAAAAAAATGATTTTAAACTTACAGGTTTTATATATAAGCAGCTTGGTGTCAGAACATTTTTCCTTTCATCCAAAGATATATAAAATGAGCATCTTATCCAAATCGCAATAAACGCAATAGAACTTTCAAAAAGAGGAAGTGGTGTCTTAAGTACACTAATTAATAAAATTCCTTTCGAACTGCATCTTCCAGGTAATAACTTTTATGGTCCAGGAACAAAACAGAAAAGAGACTTGCACGAGGTGATCAAGGAATAAATCCCTTAGATGAGGCGTGTAAAGTGCAGGATATTGCATATTCAGCTTCAAAAGGTATAAAAGGTAGACATGTTGCTGATGGTTTATTAGCTCAGAAAGCTTTGGACCGGTTCAATGCAAAAGACTCAAGTTTTGGCGAGAAAGCTGCTGCTTTAGGAATAAGTGGAGCAATGAAAGTTAAAACGAAATTAGGAATGGGGATGAGAAGAAAAAGGAGAACAAGGGGTCGTAAAGGACGTGGAATTTCATTAAACACAGCTATTTCACTAGCCAAAAAGGGAATTCAAGGAAAAAATATTAACAGCTTAGAAGCGGTGCTAAAATAGCGTTAGCATCTATAAAAAAAATATGGTAGGGTATCTACTCCAAAAAGGAGAATTCTACCAATTTCAAAATCTGGTGGATTCTTACCACTTATACCATTATTAGCAGGATTATCTGCTTTAGGCGCTCTAGGTGGAGGTGCAGCTGGAATTGCTAAAGCTGTTAATGACGCAAAAGCTGCAAAACAAAAATTAGAAGAGAAAAGACATAATCAAACTATGGAATCTATTGCGGTAGGAAAAAAGGGAAGTGGACTTTATTTAAGACCATACAAATCAGGTTGTGACTTATATCTTAAACCATACTCAAAAAACTGTTAAACAAAATACCTCGAAAACCGCTCACAAACATTGACATAGTTAAATATGTTAAACCACTAAACATAATATACTTTCGAGGTATTTTTATGAGAAATAAACTACCAAAAATAATTAGAAAGACAGAGTGCGGAATAATTAATTTAGACGAATCCAGGGGGGAAGGAAGTCGCTGGACAGCTTATGTTAAAAAAGGAACAAATATATTTCGATAGTTATGAAAATTTACGTCCTCCCTTTGAATTAATTAAATACTTTTACAGTGATGGTAAAAACAACATAATACAATATAATCATGATCAGTATCAAAGTTATAATGCAACAAATTGTGGACAACTATGTTTAAAATTTCTTTATAAAAATATGCAACGAATATTTTCTAATTTATTTCGCCCGCCAATATATTTAGATGAAAATTTTGAATGTTATCGGTCTTATTAATTTTGAAACTTTCAATGTTATTTCGAATACTGATGCAACAAATAATTTGTTTATTTATAATCATACGAATGAATTTAAAATACCATTTGGAAGCTATGAAATAGATGACTTAAATACATTGTTACAAAAACATCTTGATAAAGAAGACTAAAGTTTTCATCTTTTCCCCAATAATAATACTTTACGAACTCACGTTAAAACAACTTTTCCAATAACTTTTCGAGAAGGCACGATAGGAAAAATACTTGGATTTGATAATAAAGAATTGATTGCAAATCAAGAATATATATCAGATCGACCCGCTGAAATTATTAGAGTAAACGAACTGAACATAGATTGTAGTGTTGCAGAAGGATCTTATTTAAATGGAAAACCAGTTCATATCATACACCAGTTTTTCCCCAGTGTAGTAGATCCTGGTTATAAAATAATAGTCACCGCAACACATTATTTATTTACCTGTAACAGTTAAAATTATAGACAAAATTACCCTTAAATTAATCGATGAAGGTGACATCGTCAATTTCAGGTTGGGTTGTATCAAGGATCCTTTTATTAATTATTTTTAAAATCACACTTTATTTATATAAGTATTATTTTGGGAATAACGATTAATAAGACACTTTGTTGTTCGGTGGACTTGGTGACGACACTGAAGGTCAGCTTGGTTTTGTTTAACATTACGGAGTAAGTCAAGTCATGCTGACCTAGCAATGCACCGATCATCAATCACTGGATGATAAAGTAATAGGCAGTCGTTCTGAAGATGTCGAGATAAGACATCTGCCCGTTGGTCGGGAGAAGAGCCGCCCTTACATCGAAAATGTAAGAGAAGTAATAAGTACATATTATTATCTCATTTTATTTATTCGAAGCCTAAGGTTATCGTCATTATTGTTTGTTAATTATAAATCCTATTTTTTATAACCTGCTTTAACTTCATTCCCTCCATGCGATCCCAGAGACTATTACTTAGTCTCAGTCGCAACAACCCCGTTGTGACATATGGCGGAGGCGCCGTTTTTACTTAATCCACAATAAATTATAACTTTTTCAGTACAAAAATTAGACATTTTCTATTAAATTCTGTCCATTGTGTAGAGAGTAGGTATAAATTTTCTTTAAGTATAGATAAAGAGTTGATTAGAATCTGAGGGAATGAAGTATCATATTTTAATTAAATTATACAGGTGTCTAAAATAGGTGATACCACTATTGCTATCTCCGAAACGTAAAAGATACGAGGTCGGTTAAATTAGAGAAAATGTGCAATTTTTAGTCCCTACTCATATTTCGTTTACGAAGTTGCCAAATTCTCTATAGTTTCTTATCTACAGTTTTTTTTTTAAATAGTCAAACATTTAATTCTTAAATATATCGAAAACTATTACAGTTAGAAAAAAAATGTTTTAACAAAAATCACACGATTCTTTACCTTCTCTAAAGTAACGTTATTGTTTTGTTTATATCATTTGTTTTTATTGAGTTACTGATACTAACTTGTTTTTTCAAATACGGACCTGGACTTTTTGCTGCATTGTTTGAAAGAATACTTCATTCCCTTTACATCTGTGTCTCACTTGATTATGTTTTTCGACATTTTGATGAAGAATAGCATCATCAGGATATTCTACCAGTACGAACCTGGCATTTTTCAAGTAAATGCGCCACCTCACAACCACAAAAACCACAAACCGTAGCGCTAGGTTGCGAATTGTGCCTTAACATGGAAAATCCCAGGTCCGTATTGTTAGAAAATCCTGATGATATTGCTATTCTTAATCAAAACGTCGGAAAATATTTTCAAGTTATACACAGTTGTAGGATATAAAGTATTATTTCAAAAAATGGAGCAAAAAGTCCAGGTCCGTATTTGAAAAAAACAAGTTAGAATCAGTAACTCAATAAAAACAAATGGTATAAACAAAACAATAACGTTACTTTATAGAAGGTAAAAAATCGTGTGATTTTTGTTAATTTTTTTTCTAACTATAATAGTTTTCGAGATATTTAAGAATTAAATTTTTGACTATTTTTTAAAAATCCCCTGTAGATTAAGAAACTATAGAGAATTTGGCAACTTCGTAAACGAAATATGAGTAGGGACTAAAAATGGCACATTTTCTCTAATTTAACTGACCTCGTATCTTTTACCGTTTCGGAGATAGCAATATTGGTATCACCTATTTTAGACACCCTGTATAAAATAAGAGTTGGCAATTTTTACTTTACGTTTATAATAGAATAAGTGGTGCAAGTTAATTTTAATTTTCCAAACTCGGCCTCTTCAAAAAGTATTTTGTAATTTGAAAATTATATACAATTTTTGCTTTTATTCAAAATAAAACTAAATTACGATAATTTTTTTCACGTTGAGTGTTTATTTTAAATAATATAATATACAAGTTTGTCCTTTAAAAGAGACTAAGAATGATTTTGGAAGAAGCTGTAATGACCCATATGACACCAGTGCAACTTCCATATTTTCCAGCACCTATTTTCTGTCCTAAAAGTAAGAGCTGTGTTTTATTTCTTAGAGAATTTAATAAAATTTCGGTAAAAAACCGCTGGTCTGACACCGACAAATTTTTTTTTTTATCATCATTAGAGGATGTTGCCTACATTTGGTATAGAAATTATATTAAACAATCAGAAAATTTAAAGAAAAATTGGGAGGAAGTCTCACTAGATTTTTTATTTGAATTTGGAGGGAAATATGAAGTATCAAAATTTGAAACCGAACTGCGAAATAGGCAACAGCAGCAAAACGAAAGTCTTAAAAATTATTATTCGATATAGTCATGTTATGCGACGTTATTGATCCGGAAATGCCATTAGATAAAATTATAGGACTCTTTCAAAACGGTTTACACCCTTCCTTTCAACTAAATTTCTACATTCTATACGAACTAAATCTTTCAAAAAATGATTTTAATCAGCTAATTCTCAAACTGCATAACATATGGGAACTAACGGTTAACCGCGAAATTATTATCGATGAAACATGTAATTCACAAAACCTAACCAGCACCCATGTACAATCAAATCAAAAAGTTTTAATGTTGCACCCTAACCAACCTTACAATACTAGAGAAACAGGAACTATAATGGACCAAACAAACGAAAATTTACATCAAAGCTTAAGACAAGAGAAAATTCTACAATCAGCATTTTTAAAATCGGCTAAAACTACTCAAGAACATAAACTAAGTAAAAACAAAATCGAATCAATTGTTTTGAGAACTAAAGAACGCAATATTAGATATTTGAAGCAGTTACAAGATAACTTTGTTGTAAATACAAATCTTGTTAATAAATTGGATATTATATTACATAAATGGCCTTATATTGACACAAATAAAATCAAAATTGACCTCACAACAAATTCGAACCTACCCGTTACTATACTTAAAGACAGAACTCTAGGACGCTTTTTATTACCTCCAAATACTTTAACGGCACAAAGTCTATTTGGTTAAAAAGAAATAGGTCAAATGGGGACAAAAAGAAAGAAAAACCCTAAAAAATTATTCTTTTACATATCTTTACTTTTACATAAAATAATATCCAAACATAGTAGTTCTTTTAGACAATTTTGTTTTAAGTAAATACTATTTATTGTATCCTGACGTTTACAAGACGTAAACATACTTTTTTTGTATTACAGTAATAATGAAATACGTCAAAACGTTTGCTAAAGTGTGCATATACATATGTATATGTACGAACGTATGTATGTATCTACGTTTCTTCACATTTCTCTTACTAACCTTTTATTTCAGAATATAAAATACGTTAGCAAAAAAGGTGCTTAGTTATACTGGGAAATGATTTTTTTATAAATAATTTTTCTAGTTGGATGTAAGATTTTAAGAAAGTATGCGTATCAAAGGATTATGAGTTTAAGGACCTATCTAACACATAAGACAAATAAAATATAAACTCTAAACCTATTCTCGTTTTCATTTGCACTGATTTTTCTTTTGTTCAAAATTTAGTGTAAAATTGATTTTTATTTATCTAACATTGCATACTATTTTAGTTCCAAGTCAATATTTTTACGCAGAAGTTGTCATTTTTTTAATTTCCACAATACATTTCTTCGGTATTGTCTTGGTACTTTCCTACGATTACGTTGGGTACGTAAACCTATATAGATTATATTGCTTTTTTATACTTCCGATTTTTGTGACGGAAAATATTTATTTCTGATGTGTAATTTATTTGTAATTAAACATACGCACACTGGCGATATAAAAGAAAAATAACAAAAAAATATGATTAGATTTTTTTAAGGAACATGACTTATTTAGTACTAGTTAAGAGTTTTAAAATGTGTTTTATTTTGTAAAAAAAAGAGGAAATCAAGTTTTACGAAAATAACGAAGACTAAGTACTGGTAAGTAAGGGCATTAATGTGTTGTATTTTAACATAATAGTCAGTGAAAATTTTCATTTAAATTTCAGAAATTTGTTTTAAAATTAAATATTTCATAAATAACTAACCAGTAAACAAATTAAAATTTTGTTATTATTGCTTGCGTTTAAAGGAATACTAAATATTATGAGACTATATTGTTATACGTCCAATGTACAAAAAAATATATTTTTAATATCATTTAAAAACCTGGCATAATTTGCACTATTTGAAGTTCGTAGTAATTCATAATAAACATACCTGACCCAGAGAATGGAGGTTACCAAGAATTTTACATGATTTTACAATAAGTTTAGTTAAGTTTAAGTTAAGTAGCATAAATTTACCGAACTAGCACGCGTCTCACATTCGCATGCTGCAAGTACTCATTTATATTATATATATTTTATTTTTATACATATTCAAAGGAATTATCAAAAATTAAATGAATAAAAAGTGTCATGCGTGCCAAACCAGACAAGTTTTTAAGCATATCCTGCATTATTATCTAGTTAATCAAGGCATAAAACAATTTTTATAGGCATGAGCTGATTGCCGAACATGTATAATAAATTTATGTAAGAAAGTAAGAGAGTTACAATTCAAAATACATAAAACAAGATTTTTTTTTAAATTCGAAGCAATATTAAAGCATGGTGTCTAAGTTTTTAAGTTAAATATACGGGTATATATTTATTATTTTAGAGAACATACCGGCAATACTTCTTAGTACAGGACGACTCATTTTAAGCATGGATAAAAAAGTTGCGAATTCATTTTTCTTAAAGAAGTTATACATATTTAAGGAAACAATAAGGCACACACAAAAAGTATTACGTAAAGGGCAGCTATAGAATTAGCAATTAGCAACATAATGCTATAGCCCTACTGCAAAAAGGCATTTGCAGGTTAAACTTTACTGACAAGTAAGGTACTGTCAAATAGTTTTCAAGTGCAACCCATTTTATGAAAAAGAGACAATGTCTTATGTTATTCAATACCCTGCGTGGCACGTAGCCAGGGGAGTAGTTGTTTTGAGGATTTATGCATCTTGCCTTCATAAAAGTTAACGCTAGTGTTTGAGAACAGTGTTGAAGCAAATTGATTATATTTATACCTATATATATATATATATATATATATATATATATATATATATATATATATATATATATATATATATATATATATATATATATATATATAAAGGTACAACACTTAGAGAGTTCATTTGGCCTCTAACATAAATTTAGCAATCTTTGCAAACGCGGCTGGTTTTTCTCTCCGGACACGTGTTTCGGCTACCTCATAGCCATCATCAGCGGAGCTGTATAACCAGAAAGAAATGAAAAGCCCTCATAGTTGAGACAGTTAAGACCGTCTTAGAACTATGGATTCCAAGTCGTGATGGAATGCAGTTTGCAAAGATTTAATGCTATTTGACTGTGAAATACCGCAGTGTGCTGGTATTTGTTAGTGTGTCACGCCATCTGTGGTTTTAGGCCGCAAGTTGAAAGCCATTCTTTAATGCAAGCGCTCTCGCGTTGATTAAGGATGGTTCACCCTTCAAGTGTTACACGTTAGGTGTCATCCGGTGATGGCACATCTTAGGTGCTATTATAATCACCGGTTTGTCCATTATGTAGACCCTTTTTTCGACTTAACGAAGCTCTGACAAAAATGAGCAGTATCAAATTAGAAAAGATTTTTTTCCTCGGTATACCGAGGAAAAAAATCTTTTCTATATATATATATATATATATATATATATATATATATATATATATATATATATATATATATATATATATATATATATATATATATACAGCGTGTCTTCGGAAGTCCTTACCATATGGAAAAAGTTTTTATTATTGATTTTACGAAAAAAAGTGCCTCTCTAAAAAGTTCTGCATCGTGAGAAAATAGCATGTCCATTCAAAAATTTGATCTAGTACATACAGGGTGGCTCAAAAATATAAAAGTCCTAATACACGTGAAGCTAAAAAGACATAAAATCGTTATTTAAAGGTAAACTGCCACTGAAAATGTGCTAGAATTAACTTTTTTATGTTAGTAAATTAGGTTTGGAACATACAGGAGGTCCCAAAAATAAAATTATTATTTTATCGCCTTAGCAAAAAAAGTATATCTTCATAAAAAGTTCTACATTGTGAAAAAAGAGCATGGTTATTCAAAAATTTTATGTAGGACATACAGGTGGCAAAATAATTTAAATTTAAATTGCGACTTTCAGCTGTTTAAGCCACCCTGTATTGTCCTACATCAAGTTTATAAATAACCATGCTCTTTTTTTACAAGGTAGAACTTTTTATGAAGGTATACTTTTTTTGTAAAGTTGATAATAATTTTATTTTTGGGACTCCTGTATGTTCCAAACCTAATTCACTAACATACAAAAAGTTAACTCTAGTACATTTACAGTGGCAGTTTACCTTTAAATAACGATTTTGTGTCTTTTTAGCTTCACGTGGATTGAGACTTTTACATTTTTGAGCCAGCCTGTATGCCCAACATCAAAATTTGGAATGACGATGCTATTTTCTCATGATGCAGAACTTTTTTCATAAAATCAATAATAAAAATTTTTACCATATGGTAAGAACTTCCGAAGACACGCTGTATATATATATATATATATATATATATATATATATATATATATATATATATATATATATATATATATATATATATAGTTATATACAATTATCGACCGTACTATTTTATAAGAGAAGGAATAAGCGGGAATGCGGTCTGTTAAATAAATTAGTTACTCATTTCATTCTTAATCCTCTATATTTCGACTTGATTTAAGTCTTCATCAGGAGGTCACAGCTAAAAACACAACAGTGTTATAATTACCAAGTACTATGCTAATTTATTATTTTGTTATTCTTTATGTGAGGAATTATCAATTATATATAATACTAATTAACTAAGTTTTACTTACAATTACGAGTTAAAAGAAGTCACAAACACTCACAAAACGAAACATTTTAAAATTCCTTAACAATATGCATCAAAACAACTGCACACTACATATTAAAATCTGTTTCTGCATCCTATTTATGGTGGGCAAAAACAATATTTCACACAGCTCAAAAAAAATTAACAATCCAATTTATTCTTTTTTTCCCTTTTTTTCCCTTGCGTTCTATCTGTATACCAGGACATCTTCACAAGTTTAATTAAAACATTTGTCGATACATCCTACATACCAGGTCATTTGTAAAAATTGATGGCGAATTTCTTATTATTATAATTTTTAAGGAACGTAACTTAATTATTTTATAACATTTGTTATTTTTATTCTAAAATATTGCAGTAAATGACACTCAGCCCTTCTATATCGGATCTGGAATTCATTGTGTTTTTATTTTTATTTATGTGTCATCTCCAAGAAAAGTCTTTTTTTATAATTCGACTCATGGTCCAAGATTTTTGTGTTAGAATAATCAAATTGATGATCATAATCTTGGAAATGACATGCCAGGGCGCACGATCTCTTTCCAATTCGACTGTCACTTTTGTGTTGTGTTAGCCTCTGTTGGAGGCTTTGTGACGTCTGACCAATGTAACAAAGGTTACATCCAAGACATTCCACCTTGTAGACTACGTTCGTGTTGTGTAGTAGTGGAACTTTATCTTTCGTCTTCGTAAAAACCTGACCTACAGTGGTAGCGTTATATTTGGCAATTTTCACATTATCAACATCCGCAAGATTTTTTATTATATTATCAGTTAGTCCCGGAATGTAGGGTAGCCTTTTATACTTTACGGTCTGATGAAATTGATCTTCTGTAGGGCCATCGTAGAAATTTGTGTTATAAATAAGAGATTTAAGTAGCTTATTTGGATAACCGTTGTTTGAAAACATTTTAAATAATTTGCCCAGGTTTTCTTTAAGAAAGCGATTATCAGAAATATGTGTCACTCTGTTTTTCATAGCTATCACCGTGTTATGTTTCTGATTCATCGGATGATTAGAAAAATAATTGATATAACGCCCTGACGATGTTGGTTTTTGATACCAATTCAAAATAACTTCATTATTTTCACATCGAATCAATAAAGTATCCAAAAATGGTACGCTATTATTATTTTCTGTTTCTATAGTAAATTGGATATGATTGTTTATTGAATTAAATATCTTTAAAGTATCATCAATTTCATTCTTCGGTATCGCGGTCACCAAATCATCAACATACTTGTATAAAAAAGGTAGCGTAAAGGACAATTTTTCGGTGATCAATTCCAAGATATGGTCCATGACAATCTGAGCCAATATTGGGCTAATAGGAGAACCCATTGGCGTACCAAAAATTTGTTTGTAAAACTTATTATTAAATGAAAAATGACAGTTACAACACACGAATTTTAGTAATGTATGGAAATTTACTTGAGACAAAGTTGTGTGAGGCTGTATCGTATTCCAGTCAGTTCCTATTAATTCAAAAATAAGTTGTTCGGGTATATTGGTAAATAACGAGACAACGTCAAAAGAAACCAATACATAACCTTGAGGCAAAATTACTCTTTGCATCGAATTGACAAAAGAAAACGTATCGCGTATATTATATGTTGTTCTGTTAGCAAGTGCGTCAGCTAAAATATTCGATAAGAATTTGGAAAGATTATAGCCAGCTGCACCTATGCAACTTTCGATAGGCCTTAAGGGAATAGCAGGCTTATGCATTTTTGGTAAGCAATATAACTTGGGAATCACTGCGTTATAAACTGTAAGAAATTTTGACGTTTCATCATCAATTTGTTTTTTCGTTTTTAGTTCTTTTATTATTTTATTTAATGTCCTTTGATCACTAGAAGTAGGATCTTTGTTTAATTTTTTTTGTACGTGCTTTGGTCATCAAGCATAACATTAACTTTAGCAAGATAGTCACATTTATCCATTGCTACAGTACAACCTCCCTTATCTGCCTGCAAAATGTACAATTCCGGATTAGATTTTAAAAATTTTTTTGTTTTAAAGAATACCTTTTGAATTGGCGTAATTTTAGTAGAATTAGATTTAACAGTAAAATTAGTTATATTATTGGCGATACGCGCTCTAAGAATATTTTTACTATTTTCGGGGACGTCACTGATAATATCTTCAACATCAGCTAAAATTCCGTTAACGTTAACATGCTCCACTATAGGTGAGATACCGAACTTGGGCCCTAATGACAAAAAATCAGCAACATCCTGTGGTATATCTATATTAGAGACATTTTTGAACCATTTTTTATTATCTAAAAATAATATATCTCCCCGATAACAGTCCTCAAACAATTAAACTTTTTTATATTCTGACCCTTTACTTTATTAAAACTTCTATTAAAAGATAAATCTAACCTATGCGTATATTCATTCATAATATTCAGTGGAAGACTGGTATTTAGATCCTGTTTAATCTCAATTACTGAATTGTTAATTTTCTTTATCGCGTCATAACATACCTTAATTTCTAAATTTAAGTTCTTTTTACTTAACTTATCTATATGTCTGCGCATTGTATCCAATATTTTGCAGTTGTTGGTTTGTAGAAGCTGGTTCATGTTTTTTGTCGTATCCAATAAGTGTTTAGGCATTATGCCTGTTCTCCTACATTTCAAAAGAAAATGCTTTCTATTCAGAGTATTTGCTAACTTGATGTTGAACGTAGCCCATTTTTTCATCAACACTGTTGTGTTATTACCATAAGTAACGGCAATTTGTTGATAAAATCCCATCTGTTACAGTTATATACAATTATCGACCGTACTATTTTATAAGAGAAGGAATAAGCGGGAATGCGGTCTGTTAAATAAATTAGTTACTCATTTCATTCTTAATCCTCTATATTTCGACTTGATTTAAGTCTTCATCAGGAGGTCACAGCTAAAAACACAACAGTGTTATAATTACCAAGTATTATGCTAATTTATTATTTTGTTATTCTTTATGTGAGGAATTATCAATTATATATAATACTAATTAACTAAGTTTTACTTACAATTACGAGTTAAAAGAAGTCACAAACACTCACAAAACGAAACATTTTAAAATTCCTTAACAATATGCATCAAAACAACTGCACACTACATATTAAAATCTGTTTCTGCATCCTATTTATGGTGGGCAAAAACAATATTTCACACAGCTCAAAAAATATTATGAATGAATATACGCATAGGTTAGATTTATCTTTTAATAGAAGTTTTAATAAAGTAAAGGGTCAGAATATAAAAAAGTTTAATTGTTTGAGGGACAGTTATCGGGGAGATATATTATTTTTAGATAATAAAAAATGGTTCAAAAATGTCTCTAATATAGATATACCACAGGATGTTGCTGATTTTTTGTCATTAGGGCCCAAGTTCGGTATCTCACCTATAGTGGAGCATGTTAACGTTAACGGAATTTTAGCTGATGTTGAAGATATTATCAGTGACGTCCCCGAAAATAGTAAAAATATTCTTAGAGCGCGTATCGCCAATAATATAACTAATTTTACTGTTAAATCTAATTCTACTAAAATTACGCCAATTCAAAAGGTATTCTTTAAAACAAAAAAATTTTTAAAATCTAATCCGGAATTGTACATTTTGCAGGCAGATAAGGGAGGTTGTACTGTAGCAATGGATAAATGTGACTATCTTGCTAAAGTTAATGTTATGCTTGATGACCAAAGCACGTACAAAAAATTAAACAAAGATCCTACTTCTAGTGATCAAAGGACATTAAATAAAATAATAAAAGAACTAAAAACGAAAAAACAAATTGATGATGAAACGTCAAAATTTCTTACAGTTTATAACGCAGTGATTCCCAAGTTATATTGCTTACCAAAAATGCATAAGCCTGCTATTCCCTTAAGGCCTATCGTAAGTTGCATAGGTGCAGCTGGCTATAATCTTTCCAAATTCTTATCGAATATTTTAGCTGACGCACTTGCTAACAGAACAACATATAATATACGCGATACGTTTTCTTTTGTCAATTCGATGCAAAGAGTAATTTTGCCTCAAGGTTATGTATTGGTTTCTTTTGACGTTGTCTCGTTATTTACCAATATACCCGAACAACTTATTTTTGAATTAATAGGAACTCACTGGAATACGATACAGCCTCACACAACTTTGTCTCAAGTAAATTTCCATACATTACTAAAATTCGTGTGTTGTAACTGTCATTTTTCATTTAATAATAAGTTTTACAAACAAATTTTTGGTACGCCAATGGGTTCTCCTATTAGCCCAATATTGGCTCAGATTGTCATGGACCATATCTTGGAATTGATCACCGAAAAATTGTCCTTTACGCTACCTTTTTTATACAAGTATGTTGATGATTTGGTGACCGCGATACCGAAGAATGAAATTGATGATACTTTAAAGATATTTAATTCAATAAACAATCATATCCAATTTACTATAGAAACAGAAAATAATAATAGCGTACCATTTTTGGATACTTTATTGATTCGATGTGAAAATAATGAAGTTATTTTGAATTGGTATCAAAAACCAACATCGTCAGGGCGTTATATCAATTATTTTTCTAATCATCCGATGAATCAGAAACATAACACGGTGATAGCTATGAAAAACAGAGTGACACATATTTCTGATAATCGCTTTCTTAAAGAAAACCTGGGCAAATTATTTAAAATGTTTTCAAACAACGGTTATCCAAATAAGCTACTTAAATCTCTTATTTATAACACAAATTTCTACGATGGCCCTACAGAAGATCAATTTCATCAGACCGTAAAGTATAAAAGGCTACCCTACATTCCGGGACTAACTGATAATATAATAAAAAATCTTGCGGATGTTGATAATGTGAAAATTGCCAAATATAACGCTACCACTGTAGGTCAGGTTTTTACGAAGACGAAAGATAAAGTTCCACTACTACACAACACGAACGTAGTCTACAAGGTGGAATGTCTTGGATGTAACCTTTGTTACATTGGTCAGACGTCACAAAGCCTCCAACAGAGGCTAACACTACACAAAAGTGACAGTCGAATTGGAAAGAGATCGTGCGCCCTGGCATGTCATTTCCAAGATTATGATCATCAATTTGATTATTCTAACACAAAAATCTTGGACCATGAGTCGAATTATAAAAAAAGACTTTTCTTGGAGATGACACATATAAATAAAAATAAAAACACAATGAATTCCAGATCCGATATAGAAGGGCTGAGTGTCATTTACTGCAATATTTTAGAATAAAAATAACAAATGTTATAAAATAATTAAGTTACGTTCCTTAAAAATTATAATAATAAGAAATTCGCCATCAATTTTTACAAATGACCTGGTATGTAGGATGTATCGACAAATGTTTTAATTAAACTTGTGAAGATGTCCTGGTATACAGATAGAACGCAAGGGAAAAAAAGGGAAAAAAAGAATAAATTGGATTGTTAATTTTTTTGAGCTGTGTGAAATATTGTTTTTGCCCACCATAAATAGGATGCAGAAACAGATTTTAATATGTAGTGTGCAGTTGTTTTGATGCATATTGTTAAGGAATTTTAAAATGTTTCGTTTTGTGAGTGTTTGTGACTTCTTTTAACTCGTAATTGTAAGTAAAACTTAGTTAATTAGTATTATATATAATTGATAATTCCTCACATAAAGAATAACAAAATAATAAATTAGCATAATACTTGGTAATTATAACACTGTTGTGTTTTTAGCTGTGACCTCCTGATGAAGACTTAAATCAAGTCGAAATATAGAGGATTAAGAATGAAATGAGTAACTAATTTATTTAACAGACCGCATTCCCGCTTATTCCTTCTCTTATATATATATATATATATATATATATATATATATATATATATATATATATATATATATATATATATATATATATACATCCCGCTAACACTACTGCGTCTTTTCAAACAACAACCTTACTGCGTCTACTAGAAATACGGTACCTAGACGTAAACTCATTGAAGTATATCGGTTAAAAGCAAAAGACGATTTTGTATCTGGTTTTAAATTTAAATTATCTTTAACGGTTGCAAATTTGTATATTTGTACTTTGTTGCGTCCAAAATATATATTTTTTATTTCGCTAACCCTGCTGCACAATGCACATCTAGTGAATACATAAGGCGTTGTTGTCGGTTTTATTAAATTTCTGTTATTTGATGATGCTTTTACAAAACAGTAATAAAAGCATTTATACTCTATTTTTACATAATATTATCTTAGGAATAATTGTACTTATTCTAATAATATCGGGTAATTCTCAAAACTCGCTCGCCCTAATAACTTTTATAGTTTTTGTGATAAAGAAATGAAATTTGTTTACAGAATATAAGACATAAATATACATTGTTTGAGATAAAGAACAACTTTTAGTCACTTCTTGTTTGACCAGAACGGACCCCAACTTTTAACTATTAACTGGGACCCCCTATATATTTTTTACTATTTGGATTCTAGGTGATATTCTGAGTACAGCCATACCTCACTTGTCACTTTTGACGTCAAATAATTTTTTTACAAAAAAAGACAGAGTGCTGTGATTTAACTTAAATCTTTACGTCCAGATTCACCAAGAAAGTTTAAGATTTAGCACTGGTTTAAATTAAGATCTTATAGTTGATCAGTTATGTTTTGACAGGTTTTTGTCCTATCCTTGTCATTAAAAACTTGTGAATTATTGTGATATTTCAGCGATTTACTTGGTTTCCAAATGATTTTCATCTTGGAACGAGTTGCCGTAATGAATTTAGTTCTATTATTGTTGAAAGTACGTAATAAAATTGTACTTTTCCTGATAAATTTGCGAAAAAGCTCTGAAATAAGTTCCTAGAATAAAACTTAGTTGTCTTATTCTTACACTTGTCAGTTTAAAACTTTTGATTGTCAAATTAGACCGGACTAGCATTGGAGAATCTGGCTGTTAATTTTTGTTCAGAAGCTTGGGAAAAATACAACTTTCATCATTTATTGTACACAGTACACAGTATTTTTACGTGCAAATGCTTTAAATTTGTATTTTTCAGTGTAATTCTTGTTTTTAAATGGGAATAGAGAGGCTTATTAGATTACAACAAGAAATCATTTGAATACTTAAACACTCATATAATAAAAACAGCTTGTGTTATTTCTTATAAAAAATGGAAAACTAAATCGATTTAATAATCTGGTATAATATAATCAGGCGCAACCCGTGAGTTTTTTTACAGGTGGGGCAAATTTTGTTGGCAACTAGTCATACCAACATAACAAGCAAAATACACTTTTTTAATTAAGGTTTTTTCAATAATGTGTCTAGTTCTGCAAAGAAATTATTTACCTACAAAAAATAAACACTGCAAAAACATAAAATTCTAAAATTTTATATTTGCTGCGACTTTTTTTAAATTACAAGCAAAGCAAACAGTTTCTTTTCTTGCACTTTACACTGTTAAAGCCATTGTTCACACAAGTACTCAAGTACTAGTATAGTAGTACTACATTACTACACAAAGTACATAACACAAATATCAAATAATATCCAAAAATATATTACACAACAAAATTAGAAAAGTCCGGCGCGACGTAATGAAATGTAAACAAAACTTTATGCAAATACGCGTATATTAGATAATTACTAATTAGGTTTTCTTTGTCTAATTCAAATGTTTTGCAATAATGTATTTCGTGGTTTAGTATTTCCATAGTGGCATAGATTAGGGTTTGTTCGGGACAAGCCTAGAACTGGTCGGCGGCGTCGCCGGCCACGCACGCGCTGAAAGCGGTATTACTGGTGGGCCCTCGACAAATTTTGTCTCTTTTTGATTTCCTAAAGCGTATATGTTTGTTTCTTTCTTAGTTTTAATGGATTTATATAGTCCCTATACCCAGTGGCGGCTGGTGAAATTTCGAAGTTGTATATCTCTGTTCCTACTTACAAGACCCGGGCCAGATTTAGTGGTTTTCATAGTGAACCCACTGGGAATGTTTTGGTAAAGAAAAAAAAAACATTTTGTAATTTGCGAAAAAAAGTTGAATTTTGAGTGTGCCCCTCCTAAGAAAAAAATGAACACGTCTAGGTATTTTATTTATTATTTTTCTATACAAATTTTACATCATTTTGTCGACAGTTTTTAAATTTTGAGGGAAAAAATGTGTTAGTAGAAAGTTATAGTCATTTGAATTTTTTTGAAGCCTAAAATATAATTAAAAAAAAAATTCTAATGACTATAACTTTCTACTAACACATTTTTTTCTCTCAAAATTTAAAAACTGCCGACAAAATGATGTAAAATTTGTTTAGAAAATATAATAAATAAAATACCTAGGCGTGTTCATTTTTTTCTTAGGAGGGGCACACTCAAAATTAAACTTTTTTCGCAAATTACAAACTGTTTTTTTTTTCTTTACCAAAACATTCCCAGTGGGCTCAGTAGTAAAACCCCTAAATTTGGTACTGGTCCTGTAACTAGGAACAGAGATATACAACTTTGAAATTTCACCAGCCGCCACTGCCTATACCCTTATGAAGCCAATTTAAAACACGGCCGAGCCCGGAGCAAGCTTGGCTTTATTCTTTACTGGGGAGCTTTCGCACAGAACCTGAACTTTTTAAAATATAAGATAATTTATTTTTTGGTTGGTGGATCGTTAAAAATTAATTTAGGTGAACCATTGACCAAATCACCTAATGGACGAGCCTCGCCTAATAATAATCTAGGTATCCATAGGAATGACGGTACAGTATTAAAATAAATATTAATGCTAACGTGGCTTTGAAAATAACGAATATCGTGAAAATCAAAAACAAAAAAAAAATAAAACCATTTTTTTCGCCCCTTTTTAAGGAATGTTTCAACCCTTTAATGGTCGAAATTGTCATTGGAAACAACCCTCCACAACTTCCCACTCCATTTCCCATCGAAAACAAAAAAAAATCGCCCTTTTAAAGGGTTGTTTCCACCCTTTAATTATCGAAATTGTCATTGGAAACAACCCTCCAAAACTCCCTACTCCGTTTCCCATCGAAAATAAAAACAATTAAATAATTCTTTTTCGCTCCTTTAGTTTCCGCCCTTTAATAGTCGAAGTTGTCATTGGAAACAACCATCCACAACTACCCACTCCATTTCAGATCAAAAACAAAAAACATAAATCCATTTTTTCGCCCTTTTTTAAGGAATGTTTCAACCCTTTAATAGTCAAAATTGTCATTGAACAACCCTAAACAACTTCACACTCCATTTCCCATCGAAAAAAAATTCGCCCCTTTAAAGGGTTGTTTCCACCCTTTAAAGGTCGAAATTGTCATTGGAAACAACCCTCCACAACTCCCTACTCCTTTTCCTATCGAAAATAAAAAAAAATTAAATAATTCTTTTTCGCCCATTTAAAGGGTTGTTTCCACCCTTTAATGGTCGAAATTGTCATTGGAAACAACCCTCCACAACTTCCCACTCCATTTCCCATCGAAAAAAAAAATTCGCCCCTTTAAAGGGTTGTTTCCACCCTTTAATGGTCGAAATTGTCATTAGAAACAACCCTCCACAACTTCCCACTCCATTTCCCATCGAAAAAAAATTCGCCCCTTTAAAGGGTTGTTTCCACCCCTTAATGGTCGAAATTGTCATTGGAAACAACCCTCCACAACTTCCCACTCCATTTCCCATCGAAAAAAAATTCGCCCCTTTAAAGGGTTGTTTCCACCCTTTAATGGTCGAAATTGTCTTTAGAAACAACCCTCCACAACTTCCCACTCCCCCGAAAAAATATTCGCCCTTTTAAAGGGTTGTTTCCACCCTTTAATGGTCGAAATTGTCATTAGAAACAACCCTCCACAACTTCCCACTCCATGTCCCATCGAAAAAAAATTCGCCCCTTTAAAGGGTTGTTTCCACCCTTTAATGGTCGAAATTGTCATTGGAAACAACCCTCCACAACTCCCTACTCCATTTCCCATCGAAAATAAAAAACTATAAATAATTCTTTTTCGTCCCTTTAAAGGGTTGTTTCCACCCTTTAATAGTCAAGTTGTCATTGGAAACAACCATCCACAACCACCCACTCAATTTCAGATCAAAAACAAAAAAAAAATCCATTTTTTTCGGCCTTTTCTAAGGAATGTTTCAAGCCTTTAATGGTCGAAATTGTCATTAGAAACAACCCTCCACAACTTCCCACTCCATTTCCCATCGAAAACAAAAAAAAATTCGCCTCTCTAAAGGGTTGTTTCCACCCTTTAATGGTCGAAATTGTCATTGGAAATAACCCTCCACAACTCCCTACTCCATTTCCCATCGAAAATAAAAAAGTTAAATAATTATTTTTCGCCCCTTTAAAGGGTTGTTTCCACCCTTTAATAGTCGAAGTTGTCATTGGAAACAACCATCTACAACTACCCACTCGATTTCAGATCAAAAACAAAAAAACAATAAACCATTTTTTCACCCCTTTGAAGGGTGGTTTACGTAACGGGGTTAGATTTTGCCCAACTCGCGGGCAAAGTCCCCCATGATTTTCCTCGCGAAAATCCCATTCCAATGACTCTCCACACGCCTATACTCGGAAAAAACAGAAAAGGGGTGTTTTTTACGATACACATAATTTTTTATTTCACCCTAAAAATATTGATTTAAAAAAATTATTTTAAATAGAATTAAGAATAAATTTACTCACCGGTTTAAGTGATGACATTATTTTATCTCTTCTTGCCCTAGACATCTTGTTAAAAACCTTAACAATACCACAAAATAAAATATAAATACATAAATTGCACCTGCACCTCTTCAAGCTGAGGGCCAAAAACATATTTAAAGTTGAAATCAAATTTATTAACCGCTACAACAAAGGATGCATTGTTGCCGCGTCTGGAGACGCAACATGGTACTTTACCAATAAAATCGGTAAAAAATATACGAATATATACATTCCGTACAAAGATGATCGGCCCTCTATAAGGAGTTAACGTGAACTAAAAATATACATTTTCATTTACAAGAAGCATAATGCTGCGTCCACATTTTTTTTTTTTGGAACTTTAATTATTCATGAGTTATAAATGTAAATAATTTCAGTAGGATACCAAAAGTGAGAGGGGAAAAATACTTTATTGTGCTATTTTTAAATATCACCTATATTGATCAGGGAGCAAAATAGCACAGGATAACAATACTGCGTCCAGTATACGGACGTAGTATTATCCAGGACGCAGCAATGTATGGTAGAAGGCCCATGCATGGACGCAACATTGTTTGTGGGATATATATATATATATATATATATATATATATATATATATATATATATATATATATATATATATATATATATATATGGATTCCACCTTTAGGAAGCCAAACACGCTATATTGGACCTAGTATGCGAAGCCCGATACCGACTTGGGAAGCCCGATTTCGGGCTTCGTAATTTTTCAGTGCTTTTTATAAAAATCACGTAATTAGCGCTATCTTTTTGCATTACGAGTAAGTGCATTAGGTTGCATATCGGTTCAGGCTTCCTATGACTGCCGCGGCTTTGTTAAAAGTACAATAGGTGACTCTATAAATGCAATTTCCTATCCGAAGCCCGGGCTGTTTAGGGTTGTTTGATTCCTAAAAATATACACTTGTAGTTCATGGTAACTGCCACCAGTTGGCGGTCCGGAAAATGTATATACACTTCGGGAATACTACGCATGTTACGAAGCCGAAGATGTTCGATCGATTAACAGAAGCCCGGAAGTTTGGCAACGTTTATTTTAATAAAAATACTTATTAAATTCAAACTATTTAGGTTTATGTTGTAGTTTATACAGGGTGTTTTACCAAAACTGGTCCGATTGAAATCTTAAAAACAAAAGAATAAAAATCTTAAAATTGGATTGATTGTTGAAAAGGTAATTTATGTCTATCGTGCATGTATGTATGCAAAATAAAATAATAAATGCACTAGATGTATTTATTTATTTTAAAATGAACGTGCAGTGCAGTGTTTACATGTCTTACAAATCTGTTATAAATGTGATAGGTATTGATTTTAGACAAAAAATCTTTAAATATTGAAATTAGTGAAATATCGGATCTTAACTGTATTCAAGGTGTTAATTCAAGAGACGACTACAAAATCTACGAAGCATTCCTCAAGAGGTGCAATGGTAAAAATCTTCCTTTTAGCCATGTTTCTTTGGGTTTCATATTTATCGAGTCGAATCAGATCAGTTTAAAGTTATATCACGTGTTGAGGAATGCCTGATTTTGCACTCGCCTGCAATAGTATTTACACTATTTCGGCCATTAAAAATGCCTGTTTGCTCAGATTTGCTTAGGTTTATTGTTTTGTTGTTTATGTTATTATTATTCGTCGCACTCTTTATTCCTGGTTATTTCCCGATATATCGGATGCCACCGATGCTGTTGATGGACAATATTCAGATTCTGAGGATTCAAAATCTGAGAAGTCTGAATAACTGTCTAGGCTGGTCACTTGCCAAAAACATTAGTCAGAACTTCTGTCGAAGCACTTTTCCTCCCCTGACCTCTGACAACGAAGTTATCTCCACCTCTGAAGGGAAAGCAGAACTATTCGCCAAACAATTCGCTGCCAATTCCACCCTGATCCCACCTCCCCCCAATTTCGCTCTTCCAACCGCTAAGTCTGTACCCCACAAAATGCCCGACATAATACTTAAGGTCAAACAAGTTCAAAAAATTCTTCTATCCCTTGACACCAAAAAGTCCTCTGGTCTGGATGGCATAATAGCAATTGTTCTAAAAAAATGCGCTCCAGAACTTGCACCCATCTTAACTCGTCTTTCCCAGATCTCAGATTCTCAACATCTTATGGCAAGGGTATCTTCCCAGATAGCTGGAAGACTGCTCGTGTGCAGCCTGTCCCGAAGAAAGTCCCTTCCATCCAATTATAGAACTATCTCTCTTCTCTCCGTTGTCCGTGCAAAGTTATGGAGAAAGTAATCAACTTGCAAATTCGAAAATATCTAGAAAAACACAAAATCATCTATGACAGACAGTACGGATTTCGTCACAAAAGATCCACAGCTGATCTCCTTAGCTTTGTCACACATAACTGGAACAAGTCTCTTAAATTTCATGGCGAATCTGAGATTGTTGCTCTCGATATTTCCAAGACCTTTGACCAAGTGTGGCATGACGCACTCCTCAACAACCTACCTTCTTAGGGTCTTCCTACCAAACTATGTACCTTGATCGGCAGCTTCCTCTCTAATCGGCGCATATCTGTTGTGGTTGACGGTCACTCATCTAACTTCCATCCTATCAATGCTGGTGTCCCCCAAGGCTCAGTCCTGGTACCAACCCTATTTCTTCTTCACATTAATGAGCTGCTCTCTTCAACTACTAATCCCATCCACAGTTATGCTGACGATAGTACTCTTCACTCCAATATTCATTTTTCGAGACAAGTTTCGAATCAGGACTTGAATAATAGACGCAGATCTATGTACCTATCCCTTTCCCAAGATGTTCAATTAATCGTAGACTGGGGTGCCAAGAACCTTGTTCAGTTCAACGCCTCCAAAACCCAGTCTTGCTCCCTCTCACGCAAAAAATCTGGCAACGCTTACCCCATCCACATGAATGGCCAAGCCCTACAAAACAACGAAACATTCGATCTCGTTGGCGTCGCTTTCGAACATGATCTCAGCGGGCACAACCACATTACTTCAGTAGCCACATCGGCAGCTAAAAAGCATGGTTTTCTCTTTCGAGCCAGAAAATACTTCTCCCCTTCCAACTTATACACTCTCTATGTTTCCCAAATAAGACCTAACCTAGAGTACTGTTCCCACATCTGGGGAGCGGCATCACCTTCGACATTTAAGATCCTTGATTCTATCCAAAAGAGAGTCATTGGACTTATCAATGACCCAGCCCTCACGAGAAAATTTCCTTCTCTCGCTCATCGCCGCGCTGTAGGGGATTTATCTCTTTTCTACCGCTACTTCCACGGATTTTGCTCTGAAGAACTAGCCGGTATTATTCCCCCCTTAAATGTCCGTAACAGAACAACAAGAGGCGCGTTACGTATGCGTCCCTTTACTGTCCAGCTACAAAAGCCTAGAACAGACCACTTCTCTCGCTCATTCATACCTAGGGTCTCCAGAATATGGAACAAATTGCCTGCAGATGTTTTCCCTTCCCGTCCTAACCTCCAATCCTTCAAATCCCATGTCAATAGACTACATTTCCCTTCTCTTCAGACACCCACGGTACGTTAGTACTTAGGCTTGAAGTCTACGTGGGATGTCTTAGATAAAAAAAGGACTATTGATTTCAGAAGTATTCTCTCTATATAATTTTGTAAATCATTAGAGTTAAAGATATTTTTAGTTCTGCTGGTCATTGGCGCAATATACGCAGCTCGGAGTACGTTTTCACCTTGAAAGTTTTGGTTGGTCATAGCTGCAATATCGTTATTTGAATTATCAAAAGGTGTGTTTTCGTCTTGAAGGTTTTGTCCAATATTGGGTGTTTTCTTCTTGAAGGATATAGTTTACATCTTCATCAATTTGACTGGGCATTGGTGCAATATAATCACTGGTATTTTCTGGAGACGGATTTTCGTTTTAAAGATTTTGACTGGTCATTGGTGAAATACAATCTTTGGTATTATCAGGGAGGACATTTTTATCTTGTTTAGTTTTGCTGATCATTGGAGCAGTATAATCGTTGACAATACAAAGGAGTATGTTGTCACCTTGAAAGTTTTGGATACCTGCAATATCGTTATTTGAATTATCAGAAGGTGTGTTTTCGTCTTCAAGGTTTTGTCCAATGTTGGGTGAAATGAGACAAACCTTTACTGTACTTTAGGCTTTAATTAGCAGAAAGCATTCATATAAATTATGACAAGTAATAGCATAAAATGACAAACTACTAAAAGTACCAGTAGTACTGGTAACAAGGTAATTATTAATATACATAGAAAGTTCGAAATCATATTACATTCTCCCTTGGGTTAATTTCAATTATAATCTTTTAAGTAAGCTGGGGGATTGCGTTTTCTTGAGGATTGACGAACTTTATTTGCAAAATTCTTAACAGTAGCTTCGTGAACAGCGGGGGGATCTTCTTCTTGCGGCTGAATAATTATCTCCGAAGTGCTAGGTCTCGGGTCATCAAAAGTGTTTACATCTTGCCCAACAGGATCTGGATGGCCTTGTTCATCATTTCTAGACTCAATAGTATCAGCCTCGATTAATGGAATAATGGGATTCGTATCAGTAACAGGGTCAGAATTGTCGGGGTTGATTAAACTTAAATCTCCCCTTGGTGCCAAATGTTTTATGGAAACTGTAGATTCCTTCCCATTTTCATAACGAATTACTGCATACTCTGGATTTGCCTCCACCAGTTCCACTTCTTCAACTAGGGGATCATATTTGCTATGCCGGACATGTTTCTTAAGGAGTACTTTTTGTTTAGGAGTTAACCAAGAAGGTATGGAAGTACCACTAGTCGATCTTCTTTGATAACAAAATAACCTTTCATGTGGCGTACAGTTAGTTGATGTACACAGCAGGGAACGTATAGAGTGTAAAGCATCAGGTAAAACTAGTTCCCACTGTGTCACTTTTAAATTTCGAGTTTTAAGTGCTAAATTTACAGCATTCCAAATTATTCCATTATATCTTTCTACTTGTCCGTTTCCTTCTGGGTTGTATGGAGTAGTCCGGCTATGGGCTATCCCACGAGACCGAAGATAGGCCACTATTTCATGGGACATAAAAGAAGTTCCTCGGTCTGAATGAATATAAGCTGGCATACCAAAAGTAGTGAACAGCTGGTCTAGGCATTCTATGACAGTAGAACTAGTCATATCTGAACAAGGAAATGCAAAAGGAAACCTAGAATATTCGTCCACAATTGTTAATAAATATTTATGATTTGTAGCACTGGGCAAAGGTCCTTTAAAATCAATATTTAAACGTTCAAATGCGGATGTGGCTTTTATTAAGTGACCACTATGATTTTTGCAAAATTTTGGCTTCACTTCCGCACATATGGGGCATGCTGCTGTCATTTTCTTGACATCTTCGATAGAAAATGGTAAGTTGCGGACACGAACAAAATGATACATTCTTGTAATGCCCGGGTGACATAGAGACTTATGAAGTTCATATAATTTGTTAGTGGTACTTGCTCCACATATCCTTGATAAAGCGTCAGCAACTATGTTTTCTCTTCCAGGCCGATAAACGATATCATAGTTGAAACAAGATAATTCCAAACGCCATCGCATGATTTTTTCATTTTTAATTTTGCTTGATTGTTTAGCATGAAACATAAAGGATACTGCTTCTTGGTCAGTTACTAATTTAAAGTGGCGTCCCATGAGGAAATGTCTCCATTTTCGAAGTGCCTCTACACAGGCGTATGCTTCTTTTTCGACAGAAGAGTGTCTTCGCTCAGTTTCGGATAAAGTCCTCGAAAAAAAAGCTACAGGCCTTCCAGACTGACTTAAAGTAGCAGCTATACAATAGTCGGAGGCGTCTGTTTCTACAATCAATGAAGCATTATCATCAATAGTCCAAAGTAAGGAATTGGCAACATCTTTTTTTAAAATTTCGAAATCTTGAACTTGGCTTTGTGTTAAAGGAAATTTATTACAATTTACAAGGCTTCTGATTTTATCGGAGAATTTATGGATCCATTTTGAATAGTGAGACAGCATTCCAACTATTCTGCGGAGTTCAGCAGCATTACATGGTACTGGTAAATGTAGGAGAGGTTGAAGTCTGTCTGGATCTGGTTTTAATGTCCCGTTTTCAATAGTATAGCCCAGCAGATTGATAGAATTCTTGTTATACTGGCACTTGTTTTGATTTAGGGTTAATCCAAATTTTTTTTATGGTATTTAGAAATTTTTCTAGGTTGATGTCGTGATTTTCTTGGTTCTCTCCACAAACAGTTACATCGTCTAGGTAAGCAAAAGCGCCGATCAAATTTTCTTTTGAAATAATAGAATCAATTGTTCTTTGGAAACAGGACACACCATTCGTTACACCAAAAGGTATTCTGCGAAACTGATAAAGACTTCCCCCTGCTTCGAAAGCCGTAAATGGTTTATCATGGTCCCTAATTGGTATCTGATGATAGGCACTTTTAAGATCTATAGTGCTAAACACCTTATACTTTGCTACTTTTGATACAATATTTTCTATGTTGGGTAAAGGATATGCATCTAATTGAGTGAATTTGTTTATTGTTTGTGAGTAGTCGATAACCATTCGACGTTTGTGATGTTCACTTTGCGCAACTAACACCTGTGCTCGCCATGGTGAGGTACTTTCTTCAATAATATTTTCTTCTAAAAGCCTTTTAACTTCTTGCTGAATAAATTTTTCATCTTCGTTTGAGTGCCGGCGTGACTTAGTTGCTATAGGTTTACAGTTTTTTGTTATATTTGAAAACAAAAGGGGTGGTTCTATTTTTGCTTCAGCAAGACAACAAATTGATAATGGCGGTTTTGAGCCACCAAAAGTCATATCAACTCTAATATGTTGCTTCATTATGTCATGACCAATAATTATATCGGTGCATAGTTTGGAGAGAACAGATATTTTAAAATTTTTATATTCTGCAGTAGGTAATATTAAATTTATTATGCAGTACCCTTTTAGAGGTGAAGAACAAGAGGTGGTTGCCATAGAAACTTGACCATGAGTTGGATACATTTTTATTTTGTTAGACAAGACGAAATCGTAGTCTAAAAAACTGTCTGAGCTTCCAGTATCTATGAGAGCATTTGCAGGTGTACCATTTACTTCTGCTTTAACCAGTGCTTGTGATAAACAGTAGGGTATTGGTCGTGATGCAGAAGCGATGAAATGTGTTGAGGCTGATGTTGATTTAGAGTATTTTGACTTCATGCATACCTTTGCGAAATGTCCAAGTTTCTGACAGTTGGTGCAGGTTACGTTTCGAGCTGGACATTTAATGCGGCGATGCCTGGAGTTTCCACAAAAATAACAACGCTGTAATGAGGCAGCTGCAGATGTAGTTGGGTTTGTGTGAGATTCATCGACTATTTCACCGGGACAAGCGGCATTTAATCGGCTAAAGTAGACGTCTGACTGCTTTCTCGCTTCTTCTAGGGCTCGAGACTGAGTAATAGCATCTTCTAAATTAAGAGTATTATTTTCCAAAAGACGCTGACGGATTTCAATTTTTAATAATCCACCTATAAAAGCATCGCGAATAAAATCATTTTTATTTTGATCTGCAGTGACCGATTTAAAATTGCAATTTTTGCTTAATACCTTTAAAGCTTGGACAGATTGATCTATACTTTCTGTAGGCTGCTGTTTTCTTGTGGCTAACATATATCTCGCAAAAACCTCATTAACTGGTTTAACATACAAATCTTCTAAAATTTTGGTAGCTTGTTCGAATTTGTCACAGTCGCTGATATATTCGTAGACACTATGTGATACAAAGTTAGTGAGGAGCTTTAGTTTCGCATTATCATCGAGTTTATTATCTTTATCACTTGTTTTTAAGAAATTCTTGAAAGTTTTAAGCCAGTGTTTCCACTCCTTTGCTGATGAGACCTCATGTGGATCTGCTTCAAATCGCTCCGGCTTCAAAAACTTATCCATATATATTTCTGCTAATTAAATTGAAATGAGACAAACCTTTACTGTACTTTAGGCTTTAATTAGCAGAAAGCATTCATATAAATTATGACAAGTAATAGCATAAAATGACAAACTACTAAAAGTACCAGTAGTACTGGTAACAAGGTAATTATTAATATACATAGAAAGTTCGAAATCATATTACATTGGGTGTATTTTCTTCTTGAAGGTTATGGTTTATATCTTCATTAATTTGACTGGGGATTGGTGCAATATAATCACTGGTATTTCCTGGAGGTGGATTTTCGTTGGTCATCGGTGCAAAGTCATTATTTGAATTATCACAAGGTGTGCTTTCGTCTTGAAGGTTTTGTCCAATATTACGTGCATTTCCTTCTTGACATCTACGGCTTACGTCTTCATTAATTTGACTGAGTATTGGTGCAATATAATCAGTGGTACATGTGTGTACTGGTGGTGGATTTTCGTTTTGAAGGTTTTGGCTGGTCATTGGTGAACTACTAAGTTCAAGTTCTTTGGTATTATCAGGGAGGGCATTTTCATCTTGTTTATTCATTGCGGTGGTAAAATCCTGGTTGTTAATAGCGTTAAAATCAAAATCATCCGCACCAAAACTCCATACAAATAGTTTTTCTAAAAATATGCGTTCTAAAGAAAAAAGTATATAGAAATAAGTAATGGTTAATAAACTTCCCCTGACTACTCCTTAATTAGTAGCAAAATTGGTACGGGTTTAGGAGTTGAAGATATCAAAAAGATGCACCTAAAATTCCGTTTTAATTTTTTTCCTAATATTTTGAATGCGGTTGCAACACATTTATCGTTTGATATTTGATTGATAGGGTCCTTCCAGACATTCGCCTAAATTAGTAGCATAAATCACTTGTCAAACGATAAATATGCAACCTGGTCCAAAATCAAAGAAAAAAAATAAAGACAGATTTTTTGGTGCATTTTTGAATATTTTCAACTCCTAACCCGCGCCGATTTTGCTTCTAATTTAAGTAGTCAGGAAACGTCTATAAACCATTATTTCTGTCTAACTTTGTCCTTAAATCATGTTTAAAAAAACGGCTTCACGGCTTCACGGACATTTATATTACTAAAACTTACCTGTTCGTCATTAGATTTAGGTGAAGCTATTCCCGGGCCAGCTGCACGAAGAGTGTCAGTGAGAGAAATCACAGTCAATTCTTCTGAAACAACCGCCAAACTTACTTTCAACTGCCCGCGCCAATTGAACTATCATTTGGTACGCGTAAAATACAATAAAATATCGATTTTTGACCACCATTTCTTCAAAAACTGTAAACTTTAGGATAAACTGTAAAGAAGTATTCAGAATTCTAAGTTAAATTCGAAAATCGAATAAAATATAGAGCGTTCCATTAAAAAAAAAGTTCCTGTCGTTTTCAGAAAAACGGTAAGCCTGACAACAATGCGGAATTCACCACTGGATCGGGTGTAATTTCGTACCTAAATGTACAAAATTTCATAAAAATCCGATAACGGTTTGCAAGATATTTCGAGGTTTACATACTTTTGTTACACACTATAGAATGTGAATATAAGACTACAAATAATGCAAGTATTTATGTAATGGTAAACACATGTCAATATTGCTGGGCGGTTTATAATCGGCAAGATATAAATAAACTTATATTTATTTGAAAAAATTGAATTCAGGAATAATATTCATAATGTTAATACTAGAAATCAGAACGCAATAGAAATACCTAAACATCATACTGAAAAATATAAGTCTTCGTTTAAATATACCTCTTCTGTAATTTATAATAATATTCCTTCTAGTCTGAGGGGCTTAAGCTATATAACTTTCAAAAAAAATATAAAAAATTATTTAGTAAGGGTAGGATTGGAAGAATGATTTTTTATAAATCAAAACCCTACCTATTTATGCCAACTAGTATACTACTGTCATTTTTTGGTTTTCTTTTTTAGTTTATCATTTTTATATTTATATTTTTAATTGTTTTATTGGCATAAATAAACATCTTTATTATTATTATTATTATATATTCGCCTACGGGCTTCGTACAATCGGCGTACTTACTACGGTATAAATTAAATGTTGTCTGAAACTCTGGCAACATTGTCGGGCTTCATATAATATGAGTGCTCTAAACATTGCAAACTCATATATATATATATATATATATATATATATATATATATATATATATATATATATATATATATATATATATATATATATCTGGGCTTCGTAACACCCGAGAATATCGACAACACCAAAATCCCCTTACCCCGCAATCCTCTGTGGGCTGTAGTGGGCTTCGTAACATGCGCCATCCATATATATATATATATATATATATATATATATATATATATATATATATATATATATATATATATATATAGGGTGTCCGGTAAGTATATGGCATACTCTCGGGAGCGAATAGGGGAGGTCAAAATATCCCTAATTTGCCATATAAAAAACATTCCTAAAGTGCCCCTCGGAGATACAGAGCCCCAAAGGGGTACTCAACGATTTACTTTTTTGGCTCTAACTTTTGAACCGACTTGTATAATTTAATGAAATTTTAGTATTTTATGTTGGCCATAAAGACTCATAAAACCATACTATAGTAAATGTTTGACATCGTCAGGGAAGTCAGGAACGGACTTGCCACCACACTCTTTGGGCCAAATTTTTGACAGGTATCATTTTACAGAGCTGAAAACTGATTTTTTAAATACTTTGGTCATTCCTCTTTAAAAAGGGTACTCTACATTTGTTTCGATAAAATTAGCCGTTTTCGAAAAAATTAAGTTTTTGTATAACACGTTATTGAAATAATTTTATCAGAATACTACAATAAAACACCAGTCGTTTTTATTTCGTTAACAATGTGTTATTGGCAACACTTTTCAAAATAAGAAATATGCACATATTGTTTTTATTGCATAAATCGTTTAAGGAAGTCATTACAAACCAAAAAAAATATTTTGAAGAAAATTACTAGGATAATTTAGCTACAAAAACTGTTTACTTTTCGGTATAATTTATTACAATTTAAAAAGCAGCCACATTTGTCCTTGAAAAGTGACGCCAGGAGATCAGCAAAAATCTACATGTTAACGTAAAGCTTAACCCAAAGTCGAACAGATTTGATTTTCTCGAAAACAGTCATAGGGAGAGAAATCGAATTTTTTGGGTTGATAGAGGAATAGTTCAACTAGCTTTGGTAAAAAATTCAGTTATACAGGATGTTTCGTTTCGGAGCTATTAATCGTTAAAGTAGAAATTTCCGCGATTTCCGTTGAAATCGGGTACAGGTCGCAAATGTGAATTAAATCGATGTAAATTTTCGGAGGTTGTAGAGGACCCGGAGCTTCAGAACTCCACTGAAACTGGTGAGGATCAGAAAATGGCAAGTAATTCTTTTGAATTTTTTTAGGTCGAAAAATGCCATTTCCTGACCCCTCTTTGGTACCTAATAACTCAAAAACAACACGCCAGATCGAAAAACGGATTTACAACGGAAACTTTAAAATTTCAAATACTTTTTTTGCAATACACTTACCTAAACCTAAAATCACTAGAAAATGGAAATATTTGGAAAAAAATCTGGAAATTTAGATTTTTGACCCAAATACTTCACGGTTTTTAATTTTTTGTGGGGTCAAAATGGTTCAAATTAAAATCCCATATACTTCATCGGAAAGAGCTCGTCAAAGTGTGTTATCCATACTTTGTAATCTCTCCATTCTCTATAGGAAGGGAGCAACCGCCGATTAAATTTCGATTTTTTTACTTTTTGTGCCCTAGACATCGGTACATTTGAATCACTCTGTATTTTTTCCCCAATTTTTCAACACAATCTTATAAGGGGATAATCACACTGTAAAATGAATACCGAATGGATCATCCAGGAGCGTATTTAGGGGGTAAAAATTGGATTTTCTTGATTTTTTCCGACAAATCCTATTTTTAACCGACATTATTCCACACTATTTACCCTATTTAGTGATTATTTTTGGGTTTATTTTATCCATTAAATTATCTAAGAATACCTCCTACTAATTTAAATCGCTTATTTTTTCGGTAAAGTTATAAATAAAAAGGTTTATTTGCATCGGGGACATCTAAAATTTGAAAATTTTTGAATTTTCCAAGATTGTCATGAAAATAAAGAATTGCAGTTTATTTACTTGAAATTATTAAGATATGTCAAAAATGCCAATGTTTGTTGCAAAATTGAAAGGTTCCTGGACCGATTTCGGCTTAAAGTATACATGAATAAGATTTTAGGAACCTTCTACTTTAAGTGCAGGGATATTTCACTGGATGAGTTACACATTAAATGCCATTTTTATTGAGTTTTCGATGACTCTACAACACTGGAATTCGCCATGTACTCATGATGAGTCATAAGTTCAGTTTGACGACAGCCAATGGGATCACGTTTTACAAGTTTCGAAATTCGCGAGAAAATTTGCAATTTAAATCCTTTTTTTTTGTTAATAAAGACCAAAATAAATGGATAACAGCAACCGCCATGAACATTTAATTTATGTAGAGAATATAAAAAAACACATTTCAGATTTATTTGGGTTATATGCATATTCCCTATTGTCTGACTGATTATACAAGAATTAAGTAATAGAGCATTATTCCTACAGCGAATATGCTGACATGCATCTAATTTATGGACAAGCACTTGGCAATTGTGTGGAGGCAAGAAGAATTTATTCTGGTACATTTCCAAATCGACGTTTACCGCACCGAAGAACTTTTGAAAGGGTGGATCGTAGCTTAAGAGAAACAGGTAAAATGTCAAGTGAAAAAAAAATGCTAAAAGTAGGAAGTTTTTTGCCGCGCCGCGCCGTGGTGGAGACGGGCCTCCAAGAAGAGCAAGACACCCTCAGTTAGAGGAGGAAATTCTGGATGAGATTGCTGAAAATCCCTCTAATAGTGTAAGAAAGCTGTCGGTTCAAGTTCATGCGACAAAGTGGGTTGTTCATGAGACCCTTCGAGAACAACTGCTATATCCGTATCACGTCCAAAAGGTACATGCTACGTCTCCCGCTGATTATCCTGCAAGAGTCAATTACGCAAATTGGTTTTCTCAACGATTTAGGCAAAATCCAAATTTTACTAGTATTGTTTTGTTCACGGACGAAGCCGGTTTCACCCGAGACGGTGTAATAAATTGCCATAATTTGCATATCTGGCATGAAGAAAATCCCCATGCAATAGAACAGACAAAGCATCAACAAAGATTTATGGTTAACGTGTGGGCGGGGATTATTGGGAATCATCTCATTGGACCGTTCTTTATTGAAGACACATTAAATGGTGCCATCTATTTGCAATTCTTGCAACAAAACTTAAACGGTTTATTAGAAAATGTGCCCTTAGAAATTAGAAATCAGATGTGGTTTATGCACGACGGTGCACCGCCCCATTTTAGCAATTTAGTTCGTCAGCACTTATCAAATACTTTTGATGATAGATGGATAGGTCGAGGTGGGCCTATTGTATGGCCACCGAGGTCGCCCGACATGACTCCTTTAGATTTCTTCTTGTGGGGAAATTTAAAAAGGCTTGTATATTCAACGCCAGTTCACACCAGGGAAAACCTGATAGAAAGAATAACACACCATTGCAACGAAATTCGAGACAATCCTGGAATGTTGTTTCAAGTACAATGTATAGAGGTACAGGGCGCCCACTTCGAAAATCTGCTCAAGTAAACAAGAAGAAGGAGAGCTTTCACATTTTTAACATTTTTCTGTTTAAGCGATTTCTGAAATATCAAAAAGATTCAGTTTTAAGTACTTTTTATGATTTAACTTTTACCTGTCAATAACACATTGTTAACGAAATAAAAACGACTGGTGTTTTATTGTAGTATTGCAGTATTATTTCAATAACGTGTTATACAAAACCTTAATTTTTACGAAAACGGCTAATTTTATCGAAACAAATGTAGAGTACCTTTTTTAAAGAGGAATGACCAAAGTATTTAAAAAATCAGTTTTGAGCTCTGTAAAATGATACCTGTCAAAAATTTGGCCCAACGAGTGTGGTGGCAAGTCCGTTCCTGACTTCCCCGACGATGTCAAACATCTACTGTAGTATGGTTTTATGAGTCTTTATGGCTATGGTCTTATATTAAAATTTCACTAAATTATACAAGTAGGTTCAAAAGTTAGAGCCAAAAAAGTAAATCGTTAAGTACCCCTTTGGGGCTCTGTATCTCCGTTAAGGGGCACTTTAGGAATTTTTTTCTATGACAAATTAGGGTTATTTTGAACTCCCCTATACGCTCCCGAGAGTATGCCATATACTTATATTATATACAGGGTGTTTCATAATTGAATGCTGATCCTTAAGGGTGATAATCCTTGGATGATTTTAAGAAAAATTCTTTATATGAACATAGGTCCGCAACAGCTTTATTTCTGAGATACAGGGTGTTGAAATTTAAGAAAAAAATCTGTTTTTCTTCAATATCTCTAAAACCGTTTTGTATTTTTGTTTTAAATTTTGGTAGGTGCAAAGTACGCTTAAAAATACATTTTCTTCAGGATAAAGGTTTTTTTTAATTTTCATCAGTGGCGTCCCTGTTAACATGCCCTGCAATATTTTTAATCAAAAAAATGATACGCCACTGTTTTTTTTTAAATAAATGTTATTTTTATAATTGCCTTCTATCTTCTCATTAAAATGGTCTCTTGACTTTTTTTTATCCGGCGTACGGTTTTCGAAATAAAGTTCATTCATTTGCTTGTCCCTATGTGATTTTATCTAGTAGTCTCAATTTCACAATTTGTGGTAACCTAAGCATCTAGGCTAGATTTTTATATTTTATAGTAACTATTATTTAGTTCTAGTAATTAAATCCGTTAAAGAGTGGGATTATTTTGTAGGCTAGAAACATCTAGTATGCTAACAACACATTTCGTTGTTTTATAAACGCAAACAGTTAATTTAATTTTGGTATATTTTGTCCAAAATGGTTAAGTTTTTACAAATAAAAAATGTATTTTTATGCGTGCTTATTATTAGAACTAAATAATAGTTAGTTACTATAAAATATAAAAATCTAGCCTAGATGCTTTGGTTACCACAAATTGCGAAATTGAGACTACTAGATAAAATCACATAGGGACAAGCAAATGAATGAACTTTATTTCGAAAACCGTACGCCGGATAAAAAAAAGTCAAGAGACCATTTTTATGAGAAGATAGAAGGCAATTATAAAAATAACATTTATTTAAAAAAAAACAGTGGCGTATCATTGTTTTTGATTAAAAATATTGCAGGGCATGTTAACAGGGACGACACTGATGAAAATTAAAAAAACCTTTATCCTGAAGAAAATGTATTTTTAAGCGTACTTTGCACCTACCAAAATTTAAAACACAAATACAAAGCGGTTTTAGAGATATTGAAGAAAAACAGATTTTCTTCTTAAATTTCAACACCCTGTATCTCAGAAATAAAGCTGTTGCGGACCTATGTTCATATAAAGAATTTTTCTTAAAATCATCCAAGGATTATCACCCTTAAGGATCAGCATTCAATTATGAAACACCCTGTATATATATATATATATATATATATATATATATATATATATATATATATATATATACAGTGACCGGCAAAAAGTTCGCAACATATGGGAAAAATTTTTATTAGGTGAGTATTGGAAAAACTTTTCCGGGGGATCGGTTCTGCATGTCCGATAACCTAAAAATCGATTTTGACATACGTCACGTGACCACTGGTATAGCGTCAAATTAAAAAAAAAATTGTTAATTTACAAAAAGTGAGGTTAGTTGACGAGATATCAAAAAAAGTTATTTGAAAAAATTGCTTAGAATTAAATTCTAGGTCCTTGTGCAAAATTTTAAGATTTTATTTAAAAAACTTGGAAAACTCAATTTTTTTTAAATATTTTTTTATCGATTTACAAATTTCCAGTTTTTTTCGTTTAGATAGCTTGGCTAATGTAAAGCCCATGTATCTGGATGAAAATAAACGAATGTAGTAGTTTTTTCTACAATTGACAGGACAAAATTAAAAAAAACAGGGTTTCGCCGGACGCTAGCTGTTGCAATGATTTGTATCTAGCAGCAGTGTCAAAATTTTAGAGACATTTCAATGAGATTACATTGAGAAAACCTTAATCGTCTTAAATATATCTGAAGTTCGACTTTTTGTAAAGTTAAGGGGAGTAAAATAGATAATAAACAAAAAATTACCTGTTTATTTAATCGAAATTTCATAAACGAAAACCAATGTAAGAAAAACTTAAAAGTAGTCAAATTCTGTACTAACAACATAAAAAATCATTGTTTTTCCTTGGGTGCACAAAATTTAAAACTCAGTATGACCACCATTTCTCTCCATACATACTATTGTTCTCGAGCGCAACTCTCGATTAACATTTCGGAGCATTTTACGATTTATTTGCAATACACAATTTCTAATGACATTCTCTAAATTTTGTATATTCCTAAAGGGTCGATGTTTGTACACAGAGTTCTTTAGGTATCCCCACATAAAGAAATCTAACGGAGTCAGATCTGGTGATCTCGCAGGCCACGGATTTTCAGAAAACCGTCCTATCCACTGGTTTCCAAATTCTTGATCCAGCCATCTCTTCACCTCATTTGTGGAATGAATGCTAGCTCCGTCTTGTTGAAAGTATAAATTTCTTCTTTCGGCTAATGACAAATTGTCTAAAAAGTCAGATATCTCAGTTTGTAGAAATTCTAAATATCGTTCTGAATTTAAATTGTCTCTAAAGAAAAAAGGTCCCACTATTCTGAGGTTGAAAATTCCGCACCACACATTAACCTTAAAACTATATTGGTCTTTACTCTGAATTACAAAGTCTGGGTTTTCGGTGGCCCACCATCTACAGTTTTGTGAACTGACGGTTCCGTTAGAGGTAAATGTAGCTTCATCCGAGAAAAGAACGTTCTTTGGGAAATTAAAATCTTCCTCAATCATACCCTGGAACCAGGCACAAAAATCGAAGCGGGCGTCATAATCCCTATCTTTTAATACTTGTACAAATTTAGGTTTGTACGGATGAAATTTGTTTCTTTTTAATATCCTCCGCACAGATCTTTCGTGAATGTTAGTGATCTCCGATATTTGACTAACTGCTAATTGGGGTGTTTCTGTGATCGACAAACACACATCCAGAGAACCTTCGTCACCTGTTACCGGTTTTTCATGGGAAACTTTATACTGATTTTCTACCGATCCCGTTTCTTTAAATTTATTGACTAGACGAGATACTGTGGAATAATGGAGGGATTTATCGGGGTGCCTCTCATTAAAAATTGCTGCTGTTTCTCTATGGCTTTTGTAATTATCTCCAGAAATTAAAATAATTTCTATCTTTTCCTGAAGAAGTAGTGTGGGTGCCATTTTAAGGAATAAAATATTAATAAACTTATGTAAAATATCAAACTTAGTAAGATGCGAGACATAAACCAATGACATAGGTTGAAATCAAACAAATTATAATTTGTTTGACATTTTTCTGTTGTTTTTAACCTACTAGATTATTTGGTTGTTTTAATTTCAGAGCCTGCTTTGGTAGTTTTAAGTACAACTAAATAGACCTGGTTGTTAAATTTATGTGCGAAAAATCTTAATAAAATCTTGATACAGTCATTTCATTAGATTCGAACCATTGCAACAGCGAGCGTCCGGCGAACACCTATTTTTTCGATTTTGTCCTGTCAATTGTAGAATTGTAGATCTGACTCCGTTAGATTTTTTTATGTGGGGATACCTAAAGAACCCTGTGTACAAACATCGACCCTTTAGGAATATACAAAATTTAGAGAATGGCATTATAAATTGTGTATTGCAAATAAATCGTAAAATGCTCCGAAATGTTAATCGAGAGTTGCGCTCGAGAACAACAGTATGTATGGAGAGAAATGGTGGTCATACTGAGTTTTAAATTTTGTGCACCCAAGGAAAAACAATGATTTTTTGTGTTGTTAGTACAGAATTTGACTACTTTTAAGTTTTTCTTACATTGGTTTTCGTTTATAAAATTTCGATTAAATAAACAGGTAATTTTTTGTTTATTATCTATTTTAATCCCCTTAACTTTACAAAAAGTCGAACTTCAGATATATTTAAGACGATTAAGGTTTTCTCAATGTAATCTCATTGAAATGTCTCTAAAATTTTGACACTGCTGCTAGATACAAATCATTGCAACAGCTAGCGTCCGGCGAAACCCTGTTTTTTTTAATTTTGTCCTGTCAATTGTAGAAAAAACTACTACATTCGTTTATTTTCATCCAGATACATGGGCTTTACATTAGCCAAGCTATCTAAACGAAAAAAACTGGAAATTTGTAAATCGATAAAAAAATATTTAAAAAAAATTGAGTTTTCCAATTTTTTTAAATAAAATCTTAAAATTTTGCACAAGGACCTAGAATTTAATTCTAAGCAATTTTTTCAAATAACTTTTTTTGATATCTCGTCAACTAACCTCACTTTTTGTAAATTAACAATTTTTTTTTTAATTTGACGCTATACCAGTGGTCACGTGACGTATGTCAAAATCGATTTTTAGGTTATCGGACATGCAGAACCGATCCCCTGGGAAAGTTTTTCCGATACTCTCCTAATAAAAATTTTTCCCATATGTTGCGAACTTTTTGCCGGTCATTGTATATATATATATATATATATATATATATATATATATATATATATATATATATATATATATATATATATATATATATATATATATATATAAATGAAATAAAGATTACGGGGATTCGGCCAGAAAGTCTTTATTATATTTTTCTTATAATGTGCCTAGCTTTCGAAATGTTTCATTTCTTCCTCAGGGCACTAAAAAATTAAATTAATTTATAATTTATTATTTAAAATTATAGGAAATTAGTAAAACTTACATTATATTTAAATATAAAGACAGCTAATTTTCGAAATTTTATGAAAAAATTGGTTGAAAAATATTCTACTTGGAATTTTGACAATATTTTTTGTTGTCCTATGAATAAAAAAACTGACTTACAAAATTTAAGTTCCATATATTCCTTTATTTTACATATAGACAATAATATAAATAATATAAACCAAAATTTACCATAAATATTTTTAGAAAATTAAAAAATTTTTTAATTTCATGAATAACGTCACATTTTTGACAGATGTTAGAAAATCATGAATACCTTCCCATATATTTTTTTGTCAAATGTCTGATTTCTACCTCTTGTATCAAGTTAACATATTTTTTTCCAATTTTTTATTTACTGTCAACTTCAAAAAATATTGTCAAAATTCCAAGTAGAATATTTTTCAACCAATTTTTTCATAAAATTTCGAAAATTAGCTGTCTTTATATTTAAATATAATGTAAGTTTTACTAATTTCCTATAATTTTAAATAATAAATTATAAATTAATTTAATTTTTTAGTGCCCTGAGGAAGAAATGAAACATTTCGAAAGCTAGGCACATTATAAGAAAAATATAATAAAGACTTTCTGGCCGAATCCCCGTAATCTTTATTTCATTTAATTTATTACACGGCCGTTATTTGTACAACAAATATATATATATATATATATATATATATATATATATATATATATATATATATATATATATATATATATATATATATATATATATATATATATATATATATATATATATATATATATATATATATATATATATATATATATATATATATATATATATATATATTATATATATCTATATATATAGAGGAAGGACAGTAATGGGGTACTGGTAACAAAGCTACACTATATAACTATGGGAATACCCCAGTGGTTAAAGGAGGAAGCAATAAAAGATTTTGGGTGCTTCTAAAGTATTGCTATTTATTCCACGTTCAAGCTTTCGTCTATGATTATAGACTCCATCAGGACTACAAAACAAGAGAAAATTCTGTTACAAGTCTTTCTAATGGCTACAGTCGGTAACACCTACCAGAATACAGCATTAAAGCTCCCTCAGTTGGTTATTGCACCAGGTGTATGGAAACATAACCTCATATATGTACAAATTAAAATTGTAAAACATAACATTTAAAATGACTACAACTTATAAAATAAAATCACAGACTTGTTAACAATGTCTGAATATATATAAAAGTAACACAACAACTTGAAATACTTTTCTCACATCCAAGATGATTATCGATTTTTAAAAAATCTTTCAAAATTAATACACAGTACTAAAAGTGCTGTCAAATTGCCGGAAGTAACATGGCTGACAACTGACAACAGTGACAAACGATAGGAGTGAGAGGTAGCCAACCAAAAATATGAAGAATAGATGTAGTTATTCAAAACAGAACGTTCACAAGTTAATGTGTTCTCATTTTTTATTTTAAGTACAATTTGGTTGTGCCTACCCATCCGTCGCAGTAACATACTAAAATTATGACCTAGACAAGGAGTAGATACCCTTTCAGTCACATAGTAATTTCAAAAATTACCATATCCACTATATGAGCATTAATTAAACAAACAAAAACATTATAAAGTCAAAAGAAAGAGAAATGGAAAATAGCACTGTCAACATTATTATTTACTTGTTAATAAGGGGGGGGGGGGGGGGGAATTGCAGATAATTCCACTTATTTTTCTACATAGCATTCTGGATATTTTTTATGCTTTGCAGACTTTTGATTAATTAGAAAAGTGTAAATTGAGCTTAAGCTGTCTACATCTTTTTTGTAGTTAAAGGTGCATTTCCTATGGGGCGGCTGACGCTCGCGGCTGCCGCTCAGTAATCCATTGACGTTGAAGCTTGCGTCTGACGCTCGAAAAGAAACGGATACATTAAATTGTCACATGAGCAGTACTAGGCGTCAGACGCTGTGCGGCAGCCGCGAGCGTCAGCCGCTCCATAGGAAACGCACCTTAAGAGAGTTACTACAGTTGCTTATGTAACACATTTCACGTATTTTTCTCTTTTGGGTACTCTTTTCTGAGTCAAGGATTATGGCATTATTATATTGGATTTTATGATCCATTTGATTAATATGCAAACTAAGGCTAGTAGCCTGTGGTTTATTTTTGCAGCCACTTTTATGGAGAGCTAGTCTTTTTGAGAGTTTTTGACTAGTATTTCCAATATATAACTTGCCACACTCACAAGGTACCCCATAGATCACACCTGATTTTTGGTTATTTGCAGTTTTATCTTTTAAGTTAGAGTAGAACAGATTAAGCTTTTTTAAATTATAGTTGGCAATAACTATGTTAAATTTATTGAATATTTTTACCAATGAAGGAGTCAAATTATTATGGATATACTGCAATTTAGCATATTTTTTCAAAGTGATATTATCGTTTAAATTGTCCACATTATTGTGATTAGATGTGTTATCATTGGAAAATAGCAATTTGTTAATTAATTTTTGATGGTAAGAATTAGTTAATAGTAAATTTTTCAAAATTAGTAAGTTTTTTTGTAGGAAAGCATTGTGAGAATTTTTTGTAATTCTGTTTTTTAGAGCCAGTACTGCATTCAATTTCTGTTTCTGTGGGTGGTATGAAGTGAAAGGTATGTATCTACCCGAGCTGGTACTTTTTCTATACCAGTCCAACATGACTACATTATCAGCACTCCTAACTGCTAAAGTATCTAAGAAAGGGACAGATGAGTCTGTCTCACCCTCAAATGTGAACGTTAGATTCTGGTTAAATGAGTTAAATATGTCCAGAGTGTACTGTACTCTATCAGCAGGGACTGCTGTGAGTAAATCATCCACATATTGATACATGAAAGGGAATTCAAAGTCAATTGTATCTGTCACAAAATACAGTAGTTTGTTCATAACAATTTCAGCTATTGAGGGGGAGGCAGCACCACCCATCGGTAAACCTTTAATTTGTTGATAAAATTTACCATTAAAAGAGAAAAATGTATTGTTATAAAGGTAAATGATTATATCAATGAACTCTTGTTGTGGTATTGCGCATTGTTCTTTAATGAGATTGAAATGCTCCTGAAAAATACTAATTATTAATGGTAATGGTATTAGGGTTCCCAACTTACGTGTTGGTTGTTCCGGGACATACCACATATCGACCTGTGGGGTCCCCGGTAAAAAGCGCAGCAGGCAATGCGCGAAATTTTTGACGCATTCGCCATTTTGTCAATAAGATAAGAAAAACCTCAACAAGTGTCTTTAATAACAATTGCTATCCGTGGACAGGGGGCAATAATTTAAAACACAAGTAATATAAAAAAAAAGGTTTATTTCTAATGTTTTAATAAAGCTACACTACAAAAAACAAATGACCTCCTTAACATCAATATTATTAACATATTTTTTGTTTCCCTTTTTACCTACTTAAATCTATATTTTTGCTGGGATCGAGCTGCCTGATGTAACTCAAAAAAGCCTGGCACGTTAAATTAAAATTAAGTTTTACCTACTTGTATTTCGGATTTTACTTGCGATATACTTAGTCGGTTTCTTTCCTTGGTCCACAATGCCTCCATATTGCTAAAAACACGTTAGCAAAAAGCATTCCCGACAGGAATTATACAGGACACTAACTTATACATTTCATTTAAGTTTTCAGAATTAACATTAAAAATATGAATCCACTTTTCCATTACACTTTTTTTCTGAAAAAGTTTCAATATTCTTAATTTTTTCATTAACTAATATATAATCATCATATAATTTATCTTGGTCTATATCTATTTCTATTAAGTTTAACATCAGTTGCATTTCCTGCCATTTTAGCACACTGTCTTTAAATTCTAAATAAGATAAGCTAGCAAGAAAATCATTATTAAAATCATAACATTTCGTCAAATAGTTTAGGCACCTTTCTAAAAAGCAATTTGCCTGTTTTTCAAATTGCAGCTTTTTATTATCTGTCATTGTTCTAATCATTCTATTGACAGAATTCCCACAGAATTTATCGGATAATCTCTGGTCCAAACTATTTTTTAAATTGTTCATTATACAAGGCAGTTCTATTACAGATGTTTCATTATTTTCTAATTTTAGTACTATATATGTTATTTTGGAAAATTACCAAGACATTCTGAATAAAGTAAAGTAACGCAAGAACAACTGAATCTTCTTCATCAACATTAAAGACCTCCCAAATTAGTTTACAAAAAAATTTCTGAAATTTTAACAAAATATTTTAAATTTGAGCAAATCCGGGATTTTATGCGTCCCGGCAAGGAAAAAAAACCGCCTGGACTTAATTTCAAATTCCTGGTCAATCCCGGTGAAACCGGGACGGTTGGGAACCCTAAATGGTATGTTTGTAAAGAGTGAGACAACATCAAAAGATACCAAAACAAAGCCCTCAGGTAATTGGAAATTATTAATTTTTTCTGAAAATTCAAAAGTATCTTTGATTCTAAATTTATTAAAATTAGTGACAGCTCTGTCAAGGATTCCCGAGATGAACTTAGCCAGAGGTTGTGTAGAAGCACCCACACATGATACAATAGGTCTTAGAGGTATATCCTCCTTATGTACTTTAGGCAGTCCATAATATTCAGGGCAGACACCATTATAAGTCAAAAGTGATTTTGCAATTGCTTCAGGAAGACATCCCCTATCTTTTAATTTCTTAATTAATCTATTACACCTGAGTTCGAGAGAGTTGGTTGGACCTTTATTAATTGATTTGTAAGTTTCGTTATCATTTAACAAATCTAAGGATTTATTGATATACGTATCTTTGTTCATAGCCACTGTAACATTGCCTTTGTCAGAACGAGTAATGATTAAATTAGGATTGTTCTTTAAGAACTTTCTTGTTTCAGATTCGATAATATAAGAAGGTGATTGAGCATTCTTATTAAATTGAATATTGTTAGTAATTAAGTTAGTGGCTTGAGACCTAACTATATTTTGTTTGTCTTCAGGTATATTGGAAATAATAGATTCTACTTCAGATATTAACCTAAAAATATCAACATCTTTCGATGTAATAGGAAGACTAAACTTAGGTCCTAAGGTTAGGAAACCTTTTATTTTTTCAGGTATTTCGATATCAGATATATTTTTGAACCAAGCTGCATTGGTAGAATTATAAAGGTTATCTTTTTTGAAACAAAGTGCTTTTAATTTTTTTATATTCGTATTCTTTGTTTTATTGAAAACTTTATTATAAGTAAAATGCTGCATATAAAAGAAATCATCCAGTAAGTGATGTGATAACGAGTTACGGAGAACTTGGATACGAGAATTAAGTTTATTTTCCAGTTTTTTAATATAGAAATCGGTATCTCTTATAGTTATATTATGCAACTTTAGAGTTACCTGTTGTGTGAGTACTCCAATGTGGCTTGTGTTACGTTGTGTGAGGTGTTGAGGTACGTTCCAAATGGTATTAGCACTATTTTGAATGAAATTGGGTATATCAGAGTTTCTTTTACATTCTAATAGAAATATTCTACGGTTCCTTTGTGCTGCTAATTTTCTGTTGACCTTAGCGAACTCTTTCATGGTGTTGACCAACTGGTTGCCGAAGGTTATCCGGACTTGCTGATAGAATGATCCCATACTACAAGTATAAAGAGGAAGGACAGTAACGGGGTACTGTTAACAAAGTTACACTATATAACTATGGGAATACCCCAGTGGTTAAAGGAGGAAGCAATAAAATATGTTGGGTGCTTCTAAAGTATTGCTATTTATTCCACGTTCAAGCTTTCGTCTATGATTACAGACTTCATCAGGACTACAAAACAAGAGAAAATTCTGTTACAAGTCTTTCTAATGGCTACAGTCGGTAACACCTACCAGAATACAGCATTAAAGCTCCCTCAGTTGGTTATTGCACCTAGAGATGTTACAGTGGAACTGGACCTGTTCTTTTGGAATAGGTATCACCTACCTATTCCGTGTACCTATTACCCGGTATCAGATATACCTATTCCGATTCCGCTGGCACCGTGACGGGTTACGGTGCACTGTCGCGTTTGGAATCTCTTGTTTCAGTGAAATCGGTTGTCGGTTACAGGTACAATTCGAGTACACAGGTATAATAGGAAATAGGTATTTTCTTAAATCGGATGGGATACCTATTATCGAAGCAGCTGAACGAAATTTGAAACGCGTTTTTTTTTCATAATATGTAAAATAAATGGACTGTAATGCTAAAATCTTTCAAAAGCATGTGATAGAAAAGGAACGAATCAAAGTCCCTGATTTATCTATCTACCTACGTCACTAAAAAAGTCTAAGAGATATAGGGATAGGATGTTTGATTTTTCATCAGAAGAAATTAAAAAATAGAAAAATAAACCAATATATAGAACTATTATTAAAAAAACAAATATTTTTAAAAATAAAAGTAATAAAATTCTCGGCTCGAATATCACTTCAATATGCTTAATGCTTATGCAGCCGGAATAGCGCCAGCCGCTTGTCACCCATCACATAAATTTGATGCGGAATAGGTTGGACCTGGAATAGGTATTTGGAATAGGTTTGTGTTTGGAATAGGTACAGGTCCTACTAGGTACAAAAAAAAGCTATTCCGTAACATCCCTAATTGCACCAGGTGTATGGAAACATAACCTCATATATGTACAAACTAAAATTGTAAAACATAACATTTAAAATGAGTACAACTTATAAAATAAAATCACAGACTTGTTAACAATGTCTGAATATATATAAAAGTAACACAACAACGTGAAATACTTTTCTCACATCCAAGATGATTATCGATTTTTAAAAAATCTTTCAAAATTAATACACAGTACTAAATGTGCTGTCAAATTGCCGGAAGTAACATGGCTGACAACTGACAACAGTGACAAACGACAGGAGTGAGAGGTAGCCAACCAAAAATATGAAGAATAGATGTAGTTATTCAAAACAGAACGTTCACAAGTTAATGTGTTCTCATTTTTTATTTTAAGTACAATTTGGTTGTGCCTACCCATCCGTCGCAGTAACATACTAAAATTATGACCTAGACAAGGAGTAGATACCCTTTCAGTCACACAGTAATTTCAAAAATTACCATATCCACTATATGAGCATTAATTAAACAAACAAAAACACTATAAAGTCAAAAGAAAGAGAAATGGAAAATAGCACTGTCAACATTATTATTTATTTGTTAGTAGGGGGGGGGGGGGGGAATTGCAGATAATTCCACTTATTTTTCTACATAACATTCTGGATATTTTTTATGCACAGAAACAGAAATTGAATGCAGTACTGGCTCTAAAAAACAGAATTACAAAAATTTCTCATAATGCTTTCCTACAAAAAAACTTACTAATTTTGAAAAATTTACTATTAACTAATTCTTACCATCAAAAATTAATTAACAAATTGCTATTTTCCAATGATAACACATCTAATCACAATAATGTGGACAATTTAAACGATAATATCACTTTGAAAAAATATGCTAAATTGCAGTATATCCACAATTTGACTCCTTCATTGGTAAAAATATTCAATAAATTTAACATAGTTATTGCCAACTATAATTTAAAAAAGCTTGATCTGCTCTACTCTAACTTAAAAGATAAAACTGCAAATAACTAAAAATCAGGTGTGATCTATGGGGTACCTTGTGAGTGTGGCAAGTTATATATTGGACATACTAGTCAAAAACTCTCAAAAAGACTAGCTCTCCATAAAAGTGACTGCAAAAATAAACCACAGGCTACTAGCCTTAGTTTGCATGTTAATCAAATGGATCATAAAATCCAATATAATAATGCCATAATCCTTGACTCAGAAAAGAGTACCCAAAAGAGAAAAATACTTGAAATGTGTTACATAAGCAACTGTAGTAACTCTCTTAACTACAAAAAAGATGTAGACAGCTTAAGCTCAATTTACACTTTTCTAATTAATCAAAAGTCTACAAAGCATAAAAAATATCCAGAATGTTATGTAGAAAAATAAGTGTAATTATCTGCAATTCCCCCCCCCCCCCCCCTATTAACAAATAAATAATAATGTTGACAGTGCTATTTTCCATTTCTCTTTCTTTTGACTTTATAATGTTTTTGTTTGTTTAATTAATGCTCATATAGTGGATATGGTAATTTTTGAAATTACTATGTGACTGAAAGGGTATCTACTCCTTGTCTAGGTCATAATTTTAGTATGTTACTGCGACAGATGGGTAGGCACAACCAAATTGTACTTAAAATTAAAAATGAGAACACATTAACTTGTAAACGTTCTGTTTTGAATAACTACATCTATTCTTCATATTTTTGGTTGGCTACCTCTCACTCCTGTCGTTTGTCACTGTTGTCAGTTGTCAGCCATGTTACTTCCGGCAATTTGACAGCACTTTTAGTACTGTGTATTAATTTTGAAAGATTTTTTAAAAATCGATAATCATCTTGAATGTGAGAAAACTATTTCAAGTTGTTGTGTTACTTTTATATATATTCAAACATTGTTAACAAGTCTGTGATTTTATTTTATAAGTTGTAGTCATTTTAAATGTTATGTTTTACAATTTTAATTCGTACATATATGAGGTTATGTTTCCATACACCTAGTGCAATAACCAAGTGAGGGAGCTTTAATGCTGCATTCTGGTAGGTGTTACCGACTGTAGCCATTAGAAAGACTTGTAACAGAATTTTCTCTTGTTTTGTAGTCCTAATGAAGTCTATAATCATAGACGAAAGCTTGAACGTGGAATAAATAGCAATACTTTAGAAGCACCCAACATCTTTTATTGCTTCCTCCTTTAACCACTGGGGTATTCCCATAGTTATATAGTGTAACTTTGTTAACAGTACCCCGTTACTGTCCTTCCTCTTTATACTTGTAGTATGGGATCATTCTATCAGCAAGTCCGGATAACCTTCGGCAACCAGTTGGTCAACACCATGAAAGAGTTCGCTAAGGTCAACAGAAAATTAGCAGCACAAAGGAACCGTAGAATATTTCTTTTAGAATGTAAAAGAAACTCTGTTATACCCAATTTCATTCAAAATAGTGCTAATAACATTTGCAACGTACATCAACACCTCACACAACGTAACACAAGCCACATTGGAGTACTCACACGATAGGTAACTCTAAAGTTGCATAATATAACTATAAGAGATACCGATTTCTATATTAAAAAACTGGAAAATAAACTTGGTCTTATGCAAGTTCTCCGTAAATCGTTACCACATCACTTACTGGATGATTTCTTTTATATGCAGCATTTTACTTATAATAAAATTTTCAATAAAACAAAGAATACGAATATAAAAAAATTAAAAGCACTTTGTTTCAAAAAAGACAACCTTTATAATTCTACCAATGCAGCTTGGTTCAAAAATATATCTGATATCGAAATACCTGAAAAAATAAAAGGTTTCCTAACCTTAGGACCTAAGTTTAGTCTTCCTATTACACCGAAAGATGTTGATATCTTTAGGTTAATATCTGAAGTAGAATCTATTATTTCCAATATACCTGAAGACAAACAAAATATAGTTAGGTCTCAAGCTACTAACTTAATTACTAACTATATACAATTTAATAAGAATGCTCAATCACCTTCTTATATTATCGAATCTGAAACAAGAAAGTTCTTAAAGAACAATCCTAATTTAATCATTACTCGTTCTGACAAAGGCAATGTTACAGTGGCTATGAACAAAGATACGTATATCAATAAATCCTTAGATTCGTTAAATGATAACGAAACTTACAAATCAATTAATAAAGATCCAACCAACTCTCTCCCCCCATCGTATCCTCGGTTTGACGTACCGGCGGGGCTTGCGAGCTTCATTGACTCGGAGGGCTAGGCCAGCTAGGTCCAACCATGCTGGGAAGGTCTCCGAGGGTAGAAGCCAGACTAAGAAGGATACAACTGCACAGTGGTGCCCACACTACAACACTACATATTTAACACCAGCTCACTGCCTGTCCTGCCGCGGCCGCCCTGCGTGATGCGGCGGGGCACAGAGGTGAGCACACTACAACACCTACACCTCACCTACACTTAACACATTCGGCTTAATCCCACGGTGTGACGCGACCCGTGCCAATGGGATGAATGGCGCCTGAGCCGTAATCAGGCGTTTCAAACGGAGCCTCCGGGACACCAGGCGACATCCCGGAGTAAGCAGCCTTACACCGGCAAGGGGGCGCTGCCGGTGCGGACCACCCTTTCCCCCAGACTCGTGGGAACTTCATGGACCATAAAAAACAAAAAACAACGAAAGAAGAGGACTCGGAAACGAGCGACTCTTCAACTCTAATTGAGGTGGATCTTTCTGAAGATGACACCCATTTACCAACTCAGGGAGGTGATAGTAAGCCGGACGATCGGCCGGCTGAAAAGACTCCGGAGGTTACAAACATAGCTGCAGGGATGGAAAAAGTTGGCCTGCAACAACCAAAACTATCCGGAGCCCAAAGAAGGAAGATCCGGAAGGCAGCAAAAATGGCGGCGGGGACGTGGACAAAAGAAAAGCCCCGGCCAAAAACAAAGGAGGGGAAGAGAAAAGTGGAGGGTGCCGCCAAAAAGAGGCCGCATCCCGACACCAGCATCTCACCTTCTAGCAAACAGCCGGAGAAGAAGGCCAGGAGTCAATCGGGACAGGCTGGCATTTCTTCTTACAACAAGGCTGCTAGCGGACTAAGGATGGCGGTGATACAAAGACGCCATCCGGATACGACCCTGACTCAGGAGCAAGCTGACCTGATTCAGGCAAGACTGGTTGCGGTCTTGGACGAAACTCCCTCCGGGAGTGCGAGTCCACCGCAATTTGAAGGGAGTAGATACACGGGAGGCATTATCTGGATCACGTGTAACAATCCCTCAACCAAGACCTGGCTGCAACAAGCAGTTGCAACCATGGGAAACTTGTGGGAGGGGGCAGACTTGACAGTGGTTGAGTCTAAGGACCTCCCCAAAAGGCCCAAAGTCCTCGTCTGGATTCCAGAGGCAGTCGAGGTACAAACAGTCAGGACCCGGCTAGGACGACAAAATCCTGGCCTCAATACGGGAGACTGGCTGATGCTAAGCCGGAAGGTAGAAGGAAAGGGACAAACCTTGGCCTTCTCAATAGACGCGGCGTCGCTTGGATGCCTTGAACGAGCTCAATTCAAGGCATACTATGGACTTGGAAGGGCAACCTTCAGGGTTATAGCGAGCGTCGCGAACCAAAGTGAGGGTCGTGCAGGTTAACCTACACCACAGCAGAGCAGCCTCGGCAGTCCTGTGTAAGGTGATGGAGAACTGCGACATCGCCCTCATTCAAGAACCTTGGGTCAACCAAGGGACAATAAAAGGTCTCTCGGGAGTAGGTGGTGAATTGGTTTACAATAGAACCTCCGACAGACCGAGAACCTGCATTCTAATTAAAAAGAATATAAGGATGCTGCCACTGACTAATTTCTGTTTTAGGGACCTCGTGGCAGTAAGACTAACAACAACGGAGGGGGGTGGGCCGAGAAATATCACTATTGGATCGGCTTACTTCCCACACGATGACCCGGAAGCGCCACCACCCAGCGCTGTGGAGGAACTGGTGAGAGACTGCAGAGGAAGTGGATCGCAGCTGATCATCGGGTGTGATGCAAACGCACACCACAGCATCTGGGGCAGCACTGACACCAATCAAAGAGGTGAGTACATTTTTCAATTCCTAATGGCAAATAACTTAGACATTATGAATAGAGGTAATAATCCGACTTTTGTAACAGGGCAAAGGCAGGAGGTTTTAGATATAACTATATCAACGGCTTACGTCGGCAATTATATTAAAAACTGGCACGTGTCTGAGGAAGAGAGTTGTTCGGACCACAGACACATACGGTTCGAAATAACGTGTATAAAACGGGAAACTAACTCTTATCGCGACCCTCGCAGAACGAACTGGGGTAACTATCGGGTAGACCTAGAACGTAACCTGGGGGGGCTTAAAGATGTAATAAATAACGTGACGGATCTCGAACTGGTAGCGGATCAATTGACGGACGCGGCCATTTCTGCATTCGAAGCAAACTGTCCTCAAACCACATCAAATTCCTCCCGGAGGGTCCCCTGGTGGGGACTAGACCTGGAGGCCAAAAGAGGACAGGTAAGGAAGAACTGGAATCAGGCAAAACGATCAGGTAACTGGGAAGCATATAGGGCAACCCTTACTGAATACAACAAAGCGCTGAGGAAGGCCAAGAGAGCATCCTGGAGAAGGCACTGCGAGGCTATTGAAAGCACTCCAGAATGTGCCAGACTCGCAAAGATACTGTCAAAGGACACTCAGCCTGCAATCAACTCTCTTGTTACTGAGAATGGAGAGCAAACATTAACGGGGAAGGATACAATGACCGAACTGTTTCGGGTTCACTTCCCTGGGTCCAATATCATAAAGGAAACACCTGAAGCCTGGAGATTTGGAGGACCTAATGAAGCTCCCAACAGAGCTCATAGGGACAACTGGCAGGCTGCTAAGAAGGTGATATCCCCTGAAAAAAATAAAATGGGCTATAAACTCATTTGAACCCTACAAATCTCCGGGTCCCGACGGAGTTTGTCCAGCGTTGCTACAGCAGGGATTAGACCTGCTTGTTAGCAAGCTTTGTCATATACTAAGGGCCAGTCTGGCCCTAGGCCACATACCGAGGATTTGGAGACTGACCAAAGTGGTATTCATACCGAAACATGGGCGTCCCAACTACTCGGTCGCCAAGGCATTCAGACCCATCAGTCTAATGTCCTTCATTTTAAAGACGCTAGAAAAACTGTTAGATAGGCATATAAGGGATGAAATAATGGGGGACGGACCATTCCATCAAGACCAGCATGCCTACAGAACAGGACGATCGACCGAATCAGCACTCCACCAGCTAGTTAGCAGAGTGGAGAACGCGATAGGTAACGGAGAAGTGCTTCTCGGAGCATTTCTGGACATTGAAGGAGCGTTTGACAACACATCCTTCACATCTATAACCAGAGCAATCAGGGGCATCGGGCTAGATGAGACCTGCTGCAGATGGGTAGAGAGTATGCTCAAAAGCCGGGTAATCTATACAGACCTACTCGGTGAAACTTTGGCAGCCCGGGTGGCAGGGGGATGCCCTCAGGGGGGGGGGGGGGTTCTTTCCCCCCTCCTCTGGAACCTGGTAATGGACGGGCTTCTAAAAGAACTAAGTCAAAGGGGTTATTCGATCCTGGGCTACGCAGACGACCTGGTCATAACGACTCAAGGAAAATTCAACACAACCGTGAGGGACTGCATGAGGAGCGCCCTCGCCGTAGTGGAAAAATGGGTAGGACAGGAAGGACTTAATGTAAGCCCACACAAGACTGTCATCGTCCCGTTCACTAACCGCAGGAAAAAGGAGGGGCTCGGTCCTCTAACCCTGCGAGGAGTCACAATTCCACTGCAGGAAGAGGTAAAGTATTTGGGGGTAACACTGGACTCAAAACTTACCTGGAACAAGCATGTGGACAAAACCATACGAAAAGCGGAAATCACCCTCGCGGTGGTCAGACGAACGTATGGGAAAACATGGGGTCTCTCACCAAAGATGGTGCACTGGCTGTACACCAGAGTGGTGAAACCCGCAATAACATATGCAGCCTTGGTCTGGGGGACCAAGGCAACGCAGAAAACAATAATGCTCAGGCTCAGCAGTCTGCAAAGACTAGCCTGTCTGGGCATTACAGGGGCAATGAGATCGACCCCTACCTCAGCGATGGAGAATCTCCTAGACCTTCCTCCCTTGCACCTGGTCATCCAGGGAGAGGCGAGGATGGGTCTCTATCGACTGCAAAACACTCTGCCCTCTTCATTACGGAAAAGGGCGGGACATGAACTCATAAGAGAGAAGATTGGAGGGCCCGATTTAGAAATGAGATCGGACTACATGACTCCAAAATTCCAATACAACATCCCCTACGAGGTAGTAATAGCGGATCGCAGGGAATGGACTTCGACAAACCCAGAGTTTCCTCCGGGGGCAATCATATGGTACACCGACGGATCAAAAACCGAAGCGGGAACCGGAGCAGGAGTACATGGGGTCGGACCAAGGAGGGACATGTCCTTTTCCTTGGGGAAGTACCCCACGGTATTCCAAGCAGAAACCTACGCCATCTTACAATGTGCGCTGGAAAACAATAGGAGGGCTTATTCAAATAAGCGGATCTATATCTGTTCAGACAGTCAGGCCGCTTTGAGGGCACTCTCATGCCACAGAGTCACTTCGGGACTGGTATGGGAGTGCATAAACGATCTTGGCGCGCTAGCTGCCAGAAACTCAGTGAAGCTCATGTGGGTACCGGGACACAAGGGCATCACTGGTAACGAAAAAGCCGACGAACTTGCTAGACAGGGATCGGCTACACCATACATTGGCCCAGAACCATCTCTCGGGGTGCCAAAGTGCACGGCACGAGAGGCGGTAAACAGATGGATCAAACAACAACACAAAGTCCACTGGAATGGAGTACAGGGACTGAACCACAGCAAGGCCGCTATAGGAAATCCCAATCCTAGACTCACCAGGCAACTGCTGAATCTGAGCAGGATCCAGTTGAGGACAATCGTAGGGGTACTAACAGGACATATGGCTGTAAAGGACCTTCTCAACAAAATGAAACTGTACCAGGGAGACCTTAGCTGCAGACTATGCGGTAGGGACAGGGAAACAGTTCAGCACATTATATATAATTGCGAGTCACTAGATCGCAAGCGCCACCAACTGTTCGGGCAACCAAAGTTAGAACCGGAGGAATTGATCACCCGCTCCCTTGTGGACCTGTACAGGCTTGTGCAGGAAACTGGGATAACAGAGTGGGTGTAACAAAAGTTATTGGGTAGGCACAATAGGCCTCTAGTGGCCGCAGTGATTCCGGTCTCGGACGGAGCCCAAGGGAAAAAAAAAAAAAAAAAAAAAAAAAAAAAAAAACCAACTCTCTCGAACTCAGGTGTAATAGATTAATTAAGAAATTAAAAGATAAGGGATGTCTTCCTGAAGCAATTGCAAAATCACTTTTGACTTATAATGGTGTCTGCCCTGAATATTATGGACTGCCTAAAGTACATAAGGAGGATATACCTCTAAGACCTATTGTATCATGTGTGGGTGCTTCTACACAACCTCTGGCTAAGTTCATCTCGGGAATCCTTGACAGAGCTTTCTCTAATTTTAATAAATTTAGAATCAAAGATACTTTTGAATTTTCAGAAAAAATTAATAATTTCCAATTACCTGAGGGCTTTGTTTTGGTATCTTTTGATGTTGTCTCACTCTTTACAAACATACCATTACCATTAATAATTAGTATTTTTCAAGAGCATTTCAATCTCATTAAAGAACAATGCGCAATACCACGACAAGAGTTCATTGATATAATCATTTACCTTTATAACAATACATTTTTCTCTTTTAATGGTAAATTTTATCAACAAATTAAAGGTTTACCGATGGGTGGTGCTGCCTCCCCCTCAATAGCTGAAATTGTTATGAACAAACTACTGTATTTTGTGACAGATACAATTGACTTTGAATTCCCTTTCATGTGTCAATATGTGGATGATTTACTCACAGCAGTCCCTGCTGATAGAGTACAGTACACTCTGGACATATTTAACTCATTTAACCAGAATCTAACGTTCACATTTGAGGGTGAGACAGACTCATCTTCCCTTTCTTAGATACTTTAGCAGTTAGGAGTGCTGATAATGTAGTCATGTTGGACTGGTATAGAAAAAGTACCAGCTCGGGTAGATACATACCTTTCACTTCATACCACCCACAAAAACAGAAATTGAATGCAGTACAGGCTCTAAAAAACAGAATTACAAAAATTTCTCACAATGCTTTCCTACAAAAAAACTTAATAATTTTGAATGATTTACTCACAGCAGTCCCTGCTGATAGAGTACAGTACACTCTGGACATATTTAACTCATTTAACCAGAATCTAACGTTCACATTTGAGGGTGAGACAGACTCATCTGTCCCTTTCTTAGATACTTTAGCAGTTAGGAGTGTTGATAATGTAGTCATGTTAGACTGGTATAGAAAAAGTACCAGCTCAGGTAGATACATACCTTTCACTTCATACCACCCACAGAAACAGAAATTGAATGCAGTACTGGCTCTAAAAAACAGAATTACAAAAATTTCTCACAATGCTTTCCTACAAAAAAACTTACTAATTTTGAAAAATTTACTATTAACTAATTCTTACCATCAAAAATTAATTAACAAATTGCTATTTTCCAATGATAACACATCTAATCACAATAATGTGGACAATTTAAACGATAATATCACTTTGAAAAAATATGCCAAATTGCAGTATATCCACAATTTGACTCCTTCATTGGTAAAAATATTCAATAAATTTAACATAGTTATTGCCAACTATAATTTAAAAAACTTAAAAGATAAAACTGCAAATAACCAAAAATCAGGTGTGATCTATGGGGTACCTTGTGAGTGTGGCAAGTTATATATTGGACATACTAGTCAAAAACTCTCAAAAAGACTAGCTGTCCATAAAAGTGACTGCAAAAATAAACCACAGGCTACTAGCCGTAGTTTGCATGTTAATCAAATGGATCATAAAATCCAATATAATAATGCCATAATCCTTGACTCAGAAAAGAGTACCCAAAAGAGAAAAATACTTGAAATGTGTTACATAAGCAACTGTAGTAACTCTCTTAACTACAAAAAAGATGTAGACAGCTTAAGCTCAATTTACACTTTTCTAATTAATCAAAAGTCTACAAAGCATAAAAAATATCCAGAATGTTATGTAGAAAAATAAGTGGAATTATCTGCAATTCCCCCCCCCCCCCTTATTAACAAATAAATAATAATGTTGACAATGCTATTTTCCATTTCTCTGTCTTTTGACTTTATAATGTTTTTGTTTGTTTAATTAATGCTCATATAGTGGATATGGTAATTTTTGAAATTACTATGTGACTGAAAGGGTATCTACTCCTTGTCTAGGTCATAATTTTAGTATGTTACTGCGACGGATGGGTAGGCACAACCAAATTGTACTTAACAAGGGCGTACCCTGGATCTGAAATAGGGGGGGGCTGACCAAAAAAAAAAAAAAACAATGGATTTTGCATTTCTCTTTTTACTTACTAAATTTTGACATAACTCGCTTAATTTTTACTTCAATAACAATTTTCTTGGATTTGTCGCAAATTTATTTAAAACTTGATTTTCAAATTGCTCTCGATTTGATTTAATTAAATCACGATGCACACTCATCAGACATAATCCTGTTAGCCTTTCCTCTCCCATGGTACTTCTCAACCAAGTCTTCACTCTTCTAAGAGTACTGAAGGATCGTTCTACAGTGGCCGTGGTGCATGGAATTGTGATTAAAATCAAAAGTGTCTGTTTTAGGATGGGATAAAAAACATCGGTCTCGTCGAGAAGGTCAGTTATTTCGACGTCTTTTAGCTGGTCCTCAGTTGACTTTTTTTCCTTCCACAAATTATACCATAGGTCCATTTCCGCAGTAATATCATCCAATTGATAAAACTGGGTAAAATATTGTGCATTTTGTTCTACTTGATTGGTTTCCATGTCGAGCATATATAATGGATGTATTTTTGTTAAGGCAAACGCTGGAGTATGTTCTTGAGAAAAGCGAATATTTAAAGAGGCTATAATTGAATCCAGATACGGTATAATTAACGAACGCCTCCAGTAGTCACTATCACAGTCTGATGGAGGATTGTTTCTATGTATTTGCCTCTTGGTAATTCGAGGGATAGAAATTTCTATTTCCAATTCCAATGCAAAATCTTGTGCTTTTTTAAGTACTTCATCAGTAACTAGGTCGGCATCTTCACGGTTTTTCTTCAGTACGTTAAGGATTACGTTCAGATGTTCTTGCAACTTAATTAAATCCATAGTTTTTGCTTGCAAGGCATTAACAACCGGCTCCAGTAAAGCTGAATATTTTGCAATTATAGTTAGGGCAACAATTAGTGAGGGTTTGGTAACGGCGGAATGCAACTGGTACGCAGATTTTCTCGTGGCGTAGTTTCCTTCGATAGACAGTTTTTCAAGTGATTTCACAATCTCGGGGAAATTTTGTGCAAATAAGCGAATACTTTTGTATTTTTCAGACCATCGAGTCTCACACAGTCGTGATAGATTAGGAGCGGAACTTCTGCGAGTGGTGGATTCCCTGAGAAAGCTTATAACATCCTTTACGGTGCCAATAGTGTCTCTAATTTCCGGAACATTATTTGCATCATTGACAACAAGATTTATTTTATGGTTTGAGCAATGAAAAAATAATGCTCGTGTGTACTTTTTCCTTAAAATCGCTTGTACGCCACCCTCTTTGCCCGCCATTGTAGCGCAGCCATCAAAACCAAGTCCTACACAACTTTGCGGTGAAAAATTATGGCTAACCAAAAAATTGTCTATTGCATTGGCTGCATCCTGTGCTGTCAGCTCCACAAAACCCACAAATTCTTCTCGGACTTTTTTTTACTTTCATCATAGAAACGCAAGCCAATGGATAGCTGCTCCTTTCCTGAAACGTCGGCTGTCTCGTCGGCTAAAACTGTGTAGAACATGGCTTTCTTAGCACCATTTATCACACTCTCCCTAATAACTTCGCCACATAAATATATCAGTTGGTTTTGTATTTTTGGTGACGTATAAACAGCATTTCTACGACACTTTTCCAGGTGATTCTTTAATTTGATGTCGCCCGACTCAACTCGCAAATTCATTAGATCGAAAAAAACTCCCTCATCTGCTTCTTTTCCTCTTAGAGGCATATCGTGGGTGCCACAGAATACTACACAGGAAATAATGGAGGCCAATATTTGCTTGTTCTCTTCGATTGTTTTTTGGTGGAAACTTTGAACTTGAATGTCCACAGGTATATTTTCGAGAAAGGCCTTTGCAGCAGCAAATGCAGATTTGTGAAAGTTATTGGTGGCATGTTTACGACAATCTTCGTGCATATTCCTAAACTTCGTAAATGGTCTGATCATAAATGAACCTAACACTCCCCTTACTGTCCCAGTGGAAGGAGGAAATAAAACACAGTGCTTACACAGAGCACCCTTTAGTCGCTTGGAATACACTAACCATGGTGTGTATTGATCTAACCAAGCATAATTAAATTTTCTTCGCAAATGACTGGCATCGGCTGAAAAATCGTAATTCTTGGGTGGAACCCACGGATTTTTTAACAACTCCTTTTTTCTTTCCATCGTCAGGTGAAATGTTTCTCCTACATAACGATCCAAGTCATTTTCGTGGCAACCATCATTCTCTTCAATTTCGGGATTGACTACAGAGGCAGATGTTGACGGTAAAGATTCTAAATTAGGAGCAGTGACTTTCTTAGATCTCAAAGAATTTAACGGTTGCCTACACCAAATGAAAATAATTAAATTCCATTAGAAAAACAACACAATACAACAAATTCACGACTTTGCAAGGTTAAGATTTCGACGTTCCGAATTCGGAGTCGGACGCATCGGATCGGAATGTCTCCCACTCCACTCTATAATTCGGTTGGCAAAACAAAAATAACAAACGGCATCGGCACTCGGCAGTGCACTCGGCTGACTCGGCAGGTGCAAATGGCCAGGGTCGTAATAGAAAATTCATATTTCTTGGCTAATTCCGCCAATTGCAAATCTAATAGGCTGTGCAGTGCGCTGCGTTTGACTTACGTATATGAATATATTTTAGTAGTAGTGTCCTATATTTTTCGGTTTTGTAATTTTTTTAGTAAAACCATAGTGGTTTATTTTGATTTTATTATTTTCTGCACTTAGCGGTGCTTTTTTATAATTTATAAATTTCTAGGGGGGGGCAGCTGCCCCCCCCCCCCTGCCCCTCGCTGGGTACGCCCATGGTACTTAAAATAAAAAATGAGAACACATTAACTTGTGAACGTTCTGTTTTGAATAACTACATCTATTCTTCATATTTTTGGTTGGCTACCTCTCACTCCTGTCGTTTGTCACTGTTGTCAGTTGTCAGCCATGTTACTTCCGGCAATTTGACAGCACTTTTAGTACTGTGTATTAATTTTGAAAGATTTTTTAAAAATCGATAATCATCTTGAATGTGAGAAAAGTATTTCAAGTTGTTGTGTTACTTTTATATATATTCAGACATTGTTAACAAGTCTGTGATTTTATTTTATAAGTTGTAGTCATTTTAAATGTTATGTTTTACAATTTTAATTTGTACATATATGAGGTTATGTTTCCATACACCTGGTGCAATAACCAACTGAGGGAGCTTTAATGCTGTATTCTGGTAGGTGTTACCGACTGTAGCCATTAGAAAGACTTGTAACAGAATTTTCTCTTGTTTTGTAGTCCTGATGAAGTCTATAATCATAGACGAAAGCTTGAACGTGGAATAAATAGCAATACTTTAGAAGCACCCAACATCTTTTATTGCTTCCTCCTTTAACCACTGGGGTATTCCCATAGTTATATAGTGTAACTTTATACATATATACAGGGTGTTATGAAATTCACTGCATATATTGAAACTGGTAAATCCTGATATGAATTCAGATTGAATAAAAATAGTCATAAATGGCGCTTCACTATAAAAAAAAGGTTGATATCGGCCCTGAAAAAATTTTTCTTAAGTAACAGCTCACCACTGGCAATAAACACATGGCCATATAAAAACACCGGGAAACGTCAGTTACAGAAAAATTCTTTTGTTTTGACATCAGTAGTCACTGACTGACGTTGCCAATTCTCTCTAGAGAATTCCTATGTAAGTAACAGATTTGAAAAAATAATAGATTTGTTATCTTTAAAGTAAGAAATCATACTAAATCTCTTAAAACATTCAATTTCAAAACGTTAAAATACAACACAAAAAATTCAGAGAACAGCTGTTCAAAACAAGAGTAAAATTTTGTTCAACTAGGCCGACCAGAAATTTTTGGAAGACCTATACAAAAATTTTGGTTCCAAATTAGCTTTAAACAAAAAACTCCCAATACTTAAGCATGTAGGTACATTTTTTTATTTGCCTATTTTTTTTATTTATTTATTTATTTATTTATTTATTTCACATCATTCAATACAAAGTATGTATGTAATGCTAATACATGTGTGGGAATGGCAAAGCCCATTGGCTAGAGAGCCGTTCCCACACATCTCATTATACAATGATGATCGTTACCTATGCTTAACTTAACGTCTACGCTGTCACAATTAAAACAATACAAGAGTATCACATTATAAATCTTGTCATGCCACTTCATTCCAAGTTAGTGAGGCAGTGGTTATGCGGAGACATAAACATTGACTTAATTTTATTCTTTATCCCTGTTAAAGTTTTTTTGTCTAGGTGTAATTTTATATTTACTTTTACGTTGTTAGGAATACTATTAAACAACCTCGGCCCCAGTACATATGATGATCTTAAAATTGAGGTTTTGGTGGTAAAGGGAATTTTTAGTTGAATTTCTTTATTTAGTCTAGTACAAGCCATATTTTCAGAAAATGAATAGTTTAGAACTTTGAAATTCTTGAAGATTGTAAAAATAATGTTAACACAGTACTGATTTCTTAAAGTTAAAATTTTTTGTTCCTTAAATAGGTCCTCAGTGGGATAATTATAAGGTTTGAGACATAGTGCTCTAATAAAGAATTTTTGTAAAACTATTAATGGTATTAAATTTGTTTTGTACGTCCCTCCCCACACTAGCACACCACAACACAGTACAGAATGTGCCAAAGAGTAGTAGAGAAGCCTCAGTGAATACTGCGGCAAGAAGTTAGCTGCGTATCTGATCTTGGCTAGGACATATAATAATTTACCTTTAATAGTTTCCACATGGGCTTTCCAATTCATGTTTTCGTCTACTGTTAGTCCCAGATACTTAACTTTGTTAGCTTTTCGGATCACCCGGCATGCACACAGGTTTCTATCACATCCCAAATTGTGATATTTTATATCATCAGAATAATCCCAATTCCCTCTCAACCCGAAATTTAAGTATCCAGTCTTGCTGACATTCACCTGCATTCTGTTGTAAGAGAACCATTTTCTTAAGAAAACTAAATCAGATTCTAAGTTGCTGTAATTATGTTGTGCTGTTTCCCCATTATATAACAGGACTGTATCGTCAGCAAAACTAAACACTTTTCCCCTCAGGTTGGCCTCACAAAGGTCGTTAACATATATCAAAAACAGTATGGGTCCCAGCACTGACCCTTGGGGTACCCCTGAGTTTATTATTCTTTCACTACTGAGCATTCCCTCCACTCTGACAACCTGGCTGCGATCCGCAAGATAAGTTCTGAACCAATCTCGCAAGGGCCCCCGGACTCCCAGATTCTCTAGCTTTTCCATTAATACTGAGTGGGAGACTGTGTCAAACGCCTTACTTATATCTAGAAATAACCCGGTTGTTATTTTATTTTTGTTCAAACTCTCACAAACCTCGTTTGTAAAGTTGAACAATGCAAGGTCTATCCCCCGTCCCTCCAAAAACCCATACTGATTGCAAGAAAAGAAATTGATTGCTTTTAGGTAATTCATTAGATATTTTGTCATTAATTTTTCAAATATTTTCGAGAATATTGATAATAATGCTATGGGTCTGTAATTTCCTTCTGATTTTTTATCACCACCCTTAAAGATTGGTACCAACACAGCCCTCTTAAAGGCCTTAGGGAATGTCCCCTGCTCCACCGACAGATTGAACAAATGTGATTGGAGATAGTATATGTTTTGCGTTTTTTACAGTACTTGCAGTCACTCCATCAAGTCCAGTTCCTTTTTTCTCAGGTAAGCAATTTATTATATTGATAACTGCACTAGAATCAATCGGTGGAAGCAGGAAGGAATCCCGTGCCTGGAACATAACAAACTCTGCACTATCAATGTTAGCATTACTTTTCTCTCTATCAACCTCCTCACCCACCTTTCCTGCTACACATGCAAAATATTCATTCAGTATCCCAGCCACAGTCGAGGGTTCCTCCACCACAGTGTCTGGAGAGGTCCGCAAAGTAATTGTGTTGTTACTAAGTTTTGTATTACCAGTTACGTCATTAATAGTCTCCCACACCTTCCTAATGTTACACTTGTTAGTTTCCAGTAGACTAGCATAATATGCCCTTTTTGTACCTTTAATTAATCTCCGTAAGTAATTTCTGTAACCCAAATACTGCAAATTTAGCCTTATGTTATGGGGCTGCCTTTTCTGTTTTTTGAACAAAATGTCCCTCTTTCTGATGCTAGTCAGGAGTCCTGGAGTCATCCAGGCCTTTAAACATCTGACCTTACCTTTTAATTCAATTGTTTCTGTTGATTGTTGAATGCATGATTCGACAGAGCTAAGGAATATTTCAGTAGCTCTATCGACATCGATTTCTGAATAGACAGTGCCCCAGTTGTTATTGGTTAGTGTTTCATGCAATTGTTCAATATCAATTTTTTTAATTTTTTTAATATTATTTATTTTGCTAGCTACATGTGGAAAGGTTATACTTACAGTGTAGTGATCAGTTACTGTTGTTTTAATAATGCTTGTTTTTATATTATTCTCATTAAATTTAGCACCCATAAAGATGTGATCTATTATTGTTCCCCCAGTGTCATTTGGTCTTGTTACAGAATTTATTCCTGATTTAAACCCCTTCAAAGACAAGATTTGTTTATATTCATCAGTATCCACCGAGCTGTCCAATAAATCAATATTTATATCCCCCACAATCAAAGTTGATCTTACATCAATTTGCTGCAACAAATTTTTTAACTCTTGGTTGAAGAAGTTTACACAGTGGTCATGATAACGATATAAACCTAAAATTAAGAAATGATTAAATTCATTATCACATTTAACAATTATATTATCACAGCTTTCAATATCAGTCTCTAAAATAATTTCTTCAGCATGAATATGGTCTCCGACAAAGACTACCACGCCAGATGATCTTCTGTCATTGTTGCACTTGTAAAATCCATGGTATTTGTCAATTTTGTACATATCGGTCTCATAATTATTTATCCATATTTCCGTCAAGACTATAACGGCTGGTTTTTTATGTAAGCAGTTAAGGTAGATAATAAATTCGTCGAAATTTCTTCTCAAACTTCTAATATTAAGTGATATCACAGTAACAGTCTTAGGTATATCAAACAAAGAAGGATTCTCAAAGGCATTTTCTATAACCGAGCAATCTAAGTTGCTACTTAGGTCCAAACTGTTTAATTCCCTGTACTGAGCCATTTTCAAGGGAAAAAAACATTCTTTTTATGTATTTACTTATCCTTCGGAGTGAAGTCATTATTGGTTTTTCAGGTTATTAACCTGATTTTCATTTTTAATTATTACTGCATCACTGGTCTCGTCCTTTCTAGCATAAACAACACCATTTTTATGCCAAATGAATTTAAAGTTGTGGTTTTTCAGTGTTTGAGCTTTTTTAAATAGTTTGTACTCTGCTTGTGTAAGCTCCTCATTTATATATGCTCTTGTCTCACTGCCACCGATACCGCAAGCCGCCGCCGTCAGATTGCCCTTGGTTTTTCTCTTTGCAATAATTTCTTTTTTTACATCCTCTGATTCCAGGTGAACCAGTACTAGAGGCTGTTTATCCTTTATCGGAATTTTCCTGATTTCCAGATTTTCTTCTTTTGTTGAGCATCCAATATGGTCTAGGATTTTGCAGATTTTATTTTTAACTAGTTTTGTGTCTTCCTTGATATTGGTGCAAGTTCCCGTAAATAAAAGTTTTCTTCTCGATTTTTGGGCCTCATTACTATTTGAAACTTTCTTAAGGATGTTTATTTCCTCCTTCATTCTTGTGTTTTCTGAGTTTACCGTTTTTAAAATGCCGTCCATGATTTTGTTTTTTTCCTTTTCTTCTTCGTATGTTTGACTGATAAAATCCATTGACGTTTTTAGTTCGATGACGTCGTTTCGTAATGTTGGAACAATCTTCTTTAACTCTTCAATCTCTTTGGCGACAGCTACATTAGAATCCGAACCATAATACGTTGCTATTTGGTCCGTCGGCGTGCTGCATTCAGCCTCTGTTGCTGGTGCCCTTGATAGAGGTGTTCCTGTTGAAGACTGGGTGGAGCTTCTGTTGGCGGGAGTTTTTCTTTTATTTTTATTTGTAACCTCACTTTTGCCTGATGTCGTGCACTTTGAACAGGAAAATACCGCAGATCCCCTTTCCATGATGAGATATCTTACTTGCTCTTCATTTAATGCCGCACAATCTATGTGAAACCACTTTCCACAACTTACACAACTCACTTTAAATAGGGATTTTGCAATAATCTTCGAGCACGAGCCACACGGTAATTTAGCACGTCCCGCCATCTTCATCTTCATAAATCATATTTAACAGAAGATTTGGCATTTATTAACAGGTTTATTTACCTTTATCGTCCTTAATCCGGTGGTTTTATGGCAAAAGGTGCTATGTCGATATTTTGGCCAAATCACGTTTTTTGTATTACATATAGGTATGGCAATAAGATCTATGTTCTCTAAAAATCATATGGCCCGATTTGCCTTAAATATAATTCTATTTTAAATTGTCAAGATGAGCTAAGTTTGTTTCTATTACATATTTTTATGGCAGAATGCTTCTTTTTGCTCGCCTGTAAAATTTTACTTTTCTCACATTTCACCTTTTGCCATAAAACCACCGAATTTTTAAGCGTAATTCCTCGCAACTAAATTAACAATAAACTTTACCTTCATACCATGTTCCAGTAAATAGCCAACACTATAAACACATACCACATTAATAATTTCAAAATGTTAAAATAGTACTGCCTATAACACAAATTTAATAAAACTCTCTAGAGAAAAGCTGTTTAAACCAAAATAAATACCCCTACTTCAACTAAATTTAAAATGCACCTCACTAAGCGACGAAACGATATTTTGTTAATATTAAACGGCTTTAACTTTTGTTAATATTTAACGGCATTAACTTTTTCTTTCACAAATTAAGAAATAAATGGCAAAAATAATGTAAATGTAAACCGTATTACAGAGAGCTGACGATGACGCATGAGCTCGGTTCAGCCAATCGGAATCACTCTAGCGGGCGGAATGGGGTCAACAACCCTTGAGCGTGGCTTGGCCAAGCAAACTTCGCAAACGTGGGATATTCCAGGGACGGCTCTAACCTAGTTGGCAGTAAATCCATTTGAAAATAAAATACAAATATATTTATTTACCCACATTGTGTTATAACGAAAATACTTCGGTTACAGTGATATACCATACAGAGTGTCTGAAACGTCTTGGCAAGGGCAAATATCTTTACTATTAATAAAGATAGAGACACCAAATTTTAGCTGTATCTTATTGGTTAATAAATCTACTTTTTTATGTAATTTGACTTTTACCACCCCCTTGGGGGTTACGCTAGGGAGTTGACGTCAAAAATTTTAAATGAAACCCTATGCCGTGTGGTACCTCATTTTAAAGGTCTTTTCGAGAATGACAGATGTTACTTCTTGGCAGAGCTCCAAAATGGACTTTATTACAGGCAAGAAGTTCATGGTGGTCATTCTAAACAACTTATAACGTAATAAGTAAGGCAGGCACTGCTGGTCCGTTACCAGACGCGTCGATACCGAAAATAAGTACGTACGTATACGGTATTTGACAAAAATAATTTTATTCGTGAACGTTGCTGCGATTGTGTAAAATAAAAAAACGATCGAGTCCGAGTTCGACTCGCGCATATAGGGTTCCGTAGCACCGTAAGATTGTGTTTATATATTTTTAATAAATTTGCTGATGTTTCATCCCATATTCTTGTTGTGGAGTGTCACAGTGTCACATAGTTAAGAATGTTCACAAGAGTAAGACGTCATAACATCGAAGAAATATGTTAAATACGTAGTTGTAGTTTTACTATTGGAGATATATTCTTCAAATTGGGTAGGTTTGAATGTAGACACCAGAGTACATCGCCTGAAATTTCGTGCGCATGTCTAGCCCTCTTGGTTTGCGCGTGGTACGCATTTTGGTCTACTGCGCAGATGTCAAAAAACGAAAAATAAAAAAACGACAAATGATGAAGTCCAAAAAGTTGGAAAAAAAGTTAGAAAGAAAAGTGCCCCACGAAACAAAAAATAAATGTGCGAGCAGACTGGTACAAGAGGTCGACTAACGGTCGACTTATGCCTCGCCCGATTATACGATTTACGGTTTATAATTTTTATAGGCTTGCCATTTAAAAATGAATTAAAATATGGGGTTTGCGGTAAAATGTTTCTTTTTTGAAGACTTTTAAAAGAAGGGACTACACGGCATAGGTTTGCATTCAAAAATTTTGACCTCAACTCCCTAGCGTCACCCCCCAAGAGGGTTGAAAAAGTCAAATTACCTGAAAAAAGTAGATTTATTAACCAATAAGACACAACTACAATTTGGTGTCTCTATCTTTAATAATAACCAAGATATTTACCCGTACTAATACTTTTTAGACACCCTGTGTGTTATATTACTTTTACCGAAGTATTTTCGTATTTCGCATTTCCAAATTACACAGAGTGAGTAAATAAATATTTGTATTTTATTTTCAAATCGGATCCCAATTTTATATCCAAGTAGGTTAGAGCCATCCCTGGACTAACCCCCGTTTCCAAAGCTTTAATGATATCAATACTGTTTTCTTGTTTAACTTGAGAAGAAAGTTTTAAGTAATTAGTGTAGTGTGTTCAACAAAGTATTTTGTTTAAGCTGATAATTTTTACATTTGCTCATTAACAATAAAAAATACGTTTGTACTTTGATCCCAGTGTTTATTAAAATTATCCTAACAAATATCCTTCAACTGGTTCTGGACAATACGCTACGGACGCACGCTTGTTTGGAAACAAGTAATGGAAGACATTTTCAACATACCTATTCTCTACTATGCAACAAACTAAAACCCTACTACGGACCTGTTCCCTTGGCCTTGGATGTTTTGTCGTCATGCGACCCACGCACCCATGAGGTGCTGCCAAAATGGCCCGCAGACGAACTACGCCAAAAGGGACAGAAGATGCCAGTAAAAGCGAGAGAAAGGGGAGAAGAAGAAAAACTTCTTCCAGACAAGAACGCGGAATTAACAAGTAGTAAAAGTGTCGTGTTTTAAAATATAGGAACGTTATTATTATTTAGCTCACGTGTAAGCTTAAGAAGGTGCTACAGTTTAAGCTTAATCATGTAGAACTCATAACTTTAGTCTAATCCTGAAATAAAAGTGAAAAAGTTAATGTTCGCGCTTTATTTCAAGACAACGAACAACTATAAAATAGTTTGTGCTCTGATTATAGCGTTTCTTAAATTAGCCTAATACGATTGAAAATTAAATAAAACACTATAATATTTACATATTATGGTAACATTTGCGGGTGCAGAACTCATTTATGGGGATCTTTTCAAAAAAATCGGTAAGTTTAAGATAATTTCTTCTTAACTGAAGGACGAATAACAACTTTCTGAACATGCTGCGTGAAACAGAATAATGTGTTGTTTTTACAAATGCTGTAATGGAAGAATTTTGCTTATACTTTTAAAATACTATGTAGTTGAGCTCAATTAGTATTGTTCGTTTGTATTTTTAACTTTTTCTTAGCAGAAAGTTTATTTAAGGTAGTAGGAATAACGCTTATCTTATTTATAACCTAATATAAGGTGTCATAAATATTAATTAAAACTGAGGCTACTACAAAAACGATTGATTTCCCAGTGCCTTTTTACTATTTTTTATTTGTTTTTTTCTGAAAAAAAGGTTTTTTTTCTGAGGAAAAGGTTTTTTTCTTTGTCTTAAATTACGCTTAAAAACAGAAAATAAATTCTCTTAAAGATTTATATGTCTGGCAACCTTACAAAAAAATTCAATTGTTTTAAGTTTTTCCCGCGTAATTTTCTGTCAAGCGCTATGACGGACCATGTGCTCGCTATCCAGGTGCGGCGAATATAGACTGGTTTTAGGGTATTTTTGAAAATTTTTAAAATCTTCGATTTAAGTAAAAAAAAGTATTGGGTATGTCTGTAGACTACCCCAGGAGTCACCCATTCCAATATATGCAGTGAATTTCATAACACCCTGTATATATATATATATATATATATATATATATATATATATATATATATATATATATATATATATATATATATATATATATATATAAGTGTCCCACTTAAGATGGATACAAGCCAATATCTTGGTTGTTTGTTCAGCGATGTTTTTCATTTTTGGTAGGAGGCTGTATGGTCATAAGGCGCACATTTAACCCAGGGTTAGAAATGCGATACCTCATAGACGTACGTTTTAATGGGGTTTGATTTTTTTATTCAAGAGTAAACTACCTTTAGGACAGTATTTATTTCAAATCTGATAAATTATATTAAATCCTCCTTAACCAAGACACTTAAGTTCTAATTTTGATAAAGATTGATACAGAGTGTGTCATAAAAAATATGTCATTTTTTATTTTTTTTAAGTAAATACTTACGACGCCACTGGATAAACAACTGGTCTATATCAACATTATAATAATCGATTTAAGTTTTCAGAGAGCTTCCATAATAATTAAGATGTTTAATTTTGTTACATTTAAAAACCGTTATTTTTAAGTTGGTTAATACAAAGGAATAAAATCCGTTACAAAAGACTTAAAAAACCCAGCTTTCAGTGAAAAGTGAAGTATGATTTTTTTTCATTTTATTGAGGAATAATGAAAAAAATCCAAACAATTATTTAAAATAATCACTATTAACTTTGAAAAATGTGCTCTAAACTAAGGTTTAGAAAACTATAACGAACTAAAAGTCAACATCTTCGACCAAACCACCATAATTTCTAATGCAGTTTTCATAAATTTTCCTAATTCTTAAGCAAACTTTACGTAATTCTTGTTGAGAAATTTGTTCGCATACTTGTCTTATTCGCGTTTTCAATTCTTCTAATGATCGTGGACGGGTTTTATAAACTTTATTTTTGATAGCACCCCACAGAAAGAAATCCAGAAGTGTGAGGTCTGGAGACCTAGGAGGCCATGCTACAAAAGGACTATTGCGACCAATCCATTTATCTTGAAAATTTCCATTAAGCCATCTTCTTACAGGTGCGGCATTATGAATCGGAGCGCCATCTAGCTGAATATACAAATTCTCTCTATAAGTTAACGGCAAATCATGAACAGCATCCCAAAATCCATTTTGCAAGAAAACCAAAAATCTCGCACCGTTTAAATTCGTATTAAAAAAGAAGGGTCCAATAATACGGTCTTTTAAAATACACTGAAAAAACATTGTGGGACATTTCACTACAATTGTGTACCTTTTTCCAACAATTTGTTCTCAAAAACGTCCAAGACCAATTTGTAGCAAAATTTGCTACAATTGTATGAAAATGTATAAAAACTGTTGTAACTAATAATCCAATTAGAGTAAATTGCTCTACAAAGACTTTGCTACAATTTTGTGTGAAAAAAAGTCCAAACGATTTTTTCACCACACCACACATTTACTTTCTCAGAATATTGATTTTTGCAATTGATTACCCAGTGAGGATTCTCAGTACTCCAATATCTAATATTCTGGGATGATACTGTCCCGTTGGTAGAAAATGTCGCCTCATCAGTAAACAATATTTTGCCAAATAGACTGTGGTCTTCGTAGAATTTAGCCTGCATGGTTAAACAGTACTCCATTCTTCTCTGATCACCTGGTTGTAACGTATGCAAAAATCTTGGTTTAAACGGTTTAGTACCATTTCTTTTCAAACATCTTAAAACAGTACTCTTCCGCCTACTATCATAGCTTCTTAAACTGGATTTTGGGTTCACCTGGAAATGATTTAAAATTCTTGCATCCTGTTGATGATTTCTTTGCCGTCTTACTTTCTCCTGTACCACAGAGCCCCGTTGATTAAACATTCGATTTACTTTAGAAACCGTGGTGTACGATATTAAGTGGGGGGATTAAGTGGGGATATTAAGGGTGCACCGTCTCCTACTAATCTTACTATTTCTACTTATTCTGCTAAATTCAAACGCATATTTATTTATATTGCAAAAATTTTATTAATTTTAACAATGTGATAGTGACATATCAACAATTTTGACGTGTGATTTAAAAATCATATTATTTTGTTTCCATGACCATCTCAGATTTTAAATCTTTATAGTCTGTTCCTGATTGTTGCATTTAAACAGCACGATTCGAGATTATATTGCATTAATTAGTAGACTAACAGCATCTGAGTACATTACGTCGTTCTCTAATGTATCGAAGAGTATACGTTTCGAGTACATTAATTTCGATTTCTTTCAAAATAAGCAACAAATTTCTCAAGAAAAAATTGATAAAGTTTGCTTAAGAATTAGGAAAATTTATGAAAAATGCGTTGGAAATTATGGTGATTTGTCTTTTTCTAGATCCTAGTTCAGATCTTGTTTCTAATAATTACTGTTTCAATTGTTTTAGTCATATTTCAGTTTCCACTGCCATCTCCATCTGGGTTTTTGATTTATTTTCTAACGGAATATTCCATTTTCTCTCGTCCCAACGGAAAAAGGGACTAATCTGATTTTATTCTTAAACTTAAAAATAACTTTTTTGTTTGGTTTTTCCTGACCGTTATTAGATATAAATATTTTGTATATTTTCTGGTATTGCGGTCATTAATTGAAAAAAGTAAACTTTTTTATATTTTTACGTTTCGGTTTATTTTTTGCTAAACCATCTTCAGAAATTGTCTACAAAAAATTTTTGAACTTTAAACATTGGATAAATTTTAAACATAAATGAAAAATAACATACCTTAATTTAGCTTGTACCGGGTGTCCAATTTTCGTTGTCATTGCGGGGTATCTCCGTTGTTAGTAAAGATAGAATGATGCGGTTTTCGCAAACCTGGGCCACTTTTTCGAGAAACGAAAGATGCCATAATCAGAATTATCCTAGCCCTCTTGGTTTTTGAGCTACAGGGTGAAATTGAAAATTAGCACTTTTAAGACATACCTCGTATCTCAGCTTCCTGATAACCTATCGAAAATGTAAAAACGCATTCTTATAGAACTTTTTACGTAGAATTCAGTGGCGTACTTTAATTTTTTTTTTGGGCTACTATTTTCGAGATTCGACCCAAACTTTGGTTTTTTTAAATGGAACACCCTGTATATTTTTATGCCATTAGATTGCATTAATTTTTGTCGTCAAAATGGTATAAATAGTTTATAATTATTATTTTTGCAAATGGTAAAAATTTAAAAAAATGATAAATTTGATGTGTTATTTTTATATAGTTGGCCGTGATTTGTGTTTTAAAATCCCTACAAATATTTTGTATGTTCTATTTCGATTATTTTAATAAAATACAAGAAAGGGACGCAACAAACTTATTATAAAAATATTTTTTTTTATGTTCTATTTTGATGATTTTAAGTAAATACAATAAACAAACATAACAAACTTATTATTTTAACATAAGCAAAGAAAATTAAAAGAACTGCTCGAAATGGTTGCCATTTTCTCTCACACATTTTTCACACAATGTAGTAATTCTGCGCAGTGAATTTAATATTGGTGCGGGATGCGTTTGTATTTGTCTAAAAGCCTCTTGAGTGGCATTACAAAGATCTTCAACTGTGTTGTGTCGAGTTTTATAAATTAAATTCTGTAAATAGCCCCACAAAAAGAAGTCTAACACAGATAGGTCAGGAGACCTAGGAGGCCATCTAACAGGTCCGTGCGTGCCAATCCAACGTTCGACAAAATGTTCTTCTAAATAATGCCTAACAATTTGGGCATTATGTGCTGGAGCACCATCTTGCTGGAAATATATATATCGGCGATTCGCTAAAGGAACATCTTCTAATAGTTCTGGAATAATAGTTTCTAATATCTGAAGATATCGCTGTGCAGTGAGGCCACCATCAAAAATGTGATATTTGATTTTCGCTCCTAATATAAAACACGCGACACTAAACCCAAATCTTCCCTGTCGCTCACGTGGAAATATAAGATGTTGATTTTCATGTGACCAGTATCTAATATTTTGTCGGTTGAATACCCCGTCGCTACGTATATAACATTCATCTGACCAAATAACAGTCCTTGCAAAATGTAAATCCTGATTTATCCTTCCTAAATACCACTGACAAAAATTCATACGCTTTTCAGCATCTCCAAAATGTAAATGTTGGACAATTGTTGTTTTATAAGGCTTATATTTATGTTTTCTTAATATCGTTTGAACGCGGGACTTTACTACGCCCACTTCCGTCTCAATTGTTCTACAAGAAATTGCAGGCGTTACACTTACAAGCCCCAAGACATTAGTTTCATCCACATCGCGATTCTCTTTATTGTAGATTTTTGATCTCGGCTTTTTAAAACAACCAAAATTGATCAAATTTGATTTTAGTCTATAAAATATCCTTTTATTTGGATGCCTTCTGTCAGGATACCTAGTAGGAAGTGATCAAAGTAAATTAGAGCTAATACTGTAGATATAATTAAATTTTAAAAAAATACCTGTTCCTATAAAGTTCGTCTGCTGCATTTACATTTTCATGGCACTCTATGAAACAAGTCAGCATATTATAATACTCAAAATTTTCAAATACTTCATTTACATTCATTCTTAATGTTTAGAACTAAAAATAATACTTTCAGTCTGACAGAAATGTTGACAACTATAAATATTACCATTTTAAACACAAATCACGGCCAACTATATAAAAATAACACATCAAATTTATCATTTTTTTAAATTTTTACCATTTGCAAAAATAATAATTATAAACTATTTATACCATTTTGACGACAAAAATTAATGCAATCTAATGGCATAAAAATATACAGGGTGTTCCATTTAAAAAAACCAAAGTTTGGGTCGAATCTCGAAAATAGTAGCCCAAAAAAAAAATTAAAGTACGCCACTGAATTCTACGTAAAAAGTTCTATAAGAATGCGTTTTTACATTTTCGATAGGTTATCAGGAAGCTGAGATACGAGGTATGTCTTAAAAGTGCTAATTTTCAATTTCACCCTGTAGCTCAAAAACCAAGAGGGCTAGGATAATTCTGATTATGGCATCTTTCGTTTCTCGAAAAAGTGGCCCAGGTTTGCGAAAACCGCATCATTCTATCTTTACTAACAACGGAGATACCCCGCAATGACAACGAAAATTGGACACCCTGTACACATTATACTTAAACTATTACATTTTTGAAATTTTGCTATGAATAATTACACAACTGAACTTTTCAAAGGTATCTTTTAGACTCGTATAATAAAGCGGTACATTTAGGGTTTTATTGCCGGGTAAAGGTACGCTTGGAAATTCCCATTTAGGTACTTATAACTATATTTTCATTTCTATTTATTTATGCAAAAATTTGCATTGCGAAATTAGGTTGTTCTAAATGACGCTCAAGTTTTCTGTATCAGTTCTAAAATTAATAGTGTTATTTGTTTTTTTAATATGAATCATTTCTTTTATGTTACGTTTTTTATTATTTGTTTCATAATCCAATATTTGTACATCGTTGAAGTTAAAATTATGTAAATTGTCCAATGCATGTTTTGATAGAGCATTGGACAATTTACATAATTTTAACTTCAACGATGTACAAATATTGGATTATGAAACAAATAATAAAAAACGTAACATAAAAGAAATGATTCATATTAAAAAAACAAATAACACTATCAATTTTAGAACTAATACAGAAAACTTGAGCGTCATTTACAACAACCTAATTTCGCAATAAAATGCAAATTTTTGCATAAATAAATAGAAATGAAAATATAGTTATAAGTATAGAAAAATTCAAAATATACCGTTGATTTTTTGACTGCAATAAATTCTTAATGATGTCTTAGGCTATAAAAGCTCATAAATGTCCATCCCTTTCAGACAGGGCTGGCCCTTAATATTTTACCTGCGACATGAATTATACCAATTGTTAAGATTATTATTTTCCAATTCATTTTAGGAAAAAATGGTTAAAATTAAATTTTTACAGGTAATTAAATTAATTACCTGTAACTTAAGCACTTAATATTAATAATATATAATGATATTTTATTAAGGCACCTTCAGTCACCTTTTTAGCTTTCCTGTGTGAGGTGCGAGTTGTGTGCGCTAATTTTCTCTTTTTATTTTAACTATTTAGTTTGCTTAGTTAAACTATTTTTTAAGTATAATGTGGCGTCCATGGACTCATGCTGATGGTGCAGCTAGTAGTGTATCTTTAAAAAGAAAGCATTTATCACCCGATGCGAAAGAAATAGTCAAAAATGTATATTCATCTTTACTAAGAAGAGGTTTGAATAAAAATGCTGCTTTAGCAGAAACTAGTGCTTTAGCTAAAATTCCCTTAACTTCGATAAAGGACATAACAATGAAACCTATTAATGCAAGAAAACAACGAAACGACGTTGGCCAATTAAGAAGTATAGACGAAGAGTGATAAGGACCTATTAAGAAGAAAAATTTATGCTATGTATGAAGAACAATCTGTACCCACATTAAAATCATTAAAAATTAGGCTAGCAAAAGACGAAACAAATATTTCATGCAGCATATCAAGCCTAAGGAGAATTTTACTTCAAATGGGTTTTAAGTATCGTGCCATTGACAAAAAACAAGTTTTAATGGAATCGGAGCGTTTACGGAAATGGCGTCTTAAATATTTGACGAGTATTAAACAGTATAGATTGGAGAATCGGCCAATTATCTACCTTGATGAAACATGGTTTGATACTCATGACACCCCAAAAAAAGGATGGAATGATTTTTCAAAAAAATGTCAAACCAAGGCTCCTTCGACTAAAGGCAAAAGAATTACCATCATACATGCAGGTTCAGAAAATGGATTTGTTCAAAACTGTTTGTTGCTTTCAGCCAAGAACATTGCAGATTCCTATTTGGACTACCATCAAGATACGAATGCAAAGCTTTTTGAAGAATGGTTTGAATATCGCCTTCTTAAAAATATTCCCAAAAATAGCGTTATTGTAATGGATAATGCTAGTTATCACTAAAGTTTGACAAATGGGGGTAATTCCAGAGACGGCTTCTAACCTAGTTGGAAATAAAATTAGGAGTCGATTTGAAAATAAAATACAAATATTTATTTACCCACATTGTGTTATTTGAAAGTGCGAGATACGAAAATATCATAGAGGGTGTCTGACAAGTCTTAGCATGGGCAAATATCTTTACTATTAATAAAGATAGCGACACCAAATTTTAGTTGTACCTTATTGGTTGATAAATCTACGTTTTTATGTAATTTGACTTTTTCAACCCCCTTGGGGGGTTACGCTAGGGAGTTGAGGTCGAAAATTTTGAATGCAAACCTATGCCGTGTGGCCTCTTCGTTTAAAAATCTTCAAAAAAGAAACATTGTTTTAGTATTTTAGTATTTATTTATTATTGTAATTCATTTTTAAATGGCAAGCCTATAAAACTTATAACTCGTAAATCGTATAATCGGTCGGGGCAAAAGTCGACCATTAGTCGACCTCTTGTGCCATACAGCACAAGTCGGCGCTGCTATTTTTTGTTTTGTGGGGCACTTTTTTCTAACTTTTCTCCAACTTTACTTCTTCATTTGTCGTTGTTATATTATGTTTTGTTTTTTGACATCTGCGCAGTAGACCAAAATGCGTACCACGCGCAAACCGAGCATGCTAGACATGCGTACGCAAGTTCATGAGATGTACTTGGGTGTCTAAATTCGAACCTATTCACTTGTAAGAATATATCCCCAATAGTTAAGGTACCACTACGTAGTTAACTGTATAACTTTTTCCCAAGGCTTTTTCGACTTTATTTTTCGTTTTTTGCCATGTGCGCAGTAGACCAAAATACGTACCACGCGCAAACCGAGCGTGCTGGACATGCGCACGGACTTTTAGGAGATGGACTTTGATGTCTACATTTGAACCCATTCACTTTTAAGAATCTATCTCCAGTAGTTAAGGTACCACTGCGTATTTAACTTTATAACGTTTTTCCCAAGTTTTTTCGATTTTATTTTTATTTTTTTGCTATCTGCGCGGTGGCAAATAACGAAAAATACAGTCGAAAAAAACTTGGGGAAAAAGTTTTACCATTGATCAAAATGCGTACCACGCGCAAACCAAGAGGGCTAGACAGTCGCACGAAATTTCAGGGGATGTACTTTGTTGTCTAAATTCGCAGTGGTACCTTAACTACTGGAGATATATTCTTAAAAGTGAATGGGTTCAAATGTAGACACCAAAGTCCATCTCCTGAAATTCCGTGCGCATGTCTAGCACGCTCGGTTTGCGCGTGGTACGCATTTTGGTCTACTGCGCACATGGCAAAAACTGAAAAATAAAGTCGAAAAAAACTTGGGAACAAAGTTATAAAGTTAAATACGTAGTGGTACCTTAACTACTGAAGATATATTCTGAAAAATGAATGGGTTCAAATGTAGACACCAAAGTCCAACTCCTGAAATTCCGTGCGCATGTCTAGCACGCTCGGTTTGCGCGTGGTACGCATTTTGGTCTACTGCGCAGATGTCAAAAACAAAACATATAAAAACGACAAATGAAGAAGTAAAGTTGGAAAAAAGTTAGAAAAAAGTGCCCTACACAACAAAACATAGCAGCGCCGACTTGTACTGTTTGGCACAAGTGGCCGACTAATGGTCGACTTGTGCCCCGCCCGATTATACGATTTACGAGTTATAATTTTTATAGGCTTGCCATTTAAAAATGAATTACAATAATAAATACATACTAAAATACTAAAACAATGTTTCTTTTTTGAAGACTTTTAAACGAAGAGGCCACACGGCATAGGTTTGCATCCAAAATTTTGGACCTCAACTCGCTAGCGTAACCCCCCAAGGGGGTTGAAAAAGTCAAATTACGTAAGAAAGTAGATTTACTACCCAATAAGGTACAACTAAAATTTGGTGTTGCTATCTTTATTAATAGTAAAGATATTTGCCCATGCTAACACTTTTCAGACACCCTGTATGATATTTTCGTATCTCGCACTTTCAAATAACACAATGTGGGTAAATAAATATTTGTATTTTATTTTCAAATCGAATCCTATTTTTATTTCCAACTAGGTTAGAAGCCGTCTCTGGAATTATCCCCAAGTAGATATACAGCAAGAGTTCTGGCGCAAAATCCCATGTATTTTCTTATGGAGGTTCATTCTGGTATTTTTTGGAACCGACGCCTGCAGGGCGTGGTCCAAAATTAGGCGTCGCGACGCCTCAGAAGTGACGTCCGTCTTCTTAGGTACTTGGGCGTTAGCTACTTGGGTATGAACTACTCAGACATCAACTACTTGGGCCTCAGCTACTGGATCCTGCTGCTGCTGCTGCTAACGCCATCTTGGGGATTTGAACCGGGCCTTCAACTATTGGAATATATTAATAGATTTCTAGTGCGTCTCGACGTCGGCGTCGTCGAACGGCTAAACTTTCCATCCTTCAACTCCAACGCGGCATCGTTAAATATTACAATTATTTCCTCAAGATGACGTCACAAACTTTTTTGATTTGTTTTACCCATGCTAGGCGTCTCGGCGTCGGCGTCGTCGAACGGCTAAACTTTCCATCTTTCAACTCCAACACGGCATCGTTAAATATTAAAATTATTTCTTTAAAATGACGTCACAAACTTTTTTTATTTATTTTACCCATGCTAGGAGTAGAACCGGGGACCTATGGATTAGTATTGCATCGTCTTACACTTTACGCTGTCGAGGTATATTGAATATTTCCGTCTTTAATTGAGTGTTAAGTATTTTATGAAGATGACGTCAAAAACTTTTTTTATTTATTTTGCCTATGGTAGGATTAGAACCGGGGACCTGTATGTTGGAATATCAGCGCTCTAGCCAAACTCGCCATCGAGTTCCAATAAAATATTGTGCTGATGATCTATAGGCTTGCAGCTATAAGAGCCCTCATTTTCAATTAGAAATTTAATATACGTAACGTGTTGAGAATTAGGTTGTAAGATATGTATATTATAGAAATTTAACGTAGGTAACGTGCAAAAGATGGCGTCTTAAGGCATATGAAAAAATTTTGCCAGCTGTCACTTGTCATCCTCGATCTGTCAACTGTCACGTTCATATGCCTTAAGACGCCATCTTTTGCACGTTACCTACGTTAAATTTCTATAATATACATATCTTACAACCTAATTCTCAACACGTTACGTATATTAAATTTCTAATTGAAAATGAGGGCTCTTATAGCTGCAAGCCTATAGATCATCAGCACAATATTTTATTGGAACTCGATGGCGAGTTTGGCTAGAGCGCTGATATTCCAACATACAGGTCCCCGGTTCTAATCCTACCATAGGCAAAATAAATAAAAAAAGTTTTTGACGTCATCTTCATAAAATACTTAACACTCAATTAAAGACGGAAATATTCAATATACCTCGACAGCGTAAAGTGTAAGACGATGCAATACTAATCCATAGGTCCCCGGTTCTACTCCTAGCATGGGTAAAATAAATAAAAAAAGTTTGTGACGTCATTTTAAAGAAATAATTTTAATATTTAACGATGCCGTGTTGGAGTTGAAAGATGGAAAGTTTAGCCGTTCGACGACGCCGACGCCGAGACGCCTAGCATGGGTAAAACAAATCAAAAAAGTTTGTGACGTCATCTTGAGGAAATAATTGTAATATTTAACGATGCCGCGTTGGAGTTGAAGGATGGAAAGTTTAGCCGTTCGACGACGCCGACGTCGAGACGCACTAGAAATCTATTAATATATTCCAATAGTTGAAGGCCCGGTTCAAATCCCCAAGATGGCGTTAGCAGCAGCAGCAGCAGGATCCAGTAGCTGAGGCCCAAGTAGTTGATGTCTGAGTAGTTCATACCCAAGTAGCTAACGCCCAAGTACCTAAGAAGACGGACGTCACTTCTGAGGCGTCGCGACGCCTAATTTTGGACCACGCCCTGCAGGCGTCGGTTCCAAAAAATACCAGAATGAACCTCCATAAGAAAATACATGGGATTTTGCGCCAGAACTCTTGCTGTATATCTACTTCCCCATTTGTTAAACTCTAGTGATCACAGCCATCAGACAAAATTAGTCCCAAATTCCAACAGCACCAAGCCAGAAATTCAAAATTATATGTTAAATAATGATATATTTTTTGAAGAATCTTACAAAAAAAGAGAACTTCTTCAAGTATTAAATGCTTATAATATTGAAAAAGAATATGTGTGTGATAAACTTGCCGCCGAAAACGGTCATACAGTGTTACGTCTTCCCCCCTACTATTGCGTTTTTAATCCAATTGAACAAATATGGCACGAATTAAAATCAAATGTTAGGAGAGAAAATACTACTCCCACATTAAGTACATCTGTGGTGGAATTAATACAAAAACATGTAAATAATATTTCTACGGACAGTTGGAAGAATTGTCTACAACATGTGATTAAGGTGGAAAACTCTTATCTGATTCTTAGTGATAGTGTTCAACCCTTAATAATTAGTTTAGGTTTAGATGAAGATAATAGTGATAGTGAGACAGAACTGAATATAGAATAGGTAAAATATTGTATAGAATTAAGTATAAATAAAATAACTATATTTTTGTTCATACTTCTAAATAACTGTGAAACAAATTTATTTTTCTAGATATTTTCGAACCCGAATAGCATGTATTTAGATAACGTCAAAAGTTTAAAAATTTTAAAAAAGCGAAGTTGATATAAAAATAAATTTACTACTTTTTATTAAAAAACAAAGTTTTGGAAATAACCAAAATATTTATTCTTGAGATAAAGTAAAAGTCGTTCATCATTTAATTTTCCGGCATATCTGTTTTTTTTATCTGCGTAACCATTATCATTGTAGATTTTGGTCTTATATCATAAGCAAAGTAGTATTTGGTAAATATCAGTATTGCACCTTTGTCTATCACATAGGGCACCTATGGAGATTGCCATTAATACTACTTTAAAAAGTGAGTGCAATACGTCAATAAATTCAGGATGCCAAAAGCCTTCCAAAAATGAAATAAAAAGTGCAGATCCGTATTTAAAAAAATAAAGCTGATGATGGTTCCACAAATCCGAAACGTCAGACTAAAAAACTAATTATTTCATCTTGAAGAGGATAAAAAGTGCCCATGACAAAGGGCAATTTATTTTTAAATATCTCTTCAAATACGCGTAGGAAAAAATAAAATTGATTTTGCAAAATTTCGGTTTTTTCGAATATCTCCGGAAGTAACCGGAATTTCTCAAACATCTAAATAGCTTATAATTCAGCATCAAATTGCGCAACTTTGCCCCAATTTAACCGACTTCGTATCTCTTACGGTTACCGAGATCCCCATACAAAGACTAGAATTTGTAGCACCCTGTATATTATACATATATATATATATATATATATATATATATATATATATATATATATATATATATATATATATGGAAGTACGTAGAGTTTCACGGATGGAGAAATATTTGTCGTGGTTAATCCGGGAATACATCCGTTCGTTTGGTTCATTTCTATTTGAAACTTGCAGACGTTTCGCCAAAATCTCATAGAATGGTCGTAGAAAGTAAACTTTACTTTCTACGACCAGCGAGTAAGCACAAGAAGATGCCAAATGAGATTTTGGCGAAACGTCTGCAAGTTTCAAATAGAAATGAACCAAACGAACGGATGTATTCCCGGATTAACCACGACAAATATATATATATATATATATATATATATATATATATATATATATATATATATATATATATATATATATATATATATATATATATATATATATATATATATATATATATATATATATATATATATATATATATATATATATATATATATATATATATATATATATATATATATATATATATATATATATATATATATATATATAAAGGGAGAGTAGTCGCGACTGACTAGTTAAGAAAAAATATTCGAAACTAGAGTAGTGGGGATGCAGTCTTTATTGAAGTGGCCTTAATTAAGGAATAAAATCCTTTTTTGATTTGTCGAGCTTTTCTCTTCTTCAGAACTTCTACAATACAAAAATTAATTTAAGTTAGTAAAATCTAACCTAACAATCTTCATAATAAAAGAACTCACCAAAGTGGTCAGTTAAACTAAAAACAGGAATATCCATGCAAAAATGCAAGATCCGTCTCCATCCTCTATTACACAACTACATTCCTCGGGGCGTTATGAGGAAAACCAAAGGGAAAAATCCCGCGTTTTAGCAGGATAGAAGCGACAGGAAATTGACATTTGCAAAAATATGAGATTATACCCGACATTCATGCCTGGCAAATCTTCGTTAAAAGAAGACAAGCAAATACAGAAGGGTAAGAAGGAGAGAGACAACACTCATCAAGCACTGGCGCATGGTATCGGATGGTTAGTAAAAATGTTCATAGGTTGTTGAAAGTTTAGTGAACCAAAAATATAATAAGCCGCCTTGGGTTATTGATGAATTGGCGGAGCATTTTAATACAGAATAATTAAGTTAATTTTAGAAAATAAGGCATAATATGTAAATAGAGGAAAAACATAAAAAACCGTAATTACTCCCTGTCAACACAGAGTTACTACTCATCAGGGGCTGGAAAATCAAGTAAACTGAGATATTTTTCTTTTTCCAAGCGTAGTAAGTAACGGTAGACGGTGCTGAGTTCTGATATGTCACTTTTTTTATTTAGGCAGTTAGGTTCAAGGTTGATGTGAACCATCTCCAGGAAAAGTCTTTTATAATATGAACTGACATTTTCTAAGATCTCAGCGCCCTCTCAGTCCATTTGATGATCTTTATCAATAACATGTTCTGCCAAAGAGCAAGAATGTACACCTCGACGGCAGTCACTTTTATGGGAAGTAATACGGCCCTTCACATTCCTAGACGTCTGACCTATGTATGACAAGTTACAATCTTTACAGGGGACTCTGTATACAATGCCACATTTTTCATCCCTGCCAAGAGGGGCCTTAGTTCTAGAGTAAATCTGAGAAATAGTTTTTATTTGCTTTCTCGCTATTTTTATATTGGTATGTTTAAAAACATTTATTATTTTTCTGTTAAATTGTCAATATGTGGTAATGAAAAATAGAAAGTTGTTTGAGGATTATTTTCCACTGCAATGTTGTTTTGTGTGTAAGAAATTGATGGATTAACAGAACTCTGTGTTTGTGATCTTAGGGACATGGGTTGTGATTGCCTTTCGACAATATTTTCTGATATCTTATACTGAGTGCTGAACAAGAATTTATTGATAATGTTTATTGGATAGGAATTCTCTAGCAATATGCCCCTCAGTTGGTCTAGAGCTTCTTTTCTATGTTGGGGGTGAGTGAGTTTAACTGCTCTATTTTTCATTCCCAGGATTAGGTTTATGTTTGTTCTCATAGGGTGGTAAGAGAAGTAACTAACAAACCTATTCGAACAATATGGTTTTCTATACCACCTAGTTCGAAGGATGTTATCAGCATCTCTAGTGACCAGCATATCAAGAAACGGGATAGAGTTGTCATAAGAGTTGAAAAGTTCTAGAGCTACCTCTGCTCTACCCCTTGGTACGGAGAGTAGAAGGTCATCAACGTATCTTTTTATAAAAGGAATATGGAAAGGCATATATAGATACGTTGATGACCTTCTACTCTCCGTACCAAGGGGTAGAGCAGAGGTAGCTCTAGAACTTTTCAACTCTTATGACCGACATGTACAATTTACGATCGAAGAAGAAACCAATAACTCTATCCCGTTTCTTGATATGCTGGTCACTAGAGATGCTGATAACATCCTTCGAACTAGGTGGTATAGAAAACCATATCGTTCGAATATGTTTGTTAGTTACTTCTCTTACCACCCTATGAGAACAAAAATAAACCTAATCCTAGGAATGAAAAATAGAGCAGTTAAACTCACTCACCCCCAACACACAAAAGAAGCTCTAGACCAACTGAGGGGCATATTGCTAGAGAATTCCTATCCAATAAACATTATCAATAAATTCTTGTTCAGCACTCAGTATAAGATACCAGAAAATATTGTCGAAAGGCAATCAGAACCCATGCTCCTAAGATCACAAACACAGAGTTCTGTTAATCCATCAACTTCTTACACACAAAACAACATTGCAGTGGAAAATAATCCTCAAACAACTTTCTATTTTTCATTACCACATATTGACAATTTAACAGAAAAATTAATAAATGTTTTTAAACATACGAAGAAGTCCTGAAGAAGAGAAAAATAAATTCTCGAAAGCTCGACAAATCAAAAAAGGGTTTTATTCCTTAATTAAGGCCACTTCAATAAAGACTGCATCCCCACTACTCCAGTTTCGAATATATATATATATATATATATATATATATATATATATATATATATATATATATATATATATATATATATAGGGTGAACCAAAAACCGAACATATCGAATTTATAGGTTAAAATGAACCTATATATACCGAGAGAAAAATTTTTTGCTCAATTGTAAAAGGTGTCGGTGAGCATTCAAAGTTTCCAATTTAAATAACACGTAAAAAAATCTTTTTTCATTAAAAATACCATAACTTTTGAACCGTTTAGGATAAAAGTTTTTACGTCGCGGATTCTTGTAGAGCATAAAATTTCCTAAAAAATCTATCCCAGGATTATTTTTTTCAATTCAAAAATTCGTATATTTGAAAGCTTTGAAATGTGAAAAAAATCAAAATATTCAGTTTGAGTGTTTTTGACTAAAAAGGTTTATATTTAACAAAAAGTTGGATTTAAATAATACGAAATAGTTAAAAAATATCGTTAATAATCTAGATTTGTCAAAAAAAAAGTTCATATAGTCATTAATTTTTTATTGCAAATTTGACACAATATTTTTGTATTAAAAAAAACTTCAGGATTGTCTTATTTTTGAAAAAATTTTCTCACAATTGTTAACGTTATTCATTACACCAATTAAAAAAAACAAAAACAAAAACACTAAAACTGAATATTTTGATTTTTTCGCTTTTCAAAGCTTTCAAATATAAAAAAAATTTTGAATTGAAAAAAATAATCCTGGGATATATTTTGTAGGAGATTTTATGCTCTATAAGAATCCGCGACGGGAATTTTTTTATCCTAAACGGTTCAAAAGTTGTGGTATTTTTAATGAAAACAGATTTTTTAACGTGTTATTTAAATGGGAAACTTTGAATGCTCACCGACACCTTTTAAAATTGAGCAAAATCTCCTGCCTTGCAGGGAAATTTTTCTCTCGGTTTATAGGTTCATTTTAACCCATAAATTCGATAGGTTAGTTTTTTGGCTCACCCTAATATATATATATACCGGGTGCCCACGAGTTTACTGGCCAGCTCGTTATTTTGTTAAGAAATAATATTTCGATTTGAAATTTAGGGAACTCGTATGGTTGCTTTAGATGCAGATTTTGAGGGCTTGAACATCTGACTATCGTTTCCGGTTCAACCGCAAATACAGTCAACTTTGTTATTTTAAACGAAACACCCTGTATATTTTTTAAAATTTGGATTCTACGTAAAATTCTAATTATAAAACATGTATCATACCCCATACCTATCTTTAACAGTTTTCAAGAAAATGGCATTTGAAAATGTCGAAAGAGCCGCAAACTATACTGTTTTAACATAAAACAAATGAATATGCGAAAAGTTTAATATATTATTCTTACTTCTTTTTAGGAGCCTTGTATGTTTGTGTCATGACAATCTCACTTCCGGTGCAACCGGAAGTGCTACAAAATATGACATTCAGGCACAAATTACTTCAATAATTTCAATTGAACGACCTACTTTAAACTCTAAATTCTAACTTATCTGACTTTTCTCTATAATTTTTGTATACACCATCCCAGGTCTAAAGTTGATAGTTCTTGAGTTGTGGACAGCCAAAAATTTAGATGCATTCCAAATTTCAATCTTTCTAATTTTATCTAGGCGGCTATGGAGATCATTTGTCGCTTGAACTGCTTCATGATCATAACCATGTCAATTTCCAATTATTTAATCAAGATGGCTATGAATATAAGACACTTGTCATATTTTCTGTTAATATCACCCCCAAAACAAATGAACAACGTGCTCAGGGAATTTCAAAGAGTTCGTCTGAGAGAAAACGGTCAACACTTTGAATACTTAATTTATGGCAAATTTCTTATTTTTTAAAATAAAACCTAATAAAATTATTACTTCAAGCACTCTGATATTATTAATTATGTATTATGTGTATCCTTTCTACATTTTCTTAATGCAACAATTTTCAAACGCCATCTTCTTGAAAACTGTTAAAGATAGGTATGGGGTATGATACATGTTTTATACTTGAATTTTACGTAAAATCCAAATTTTAAAAAATATACAGGGTGTTTCGTTTAAAATAACAAAGTTGAGTGTATTTACGGTTGAACCGGAAACGACAGTCGGATGTATGAGCCATCAAAATATGTATCTAAACTAACTATACGACTTCTCAAAATTTCAAATCGATATTTTATTTCTTAACAAAATAATGAGCTGCATTTTCAAAATGTAGAAAGGATACAAATAATTAATAATATCAGAGTAGGTAGTGCTTGAAGTAATAATTTTATTAGGTTTTTATTTTAAAAAATAAGAAATTTGTCATAAATTAAGTTTTCAAAGTCTTGACCGTTTTCTCTCAGACGAACTCTTTGAAATTCCCTGAGCACGTTGTTGGGTGATATTATTAACAGAAAATAATATATGACAAGTGTCTTGTATTCATAGCCATCTTGATTAAATAATTGGAAATTGACATGGTTATGATCATGAAGCAGTTCAAGCGACAAATGATCTCCATAGCCGCCTAGATAAAATTAGAAAGATTGAAATTTGGAATGCATCTAAATTTTTGGCTGTCCATATCTCAAGAACTATCAACTTTAGACCTGGGATGGTGTATACAAAAATTATAGAGAAAAGTCAGATAAATTAGAATTTAGAGTTTAAAGTAGGTCGTTCAATTGAAATTATTGAAGTAATTTCTGCCTGAATGTCATATTTTGTAGCACTTCCGGTTGCACCGGAAGTGAGATTGTTATGGCACAAGCATACAAGGCCCCTAAAAAGAAGTAAGAATAAAATATTAAACGTTTCGCATATTCATTTGTTTTATGTTAAAACAGTAATAGTTTGCGGCTCTTTCGACATTTTCAAACGCTATTTTCTTGAAAACTGTTAAAGATAGGTATGGGGTATGATGCATATTTTATAATTAGAATTTTACGTAGAATCCAAATTTTAAAAAATATACAGGGTGTTTCGTTTAAAATAACAAAGTTGACTGTATTTCCGGTTGAACCGGAAACGATAGTCAGACGTTCGAGCACTCAAAATCTGCATCTAAAGCAACCATACGAGTTCCCAAAATTTCCAATCGAAATATTATTTCTTAACAAAATAACGAGTTGGCCAGTAAAGTCGTGGGCACCCGGTATATATATATATATATATATATATATATATATATATATATATATATATATATATATATATATATATATATATATATATACATATATATAGGATATACCAGGCGAGATAAGCCTGAAGTTGTCTATTGCCTTAGGGAAGTTTTACAAATTTTTCAAGATTTTCCGGTATTTGTAAATAATGCGTGAGCTAAATCTGCTCAAACATAGCAGTATCAACAAGTTTAATTTTATTTTATATTTTTCGACTTTTGTAATTGTCTGTAATTGTCTCTTTAGTAGTGTCTCTTTAGTATAAAAAGTAATATTTTATGAGTTGATAAGATTGAGCGTTTTATATGGCATTAAATGTGGCTATCAATGTACTATTTTAGAAAAGTTAAATAGTTACAAAGTTTACTTAAGTGGGTATAAATAAAGCAAAATAAAAAGAATAAATAAATATTTCTTCAAGTTTTCAATAATTATTAAATTAATCTTTTACGCGAATTTTATATATGCTATAGGTACGTCTCTTCAAGATATTTTGATCAAGACTAGATTCAAATTCATACAATTTCTCATCAACTTATTAGCTTTATTAATAGTTTTTTTTTTTCGTAAATTTAAAATTAACTTCTGGCAGCTTGACCAACATATTTTTATATAGGAAAATGTAAATTCTGTAAAGCTGTGGGTCCAGCTTTCGTGAACATGTCACGCACATGAACGTGGCATATGTCATAGTCATATTATATGTATCCTTTTATTAGTTATTTTTAAAATCACACTTTATTTAAATAAAGATTATTTTGGCAATAACGATTAATAGACACTTTGTTGTTCGGTGGACTTGGTGACGACATTGAAGGTCACCTTGGTTTTGTTTACCATTACGGAGGAAGCCAAGTTATGCTGACCTAGCAAAGCACCGATCATCAATCACTGGATGATAAAGTAATGGGCAGTCGTTCTGAAGATGTCGAGATAAGACATGTGCCCGTTGGTCGGGAGAAGAGCCGCCCTTACAGAGCAAATGTACGAGAAGAAAGTACATATTATTATCTCATTTTATTTATTCGAAGCCAAACCTTATTGTTTTCTAATTAATAAATCCTATTTTTTATAACCTGCTTTAACTTTATTCCCTCCTTACGATCCCAAAGACTATTACTTAGTCTCAGTCGCAACAACCCCCGTTGTGATAATATACAAAATATTAATTTCGTAAAAGTTGAGTTAAAGCAAAAAAAAAATCGAAATTTTTTAAGGTGTTTACTCTGTTAGATTTTTCACTGAAGGTTTCGTCGGTTTCGAGCCAGGGTAAAGTTCAATCTATATGAAAAATTTCATTTCTTTTGTACAAGTCGTTTTTAAGTTTTCGCGCCGACAGACCGACGGAAATTGGGAATCATGTTTTTCGAGACTTAGGAACCCCAAAACATGAAGATCTGAAAAAATCTCCGGAGCTAATTATTCACATACAATTTAAAACCGATGCAAACAATTTTTGTGAATATATTTTATAATCTTGCATTAGAATAAAACATGTGTACTTTATGAATATTTAGTAATAACTAACTTACCTTAAGTTAACCGCCGGTTTTGGAGTTAGTGCTTGCTTAAAACGAGGGTCTTGTTTAGTAAACACTGATATTGAGATGAAAATATTTAAGAAAAATTTCTGCGTCATCTACTAGACCTCGAAATAAGGTCCAGTATTCTCCTTCTGTCCCCTGTTCATTTTGTGCACATCAAAGCGTTTATGCCTGCCACGTTCATTATTTTGATTGTCCTCATCCATTCTATCATTTTATAGCAACAGTGATATAGACGCAATTCCTTAGCCAAAAAAATGGTGAAACAGTTTGCTGTACTCACTACACAACTTTATAGTATATATATATATAGTAACGCCACGTGCCGCATACTTTCATTGTATATGAAAATTAGCAGAAATGCTGTACCGTAAGCGCTAACGTCCGGTGGCACAATTTAATCAAGGGTTAAACTAATTGGGCATTGTGACGCATTTATGTTAATGTCGCTAAAGGTGACTTTAAACGTCAATTAAATTTATCACTTGATTAAAAGTATTGAGCAGCAGGCTGTAACGGTTGGAAACGATTAATGCATGATGATATGAACGAACCTTTATCCGTAAAGATCGAAACGATCCACTGTGGTCTAGAAAGCATATTTAGCGCGAAAAAAGGTATACATAAAATATAGCAATCAGCATCATTCATATAGTTTATGGAGATTGTAACATCCTAATGCAACCACTGGTAACAAAAGAATTTCCAGAAAAAGGATAGGGCCATAATAATAGGTACATAAAGTCCGAGCCCACAGGTAGTTGCTCTATTTTATTATTACCAGTAACTGTTGTTTGCAGTAAAGTCCATATTTCTAAGTTAAAAGCGATATAATTCAAATTTATCCATGGCTAGTGATGAGGAAGGTTAATACAATAATTTCGCTATACCAATTATAGTATTGTATTATAATTGTATTAAAACGTATTTGTTTTTAAAAGAGACATTTTTATGAGAGTTTTTTTTCTTAAATATTTATATTTGCTTGGAGTGTAAAAAAATTGCAGGTGTTTGCAGCTATTAGATTTATTTAATTATGAATGACATATTAGTGTAGACAATGAAACAAAAAAATGCAATTGCGTTCGGGTCCGGCTTTAATTATAATTAATTTGTTTAGGTACTACCTATGTTAACAAAGTTGGAGCTTTTCCAAGAATGGCGAAAATACAAAAATTTGAAGGGAACTATTAATTTGTTGTATATTTCTATATCAATATAGACAAAGTTCTTTATTATTATTAGTCTTTTCTTGATATATATATATATATATATATATATATATATATATATATATATATATATATATATATATATACATATATATATATATATATATATATATATATATATATATATATATATATATATATATATATATATATATATATATATATACCGGGTGTCCCAAGGGGGTGGCTCGCCCCTATAACTTTTTTGTTTTTTAAGATAAAAAGATATAATTTGGACTGTGTTTGTAAGAGGTAAAATTGCATTTTTTAACAGATGACTTGACCTTTTCCAGATTCCGGTTTAACCGGAAACGAAATCAACTTTTAATTTTTAAATGGGACACCCGGTATTTTTTTCTTGTTTTTGACTCAGAGTAACATTCTGAATACAAATATGGGCCATTGGTCACTTTTTGTTAAGTAAAAAAAGTATTTTTCCAAAATTTATTTTTTAGTCTAGAGTGCTATGAGAATGTTAAAGTCGTTTATTTCAGTTTTAAAAACAAGGGAAAAATTACGTTTTCCAGTTTTTATTCATAATTTTCAAATTATGTGCAATTTAATTTTCAAATTTATTTTACCCGTTTTTTTCAAATGGGAACATGGTGGCTCGTGCAGTTAGAATAAAAGAGCATTTTATTACGAATAATTTGATATCCCACATTATAAGGTTTTAACTCAACTACTCCTAAAAGACTAAAAAAACGTTACCCCTACGTTGAACCAATGTTGTTCCATAAATGGATTTTTATAGCGTTTAGTCAAGATAGTAGGTCATGGACTGAGAGGATAATAATAGTAATGTCGTGAAACAACCGAACTAAGGTGGCTTTGAAACCAAATGTCTATTGAATGTGAATTTTTGTTGTCAGTATTGTTTAATGCTTTTGGAATTTCTAATCTACAAGATGAAAAATTATTCAAGAAGTGAAAAAATTGACATGCTTTTAGTTTTTGGTGAGTGTAGACAAAAGTAAACTGATGCAGTTCGACTTTACACCGAAAGATATCCTGAACGCCGTCACCCAACACGTCATTATTTCTTAAATCTAGTCCAAAAATGCGCAAATAATAAAAATGAACCAGTTATAATTAATCAGTGAAGAAAAAGAAATTGACGTCTTGGCATACGTGCCGGTAAATATTAATGCTTTAGTTAGGGAGATCTCTTTAGTGTGTCAAACTTCCAAATCATCTACATGGATATAATAAATAATATCCGTTGCACCAACATCTTTACGAAAATAACAATTATCGAAGACTTCAATATTGCAACTGGTACTTAGATAAATATTTTGAATATAACACCTTTTCCTCCAAAATTATTTATTCTGACAAAAGCCGTTTTACGAATTTGGGTGTTTTTAGCAGAAATACCAAACGATACTGAGGTCAAGAAAACTTACATCGGATGGAGGAAGGCAATTTTCAGGAATGTTTTGGGTTTAATTGTCGGGTCGGGATTCTTGGCGACAGGATTTTAGGTCCTATAATCTTTGATGGGCACTTAACAGGGGAAAGATATTTAAATTTTCTTACCCAAGAAGTTGAGCAGCTTCTTGGCGAAATTCCAATGATTAATCAAGAAAACCTATTCTTTCAACAAGATAACGCCCCTCCTCATAACATAGGAGCAGTGAAGGATTACCTAAATTATACTTATGGTGAAAAGTGGATTGGAAATAACGGTCCTGTTAGGTGGCCACCAAGGTAAAACCGAACTCAGTTATAAATTTATAATTTTATTTATTTCATTTTCCAAATATTTCAGGTCACCTGACCTCACCCCTCTAGATTTTTTATAGCGTACAATAATTAAAAATGAAGTTTACGATCAGGGACGGACTGGCCCGGCGGGCTGGCGGGCGCAGCCCGCCGCGCCTTGTGTTTACAAGACGCCCTGGCGCCCTTTCGTGTAAGTGAAAATAATAGTTAAAAAAGCTTATTAATTTAAATCGGCGCCTTTACCTTTAAATAGCCCGCCAAATTTTCCGGACCCAGTCCGTCCCTGTTTACGATATTCCTTCAACAACTCGTCTTGAATTAGAAAATAAAGTGGGGGTGGCAATCAACAGGATTAATCCGAGAATATTAAGGAATGTAGTTAGAGCAACTGTCGAAAAGGTCCGGCTTTGCCAACAACAAGATTGTGGACATTTTAAATATTTGGAACCATAAGTAGGGTATTTTACTATTGTTGTTATAATTTCGGTTTCCCTTAAAAACATTTTCCTCTGTTGCTAATACCAATATTAACGACTTAAACATATCCATGGCGCTCTAGACTAAAAAGTTAATTTTGAAATACATTTGTTTTTGACATAAGATAAAGTGACAAGCGGCAAATAGTTATATTCAGAATGTAACCCAGAGTCAAAAATATAAAAAAATACAGGGTGTCCCATTTAAAAATCAAAAGTTGATATCACTTCCCGGAAAACCGAAAGTTGAAAAAAGTTGAATCACTTGTGAAAAAATGTACTTTAATGCCTTATAAATATCCTTAAAGTTGCAAATTTGTATCATCAAAACCAAAAAAGTTATAGAGGCGAACCACTTTCCAGGGACACCCGGTATATATATATATATATATATATATATATATATATATATATATATATATATATATATATATATATATATATATATATATATATATATATATATGTGTACATATATGTATACACAGGGTGTCCGAAAAGTCTTAGTATGGACAAATACCTTTGCTATTAGTAAATATAGGGGCACCAAATTTTAGGTGTATTGGTTAAAAAATCTACTTTTCTATTTTCTAAAATTTTTTAATTTAACTTTTTCAGTTCCCTTAATGGGTATTAGGGAATTGAGATCAAAAATTTTAATTGCAACCCTATGCCGTGTGGTACCTCATTTTAAAGGTCTTAAAAAAAGAAACATTTTACCGCAAACCTGAGGTCCGTATCTTATTTTTATTTTAAACGGCAATCCTTCAAAAATCGTGGAAAAAAAATTAAAATTTAAATACCTTTATTTCGCATAGGGTTGCGTTTAAAATTTTTGACCTTAGCACCCTAGCGTCACCCCTCAAGGGTGTTGAAAAAGTTAAATTACATGAAAAAGTAGATTTATCAACCTATAACACCTATACACCTAAAATTTGGTGTTTTCGTCTGTGCTAATAGCAAAGATCTTTGCCCGTACTAAGACACCCTGTATACTGTTTTTATTATAATTCATCCTTGGATTAGCACAGAATATAATTATTACATTATCCATATTACTAAATATTTATAAGTTAACAATTTTTGGCTTCTAGACCATAGTGCGATCGATCAAATATAATTTTAAAAACTTGCATTATTCTTAACTGCTCATCACAAAATCGGAAATAAGCTAAATTAGGTTTCATACATGTCGCCTATTTGTAGTATCGTATTGTAAACAATTACAATAGGGCTGCCAAATGGTAGGGACTGAGCTGGATTATCCAGTATACGCGACGTCCAAAGTCCCAATTTTAAATAAAATGTCCCGATAAACTGCCTGACCTTGAGTATATGGTTTACTGAGGTTTTTAACATTTAAGATTATTAAAAAGTAAAAAGCAGTCGCTTTTACTCATTTAAACTCTTCTTTCAGAGTTGCTCATGTGCCATATTTGTAACGTATGTAAGAGTAACCGGGAATTACTAAAAAGATTTAGGATTTAGTACTGATTTAAATCAATATCTTCTAATTAATCGCTTAGTTTTAGACAAGTTTTTGTTTATAATAAGTCGTCATTAAAAACAACCAACACATACTTAAATTGCCATTTTCTTTATAAATTTGAGAAGGGACACAAAATAAATTCATAGTATAAAACACTTGTCAAATGGGACAGGTCTTGGCAATAGTAAATCCCGGAAATATTGTTTGAGGAAATCAGTATGTCGGAAGAGAAGAACAAAGATTTATTATTAAATTGTTTTTACCAAAGTAAATTTAAATGTATGTGTTCTCTTATAATTAGAATTAGTTTTCGTGTTTTATTCATATTTTTTAAGCCCCTGTACTTAGTGTTCTTACTTACATGCCAAATAAATACGTATCAGAATAATTGAACACTTACATAAATAGCTTGATTTAAGATTTCATCGCATTTCCAAATCAAATAACCAAATGGGTTTTATTTATTTATTGCATAAATAAGTTTAAAATATATATGTTTTAGTAATAATTATTCACTGTTTTTAATAAAAAAAAAAGTTGTGTGTGCATTGTATTACAGGCACTGGTTTAAACCAACTGGTCAGTTTTCTTTTATAATGAAAAAAAATGTTTGTTTTATTACCTGCTAATTTTTCTTGTCCAGACAAAAACTCTAAAATGCTATTTTAAAATTTTGTCACGAAACCAAGCTCTCCTAATTTGGCAACCCTAAATTACACGCACATATTTCCTGCCGATGCATGCACGATCGTCTGCCAATACTTGCCGGTTTAAGACCTGTCGGTGGACTTGACTGACGAACGGTTATAACTTGTATTTTGTGCATGTTTATTTGGGAAATAAACAAATCACTACGACTTTATGTTATACTAAAGATGACATGATGACACAAGTACGAACGGTTTTTCATAATATTCCTACCTTTCCTTCTTTCTTTATGCTTCCACCGCCCCCTTGTTTTTGTTCAACGCCCCCCAATTGCACTTAAGGCTATTACCGCTCCCTGGATCGATCCAGCGCCCTTCAGGGGCGGTATTGCCCACTTTGGGAACCACTGATTTAGACTATGAATTAAAGGTATGGTTTTATTAACCATGTCATATATACGGTGCATTTTTTTTAAAGCGATTTATACGGTTTTATTGTAGTTGTATTAGAAGTATAAAGATACAACTTAACAGATAAATTTCAGAGTCATAAGATTATGTTAATTTACCAATTATCCCAAGAAAGCTCCAAATGCCCAAAAAAAGGATTTGTATTTTGATACAGATTAATTTTTTACACACCTCGTAATTATTGTTTTTTATCTTTTCATACCTCGTGAAAATAACACATTTTTTGACGTTTAAAACTTTATTGTCACAATTTAGTATATTTTTTATTTTTGACAATTGTTTTTATTGTAAAACAACAATAATGATGAATGCGTACATAAAAACGCAGTTATTTAGATAACTTGTTTAAATTTTCCTTCATTATAGAGCGCCTTTCAGGCCGCTCTATATACCGCCCCGTGAGTGAGGAAAATGTGTGTGCGTGTGCATGGCCGTATGTTGTCGTCCGTTTCGACATTTTCACCGTCTCAATTTTTTTTCTCGAAAACTGTTAGAGGGGGAGCAACCAAATTTTCTGAGTTAATAGAGGGATAGTGCGGCTAGCTTCGGTAAAAAATTCAGTTATACAGGGTGTTCCGTTTCGGAGTTATTAAACGTCAAAGTCGAAATTTCAGCGATTTCCTATGGGATCGATTACAGGTCGCAAAACTAAATTAAATCGATTTAAATTTTCAGAGGTTGTGGAGGACCGGGAGCTTCAGAACCCTATTGAAACTGGCGGTATTCGGAAAATGGGAAGTAATTCTTTTGAATTTTTTTATGTCGAAAAATGCCCTTTGTAGACCCCTATTTGGCGCTTAATAAGTCGAAACCGGAACATCGGACAGAAAAACGTATTTGAACATAAATCTAAATAATCTCAAATACTTTCTTTTTGCAATACATTTACCTATACCTAAAACGACTGGAAATTGGAAAAATTTGGGAAAAAACTGGAAATTTCGATTTTTCAAGCAAATTTTTGACGGTTGTCAATTTTTTCAGGGGTCAAAATGAATCCAAATCGAAATCTCATGTACCTTATCGGAAAGACCTCGCCGAACAACGTGATAAACATATTTTTTGGTTCCTTTATTCTTAATAGGAAAGGAGCAATCGATAATTAAATTTTGGTTTTTAACCATTTTTTTTTATGACATCTCTACATTTAAATCACTCTGTATCTTTTCCTATCTAATTTCTTCCAACTTTTTCAAAGCTATCTCTTGGGGATATAATCAGGCTTTAAAATGATTCCCGAATGGGTGATCCAGGACCGGATTTAGGGGGTAAAAACTAATTTTTTCTGTTTTTTTACATCAAAATTCATCTTTAAATGGCATTATTATATATTATTTATCTTTTTTAACAGCTCTTTTTTGGTTTATTTTATTCCCTCATCATCTGAGAACACTGCTAACTAATTAAAACTCCATATTTTTGCGTTAAAGTTATAAATAAATAGGTTTTTTTCCTTCGGTGCAGGAAAAATTTTAAAAACTGCGAATATTAAACAATGCCATGAAAAAAAAACAATTGAACTGGTGACGCTTTAAATCGAAGTTAAATATGAGCTGTCAAAATATCCAGTTTTTCTAGCGATATTTTAAAGATCCTCCGATTAAATACCATTTTAATCGATTTTCCTATGACGCTACAAAGCATCATTGAAGATTCTAATATGGAGCTCAGTGGCATCGAAAAAATCCAAAAACATGCATTTTATTTTCTAACCATGAGCGTGTATACCTTTGGGGCAAAATATTAGTTATTATTGAATAATTTCAATTTAATTTTAGAGAAATGACTTGATTCGGATCGTTTTAAAGTAACCAGAACGATTCGAAAATACATTTTATACTTTGTGTTGTTGTTTTTATGTTGGTATGTATACAGAATGTCCAAAAAGTCTTTGTATGCGGAAATATCGTTGCCATTAGTACGAATATAAACCTATTGAGCAGGTTTTCAAGAAAATCGAAAATATTTAAATTACTATGTGTCGTGTTTCTTGTGTTTGTATGTATGTATAGTACAGGGTGTCCGAAAAGTCTTTGTATGGACAAATACCTTTGCTATTTGTACAAAGATAAACTTAATTGTCGGATTTAAAGCAAATCGTATATATTTGCATTTCTATGGGTACGGAGATATATTATGTTTGTATACAGGCTGTCCAAAAAGTCTTGGTTGGAGCAAATACTCCTAGTAGTAACAGGATAAATGTAATTAAACCGGATTTCATGCAAAGCGATTATATTTGTTGTATATATGTATACAGGGTGTCCGAAAAGTCTTTGTATGGGCAAATACTTCTACTAGTACCGAGATAAACCTAATTAAATCGACTATATTCCTATTTAAACGTGTGGGTTTATTATATTTGTTTTTATATGGGTTGTATATATGTATACAGGGTGTCCGAAAAGTCTTTGTATGGGCAAATATTTCTACTAGTACCGAGATAAACCTAATTAAATCGTCTATATTCCTATTTAAACGTGTGGGTGTTAGTTTGAATGTATACAGGGAGTCCGAAAAGTCTTGGTATGGGACTCCTATTATTATTACTTAGATAAACTTTATTAGGTCGGATTTCACGCAAATCGAATATATTTGTATTAATATGTGTTTATGTTTGTATGTATGTATACAGGGTGTCCGAAAAGTCTTGGTATGGGCAAATACTTCTATTAATACCGAGATACAATTACTTAATTGGGATTTTAAGTAAATCGACTATATTCCTATTTAAACGTGTCGGTGTTAGTTGGAACGTATACAGGGTGTCCAAAAAGTCTTGGTATGGGCAAATACTCCTATTATTACTTAGATAAACTTTATTTGGTCAGATTTCACGCAAATCGAATACATTTGTGTTAATATGTGTTTATGTTTGTATGTATGTATACAGGGTGTCCGAAAAGTTTTTTGTTGGCAAAAATACTTTCTACGTGTGGTGTTTGTATGTGTGTAGCGACACGGTTACGAAGGGCGCTCTATTCTGCATCATCAGTCCGTAGGATCTTCCTTAATACATGGCCTAGAAATCGAAACTTTCAGGGCATGACAATGATATTACCGACCTTATAGAGCCCCCTCGGGGGGCGATTAGGCGCTCTACGCGTGCTAGTTATAGAGCGCCTTTCAGGCCGCTCTATATACCGAGCCGTTGGTCAGAAAAATGTGTGTATGTGCGAACGTATGTATGTTGTCGTCCGTTTCGACATTTTCACCTTTTCAATTTTTTTTCTCGAAAACAGTTAGAGGGGGAGGAACCAAATTTTCTGGGTTAATAGAGGGATAGTGCGACTAGCTTCGATAAAAAATTCAGTTATACAGGGTGTACCGTTTCGGAGTTATTAAACGTCAAAGTCGAAATTTCAGCGATTTCCTATGGGATCGATTACAGGTCGCAAAACTTAATTAAATCGATTTAAATTTTCGGAGGTTGTGGAGGACCGGGAGCTTCAGAACCCTATTGAAACTGGTGGTATTCGGAAAATGGGAAGTAATTCTTTTAATTTTTTTATGTCGAAAAATGCTGTTTGCAGACACCACTTTGGGACAGAATAAGTCGAAGCCGGAACGTCGTACAGAAAAACGGATTGGAACACAAAACTAGAGAATCTCAAATACTTTCTTTTTGCAATACATTTACCTATACCTAAAATGACTGGAAATTGGAAAAATTTGGGAAAAACTGGAAATTACCATTTTTCATGCAAATTGTTGACGGTTTTCGGGGTCAAAATGGGGTCAAAATGGATTCACACCGAAATCCCATGTGCCTTATCGGAAAGAGCTCGCCGAAATACGTACTTTTCATATTTTTTGGTTCCTTCATTCTTAATAGGAAAGGAGCAATCGATAATTAAATTTCTGTTTTTAACCATTTTTTTCATGACATCTCTACATTTAAATCACTCTGTATCTTTCCTATCTAATTTCTTCCAACTTTTTCAACGCTATCCCGTGGGGATATAATCAGGCTTTAAAATGACTCCCGAATGGGTGATCCTGGACCGGATTTAGGGGGTAAAAACACTTTTTCTGTTTTTTTTTCATCAAAATTCATCTTTAAATGGCATTATTATGTATTATTTCTCTTATTTAACAGCTCTTTTTTGGTTTATTTTCTTCCCTCATCATCTGAGAACACTGCTAACTAATTAAAACTCCATATTTTGCGTTAAAGTTATAAATAAATAGGTTTTCTTCCTTCGGTGCAGGAAAAATTTTAAAAACTGTGAAATTTAAACCATGCCATGGACAAAAACAATTGAACTGGTGACGCTTTACATCGAAGTTAAATATGAGCTGTCAAAATATCCAGTTTTTCTAGCGATATTTTAAAGATCCTGAGCCAGTTTCGGCTTGGAATATACATGGAATTGATAGAATGGACGTTTTTTTATCTATTACTGACCATTTCGTAGCACGAGATGGGCATTAAATATCATTTTTTTGAAATTTTTGTTGACCCTACATTGCATTATAAAAATCAATTTCTATACGGGAAAATGTATTAATTTAATTATAATGTATGAAATGTCACAATTTGGCTAAAATGTCAGCATTTTGATGCGAAATAGGAATGACTCTGGACCAACTTCAGCTTGAAATTTACCGGGCAAGGGATTTAGGGACCTTATACGTTCAGTAGAAAGACATTTCATTTCATAATATACCGATTAAATACCATTTTAACCGATTTTCCTATGACGCTACAAAGCATCATTGAAGATTCTAATATGGAGCTCAGTGGCATCGAAAAAATCCAAAAACATGCATTTTATTTTCTAACCATGAGCGTGTATACCTTTGGGGCAAAAAATATTAGTTATTATTGAATAATTTGAATTTAATTTTAGAGAAATGACTTGATTCGGATCGTTTTAAAGTAACCAGAACGATTCGAAAATACATTTTATACTTTGTGTTGTTGTTTTTATGTTGGTATGTATACAGAATGTCCAAAAAGTCTTTGTATGCGGAAATATCGTTGCCATTAGTACGAATATAAACCTATTGAGCAGGTTTTCAAGAAAATCGAAAATATTTAAATTACTATGTGTCGTGTTTGTTGTGTTTGTATGTATGTATAGTACAGGGTGTCCGAAAAGTCTTTGTATGGACAAATACCTTTGCTATTTGTACAAAGATAAACTTAATTGTCGGTTTTAAAGCAAATCGTATATATTTGCATTTCTATGGGTACGGAGATATATTATGTTTGTATACAGGCTGTCCAAAAAGTCTTGGTTGGAGCAAATACTCCTAGTAGTACCAGGATAAATGTAATTAAACCGGATTTCATGCAAAGCGATTATATTTGTTTTTATATGTGTTGTATATATGTATACAGGGTGTCCGAAAAGTCTTTGTATGGACAAATACTTCTACTAGTACCGAGATAAACCTAATTAAATCGACTATATTCCTATTTAAACGTGTGGGTTTATTATATTTGTTTTTATATGGGTTGTATATATGTATACAGGGTGTCCGAAAAGTCTTTGTATGGGCAAATATTTCTACTAGTACCGAGATAAACCTAATTAAATCGACTATATTCCTATTTAAACGTGTGGGTTTATTATATTTGTTTTTATATGTGTTGTATATATGTATACAGGGTGTCCGAAAAGTCTTTGTATGGGCAAATACTTCTACTAGTACCGAGATAAACCTAATTAAATCGGATTTTACTTAAATCGATTATATTCCTATTTAAACGTGTGGGTGTTAGTTTGAATGTATACAGGGAGTCCGAAAAGTCTTGGTATGGAACTCCTATTATTACTTAGATAAACTTTATTAGGTCGGATTTCACGCAAATCGAATATATTTGTATTAATATGTGTTTATGTTTGTATGTATGTATACAGGGTGTCCGAAAAGTATTGGTATGGGCAAATAATTCTATTAATACCGAGATAAAATTGCTTAATTGGGATTTTAAGTAAATCGACTATATTCCTATTTAAACGTGTCGTTGTTAGTTTGAACGTATACAGGGTGTCCAAAAAGTCTTGGTATGGGCAAATACTCCTATTATTACTTAGATAAACTTTATTTGGTCGGATTTCACGCAAATCGAATACATTTGTGTTAATATGTGTTTATGTTTGTATGTATGTATACAGGGTGTCCGAAAAGTTTTTTGTTGGCAAGAATAGTTTCTACGTGTGGTGTTTGTATGTGTAGCGACACGGTTACGAAGGGCGCTCTATTCTGCATCATCAGTCCGCAAGAGTGTGATATCTTCCTTAATACATGGCCTAGAAACACGAAACTTTCAGGGCATGACAATGATGATATTACCGACCTTATAGAGCCCCCTCGGGGGCGATTAGGCGCTCTACGCATGCTAGTTTAACAGCTCTTTTTTGGTTTATTTTCTTCCCTCATCATCTGAGAACACTGCTAACTAATTAAAACTCCATATTTTTGCGTTAGTTATAAATAAATAGGTTTTCTTCCTTCGGTGCAGGAAAAATTTTAAAAACTTCAATTTTAAACCATGCCATGGATTTAAACAATTGAACTGGTGAAGCTTTATATCGAAGTTAAATATGAGCTGTCAAAATATCCAGTTTTTCTAGCGATATTTTAAAGATCCTGAGCCAGTTTCGGCTTGGAATATACATGGAATTGATAGAATGGACGTTTTTTATCTATTCCTGACCATTTCGTAGCACGAGATGGGCATTAAATATCATTTTTTTGAAATTTTTGTTGACCCTACATTGCATTATAAAAATAAGTTTCTATACGGGAAAATGTATTAATTTAATTATAATGTATGAAATGTCACAATTTGGCTAAAATGTCAGCATTTTGATGCGAAATAAGGACTCTGGACCAACTTCGGCTTCAAATTTACCGGGCAAGGGATTTAGGGACCTTATACTTTCGGTAGAAAGACATTTCATTTGATAAATTTGGCTTTAAAAACCAATTTTATCGATTTTCCGATGACGCTACAAGACATCATTGAAGATTCTAATATTGCGCTCAGTGGCATCGACAAATTTGTTATAATATCTAAAAATATGCATTTTATTTCCTAAGCATGAGCGTGTATACCTTTGGGCTAATATATTAATTAATTATTAAATAATTGTAATTTAATTTTAGGGAAATGAATTGATTCGGATCGTTTTAAAGCAATGGGAACGATTCGAAAATACATTTTGTACCCTTCGGCAAGTGCGAGATTGTATATATGTCTACAGGGTGTCCGAAAAGTCTTTGTATGCGCAAATATCTTTGTCATTAACACGAAGAAAATCATAAATAAGTCTTATTTCAAGGAAATCGTAAATTTTTTATTCCTTCGTGTGGTTGTTTATATGTTTGTATGTATACAGATTGTCCAAAAAGTCTTTGTATGCGCAAATATCTTTGTCATGATCACGAAAATAAACTTAATTGAATCTCATATCAAGGAAATCGTAAAGTTTTTATTCCTTTGTGTGGTTGTTTATATGTTTGTATGTATAGTACAGGGTGTCCGAAATGTATTTGTAAAGTCATGTATACCTTTGCTATTTGTACAAAGATAAAGTTAATTATCGGATTTAAAGCAAATCGTATATACTTGCATTTCTATGGGTACGGAGATATATGTTTGTATACAGGCTGTCCAAAAAGTCTTGGTTGGAGCAAATACTCCTAGTAGTACCAGGATAAATGTAACTAAACTGGATTTCATGCAAATCGATTATATTTGTTTTTATATGTGTTGTATATATGTATACAGGCTGTCCGAAAAGTCTTGGTATGGGCAAATACTTCTACTAGTACCGAGATAAACCTAATTAATTGGGATTTTAATTAAATCGACTATATTCCTATTTAAACGTGTGGGTGTTAGTTTGAATGTATACAGGGTGTCCGAAAAGTCTTGGTATGGAACTCCTATTATTACTTAGATAAACTTTATTAGGTCGGATTTCACGCAAATTGAATATGTTTGTATTAATATGTGTTTATGTTTGTATGTATGTATACAGGGTGTCCGAAAAGTCTTGGTATGGGCAAATACTTCTACTAGTATCGAGATAACCTACTTAATTCGGATTTTAAGTAAATCGACTATATTCCTATTTAAACGTATGGGTGTTAGTTTGAACGTATACAGGGTGTCCAAAAAGTCTTGATATGGGCAAATACTCCTATTATTACTTAGATAAACTTTATTAGGTCGGATTTCACGCAAATCGAATATATTAGTATTAATATGTGTTTATGTTTGTATGTATGTATACAGGGTGTCCGAAAAGTATTTTGTTGGCAAAAATAGTTTCTACGTGTATGTGTTTGTAAGTATGAAGCGATGCGGTAACGAAGGACGCTCTATTCTGCATCATCAGTCCGTAGGAGTGTGATATCTTTCTGTATACCTGACCTAGAAACACGAAACTTTCAGGTCTTGACAATGATGATATTACCGACCTTATAGAGCCCCCTCGGGGGCGATTAGGCGCTCTACGCATGCTAGTTATAGACCGCCTGCCGGCGGTCTATATACAGAGCCGTTGACGACTAAAAATGTATGTATGTGTGTTGTCGTAGATTTTGACATTTTCACCTTTTCAATTTTTTTTTCTCGAAAACGGTCAGAAGGGGAGCAATCGATTTTTTTTGGTTAATAGAGGGATAGTGCGACTAGCTTCGACAATAAATTCAGTTATATAGGGTGTACAGTTTCGGAGCTATTAAACGTCGAAGTCTATGGTACCTAATAACTCGAAAACCTAACGTCGAACAGCAAACCCAAGCAAACGGATTCTTACATAAAACTTCAAAATCTCAAATACTTTATTTTGGCAATACATTTACCTATACCTAAAACGGTTGGGAAATGGATTTATTTGAGAAAAATTGGAAATGTAGATTTTAGACCTAAATTTCTCTCGGTTTTTAATTTTTTAAGGGTCAAAATCGATCCAAATCAAAATCCCATATATCTGATCGGAAAGAGCTCGTCAAACTACGTACAATCCATAGTTTTTAGTTTTTTTATATAGAGCGCATGGCTGGCGCTCTATATAAAGCCGTGAGTGAGAGAATGTTCGTCCGTTGTCGTCATTTTCGACATTTTCCCGTTCTCGATTTTTTTTTCTCGAAAACGGTTAGAGAGGATGCAATCAAACTTTCTGGGTTAATAGAGGGATAGTGCATCTGGCTTCGTTAAAAAATTCAGTTATACAGGGTGTATCGTTTCGAAGTTATTAAACGTCAAAGTCGAAATTTCCGCGATTTCGTATGGGATCGATTACAGGTCGCAAAACTTAATTAAACCGATTTAAATTTTCGGAGGTTGTAGAGGACCGGGAGCTTCCGAACCCTATTGGAACCGGCGGTATTCGGAAAATGGGAACTAATTCTTTTGAATTTTTTTATGTCGCAAAAGGCTACTTGCAGACCCATATTCAATGCTACATTACTCGAAAACGAAGCGTCGGACAGCAAAACGGTTTGACACGTCAATCTTAAGAATCTCAAATACTTTCTTTTTGCAATACATTTACCTATACCTAAAACGACTGGAAATTGGAAAAATTTGGGAAAAACTATAAATTACGATTTTTCATGGAAATTTTTGACGGTTTTTAATTTTTTTCGGGGTCAAAATGGATCCAAATCGAAATCCCATGTACCATATCGGAAAGAGCTCGGCGAAATACGTGATTTACATATTTTTTGGTTCCTTCATTCTTTATAGGAAGGGAGCAATCGAAGATTAAATTTCGATTTTTAACCATTTTTTCATGACATCTCTACATTCGAATCACTCTGTATCTTTTCCTATCTAATTTCTTCCAACTTTTTCAACGCTATCCCTTGGGGATATAATCAGGCTTTAAAATAAATCCCGAACGGGTGATCCAGGACCGGATTTAGGAGGCAAAACCCATTTTTTAAATTTTTTTTCCATCAAAATTCATCTTTAAACGGCATTATTATATATTATTTCTCAGTTCTTACAGTTCTTGTTTGGTTTCTTTTCTTCCCTCATCAACTGAGAACACTCCTAACTAATTAAAATTCCACATTTTTTCATTAAAGTTATAAATAAATAGGTTTTTTGTTTTGCATCGGTGCAGGAAAAATTTTAAAAAGTACATATTTTAAATGTCTTGCCTTGGAAAAACAAATGCAACGGGACTCTCTTTACATCGAAATTAAAATATGACCTGTCAAAATGACATGAAAATACCAGTCTTTGTTGCAATATTGGAAGCTTCCTGGACCGATTTCGGCTTGGAATATACATGGAAACGATAGAATGGACGTTTTTTATGGATTCCGGTGCATTTCATTGGACGATTTAAGCATTAAATACCAATTTTATTGATCTTTGAGACCCTGCAAATGCATTTAAAAATCAGTTTTATACGGAGAAATGTATTAAAATTTGAAGTGTAAAAATGTCGCAAAAATGCCAGTGTTTCTTGCGAGATTTTAATGTTTTTGGACCGTTTTCGGCTTGAAAAATACCGGGCAATGCTTCTAAAGACCTTCCAGTGTGGATTCCGGAACATATAATTTGAAGAAGTACGCATTAAATGTCATTTTTAACGATTTCCCGATGACGCTACAAAGCATCATAGAAAGGTATTATTCCATTAGGTAGTATACGGGGTATATCACAATGACGGGTCTGATTTAAGTTTTGCTGAGATTTGTTATTAATTGAGAACGACTTATCTGATTAAAACGAGTGACGTGGCAATCGAAAGGGAAGGAAGTAAGCTATTTTCTTATTTGAAAATAATTTCGACATTTCGTTGGCATGACGACGAAAAACTTGCTATTTCCGTTATTTAATGAGTTGGAGAAGAATTCGGTCAATCATTCAAAACTATATGTGTAAATTTTGATTCGCGTGGTTTCTATAGCAACGATTAAGGATAAAGTTGAGAATTTTTAACTCACGCACGGCTTATGAGATTGAAACGAGTGAAGTGGCAATCGAAAGACAAGGAAGTAAGCTACTTTTTTATGTGAAAATAATTTTGACATTTCGTTGCCGTGACGACGAATAATTTGCTATTTCCGTTATTTATTGAGTTGGAGAGTTGAAATTTGATATTTGGGAAGAATTCGGTCAACCATTCAGAAATATTTTTATAAATTTTGATTCCGATGATTACGATAGCAACGATTAAGCATAAAGTTGATCATTTTTAACTCGCGAACGGCTGATCCGATTGAAACGAGTAAAGTGATAATCGAAATGTTAGAAAGTACACTACTTTTTTATGTGACAATAATTTTGACATTTGTTGCATGAACAATTTGCTATTTCCTTTATGCACTGAGTTGGAGAGTTGAAATTTGATATCTGGGAAGAATTCGGTCAATCATTCAAAAATATATCTGTAAATATCGATTCCCATGGTTGGCATAGCAACGATTAGCGATACAGTTACGAAAGGCAGTCTATTCTGCATCATCAGTCCGAAGGAGTGTGATATCTTCCTGAATACATGCTCTAAAAACACGAAATTTTCAGGGCATGACAATGATGATATTACCGCCATTATAGAGCCCTTTCGGGGGGCGATTAGGCGGTCTACGCATACTACTTATAGACCGCCTGGGTGGTGGTCTATATACTGCCCCGTGAGTTTTTTTTTATCTAAGACATCCCACGTAGACTTCAAGCCTAAGTACTAACGTACCGTGGGTGTCTGAAGAGAAGGGAAATGTAGTCTATTGACACGGGATTTGGAGGATTGGAGGTTGGGACGGGAAAACATCTGCAGGCAATTTGTTCCACAATCTGGACACTCTAGGTATGAATGAGCGAGAGAAGTGGTCTGTTCTAGGCTTTTGTAGCTGGACAGTAAAGGGATGCATACGCAACTCGCCTCTGGTTGTTCTGTTAGGGACATTCAAGGGGGGAATAATATCGGCTAGTTCCTCAGAGCAAAATCCGTGGAAGTAGCGGTAGAAAAGGGATAAATCCCCTACAGCGCGGCGATGAGCGAGAGAAGAGAGTTTTCTCGTGAGGGCTGAGTCATTGATAATTCGAATGTCTCTCTTTTGGATAGAATCAAGGATCTTAAGTGTCGAAGGTGATGCCGCTCCCCAGATGTGGGAGCAGTACTCTAGGTTAGGTCTTATTTGGGAAACATAGAGAGTGTATAAGTTGGAAGTGGAGAAGTATTTTCTGGTTCGAAAGAGAAAACCAAGCTTTTTAGCTGCAGATGTGGCTACTGAAGTAATGTGTTTGTGCCAGCTGAGATCATGTTCGAAAGCGACGCCAACGAGATCGAAGGTTTCGGTGTTTTCTAGGGCTTGGTCATTCATGTGGATGGGGTAAGCGTTGACACATTTTTTGCATGAGAGGGAGCAAGACTGGGTTTTGGAGGCGTTGAACTGAACAAGCTTCTTGGCACCCCAGTCTAAGATTAATTGAAGATCTTGAGAAAGGGATAGGTACATAGATCTGCGTCTATTATCCAACTCCTGATTCGAAACTTGTCTGGAAAAATTAATATTGGAGTGAAGAGTACTATCGTCAGCATAACTGTGGATGGGATTGGTAGTTGAAGAGAGTAGGTCATTAATGTGAAGAATAAATAGGGTTGGTGCCAGGACTGAACCTTGGGGGACACCAGCATTGATAGGATGGAAGTTAGATGAGTGACCGTCAACCACAACAGATATGCGTCGATTAGAGAGGAAGCTGTCGATTCAGGTACGTAGTTTGGTAGGAAGACCGTAAGAAGGTAGTTTGTTGAGGAGTGCGGCATGCCCTACTTGGTCAAATGCCTTGGAAATATCGAGAGCAACAATCTGAGATTCGTCATGAAATTCAAGATACTTGTTCCAGTTATGTGTGACAAAGCTAAGGAGATCAGCTGTGGATCTTTGGTGACGAAATCCGTACTGTCTGTCATGGATGATTTTGTGTTTTTCTAGATATTTTAGAATTTGCAAGTTGATTACTTTCTCCATAACTTTGCTGACAACGGAGAGAAGAGAGATAGGTCTATAATTGGATGGAAGGGACTTGGAACCTTTCTTCGGGACAGGCTGCACACGAGCAGTCTTCCAGCTATCTGGGAAGATACCCTTGTCATAAGAGATCTGGAAAAACGAGTTAAGATGGGTGCAAGTGCTGGAGCGCATTTTTTAGAACAATTGCTGGTATGCCATCTAGACCAGAGGACTTTTTGGTGTCAAGGGATATAGAAGAATTTTTTGAACTTGTTTGACCTTAAGTATTATATCGGCCATTTTGTGGGGTACAGACTTAGCGGTTGGAAGAGCGAAATTGGGGGGAGGGATCAGGGTGGAATTGGCAGCGAATTGTTTGGCGAATAGTCCTGCTTTCCCTTTAGAGGTGGAGTTAACTTCGTTGTCAGAGGTCAGGGGAGGAAAAGTGTTTCTACAGAAGTTCTGACTAATGTTTTTGGCAAGTGACCAGAAAGATTTGCCGCCGTTGGGACAGGAAAGCACTTTATCTTTTATGCGGTTGTTAAAAGCATTTTTGGACTCTAAGATAGTTTGGTTGTATTGATTTCTGGCCTCGGTGAAATTTTGATGATTTTCGGGTGTAGGAGTGAGAAAAATGTGTGTTTGTTGTCCAATTCTGTTTTCCGCAATCTCAATTTTTTTTCTCCGAGATGGTTGCAGGTGGAACGTTAAAATTTTCTGGGTTAATAGAGGGATAGTGCGACTAGCCTCGATAAAAAATTCAGTTGTACAGGGTGTTCCGTTTCGGAGTTATTAAACGTCAAAGTCGAGATTTCCGCGAATTCGTATGGGATCGATTACAGGTCGCAAAACTTAATTAAATCGATTTAAATTTTCGGAGGTTGTAGAGCACCGGGAGCTTCAGAACCTTATTGAAACTGGCGGTATTCGGAAAACGGGAAGTAATTCTTTTGAATTTTTTTATCTCAAAAAATGCCGTTTGCAGACCCCACTTTGGCACTTAATAACTCGAAGCCGGAACGTCGTACAGAAAAACGGATTAGAACGTAAAGAATCTCAAATACTTTGTTTTTGCAATACATTTACCTATACCTAAAACGACTGGAAATTGGAAAAATTTGGGAAAAACTGGAAATTACGATTTTTCATGCAAATTTTGGACGATTTTTAATTTTTTCGGGGTCGAAATGGATTCAAATCGAAATCCCATGTCCTTATCGGAAAGAGCTCGCCGAAATACGTGATAAACGTATTTTTTGGTTCCTTCATTCTTAATAGGAAAGGAGCAATCGATAATTAAATTTCGATTTTTAACCATTTTTTTTTCATGCCATCTCTACATTCGAATCACTCTGTATCTTTTCCTATCTAATTTCTTCCAACTTTTTCAACGCTATCCCTTGGGGATATAATCAGGCTTTAAAATGAATCCCGAATGGGTGATCCAGGACCGGATTTAGGAGGTAAAAACTCATTTTTTCTATTTTTTTCAACCAAAACTCATCTTTAAAGGGCATTATTATATATTATTTCTCTTAATGAACAGTTCTTTTTTGGTTTATTTTCTTCCCTCGTCATCTGAGAATACTCCTAACTAATTAAAATTCCATATTTTTTCGTTAAAGTTATAAATAAATAGTTTTTTTTGCATCGGTGCAGGAAAAATTTTAAAAAGTGCATATTGTAATAGTCTGCCATGGAAAATCAGTTGAAGCCAGCTTTCTTTACATCGAAATTAAAATATGATCTGTCAAAGTACCCAGATTTTGTAGCGATATTGAAAAGATCCTGGACCAGTTTCGGCTTGAAATATACTTGGAATCGATAGAATGGACGTTTTTTCAAGGATTCCGGAACATTTCATAGCACGAGATGGGCATTTAATATAAATTTTATTAAATTTTTGTTGACCCTACATTGCATTATAAAAATCAATTTCTGTATGGAGAATGTATTAAAATATGAAGTGTCAAAATGTCGCAAAAATGCCAGTTTTTCTTGCGAGATTTTTAAGGTTTCTGGGCCGTTTTCGGCTTGAAAAATACCGAGCAACGCTTCTATAGACCTTCCCGTGTGGATTCCGGAATTCTTTCCGGATAATTTGAAGAACTGCGCATTAAATACCATATTTAACAATTTTTCGATAATGCGGCAAAGCATCATAGAAAGGTTTTATTCCATTAGGTAGTATACGGGGTATATCACAATGAGGGGTCTGATTTAAATTTTACTAACATTTGTTATTAATGTTTTAAAGTAACCAGAACGATTCGAAAATACATTTTATACCTTTCGGCATGTGGGTGATTGTATATATGTATGTCTACAGGGTGTCCGAAAAGTCTTTGTATGCGCAAATATCTTTGGCATTAGAACGAAGATAAACTTAATTGAGTCTTATTTCTAGTAAATCGTAATTTTTTTTCCATTGTGTGGTTGTTTATATGTTTGTATGTATACAGAATGTCCAGAAAGTCTTTGTATGCGCAAATATCTTTGCCATTAGTACGAAGACAAACTTAATTGAGTCGGTTTTCAAGAAAATCGAAAATATTTAAATTACTATGTGTCGTGTTGTGTGTGTTTCTATGGATTTATATGTTTGTATATAGGCTGTCCAAAAAGTCCTGGTTTGAGCAAATACTCCTATTAGGACCAAGATAAACTTAATTAAGCTGGATTTCAAGCAAATCGAATATATTTGTTTATATGTGTGTTGTATATATGTATACAGGGTGTCCGGAAAGTATTGGCAAATACTTCTACTAGTACCAAGATAAACTTAATTAATTCGGATTTTAAGTAAATCGACTATATTCCTATTTAAACGTGTGGGTGTTAGTGTGAATGTATACAGGGTGTCCAAAAAGTCCTGGTATGGGCGAATACTTCTATTAGTACTTAGATAAACTGAATTAAGTCGGATTTCAAGCAAATCGAATATATTTGTATTAATACGTGTTTATGTTTGTATGTATGGATACAGGGTGTCCGAAAAGTCTCTTTGTTGGCAAATATCCGTCTGCGGAGCGGAAGACTTTGAAAAAAGCTCGCGTCTGGGGAGCGAACGACCTTGAAAAAATGTTTCTACGTGTAGGTGTTTGTATGTGTGTAGCGACACGGTTACGAAGGGCGGTCTATTCTGCATTATCAGTCCGAAGGAGTGTGATATCTTCCTTAACACAAGGCCTCGGAACACGAAATTTTCAGGGCATGACGATGGTATTACCGACCTTACAGAGCCCCCTCAGGGGCGATTAGGCGGTCTACCCAATCTAGTCTTTACAGGAACGGAGCAATCGACGATTAAATTTTCATTTTTTGCCCTCGACATCGGTACATTTGAATCACTCTGTATTTTTTCCAAATTTTTCAACGCCATCTTATAGAGGGATAATCAGGCTTTAAAATTAATCTCAAATGGGTAATCCAGGAGCGTATTTAGGGGATAAAAACGTCTTTTTTTTCTAACAAATCCTACTTTCAACCGGCATTATTAAATACTAATTTTCTAATTAAGTGGTTCTTTCTGCCTGTATTATATGTGCTGAACATCTAAGAATAGTTTCCAATGATTTAAATCGCATATTTTTCGTTTCACTTATAAATAATTAGGTTTATTTGCATCGGGGACGGGCAAAATTTAAGAATTTTAAAATTTTCCTTAATCCAGGTCTCAAAAAACTAAGGTCTTCAAGGTCACAGCGTCGAGCAGACCGAAGCAGAGTTGCCAGATGAGTACGGCTCGAATTCTGCGCTTAAATGAAAATTTTGCAAACGAAGCGTATGGTGTGTAAGTGTGGCAACACACGTTTATTGTAGGTTTTGGTGCGCATTACAATCAGGGACGTATTTAAATATAACCAGAGGATAAACTTAACTGAGTCGGATTTGAAGCAAATCGTGTATATTATTTATATTTCTATATGTGGGTGTTTGTATGTAAACAGGGTGCCCGAAAAGTCTTAGTAGATGTAAATATCTTTGCTATTAGTACGAACATAAACTTAATTGAGTCGGATTTCTAGCAAATCGTAAATATATTGCTATTTCTTTGTATGTATGTATACAGGGTGTCCGAAAAGTCTTTGTATGGGCAAATAACTTTGCTATTGGTAGGGAGATAAAATAAATTGAGTCGGATTTTAGGAAAATCGTATGTTTGTATTATTTTGTGTGGGTGTATGGATCTATGTATACAGAGTGTCCTAAAATATCTCTGCTATTAGTACGAAGATAAACTTAATTGGGTCGGATTTCAAGAAAATCGTATATTTGTATTACTTCTGTGGGTGTATGTATGTATGTATGTATGTATGTATGTATGTATGTATGTATAAAGGGTGTCCGAAAAGTCTTAGAATGTTCGAAGATAATCTTAATTAAGTCGGATTGTAAGTAAATCGTATATATTTGTATTTTTTTGTGTAGGTGTATATGTATACAGGTCAAAAATGCCATATGTGGGTGTATGTATACACCGAAAAGTCTTAGTATTGGCTCTGGTAGTACCAAGATAAACCTAATTAAGTCGGATTTCAGGCAAATCGCATATATTTAAATTTATGTGTCGGTATTTGTATATATGTATACAGGGTGTCCGAAAAGTCAAAGTATGGGCAAATATTTCTATTGGTACTAAAATAAACTTAATTAAGTCGGATTTTAAGAAAATCGTCTATATTTGTATTTATATTTGTGGTTATTTGTATGTATGTATACAGGGTGTCCAAAAAGGCTTTGCATGGGCAAATATCCGTCTGGCGAGCTTAAGACCGTGAAAGAATTACGCATCTGGGGAGAGGAAAATGTGTCCGGGGAAAGGATGACCTTGAAAAATGTTTCTATGTGTAGGTGTTTGTATGTATGTAGCGATACGGATACGAAAGGTCTATTTTTGATCATCAGTCCGAAGGAGTGTGATATCTTTCTTAATACGTGCTCTAGAAACACGAAATTCTCAGGGCACGATAATGATGGCATTGCCGACATTATAGAATCCCCTCGGGGGGGGGGGGGGGGCGATTAGGTGGTCTACGTATCTAGTTTAAAACCAAGTTGTGCCCTAATCAGTCATAAAAATTCTTCTAACGTTAAGCAACTGGCGTACCGTGTGCTGCGTGAAACCTCGATAATTCAATTTTTCAGTTCTTCCACATTAAAAAATCTGTCTCTTAGATTATCAAAAACATTTGATGATAGATATTCCAATAAAGGTAATCTAGAGGCAATATACAACTGCTGTACTGTAAGTTGGAGCTCTATCCTGTTTCCATTTACAAAAGCTCTAAATAGTTCTCTGCTGTTAGTGTACCCTATATGAAATAAGGACCGATGTTCCTGCCCAAACATTAACTTTTTCACGTCTCTGGATATGTGTTTGGTGAATTATGTAGGGATTGTCCCTAGCCCATATTATTGTATTTTGTTGACTAACTGTCCCATTTGTACAAAAGGAACTTTTATCGGCAAATAGAACACAATTTGTAATATTGGGATAATTCTATTCATCCGGTAGTCACAAAATTCCGTACTCTCGAAATAATCCGTAAATTACGCAAACAGTGGAGTGTGGTGAAATTTCAAAGTTGTATATCTCTGTTCCTACTTACAGGATCTGTACCAAATTTCGGGGTTTTAATAGTGAGCCCACTGGGAATGTTTTTATAAAGATTTGTAATTTGCGAAAAAAAAAATTGATTTTTTGCGCAGCTTCTCCTGAGAAAGAAATGAACACGTTTAGGTATTTTAATTATTATTTTTTCTACACAAATTTTACATCATTTGATTTTTTTAAAATTATATTTTAGGTTTGCTTGCAGAGGAAGCTGCGAAATAAACAACTGGGCTCACTATTAAAACTCCTAAATTTGGTACGGGTCCTGTAAGTAGGAACAGAAAACTTTGAAATTTCACCACACGCCACACTGAAGAGCTCTTCGACGTTCCGGGCTTTATAAGATTTGTACATTTCTTACTTTAATGCTTTGTAGTAACTGCTCCGAGATCATGCGGAATTTTTAGCCAAGCTGACTAAGAGTAACACATTGACTCTCCTCAACTGCTAGGCATAAGTTCATTTTAAAGTCTTCAGTCACTAACTAATTTCTTTTTCACTTTACATGTCAACTGACGACACAACCACAGTCATAAATTTTCCAAGCAATCATGTAGCATTGTTGTCTTGCTAGGTACTAGATAATCTGGATAAGCTGCTGCAAAGTTATCGGCATCTCGATACGGCATTCCTCTTATACAGTTTGAAAACATTTCGATTCGTTTATTAATAGCGTAAATGGACATCTTTTTTAACAAAATTGTGACAGTAAAGTTTTAAATGTCAGGATATGTGTGTCATCTTCACGTGGTGTGCAAAGGTAAAAAACTAATTACGAGGGGTATAAAAATGAATGTTTTTTTAATAATAAATACTTTTTGGTATCTTTTGGAGCTTTTTTGTCGTAATTGGCAAATTAACAAAATATTATGACTCTAAAATTTACCTGTGTCAAATTTTATCTCTATACTTCTAATAGGATAGGGCCTAACGTGGGCTTAAAAAATTAATATGTACAACCCGGTTTCATAACACTATCCGGACACATTTAATTTTGAAATTTTAACACATTTTTTTATTGATATTACTTAAGTTTATAAATCACCTTTAATGTGGAAAACACAATATTTTAACTCATAAATTACTTTATTAGAAAAAACATGATTTTTATTAACTATTTAATGGTTTTGCGACATATTTGAGGTTATGTTAAAAATCAATGTTGGACGACGTCTTGGATTATGGGAACACAGTGTAGTCACATTTATTATTTTTTTGGTGTTTTAATTCTTTTTTGTGAAATTTTGGCATTAATGCTGGTGTTAGAAATAATATAATTTCTTCTTGTGGCCATGGAGTTGCGAAACACGTTCTCGGGCAGGTTTGCTCAGTTTTAGGTTTCATCAGTATCTTTTTTTAATATTTTATCTTTGTTGGGTTTTTTACTGCGACTGCGCGATTCGTGTTGACATACAATTTTATCAACACCGTATACAACTGACATTATGTTAAGCAATTCTTCAAATTTCAATAATTTTTTTAAGAGAAATACTGAAGATTCTGCAAAATTTTTTGGCAAAAAATACTATTTGAAATACTTATTTTTCGATGACATGTGAAAAAATTCTAAATTCGGGTGTCCGGAAAGCGTTCCGGACCCGTAAAACCCTATATAGACCGCTATAAAAAATGCACAGTATATTGTATACCTATAGGGTGTTTCTTTGTTATTGCGAAAAACTTTAAGGAGCGATTTCTTGTCAAAAAATAAAGGGGGTCTTTCATATAAACTTGTTTTCAAAGGGGTCTTCTATCGGCGTTACACCCCTTTAAAGAGGTAGGTTAAAATTCAGTTTTTCTTGTATTTCTTAAATTTATAGAAACAGAAGAATGACATTTGGGATATAATTTTACGTTTTCAAAGACTCCTACACCAAAACTTTTAATTGTCTGCTACCCTCGGAAAGGGTTGAAAATTGCAACCTTTAGTGTTTTTTTCATGGTATCTTTTTACAGGGTTGGAAATTTGCAATTTAATAAAAGCTTGACTGAAGTACTTTAAAACTTTTTTGTATCTTGAATTTTTTTCGTAACATGTACCGTTTTTGAGTAAAAAAATAAAATACATGTCGTGCAATACGAAGTAAGCATTAAAAATAAGCGAAATAATACATTGTTGTCATCAGTTGTCATTGCGCATCAGTTCAATTTCATTTAAATTGTTAAAAAAGATCTATTTTATTTTTTGAGTTAAAAGCAATACATTTTACGAAAAAAAATCAAGAGATAAAAAGTTTCTAAGCTTTCAAATGTTTTTTCTTAAATTGCAAATTTCCAACCCCGTAAAAAGATACAATGAAAAACCCATTGATGGTTGCAATTTTCAACCCCTTCCGAGGATAGCAGATGATTAAAAATATTGGTGTAGGGAAGTCTTTGAAAACGTAAAATTATATCCCAAATTTCATTCTTCTATGTTTCTCCAAATTTAAGAATTACAATAAAAACTGAATTTTAACCTACCTCTCTTAAAGGGGTGTAACTCCGATAGAAGACCCTTTTGAAAATAAGTTTATGGAAGACCCCCTTTATTTTTTGGCAAGGAATTGCCCCTTAAAGTATTTCGCAATATTAAAGAAACACCCTGTATATCGCTTTAAACTATACTCACATATATCTTAAAAAAGATAAACTAAATGAAGAAAAAAAATTAATAAACGCTTTTAGGTTTAATAAAACGCATGCAATGACAATGCCAAAAAATGTTTTCAGCTCTCAGTTTGAGGTAATGACATCATAACTATTCTTTTTCTCTCGATTTCGGTAGATCGTTTAGCTGTCTATACCAGGGGTCGGCAACTAATTTCTAGTGGGGTCCAGATACTTTTGAAAAATTGTATCGAAGTAAAACTGAATTTTAACCTACCTCTTTTAAAGGGGTGTAACTCCGATAGAAGACCCTTTTGAAAATAAGTTTATGGAAGACCCCCTTTATTTTTTGGCAAGGAATTGCCCCTTAAAGTATTTCGCAATATTAAAGAAACACCCTGTATATCGCTTTAAACTATACTCACATATATCTTAAAAAAGAAACTAAATGAAGAAAAAAAATTAATAAACGCGTTTAGGTTTAATAAAACGCATGCAATGACAATGCCAGAAATGTTTTCAGCTCTCAGTTTGAGGTAATGACATCATAACTATTCTTTTTCTCTCGATTTCGGTTGATCGTTTAGCTGTCTATACCAGGGGCCGGCAACTAATTTCTAGTGGGGTCCAGATACTTTTGAAAAATTGTATCGAAGTCCGGAGAAAAAAAGCTTTAAATGGACCGCAGGTACTTGTTGTTTCTCATAAAGGAACGTAGCTTATAAAAACTCATATTATTAGTTTTAATTTTTTATTTTTACTCTTTACAATAATATTAGATAGATAGGTATTTGTTCTTACAAATTAATTAAGATTTTTTTGGCGGTCCAGTTTCCTACCTTCTGCGGTCCGAATCCGGACCGCGGTCCGCCAGTTGCCAACCCCTGGTCTATAGATTTGTTGGTATTTCAGATAAGGAAATATTTGAAAATAAATATATCAAAAGTTAAAAAGAAAAAATTTATTTTGTTTTATTTTAATGTAAAATTACAACATTGTTTAAAACTAAATAAGCAACAAAATCCAACAAATCCCAATAATAAATAATTCAAATAACTAAACACTAAGACCACCCCTTACAAAAAATTACTACTGCCAATAAATGTTTAAAATGTTCTTTATTTACTACTGCAAGGCAATGACCCAGTCTATCGTAAAGACATTGCAGTAAGCCATTGACGTAATATTAACTACACCTCTTCCCTAATTTGGTTTTTAGATCTTCCAAATCACCTGGGTTATTTCTGTATCTGGCTTGAGATGTATTCATAGAAAATCGCAAGGGGTGAGGTATCGCAAGGCTGGCCATTTAATTGTGTCTCCTTTGCCTCTCCTCCCAGTTTAAATTTGGTTCCCGGTTTGGATTGATCAGATCACAACCTTCCTGCTGAGGTCTCATCCTATCCTCATAAGCAACTATCAAAATTTCAGTCCTGTCGTTTTTCGATAGCAAAACTATTTTTACAGCATTATAATGCAAACAAACTGGCACTAACTGAGTTGTTATGTAAAATTAAAAGCGCCATTTGCAGATATTTTAACAAAGAATAGTTATTAGTTAGTCCCACTAATTGAGACTCACATTTTTTTTAAATAGTTTTTAATATAACATGCGTTTTATTATTAACCATTAAAACTTTTATCGACTGAACTGAGCTACTGGTAACGTTCGGCTTTCGACTGTGATATGTTAGCAATAAGTGAGTCTGATCGCCCTATGTATTATTCCTTGTCCACTTTTTGCTCCTACAACTGATATACGTATATATTTATTTACTGTGCTGGTCTTTGTGACAGATTTTTGTTAATACTTTTGTCTTATAACCGTGAAATTGCAAAAGATTATTTACAAACCAGTTCTTTTAAATATTAATAAGTCATACCTAAAAATAATGCTGTCAAGATCAAAAGGGTACTCAATGATTCCTGTAGTGGGTGCCCTTGCTCTGAGGATGTCTTGTTCAGTGGGCAGGTAGTCTGAAGCTCTTATTCGCTCTAGGTCACTAAGATAGCTGCAACCAACACAACAAAGCATGCAACATGCAACATATTAGCATTTAAAAGTGTCTTAGCTAAGTCTTAACGGTTCAGCAGTATGTAAAACAATTGGAATTTTTTGTATCTTAGTAATGTGTTGCAAACACTATGACAAAAATTTAGTAATCCGTTAATACAATATTTAATCTTGTAGGAATTGTTCACACCAAAAAATTTACTCAACAACGTCAAAGATTATAACGTAAAAATTATCAAAGTTTTGGTAGGCTGTGTCTTCTAAACAGTTTACATTTTAGTATCTATATAATATATAGATAAAACAGTTGTAAATATATCTTTTACAACCTTAATATTCAGATGTATATGCCCTGTCAAAAATGTTTTTATTGGCCGACCGGTGCAAGACAGAGAGAATGACGAATACCAATTCCGAAGTGGAGGGACGACATGATAGGGTTACACGCTTTATCGTTTATCGAATCATGTCATCCTTGCTGCTCGTTTAGCAAATAGACATTACATATTATAGGTTTGTTCCATGGATTTATTAAGAAAGGATTCGATGTCCGTATACTGTGAGCGTATCGAACGTGAAGCCTTATATTTGTTTTTTGTTATGAAAACATTTCCCCTAGGGGTTTAGTTTACGAACTACGTAATTGAATCAAGAACGGTAGTAGAAAGAGATAAAATAGCAATGGAGTGTTGGAGCTCAGAAGTGTCGCTGTCTCTGCTGGTTGTTTAGGAAAACCGTCTGAACACTCGGTTACACGTACGTCATTGTCTAATGAACTACAAAAGAAAAAGTGCGACTTATAGAATTATAAATCACTCGGAGCGACTTTAAATAAACCTTTAGAAATAATATAACCTATAAATAATAAAACCTTTTTAACTTAAATTTATTATTTAGAAGAAAAATAAAATATTTTAGGCCTTTTATTACTTTTAGTAAATCTTGTGATGCTTCTAAAATAAGATGTGGCCAATGATTTCAAATTGAAGACTTGAAGTAAAAAACGGGGTATGTGCCAAAAATTTAAGAATTGTGTTTCTTCCGTAAAAGTGGGCTATGTGGCATCGCCTTTAACGTATCAAACGGGCTGTGCAAAAAAAAATTGGGAAGTGCCTAAAATCTTAGCCGCAAGATCGTGCATGTGTCAAGTGCCAGGTTCTTATCGGTAAATAACGGGCTAAGTGCCAGTCGGGGATCTTAACCTATTAGGGATAACATTATTATTTTTCATACATTTGTACCTTCAGTGGCGTAGCCAGGAATTTTAAAGTTGGATTTATCTCTGTTGCTACTTACGGAATCCATGCCAAGTTCAGGGTTTGAATAGTAAGCCTACTAGGAATGTTATAGTAAAGAAAAAAGAGCATTTTGTAATTTGCGAAAAAAAGTTGAAATTTTGGTTCGCTCCCCCTGGTTAAAAAATGAGCACGCTTAGGTATTTTATTTATTATTTTTTCTACACAAATTTTACATCATTTTGTCGAGAATTTTAAAATTTTAAGAGAAAAAACGTGTTAGTATAAAATTACAGTCATTTTAATTTTTAAACCGAAACTATAATTTAAAAACAAATCAAATGACTATAACTTTCTACTAACACATTTTTGCTCTTAAAATTTAAAAATTCTCGACAAAATGATGTAAAATTTGTTTAGAAAAAGTAATAAATAAAATATCTAAGCTTGTTCATTCTTTAACCAAGGCGGGCAAACTAAAATTTCAACTTTTTTTCGCAAATTACAAAATATATTTTTTTATTTACCAAAACATTCCTAGTAGGCTTACTATTAAAACCCCTGACCCCTGGGTCCCATAAGTAGCAACAGAGATATACAACTTTAAAATGACTGTGTCCGACCTGGATAGGCCACTGTACGTTTTTCAAATAAAATAATATAAAAGCCACTTTGTCCCTAGTTCAATTTTTAAACCATTATAAAGTGGTGGCTTTTAGCCCACTATATATCGAAATTAGTAATGGCACTTAGCCCATTATAAACTAAAATTAGTATGGCACTTACCACCTTCTACGAATTTTGGTATTCTTTTTTTTTTTATTTCTTGATTGAAAAGATCTACATACAAAGTAAACCCATTATGTTGTTATTGATATGGTTAAATTTATTTCAAAAATTATGGAAGTAGGTTTTATATATACAATTTTAAATTACACTGTTTTTTGAAATATCTCGGAATGATTTTTTTGGCACTTAACCCGTTATTTACTTCAACTCTTCAATTGTGTTTACAGTGTCGCTTAGAATGGTTTGTTTTAGCTTCAAAGAATGTTAAATCATCCCGCATCCATTCTTAATAAATCCATGGTTTGTTCCGACCCGACCAAAAACCGTACTTAGTATGGTCAGGCGCATGCGTATCAAACAAAATGCGTTCCAACCTTAAATTGACGATTTATAGGACGGTTCTGTAAGTGTCCCAACCAAATTTGTGACCGTTCTTGAACTGGTTCTCGTACCGTCATTTCGATCCTTGCCCAAACATCGGAATCGTTTGGGATGACCTGCGCACTAAGCTTTTAGTCATCTGGGGTTGACACTTTGAAATTTCCGAGGAAATTTCCATTTATTTTTAAATCTTTTTCTATGTATTTATGGTTTTTGTTAATGGGCATTTTTAGTTGAAGGGTTTGAGATTTTCACAACGATTATTTTTGTTTAATTTGATTCTTTTACCATGAGTGACGGAGGAGATAGCGATGTTCTATCGGACATATCAACGAGCGAGGACGATTTGGAGCTAATGTTGAATGAACCGAAAAAAAAATGCAGAATCCTACCGCCTTACCTCCTAATACTGTATTTTCGGTAAGTAATTATTTTGTTTATATCCATAAAAGATTTATGTTTTATGATCCTTAAATCCTCAATTGACAATTCATTACATAAACTAAGGTAATGTTATTTATTCGATAGCTAAATCGGTTCACAAAGCGTTCCAACCCGTGTTTATTTTGCACCGTCACGGAACTGAAAAATACACGCCTGCGCACAACATCAGTACGAATGATCCCAATAACCGTTCGGGGACGATACAAAAATTGTTGGTTGGAACAAACCTTATATTAGACCTGTACAATGTATTGGCTACACCAGCTGAATCCGTCCAATGCATGGGCGAAAAAGTGCGTTTGTACGCATTTGGCGCCAGTTAGGTTTTTAAAAGTCGGTCCCGTAAAGGCACGCGCACTCAGGACGTCTGGCAAAAGTGGGTGGGCGGCAACTAAGTGTTCAGAACCGGGCCGACGCCATTTGCACTTCTGGGTGAAAAGAAAGTAGTGTTTGGTTGTGTTTATTTGTGAGCTTTTGATATTATTTAGAGATTCATTCGTTAAGTGACAATTTTTCAGTGTTGGTGTTAGTTATTTTTGTGGACAATGGCTGATCAACATGTAAAGTCTAAGATTGTGTTTTGTCAAAATAAAGGAAAAGTATCCTATTTTCGGTAAGTACCTATATGGGTAAAATTTTTATAACGTTTTATGACAAGTACACAATGGCTACTACTGAAACGGCCCGTACCCGGGTCGTTATATCTGTGAAATTTTGCAAGATCTCTAAAGAAAAATGAATATTCTAAACTATAAAATTCTAATAATATGCATACATAAAAACCTCTGTTTTAAAATAGTCTAAAAACGTCGAAAACGGTAAAAGTGTGCATAAAAAGGGTCTTCCAAGTCAAATTCTTTAGATTACTTAAAAACAGATGGCCAAATGATGCCAAGACAACAAGCCACGCAAACACGCCCCCGCAGAGGGGACGCGCGTATATTTAAGCGCTCGACGCGACCGCAAAATGGCATTCAGATTCACATTCGATTCGCATTCAGATTCAGATATCAGATAGACATTCAAATTTTCCTCTTTTTAAAAGTTAAGTCGTGACGATGCCGGTGGATATCTCCTGTTAGTAATTTTTCTATGTTGAAAAACTGCCAGTAAGTCCTTTGCTCTTTGTCCAAAGTACAGTTACGTTAATTTGATTTTGTATTATTAAGCAAGTAGTAAAATTGCATTTCTTTTTTACTTAGTGAGTTACCTTGTACGCCGATTTTTCGACGGTGAACACGCCGAGGCTGATCTAACTGGTGGGTTTAGGTATCTGTGGTTAAATCCATGAAACTGCTTTAAATTATAGTTTTACATCATTAATAACTCTATAAAGATTGAATTTCTTTTTACTTAGTGAGGTACCTTGTAGGCCAATTTCACCTGACGGTGGACAACGCCGAGGCTGATCTAACTGGTGGGTTTAGGTATTTTGGTAACGAAATTAAATCCTTTACTGTAATTTAATGTAATATATTAGGTGAATGCAAATACTGGCAGTCGTACATCATAGTTTAATCTTATAAACAATATAAAGTAATCTGTTTAAAAACATAAAACTAAATCTTAAAAAGGGGGCAACATTTGGGGGAGAACTTAAAATGAAAGTATAAAATAAGATTATCAAATACTAGTTTACATAAATTATGACTGGAAGAGAGACCTAATTTCTAACGGTACCAGATGATGGTGTCAATAAACTTTTGCTTTCGAGATTTGGGTCAGTATAATAGGGCAAGTGCAACAGCACCTTTCTCGTAAATACAGATGGCCACTTTGTCTTCCGGGGGTCATTTGGCATAACAAAGAAAAAACAAAGGTCGGTAAACCGACAGGGTAGATGAAAAAGGGGTATTTTAGCAAATTAAATGTAATCTACATTAGTAAAGAGAAATAATAAAAGGGGTATTTTCATAAATTAAACGTAATCTGCATTAGTAACGAGAAATATTAAAAAGAGGTTGATTCTTTGATTTCTTATCTCTACAATGCGATAGATTAAAAAGGGGAAAATATAACTAAAAGCTATCAAAATCTGATATAACATTTACCGTTGTACCAAACTTTAAAAGAACCTGAAATAAACACAACGTAGGAAAATAAGGTAACACATCACGACGAGCACAGCCTTTGTCACGTGATTAATAGACTGGATGTCCATCAATTACATACAGGTATATAAAACAACCTAGCATAAACAACTGATTTTAAGTAACAAATTAAGTGGTTCGAAAAGGTATATTTATTTATCTTGTTCAAAGATTTTTCTATTTCAAAAAATGATAGGTACTTACAAGAAAAACCGATTATACAATAACTTGAATAAATGTACAAGTAGAAGAAAAATAGCAGCTCCTGACTAAAAATGTAGCTGGATTCAGCTGGAGTTTCATGATACTGACTTGACATTGTATATTGCAAAATGTTTGTATAATATTGAGAAGTATATAGTTTACAATTATTTAAAGTATAGGTACAATAGTACATTCAACCAAGTTGACATGTTATTCACTATATAAAGCCTTTCTGGGCACATTTTTTTGTGAAGAGGTTTAAAATGTACCAGCCTAACCTAGATACTTTACAACTTTTATTTTAAAAGACCCATTGGCTTCAAGTCAGGAAGTCCATGTACAGCCGAATGTACATTTAGGTATACAAAGGTATACCTATGATATTGTTGAATATTAATTTTTTACAACAGCTGCTTCCAACATAGAAAATAAAAATGTTAAGTAGATACCTATTACCGAGACTGTAAACTCGAATAGACCGAAATGGGACCGAAAGCGGGTCTCCCTTGAAACATTTGGGTGGGTTTACTGGTTTATGGCTTAGGAATTTGTTTGTTCACCTTTATATATCTACATAGTTCATCTATATATATATATATATATATATATATATATATATATATATATATATATATATATATATATATATATATATATATATATATAATGGTGGACAAACAAATTCCTAAGTCATAAACCGTTAAACCCCCAAAATGTCTCAAGGGAGACCCGCTTTTTGGTCCATTTTTATTACACGCCAGTCTATGTATTATTTAGTCTATGCTATTACTTAGAAATTTTATTTTTTACTTAAGTCAACCTTATTGATGATGTAGGATTTATGGGAAAATGATTTAAGAATTAAGAATAACTAAATATAAACACAAAAAATGTCTTATAGGAGTTGTTTTTATATACCTAGATGTCTAAACTAAAAATTAATGTGTCTTGAAAAGTTTTGATAAGTACTTTTTCAGATATTATTAAAAGCTACAAAAATAAAAATAACATAGTGTACAGAGAATTAAAAGATTCACAAAATAGAGCCCCTCAATATAACAATTTTATTTAGAAGCCATCCAAGCTTTCAGATTTAATAATTTTTGATCTACAGCTCTTTTCCTCACTCATGCTTATTTGATTCCTCAAGTTATTCCATATTTAAAAAAAACTGCTCATCTAGTTATTTTTATTTTGTTGTAGGTTAACAAAACATAGGTACGACCCCTGGCAGGGCGAATGTTACTTAATCAAGGAGCTGTTCCCAAGTACAACCTAGGATCTAATATAGACATAGGCGGTTCTAGACCTCTATTTTTGGGGGGGCTTAAGCCCCCGGTTTACATATTTGGGGGGGCTAATTCGAGGTTTGGGGGGGGGCTTAGCCCCCCCAAGCCCCCACCTAGAAACGCCTATGAATATAGAGTTTCATAGACGTATATTGTCACAGAGAATAGCTCTGAGTGAATTGTAAGTTTTTATTTGTACACACATTTTTTATATTTGTAAAAATGAGGTTGCCTACCAATTTAATAACTGGATAAAAGTTGCTGGCCTCACTTCCAGCATTTCTGGTATGTCACATCGCAGAGCGTTTCCGGTTATCACTTTTCTACGTAGCTCTGATGGTCGGTTTATATTTGTGCAAACGAAATTATAGAAGTATGTTTATGGTGTTATTTATGTTAGGCACCAGAAGCAAAACTTAAAAATCTATCACAACCATTCCTCGTGTCATTTTTTGACATCACGGTATCTTTTCTTTTGAAATGTGCAGTATTGTTTATTCCAGAAGACTATAGATTACTTAAACTGTGATTAAACAAACGACTATTTGGTTAGGGACTCTAAAGGTTTTTAAAAATTTTTGTTTCTGCAGTCAATTTATAATGGTGCATGACTATGGCTTTTCCACAGAACATTAGCACATGCATAATGTGCTTTTAATATTAGTAAGATTTTGCAAACAGAAATTACAGACACGCTAACCCATAAACGCTAAAGTTTAGAGTGGTGTTTTAATCAGAGTTTTTGCAACATTTATTAATTGACTTTCTAACCGACCACAAATGGGGAAAGCTTTTAACATTTCTTCAATTTTTAAAGTTTTTTATATTTTAGCGTTTAGCGTGTCTGGAATTTCTGCTTGCAAAATGTCCCTATCATATTTAAAAAATCTTAAAAAGAAATAGTAAGGTGTGTGGTTACAGAGTACTTTTAAAAAAATTATCGCTTTTTTATCCCAACAAGCCACGATTTTTGTTTGAAAAAATGATTTCGAAGGGAAAACGTGGTTTTTTAATTTATAAACGCATGGAAAAAAGTAATAGGTACAAAAATAGAAGTGTTCTTTTTTCAAGCTGATAATTCCAAAAATAAGCTTTGAAGGAATTCTACAACACTTTAGATTAAAAGATAAAAATTAATAATATTTGACGTCAACAAATGACAATTTATACTGTTTCTTAAATGTCAAGCCTAACCAAATAAGTAAATATATACACGGAGTGTCATTTAAAAAACAAAACATAATGACAAAAATTAAGCAAGATGTGGCAACACTGTCAAAAATAAAAAAGTTATAAAGGTGAAATACTATTTTGTGGCCTGTAGATTATTAACATAATTTTTGTGTGCATTTTTATTGAATGGTACATAAAACCTAAACAATTTAAGGCACAAAATGAAAACATATTTAAGAAGAAAGTATCTCTCTCCCTACTGTAGAAAATCCAAAATAAGGCTGGTAAATCAAATAAGTTATAGCAAAATGTTTTTAACTTACAGGATGTTCAATAATATTTAAAATTTATTTTTAGTATTTTTGATGCTTTTTACTAACTATTGCTGACGTGATTATATTTAACAGAAGCATATTTTTCAAAAAGATTTTTTTTTGTTCTTCTGAAATCTTCTGTAGATGGTGCTAGTTTTGGTTAATTAAGTAACTTAGGTATTTTATCAGTACTTAAAACAGCTTTGCTTGAACATACATTTAAAAAACTTATTTCCAAAAATAAGCCATTTGTTATAGTCTTTTTTATGTAAAGGTCCGCCAATGTACAGAATACCAAGGAAGAAATGCCAACTTCCTTATAAGTTGAATTGAGTTCCTCTACAAATACATATTGCAGATCAAGAAAGGTAATAATTTGCACACACAGCCTTTAGATACGATTGTAAACATTTCGGCAAATACACTAGACCTGTCTATTTTGGCAACCAAAAGTTTGAAACTGACAAGTGTAATAAACATAAGACAACTAAGTTTTGTACTATGAGTATATCTGACTCTTTTTGCAAATCTATAAAGAGAAAGATACTTTATGTACTTTCCAAAATATTAGATTTACATTCCTTGTATCAACATGTTCTAAGATAAAAAAAAACAGTGAGAGACCAAGCAAATCCTTGCTACTTGTACTAAATCATAAACCTTTATAGTGAATCTGAGTGTTCACCATTGAAATACTGACAACAACGAAAGGAAAATGCATTTACCCAATAATATCTGTAGTAATAGTAAATCTTGATGTAGATCAGGGATGGGCAATATCAGTTCAGTTTTCACCTATCGATCTGGCCTATATCAATACCTTTTTTGTTATCGATATACCAATCATTAGATAATGAAACTAAATATTTATATCACTAGTCAATATCGATAAATTTCGATGTACCAGTATACTGTTAACCATCGATATAGTAAAAAAAAATCTCATCCCTAGTCTTAGGAAGTGCTGCAGCCCCTCCCCCTCTAGGTACGCCTTTAATGTCCATATAAATAATAATATGCCATTTATGTTATGCTTGATATTTCTAATAAACAAAAGATTGGAATTAAAATTTAATTTTATGTTTTAGGGTGGTATTTGAAGAGCTAGACTTGAAATTGAAATTTCTTCTAAAGAGGGTGACCCTGAAGCAGAATCTAAAAGGCAGGAGATTTGTTTATTGTACTGTTAAGTAATAAATACAGAATAACAATTAAGTAAATAATGTGCCTAAGCCTATTTATTTTTGTAGCTTATCAACTTGCGACTCTATCGATTCTTTGTGGGAAGGAAAAACATTATTGTACTCTTTAGCAGTCTTGCAGAAGTGTTCTCCCTTTTTTGCTGACCTCCATAAAAAAACCTAAAGCCAGTAAGAGGAAATTTGAGGAAATTGTGGGATCATTTAGCTCCTCATCAGACAGTGTAGGACCCCAGAATACCTTATCTACACAGAAGCGACAAAGAGTCATTTTCCCGGGTATGATTTTGAGTGCGCCATCGCGCCGAATGGGTAGTAGTCACCGCCCACTAACCTTGTCACTTCATCATTCATCAATGTTGTTTACTTTCTCTCTGCGAATAGTAACAGTTGAGGTTAAGTTTTATTTTGTTTTGTGTTTACAGCAGTTCAGTTTTGTGATTTTTTAACTTTGGTTAAAAATGCCAAGTAACAATTATTGTGCTGTGAGTGTCACTCCAAAAGCGGCATGGGAATATCAGTTTTTGCCTTTCCTAAAGATCGAAAAAGGTAGTTGTACAAAAACTTCTTGTTTTGGTCAAGGTTAGTTATGGAAAGGGCTACTATGGCCAATTTGTAAAATATTGTGAATTAATGTAGATAATTTTATATTTTATGCTCTATTGATGAAATTAAATTCAATATTAGCATAATAAACCCAAGAGTTATTTTTGTTTATGTATTCCTTATAAGAGGAAAATTAATTTGATATTACCTATACTCGATTTGAAATTGGTTGATAGTAATAAATCATTTTTAGCAGCCGATTCCATAGGCGCACCTACCTGACGTGCCGGTTTGAACCCTATTTACTTATCCGAATAATTTAGTAATCATTATTGTCATAACAGGTAAAAATAATTATGCCGAGAATTCCGGGAACAATTAATACACAATGTTACTTTTCAGGTAGTTACGAAAAATTAGGTACCTCTACTTATTGGTATAAAACTGTGAGTCATTTTAAGAGCGAACAAACCTAATGCGAGTATTCTAGGACACACATTTGGGTAATTTTTGAAAATGGAGAGTCTTTCAGGATTTATTCCAGTTAAGCGAGCTGCGAAATCAGCGCTAAGCATTAGTGAAAAGATTATTGTGCTTAATGTATTTAATGCACTTAGATATCAAAAAAGTGCAATAAGTATCGATTCTGCAGTGGAACTTTGTTCAAAGATGACAGGTATTGGAAAAGCAACCATCTACAGGCTGATGCGGGAAGAAAAGACAGGAACCGTGACGCCACCAAAACCATCTCCAGGAAGGCGAACAATACCGATCGATGAGGACGAAAAGGCCATCATAAGACGAAAGGTGCATTCATTCTATTTCAATAAGGAGATCCCTACTTTGGATAGAGTTTTAGGGGCAGTAAAAGAAGACTTTCCTGCAATCAAGAGAGATAAACTATGGAAAGTTCTAAGAGAAATGAATTTTAGATGGGAAAAACATAGTCGGAAGTCTCATTTGCTCGAAAAAGATGAAATAGTATGTTGGAGACGTAATTATTTGAGAAAAATAAGAAAATTTCGCAATGAAAACAAAACAATTTTCTATTTGGACGAAACATGGCTGAACGAAGGCTACACAGTTGGAAAAATATGGACAGACAAAAATGTGACTTCTCACCGGCAAGCATTTTTAGACGGTCTATCAACAGGAATAAATCCGCCCTCTGGAAAAGGAAAACGATTAATTATAACTCACATCGGTAGCTCCAATGGATTTTTAGAAGGTGGACTATTATCATTCCAATCAGTTCGTACAGGCGATTACCACGAGGATATGAATGCTGATGTTTTTGAGGAGTATTTCGAACAAATGATAGAGCTGATTCCACCTGGCTCCGTCATTGTGTTAGATAACGCTCCGTATCACTCCAGAAGATTGGAGAAGATGCCTACAACTGCTTGGCGAAAAGCAAAAATTATCGAGTGGCTTGTGGAGAAACAAATACAATTTGAGGACAATATGGTTAAAAAGGAGTTGCTATCAATTGTAAACACCCATAAACATCGGTTTCAAAAATATGTTGTTGACGAAATGGCCAAAAAACAAAATATAATAGTGCTTCGGCTCCCCCCCTACCATTGCGAATTAAATCCGATCGAACTGGTATGGGCTCATGTGAAAGGTTATGTGGCTAGAAAAAATACCACTTATAAAATGAGTGATGTTCAAAAACTCTTTGAAGAAGCGCTTCAAGAAGTCAACGCGGGGAAGTGGCAAAGATGTATAGAGCATGTACTAAAGGAGGAGGAAAAAATGTGGCAATTGGATAGTTTACTGGAGAAAACGGTCGAACCACTTATTATCAATTTAGGGGAAGAAGACAGTCCCTCAGATATTTCATTTTCTGATGATGATTAATTTAAAGCGAAGAACTGTAATGACTTACTATAAATTTTATAGAATTTCAAATAGAAACATTTTTCCAAATTTACTTGTTTATTAGTTGCTTTATTGTTATTAGTATTATATTTATTCAAATACAAGGGTAACAAATTATGCCACACATCCGAATGTTCACTAAATTATATAATTATTGTGTTTAATATAAACTTAAACCCACCCGAAAGCACGTGCATGAGTGCAAAACATCACAGGTAGAATACTACCGCTTATTGTTCGAGCCTCGGGTTAAGCTTTGTATTCGACGCCCTTATCAGATCTATAGGAATGGAAAGTTTAATAAATGCAAAAGGGTCTAGACTTTCAATGTATATACTATTTAAAACTTGGCAATTTAGGTGGACCACTCTGTGTACGTGTTTGACGGATTTTAATGATTTATTACTATCAACCAATTTCAAATCGAGTATAGTTTATTCATTTGAACGACACTTTGCCACGATTAAATTTAGAAACAGGTTGTATTGATGGTTGTCAGGGCCGTCGAGAGCCGGGACGGGCCCCGGGGCAATAAAAAATTTTCTGGCCCTGCGCCCCCTAGCTAATAATGGAGAGCCCCGGAGAAGTAAGGTTTGTCTGGCCCGGCGCCCCCTGGCTGATAAGTAAATTTTGAGTTTCGGGCCCCTCAAAGCAGTGCGGGCCCGGGGAATTTGCTCCCCCCTCTTGATGGGCCTGATGGTTGTTTATCTGGTGAATTCCTTTAATGGATAAAAAAGTATCTATATTTAAACAAAAGAATGGTACCTATATGTAACCCTTTCGAATAACTAAATGAACCTACCCTTATTTTTTGTTCCATAGAGATTTTGTATTAAATCCTAGAGCTTGTATATAGTATTGCTTTTATTGTTTCCTACCCTTAGCATTCTTACTTACGTAAGTACTTACAAATAATATTTTTTTAGAGCAGAGATGTGGATTCATGCATGTAATCGAGCTGACCTGCTCCAGAAGGATGTGGACATTCTTCATAATTATCACAAAGTATGTGAAAAACACTTTGAGGACAAGTATCTTTCTAAAGGAGGTACTCGAAAAACCCTTATAGGTGAAGCCCTACCTACCCTGTTTCAGCATTCTTTAAAAAGAATAACAGAAGGTTATATTATAGGAAGTCCTTGTAAAATTATGGGGGATGCAGGTAACTTGCTTTTATAAGTAATTTTCTTTCTTAAGGCTTAATATTTATAGTTTGAAATATGAAAAGACATAAAATTATAAATTCCAGTTTCCAGTGGTCAGTTCAAAACTCTGTATTAAGTTATAATTTTGGTGTATATACAATAGGTATGTCCCTGCACTAGGGTTTACGAGATAAAATCATACAAAATAAAATATTTTTTATTTGAATATCTTACTTTGCTTACAGGGAAAATCAGATTGGTTTAAAAAAATATTATTTTATTTCTCACATTGGCCAACCAATTGCCTAAGTAAATTGTATTATACAAGGTGTCCCAAAAACATGATAATGTAAATTTTCTCCAATAGTAAAATACCCTTTTTTTATTTTTACATACAGGTGTCTAAATGAAATGAATAGCCTCTTACGAAGCTATATTGGCATGATTTACGCACAAAAATCTGTCGAGCCTTCAGGATTTATAACAAGTATTTAATTAAATTTTTTTATCACGAATGAGTCTTGGATGAAATTTTCATTTTCATGATTTTTTTAACTCTGTATAAGGAACATAATTATTATACCAATGTAATATTTTCAGGCAGTAAAAGCTTTCAGTCTTTGTTCTTTTGCAAACACCAATTACGTATTGGTAATTTATATTAAATATCAAGATGTTTTTTTTAAGCGATGCCCAAAACCATCATATCTCTGAAGTGAACCATGGTAATCATAAATAATATTTTTCAAATGAAATCAGTTTTTTGTTCCAACTTTATACGAATAAATCTGACATTGTCTTTATCTTGATGTAAAGTATGAAATTTTATTTTTAGATCCAGGTCAAGACGTGTTGTCTCCAGTGCCTTCCTGCAACAAAATCAATCAGTTCAGTGTGAATCAACATCTATTTCATTACCAGGTAGGTACAACATATATGCAGTGTGGTCCATTAAGTGTGCAACAAATGGGAAATTTTTTTATTAGTTGCACAACCGAAATATAAATACCGGCAAAAGTTGATGCATGTCCGATAATCATATCAGGTGCACTTAGAATGTCTTGAAGTCAAGCAGCATATAGGGCAGGCCAAAAAATATAAAAATTGTTCAAGAGTAAAGTACCCTTATTTGGAATAATACAGAAAAACAATATACCACTTTTTTAAGTGGTTTACAATTAAAAGACATGTCCAAATACAAAGTCATAGTCTTCTAATCACTATATATATATATATATATATATATATATATATATATATATATATATATATATATATATATATATATATATATTATATATATATATATATTTATATATATATATATATATATATATATATATATATATATATATATATATATATATATATATATATATATTGATGCCTGTTAAGTTGTTACCTCCGGTGCACAGGCTGGGCGACCTGGCCTAACCAGTTGACTTTTTAACAAGAAAATTACCTATCTATGCTTAGGGGGACTCCCTTAACAGGTCTATCAAGAGAGGGGAAAAGATTTTTAATTTTTAAAATTTTCATATATGACCGGATAAACTTAGATTGTTATTACCTCCGTGATATATATATATATATATATATATATATATATATATATATATATATCTATATATATAAACTCAGTGGTTATTGAGGCATCAGTCTATTCGGGCATCGGAAGTAAAACTCTTTTTTTACTACGCCAAGCTTTCGAAAATGTTTATTCTCTTTATCAAGGCTACAACACAGAGTACAGTTAGTAACTTAATTAAATTTACATTATGTTGGACATTACCTAGGGTGCAAAGTGAGTTAAAAAACCTTCGTAACATCTAGCACAACAGGATAAACACTCCAACCAAGGTCTTACAGTTTAATTATACTTTATTGCAATTACATAATTTCTTTTCGAGACCCTTGAGGTTTGAGCCACATGGTTTCGTTACAGTGAAGCAGTCAGGTTAAGATCTAGTGTGTCAACAGTGTCACAACTGTCGGTCTAGAAGGCTGGAGAATGTTCCAGTCTTCCAAACAGACAGTCGTGCAACAGATGGCGTTGGTCAGGAAACCCGTTCTGTTTTACCAATGTTTGTTGGTTATGAGTTAATATGCCAGATGGCGTAAGCAGAGTCGCCCCCACACCTGCCACTTACAGATGGCGTCAAGCAACCCACCGGACGTTGGTTGACGTTGGACGTTTAAAATAAAATGAGCACAACGTACTCAGTTTATTTTCACCTCAAGTTTTCAAGAATTCACGCTCGGTTAAGGGAAACAGGAAGATTTGAGAAAGCGGCACATCTGTCGGGTGCACATCAGACGGTAAGAACCCTAGAAACGGAGGAAGCGGTTCTTAATCTGGTAGGAGAACACCCGGAAACAAGCTCAAGAAAGGTAGCGCTGACGTTAAACATTTCCCATGTGCTAGTATGGAAAATTTTAATTGATAATTTGTTATATCCCTACCATATTCAAAGAGTTCAGGCACTCCTCCCTCGTGATTTTCCAGTACGCTTCAATTTCTGTCGTTGGTTTCAGCAATGCCTTATTCACAATCCTTTATTTAAAAATCAAATCCTGTTTACTGACGAAGCAAATTTCTCTCGCAACGCCATACGCAATTTTCACAACAATCATTTGTGGTCAGAGGAAAACCCCCATGCGATACAGGAATCACATTTCCAGGAACAGTTCTCTCTTAACGTATGGGCAGGAATCCTTGGGGATTATTTAATAGGCCCGTTTTTTATACCAGGAAGATTAAACGGACCGAGATATCGTCATTTTCTTGAAGAAGATTTGCCCATTTTACTGGAAGATGTACCGCTTAGACTACGAAATGAAATGTGGTTTATGCATGATGGTGCCCGATGGTGCCCCATCCTAGCGCGAGAATTTTTAGATCGTACTTTTGGTAACCGTTGGATAGGTCGCGGAGGGCCTCAACCATGCCCCCCTAGGTCTCCAGACCTTAACAGTTTGGATTTTTTTCTTTGGGGACATCTAAAATCCTTAGTTTACAAGACACCCATCCAAAATGAAGAAGAATTAAGGAATCGAATAATTAACTCTTGTAGAACGATACAAAATACTCCAGGAATTTTCCAAAGAGTACGCGAATCAATCAGAAGGAGATTGGATGCGTGCATACAGCAAGAAGGTGGACATTTCCAACATTTATTGTGATTTTAATTTAGTTTTGTGTTTCATAGTTTATTATTGTTTAAAAGTTTCCATTTAAAATGTTTCTATGTTGATTAAAAAAAAAGTTTTCAAAATTGTTTCACTTTTTGACAAACCCATGCATCGATTAATTTAAATCAAAATATTTCGAAAACGGCTGCTTGTAGCGACTTTTGATAAGTGTATCATTTCTACGTAAAAATGATATAGGAATCGATTTTTCTTCTAGAAAATGTGATACATACATGATCGAAAAAGTTGTGACTTCCCGAAAGAACAAAAAAAAACTGTAGGTGGCGCCCCCTACAATTAAGGGTGAAACTACGATAAAATTTGAGTTTCTCATATTGAAAAATCCCCAAATACCAATTTTTGTCCAAATATAGATATTATTTCAAAAGTTACTTGCGGAAAACCAAAATAAAAATAAATTTTTAACACCCTGTATCTCAATAATAAACGGCTTGCGGACCCATGCTTATATGAACTTTTCACCATATAAATATCTGAGGAATCGCTCTGTAAAATATTGGACACTTATTAAATAACACCCGGTATATATATATATATATATATATATATATATATATATATATATATATATATATATATATATATATATATATATATATATATATATATATATATATATTTTTTATAGGAATGTTTTCTTGGGGTTTATAGATCCGGAATAATCACTATTTTTTTATATTTTGTTTTTGTTTTTATTACATATTTAAAGTGCATTCCCTAAATTTTCGTTCAAGGTTTTTACAATCGAAGTTGATGTGTTGTGTTTTTATTTTTAAAAAAGGAGGCGTTATATTATTGTTCTTGCAACGCAAAAGGAATATTCTTCGGTTTTTTTGCTTACATTGCTGTAAGTTTAATCTTGAATATAGCTTCATTTGTACTACTGCGGCTTCTCCATATTTCAAATTGATGTTGGTGTATGACAGCATATTTTCACCCATGCTTATATATTTTTTATAGAATTTGTTTTCTTGGATCTTCTATATATTTTTTTATAGGAATGTTTTCTACATTCCTATAAAAAAATATATAGAAGATCCAAGAAAACAAATTCTATAAAAAATATATATATATATATATATATATATATATATATATATATATATATATATATATATATATATATATATATATATATATTGATACACAATACGCTGTCACCTCCCGGTCATAACTATGACGACCTGACCTCACCCCCTTCCAGTTGCTTAATTTTAATTGTTTATTCATATATGGGCTAAGGGGAACCACCTGATTAAGGTTACCAAGAGAGGGGAAACGATTTACTATTTTGAAATTCATATATATTTATATCTTTAAAATATTATATTTAAACACTTAAAGAAATCCAGCCTAGTAAATTAATCAACGCTCTGATGAAATTGCCTACTTTCTTAAAGTCTTAAAAGACGTTTTGCCTTTATGACATTATAAAAAAAAATTTTGGAAATTTGAAGTTAAAAACATCATTTTTAAAATTCTTCAATAAGTGTTGAAAAAACAAAACGACCGTATAATAATATTGATTTTTGAGTCTACAATAATATAATTGAAATAGAAAAATATTATGGGAAACTAACATGGTTGATTTACGGAGAAAACATAAAAAATTTATTGACATTGTAAAATTTTGCGTCCGATTGTCAGTTTTTACTCACTTTTCTAGAGGAAAAATTGTATTCGTGAATGACCCTTCGCAATTTTTCCATATCTTTAAGTTTTGGTGTCTCTAGCTAGATGATACGTGATTTTACTAAATATGAATGTTGTATATCTATGACTTTAGTTCGGATTTTAACTTTTCAAGATTAATCAGGCATGTTTTTTTATAGTCCCAGCAAAATAAAGTTTTTTTCTGCTAAAACGAAGGTAGTATTGTTTACTGAATATTAGGTAAGAGGCTCTAGAAATTCAATCTGAATTTAAAAATTGACAAGAAGCTTTTGCTCATTTTTTTTTAAATTTTCCTCCCTGGATAAGAATTTTATTTTCCAAGTAAAAGCCTCGGCTCATTATAAAATATTATTTCCGATAAATGTTCCAGAGTGCTCGCAAAATGAAACAGGTTTTTTTTTCATCCCGTTTTGTATGAAAAATCTAAATTTTGTCTGAAAGCTTTAGGTACATCTAAATAATTTTTTCAAATTTACATTCTTGATTTAAACGAAAAAGAAAAAATTCGGTCAAGTGCATTCTACGCTTGTACAATTAGTGTTCCGTGACATCAGCCCCCCACTTAACCTGAGAAAACCTCGGCCGCCAGATCTCCGCCAATCAGCCGCGCTACCCGCCGCCGACGGCACCAACGCAGTATCACATCGCGTGTGCGCGGGACCAAACTAAAAATTTTGAAAAATGTGTAAGGACAAAAGTTGTTTCTTACATCGTGAGAAGTTTTTTGTTGAAAAACTTTTTTCTAAAACCAATGGGTTAGCAGTTATAAGAAAATAATCAATTAAATTGTTTATAACAATTGATCGCGCTAGAATTTTTGAAGCTGATAATTTTCGTTCAATCTACAGCTAATTAATAAAATTAATAATGTTCATGATTTTTTTCAGCGATCCTTCTGGTGATAAGGGTGGGGACCAGGCGCGGCCCGTGAAATTTCAAAGTTGTATATCTCTGTTGCTACTTATGGGACCCATACCAAATTCAGGTTTTTTAATAGTGAGCCTACTAGGAATGTCTTGGTAAAGAAAAAAAATATTTTGCAATTTGCGAAAAAAAGTTGATTTTTTGAATTGACCCACCTGGGTAAAAAATTAACACGATTAGATATTTTATTTATTAAGTATTTTTTCTAAACAAATTTTACATCATTTTGTCGACAATTCTTAAATTTTAAGAGAAAAAAATGTGTTAGTAGAAAGTTATAGTCATTTGAATTTTTTTAAACCTAAAATATAATTTAACAAAAAATTCAAATGACTATAACTTTCTACTAGCACATTTTTTTCTCTTAAAATTTAAGAATTGTCGACAAAATGATGTAAAATTTGTTTAGAAAAAATAATAAATAAAATATCTAAGCGTGTTAATTTTTTACCCAGGTGGGTCAATTCAAAAAATCAACTTTGTTTCGCAAATTGCAAAATATTTTTTTTCTTTACCAAAACATTCCTAGTAGGCTCACTATTAAAAAACCTGACTTTGGTATGGGTCCCATAAGTAGCAACAGAGATATGCAACTTTCAAACTTCACGGGCCGCGCCTGGTGGGGACAGCAATTTTTAAACGTTTTTTCCGAAAAAATCCTTAAAAAAAGGCATAAAACAATACATCATATATATTGTTGAATTCGTGCTTCAATGAGCTTTCATTCAATACCCTACACGATGCATTTGATTTTTTTTCGATGTCCCACTTTATCCCCTGAAATGAACCCCCAGAATCAAAATTTAACTTTTTATACTTTACGCCTATAATTGGGCCACCACACTCTACCTCTGTGCTAAATTTCAAATTTTTCAGAGAAAATCGCCTGTGACAGACGGACGGCCGGACACCGAAGTGTTGTGTTTCACGGAACACTTAAAATCATATTTAAAAGTGCATACCCTGTATGAAAGCACACCTAAGTTCATAAGTAACCTGCTTATATAAAGTACTAATAAATAGGTAAAATTTTTCTAAAATAAATAGTGCTTAAGTCAGAGCAGAAAACAAATATCTAAATAGTATCATATTTGAAAATGCATGTCATTTTGTATTTGATCAAAATTTACATATAACTTACATTAACCAGTCAGTTTTAAAAAGTCAAATTTAGGTAGTATTACAATGTACAAATAGCTACATTCATAGTAATAATAGACAATATTATTTTACATTTCCCCGCCTGTACGAAAATCTCATTTTTCAAGCCAAATCCTCAGTTACTAAACTGATGTTATTTTCTTTAAGCTAATGTTTTAAAGTCGTACGAAAATTAAAAGGATATTTAATTTGTTGCCACCTATTAAAAATCTAAATTGCAACTGAATGCTTTAAGTAGGTACATTCGAATACTTATGTTAGATTTACTTTTTCGAATAATTCGTCAGTCAAAAATCACTTCTTACAAAATATGATTTATCAAACACGAAATAGTAAAAATGACTTAAAATATATGTTAAAATTAACTTACTTAATTTATTTCCCGAATATTTCAGTTACAGGAGTCGTGGATTTTTAACGGTGAAGCTGTATACAAAATACGATTTTTGTAATATGAATCGTTTCTGAGTTAAAGCAACAAAAATAGAAGTGGATTTTTTAAAAAGTGCTCACCCTATACGTATTTTACTAGAAGTGTAGCCTATTTAGAGCCAGGGCAAAGAATAATTTAAATAAAGAAAACCCCTTTTGTCAAAAACTTTCTCACCAAGAGACAGACCGGCGGAAATGCGAAACCATGTGATCTAGGGTAGGGACCTCAAAACGTAAAGATCTGAAAAATCTCGAGAGGTGATTTTTTCCATGAATACAATACTTACTCTAGTGAGGAAAAATAACATTTGTTTACTCTGTATAAAAGATTTTGCAACGAAAAAGCTACATTTGCAAAATTTCACAAGGATCAAACTCATTATAAATAAACTATCTCTGCACAATAAGTTTTAATTTTTCGCGCCAACAGACGGATATACCGATTGAAACGCGAAATCATGTTTTTCGTAATCTAAGAACCCCAAAACGTGAAGACCTGAAAAAATCTAAAAAAGTAATTTGTTCACGAATACAATTCCTCCTCCAGCGCGAGGGAAATAAAAATCTAACATAATTGTTCTACACGACCGGTAAATAGTAATAACGTACGGCTCGAGATGTTTGTGCGACGTTGTCAAAATTCTGAGGTGACAACGTACGGTGGTTTCCTATTTAAGGCATATATGAGGCAGAGGCGAGTACGTTCAGCCCATCACCGCTCATAGAAGCGACACTAGCGCCAATGATATATAGTCGAACTAAAAAGACAAATTATAGCTGCAAAGGTGTTAAAGTGACCTCCCGAAGGTTTTGCGTCAGACGAACTTTAACGACATCTGGAATGGCCTGGTAGTAAAAATAAGGCAAAACGTTGTGACCTCAGTTTCCTGAGGTCACAGCGTTATACAGGGTGTTTCATAATTGAATGCTGATCCTTAAGGGTGATAATCCTTGGATGATTTTAAGAAAAATTCTTTATATGAACATAGGTCCGCAACAGCTTTATTTCTGAGATACAGGGTGTTGAAATTTAAGAAAAAAATCTGTTTTTCTTCAATATCTCTAAAACCGCTTTGTATTTTTGTTTTAAATTTTGGTAGGTGCAAAGTACGCTTAAAAATACATTTTCTTCAGGATAAAGGTTTTTTTAATTTTCATCAGTGGCGTCCCTGTTAACATGCCCTGCAATATTTTTAATCAAAAAAATGATACGCCACTGTTTTTTTTTAAATAAATGTTATTTTTATAATTGCCTTCTATCTTCTCATAAAAATGGTCTCATGACTTTTTTTTATCCGGCGTACGGTTTTCGAAATAAGGTTCATTCATTTGCTTGTCCCTATGTGATTTTATCTAGTAGTCTCAATTTCACAATTTGTGGTAACCTAAGCATCTAGGCTAGATTTTTATATTTTATAGTAACTATTATTTAGTTCTAGTAATTAAAGCCGTTAAAGAGTGGGATTATTTTGTAGGCTAGAAACATCTAGTATGCTAACAACACATTTCGTTGTTTTATAAACGCAAACAGTTAATTTAATTTTGGTATATTTTGTCCAAAATGGTTAAGTTTTTACAAATAAAAAATGTATTTTTATGCGTGCTTATTATTAGAACTAAATAATAGTTAGTTACTATAAAATATAAAAATCTAGCCTAGATGCTTTGGTTACCACAAATTGCGAAATTGAGACTACAAGAAAAAAATCACATATGGACAAGCAAATGAATGAACTTTATTTCGAAAACCGTACGCCGGATAAAAAAAAGTCAAGAGACCATTTTTATGAGAAGATAGAAGGCAATTATAAAAATAACATTTATTTAAAAAAAAACAGTGGCGTATCATTTTTTTGATTAAAAATATTGAAGGGCATGTTAACAGGGACGCCACTGATGAAAATTAAAAAAACCTTTATCCTGAAGAAAATGTATTTTTAAGCGTACTTTGCACCTACCAAAATTTAAAACAAAAATACAAAGCTGTTTTAGAGATATTGAAGAAAAACAATTTTTTTCTTAAATTTCAACACCCTGTATCTCAGAAATAAAGCTGTTGCGGACCTATGTTCATATAAAGAATTTTTCTTAAAATCATCCAATGATTATCACCCTTAAGGATCAGCATTCAATTATGAAACTCCCTGTATATGAGGTCACAACGTATCGTTTATAACTATTTTTGAGGCGACTTGGTACCCTTTATACATATATATATATATATATATATATATATATATATATATATATATATATATATATATATATATATATATATATATAGATAGATAGATAGATAACTGTTTCTTTATTCAAAAGGCAAGACGCATAGAACAGTGTCAAAGGTTTACACTCGCATTTTCGGTACATATCTTAATAAATTATATAGATTAACATATAAAAAAAAACATTAAAAAAGATTTTAAAATACAAAAACATGATAAATAGTGATTACTTTACAGGAAAAAAAATACTTCAAGAACTTAAAATTTTCAAAATTGACGCACTTCGGGACCACAAGAAATACACACCAAGTACAAAATTAAGTATAACATATGAAAAACGTATCACACACACCGCAACAGCACTACACTCAATACAGAAAGAATAGGCTGCAACACAATTTATCACATATCTATGTCAGACCATTCCTATCTGTGTCATTATAAAAATCATTCATGCTATAGTATGCCTTTTCAATTAAATAGTTCTCTACAATAGTTTTAACTCGGCCCTGAGGTAGGGTTCTTAATCTCTCTGGAAAACTATTGTAGATTTTTATCAGCGTGTAAGGAACATTTTTTTGAATATAACTAAAATTACATTTTTCTGTTAATAAATCAGTTTTATATCGAGTTGGATAACAATGTTTAAGAGTAGCATCTTCAAACAAGTCTTTGTTTCTATGGACAAATATAAAAGAATCCAATATATACATACAAACTAAAGTTAATATTTTCTTGCGAATAAATACATCTTTACAACTGTCACGTTGTTTTATTCCAAAGATAGATCTAATACACCGCTTTTGAAGTATTAATATTCTGTCTAGCTGTGTTGAATTTCCCCAGAATATAAGGCCATATCGAATTTTAGATTGAATGAAAGCGTGATAAGCTGAGATCGCAGCATCCATGCCAACACTCTCAGTAATAACCCTCAATGCGTAACAATATCTAGACACACTCGTTGCCACGCCCTCGACATACGCTCTCCAGTCCAATCTCCTATCTATCGTCACACCGAGAAAAGAAATTTTTTCTGAACTTTTTATTTCTCTATTTTTGTAGAGAAAAGAAAATGCACTATCCGTCCGATTTCCGAACACAATACATTGAGTCTTTGGTACGTTTAACAGCAGGTCATGGGCTGTAAAGTATCTGTCGAGCGCGCCGCAAGCCCTCTGCACGCTTATTAGCATTGCATCGGACCCTCCCTCACTAAATATCAGGGTAGTATCATCCGCGTATAGAACCGTATACTGTCCTGCAAAGTCCGTGAGCTCATTCGTATACATAATATAAAGTAAAGGGCCCAAGATAGATCCCTGAGGAACACCCCTAGCAAGGCCGATCTTATCTGAGACTATAGGTCTACCGTAAGTGTCATTCTCAATCACTTGTTGTGTACGATTTTCTAGATAAGATTCAATTAATTTTAGAGCATTTCCCCTTATCCCATAGGCTTCTAATTTTCTACATAACGTCTTGTGGTTGACGCTATCAAAAGCTTTTGACAGGTCAATGCACATCGCCATAGTTAATTTTTTACTGTTTAATGATTCTAAAATGTTTGTAATTGCTTGGTAAATTGCTCTTATGGTAGACTTGCCCTTTCTAAACCCGTTTTGATTCTCAGCAATTAATAAGAATTTCTCCAAAAAATCTGCCAGTCTGTTATATATCGATTTTTCGAAAATTTTTCCTATGTTAGAAAGAAGAGTGCCACGCTCTTTTCCGCACAGAAGAAGAATTTTATTTCTACTTACCCTTCATAAATAGAAATTCAAAGTTCGGTAAAAATTAAAAAAAAACAATATTGAGAATTCACAAAATTAACTCACGTAAAGAGTTGAGTTGAATGCGAGAGGCTTGCGCATGCGTGCCAAAAAAATGCCCTAGCTCCAATGCCGGAGAGAGGGAGGGTTTAATAAGGGCGCCACTGTCTTTAATGCCGGGTTAAAAACAGAAACCCTCCAAGATGGTATTGGGACCTCGCTTTCAGCTCACTCACTCACATAAAGTTACCATATTATCCAGAAAAAAAAACTAAAAATTCCAAGAAACTGCGCTGTCTGGTGAGGCAAATAAAACACTACCTTTAAAACAAATTTACAATTTATTTACCAAAAAATATATATTAGGTCATTTCTACATTTATTTAACTCGAAAATCAAACCCTGAGGGGGGACTTAAAGTAAAAATATGAAGATTCGAATCGATTCGACGTTAGGCGCAAACCAAAAGTTTTTATGAATATAGACATTAAATATAATATATTAAGGTTACCAAACAAAATTAATAATAAATAAAAAGACGTTGCCTGAAGAAGTTTTCCTCAACTGAAGGTGTCCAGGCCCAAGGCTATGACGGCCTAGGCATGGCGATTGGGTGTCCCCCAGTAAGAGGAAAGAGCCTGGAGATGTCTCCCAGTAAAAGGAAGGAAAGTTGGCATCTCCACCAAAAAGAAAGATTTGTCCCCCAAAAGTAAAGAGATTGGTATCTCCACCAACAATAAAGAGAGTTGTGCGGTCTCCCAGCAAAAAGACCCTGATAAAACAAAAGGTATGCATCAAGGCAAGGTAAAATTCAGGTACTATGCAAATATAATTTCGAACATTTTAAATTTAAATAACATAAAAAACTGTTACTGGCCGAAGGCCTTAAGCAATTATTAATTTATATCGAGAAAGTAAAACGAAAGAAAATATTTTAAAATTAAACAGAGACATCAGGTTCAAAAAAAAATAAACAGGCATTATCGAAGCCAATTAGTGGCCAAAAACAAGTTAAGATAAAATTTACATAAGCGTAGCCATTGTACACTAGTGTGCACAGAAAATTATTCATTATGAACTAATTATATTTACATAAGTAATGCAGATACAAAAATATTAAACAATTAAATTATACACTGGTAACAAAATAACCAAAATAGTTAGGTAATCGCTTAAATTACACCAAAGAAAAGTTATAGCCGCAAAATACAATGTTATAAAATTTAGAAAGTTACATACAAACCATCAAAAGAAAGAAAGAAAATTTCCGTATTACTATTACTAAACGTATACATCAAAATATAATAACGCAGCTTTATATTTAGGAATATAAATTAACCATACAGTAGGTATCTGTAAGCGTAACCCAAGAAACTTCACTACAGTCTTGCTTGCAAAATAACAAATTAAAATTTTAACCTTGGGTCACCCTATACAGTTCGAACCAACTTTACCCAAAAGAATGCAGTAAATCGATCTAAGATAGCTGATAATAAAAAACCCGTATTAAAAAAGACTGCCAAGAATTTGACCTTCGTGAAGGACGAATATCAACCCATCGAATTCTTAATAATAATAAAAAAACCCCCATCTGTACGTAATTAATTAATTGCCACGAAATATAGCGATCTACTTGTATTAGAAGAAAATGTTTAATTATAAAGAAACTGATTAAAAACGCGGATGTCTTAAAAAAAATTAATCAAAAGGATATGAACGAAAATTAATTAAAATAGCAGTTTGAACGCGGAATTCGGTGTTTTTAAGGGTGTAAGAGTGGCCAAAAGGGCTTACCTGTCGATTCTGTGTCGGGTCTACACGTGTGTCTGCTAACATCTACGGCGTAGATCCATTAAAAATGTGATTCTTCCGGAATAAGGTAACGGCATTCAAAGCCAAACAAAAACGGTATCAAACAACCAAACGGCACCAATTGCCAAACAAAACCCGGAGGAAAAATTCGGGGTCACAACCCCAAATCCTTATGAGCCCAGCAGGGCTGAAAGGGTTGCACCCCTAAAGACTTCAGCCAGCAGCAAGGTGGAAATGATCGCAATTTTCAGTACCCCAACGATCCCAAAATTCATTCATTTTTTCCCTCGTCATCACGCTATAGAGCGGTGCATAATAGTATCTATACGAACAACGCTAGTCGATACCGTCAAGTATCGACAGCGACGAAAACTAACCCCTTAACACGTCAAACGGTCGGGTGTCAAAACTAGCTACAAAAGAAACATATCGCGCCCCGTCCCGCTTATAAGTTCGTAACATATTGTCCGTTATACAAAAATCAAACATCTAAAATAGTATCGACACCCTCTACGTCGATCTAATCGCGTGTCCCTACGACACCGTCGCGCGCAGTACTCGAGCAAGGTAGAACCGTAAACATGAGTTGCCTATACCGTTGTTTAAATAAAAAGGTCGCGGCGATCTCTAGGAACACACACATAAAACTCAAACCGGTGGTTCTGTTGGAAACTACCTAGATCAGAAGTACACCTCAAAACCGGAACCAAGGGTGGCGCTACTTATATCAATATTATAATTCGGCAATAAAAATATCTTATAAAACTTTGTGACAAAAATTGAATGTTATAAGAGATATAGGCTATACCGTTGTTTAAATAAAAAGGTCGCGGCGATCTCTAGGAACACACACATAAAACTCAAACCGGTGGTTCTGTTGGAAACTACCTAGATCAGAAGTACTCCTCAAAACCGGAACCAAAGGTGGCGCTACTTATATCAATATTATAATTCGGCAATAAAAATATCTTATAAAACTTTTTGACAAAAATTGAATGTTATAAGAGATATAGGCCTGTAATTTTTTTCTTCATCAACTTCGCCCTTTTTATGTATTGCCTTTATATGTGCATTCTTTAGAAGGTCCGGGTATATGCCCGTTTGAAAGCATAGATTGATTATATACGATAATGGTTTAGCTATTATATCAGCAACTTCTTTGAGGATTTTAACAGATATGTTATCATCACCAACAGATTTTTTGTTTTTTAGACCTGCTATAATTTTGATAATTTCATGGGGATTAGTTGGTCTCAGGTATATGGACTGCAAAGAACTGACAGGGTGAGAGGCATCATTTAAAGCAGAATTTGGATTTGAACATGCTTTTACAAAATATCTGTTTAAGTTATTTACCACTTTGAATGGGTCATTACATTTCTTGGAAAAATTCTCAAGAACTGTTTTTTTATCTCTGTTTCCAGTTATATTTTTAACTAATTGCCAAGTTGCCCTAACCCTATTTTCAGCATTATTTAAGAATTGTTTGTTAGACATTTTTTTAGCACTACTGATGACCTGTTTTAAAATTTTGCAGTAGTTATTAAAAACTTGACTGGAGATCTCTCCCTTGATTTTTTTAAAATAGAGCACACGTTTATGCCTACAGGACACCTTGATGCCTGTTGTGATCCAGTGATTGTTCTTTTTTGTTATAGGACATCTTTTGACTACAAAAATTTTATTGAAATAATTTAAGATTATGTTCAAAAATTTAGAGTATGCCTCATTCACTGTGTGTGTGTCATACACCTGTGCCCAATCTATCATTCCAATCTCCTGTTTAAAATACACAATCTTACTCCTAGAAAAAAACCTCCTATATTCATATTCTGGCCCATTTTTGTTGCTATATAAACCGGTACCACTGATAACCTGTGCATGGTGGTCTGAGAGTGCAGAGTTTAACACATAACTTGTGAAGTTTTGTTCAAAATTACAAAATATGTTGTCAATTAAAGTGGCCGACTCTTTAGTTTCACGTGTGGCCTTAAAAATACATTGATGTAGGTTATAAGCATTACAAAGATCTAATAGTTGCTTGTTATGATTATCTTGATTATTAAAAAAATTTAGATTAAAGTCACCTGCTAAAATTACTTTATATTTTGAGTACTTGCTGGATAAGAAATCTAAAACCTGCTCGAGTTTCTCTAGAAAAACCTGATATGTTCCAGTTCCTCGACGGTACAAACACACTATAACAATCTTCATGGTATCCTCAACGGCAGCAGCAAGCTCAATGTCACCTTCAACACTTATATCACAGACGGTTTTTTCGTCCTTAAAAGCACTGTTTTCATCACAGTAGATGCAGACGCCCCTATGCTTCATATCTCTCCTTACATAGAGAGACACGAGCCTGTACCCATGAAGTTTGATGAAAGGGGCCTCCTTTTGTTCCAGCCAGTGCTCACTAAGAAGTAAGACTTGGGGTTTACAGACCAGTCCATCCAGGAAGCAGTCTATTTCCAGGGTTTTATGTCTAAGAGATTGAATGTTCTGATGAATAATTGTTAGGGTTTGTTGGATTTCAGAATTATTGTTAGACATTATATACTTGGATTGCTATTTGTCCGAGCCGTATTCAATCCTTTGTTTCTCCTTTTCCTGAAGCCAAATATATGTTGGACATTTAATATCATACACTCCATGATTTACATCTAGGTTCAATTTATATTTATTGTTACTTAATTTACAATTAACACATTCGGGGTTGCTTTTATCACAGTCTTTGGTTTCATGGGATTTGCTGTCACAGACTCCACAAGATCTCTGGTTTTTACACTCCTTCGCTGTGTGGTTATATTGGTTGCAGTTGTAGCACCTCATTATGCCTATGTATTCGAAGCACCTACATGATCTACAGCCTAGAAACAATCTGTTTTCTCCTTCATGTAACACTCTCTCAAATGTGTTTGCGTCACATTCAACAATAGCAAGAAAAGTCTTTATCATTTTTTTTATTACAACCAGTTTTATTTGGCTTTCTGAGGTTATGATGTTTTGATTTTGTTGTTTAAGCTTTTGTATAAGTTCTTGCTCATTATAGTGTTCTTCAATACCCACTATTTTAATTCGTGGGTTTTTTTTACTTGGGATAGTGGTTACAAAATTTTGTCTAATCTTGGGTTCAAGGTTAGCGTGTAACTTCCTTGCTTCCAGCTCGTTCCGGCACCGTATAACCACAGCTCCCTCCCGAGCTTCCTTCATAGCTGTAATTCCAATGCCCAGCTCTGCAGGATTAACCTGCTGCTTAATGATCTTCCTTGTCTCCTTGCTTTCACATTCTTTTGTAGGCTTGATGACCACCACACCCTACTTTAACGCCTTTGCATAGTTTACTGGCTCATCCAAGCTCTTTTTGGGGGGGTGTTTTCATACCTTAGCTCTTTTATTGCCCTCATTACAGCGTTGGTTTGTTTTTCTATTTCACTAATTTTTTCTACCACCATGATATTTTGGGCCACAATTTCAACACATTTATCGCAGAACCACATGATGTTCTTGCATTCCATCACTGCCCTCGATACATTATCTTTCATTTTGACGCTCATATTATGAAATGACTTTCCACAGAAAGCACAATGAATTATTTTATTGTTGACAATAAAATTGTCTTCACAAGCAAAACAAGTGTCCCGAGAACTCGACATTCTGGCAACTCCGCCAAACCGATCACAGCAAAAACGCCGGTTTTCGTAGCACAATTTTTTGGTTAATAGGCGACAATCGCACAAAACACATCAGATTTTTTCGTCTGTTCATAGATGTTTGATAATTGCATTGGTTTTCATCAAGCAAACTAATTATTTTTCGATAAAATGCACGAATTTCAAAATATTTCGAACACGATACGACAGCGTGACACTCTCCGTACGACGTTGCCGCGATATATATATATATATATATATATATATATATATATATATATATATATATATATATATATATATATATATATAACATATATATATATATTGAACAGACATAACAAGAAAACTCCAGGTAGCACAAAGGGCTATGGAACGATGCATGCTAGGAATAACTAGGAGGGACCGCAAGAGAATAGAGTGGATAAGACAGAAAACCCAGGTAATAGATGTCGTCCACAGAATCAAGTCCCTAAAATGGCAATGGGCAGGACACTTGGCGAGAAGAACTGACGACAATAGATGGACCACAAGAATTACACAATGGTACCCCAGAGGCGTGAAAAGACCAAGAAGACGCCCAAATTTGAGATGGGACCATGATATAAAGAAATTATCAGGATTAACCTGGCCCGCATAGCCAACAATAGACAACAATGGGCCGAAATGAAAAATCAATATGTAAGGGAGGCTACACCATAATTGGAAATGGTTGAAACAGCTGAAAATGATGATGATGATGATGATGATGATGATGATATACAGGGTGATTGATGGTGAGTGGCCTATTAGAAGTTCTGGCGAACTAGTCAACGGATCACTTTGAAAATTTGGTAGTTTACATAAGTGGACATGACCTTTCTTTTAAAATTATTTTTGGCCTTGCGGTGTTGCCGCTTCTACTGAAAAGTATTAGCACCTATGATAATTTAAATGGAACACCCGGTATATTATATTTTTTTTAGAATCCCTGTTGGTTTGTTAATAAGTTTCGTTAACATATTCCTATGTCTATCTAGTATCGTTGTCGAGATAATAATTATTTTCTTCTTTTTTTCTCGGAAAACATGGTAGTCAATAAGGGCTGATATTTTTGAACTCATGACAGATAGGACACTAGAATTTGGTGGAGAGCTAGGTAATACCACGAGGCTATTCACTCGGTGTCCAAATCGTAGTTATATTTGTACAGGGTGTTTCAAAAATAAACATATTTTGATGGTTTGGAAAAATGATTAAAAGTACATTTTTTTAAATGGAACACCCTGTATTTTAACCGCGGTCCTAAAAGCTCTGTAAATTTCCTATCTTTCAATATATCATGTCCCTATACCTATCTCGAATAGTTTTTGACTTATTAGCATTTATTTGGACAATTTAACTATTACAGATAACATTCACGAGTTTTTAGGAAAATTTGAAAAGTAGCCTTTGGAAACTGTTGTTTTTAAATGGATGACACTTTTCTATTATTTATTCCGTTTCGTTGTCAGTTGGTTGCCGTACTTGAAAATTCTAATTTAAGGTTTTAAGAGAAATGGAAGAAAACAATAATTATTCAAATACAGTACTTATGAATTTATTTGTTTTACATGGTCAGTGTGATAAGATCATTAGTCGTACTTGTCGAAAATTCAATGAAATGTATCCAAATTTGCCATCAATGAACAATAAGAAATTTAGACAAATTTTAAACAATTAGTAAATTCTTAAATGCTTAAAATTACTTAATCATATTTAAGTTGTAGTGTACATAATAATATTTTTTTGACTTCTAACATGATTACCAAGAAAAAAGTAAAAAACATTTAATTAGTTTTTAATAAATGTTCAAAACGTTGGCCGTTGACATCTAAGCATTTTAAAATTCGCTTGTTTACACCATGTCCAGTAGCAAGTCTAAGTTCACCAGCATCCAAATTTTGAAATGCCCGATTCACCCGATCTTCTAACTCTTCCCTTGAATTTACCGGTGTCTTGTAAATAATATTCTTGAGAGTGCCCCAAAGGTAAAAATCCAGAGGTGTTAAATCTGGGGACCTTGCAGGCCAATTCCAAGGTCCCAAACGCCTGAACCAACGATCTTCAAACATTCTCTGTATTTCCGCACTAACTTCGTCAGTGCAGTGAGCGGGAGCCCCGTCCAATTGGTACCAGCAGCTGCGATACTGGGCGAGAGGAAGGTTGTCCACGAAATTTTCGACAAATGTAGTTAAAATTTCTAAGTATTTTCTGGAAGTTAAATTTTCATCATATATCAAATATTGAATTTTGTTGTCCATCATTACACAAAAAACATTAAATCGAAAATTTTCTTGAAATCCAGTATCTCTCGTTACATGAGGATTTTCCTTCGCCCAATAATGAATATTTTTCCTATTAAAAATTCCTTCGCGAGAAAATTTTGATTCATCAGTCCAAATGATTTTCCTTAAAAATTGTGGATCTTCCTGAATATGAACTAACAAGTTTTCGCAAAATAAAACTCTTTGTGGACAGTCCTCAGGCTTAAGACATTGAACTTTGGTATACTTATAATCATGCATATTATGTTTAGCCAATATTTTTTGCACGCAGAAATAGGTTAAGCCCAAATCTTCTTTGGCACATCTTATTGAAGCCTGCGGATAGGCATGAAAATAAGCCAAAACGTTAATTTCGTTGTCCTCACTAGATGTTACAGGTCTGGGTAAATTTCTGGGAACTTTCAAGGAAGAACCAAAATTTTTGAAATTGCTTTGAATTCGTCTAAATTTCTTATTGTTCATTGATGGCAAATTTGGATACATTTCATTGAATTTTCTACAAGTACGACTAATGATCTTATCACACTGACCATGTAAAACAAATAAATTCATAAGTACTGTATTTGAATAATTATTGTTTTCTTCCATTTCTCTTAAAACCTTAAATTAGAATTTTCAAGTACGGCAACCAACTGACAACGAAACGGAATAAATAATAGAAAAGTGTCATCCATTTAAAAACAACAGTTTCCAAAGGCTACTTTTCAAATTTTCCTAATAACTCGTGAATGTTATCTGTAATAGTTAAATTGTCCAAATAAATGCTAATAAGTCAAAAACTATTCGAGATAGGTATAGGGACATGATATATTGAAAGATAGGAAATTTACAGAGCTTTTAGGACCGCGGTTAAAATACAGGGTGTTCCATTTAAAAAAATGTACTTTTAATCATTTTTCCAAACCATCAAAATATGTTTATTTTTGAAACACCCTGTACAAATATAACTACGATTTGGACACCGAGTGAATAGCCTCGTGGTATTACCTAGCTCTCCACCAAATTCTAGTGTCCTATCTGTCATGAGTTCAAAAATATCAGCCCTTATTGACTACCATGTTTTCCGAGAAAAAAAGAAGAAAATAATTATTATCTCGACAACGATACTAGATAGACATAGGAATATGTTAACGAAACTTATTAACAAACCAACAGGGATTCTAAAAAAAATATAATATACCGGGTGTTCCATTTAAATTATCATAGGTGCTAATACTTTTCAGTAGAAGCGGCAACACCGCAAGGCCAAAAATAATTTTAAAAGAAAGGTCATGTCCACTTATGTAAACTACCAAATTTTCAAAGTGATCCGTTGACTAGTTCGCCAGAACTTCTAATAGGCCACTCACCATCAATCACCCTGTATATATATATATATATATATATATATATATATATATATATATATATATATATATATATATAGTAAACTTGATTGCTATCGACCGTACTAATAGAGATAAAAAGGTAAAATTTTATCGGGATTTGCGGTCTGTGGATAATGAAACTACTTTTTTCTTAAATACCCAATATTTCGCCAATGTTTATTGGCTTCTTCAGGGGCAAACTACAAAAATGTAAAAACATGTTTTTTGAAACACCCTATATATATATATATATATATATATATATATATATATATATATATATATATATATATATATATATATATATATATCTATATAACGACTGTTGATTTTCTTGGGGTAGCTACCCCAAGAAAATCAACAGTCGTTCTAGTCAACTGTCGGTCAAGACTACCCTTCCCAGTATATATATATATATATATATATATATATATATATATATATATATATATATATATATATATATATATATATATATATATATATATATATAGAGGGTAGTCGTTGCTGACTAGTTAGGAAGTAAAACTAGTAATATTGGGTTGCGCAGCAAATCAAAGAATACTCTTTAAAGTTGTTCCAAGCTTTCGAAAATATTTATTTTCATCTTCAGGGAGACTACAAAGAATTGCTAGTATTAAACATGGTTCTTATATTAACCATTGTTTTAAGTGAGCTTATAAGCAGATTTATTACTTACAACTTAGTTGAGGATGTTCATTAACGGTGTTACAGTATAATCTCGGGAATCAGTGAAGTCCTCCAGAATGGGATCGAAAACCAAGCGTCATGAATTACTTAATTGTTCTAAATTTACATTTATTACACAATAGCACAGACAGATTAAAATTACATGAAAGTCATCAACTTAAAAGAAGGAAGAAAATTAAAAATCATTTCTTTCTCAGTTTTTTGAAATTCATTTTAGCCATGCGGCACGAGATGACAGACTGATTTGAATAAGCGGGAAACTCACTATGGACTGTCAGAAGTCAGTTATTAGTGACATCTGTGTATTATATTAAATTATATGTGAAACATGATTACAGAAGTCTGTAAAATTAGGTGTGTTCTTTACCTTGTTAAGATAACTTGTTGGATTTATATTGCGGTCAGGAAGTACACCCTAGCGGATGCATTTAAAAGCTTATTAATGCGACATCTATGAATTTCAATTAGAATTATTTGTAATTTGATAAAGAGATTTTGTTATATGTAGGAAATGGGTAAGTATTCTTGAATCTGTTGTGAAGGAAAAAAATATTTTTTATTATACAATCAATTGTCATTATACTTGAATCTCAGAGTCGTTCAAACGATGATCCTTGTCTAAAAATAATAGATATGAATATATTTCACTTAGGTGATTTATATCGGATTTTTTATTTATGCAATTAGGTTCTTGTGAAATAAAGGCCATTTCAAGAAAAGATCTTTTAGAGTTATTTTTCTGTGTAGCAAGTATCTTGGTTGCATTATAATCAAAGTTATGCAGTAAGTTATTAGCGTGTTCTGCCAGAGCACACCTCTCTGGATGCAGTCTACAATCACTCCTGTGTGCTGTGATTCTGTCAGCCAATGGTCTTGTAGTTTGGCCTATGTAAATTTTTTCACAGTCTGTACACGGAATGCTGTAAACCACATCTGTTCTTCGAGTAAGAGGGACCTTGTCTTTAAGCCTGGAGTGCACCGAAGAAATTGTGAGTACTGATTTGTTCGCGATTTTGACATTGACTACCTGATTTATTATTCTGGATTCTAATGTAAGGAAGTGATATGAACTTCGTAGTTTGCGTCACTTCAGTTATATTATTATTATTTATTAGGTTATGTTCATTTAATATAGGTATGTTGATGGCAGGAGTGCTGAACAAAATTCTATTAATCAGCTTGGGCGGATATGAATTATCGATGAATAATTGAGCCAGGATGTCTAAGTTTTTTTATGTAGAGATGGATCTGAGATTTTTAGAATTCTTGATTTCATTTGTTTAACCAGATTCACTTTCATATTATGTTTATGATACGAGAAATAATTCAGGTATCGTCCTGAGCTGTAAGGTTTCCTGTACCAATCTATCACGATTTTGTTGTTGTGAGTTCGTGTGAATTTGGTATCTAGAAAAGGAACCGAGCAGGTAGGGTCTTCGGTTTCTATAGTGAACTGGATGTGTTGATCGAAATCATTTAGGGTTTCTAGTATCTCGTTAATTCCATTTTGTGGTAGTGCTACAATTATATCATCTACGTATTTTTTTAAAAAAAGGGGATTAAAGGAGAGAACAGGAAGAACTGTGTCCAGCAATTCGTCCACCACATACGTTGCCAGTATAGGAGATACAGAAGACCCCATTGGGGTACCAAAAGTTTGTTTATAGTATTTGTTGTCAAATGAGAAATATGTGTTATCAAAAAGAAATTCAATTAATTTAAGAAAGGAGTCTCTGTCTGTATTACAATAGTTACTAATGCGGTACCAACACTTATAGATGGCCCTGTGTGCAGCATCATAGTAAACATTGCTGAAAAGAGAGACAACATCGAGGCTTGCCACCACATAGCCATCAGGAAGCTGTAATTGGTTAAATTTTTCATAGACTTGGAAAGAGTCTTTAATATAATAATCATTATCGAAGTCGTATGCTTTTGTGAGGATTTCGGTTATAAAAATTGCAATAAATTCCGTGGGTGCACCAATTGAAGCTACAATTGGCCTGACAGACAAGGTTGGTTTGTGGATTTTAGGTAATGAGTAAAATTTTGGAGATGTACTCTTGTAACTTGTAAGCTTTTTCTTTGTGGCCTCATCCATTTGTCCTGTATTATACAATTGTTTGATTAATTCATTGCACTTTCTTTGAATCGAAAGTGTGGGATCTCGTGGTAAACTGATGTAAGATTCATCATTCTGGATTAATTCATTGGAGAGTTGTAAATATTGTTCTTTTTCCATGATAACAGTTACATTGCCCTTGTCAGATCTAGTTAATATAATGTTAGGGTTGTCCTTAAGGAACTTTTTTGATTTATAGAGTAAGTTATGGAAAAGTGATTTGTTATGTTTGTTTGAGTTTATATAATTTGTGAGGATGTTAGTAGTTCTTGAGATGGTGATATTTTTTATTGCGGAATCATTTATAGATGAGGTAACAAAGTCAAGATCTGCCAAGATGTTTTTTATAGGTATATCATTTCCCACAACCGGCTCAACACTAAACTTAGGGCCGAGAGACAAGAACTGGAGGATATCATTAGGAATCTCTATGTTGGTAAGATTTTTTATCCATTCCGGTTTAGTCTTAAGGCGGTTGTGAAGTTCGATAGATTTTAAGTTATTTAATTTGTTAATATTGTTTGTTCTAATTTTATGGAATAATCTATTGTAATTTCTTTGTTGTTTGCTAGAAAAGTTATTGAAGATGGCTTCGTTAGTGCTTTCAATGATTGCTCGTTTGAACGATGTAAGTGAGGATTCTAGATTACTAATTAGTTTATGATTAGCAGAAATTTCAATATTAATAAGTTTATTTCCTAACCTACGATTGAAGTCCATCGCCTGTTGAGAGTCCTGCCGGAGGAGAAGTTGTTCTATTGGCCCTGTTGTTGCTGTGATGTGTTGTGGCCGTATCCCCTTTTGTCTGCATTGTAGTAGAAACGATTTTCTGTTGTACTCCTTAGCCAATTTAATTTTGGTTTTCGCCCAATCCTTTAAATTCTTCACTGCTTCGGTCCCATATGTAGCCTTGATGGTCTGGTAAAAACCCATACCTGTGGTGTATATATAGAGGGTAGTCGTTGCTGACTAGTTAGGAAGTAAAACTAGTAATATTGGGTTGCGCAGCAAATGAAAGAATACTCTTTAAAGTTGTTCCAAGCTTTCGAAAATATTTATTTTCATCTTCAGGGAGACTACAAAGAATTGCTAGTATTAAACATGGTTCTTATATTAACCATTGTTTTAAGTGAGCTTATAAGCAGATTTATTACTTACAACTTAGTTGAGGATGTTCATTAACGGTGTTACAGTATAATCTAGGGAATCAGTGAAGTCCTCCAGAATGGGATCGAAAACCAAGCGTCATGAATTACTTAATTATTCTAAATTTACATTTATTACACAATAGCACAGACAGATTAAAATTACATGAAAGTCATTAACTTAAAAGAAGGAAGAAAATTAAAAATCATTTCTTTCAAAAAACTGAGAAAGAAATGATTTTTAATTTTCTTCCTTCTTTTAAGTTAATGACTTTCATGTAATTTTAATCTGTCTGTGCTATTGTGTAATAAATGTAAATTTAGAATAATTAAGTAATTCATGACGCTTGGTTTTCGATCCCATTCTGGAGGACTTCACTGATTCCCTAGATTATACTGTAACACCGTTAATGAACATCCTCAACTAAGTTGTAAGTAATAAATCTGCTTATAAGCTCACTTAAAACAATGGTTAATATAAGAACCATGTTTAATACTAGCAATTCTTTGTAGTCTCCCTGAAGATGAAAATAAATATTTTCGAAAGCTTGGAACAACTTTAAAGAGTATTCTTTCATTTGCTGCGCAACCCAATATTACTAGTTTTACTTCCTAACTAGTCAGCAACGACTACCCTCTATATATACACCACAGGTATGGGTTTTTACCAGACCATCAAGGCTACATATGGGACCGAAGCAGTGAAGAATTTAAAGGATTGGGCGAAAACCAAAATTAAATTGGCTAAGGAGTACAACAGAAAATCGTTTCTACTACAATGCAGACAAAAGGGGATACGGCCACAACACATCACAGCAACAACAGGGCCAATAGAACAACTTCTCCTCCGGCAGGACTCTCAACAGGCGATGGACTTCAATCGTAGGTTAGGAAATAAACTTATTAATATTGAAATTTCTGCTAATCATAAACTAATTAGTAATCTAGAATCCTCACTTACATCGTTCAAACGAGCAATCATTGAAAGCACTAACGAAGCCATCTTCAATAACTTTTCTAGCAAACAACAAAGAAATTACAATAGATTATTCCATAAAATTAGAACAAACAATATTAACAAATTAAATAACTTAAAATCTATCGAACTTCACAACCGCCTTAAGACTAAACCGGAATGGATAAAAAATCTTACCAACATAGAGATTCCTAATGATATCCTCCAGTTCTTGTCTCTCGGCCCTAAGTTTAGTGTTGAGCCGGTTGTGGGAAATGATATACCTATAAAAAACATCTTGGCAGATCTTGACTTTGTTACCTCATCTATAAATGATTCCGCAATAAAAAATATCACCATCTCAAGAACTACTAACATCCTCACAAATTATATAAACTCAAACAAACATAACAAATCACTTTTCCATAACTTACTCTATAAATCAAAAAAGTTCCTTAAGGACAACCCTAACATTATATTAACTAGATCTGACAAGGGCAATGTAACTGTTATCATGGAAAAAGAACAATATTTACAACTCTCCAATGAATTAATCCAGAATGATGAATCTTACATCAGTTTACCACGAGATCCCACACTTTCGATTCAAAGAAAGTGCAATGAATTAATCAAACAATTGTATAATACAGGACAAATGGATGAGGCCACAAAGAAAAAGCTTACAAGTTACAAGAGTACATCTCCAAAATTTTACTCATTACCTAAAATCCACAAACCAATCTTGTCTGTCAGGCCAATTGTAGCTTCAATTGGTGCACCCACGGAATTTATTGCAATTTTTATAACCGAAATCCTCACAAAAGCATACGACTTCGATAATGATTATTATATTAAAGACTCTTTCCAAGTCTATGAAAAATTTAACCAATTACAGCTTCCTGATGGCTATGTGGTGGCAAGCCTCGATGTTGTCTCTCTTTTCAGCAATGTTTACTATGATGCTGCACACAGGGCCATCTATAAGTGTTGGTACCGCATTAGTAACTATTGTAATACAGACAGAGACTCCTTTCTTAAATTAATTGAATTTCTTTTTGATAACACATATTTCTCATTTGACAACAAATACTATAAACAAACTTTTGGTACCCCAATGGGGTCTTCTGTATCTCCTATACTGGCAACGTATGTGATGGACGAATTGCTGGACACAGTTCTTCCTGTTCTCTCCTTTAATCCCCTTTTTTTAAAAAAATAAGTAGATGATATAATTGTAGCACTACCACAAAATGGAATTAACGAGATACTAGAAACCCTAAATGATTTCGATCAACACATCCAGTTCACTATAGAAACCGAAGACCCTACATGCTCGGTTCCTTTTCTAGATACCAAATTCACACGAACTCACAACAACAAAATCGTGATAGATTGGTACAGGAAACCTTGCAGCTCAGGACGATACCTGAATTATTTCTCGTATCATAAACATAATATGAAAGTGAATCTGGTTAAACAAATGAAATCAAGAATTCTAAAAATCTCAGATCCATCTCTACATAAAAAAAACTTAGACATCCTGGCTCAATTATTCATCGATAATTCATATCCGCCCAAGCTGATTAATAGAATTTTGTTCAGCACTCCTGCCATCAACATACCTATATTAAATGAACATAACCTAATAAATAATAATAATAATATAACTGAAGTGACGCAAACTACGAAGTTCATATCACTTCCTTACATTAGAATCCAGAATAATAAATCAGGTAGTCAATGTCAAAATCGCGAACAAATCAGTACTCACAATTTCTTCGGTGCACTCCAGGCTTAAAGACAAGGTCCCTCTTACTCGAAGAACAGATGTGGTTTACAGCATTCCGTGTACAGACTGTGAAAAAATTTACATAGGCCAAACTACAAGACCATCGGCTGACAGAATCACAGCACACAGGAGTGATTGTAGACTGCATCCAGAGAGGTGTGCTCTGGCAGAACACGCTAATAACTTACTGCATAACTTTGATTATAATGCAACCAAGATACTTGCTACACAGAAAAATAACTCTAAAAGATCTTTTCTTGAAATGGCCTTTATTTCACAAGAACCTAATTGCATAAATAAAAAATCCGATATAAATCACCTAAGTGAAATATATTCATATCTATTATTTTTAGACAAGGATCATCGTTTGAACGACTCTGAGATTCAAGTATAATGACAATTGATTGTATAATAAAAATTATTTTTTTCCTTCACAACAAATTCAAGAATACTTACCCATTTCCTACATATAACAAAATCTCTTTATCAAATTACAAATAATTCTAATTGAAATTCATAGATGTCGCATTAATAAGCTTTTAAATGCATCCGCTAGGGTGTACTTCCTGACCGCAATATAAATCCAACAAGTTATCTTAACAAGGTAAAGAACACACCTAATTTTACAGACTTCTGTAATCATGTTTCACATATAATTTAATATAATACACAGATATCACTAATAACTGACTTCTGACAGTCCATAGTGAGTTTCCCGCTTATTCAAATCAGTCTGTCATCTCGTGCCGCATGGCTAAAATGAATTTCAAAAAACTGAGAAAGAAATGATTTTTAATTTTCTTCCTTCTTTTAAGTTAATGACTTTCATGTAATTTTAATCTGTCTGTGCTATTGTGTAATAAATGTAAATTTAGAATAATTAAGTAATTCATGACGCTTGGTTTTCGATCCCATTCTGGAGGACTTCACTGATTCCCTAGATTATAATGTAACACCGTTAATGAACATCCTCAACTAAGTTGTAAGTAATAAATCTGCTTATAAGCTCACTTAAAACAATGGTTAATATAAGAACCATGTTTAATACTAGCAATTCTTTGTAGTCTCCCTGAAGATGAAAATAAATATTTTCGAAAGCTTGGAACAACTTTAAAGAGTATTCTTTCATTTGCTGCGCAACCCAATATTACTAGTTTTATATATATATATATATATATATATATATATATATATATATATATATATATATATATATATATATATATATATATATATATATATATATATATATATAGCTTTGTGACACTGCTTAAACTTTGATACCTCTAGCAGTGTTGCCTGGTTTACAGAGGTAGCAAAATGCTGTGCATATAAGAAAGTATATATGCTTTATTAGATTAAACTGACTTGGTGAAATATAAAAGATAGTGGGATTTTCGGTTCGCTTAGTTTATTCCGTTTAGAATCGTTTTCCCGTACGTGAATAAATCCGCCCAAACTTCCAGACCCAAAAATTTTTAATTTAAGGGATCATTTACTTTTATAACGTAATCACACCTGAGGAAGGAGCTTGTCGACATTTAATTTCTAAGGATCTGTTAGTTGGGGAAGAGGGGTAAAATAATTATTACATTTTATTCTCAATAAGATACTAATTTGTAATTTTAAAAATGTATGCAATTCCGAAAGGGGTCAAATGGGGGTGGTTACTCTGATGTTGTTACTTTAATAGATATTATTGTTAATTTGCTCACAAATATGATTTTATTTGTTGTACCTATAACGAAAATAAATTCGGTCAAGTGCAAGTTATAATTGTGTGTGTAACTATTATTGTGATAAAACAATATTAAAAATATTCCGCAACTGTTGATAATTATTTCTAAAAGTTTTAGAAAATAATTACTTGTATTACTGTAAATTTGGAAGTGAAGTTATTAAGAACAGCTCTCGGTGCGCGAAGTTCAAATTGGTACTGGACTATAAATCACTGTCCGCAATATATGGCGTACTTCAAAATTTTGTTTTCTTTTATAAGATTTATAATATTATATGAGTATCACAATGATATATACTGAATTTATGGTAAGAACAGAATATTCAACTCAACTTTGTTTAAGTTTGAATTAATTTTAATCGTTATTTCGAAAAATTCTAATCTGATAAAACACATAATAATATGTGCATTAAATTTGTCCTTTTCTGTAGAGAAACTAATTCACAATTTTTTACGTAAAGTTAATAGAAAGGGGGGAAAGGGCGGTCCTTTTAAACCTCTGGGAAGGAAGAACGCTTGAGGGGGAAAACTTAAGGACTTTTTGGTATAATCCTAAGAAGCTATTTCATGATATAAAATTTCTTTCCGGACTTTTTCCATCACAAAACACTTGGTATCTGGCATATATTGAGCATGAACTTAAGCGTACATAATATTAACTTTTCCCAAATTATTGATAAATTTGCTGTAGTTTGTATTAGTTTGTCTCCACAGAAATCACAAACCCGTCATATGGCATGTTTGATGAACTCAGATTTTCCAACCTCAAATATGTGAAAAAATTACGATTACGATATTCTCTCCATGAAATAAAGTTTGATCTGCGCCTGGTGATCATTGTTTTGAACCTATTTTAACATTCAATTTGTGTATTTAAATTTAAATATAATAAACAGGAACAACTTTATGGCTGACCGGTTTAAGTTGACTCTCAAGGGTTTAAATTGGCAAAGTAGGAATACGACAAGTTTTGTATTATTAATTTATTTCTGTTGTTCTTTCCAAGTTTAAAAAAGAAAAGGGAAATTTTGGTATTATAAAAATCATTTAGAAGCTAAACAAATCGCGAAGATTATAAAATAACAGCGGGTTGTAGAAAGAAAATGTACTAATTGATGAAACTAAACGTGTTAAATTTAATACTCTTTAGTACTGAGATATATTGCTAAACTGTATGTTGATACCTCCGAAATAGAGACTCAACGTACGTTGTCACCTCATATATAACGTCGATACCTCCGGTTTCGGAGGTATCGCACTTCGATTTAAATTTCGGCCCGGTCCGGAAAAAAGTCGTGTCCCATCGGGAAAAAGTCACCTTTTTTTTTATAGTGAAGCGCCATTTGTGAATATTTTTATTCAATCTGAATTCATATCAGGAGTTAACCATGCCAATATATTAAATGATTTCCATAACACCCTATATATATATATATATATATATATATATATATATATATATATATATATATATATATATATATATATATATATATATATATATAATTTACTGCATATATTGAAATGAGTGACTCCTGTGGTAGTCTGCAGATATACCCCATACTTTTTTTCTTAAATTGAACATTTTAAAAATATTCAAAAACACCTTAAAACCCGTCAATGTTCGCCGCACCTGGCTAACCTATGTGTTCGCTTGACAGAAAATTTCGCGGGAAAAAACTAAAAACAATTGAATTTGTTGTAACGTTGCCAGACATAATATGAATCTTAGGAATAATTTATTTACTGTTATTAACCGGAATTTAAGACAACGGTAAAACAAATTTAAACCTTTTTCGGAGAAAAAACAAAAAAAAACGTTAAAAAGGCCACTGGGAAACTACTCCTTTCTGTCCGCAGCCTTAGTTTTAACCAGTAGTTGCCTAACATAATTTAAATATCAATAAGTAAAACTAATAAAAGTTGCAAAAAATGATACTTATCTAGTAGGGAATGTATTGAAAATGTCTCTAATTTGCTCCCAATCAAGCATGATTCGTAGCATATTGTCCTCATTATTGTCCCGAACCCGTTGAAAGATGTTCTCCATTCAACACGATTACGCAGTTAATTCACTTTTTCAATTGGCATACTTACTATACACTATTTCTTTCGTCGTACGCCGCAAAACGATATCCGTAAGTTAAGCATCTCGACATATTGGATTAAGAAACAGATTAGAAATCGATTAAAATCTCTATCTAAAACTTATACGAACTGGCGACAAAAAGAACATTTTATTTTTCTAGATGCAAAAATACTATTTAGTGGATAGCGTCACCTCAGACAAATTATTTTCCAACGCAGTTGCCAAATTATAGAAGCAGTGCAGAAGAAATACAGCATTGACCGTGCCACGCAAATATCGATATAAAAAAATACATACGTACCATTTTATTACATTAAAAATGAGAAAAAGCTCTCGTTTTATAATATATTTTTTTAAATAATGCAATCAACACTAATCGTTTTGCGCCGAATCGGCAACATGGGAGGACGAGAGACCTTTTAGAACTCATCATATAATTTAGTATTTAGCGTGACAAATGGAACAAATATAAATCTGTGTTTGTTGTACGTTTAGCTCATGAAAAGTTGTACTTTAGCAGATATGGTTTAAACAAAAAAATTAATTTATTAATAAACTAGAAAACGTCACAATTTTTTAATAAACAGACAAAATTATTCAAATTTTAAAAAAGAGTAAGAATTTATAGGCATTTATATGTTTAATAGAGGGTTACATTTAGATTTTCAAACTTTTACGCGACTGAAACACTACTCTTTAAAAATGTTTTATGTAGATCTACTTTTTTTGCATTCTGCTTTCTGTTACTCCTAGTGACGACTAGGAGTAACTGAAAGCAGAATAAACAAAAAAGTAAGTATGTCTTTACCATGAAATTTTTTTAAAACTTAGTGATTCCAATTTTATAAATTCTACTACATAATACATATTTAAATAAAGATTTACATTCCAAGATTATTTATTATTTAATTTATTAATAATATACAAGATCGCTGACAAGTAGAATGGTATGAAAACCCTTTTTTTTTACATTTCCCATCTTAAATCCCAGTAAACACTAGGTAGGCTCCAGAAGCGGACAAAAACCGCATTGCCGAAAGCCGCGTCCGGCCCGAAATACGGCAAACCCCGCGGATTGTAGACCGGGCATGTCCTCTTTGCCGCGACGGCCCATGGAACGTAATGCCGCTTATGGGCCATGAGCGTCATTACATTACACTACAGGGCGCAGTACCGTTTGAGACCCGCTGTCCGTACACTGGTGGCACAGATTTGTGTAAATCTGTGCTGGTGGATTAGCCAAGTACAGTGGATGGCCCGCACACGGCTAGGTGCAGTACCTAATGCGTGGTTTTAATACAAATTTAAGATGGTCCACCTTGGACATTTTAGAAAGACTTTTACAGACAAATAATCACTGAAAATTACCAAAAATAATAATAATACAAGACATTTTAAATATGAATTCAAAATATTTTTGGAAATTTTAACTTATTTTTTTCTGTAAAAATGATTCTAGAATATCCAATGTTAACCCTCTTAAATTATATACATACATTTGAATATACCGTTCATTTTGTACTTTATAAAAACGTGCTGAACAGTATTTAAATAGCTATTTGCAGATTAACAAACCTTGATCATTTTTGTTGGAAGAAATAGGTATAAATAGTAAACTTAAATCATCGCTTTAAACTAGTTTATAACTTTTCTAGTTAGGAAAGTAGTAAAATGGCAGAAGATAAGGAAAAAAATATTAAACTATAACAATTTATAAAGTAGTGGACAAATTTATTTAAAAACATATTTACATACAAAACAAGAAAAATAAAAAAAGAGATCACCACTGAAAATGCTACAATACACATTCAAAAAAATATATAGGCGAACAACTGAACAACACACAAAAAAGCACCAAAGACGTCTTTTAAACGCTTCCACAAAAAATGGCGATTCATGTTGTCGAGTAGTGCCGTCCTGTAAACTCGGAGAATTACTATCACGCATGCTCATTGACAAGCGGAATGATCGCGGTAACTTGTCGGTTAACCCTCTCCAACACAGCCGCTTAAGAACCGAATGCGATTTTCGCAACTGGGCTGCCAGAATCGTAATCGCGTTCGATTCGAAACTGAAGCATCGTTTCTGGTGTGCCGAGTCCATGGCGCTTTAGGTTGAAGGCTGGCAATTTATCACATGGAAAAACATGTGCGTGCCGTATGCAGTCAGAAAATGGCAAGAAGAGCCGCAGACTTCCCACCAGTGCCGACAGGCGGCCGACTGTTTCCCGACTGGCGTTTGTTCATTGGGATATTTCTGTCCTCTATTTAAAATTCCAAATATATTTTATACCTCTAAATTAGTTTAACATTGACAATCATGAACACCTTAATGATATAATATTTTTAGTTCATATTTTATTTTCTATCTAAAAATTTCGTTCTCATTATCTTATCGATCGCCACTTTAAACAGATTTCTTTTTCCAAAAAAAATATTGTATCCTAGTTTTAGCACTTAACATACTTTATGTCAGGCAAATCTAAAAAGTTAAATAAAATAATTTATTTTATATTAGAAGCTTTGTAAATAATTTTTACACACCGAAAATATCACTATGAAAAAATCTGATGCACAGGATCCAAAGGGTATAGCAGGATAAGCATGGCGAGTTGGCCCCCATATGGCAACCTATATCGAAACTTATGTTATAGCATCGGCTTGATGTACGAACACGATTTATATATGTTTCGCCGCCGGACTCCGCTTTGACCTTGAGATATGGACAAAAATGACCGCACGCATGACTTTCGTTCAAAGAGGCATATCTTGAAAACTAACTAAGCTAGAGAGGTAAAACCAACGCGAGGCCTCAGGTAACCTTACAGAGTATATACTATATTTTTTTTAGATTTAACGAATAATTACACATATTTTTAAAAAAATAAAGAAAAAAATTTTTCATTTTTTTTTCTTCCCTCTGACTTACAATCACTAAAATAATATATGTTGTAATCCTTTATATGCCCTAGTACCCATAAAAATTGCGTTAGAAAAAACGTGGTGCAACACTTCGAAAAAAAATAAAATAATATTTAGTTTTCTAATTGAATGTCAATATTTAAGGGGGCGATTTTTGGGTCCATTTTAAAAAGAAAACTTCCTATGAACGTATGTCCTAAACGTCTTAACTGTTGAGATACAGGGTGGTAAAGTTTTCAAAATTAAATAGTTTTTTATTAATATCTGTAATACCACTTTAGATATTTTAATGAAATTTGGCATAGATGTACTATGTATCAAGAGGCATTATTTAGTGTACCACAATTTTTTTATTTCCACCAGTGGCGTTCGTACGGAATTTCACCTGCCTATTTTGGCAGACATTGATGGTACGCCACTGATTTCTCGTAAAATTAAAATTATTCCTGAAACCCGCAATCATTTCTAAGCAAATTTGAACTTTTGAGTTTTGTCAATCCGATGCACGGTTTTCGCTTAAAAAAATAAAAACCTTTTCTCTGCATGATCATAACAATATCGTTAATATGACAATATCACCATGCAGAGAAATAGATTTTATTTTTTAGATCAAATTTGCGTAGAAATGAATAAGGAAGTTAAGTTTTGAGATCCTTATTCATTTCTAAGCAAACTTGATCTAAAAAATAAAAGCTATTTCTCTGCATGGTGATATTGTCATATTAACGATATTGTTATGATCATGCAGAGAAAAGGTTTTTATTGTTTTAAGCGAAAACCGTGCATCGGATTGACAAAATTCAAAAGTTCAAATTTGCTTAGAAATGATTGCGGATTTCAGGAATAATTTTAATTTTACGAGAAATCAGTGGCGTACCATCAATGTCTGCCAAAATAGGCAGGTGAAATTCCGTACGAACGCCACTGGTGGAAAGAAAAAAAATTGTGGTACACTAAATAATGCCTCTTGATACATAGTACATGTATGCCAAATTTCATTAAAATAACTAAAGTGGTATTACAGATATTAATAAAAAAACTATTTAATTTTGAAAACTTTACCACACTGTATCTCAACAGTTAAGACGTTTAGGACATACGTTCATAGGAAGTTTTCTTTTTAAAATGGACCCAAAAATCGCCCCCTTAAATATTGACATTCAATTAGAAAACTAAATATTATTTTATTTTTTTTCGAAGTGTTGCACCAAGTTTTTTCTAACGCAATTTTTATAGGTACTAGGGCATATAAAGGATTACAACATATATTATTTTAGTGATTGTAAGTCAAAGGGAACAAGAAAAAAAAATTAAAAATTTTTTTCTTTATTTTTTTAAAAATATGTGTAATTATTCGTTAAATCTAAAAAAAATATAGTATATACTCTGTAAGGTTACCTGAGGCCTCGCGTTTTACCTCTCTAGCTTAGTTAGTTTTCAAGATATGCCTCTTTGAACGAAAGTCATGCGTGCGGTCATTTTTGTCCATATCTCAAGGTCAAAGCGGAGTCCGGCGGCGAAACATATATAAATCGTGTTCGTACATCAAGCCGATGCTATAACATAAGTTTCGATATAGGTTGCCATTTGGGGGCCAACTCGCCATGCTTATCCTGCTATACCCTTTAATAAACTTATTTTAGCATTAGCTGAATTAAAATAGGCCGATTTATCCGTTTTATTTTTGTATGTTTAAATTTTTTTCTAAAAGTTGGCCAAGGAATCATGCCCAAAAGTTTGATGATGTAGGTATCTAATTAAGTTCCCGTATTACACAATGTGTGAACATTTTGAAAGCAAATTGTGAACACCTTATTGAAAGGCAATTTTTAATTTTGTGAAAATATCCACAAAAAAATTAAAACAATGTGTTAACACTCCCTATAGCATTTAATACAAAGAGCAAATAAATAGTTTTGTGTTTATACACCTCACAACTCCTATATACTAAATTTAAACAAGAAATAATAAGAATGAGCCACTTGAATGAAAATTTTTAATATATGAAATGACATATTTATGACGATTATAACTTTAAGGAAGAAGATATACCTTATTCATTTCTGGACATCCTGTATAGAATTATTTTATTATAGTGTGACTATTAATATTGGGCATAGTCGAGTTCAGTCCCGGGTCCAAAGTCTATAATTCTAATCCCATCTAAAACGTATGAATAACATGGAAGCGCTGAGGAAGGAACAAATCAAACCGGACTGAACTCGGCAATCCCGTTAATATTTTGGCCTTTTGTACCATAAAATCACAAAGAAATATAAAATGTTATGCATTAATATTAAACAAAGCACATTTGAACAGTATGGTTGCGGATTTGAGATTGAAGTACTTTAGGGCTTAGGAACTCTTATTTAGCCAAATAAATTATATTTATTTTTAGAACCCTCGGAACCCCTCGAGTACCTAATAATGGTATTATACTAACATATTTAAGCATTTTGTTTCTTTTAGTAAGCGTAACAGAAACATAATTTAGTAACGAAGCAACCACTGATTTTTTTTTTCAGTGGTCTTAACACCAAGGATACATAAAACTCTCTTCAAATTTTCCAATTCAGTCTTCTAAGAACATACCTTAGTTGACGGTTCGGAATATTTTTTGTAGATATTTCATAACCACGGCTATTTTCACAAAAATATTTACAATTACTGTTGTAATACAAAGTGTTTGTGCAATGTAAAATGCTACTTATACTAGTGTATATATCCGGATAATACGGAATCGGAATCTACTAATATCCGTATCCATCATCCGAATACGTATCCATTTCTTGAGCCGCGCGAAAACGGTTCCGAAACACGTATATACGGAATTATTTCGGATACGGGCAGACAGGTGAATGCGGTATCATAACATATGATTCGAAGTCGAAGGTTAGGGATAGTAAGGCACCGTCGTTCGTTCTCGTTTGAATTCGGTTTGGGTGAGGCGTGCCAAGTTGGGTCTCATCCCATATGATACCCGTTACCCCGATAAGTATGCTATCTTTTTTTAGGAGATCTCATTAGAAAGGGAAAGCATAAGATCAAATATGCCAAATCGCAGACCGTGTTGTTCGCTTACACTCGATTCCAATTCCGTTTTCTCTTTGCACCTTGCATTAGTAACCACCCGATGCGTATTTATTTTGATTCTGAATCCGTATTCAACTTCTCGGCCCGTTCCGGATAATACGGATTCTTTTAATATTCGTATCTAACGGATTTTTGAATACGTATCCTCACATTACTAACTTATACGCATAGACGTAACTAGAGAGGGGTTTGGGAGGGCTAAGCCCCCCGAAATAATAATTAGCCCCCCAAAAAATATGTACCGCTGGTCTAGTTTTACCTCTGTCAGTTGCAACTGTCGCAACTTGCCGACCTAGAAGCCCCCGAGTAGCCCCCCCCCCCCCCCGAAAAACCGAAGCTAGCACAACAAACTAGTTACTAGTTTTTCTCTTTCGCTTGTCATGTCACCAAAATTAACCATAGTGTGTTTATCGACGAATAACCGAAATCGTGTAAAGACACGTGACCCATTGAAACAGATTTAAAACGCAGCGCAGACAAATTGCAGGCCATGCTTTTGACAGTTTTTATTGTCACAAGCATAAAAGACCACGTGGCCTTTTGGTCACGGTACGAGAAAATTTTTACTTGCCTTCGAACTATTACACAAGTTGTCGATTGATATACGTTTGTATGTAGCACCTATACCTTAAGTTTCGGAAATAAACATAATACGTCACACGTTAACCCTGGATTGGCCTCCTGCGCCGCCCTATTAGGTTTAATCTTGTAGGCAATTCTAAAATGTTGATGTTTATGGCAGAAAGTGGCCAACTTTGACATTTCTCATTTGTCGTTTCGTTGAATTTGGAGTCGTTTTTTATCGGTAAGACATTCACCATACAGACTTTCACAGAGTGGCGTCATTCAGAAACTTGGAAAGATGTATTTAACAAGCGAGGGAACAGATAACTGCATACAAAACTTAAGTATAAGCAGCGGTTTTGTTTAAAATAAATGCAGAACTTTTGTTTAACCATACAGTGCAAAGTTTCAGCGGTTTTTTTATCGACCGTTTGTCGACGACCGAGTATTCTCAACTTAATTTTCCCTTCCGTCGTCACTAAGGAACATACGTGTACAATAATTTTATACAAAATACGGATATTCGACCACCAACATATCTGTAATAAATTGCCAGACCATCTCGGTTTGTAAAAGTTTTCCAAAAGAAAAAACATTTATTTTTATCCTTACCGATGGAGTGTTAGGACATACTTTTTTTTACCTTCTTTTCCCCCATAATATAAAATTAAATATGCTATAATATATTTAAAAATAACAACAAAATTGTTTCAATCTTCACTAAATTTTTATTCATAACTTTTGGATTCTTAAAGGAGTATTACTAATTTATGAGGGAAAGAAAGTTGAGACGTTTATAATATTTATTTGACAACTTACTCTCAATAATACCAGAACATAACACGTCAAAATACAGGTCAAAATATAGTTCTAACATCCTCCCAAGACGAACCGGAATTCAATATCGATGTGGTTTTCTCAACAAACGTCCGTATCTAGATCTTCGCGTCGAGTCTTCAACTGTTGCCTTTTCTAGTTCGATATCATTTTCCACTGAAACTTTATTGGAAACTTTAACTGTAGCTTTTTCGGGTTCGATATAATTTTCCACTGAAACGTCGTCGGAAACTTCCAAGGGAAACAATCTTTGGAGAGGTCTCACCTGTACTCCATGTTTTGTTTTTAATTTGGCCACTCTATTGATTCCATCTTTTCCCGCGCACACCTCTATTATTCTTCCTACGGGCCAATAGCTTCGTTTCGTGTTTTCTGAACCAATCAGTACTACTTCTCCCACTGTAACATCTCTACTTTTTGTTGATTTTCCAACATGTATAAGGTTTGCAACATACTCCTTTTCAAAGCGCTGTCTGAAACTATCTCTTAACGTCTGTATACAATTTAGTCTTTTTATATAATGGTTTGTCTCTATTTTATCTAAATCTTCTGACATTTGCTATTCTGTTGTTGTATGCTTTAGAAAATGTATAGGGTCAGGGGCGTCGCCAAGGGGGGGGGGGGCAGGGGAGGGCTGCTGCCCCCCCCCCCACAGAAGTTCGCAAAACTGTAGAAAGATAGGTGAAAGAAAATGAAATGAAAACGGCGTCGTTTGAAAATGGCGTTAAAAACATAGCACACTGTAGTTGACAACACTGTTGCCTCATCTGGAAGACAATCCAGAGTTAACTTGTACTCGTCAAGACGTATACGTTTATTTCCGAAGCTTAACGTAGGGGTGCTACATACAAACGTATGTATATCCATCTAGGGTTGCCAGATCCAACGTCTTTAAAATAGGGTATCAGCATTTAAAAGCTGCTTAGAGATCGGGACTTGGGGCAAAAAATCGGGAAGCTATTTATTGTATTGCTTGTACAGATAGAATTAGAAAATAAATAATAAAAAGGATTTGATTAATTCTTTTAAACCTTTCATATCTTTGACAACATACATCAAAATCCTACTGGTAAGGTAGGTGTAAATATACAGGGATATAACAGTCTCCCACGCTATTTAAAACATTAAAAATAACTTTTTAACTAAACATAATCTTCATAACGAGAGTTTGGACGGCGATGCCTCTGTGATCTTCTTAACTGTTGTGGTGAAAGTGGCTGCTCAACCTCCGGTTCAGGAACGGGTTCATTTATATGCTCTCGCTCTGGTTCATTTTCTACATCGGCTTCGGGTAATTCAAGATCATTATGTATTTCTCGGTCTGGAATGCGGCGTTGATCTACTGGTTGTTGTGACTGAGGCAGATAGGGTAGGTAATAGTCTTCGTTATTTTTGGGTATTTCATTTTCACAGCTTTGAGGGGGATCATTCGCAAACTTAACTGTCTTTTTAGGAACCAATGTATTCCGTATTTGATCTATATGTCTTTTCAGTGAGTAGCCATCATCTAACTGTACTTGATAATGTAATAAACCAAACTTTTTAGTGATGGTTCCAAATTTCCACAACATTTTGTTCCCTTCATAGAATCTGACTTGGACTCTTTCTCCCACGCTTAATTTGCGTGTTCCGGGTAGTTGTTCTTCCGATTTAATGTGTTTATGTGGTCGTATTGCATCAAGTTTAATTCTGATATTCCTTTTTAGGTATAACTCTGCAGGTGACTTTCTACAAACAAGTGGCGTAGCTCGGTATTTTAGTAAAATTTCCTCAACTTTTCTCTTCATAGGAGTACAATCTTTAGACATACATTTTAGTCTATTTTTCAGGTTCTGTACATTACGTTCTGCTAATCCATTGGTGGCAGGATGACCTGGTGCAATAAACTTTTGAAATATACCATTCTCTTTACAAAAACATTTGAACTGGTCACTTGTGAAAATTCTAGCATTGTCTGATACCATAACTCGAGGATATCCATGGAAACAAAATATTTCTCTTAATAATTCAATGGATTTTTCAGACGTCGGGGCGTCACGAATAATTCTAGCTTCGGCCCATCGGGATTTAGCATCGACAACAATCAGGAATTGAAAACCTTGAAATGGTCCGGCGTAGTCGATGTGAATACGATCCCAGTTTTCAGCTGGTGGGTCCCAATGGTGCAAAGGAGCCTTTGATGGTGATTTTCTAATTTCAGCACATGCTTGACACGATTTTACCATATTTTCGATGTCTTTATCGATATTTTTCCAAAAACAATATCGTCTTGCTAACTGTTTCATTTTGGTGATGCCTATGTGAGTACTATGGAGTTCTGCGAGGACTAATGGTTGAAGTGAAGTTGGAATTAAAATTCTTGGACCCTTAAATAAGATGTTGTCTTCTAAAGTGTACTCATTTCCAGCTTCATTGTTTTTCTTTAAATCGGATTTGATTTTTGACAAAATCGGGTCATTTTCGGTAGCAGTTCGAATACTGTCGTAGTTTAGGCCATAACTGGATATTTCTTTAATTGATTCATAGCAGATTTGTTTAACTTCATCATTCAATATTTTATCTGTAGAATAGAGTGGTTGACTAACAGGTGCTCTAGAAAGACAGTCTACGTTCATATGATTTGAAGCCTTTCTGTACTGAACTTCGTAATCGAATCCAGATAAAAATGAAGCATATCTTAAAAGTCTGGCAGAACTCATGGCGGGTAACTTTGAATTTTGATGAAATATTCTGGTAAGAGGACTATTGTCAGTGACGAGTGTAAATTTCCTCCCAAATAAAAACATGAAGAAATGATTCACAGAAAACATAATAGCAAGGGCTTCTCGATCTAGTTGGCTGTAATTTCGTTCACTTGAAGTTAATGATCTTGATGCAAATGCAACGGGTCTTTCTACACTATTAACTACATGAGAAAGAACTCCCGCAACACCTGCTGGACTAGCATCACAGGCTAAAATCAAGGGCAAATTTGGATCGTATGGAGTTAGAACTTGATTACTAGCAATTTCCCTTTTTAGGTTGATAAAGGCTGATTCACAAGAACTGTTCCAACTAAACTTCGTGTTTTTCTGTAGAAGTTTGCGTAATGGATACGTTTTTGTTGAAGCGTCAGGAATAAATCGATTATAGTATGTAACCAAGGAATCTTCGAACTCCAAGAGTATCTGTTGGCCTGGGCATGTCTAGAATAGCTTTTATTTTCTTTGGGGATTTTGATATTTCATTGTATTTGATAACGTGTCCTAAATACTCGATGCAAGTTTCGAAAAACGCACATTTGTTACTGTTTAGATGTAGATCGAATTCTTGAAGTCTTTGCAAGCAAGCGTAGAGGTTTTTCTGACATTCTTCTTTGGTTGATCCATGTACAATGATGTCATCGAAATAGGAATGCGTTTTTGCTAAGCCAGAGAGAATTTGATCGATGATTCTGTTAAATTCGGAAGGGGCAGTTTTGATTCCAAAAGAAAGTCGATGCATTCTATAGGTACCTTGGTGTGTAGAAATGGTTTGAATGTTGCTACCTTCTTCATCAACTCGTAAGTGCAGGTAGGCTTTATACAAGTCAAGTCGACAAAAATACCGTGAATCTTTTAAACTGTGAAGGATCTCTTCAATTTTTCGAATAGGATAATTTGCTGCTACTAGCTTTTCATTAACACCAATTTTGTAGTCTACGCAAAGACGAACTCCGCCATCAGCTTTTGGAATAACTACTAAGGGTGAACCCCAGTCGCTATGGGTAACTTTTGAAATAATTCCAGCTGCTTCCAGGCTATCTAACTCTGTTTCGACCTTTTCCCGCAGTGCGTAGGGAACTTCTCTTTCTTTATGAAAAACTGGTTTGGCATTTTTACGTAGATGTAAAGTTACCGTAAACTTTGGCACTAATCCAATTTTTTGGTCAAAAACATTAGGAAATTGTTTTACTAGGTCATCAGAAGTAGAAGGTGAAGACTGGATATGATTCGTGACAGAATTTATGCCATCAATCTGTTGAAGGTTAATGTTCAAATGACGGATCCATATCCGACCTAACAAGGGCTCGAAATTATCCGGAACAACATAAAATTGTTCATTTGATGTTTTGTTTTCATATCGTATAGATGCCGTAGCTTTCCCTATTGGATAAAAAATATTTTTAGTGTATGATCTGAAAGCAATGTCACATTTTTGTAACGGTATTTTCAGGTTTAAATCTTTGTATTTGGATTCTGGAATTAAGGTGAATCCTGCTCCTGAATCAACTTCAAATTTTGTCGGCTTGTTTTCGATAAACACTGTAACATAAAACTTTTTGATGTCACTGTGGGACTGTTCAAAAATGTCAACAATTTTGTTAATGCCGAAATTTTCTTCTTGTTCTGGAGCGATTTCCTCTTCAACTTGATGGGTGGAGTTTCTCGATTTGTTTTTGTTTGCTAATAAAGTAGAAATGCAAACTTTTTTAACGTGGCCCGATTTTCCACAATCATTACAATGAAGCTTTTTTGGGTCGGTACGACATTGATTTACAAGATGGTTTTCTTTTCCACAACGTATGCAGTGGTTGTCGATACCCAGTTCATGATAATTAATTTGTTTTCTTGCTTTAGATTGTTTTCTGTTACGAGTCTGTGAACGGTTGTGGCGTCTGCTTCTTGATGAATGATTCTGTGTGTTGATACTCGATTGATGTCTGCTTCTTGATGAATTTTTTTTTTTTTTTTATTGATAAAGCCTGCGGCGTTTACTGTTATTAAAACTGGTCTGCAAGACCAACCATTAATTTTTCTCTAAATTCTTAAAAACTAAAATCCTTATATACTAAAGTTCACCCAATGGAGTCCTAAAGGTTTATCTGTTGTGACTCATGGCCATGGCACTTAGCACTCACACACTTGCGCTCTGTACTATGTTTTCAAAAGTCTATACTAGTTCAAAGGGCTTGGTCCTCTTCAGCCTTCTAACTAGGTCCTGGTTGTCCAGAAGCCTAATGGCTTCGACGTTAACGTGCTGATGGAGTCGAGACTCGTGCTTGATGGCAAATCTTCTAATTTCACTAGCGACATACGGGATACCAAGATCGCGATGTAGGTCACTATTTCGTATGTACCACGGTGCACTAACTATGTTCCGTAATACTTTATTTTGGAAGGTTTGGATGCGTTTGATGTGGCTCTCCTTGGCCCAGCCCCATAACTGGATGCCATAAACCCAGACTGGTTTTAAAATCTGGTTGTATATCATGATTTTACAGTGTATTGACAGCTTAGATTTTCGTCCCAAGAGCCAATACAACTGTCTATATTTGAGCCCTAGTTCAGTGCGTTTAGTTCTGATATGTTCCTTCCATCTTAGTTTCGCATCTAAGGTCATCCCCAGGTATTTGGCAGTATTTGCATAGGGAACTATGATACCATTTATGTTAATTGGTTGATGATTGCCTATTCTTTTGTTGGTAAAGTTGACACAAATAGATTTTTGCTCATTAAGCTTAATCTTCCAGTCTGTGGTCCAATTGTAAATCTGGTCGCTAGCATGTTGGAGTTGTCTGGTTACTGCATCTAGGTCTGTTCCTACTGCTAATACAGCAGTGTCATCAGCGAATGTAGCCACAGTTACATTTTCTGTTTGTGGGAGATCACAAGTGTACAGTAAATAAAGGACGGGTCCCAAGACGCTTCCTTGAGGCACACCTGCTTTAACTTCCTTCAGTTTGGAGTATTCATCGTCCTGTTTAATTCTGAACACTCTATCTGTAATGTAGGAGGTTAGCAACTCTACATATTGTTTTGGTAACATTCTGTTTAATTTGTTAATTAGCCCTTTGTGCCAAACTTTATCAAAAGCTTGAGCTACGTCAAGGAAGATAGTTGAGCAGATTAGCTTTTCTTCTAGTGCCCTTTCTATGATGTCTGTTATTCGATGGACTTGGTCTATCGTGGAGTGCTTGCATCTAAAGCCAAATTGATGATTTGGGATTAGGTTACTGTTCTCTATTATAATCTTAAGTCGTTTTAAGAAAAGCTTTTCAAATAATTTTGAAATAATTGGTAGTAGTGATATGGGCCTGTAAGATTTGGCTTCATTCGGTGGTTTGCCTGGTTTTGGTAGCATAATGACTTCAGCCACTTTCCAGACGCTAGGGACGTGTTTTAATCTAAGTGCTGCATTAATTAGGTAAGTCAGCATAACTATACCTTTTTTTGGTAGTTGTTTTAAAATTTCTCCTGTTATAAGGTCAAACCCAGGGGCTTTTTTGGCACTTAAATTGTTTTTGATTTCGTTCGCTACTTCTTTAGGAGTGACTAGTGCTATTTCATTCTCTTGGATATTCACAGACTCTTCCATATTGACATTGGACTGGATATCATTTGATGAATGATTCAGTTTGTTGATGCTTGATGAAATGTTACTGGAAGACAGTTCTCTACTATCCACTTTGGAAGATTCTATAATCATAGCTTTTTCCACTAATTTATCAAAAGATTTTTCGTCAGACTGAAGCAGTGCCTCACGAATTGTTGTATCCCTTATACCTCTGATAAATTGCGCTCGAAGGAAAATATCTGATATATTTGAATTGCATGCACAAGATGAAAAAAATTCGCAATCAATTGTAAGGCGTCTTAAAACAGCAACATATTCTGCTACTGACTGATTATCTTGCTAGTATGAGGACAAAAATTTATGCTGTGATAACAGAACATTTTTCTTGGGACGTAAGTGGTCTTCAAGCTTTTTAAGCAGTACGGAATATTCGAATGCATTGGGTTTGTTAGGTGCTGCCAGGGCATATCCCTGTATATTTACACCTACCTTACCAGTAGGATTTTGATGTATGTTGTCAAAGATATGAAAGGTTTAAAAGAATTAATCAAATCCTTTTTATTATTTATTTTCTAATTCTATCTGTACAAGCAATACAATAAATTGGCGACGAGGATGGGATATAACACTATTAGTAGTTGGCTTTCACAGTTTCTAGATCAATCCAAATCCAAATCCAAATCCCCCCACTCTTCACCCCACCAAATCCCCCCACTCTTCACCCCACCAAATTCCCCACTCTTCACCCCACCAAAATCCCCCCACTCTTCACCCCACCAAAATCCCCCCACCCTTCACCCATCCAAAATCCCCCCACTCTTCACCCCACCAAATCCCCCTCCCCCGCCACTCTTCACCCTATACATTTGAATGTCAATAGAAATGTGTTTTATCACGGTTCACTGCTGTATCGATGGGCACACAGGTCAATAAAAAGCGGTAGAAAGGACCCGCTCAAACAACAAATTTTTTATTTGTAGCTTCACTATTAGAGTTATATTCTTAATAGTGGGTGGGTTGGAATGTACACACCAAAGTACATCCCCTAACACTTCGTGCGCATGTCTAGCACGCTCGGTGTGCGCGTGGTACGCATTTTGGTCTACTGCGCAGATAAAAAAAACTGGCGTATCAAAAAAAAAAAAAAAAACTCGCAGACGAAAAAAAAAACTCTCGCAGACAAAAAAAACGTTTTTTATATTTTTCGTTTTTTACATCTGCGCAATAGACATGCGCATGGGCATGCCCCGCCCAGACGGATTCTCTTTATATTCTCTTTGCGCTTCTCATTCTGCAGTCGCACCTTGAGCTCGATATAATACAGTTGTGCCTTCTTACATTCTGCTCGATATATTTTTCATTATTACTGCACATTAGTGTGTTATCAAGGTGTCGTTGTTTAGTTTGCAAAAACAGTATTGTGCAAAGTGTTGTGAGACCAGTTAAAATATCCCAAGAATTGTTGAATAAGTATCAGTCTTTTCTGCTTTTTTGTTCAGTTCTCAAGATGTATCAGTGCAGTGAATTGCAACAAGAGTTTTACTCATCAATCGAACGTGCATAGACATAAAAGAGAATCGTGTGCCATGAGACCATCTTGTTCGCGAGAAAAAAGGAAGGCTAATACCCAGGTATGTGATGTGTCCATGAAAAAAGCTAAAATAGAAGATATTAAAGAAGACAGACCTCCAATACCTAAACTTACTTTATCACGATGTAAAGATTGTGATACTTGGTATATAAAAAATAAACTTGCTGCGCATTTACGTTCAAACCTACATAAAAGTGCACTTAAAAGTGATGATAATGTAAAAATTTTAACTTCTGCTTTTAAAAACAGGATTGTGTCTTACATGTTGCTGCCATCGAAAAAGTATGTAGACATTGAAGAGTTTTTTGATGAAGTACAACAAAAGTTTATAAGTTTACTTTCAGAACAGTTAGTTAAGCATAAAAGCGTTAAGATTAATGTAGAACTATTTGGACAATATCTATTACAAACAAAAGAGACAATCGAAACTAAATCGTTTAATACGAAAAATAAGGTCATAACTTCAACAACAGATTTATCTGATATTTATAAGAAGTTTTTGTCTGAAATTAAAGAGAAGGTAGCAATATTCGCAGAAAATGGTTCAGGTTGGGCGTTGGAAAAAATATTACATTTGGAGCTTAACATAAACAAGTATAATCCAATTAGAGCGTCATATCGCGTATATCCCTTTACCAACACAAATTTCAAATAAAAAAGCTGTTATTAATATCAAAAATAATGATTCATATTGTTTTGCATGGAGTGTGATAAGTGCACTGTTTCCTGCTGAGACAAATGTTGATAGAACAAGTTCATACCCTAATTTTTTTGAGTATTTAAATTTTGAAGGAATAGAGTTTCCTGTAAAGTTGAAAGATATACATAAATTTGAAACGCTTAATCAAATATCTATAAATGTTTACGGTTTAGAGAGTGCTTATGAGGATAATAAATTCAAGTATGAAGTGGTTGGACCTCTTCATTACACCAGTAAAAAACTTCCAGTGCACATAAATTTGTTGTTGATAAGTGAAAACAACCATTATTGTTGGATTAAGGATATGTCAAGATTAGTGTCATCTCAAATTAATAAAACAAGCTATAAAAATATTTCTGTGACGGTTGTTTAATTTATTTTACTTCCATGGAAAAATTAAAACATCAATCACATGATTGTAATCATTTGTTTACAAAAGTTCCTACCAATGACATTAAAATAAATGAGTATGGTCAACATATACCAGAAAATATTTTGCAGTTTGAAAATTTTCAAAAACAGTTGAAAGTTCCATTTGTCATATACGCAGACTTTGAATGCTTTTTAAAACCTTTGCAGCATCAAGAACCAGGAAACGAACAGAATTCTTATACTTTAAATACATTTAAACATGAACCGTATGCTTTTTGTTATTTCATTAAATGTTCATATGATGATTCTTTGTCGGTATTAGATTCATATTTTGGTTTGGATGCAGCTGATGAATTTTGTAAACGAATTGAAGGTCATGTACATAGAATTTATAATGAACATCTTAAACCTGTAGTAAAAATGCTTCCTTTATCAGATGAGGAAGAGCTGCCTTATAGAAATAGCACAATTTGTCATATTTGTAACGAAAAACTTGAAGAAAATGAAAAAGTAAGGGATCACGATCATTTAACTGGTAAATTTCGAAATGCAGCTCACAGTATCTGCAATCTAAATTTTAAAATTAAAAATTTTATACCTATCTTTTTCCATAATTTAACTGGTTATGATAGTCATTTATTTGTTAAACAATTGTGCTGTGAAGAAGATAATATTGATGTACTTGCACAAACCAAAGAAAAATATATTTCATTTTCAAAATCCATATTGGTTGACAAAGTAAAAGACAAGGATAATAAAGAAAGAAATCTGTTTATTAAAATGAGATTTTTAGATTCATTCCGTTTCGTTGGTTCCTCTTTGGAAAAGCTTGGTGAAAGCTTGGAACCAAATCAATGTATAGAAATAAAATATTTTCAAGATCCTAACCAGTTCAATGAAATTCGAAAAAAAGGTGTTTATCCTTATTCTTATGTTGATTCTTTCGAAAAATTACATGAAAATCAACTCCCAGCTATTGAACATTTTTATGATAAACTTAAAGATGAACCTATGTGTCCATCGGATTACAATAGAGCAATTACTATTTGGAATTTATTTAATTGTCAAAATCTTATGGATTATACCAAAATTTATTTATTGTCAGATGTTCTCATATTAACAGATGTTTTTGAAGCTTTTCGAAATATATCTTTAAATAACTTTAAGCTAGATCCTGCACAGTATTACATATTACCAGGTTTAAGTTGGGATTCAATGTTAAAAATGACTGATGTTATATTAGAATTCTTAACGGATATAGATGATACATTTTTTTAAAAATAGTATAAGAGGTGGTGTCTGTCATTGCAGCGTTCGAAAAGCAGAAGCTAATAATCCATTCTTGGAAAATTATGATCCAAGCAAACCAAATTCATTTATAATGTATTTGGATGCCACTAACTTGTATGGACATAGTATGAGTCAATGTCTCCCCGTAAGTGATTTTTCTTGGTTGAACGATGAAGAAATTGAAGCCCTTGATGTGATGTCTCTTCCTGACGATGCTGAATTCGGGTTCGTTTTGGAAGTAGATTTAAAGTATCCTCAAAATTTACATGTAAAACACAACGAATTACCTTTTTTGGCTGAAAATATTTGTGCACCAGGTTCAAAACAAAAGAAATTAATATGTAATTTAAACCATAAAGAAAAATATGTTATTCATTACCGAAATCTGAAACAGGTGCTTCAAAATGGATTAAAATTAACATGCTGCATTTCTAAAACAGAATTTAAGCGGAATGCAAACATTAAATAATCCTGTCGTTGCATCAACAACTTGTGAAGATACCATAGGAAACCAACCTCTGTGGTTGCTACCATCGCGTTTTTAAGTTTATTGCATTCATTTTTATTATACGACATGTATCCCTTTATTGTCGAAGTTAACCCAACATCTCTAACTGAATCTATTGTAACACCGTTTAGTTGATAACGCATTTCTTTAAAAAGGAATGCAACCCCATTGTTTATCAATTTTAATGTATTTGAGATAGTATTATTATCTTTTGTTAGTTTACCCTCTATATAAAGAAAGCTTTCGGAAGGAAGAGTATACTTGTCTACTTCATGAACAGGTATTATAATTTCATCATTATTTCCCAATTTTGTAGGTAGGTATGGTTCATAACCATGAACTTCGGAATGCACAATTGAATTATCTATGAAAAGACCTGCTACGTTAAGGATATCCATTATACTAAAACCTTTAAACCTAGAGATTTCAAAAAGCTTATATTTTCAGGTGTTATCCCTTGTGTGTTTCTCTTTCTACTAATCTTTGGTTTACGGTGTTTAGTCTTCTTATAGTTTTTATTAATTTTTGTGGGTAAATTGAAGGTTTTTCTATTATAAAGGATATCCATTATACTTCTTTTATATGCAACCTTATTGTTACAGTTTCGTTTCGAAAATCAACAATATTTAAATCTTGGTCTATTACCTTTATTGTTATTTTATCTATTACTTTTACTGTAACAGGAAAATAAATAATATTTTGGGGACTTTATATTATTTTAAATCCAGGGCTAACATTAGGGAAAAACTGATGAATGTGTACTGGCTTTCCGTTCAGATAGGAACCTTCTGCGATACTGCAGTCTATGCATAAAGAATTAACTTTTATAATCTCTGCTGGATTTTGCGATGTTCTTGGAACTCCATCGCCAGATATTATCCCATTATTAAAACCCAAAAGTTTTCCTATTGTTCCATCTTTAAAAATAATATCTGTAGTAGACTTTATTGTTGATTTTAATGTGTTGTTATTTGCATAGAGGTGAAATGAAATATTTCTTTTTTGGAATTCAGTCTGTAAATATTTATTAACATCGTCCATTTCATAACTTCCCGTAGGAATTGTTAAAAATTCATTATTTTTTCCAAAATATACTTTATTATTACTTTTATCAATATTTGGTATTGCATTAAAAGTTTCAAAGTTGGTAAGTCCGACAACGTAGGAAGTGTTAGGATCTAAGTAAATAGGTGGATGGAAATCTGCTTGAAGTATAGCTGAATTTGCGGAAAGAGCTATAGTAAACGACATGATGGTCGTAATAAGAATAAAATGGAAACACAATTACGCATTATTATAAATAAACTGTAAGGATAACTGTCCACAAGTTGAGGTATTAAAAGATTGATATTTATCATAGTTATATTTAATATTGTGGTTGCTACCATCGCTATAGAAATAAGTTATAACTTCATTTGGTGGTCGTAAATGTCCAAAACTATCAAAGTAAATTATGTTATTATTATTTTTAACATACGCTGTCCAGTGAGTGCCTTCCCCCATATCGTCATCTAAATTTATAATACCTGTTTCATATTTTTTTATTTTTTTGGGTAACTTATTTCTCATAAAGACACCTCTAAAATGTGGCAACTTTAATAATTTGACATACTTTAATAAATCTATATTTGTCAAAGGTCGGCGAGGTAACAAATTTAACAGTTTTTTGAATATGGTTTTAAATATAGACCACACCCTTGCTTATATGGTTTTAAATAAAGACCATTTCCAATTGATATTTTTTCCATTTCTTTGTTGTGTCTTGTTTGCTCTTCTAACTTCTTTTGTGCATTTTTGGCAGAATTTACTGCTTGCGCCAGGCCAGCAGCCCCGCTTAGGGCACCTATAGCAGATAAACCAGCAAAAATAGGTATTAAGGGTAAAATTCCACCAGTTTTTGGAATTGGAATAATTCTTTGTTTAGGTTCTTTTATTTTTAATTTTTTAATCGATGATAAAGCTTTGCTGGCAGCATTTCTTATATTAGCAAACTTTTTTCCAACCAGCTCTTCACGTGCTTTTCTTACACCTTGGTTAAAGGATATTTGACCTCCTTTCTTGCGTTTATGACTTCTTTTTCTTATTCCCATACCGAGTTTTGTTTTTGCTTTCATGATTCCGGCCACAGCCAAGGATGACAGTTTTTCGCCTAGATTTGAATCTGAAGCTTTAAATCTATTAAATGTCTTTTTAGCTAATATTTTATCTGCCTCGTTTCTGTTTTTTAAATCGGAATATTCCGAATATGCTATATCGTGCTCTTTGCAAGCTTCGTCTAATAAATTAATTCCCTTATCACCTCGGGCAAGCCTTTTATTTAACTTTGTACCAGGCCCACAAAAGTTATAAGAAGGAATATGGAGCTCTACTGGTAATTTATTAATAAGAGTATTTAATAAACCACTACCTTTTCTCTGTCCTTCCACGCAGTGAATGACATTATTATGTCTAATCATTATACATAAATGATTTAAAAACGCAAATAACTTTACTTAAATAGCGATGTTCAAACAATGAAGATCAAAAAACAAGATTTTTCTTTACCGATAAAAATGTTGATTTATATCATGATAATTATCGAAAACATGGACAATTATTTGGTGGAAACTGTAAAAGATGTTTAATAGTAGGACCATCGGGTTGTGGGAAGACAAATGTTATGATTTCTCTTATAACACACGCTAATGGATTAAGATTTGAAAATATATATGTGTACTCAAAATCCTTATATCAATCAAAATATGAATATCTAAAAAGGCTTTTTGCCCCACTAAAGTTTATTGGTTATTTTGAATCATCGAACGCTGAGGATATTGTTTCACCCACTGAAATAAAACCAAACTCACTGATTGAGGGATTATTTTTGTTTTGGACGTCATAAAAATACAGATTGTTTTTATTTGTGTCAAACATATTCATCAATCCCTAAACAACTTATACGTGATAATGCCAACCTCTTGGTAATTTTTCAACAGGATGCTACAAACTTGAAACATATATATGATGATCATGTAAATGGTGGCATGAGCTTTCAAGAGTTTAAAACCTTGTGTTCAATGTGTTGGAAACATAAATATGACTTTGTCGTTATTGACAAGGACTGCCCATTTAATGGTGGCCGCTATAGAAAAGGATTTGATAATTTTATATCCACTATATAACTCTCTGACACAACGATAATTCTCTAGTATACAACCTACCTTTTGTAAAGATGGACGAAAAAACAGCGAAAGAGTTGGTAAAAACTAGACAAGCCGTTAGACAAAAGTATAAAGCTTTAAAATCAGATTTATCTGATAAATAAATTCGTATGGAAAAAGAATTCAAACCAATAACTCAACCTTTACGGGAATTAATTAAAACCATTAAAACGGAAGCGCACATAAAACCTGAAATTTCCTCACTACCATTGTTTTCTACGCCACAAAAAAGGAAATAACCAAAAGAAAATCTAATATTTACCAAACATACCGGTCATATGATGTACCATGGTTTTTACAAAATGAAGAAGTTTTTGAGACTAGTGATGATGCATTTTTAGATGATAACGAATCTTCGTTAAGACAGAGATTAAGCTCTACAGTTAGAGAAAATCAAGATGAATCAACCTTGCAACATACACTAGAAGATACAAGACGCGACATTTTAGAACTAACTAGATTACCATCCTACAATGAATATCTTGAGGCATTTCATCCACTAGTAAGAGCTTTTGTTGATATGTCAGTTAAAGGTGAGCGAGATTTGGATAACACACACGGTCTAAGACATGATGACAATGCTGAAAAATGGAGAATTGGAGACAGTTTGCTTGATTTTGATAAAGAGAATATTAAAGTTAAAAATGTGACATATAATGGTACCCCTGGACTATATGAACTTTAGTTTTCTCAAGATCCCCCCTCGAACGATCTTAAAAACTATATGGATATTTTGACACGAACTAATGCTTACAGGAGAAATTATGATGCTAATGACCAAATTCAAGGCACCACTGATCCAAAGTATCTTACAATTATTAAACCATACTTAATAGAAAACAAAATTATTAAACCGAGAAGTACTTCTAGCACTTCAAGAATCACTAGCGTCTCCAACCTGGAGAGATTACAACCTCCTCAAACGCGTCAAAGAACAACAAGACTTGGTTCAAAACAGGGAGGAGCTATGTTAAAATTATCAAAAAAGAAATTAGATTATGTATATTATGACGATCCAAACGAAATCATAGATAGATTGAAATTGTTGGTGTCTTCGCAAATGGCTGGACATACTGGTCATCAAAATGAAATAATATCGATTTTAGAAGAACTACGAGAAGCAAAAATAATTAAATAAATACTAATTCTCACATGTTTATTCCTTATTCTACCGCTGGCAACAACCATGTCTATTGACAAGTTTGGTTCCCACATCTTTGGCAAGGATAATAAATTTTCATCTGAAGAACATAACATTATAAAACTTGTTGATCTTAGTGCAGATAAACTTTGATATAGTTTGGTGTTGCCCTTCATGGGAATTTACTCTCTGTCCGATGGAGTTTACCATTTATTACAAGACAAACGAATTAAATATGTTTTTCCTATGGAATCTGCTACTATAATTTCTGGAGAATACCCGAAAAAATATGTTTTCTTAAAAATTAATGGAAAAAAGATCACCGACCCTGTAGGTATTCGGTTAAAGAAAGGGGATGTTATTTCTTTTCATCGTCCTGAAGGTAGTCATTTAGAAGATTTTTATGGCGAATTGTTAATAAAATGTCCTGTAGAAGTAACAAACTAAACATTTAATTATCATGTCTGCACAACCTAACATCAAGGAAGATCTAGTCAACGAGTTACATAAACCTGCTAGAAAAAATTTTAGACGACGGGTTCTTATTAAAAATGTAAACGATTTATGGCAAGCAGATTTGGTGGAAATGATACCTTATGCAAAACTAAATAAAGGATATAGATATATTTTAGTTGCTATAAACACATTTTCCAAATATGTTTGGGTTCAACCTGTTAAAAGAAAAACTGCTGAGGAAGTAACTTTAGCTATGGAAAAAAATTTAAAGCTTGCGAAAACTCCTCCAACTAACATACATACAGATCAAGGAAGAGAATTTTTCAACAAAAACTTTAATAAATTAATGGAAAAATATAACATTAATCACTACAGTACATATTCCACTATCAAAGCGGGGATTGTTGAAAGGGTCAACAGAACATTAAAAACTCTCATGTGGAAACAGTTTAGCTTGCAAGGCAATTATAAATGGTTGGATATCCTAAATAGTATTGTTTTTAAGTATAATACAACTAAACATAGAACAACAGGATTAAAACCTATAGATATAAATGAAGAAAATGCAAAAGATGTTCTAAAATCAACTTATAATAATATAAAAACAATTGACCCCAGAAAATCAAAATTTAAACAAGGGGATTATGTTAGGGTTAGTAAATACAGGGAGGCTTTTCAAAAGGGATATACACTAAACTGGTCAAATGAAATTTTTCAAATTAAAGAAATTAAATTAACCAACCCAAGAACATATCTGCTGACAGATGACAAAAATGAAATAATTTTAGGTAGTTTTTATGAACCGGAGTTGCAGAAAGTCAAACATTCAAACGTGTATCTCGTGGAAAAGGTGCTAAGAAGAAAGGGAAATAAAGTTTATGTTAAATGGTTGGGAATGGACAAATCACACAATTCTTGGATATTAAAAAAAGATGTAATATAATAATAAAATAAAAAAACTTTATATTTAACAACATGGTTGTATTTACTTCTGATATATCTATATTAAATTCATGTCACTTATGTACAACAATATCACTAGAGCTTGATCAGCACTGTCATTTTTCGTCACAAGAATCTTTTCCCTAATCTCTTTTAAAACAATTGAGAAATAGAATCTTCTGCAAAGAGGACAATGTGCGTTTGTTTTCGTCCACTCTGTTAAACACTTTATACAAAATTTGTGTGTGCACGAATTGGGTGTGCAAATTTCTTCTCTTCTCATGGAATATAAACAAACAGGGCATCTGCTTCTGTCTTCCTGTTTAAGCTTTTTCGCCGATTTTCTGCAACCAACCAGCTTTCGTTTTTGAATCATATTTATGTATTATTTCTAGCAACTAATGTTTCAGAAACCGTGTGCGTATAAATTTATAGATATCCCCCACTCAAGTCAAGCCCCATGGGTGAGGTGGGAGGATATTCCCCACTTAGTACTGCAAGTCATGCTCGCATGAGCGAGGTGGGAGGATATGAGCTTGAATTGGTTGTAGTATCGTCGTAACATATCCACTAATACAACAAAAATTATTTAAAACGTTCATTGTATATTTTCTTCCTATAATTTTCATCCAAAACATCCTTTAGGAGGTTCTCAGCATATTGAAGTCTATTTTGAAAGCGGTAGCGATCCAATACATACTGCTCATAGTCACTAATTCTTGCTTGTTTGTACGCAAACTCCCATGCAAACAATATATGGATTTTATTCATATTTTCGTTAAATGTTACCTTCTTCATAGTGCTTCTCTAAAATCACAAATGAACTGAGAAGACGAACTGTATAAATTTAACGTTGTAATGGATTTTATTCTTCATCAATCAATCTTCTCATTACATTATAGGATTCATGTGAATCTAATCCCAAATTTATTATCATCAAATGATCATTAAAATGTTTAACTGTTATAGATTCCTTTAGTAGATTATCACATAAAATAATAGCTTCATCATACAATGTTAGTATTTCACTACCATAATTTTTCTGAAAAAGTCTGTATTTTACTTTAATAAGATGGTATTGGAGTTCCTACACTTTTATTTTTACTTCGTGTTTTAGCATTTTCTTCTTTTATAAAAATCAACGACTTCTTGGGATATTTTAACTGGTCTCAGTTGACAACAATTTGCACAATATTGAATACAAGCACTTGATTTATTTACTATTAGTTTTTTACAAACTGAACAACGACACCTTGATAAAACACTAAAGTTATATGTAGTAATAAAGAACCACTTAGGATACATAACTAACCGCAAAATGGTTTGTTAAAGCTTTAAATATGGATTGGAAGTAGTGGTGGGGTGAAGAGTGGGGGATTTGGTAGGGTGATTGGTGATAGGTGGATTAATGAATAATACTTCTAATTATTTGTTTGACATTTATTAAAATACAGGTTTATTTTTGAAAAAAATTACAATAAGTTTATCTACATTAGTCTACTTGATGTTTCTATTGCACATGAAACATGCTTCCTGGGATACAGGGGGGCCATCGAAGTGTGTGCTCCAGTCAGGACGATTGTAATGTATAAAACATGGCAATTTAATTTGAAGATTAAAACTTGATTTATAAGACATTGGTAATTTTCACCATATATCCAAGAGCTCCAAAGGATCTGCATAACTAATTAGATATTCCAATGGTAACATTTTTAGTTCTTCTGTAGTAAAATCTGTCAAGGTTTTCTTTCCGCTTACATGACTAAACATTACATTTGCTGTTGGGCAAGACATAGTTTTTTCTTTTTTGCTTCCAATTCTTGAACTTTCTTTATCTGTTCAGTTCGAAACTTTTTTTTAGCACTCTTAGATAGATTGGGAGGTGGATTTATTATTATTAAATTGTTTTCTATTTACTCTTGTGGATTATAGCTTTCGCAGTGTTCTGCGTCCCATGAATAATCAATAGGGACTGCTACAGACATGATCTGAACTGGGTTAAATACTGTAAATATTGAGAATTTATAGCAATAAAAGTGGTGTGGGGAAAAGCTGGTAGGAGGAATGGTTTTGGAAGCTCCTTTGGAGCTGGATTTGATATAAGTGGTAGGATTTGGTAGCTCCTTTGGAAGCTCCTGAGAGGAGAGGGGAGAGGAGAGGGGAAAGGAGAGGGGAGAGGAGAGGGGAGAGGAGAGGGGAGAGAAGAGGGGGGAGGAGAAGGGGAGTTTTTTTTTCGTCTGCGTTTTTTTTGATACGCCAGTTTTTTTTATCTGCGCAGTAGACCAAAATGCGTACCACGCGCACACCGAGCGTGCTAGACATGCGCACGAAGTGTTAGGGGATGTACTTTGGTGTGTACATTCCAACCCACCCACTTTTAAGAATATAACTCCAATAGTGAAGCTACAAATAAAAAATTTGTTGATTGAGCGGGTCCTTTCTACCGCTTTTTATTGACCTGTGTGCCCATCGATACAGCAGTGAACCCTGATAAAACACATTTCTATTGACATTCAAATGTATAGGGTGAAGAGTGGCGGGGGAGGGGGATTTGGTGGGGTGAAGAGTGGGTGATTTTGGTGGGGTGAAGAGTGGGGGATTTTGGTGGGGTGGAGAGTGGAGGGATTTGGTGGGGTGAAGAGTGGGGGGATTTGGTGGGGGGATTTGGATTTGGATTGATCTAGAAACTGTGAAAGCCAACTACTGCTATTTTTTGCACTAGTATTTAGTAAATGAACAGAAAAAGCATACAATAAGCAAAAATAATAACTTTATGAAATTCAGACGTAAAAAATATGGTATATATTCTAAAAACCATGTTTTTTTAGAAATTTTTTAAAAAATCGGAACAAATCGCGTCCCGATTTGAAGTGTGTAGGAACGCGGAATCTACCCTTTAAAATCGGGACGGACCCGATAAAATCGGGACGCCTGGCAACCCTAATTGTGTTATAGTCTGACAAGTGAACATTTTCTCGTGCATCAATTGATTTACGAAACTGTTATTATTTGTAACATTGTATGTCTAAACGCGTCAGTGTGTACTTAAAGGCAAAAAGGCCGCCATCTTGCTTTATCCAATTACATGAGGGATGCAAAGCGCATCCAAAAAAAAATCCCGATTATACTCGATCTTCACTTCGGAAATAAACGTATACGTCTAGACGAGTACTCGTTAACTCTGGATTACCCTCCAGGGCTGACTGACTGAAGAGAGCAGAGCCGTGGAATTTGCGCTTCCCAACAATTTACTCCTCAGCAAACGCACACCGAAATAATCAAGGCTTAGCTGGACTTAGTCGACAAATTTGCAAAAAAAAACGAGACCATTATGTTTTAGTTAATTTTCTTTAAATTCCTTTTCATTTTTTATGAATTTTTCTTCAATTTAAATCCTTTCATGAAAAATTATAATCGTTTGTATCTACAATTCATATTCCTCGTCCTCTCGCTCATCTTGCCCCCCTCTAGGCCCATGGCTGGCGACGCCCTTGGGCATAAAGGAACCAAGTCATCTTCTTCTGACACATAAGTCAATGGTCTTCTATTATTCCTTGGCTCTCCCAATCTTCAAACGTCTTGTTGTAATCGCATTCCACTTGCTTCGTGCTAGTGTATAATGCCGCAGCTGTATATTCTGGTGTTTCAGTATCCAACACCTGGTTTTTAGATTCTTGCTCTGATGTGCTGGTTCTGCTTGCTCCTAACGTCTGCGCTAAAATTATTTTTTGCTCCGATTCCACCTCGGTTTTGAGAAAATCTAACAAATAATTTAACTAATTAAATTTAGCCTCAACTTGGATATTCAAAGAACTTCTCTTGCGCTCCCATAATTTAAGTAACTCTAAAGGCAATGCTGATTCTACCAAAGGAAATAACATTGCTGCATATTTTTCACTTGTAACTCCCAAAGATTCTAACGCCCTTATCTGTGTTTCTAAGCTATCATATAAAATAGAGAGAGAGATATCTTTGGACTCCTTGCTTAAAACTAAATTTAACAGTTCTCTTACATAAACCTCGATAAGGAGTTCTTCTCTTGCAAACCGTGATTTCAGTTGTCCAATAGCTTTTGAGTAGTTATTTTCTGTGGGAAAAAACGATTCAATCATTCTTCTTACTGCAGTTCCTGCTTCCATTGATTGTACCAAATACTGGAACTTGTCTTCACTGCATAACTTCTTGTCTTCATGGATCTTCTTAAACTGACCCCAGAATGCTATCCAGTTTTTTAAATTGCCGTCAAATTTCTTAATTTCTAGTTTTGGCAAGTTGACATTATTTTGACTTTTCGTGACGTTACTGCCATTTTCACATTTTACTGGTCGTGTCACTTTTTTCAACAAAATGTCTAGTTTTGTCCTATTTTTTCTTAACTCTGATTCAAAATTCAAGCTTTCTTCGATATCTTTTCTATAGTCTTCGCTATTTTCTTGTTTTTCGTTATATATTTCTTCTATATTTCTATCCAGATCCATTATTCTCTCAAACCAACCAGAAAAATCATTATCCAGAATTAAAATCTCATCTTCTTGTACTTCTGGTTGATCTCTTAAATTGTTAATTTCTTCAAAAAAATTTTCTAAGCTTTTCCTCACTATTTTTCTCTTCTCCTTTAATAGGTCCATTTTATTTTACCAGGGATGCCACTATTTTGGATTCTTAAAGGAGTGTTACTAATTTATGAGGGAAAGCAAGTTAAGACGTTTATAATATTTATTTGACAACTTACTCTCAATTATAACAATAATACCAGAACATAACAGGTCAAAATACAGGTCAAAATATAGTTCTAACAATAACCATAACAATTGTTTCGACACACAGTGTCTTCGTCAGATGGTTGGTGTAAACTAACTGTCATTATTATATGTATTAAATCCTCAAGAAATTTTTACCTAAATTTTTACAAGCTGGTGATTATGTTTACAATACCATTAGGATTAGGTAATGTCCTATATTTTAACATTTTAAGTTATAGAATGTACCACAATACCGTTTTATTGCTGGAGGAATTTCCAACAAATTATAAATTTAACAATGGGTAACTATTCAAATCCAGCTGGTCATTTAATAATATGTTTAATTTTTTACATTTATTTATTTCCATACTTTCTAACAAATTAAGTTTTACAGATTTATTTTCTAACTGTAAAATTTCAAAATTATCATCAAACCTATGTTGTTCGATATTCAAATGTAGAGCGTAATGTGAATTATTAATTTTTTTGTTATAACCGGTTTTGTGTTCTTTAAGTCTTATTTCAAAACTTCTACCTGTTTGTCCAATGTAAATTTTTGGGCAACTGCCACATTTAAGTTTGTATACTCCACATTGTTGTTCTTTTTTAATTTTACTTTTGTTGTTTTTTATTAACTTTCCTAATTTGTTATTCGTTTTGAAAGCAATGTGCAAATCTAGTAGTTTATTCAAATGTGTTTTGATTTTTTGTGTAAGTTTACCGGAATATGTGAGAGTTTTGTACCTAAGTGTAGTTTTTGATTTTGTTGTAGGAAATGCTAAATTGATAGCCTTCTTATATTGTTTTTTATTAATAATTTGGTCAATTATACACGGTGTCCCATATAAGAATGCACACTACAGGGATCTCGTAAACCAGAAGAGATACAAAGATGATTAAATTAGAGAAAAGTTGCGCTTTGCTGAACCCTTCAAAGTCACGATTCGAAATCTAAGAAAATCCGATTAGTTCCGAAGATATTTAGGAAAAACCGAATTTTCCCGATTTCGTTTTTATTTTTTTCTGACTCTATTTAAAAAGATATGACAAAATAAATTTCACATTCTCATTGCCACTTTTTCTGCTCTACAAGCCGGCGTTCTTAGATTTTCAATACGACGTTTCGTATCTTCGCAACCATCATCAACTTCATTTTTTTAAATAGTCGAAAAATTTGGTTTTATTCCTAAAAAATTCTAATTTTAATTCTAAATCTCACGACATATCGCTTCTTACATTTATCCGACGTTTCAGACGAAAAAATCATCATCAATATTATTTGATGATTATTACGAAGGAACGAAACGTCGGATCAAAAATCTAATTACGTTATCATGTAGAGGAGAAAAAATTACATGTGAATGTGGATTTTATTTTGACCTGTCTTCTTTGTGAAATCAGAAAAAAATTAATTGCCAAAATTTATGTTTAAAATTTCAAGAATTCGTAGATTTTTTTCTGATTCTACTGTAAGAGATAGATTAAAACAAATTTTACATTTTTATTGTCGTTTTTCTCCTCTACAACATGACGTCATTCAATTTTTGATTCTACGTTTTGGCTTTTCTCGACCATTATCAACTTTTTTTTAAATAATCCGAAAAGTTTATTTTAGCTCAGTTAAATTGCCCTTGTTATTCTGAACATAATATGATTAAATAAGATTGTTTCAATGAACTTTTTGTAGCGTAAAAATAAAATATTTTGTTTTTTGATAACATCTTGCTTACTTGCACGTGTGATACGTCTTTGAATTCAGAATATCAAGGGCAATTTAACTGTGCTAAAATAAAATTTTCGGATTATTTAAAAAAAAGTTGATAATGGTCGAGGAAAGCCAAAACGTAGAATCAAAAATTGAATGACGTCATGTTGTAGAGGAGTAAAACGACAATAAAAATGTAAAATTTATTTTAATCTATCTCTTACAGTAGAATCAGAAAAAAATCTACGAATCCTTGAAATTTTAAACATAAATTTTGGCAATTAATTTTTTTCTGATTTCACAAAAGAAGACAGGTCAAAATAAAATCTACATTACCATGTAGTTTTTTCTCCTCTACATGACAACGTAATTAGATTCTTGATCCGACGTTTCGTTCCTTCGTAATAATCATCAAATAATATTGATGATGATTTTTTCGTCCGAAACGTCGGATAAATGTAAGAAGCGATATGTCGTGGGATTTAGAATTAAAATTATAATTTTTTAGGAATAAAATAAAATTTTTCGACTATTTAAAAAAATGAAGCTGATGATAGTTGCGAAGAAAGGAAACGTCGTATTGAAAATCTAAGAACGCCGGCTTGTAGAGCAGAAAAAGTGGCAATGAGAATGTGAAATTTATTTTGTCATATCTTTTTAAATAGAGTCAGAAAAAAATAAAAACGAAATCGGGAAAATTCCGTTTTTTCCGGGATAAGTGGCCTAAAGTTCACCTGGCCTAATCCCGAAACTCACTTCGTGTCGAATCGGAGATCTTCGTTTCTGCAATTAGCCTAACACTGTAGAAGTTGACAAACAAGGATGGAATACGCATACTTTCTTTATTGTACTCGTGCCAGTGTATTGTGTGGAAAAAATTATTGGGTTAGTGTGTAGTGCCCATATACTTATAGTGCCTCTTGATTCTACCTCGATGGTAGTGCCGCAGTGGCAAGAAATCGTGTATTAAAGTTTTTTTAAGGTTATGGATCCCCAGGACATCGGCAAGAATGCATTACCCACGATGACTATTTATTTAAAACAAGGCGAACAAAAATGCTATAAGGTAAAAATCGAACTATATATTTTCCTACTAATATTACAATGGTGTTAGGTAACTTTTAAATATGTATGGCTATTTCTTGCTTCTGTTCTTTAGGTATATGATATGGTGTGTAAAAACAAAAGGAAACTAGGATGTACGGGATCGGCGAAGATTACAGCAATTGGAGAATTTGCACTAATTTGCAGTAACGAATGCCCATCACAACCATCCCAGCTGAGAGAGGCCTGCGTCAGAAAAAGGGACACTTTAAAAAATATCTACGAGCATGCAGCTACAAGGTAAGGAATTGTTTTAAAACGTTTTGACAACCTTATTACTTATTAATTTTATTTTTATTGTTCTTACTGGTCAAGGACGTCGGATTTTTTCCCTTGGGGTACTTAATGTGCACGCAAATTTTAAATCAAAAACACCAAACGTCCATATTATACGGGGTGGTCCTTAAATACGGTCAAATATTTTAGGGGGCGGTTCTCTAGGTCTAGGACATTCTAAGAAAAAAAGTTCCTATAAAGCTTCTTAAATACAAACAACTAAAAACCGCCCTTCAAAATATTTGAACGTACTTAAGGACCTCCCTTTATAGTGGAAGCAATACCTACAACAAACATTTTTTAGGTTGGGTTGATGTCTTTTTATATGAAGATGTTTCCATTAATAATACTTGTGTACCTTTAAAGGTTCGAGTAATTTTTGTAGATTTTCAGTTTGCATACATGACTCGAATGGTTATATGAATTAACTTGACAGTATGAACTTTAATTCCATCGACGCAGAATGATACTTTTGTTTCCATTTTCTATAATGGGCTTTGTCAAGGTTGATTTAATCCTGTTGAATTAATTATATTATATCTATTGTTATAAAGGTTGGTAGCCAAGAATTCCTGCCACTAAATATGAAGAGGATGAGATGTAGTATTTGCTACTTAAATCGAGTGCAATACGTTATAGTATGTGGGCATGCTTTCTGTACTTCTTGTACAGACACTTTATTTAACGTGCAAACATCTGCCTGTGGATTTTGTCGAGCGGAATGAAACACCGAACCATTGCGATTTTATTTAGCTTAAATTTCATTGAAATACATAAATTTATATATTTTATTTTTTACAGGTTATTAGAAAAATGTAATCATTTCTACAGGGTGGTCCAAAAGTAATGGGACACAGACCAACAGCAGCAGATTCCTTAAGTCGAAATAATGTGATTTAATCAAACTTGCCTAATCCCCAAGTTGATAATATTCATTCATTCATTTATTACGTAAGAAGTTTTAGGGAGGGGGTTGGCTACCTTCCTATTGATTCTTACTTGGGAGGACAGGGATCGTGACAATTTATTATAAGATTTTTTAAATTATTGTTTCGGACTTGTAGACTAATACTTTTATTAAGAAAAGGTATATCTCAGTAGCTGATTGCATTTCTGACTGCCTTCTGAGCCCATGAGCAGCTAACAATGAATTTTTTTAAAATTATTTTCTTGAAACTATTTACGTAAGATTAGAAGGCGGGGAGATTATACATTTTCTTATTGGGAGGGCCTAAAAGAAAGAAAAAAACGTCTAACGTAATGAATCAACAGCCTCTTTGTAGAATTTAAAAAATTTGTGTATGTTAAATTTTAACTATGTTACGTATGTTACTTAGAATATATTGTGTGATCATATTTTGCTTTTGTTTTCATTTGGCATTTTGTTTAGATACTTGCTATACCTTTATAAATATAATAATTAGTATAATATGTATTTTTGAGTCTCTTTCTGTTTTAATGTTTTGAATAAGCCAATATACCGTTATAAATGTGTTTTTGGGATTTTTTTGTGGGTGAGTGTATTATATTTCTTGTTCAGTCTTAATAAAATTGGATTAAAATAAAAATATGTTTTATTTCATTTTCCCAAGAATATTAAAGCGCATTTCAATTTCAAACTAATTAGAAGCAGTTTTTTAGATTGTTTTATTTTAGCAATGGTTGTATTTCTGTTTAAATAAGTACATTTAAAGGATTGCTTACGAGCGTTTCAGTCAAAAATTAAACTCTAAAATGAACATACACAAATTTGAGTTTCCGATGCTGCATTTTAATAATCATTAGGTACCCATAATTTAATTTTAAAGTCCCACCATCACCGGTCGCTTAATAGAGAAAGCGGTAAGTACCAAACTTGGCATTTTTTAGGATGTCTTGTATTTTAAGTAGTTATCTATTCTTAGTTCGGTCATTTTTGTCCGTTGTTGCTACTTAATATGAAGAACTGCAATGCTTTTGGAGAATATTCAGTTAGGTGCTACACGAGCATACAAACAAAATTACACTAACTTCAATAATTCTATTTTCTTTAAGTTTTGTCGCTTTGCATGATAGATGCAAAATCGGTTATACCATACCAGGAAGTAAAATTAAATCATGTTTAATAGCGAAAAAAAGTTGAATTTTTGAATTGACCCACCTGGGAAAAAAATAAAACACACTCAGGTTTTCTATTTATTATTTTTCTAAACAAATTTTACATCATTTTGTAGACAATTCTTAAATTTTAAGAGAAAAAGATGTGTTAGCAGAAAGTTATAGTCATTTTGATTTTTTTTTAATAATATTTTAGGTGTAAAAAAATTCAAATGACTATAACTTTCTACTAAAATATTTTTTTATCTTAAAATTTAAGAATTGTCGACAAAATGATGTATATTTTGTTTAGAAAAAATAAAATAGCTAAGCGTGTTAATTAATAAGGTGGGTTAATTCAAAAATTCAACTTTTATCGTAAATTACAAAAAAAAAAATCTTTACCAAAACATTCCTAGTATGCTCACTGTTAACAAACCTGACCTTGGCATGGGTCCCATAAGTAGAATAGATATACAACTTTAAAGTTTTACGGGCCGCGCCTGAAAAGCAGTGATAAATGCAAATAATAAATAATAATACACATTGTTTTATTTCAAATTTTTTATTTTAAATGTTTAGTGTTATTTTAGTACTACGCATAGGCAACCGTTGTTACATGTGTTTATGTGGCTGCCTATGGGTAGAAGGACACCTTTGAAGAAGGCCTACTAAAAAGTTGCTAGGAGTAAAATTCATTCATGCGGATAAAACCGAGTATTTCAAAATTGATATAAAGTTATACAAAGGTAAAATGGATGTCTAGCAACCGCTAGCAGCAAAATAGCTGCCTTAGCAGTTAAAATAATGTAATGTAATCATTGACAATGATGTTTCTGTTACAAATTATCATTGGGTTATGGAAATTATGCACTGGGGCGCAGTGAACAGTGTGTCAATATACTATAAAACATATTTTAAACTATAAGTACAAGAAATAATACTCACTTTACTCTGTAATAAAACAATTTTATTCACTGTTAACAAAACTCATACAATGCTTTACCAATTGTTTTCTAGATCATTTCACACTTAAAAAGCAAAGAACTCTACCCATTATAAAACCGTACGATATGAGGTACGCTGATTGTAGAAGTTCTTCGGAGTTAGTACCTACTGTGGCAACAATTTTCCAAAGTATCCAGTTGCATATGCTAGAAAATATTAGAATGGTTCGGTGATTTTCTCGTGGAAATAAATAATAATAACAGTTTCTTTTAGTTCTTCCACAGATGTGTCCTGTATGACATAAGTATTAACTGCCAAAGTTTAGTTTTTGATTACCTATTTAATAAGTTAACCTTCTAAAAACACTTATAATCAAGTACTTAAAATAAATTTTAAAGTAACAAAGTATTAGGTACTCGGAAGCTGATGAAAATGGAGTGAAAACGCACTACAAATAGACCTGACCTCTTAGTTTTATCCCAAAAAATCAAAAAAACAGTTAATATTATTCACCATTAATTAAACCACTAAAAACTATTCTTAAAACGTAAGCTAATTAAACAAAATAAGAAAAGTAATTAGTTATCCTTAAAATATCGAGAAAGATGCAAATAAATTAAGCAAACTCTTTTATGGGAAGACGATAATTTGAAATTTCGTCTACGATCAGCTGTTCAGCCGCTCTAACCAAAATAGCAAAATAGTTTGCTGCACGTCAGGAGTTTAGGCCAAATGGGTGTAAATCGGATTATGCCATACGAGCTTAACCGAACGCCCGCCGTATACACTCGGGTTTAGGCCAGTTGAACTTTAGGCCCGATGGGTTTTAGGCCCGATGGAGCCATCTCGTTTTTCCGAATATCTTCGGAAGTAATCGGATTTTTTTAGATTTCGAATCGTGACTTTGAGGGTTCAGCAAAGCGCAAATTTTCTCTAATTTAATCATCTTTGTATCTCTTCTGGTTTACGAGATCCCTGTAGTGTGCATTCTTATATGGGACACCGTGTATTAGTATTATAGCCATTATTTACTGCCAGTTGTTTAATAATATTTAATTCTTTATTATAATTTTCCTCTGACATTGGTATGTTAATAAGTCTATGGACAAAAGAGCTGTAGGCAGAGATTTTATGAGTATTGCGTATGGTGATATCAGTGTGTGAAGGTTTGTGGTATATTGAAAAACCATGCTTAATATTTTTCTTTGTTAAGGTGCATTTCCTATGGGGCGGCTGACGCTCGCGGCTGCCGCTCAGCGGCCGGCTGACGCCAGTAATCCATTGACGTTGAAGCTTGCGTCTGACGCTCGAAAAGAAACGGATACATTAAATTGTCACATGAGCAGTACTAGGCGTCAGACGCTGTGCGGCAGCCGCGAGCGTCAGCCGCTCCATAGGAAACGCACCTTAATTGTTACGTCTAAAAAATGTATTGAATTATTTTGTTCTATTTCTAAAGTGGAGTTTATATTATGGTGTAGATTATTATAAAATTGAAAAAACTTTGGAGTTGGCGTTCCGTACCAACAAAGCAAGCTAGAAATAAAGAAAACTACTGCTTAGGCTGTTTTGATGAATTTTATTCTCTAAATCGTTCATGAAAATCTCAGCTAACAGTGGACTTAAAGGGTTTCCCATGATTAAACCTTCGGTAGACAAATATGTGGCATTGTTAAATTCAAAATAATTTTGATGGTGCTGTGATATAAGAACCTTCAGTCAAATTATCTAATAAACTTATTGAAATCATTAAGACACACTGTAATTTTAAACCAAAATTTAGTATTCGAAATTCGTATGATTTGGTTACCAAAATTAACAAGATTGATATACCTAGCAACGCTAAACTTATTTCTTTTGATGTACAAAATCTTTTTCCTAGTATACCATCTAATGATGTTATTAATTTAGTAGAAAATTTATTAATAGAAAACAATACCAATCCTGTCATAAAACAAGATATTTTAGAAACGTTGGCAGTGTGTCTGGATCAAAATTATTTTGAATTTAACAATGCCACATATTTGTCTACCGAAGGTTTAATAATGGGAAACCCTTTAAGTCCACTGTTAGCAGAGATTTTCATGAACGATTTAGAGAATAAAATTCATAAAAACAGCCTAAGCAGTAGTTTTCTTTATTGGTATAGACATGTGGATGATATTCTAGCTTGCTTTGTTGGTACGGAACGCCAACTCCAAAGTTTTTTCAATTTTATCAATAATCTACACCATAATATAAACTTCACTTTAGAAATAGAACAAAATAATTCAATACATTTTTTAGACCTAACAATAACAAAGAAAAATAATAAGCATGATTTTTCAATATACCACAAACCTTCACACACTGATATCACCATACGCAATAAATCTAGTCATCCATATACTCATAAAATCTCTGCCTACAACTCTTTTGTCCATAGACTTATTAATATATCAATGTCAGAGAAAAATTATAATAAAGAATTAAATATTATTAAACAACTGGCAGTAAATAATGGCTATAATACTAATATAATTGACCAAATTATTAATAAAAAAACAATATAAGAAAGCTATCAATTTAGCATTTCCTACTACAAAATCAAAAACTACACTTAGGTACAAAACTCTCACATATGCCGGTAAACTTACACAAAAAATCAAAACACATTTGAATAAACTAGATTTGCACATTGCTTTCAAAACGAATAACAAATTAGGAAAGTTAATAAAAAACAACAAAAGTAAAATTAAAAAAGAACAACAATGTGGAGTATACAAACTTAAATGTGGCAGTTTCCCAAAAATTTACATTGGACAAACAGGTAGAAGTTTTGAAATAAGACTTAAAGAACACAAAACCAGTTATAACAAAAAAATTAATAATTCACATTACGCTCTACATTTGAATATCGAACAACATAGGTTTGATGATAATTTTGAAATTTTACAGTTAGAAAACAAATCTGTAAAACTTAATTTGTTAGAAAGTATGGAAATAAATAAATGTAAAAAATTAAACATATTATTAAATGACCAGCTGGATTTGAATAGTTCCCCATTGTTAAATTTATAATTTGTTGGAAATTCCTCCAGCAATAAAACGGTATTGTGATACATTCTATAACTTAAAATGTTAAAATATAGGACATTACCTAATCCTAATGGTATTGTAAACATAATCACCAGCTTGTAAAAATTTAGGTAAAAATTTCTTGAGGATTTAATACATACAATAAGAATAGTTAGTTTACACCAACTATCTGACGAAGACACTGTGTGTCGAAACAATTGTTATGGTTATGAATAAAAATTTAGTTAAGATTGAAACAATTTTGTTGTTATTTTTATATATTTTAATAATGGATCTTCATCAAGTAACGGCTACATCAATTCAATGCTATAATATAAGCTAATAATTCATCAAAGTTAAAAGAATAAGGTCGCTTTTTATTGAAAACATTTTTTAGATTGCGCTTTGGCGTTCAAAAATGCAGTTTACATTTTTAACCAACACGTGCATGGTTCTTTAGCATGATTAGACGATTAGCTTAAATCTTCCTAAAATTCGAAAAAAAGAAACAAGTATAAAGGAAAGGTAATTTTTAAAATTTGGTTTTTATTTTCCACCTATACCCCCCCATCCTAAAGAAATCATTACAGCCAACAAAAATAAATCTATCATGGCGGCGGCTATAGTGGAGACATTTTTTTGAACGCTATTAGCAGTACATGTTCATAGTACAACGTAAGTGATAAAGTTACGATAGGTAACTCTTTCCGTGACATTTTTAAAGGAAAGTTCTTAGGATTTTATTAGCTTTAAAAGTAATAATAGTAAGTAGTTTTTCTGCATTCTAATGTTGTAAAATTATTTTAATATACCATGTGATTTTACTAGAGTTCGGCTATTCGTCGGAGAGATAACAGACGGAAAGAAATATTATGGCCATTGTTTTTTTCGCGCAAGCCGCCTCTAGCGTCTTGTGTCAATATTTGACGATTGAAGTGTATTCCTTTGTATAAGCGCCAATTTTGACAGTTTGGCATAACACGCTTAAAGAGTACTATACGCGAAAAAATGGCAGGTTATGGCAAGTGATATTAAAATTGTATTCCTTATAATTTTGAAAAGTTTTCGAAAGTCAGAATCAGTTTAACACATTGCGTTTCAAATCTCAAACCAAAAACATCCCAAAATTTTATCTAGACGAATAAAAGGACTTGCTTATGACAGAAAGAAGTCACATGATCTATTAAAAGGGCTTCAAAAACCTAAAAGTAGAAAAACAAACACAACAAACAAAATGTGGTAAACAAGCTTGACCAAACAACTACACGTGTCAGTTGTTATGCTAACGCACGTTCGACTGGCAAATGCGATGCGCCGCTTTCAATAGATTTTATAATATTTCACCAAATATTCAGTTATTAATAACTGAACATTTATTTTAGAGAAAAAAGACAACCATGAATACTGTTAATATTTTATTTTAAAGAATTAGCTGCGCACGACGTTACTTTATTTTGCTTAGTGTTAATTTAATCATTTGGTCTTAATGTGTCGTAATTTTGTTTTTATAATTGTGGCCTGTCATTTACATACCTACTACTTATCTAGAAACTAGCGTAATATTGTTCTTGTTTTTGTAAAGTACCGTATTTAGTTTCTCGCATTTATTTCTGTGATATTCGTATTAAAAAACAACATTTGTCTGCATGAAGCTAAATTTTTTGGCAAAATATTTTCACCCGCAGTGCATTTTTCATTGCCTAAAATGCTTGCGCCCCATGCTCTTCCGTTTTCAAGAAATCGTGGGTGTCGTGAAAGACAGTCATTTTATTTACTACAGCATGCAGAAACATAATAGAACATTGATAAATTGGCCTCAAGGAAATGGCAGAAAAAACATGTCGCTACCTATCGGGATAACGTCATATACTTGAATTATAAGCGTTTTAATAAAGTATTGTCATTTATTTGTGTAGATGTCGACATTTTTTTATGCTGTTTTCCAAATAACAAAATGTTAGTTACAGTTAACGCAGACGGTAAGATCGCACCGCCTAAAACATTCTAAAAGAGATGTCTAAAAATGAATTTAAAATACTTGGTTTTGCTTAATAACCAATTCCAATAAAATAGCACCTTAAAAAAACCTACAAATTATTTAAATTTAAATAATTTTAATTTTAAATATTTAGATTCTATTCTTAATCATAACTTACATTCATATGCTTTATCATTGCACCTTACCTTTAACACCCTCAACTTTAATTGCATTTCTTCAAAGTGGAAGTAAAAGTATCTGGAATTTATATAGTTCCTTACGCCATAACAAGGAAAAGACACCAAAGAACGTGCTAACAAAAACATATCAAATGTGAAAACAATAAAACAAAAAGCTCATGCTGCCCATGACGATTTCAGCTTGCGTGCGAATGTAAACAATGAGTCATTCCAAACAATTTACAACCTCGTAGTAAGTACAATACCTAAATCGAATTTCGTCGAGATCGAAAGGATATTCAATGATACCAGTAGTTGGCACTCTGACTCGAAGAATGTCCTGTTCTGTAGGCAGATAATCCTTGGCTGCGACTCGATCTATTTCCATCAAGTAGCTGTAATATATAGGGTATATATTTTAGAATACATTGTATAAAACTCTGCGTCTTCTCAAGTAACTTTTGTTAATAGAGTAGACTTTTGTCAACAGTACAACGTAAGTTACATTAACTATTCAGTTTCAATAACAAGTTAAATTGCAGTATACTATATTTTCAAAAATAATTCCAGTGATCGAGGGAGTTCAGTTCACATGAATGATAAAGCGTCTTTATAAGCAAACTGTACCGGGTGAGTCATCGATTGCGCGGAGTAATTTTATGCCTTGAAGATAAGATTTGTCGATAATATGCTTTTGTGTTCAGGTATGGGTGGATATTCTGCACATTTTAAAAATATTTTCAATTATACAGGATGAGTTCAAAAAGTAAGGTGTTACAAAGTTAGATTTTTTAAATGGGACACCCTTTATTTGAATGGGTTTTTCAATTCTACGTGTAATTTCATAAGTCTTCCACTATTTTTAGCATTTGCAAGCATTTCTTTGTTGTGAAAATACTACTTAAATTTTGACTCCAAGCGATTCATAATTTGTATCCTGAGTAAATTAAGCCAAAAAACATATACTATGAAATATTTGACATCTTATTTACAGGATATTTTATTTCTAGGTCCAATGTCAGAAAAATTTTAATTAAAGTGTCACTTTTATCAAATGGAACACCCTATATATTTTTCTGCCATGTTATAGCTCGTCAAACAGTCTCCAGATTCTGTAAAGAATGTCCTATCCCTATCTAATAGTTTTTGAAATATTTTGATTTTTCGGAATTTTCTGTTCTCGCTATAGCATCTTTTTCCAATGGATCTCAGTCCCCATGGAAAACAAATGAAAATAATGTTAGTGGATGACATTATGAATCAGATCGGTTTTAAAGTGAAGCGATTTTACTGTATTGTCCAGTTATTTATACTCAAAATTAATTTTTCAAGACATTACTTAATCGATATGATTTATGTTTTGGGCGAAGCAGATAAAAATTGTATTTTTGCCGAAAGATTATACAGGATGAAATATCCTGAGCGGCGAACACCCAGTCCTCGGAGTTTTCAAAATTTAATGGAACGTTTTGATTCAACCGGTAGTGTGGAAAACTCAAAATGTGAAGTTGTCAATAGAATGGCTACAAATGGTGAGGAAGAACTCGAAATACTGTTACAAGTTTAGGATAATCCACAAGTCAGTAGCCGTAAATTAGCTTCACTGTGGGATACGTTACAGTCAACGGCAAACCGAACAACGCGCAAGTATAAATACCACCCGTCCCATATTGAGATAGATCAGGAACTTGACGATGAAGATTTTCAAAGGCGAGTAACTTACTGCCAATGGTTACGTGCCCAAATTGAAGTAAACTAAAATTTTTAAAAATTTATAATGTAGTCAGATGAGGCCACATTTAGAAGTAATGGTGCTGTCCATAGACACAATATGCATTATTATGTAGCGGAGAACCCATACTGGGTCCGTGAAGTTCAACACCAAAACCATTGGTCGCGGTTAATATGTGGTGCGGCATTCTTCACAACAGAATTATAAGGCCATATTTTTTAAATGAACATTTAAACGGACTTACTTATTTATTTTTCTTGCAACAGGAGTTGCCAAGACTATTGGCAGAAGTAGACTTTGATGAACGTCAAAATATGTGACTCCAACAAGATGGTGCTCCCCCCCTTTTATCGTGAAGCTAGAGAATATTTGGATCAGCACTATTCTCAAAGATGGATTGATCGCGGGGGTTTTGTTGCATGGCCACCAAGGTCTTGTGACCTTACCCCGTTAAATTTTTTCCTGTGGGGCTACATAAAAGATAGGGTATATGTCATACCACATACGACAAGGCAGGACATGGCGAATAGGATTAGGGATATATGTCAAACAATAACACCAGACATGTTATCCAATGTCCGAGAAAATATCATTAGCAGAATTGACATATCTGTGTGTTGAATAAGAAGGACATCTATTCGAACATCTATTAAGAAGAAACTGATTTTTTTTTGGGTTACAGTTAGACAGTTACAAAAATAATGTGTTCAATGTTCATTGCGTTTTAGTGTAAATGTAAAGGTATCTATGTTTGCATTTAGTTAGTTTTACCTACAGGTTTTTACTGCTACCGCGAAGGGAAGTACCCATTATCTATTATATTCTAAATGCCAATCAAAATATTTCAAAAACTATTAGAGAAAGGGGCAGGACATTCTTTACAAAATGTGAAGAGTTTTTGACGAGTTATAAGATGGCAGAAAAATATATAGGGTGTTCCTTTTGATAAAAGTGGCATTTTTTAATTAGAAGTTTTCTGACTTTGGACCTAGAAATAAAAAACCCTGTAAATGAGATGAGAAATATTTCATAGTGGATATGTTTTTTGACTTAATTTACTCAGGATACAAATTATGAATCGCTTGGAGTCAAAATTTAAGTAGTATTTTCACAACATAGAGATGTTTGTAAATGCTAAATTTTCATTACAAGTCGAATTATCTTGAAAACTATGACTTTTGCGTACGTTAAACCAATAGCGAAAAGTTATAATACACGCAGAATTAAAAAATCCATTCCAATACAGGGTGTCCCAAAAATTTAATTTTGTGACACCCTACTTTTTGAACGCACCCCGTATAATTAAAAATATTTTTAAATGGGCAGAATATTCATCCATACGTTAACACTAAAGCTTATTATCGACAAGTCTTATCTTCAGGGCATAAAATTACTCCGCGCAATCGTTAACTCACCCGATACACACAGCTAGACAAAATGCAATAGTGAAAAATTCTGTACCGTTCTGCGAAACTATGGGTTCGGCACATTGATTTAGAAGCAAGGAGGAGATATCATTATTGACAAGTAGGGGGAGATGGTTCGTTCACCATTAAGTTCTCACTGCCCTCTGCGCATGCGCCCCAACTGCGCAGGCGCACCTCACCTGTCATACGCCATCTGTCACCTGTCATGCGTCATCTGTCAACTATCAAATGTCACATTCTTGGACGATAGCTACTTTGGTCTTAGCTACTAAGGCGTTAGCTACTTGAGCATTAACTACTTGGGCATTAACTACTGGGGCATTAGCTATTTGAGTATTCACTACATCGGACATTAGTACTGCTCCTTAAAAAATATTACTATTAAGTATTTCATGAAGATGACGCCACAAACTTTTTTTATTTATTTTACATATAGTGAGAATCGAACTAGGGATCTGAATGTTGGGATATCAGCGCTCTAGCTGATCTCGCCATCGAGTCCCATTAAACTATTGAGTTCAAGACATAAGAGCCCGCGACTAGTTTTCAATTAGAAATTTAACATAGGTCACGTGTTGAAGAAAACGTTACAAGACATGTGTAAACGTATATCAGCTATCACCTGTCATTTAAGATATGTCAACTGTCACCTGTCACTTGTCAAACGTCAAAATACAAATTTAACATACGTCACGTGTTGAGAATGACGATATAAGACATATGTAAAAGTATGTCAGCTGTCACCTGTAATCTTCGATATGCCAACTGTCACTTGGTAAATGTTAAAAATTAATATTTGACATACGTCACGTGTTCAACGTGACGTAACAAGTCGTTTGGAAAAAAACCCAAGGTCAATCGATCAACTCGTTCGTGAGTTATCGCTTGTTAAGTCCAATACCTTAATGGCTGGGGGTGAAAAGAATCGGATGAAGGAGGTATAAGTCACAAAAGGCCTTTGGATTAGTTAAACTGTTTTAAAAAACATCCCTCACTTAGATTACTTCTAAAGCCTGTAACACTGCTAATGCCTAAATGGCAAAGCATATTATGCAGTGGCCATTGTCAATGATTAGTAAGATATAAATCAGTTTACCTCGTATATTCTAATATTTATATACCTCGTATACCACAATATTAGTAATATGCTATAAAGATTGCATCATTGGAAAATTACTAACTCAAGCGAGCTAAAATTAATCGACACGAGGCAAGGTCAGCGCAACAGTCGTTTTAATTGTTTAGACGCGTTATCAATTGCAAGATCATCGGTCTATTCAACAGTCGTTCCCAAGCGTTCTTTCAGAACAGTCAGTTCTTTAAAAATATACGTTGGTTTTGTTTCTTCTTGTGTTGTAAGTGTGTGTAATATTATTTGGTAAGTACATTTATTTATATGTATTATATCAAGAAACAAATAAAAATTAGTGAGAGTAGGAATTCTGCGGTTGAAATTTATTGTGCCTTATTATGATTTAGCAAAAATTATCAATTTGTGTATTTAGCAGTGTTAAAAATATTAAAACTCTGTCTGTCTGTATGTAACACAGACATATTATTAAAAAATATATTGTTGTATTTTTGACTGTTACTTTGTAAAAAAACGATTTTAATATTTCTACAAAATAATAATTTGTTCGTTTGTCTGCCACATAAACCAATAGTTCTATAAGGTTAAAAAGTAATATTGTGCAATATTATGAAATAATTAAAAAGTATCAATCGCTGCTGGCCGCAACCCTCATCCGCAATTATATTTTTTTTACAGAAAATGTTTGCTGCAACCGATCGTTTGCTAGGCAGGACGACCTCAAACGTCATGGGGATTGCCGCCTGGTAACACAGACGTGTGAAGCTTGTGGGGAAACTTGTAAATCAGCAGGGGCTCTAAACACCAACAGAAGAAGCACAGAACTCCAAAAAGACCAACACCTTCCCTACAAGCCTACCAAGTAAAAAGGGCTAGACTTGACCTTCAAGAGAGTAAGTTAAATTCTCCAGGGTTTCATTACGGGCTTGATTAATAACAAATTTGTTCTTATTTCCAGAACCATCCCCGTCAGCCACAAAGTATTGTTCGATGTGTAGATTCGATGTCTTCATCAACCACTGGGCGGGACATCTAAGAACCCAACGTCATCGAGAACAGTGCTGCGTGGTGCAGGAGGAAGGTGTAGAGCTTGTTAAAACATCCTTTAGAAGCCGAATTGCGACATACCGACTGTCATCAGATCAGAACTCTACTGACGTGAAGAACTATCTCCAACATCTACGTTCATTATTCGTCAAGTTGGTAGAGGAAACCAGGCAAAACTTTGATCATCTCAAGGTCGGTGTTGAGCTTTTCGGTCGCTTCCTTCTGCAGATGAGTGACTCCGAAGAGATCAAGTCGTTTAACACCAGATACCAGCTGGTAAATGAAGGGACAGATCTGGAGGAATTGTACGAGCAGTTTGCCCTCATCCTAGACTGGAAATATTCTGAATTTGCGGAAGACAGTGGTAAGTATGTCATTATAATTTCGAAATGATTAATTCCAGCGATTAATGATTTATATTTAATACCCATTATTTTTTCTATTGTTACAGGGTGGACTCTCCAACAACTCCTCCACTTAGAATTAGGAATCAACAAGATGAAGCCTCTAAAACCATCTTCCTACATTCCACTGCCAAAGGTGATTGAAGCAAAGAAAGCTGTCTTAAACATCCAGAACGCGGATCAAAAATGTTTCATGTGGTCAGTTCTCGCTGCCTTACATCCCGTTCACTGGACTCAAAATGCAAACTATTTGCCTTTTGAAAAGGAGTTGGACTTTGCAGGTATGGAATTTCCGATTAAACTTAACGATGTAACTAAGTTTGAACGACTTAATATTATTTCTATCAACGTATACGGACTGGAGAAAGGGTTCGAAGATGGTAAAAATATTATTGAAGTTGTTGGTCCCTTATACTTTACAAATTCTCGTAATAGGGAGCGACATGTAAATTTGTTAGTAATCAGTGATGATTATGGAAATTGTCATTACTGCTTAATAAGAAGTTTATCTCGCCTGATCTCAAGACAGTTATCCTCACACCATGGTACCAAGTATTTATGTGATGGTTGTTTATCGTATTTTGACTCAGAACAAAAATTAAATATTCACCAAGAACATGATTTAGCTAAAGTCCCAACGTTAACATTAAAAAAGAATAAATTCGGAGAAGAGATTCCCGAGAATATTTTGAAATCTACGAACTTTGAAAAGAAATCAAAGGTACCTTTCGTTGTTTATGCTGATTTTGAGACTTTCCTTGAACCAATCGATACAGAGGAAAATGCTCAGGATCCCGATACGTCCTACACTGCGAGAACGCACAAGCATGTCCCGTACTCTTTCGGTTACTACATCAAATGCGACTTTGATGATGCTCATTCAATTTACCGCAGTTATAGGGGCCCGGATGCTCACAAAGAATTCGTAAAACGTTTAGAGACTGATTGTAAAGCAATCTATAATCGCTTTATGAAGGAAGTAGTACCCATGTTACCTATTTCTGCAGAACAAGAGATTGAACATCAAAATGCTACGGTGTGTTATATCTCCGAAAAGCCATTTGGTGTAGCATTAAACGATCGAGTGCCCGACCATGACCACACAAATGGCTTATATCGTGGTCCAGCGAACTCTGTATGTAACCTTAATTATAAAATCCCTCAATTTATACCCATCTTTTTCCATTCCATTATATGTCCAACTTTGATTCCCACCTTTGTCAAGGAATTGGCTTCAAACGAGGAAAAGCTGGATGTTATCCCCCAAAACAAGGAAAAGTACATCTCATTTACTAAACATGTTTTGGTGGATATCGTCGAAAACAAAGATGGTAAACGACAGGTATTTTTAAAATTACGCTTCGAGTTTTCGTTTCTTGGCCAGCGGTCTAGATAAACTTAGTCAAAATTTAAAACCAGAACAATGTCGGGAAGTTAGAAAACACTTCGCGGAAGAAAATAAGTTTCAGCTTATTCGACTGTTATGATCTACACTTTCCTTACAAAATAAGATTCTTGATATTTGAATACAATACTTTAATGCAAACCATTTGACAACAACCTGACATTCCGCCACATACCATACAACTTAATAATCATACCAGAAAAAGGTAAAAACATAGTAAGGTATGTTCCTAACATTTCTCCCTTTTTATAATTTAAACATAGTCAATAAGATAACTGGGTTTTCTACAGTGACGCCTTGGACGGGAAGTAGAAATTCCTTCTAATTCTTCTTCTGTGTCTTCATCGATGTCATCTTCCTTGCTTTCAATGTCATTACTGGATACTGCTATATGTTGTGTGTTTTCAGATGAGCACTGTGGCATTTCCGCTTCAGGAATCGGTGAGTTAACCTGAGCTTGGCTGAAACTGGAGCCAAATAATAATTCTGGTTGATGTTGAACTTCTTCATCTACAGAATTTAGATCAAAAATATTTAATAGCTCCTGAAAAGAGAGCGATTTTGGTTGAGAATATGTTAAATCTTCAGAATATCTTCGTCTTAGTTGATTTATGTGCAGTCTCTGTACTCTGTGCTTGTCTTTCTCTATAAAAACATTGTACATTACGTTTCCAATTCTTTCTATAACTGAACCAGGTATCCAATTGTATTTATTATTTCTGTAAATTTTAGCATAAACAAGATCACCTGGAGCAAATGAGTTCTGAATATCAGATGCTTTATTACATATGTTTGTAATATCTGTCTTGGTAAATGGAGACATCAAGTCAAAAATTGTACGCATTTTCCTGCTGGAGACTTCCCTTCTGGGGAACTCTGGTTTGGAGTTGATCTATAAGTGGCTAAAAATTGTTGTAACTGACTTTCTTCTGGTTGACCTGTTTTCTTAAACTTTTGTAGTGCTCTCTTAAAGGTATCAACAAATCGTTCCACTTGTCCATTTGACTGAGGTGCAAATGGTCCATTTGACTGAGGTGCAAATGGTGCTGTGCGTATATGCTGTATTCCATTCAACAAACAAAATTGTTTAAAAATTGCACTGGTAAATTGTGTTCCGTTATCACTTACAAGGGTTTCAGGTGGGCCGAAGCGCGCGAAAACTTCTTCCAATTTTTTTGCAGTAAATGATGAAGTAATAGTCTTTGTGGTGAAAATTTCCGGCCATTTTGAATAAGCATCCACAATTAACATATAATAGATACCATTAACAGGTCCAGCAAAATCTACATGAATTCTTTGCCAAGGTTTATTTGGTTTGGGCCAGAATGACGGTGAAGCTTTTGAAGGCGATTTGGCAGCTTCTGCACAAGGAACGCATTTTCTGACAAAATCTGCAATGTTACTATCTATTTTTGGCCAATACACATAGCTTCTTGCTAATGACTTCATCCTTTCTTGCCCTGGATGTCCTTTGTGTAACTGTTGTATGATTTGTTCTCTAAACCTTTTAGGAATGACCACTCTGCTTAAAAACATTAGACAACCTTTGACCATGGACAGGGAATTTTTTCGTGTGTAATATTCTGAAACTTCTGTGCTTATTTCTTTTTTATTTAATGGCCAACCATTCTGAATAAAATACATGACTTTGCTGAGAACGGCATCTTTTTGGGTTTCCTGATATATCATTTTAAAACTAATCGGCAGAATTTGTAAGACTTCATCAAAAACTTGACAAACTTCTGACTCTATAGTAACTAATGCTATTACATGTTCTTTATTATCGTCAGTGTTAGTGTTGATTAAGCGAGATAAAATATCTGCATGTCCAAATTCTGCAGTTTTGGTGTATTCAATTTTAAAATCATATGCCTTCAAAATAAGTGCCCATCGCTGTAAGCGATTTGCTGTGTAAACGGGAATACCTTTCTTGGACCCAAAAATTGCCAAAAGAGGTTTGTGATCGGTCTGTAGGGTAAAAAATCTTCCATATTATATCATTTTGTGAAATTTTGTTACGCCAAAAACTAGTGCTAATGCCTCTTTCTCAATCTGGCTGTACTTTTTCTCTGCTTCTGTTAATGTTCTTGAGGCATGGTAAATTGCTTTCATGGTGGTGCCATCCTGGGATCTGTGTAAAATACAAGCTCCTATTCCTAAATTGCTTGCATCTGCTGCAACAATAATTTCTTGTTTAGGATTATAATGTGTCAGTAACAAATTGGACTGCAAAATCTCCTTAAATTTGTTAAAAGACGCTTGACATTGTTCAGTCCAAACAAATTTGGCATTTTTCTTAAGTAGTTCATCAAGCGGATTGCGTAAAATATGCATATTCTTTATAAATTTTCCATAATAATTTATTGCTCCAAGATATGATCTCAGTGTGGCTATATCATGTGGTGGAGGCATATTTCTTATTACTTCTGTCTTTCCTGGATCAGGTTTTACCCCATCTGCATTTATAATGTATCCCAAGTATTTTATTTCTTTTACCGCAAACTTGCATTTTTGTAACTTCAAGTGAAATCCAAAATCTTGTATGCGTTGAAGAACTTTAGCTAACTTTTCTTGGTGTTCTTGAGCAGTTCGTCCAGAAACAAGAATATCATCAATATAGGCTGCTGTACCTTGCAAACCGGATATCATAGTATCAACTACCTGTTGAAAAATTGATGGAGCAACTTTGATTCCAAAAGGCATCCTGTTATACTGGTATAAACCATGATGTGTATTAATTGTTAAATATTTTTTTGAGTTTTCATTTATTTCAATTTGTAAAAATGCATCAGATAAGTCTATTATACTAAAAACTGTGCAACCATTTAATTTAGCCAAAATATCTTCTGCTGTTGGTAACGGATAACGATGTGACTTAAGAGCATCATTAAGGCCAGTGGAATAGTCTCCACAAATTCTGACATCTCCGCTTGGTTTTTTCGTGACAACTATGGGGGCAGCCCATTCAGAATATTCAACAGGTGAAATGATGTCCAATTCTTGTAATCTTTGAAGTTCTGCATCAACCTTGTCCATGACTGAATAAGCAACAGGACGTTTTGGGCAAAAAACGGGCACTACATTTTCGTTAATCTTTAAATCTACCTTCATTTTTGTACATCGTCCTAAGGTGTTTTGAAAAACTCCTGGAAAAACAACTTCTAATGATTGTGTATTCAATGGCAAATTGGATTCATTTGACTTAATATTGTTGCAAACAGAATTTATTGGAACATCCCAAAGGCCTAATTTGGTAATCCAGTCTATTCCTAATAAATTCAAATGGCTGATATTTGTAACAAAAAATCTTCCTGCATGTGTTTTCCCATCAAACGTTACATTGCATTGACATTCGGATATCAAGGTAAGTTTGTCACCAGAGGCATTACTGGCCATGTGATTGGTGGGGCAAGTCAAAGGTTTTCCCATTGAGTGCCATGTTTCTTCTGAGATTATTGTAATGTCTGAAGCGGTATCGATTTGTAATCTTACTGGATTTTCATTGATTAGTAATTGTATGTATTTTCTTTTATTTTCTGATCCAATTTTATTTATGTTGTAAATCACATTTGTTTTAAACCTTTGGTTTTGTGAAAAATTATTTTTGCCATTATTGCAGAAACCTTCTTTGTGACCAATTCTATTGCACTGCTGGCATTTATAATTTTTAAATGAGCAGTATCTGGCAAAATGGAAATCTCCGCAGTACCAACATGGATTTCTCGGAACTTGTGCTGAATCATCTTGGAAGTAATTACGTGCATTGTTTTTGTATCTGTTTGTTGAAAACCTTGATTGTTTTGATTGTTGCCCATATTTCTTTTGCTGTGCTTGTTGTGTTACCAGATTGATATTTTCGTTCTCAATTTTTCCATTTTCAATCATTGCAGTATCTTTTCTGAGATTCTTAAAACTCTGGCATTCAGTTATTAACTCCTGAAGAGTAACTGTACTCTTGTCCTGGATTTTAGACAAAAGTTTAGTACGAACGTCACCATCATTACTGGATTTTAGTCCACACACGAAAATTAAACATTTAAATTGATCTGGGGTTAGTTCTTTTATCTTAAAGTCCTCACAGTGCTTGTTTACTCTGGAAGCATATGCGACAAGATCTTCTAATTCACCTTTTGAAAGCTGCATGCACTGGTATCGTACTTGAAAAAGTGATGACTTTTGTCCAAACATGGTGATGAGTTTTTTTACTGTATCATTAAAACTAATATCTTTAATTTCCAGTGGTAGAATAAAATTTACATACTGTTCGTGGCAAATAGTATCTAATTTTCTAAGTAATAATCTAACTTTTGCAGGATCTGGTAGCTTTTTAGCATCCTCTTCAAATAGACTCTCATATCTTTTATACCAAAGATCAAAAGTCAAACCTGATTCTGGGTCATAATGAAACTCAGTAATGCTATTTCCTAATGCTTCCATTCGGAATTCATCACCAACATCACCTGAAACTCGAGTGTTAGATGTTCCAAAAGCATTCGCTAAGTGAACCAAAAAATCTTGTTGGTTTTGGAGTATTAGATCTTGTTGTTTCTGAACTTGTTCTTGTTGTGTTTTTATAAAACTTAATAATGCTTGTTGCACCTCTTCTGTACTCATGTTTCCTTTATCCTCGTCGCCAACTGTTATGATCTACACTTTCCTTACAAAATAAGATTCTTGATATTTGAATACAATACTTTAATGCAAACCATTTGACAACAACCTGACATTCCGCCACATACCATACAACTTAATAATCATACCAGAAAAAGGTAAAAACATAGTAAGGTATGTTCCTAACATCGACAGAAGGGTGTCTTCCCATATAATTACGTAGCTGGTTTCCCAAAATTGAACGATACAAAGCTTCCATCACATTAAGACTTTGACAACTAGCTAAAGAAAGAAGACTTAGTAAAGAGGATTATAAGCATGCTTGGGCTGTGTGGACTTTATTTGAAAGCAAAACTTTAGGCGAATATTCAGATATTTATTTAAAGTCCGACGTTTTATTATTAACAGATGTTTTTCGAAGTTTTAGAGACGCACGTCTTAGCCCTTACGGTCTAGATCCTGCGCAGTATTTCACAGCACCACTGTTTTCATTTGACTCGGCGCTCAAGGCCACATCAATTAACTTGGAATTACTGACAGATCTAGACATGGTACACATCTTTAAACACGGTATTCGCGGCGGTGTCCGTCAGTGTACCGTTAGAAAAGCTTTTGCGAACAATAAATTTATACCTCATTATGACCCTTCCAAACCTACATCCTACATCATGTATTTGGACGCTACCAACCTGTATGGGACAGCCATGTCGCAATATTTACCAACGGGGAATTTTAAGTGGTTAGATGAGACCAAAATTCAAAACTTAGATTACATGAATGTCGCGAATGATTCTAAAACTGGCTACGTATAGAGGTAGATTTAGAACATGTTGAATTATTTACACAACGAACTACCCTTTTGCCCACAATCCATTGCTTCTCCAAATGCGATCCAATTGCGTATCCAAATTTAAGGATATTAAAAAATTAATTCCAAATTTTAAGCCTAAAAGTAAATATAATTCATTATCAAAATTTGCGCCAGGCTTTAGATCATGGGCTTAAGATCACAAAGATTCATCGCGTATTAAGTTTTGATCAATCACCATGGCTTAAGAAATATATCGATCTGAACACAGCGATGCGCAATAAAGCGAAAAATAAGTTTGAGAAAGATTTCTTTAAACTTAGGAACAATGCTGTGTTTGGTAAAACGATGGAAAATGTGGAGAAAAGGGTAAGCTGGTTTGTCATTGAGAAAATATTGGTAGAAGGTTGGGGGCCCAAGCGTTAATCGCGAAACCCCATTTTAAAGACCGCACTATTTTCAACGAGAATCTGGTAGCTATCCAGATGAAAAAACAAAAAGTCACATATAATAAACCTATTTACGTAGGTTTTATATCTTGTAGGTATCCAAGACTGTGACTGTCTGTGACTTTCTGTACGGGTATATCAAGCCAAAGTACGGCAACAACGCGGTATTTCTCTACACTGACACCGATTCTCTTGTTTTAAAAATTACAACCGAAAATTTCTATAATGACATGAAACAAAATTTAGAGAGGTTCGATACGTCCAATTACTCACAAGATAACCCACATGATGTTCCTGTAAACCAATCAATTTTGGGTAAAATGAAAGACGAGTATGCAGGAAAAATCATTTGGGATTTCTACGGCATCGGGGCGAAGGCATATTGTGTAAATGTTGAGGGAGAGTTAACTGAAAAAGCTAAGGGAGTTCCTGATTACGTCACCCAGAAAGAACTGACTCTGGACGATTACAGAGAAGCACTTGACGTAGAAGGAACTCACATTCATCGACAGATGAACACTTTTCGTTCACATTTACACGATATGTATGTCGAACTGAAAAATAAAGTAGCGCTATTACACGCGGACGATTAGCGTTATCTTATTCCCGGTAACTTGGAGAACATGCTTGCTTGGGGTCATCGATATTATGAAAAGTATAAGAAATCGTCGGAAATTCCACGATATAAGACTGATCACCGACAGCTAACTTTACGTCAATCACCTTTGGTAGCTAAATGTATAACTTTAGAGGCTGTGATATTAGGTTAGTAATTCATTTTATTTATTTAATTATTTATTGTATTTATTTTACCCTAATCTACTCTATTTACTGTATTTATCTATTTACTTTATATGGTTTATACTTGATTAAATGTTTTTTTTGTGTTTAAATTGTTGTCTTATTTCCTTAGTTAGAATAATTAAAACAAATAAACAGTATACTATTTAGTAACAGTATAATATTCAATATTAAGCTTATTCAATTCATAAATATGCTTTGCTAATAGGTGTATTAGCTTCTCGGTCCATCTAAATACATACTTGTCTGTTGCGGCATCTTCAAACTTGAGACTTCTCTTATCGCCACTGCGATGAAACACTAAAGTGTACTGTCCAATTACCATAAATATATCCACCCAGTGCGTGTTGAAACAATCAAAAGTGCTTAGAAATTCTTCAAATTCATCACTGGAGAAATAAATTTTACCATAACCAATAGTATCCAAAATTACTTGTTTGCGTTCCTCTTCCGACGTAGTAAAAATGACTGTTATAAAGTCATCAATCTCGTAAATTCGATTAGGCTTAGTTTTAAGAATTATCGCTGGAACATGAGGACATCTAGAAGGAGATTCAATCACCTTATCCCAGCTGGAGGAGGAGGTAGCCATGGATAAGTTTAAATGGTAAGTTTTAAAAATATTCTAATCAAAGATTTATTTTCTTTGTAAAACTTAATGTCTCTTTTCAGCTTGCGTATTTTTTTCAAATGCTCGTCTAATTTAACTGACAAGTCGACTGTCTTTGTCATGTGATCGAGGCTAAATGCCAAAATTTCTCAACGGGTTCTAGTAATATAGGATAAAATTAAACATGTAATACAATTTAACTTCTTTATTTGGGTAAAAAATCATTAATATATTCATACGAGATTTTTGAATTCTCAGCACTACAAGTACAATATTACAAACCATGATAAGAACAAGTGGTTTTATTTAGAGATAATTTCGGTACATTTACACTGTCCCTAGTAAATTCTAAATTACCAATATCGGGTATATTCTTAAGATATTTCATCGTGGAAAAAGTTTCAAGTAAGAAGGCCTTCTTAACATGTCCCTTCACAGAGATGACATCAACATCTCGTAGATCGTTGTAGATAATGCGGTAAAGTTTATTGTAATCGGTTTCGCCAGAATTGTAGTATGAACCATGTCGGTTCCCATATAGAAACATTGCTTACGTTTGACAATCATAGAATACCTCATAAAACGGCTTAACTGGTTTAAAAAGATAGTAAAAATAGTCAATTCTTTAGCTTGAAATTCTGGAACGCTGAATCCTTGAACGTCAACCACAACAAAATTCATCGTGTCTGGGTTGAAGGGTAACTGACTACAACAGATCACGTAAGTAGAGGGAGATGGGATGTTCTGCATCCACCCATCGCCCAAATCAACTGCGCATGCGTCATCTGCGCGCGCATCTGTCATCTGTCAACTGTCATACGTCATCTGTCAACTGTCATCTGTCATACGTCATCTGTCAACTGTCATTTGTCAACTGTAATCCGTCAGCTGTCATCGATCATACGTCATCTGTCACCTGCCACTCCGAAATCCATTCGTTTACTACCTAACCTGAACCAACTATTCCAAACCTAGAACTGTCATCTGCAACGCCATCCTGCATAAGTATGAATATGAAAAAAAGTCCTGCCATCGGTGGGATTAGAACCCGCGCCATCCGTGTGACGACCCAATGCATTACCACTGAGCCAGTCGAGCTTCGCTGTGAATAACGCTAAGTGTATCTAGACAACAACAAAAAATTAATATTTAATATTTGAAATTCATAGAGGCCTCCCCCAGAAACGATAAGTGTTGGAGAAGGAAAATTTTGGTGTTAGATAGAAGTCATAAAGACCATTAGATATACAGGTTCAAAATCCCCCAAAAAGAGTAAGGTCCTTTCGGCGATGTCTCGGACGCTGACCAAAAGGGCCTTACAATTTTTTTGCTTCGATAGGGACTAAGGGTAGGAGGAATAAAATACATACCCCAAATTTCATCGAAATCCGTGAAGCCGTTTAGGCGCTAGAGGGTTACAAAGGTGTTTCAGGTATCAGGAGCACAGAAATGTGAGAAGTTAAAGAAAAAACTAAATTACGGCTGGCGCTTAAACGATAAGTGTCGAAGAATTAAAATTTTGGTGTTAGATAGAAGTCATAAAGACCATTAGATATACAGGTTCAAAATCCCCCAAAAAGAGTAAGGTCCTTTCGGCGATGTCTCGGACGCTGACCAAAAGGGCCTTAAAATTTTTTTGCTTCGATAGGGACTAAGGGTAGGAGGCATAAAATACATACCCCAAATTTCATCGAAATCCGTGAAGCCGTTTAGGCGCTAGAGGGTTACAAAGGTGTTTCAGGTATCAGGAGCACAGAAATGTGAGAAGTTAAATAAAAACTAAATTACGGCTAGCGTCTAAACGACAAAAAGGATACAAAATTAGGCAAAAAAATCAAACTCTAACACCCGGACTCGTTTTGACGATTTTTCAAAAGTTGCGCAGAAACCAAAACGCATGTTTTTGGTATTAGCGAGGGTGCTACTTGTGCGCACTTAGCGGAAAAAGTGACTTCGTCACCCCGGCTGATAAAGATCTCGAACTGAATTAAATATTATATATTTATTTTCATGTAAGATCGAAAATTATCATTTTTTTAAGTTTTCAGGACTGAAACAAAATTTAGTTATTACAATACAAAATTAGGAGTAAACTAGAAATACTGTTCACAGGTTCGGAGAAAGATAGCATTAGTGTAGAAGTAGGAGTAGTAGGTGTTCAGAGTTTCGGAGAAAGATGGCGTTAGTGTAGAAATAGGGGTAGTTAGAGTAGCAGGAGTAGTAGGACTATGAGCAAGAGTTGGAGATGCGGAATATTCGAGAAAGATTGCATCATCAGGGGAATAGTACTGGACAAAGCGCGCGAAAATAACACAGCACGAGGCAAGGTCAACGCGACCGTTGTTTTCCGTACCTAGCGGTACCATCCGGAGTAAAGTACAAGGATCATGCATTTTAATGTAAAGCGCAGATACTTACGATCCGGTCGGCGGGGAGTGGTAGGAGTCATTAAAATATTGATTTCTAGCAAAGTCACCTAGACGAGAACAGCAGTTAGCATCAAGAATTCCTAGAGTGAAGGTGATTGAGAAAAAGTGTTCGGAATTAGTTATTCTTAGACAATCATAGTTTTTCTTTGTGAAGTGAGTGTACTGTGAAATCTGGGTAAGTACCTATAAGATTTACTTGGTGGTGTATTAGTATTAACGTGTTGAATATTAGGAGTACTTGCGTGGAAGATATGACTAGTTTTTGTGTTCAAACTGCAAGTTGAGTTGAAAAAATTGACAAAAATTCTTGCTAAGAGGGTGCCTTTAGATTTCAAAAGAAAATAGGATGTACGGCAAAAATATGTTTTTTTCAAAATTTTTCCCAAAAGTGTTTTACCAAAAATTTTTAAAAAGTTTTTAAATTTTTCGCTCCAACTCTGTGTTCAAAGTGTTTTCAAATTTGTTTGTCCGAAAATTGTTTTCAAATCTTAATGTGTTATAGAAAATGTTCGTATGCGAATTCTGCAACGCCTCATTCACCAGGAAGGACAGCCTCAAACGCCATGGGGACTGCAGACAGTCAGGCAAAGTCTGCGAGACTTGCGGAGTAACTGCCAAGTCTGAGAGAGCTCTACAACACCATCAACGTCAGAAACATGGAGCCCTGAAGAGAAGAGCCGCCGTCGATTCTCCGCAATCTCCCATGGCGCAAAGAGCAAGACTCGATTCGACAGATGGTAAGTATTTAAAATTTAAATTTCTAGTAACCGAAATAATAAATTTGTCTGTATAGAACTCAGGTACTAATTATTTATTCATATTTTCAGAACCAACAACATCGACCACACAGCATTGTACAACATGCCAACTAGATGTTCCTACTAACCGATGGGGTGGACATCTAAGGACCCTGGGATATCGTGAGAAATGCTGCGTGATGCAGGAGGAGGACGGTGTAGAGTTGATAAAAACGTCGTTCAGGAGCCGAATTGCTACATACCGACTTACTTCAAGCCAGGATCCCACCAACGTAAAGGAGTATCTACAACATCTCAAACAAAAATTCATCAAGTTGCAGTCGAACGAGTCGTCAGAGGTGAAGTCCTTCAACAGCAAGTACCAGATGGTGAATGGGGCTACGAACTTGGAGGAGCTGTTCCAGCAGTTCATCGCCATCCTAGACCGAAAGCATTCCGAATTTAGGGAAAAGGATAGTGGTGAGTGTAAAACTATTGCAAAAAAAAATAATTGAAAACGATTTAATATTTCTCGCTAATTGATATTTCCATTGTTACAGGGTGGGCGCTTCAGCAGCTTCTCCATTTAGAATTAGGAATCAACAAGATCCAGCCTCTAAAGCCATCTTCCTACATCCCGCTGCCAAAGGAGATTGAAGCAAAGAAAGCTGTTCTGAACATTCAAAACACTGATCAAAAATGTTTCATGTGGTCAGTCCTAGCTGCCTTACATCCTTTGGATCGAACTCAAAATGCAAATAGAGTCGCGAACTATTTGCCATTTGAAAACGAGTTGGACTTTACAGGTATGGAATTTCCGATTAAACTTACCGATGTAGCGAAGTTTGAGCGACTCAATAATATTTCTATCAACGTATACGGACTGGAGAAAGGGTTCGAAGATGGTAAAAATGTTATTGAAGTTGTTGGGCCCTTATAATTTACAAATTCTCGTAATAGAGAGCGACATGTAAATTTGTTAGTAAGCAGTGATGATTATGGTAATAGTCATTACTGCTTAATAAGAAGTTTATCTCGCCTGATCTCAAGACAATTATCCTTACATTGTGGCACCAAGTATTTATGTGATGGGTGTTTATCGTATTTTTATTCAGAGCAAAAATTAATGACTCATCAAGAACATGATTGTGGGCACGTTTTAGCTAAAGTCCCAACGACAAATTTGAAAAAAAATAAATATGGCGAAGAGATTCCCGAGAATATTTTGAAATTTACAAACTTTGAAAAAAAATTACAAGTACCTTTCGTTGTTTATGCCGATTTCGAAACTATCCTTGAACCTATCGATACAGAGGAAAATGCGCAGGATCCCGATACGTCATACACTGTGAGAACGCACAAACATGTCCCGTACTATTTCGGTTACTACATCAAATGTGACTTTGATGATGCTCATTCGATTTACCAAAGTTATAGGGGTCCGGATGCGCACAAAGAATTCGCAAAACGCTTAGAGACTGATTGTAAATCAATCTATAATCGCTTTATGAAGGAAGTAGTACCCATGATACCTATTTCTGCGGAACAAGAGATTGAGCATCAAAATGCTGCGGTGTGTCATATCTGCGAAAAGCCATTTGATGTAGCATTAAACGATCGTGTGCACGATCATTATCACACAAATGGCTCCTACCGGGTGGCCGCGCACTCTGTATGTAACCTCAATTACAAAATCCCACAATTTATACCCACCTTTTTCCATAATATGTCCACCTGTTTGTTAAGGAATTGGCTTCCAACGAAGAAAAGCTGGATGTTATCCCCCAAAACAAGGAAAAGTATATATCATTTACTAAACATGTTTTGGTGGATAACATCGAGAACAAGGATGGTAAACGACAGGTATTTTTAAAATTACGCTTTCTCGATAGTTTTCGTTTCATGGCCAGCGGTCTAGATAAACTTAGTCAAAATTTAAAACCAGAACAATGTCGAGAAGTTAGGAAATATTTCGCGGAAGAAAATAAGTTTCAGCTTATTCGACAGAAGGGTGTCTTCCCATATAATTACGTGGATAGTTTCGCAAAATTGAACGATACAAAGCTTCCATCACAGAAAGACTTTTACAACCAAAAAAGAAGACATTAGCAAAGAGGATTACAAGCGTGCTTGGACTGTGTGGAATTTATTTGAATGCCAAACTTTAGGCGAATATTCAGATATTTATTTAAAATACGACGTTTTATTATTAACAGATGTTTTTGAAAGTTTTAGAGACGTGTGCCTTAGCACTTACGGTCTAGATCCTGCGCAGTACTTCACAGCGCCCGCTCTTGCATTGGACGCTGCACTCAAGGTCACAGCAATTAGCTTGGAATTACTGGCGGATCTAGACATGGTACACTTCTTTAAACACGGTATTCGCGGTGGGGTCAGTCAGTGTAGCGTAAGAAAAGCTTTTGCTAACAATAAATTTATACCTCATTATGACGCTTCCAAACCTACTTCCTACATCATGTATTTGGACGCCACTAATCTATATGGCGCGGCTATGTCACAATATTTACCAACGGGAAATTTTAAGTGGTTGGATGAGACCGAAATTCAAAGTTTAGATTACATGAATGTCGCGAATGATTCTAAAACTGGCTACATATTAGAGGTAGATTTAGAATATCCCGAACAGTTGCATTATTTACACAACGAACTACCCTTTTGTCCACAATCAATAGCTCCACCGGAATCAAAATTCCAAGACATTCAAAAATTAATTCCAAATTTGTTAAAGAAAGATAAATATATAATTCACTACCAAAATTTGCGTCAGGCTTTAGAGTATGGGCTTAAGCTCATCAAAATTCATCGCGTTATATCTTTTGACCAATCACCGTGGCTAAAGAAATACATTGACCTAAACACAGCGATGCGCAATAAAGCCAAAAACAAGTTTGAGAAAGACTTTTCCAAACTTATGAACAACGCTGTGTTTGGGAAAACGATGGAAAATGTGGAGAAACGGGTAGATGTTAAACTTGTTTCTCATTGGGAAAATATTGGTAGAAGGTTGGGAGCCGAAGCGTTAATCTCGAAACCTCATTTTAAAGACCGTACTATTTTCAACGAAAACCTGGTAGCTATCCAGATGAAAAAACAAAAAGTCACATATAATAAACCTATTTACGTAGGTTTTAGCATCTTGGAAACATCCAAGATAATTATGTATGACTTTTTGTACGGATATATTAAGCCAAAATACGGCAACAACGCGGTATTACTCTACACTGACACCGATTCCCTGGTTTTAAAAATTACAACCGAAAATTTCTACCATGACATGCGAGAAAATTTAGATAGATTCGATACGTCCAATTACTCCCCAGATAACCCACATGATGTTCCTGTAAACCAATCAATTTTGGGTAAAATGAAAGACGAGTATGCAGGAAAAATCATTTGGGATTTCTACGGTACCGGGGCGAAGGCATATTGTGTAAATGTGGAGGGAAAGTTAACGAAAAAAGCTACGATACCGGGGCGAAGGCATATTGTGTAAATGTGGAGGGAAAGTTAACGAAAAAAGCTAGGGGAGTTCCTGACTACGTCACCCAGAAAGAACTGACTCTTGACGATTATAGGGAGGCGGTTGACGTAGAAGGAACTCACATTCATCGACAGATGAACACTTTCCGTTCGCATTTTCACGATATGTATGTCGAACTGAAAAATAAAGTAGCGCTATCACACGCGGACGATAAGCGTTATCTTATTCCCGGCAACTTGGAGAACACGCTTGCTTGGGGTCATCGAGATATTGAAAAGTATAAGGAATCATCGGAAATTCCATGAGCTAAGACTGATCACGGACAGCTAACTTTACTTTAATCACCTTTGGTAGCTAAATGTGTGACTTTAGAGGCTGTGATATTAGATTAGGCATATATATGTTATTTATTTTATTATTTAGTGTATTCAGTTATTTCACTCAAGTCTACCCTATTTATTGTATCAATTTATGTCACCCTAGTTTACCCTATTTATTGTATTCATTTATTTACTTTATATGTATATTTTACCTAAGTTTACCCTAGTTTCTTTATTTTTATATTGTTTTTATATGTAGATTTGACCTAAGTTTACCCTATTTTTTTGATTTTTATATTGTTTGCTTATTTTACTCTATTTACAGACCACTGTTCGGTCAGATTTTGTGCTTTTTTTAACTTTTTTTTTACACTTTAATAAATGCTTGTTTTTGTGTTTATATTGGCGTCTTATTTCCGTAGTTAGAGCAAAGAAAAAACAAATTCACATTAGACCATTTATTTAGTAACAGTATAATATTCAATATTAAGCTTATACAATTCATAAACGTGTTTTGAAAATAGGTGTATGAACTTCTCAGTCCATCTAAATAGATACTTGTCTGTTATGACATCTTCAAACTTGAGACTTCTCTTATCGCCATTGCGATGAAACACTAGCGTATACTGTCCAATTATCATAACTATATCCACCCAGTGCGTATTGAAACAATCAAAAGTGCTTAGAAATTCTTCAAATTCATCACTGGAGAAATAAAGTCTACCATAACCAGTAGTATGTAAAAATACTTGTTTGTGTTCCTCTTCTGACGCAGTAAAAATGACTGCTATAAAGTCACCAATCTCGTAAACTCGGTTAGGCTTAGTCTTAAGAACTTTCGCTGGAACATCAGGACATCTAGAAGGAGATTCAAACACCTTATCCCAGCTGGATGAGGAGGAGGCAGCCATTGGTAAGTTTAAATGGTAAGTTTCGAAAATATTCTAACCAAAGATTTCTTTTCTTTGTAAAACTGGATGTCTCTTTTCAGCATGCGTATGTTTTTCAAATGCTCGTCTAATCTAACTGACCTAGTCAACCGTCTTGGTCGTATGCTCGAGTCGGAATGCCTAAATTTCTCAAGGGGTTCTAGAAATATAGGATAAAATTAAACATGTAATACAGTTTAACTTCTTTATTTAGGTAAAAAATCATAAATATATTCATACAAGATTTTGGAATTCTTAGCACTACAAGAACAATATTCTAAACAATGATAAGACAAGTGGTTTTACTTAGCGATAATTTCGGTACATTGACACTGTCTCTAGTAAATTCTAAATTAACAAAATATCGGGTACGTTCTTAAGATATTTCATCGCGGAAAAAGTTTCCAGTAAGAAGACCTTCTTTACATGTCCCTTCACATAGATGACATCAACATCTCGTAGATCGTTGTAGATAAGACGGTAAAGTTCATTGTAATCGGTTTCACCGGAATTGTAGTATAAACCATGTCGGTTCCCATATAGAAACTTTGCTTGCTTCTGACAATCATAGGACAGCTCATAAAACGGCTTAACTGGTTTAAAAAGATAGTTTTTTATTTGCTTTCCATCGTAAATAGCCAATTCTTTAGCGTGAAATTCTGGAACGCTGAATCCTTGAACGCCAACCACAACAAACTTCATCGTGCTGAGAGGGTTGAATAGTAACTGTCTATAACAGATCACGTACTTGACCTGTTAAAGCCTGATACTCGAGCACTCGATCATGAATAATTATACAAAAGGCACGTGACTCAGCCGAGAAGTTTTCGGAACTTTGAAACTCCAACTTAACGTCAATAGTGTTACTCTTGAGAGCTTCATTTTGTTTGGAACAGTCAACGACAAAGAGGGCTCTACTAGCGAAAGCGAGAAAATCCAAGAGCGGCTCACACCGTTGTTTCCCCAAATAGGTTTTTTGGAAGTCCGTATACATCTGATAGGCTTCTGCAAACTGTCTATTGGCAAAGTTTAGGTTTAACGACTCATAGGGGTAAACTTCAGAATTTAAATGCAATTTGACGTCGGTGATGTTTAAATTATCAAAGTAGGTACAATCAGCTTCAGAGTTATCTTTTCGCTTCTTCATAAAAAATACAATCACATATCGGGCTCTCTCAGACATGGTCTTAACGGTCCAAATATCACGCTTTGTTGTTCTCAAAGCAGGCAGTTCATGTAGTTCCCAGTTTCGAAACGGAATATATATCGGCTTGTTCTTTGCAATTTCGTCCAAAAGCCTTAATTTCACTGCATCACTCGAGTAAATATGTCTAACTTTCAACTCAACCGTTTTTAACGTTATTGTTGCCTTCTTAGTACCAGTGGACTTGTAGCAGTTGTCGTCATGACGAGCACGAACTAGTTTAATTTTCTATTTACCCATTAATACATTGTGGTAATCGGCAAACACGCCAAACAATATTGAAAGTGGGATGCAAAAATTAAAGTCTTTAGAAGTTTCATCCAAGGTCTTAACTGTTCCTCTAGGCCAATTCCATCCGGCTATGTCTAGAGCACGGCTCTCCTGCTTATTTAAACATAGCATATTTTTCACGGTGCTAACAATACCAGGATCTCGAATCTTTTCAATCTCCTTACCATTGACTTCATAGGAAATGTTGTCAAAGAGAAAGGCTCCAGCATTATTGGTTAGATCGCAAGTACCGGTCTTACCAGTGGCATCTGCTTCCACCTTAAACGCACCCTCGATGTAGAGTTGAGCTTCACTCATATCCAAAAAGACATCTTGCTGATTGATAACAATCTCGATTTCGTCATTGTTATTAAAGGAGTTGGTAAAGGGGTGATAAGTGTGCCATTCTTCGCGAATGACCGACTCATCACTCTTGATCGGATTGAAGATTTGAAGTTTTTCTGACATGGTAGCGGTAATGAGTGCTTCTAGACTGCAAATATATTATATTTGAAAACGCGAGTGACCCCTTCGACTTCTGATCACCGAATGACGGGCCAGCTGAGGTAGCAGTGTTTAAATACCTTTTAAATACTAGAACCATTTCGTCTAAGTTCTAATCGAATTACTACTTCTTCACCTCGAAAATTAAGAGGTCTAGAATCCTGGTCTACTAGCGTGAGAGTAATGTTAGAGATGCTTTTTTGGTTCACAGGTAAATAGATTAGATTCCTTGGCTCGATATTTATACTGTAGCCGGGGTCAACAGTTGGTGAAAATTCGTACAGAGTATGTGCGGGATTATTTGTGTAATACGAGCCGGAAATGATGTTACACTCTACTCTAATAGTAACAACTTGTATAATATCCACAGGTTGATCTGATTCGTGGAATTTACCAGACTTCAACAGTTAAGGTGAAACTCCCAACAACTTTCCAATACTGTCTTTTGGCTTAAAGTTTATGTCGTAGACACTGGTTAACTCACACTTTAACGTATTGTTATTGGGTTTAAGCGACAAGATGCGATTCCGTTCATCTGCGGAAGCTCTGGGATCTAGGAGCTTACGTTGTAGAAACTGTTCGATATCTTCCAACTCGCAGGACCCTGTTGGTATTTCCAATACTCGCTCCTCCTGATTATTGACAATGTAATAAAACTTGTTTCGTCCCTCTTCTATATTAGGGATTGTGTTCCAAGTGTTTAGCGAAATTAATACTAACGAGTAATCAAACCTGGAATGGAGCTCTATGGAAGGTACAAAGTATGCTTCAAGTCGGTGAGAGCGACCTTTTAACGTGAATGTCTGTGACATGACTGCGAGCGGTAAGCATCAACACCTGCATTTATAAAGTTTCATTGTAGAGAAATGCTAGAGCAAGATGTCCACAATTTATCATTCCATAATCCTGGTACTGTTCAGAATTAAAATATATTTTAACATTTTTCATGTACTTGACAAATTCCTTGGGTGGTTTCAAGTTGCCAAAACTATCGAAATAAACAACTCGATTACCGTGTTTCTTGTAAGCTACCCAATGTGTGCCGAATCCTGTGTTCCGATCCAAATTAATCACACCACACTCTGTTTTGAGGGGTGCGTTCGGTAAAGTGTCTCGCATAAATACTCCTCTAAAATGCGGTATTTTTAATCGAGTGACGTACGAATTAATATCGTGATCGGATAACGGCTTTTCAGGTAGCTTTATTGGTAGTTTTTTGGCATTTTTCGTAAAAACAATCCATAGCCAGTTTTGTGTTTCTTTAAATACAGACCGCTACCCTTTTTTCCCAATGCAATCGCCTCCATTGTGTCGTTGTGTCGTTTCGATTCTTTTAACTTCTCCTTGGCACTTTGAGCGTCATTAACGGCCTTCGCTATCCCCGCGGCGCCTCCGCTCAGTGCTCCGAGGGCACTAAGTCCTGCAAATATGGGAATAAGTGGTAGAAACCCACCCTGTTTCGGTAATGGTATTATTCGTGGTACGTTGATCCTTTACGTCCTCCCACCTTCTTGACCGTTACTCGGGTAGCTTTAAGTATTTTACTAAGAGTCCTTTTCTTACTAACATCACCAGTACCCGTATGTCGAAGTTGTTTCTTAAGCAGAGTGACCACTGATGATAGGGGTTTCATCTTCTTCTTCTTCTTGCCAGCACCCAACTTGCGTTTTACCTTCATAGTGTTAGTTACTAACCACGCTGAAGCTTTTTCACCAAAACTGGAATCGTTTGCCTTTACTCGTCCCCAAGCTCGGTTCTCCAACACTCGATCGGCTCGATGTCTTTGTTTCAACTCTTTAGACTTTGCGTATTCGATATCGTGATCGCGACAAGCACTATCCAATTTATTCTTTGGTCGATCGCCTCGAGCCAACCGCTCTTGAAGTTTGGTTCCAGGTCCGCAATAGGAATAACCGGGTAAATGAAGCTCGAACGGGAGCTTGTTGATAACTGTATTTAACACACCTGCACCCTGCAATGTCTTCATTCGTAATGAAGTTCTGGGAGGGTGTAGAGTAATATTTATAGAGATGCGCCAAGAGAAGCAGAAACTCAAAATCCAAGTTTATAATTGCGATATGAAAACAGACAAGTCCCGAAGTAGCAAACATGGTCAACTTTCGCCTTCTACAATTCGAGCGTTAATATGTGGTCCTAGTAATTGTGGCAAAACCAATGTAATGATTAGTCTTTTGATTGATGAAAAGGGTTTAAAATTCGAGAATGTGTACGTGTATTCCAAATCTCTGCAGCAAGACAAGTACGACTTTCTTCAACAGGCTATGAAACATTCCCGTTTAGGCTATTTCGGTTACAGTGATAATGATGAAGTTCTAGATCCTTCCAGTGCCCGGCCTCACTCTGTATTCATATTTGATGATGTAGCATGTGAGAAGCAGGATAAAATACGTAATTACTTTTGTATGGGCCGACATCATGCAATTGACTCATTCTATTTATCGCAAACTTACTCAAAAATACCTAAACAGCTGGTTCGTGATAATGCTAATGTATTAATTTTATTTAAGCAGGATGACTTAAACTTGAAACATATCTACGATGATCATGTTAATACAGACATGACATTCGATGCATTTAAACATATTTGTTCCGAATGTTGGAAGGATCGGTACGGGTTCTTAGTTCTGGTGAAAGACAATGATATTGCTAAAGGCCGATATCGTAGCAAGTTTGATACTTATATCAGAGAAAAATAAGATAGAGAGAATAATATCTCGTACGCAGTTCATTCATAAATACGATTTGCCTTCTATGACCTCCAAACCGACGTCGAAATAAGCTGCCATGGGCGTGCGATGCAGATTTTGGGTTATTATAAAGCACAGTGAGAGTGAGTATGGAGACGCGCCGCAGAAAACTCTCTCTGCTTGGCGTGCTGCTACCGCACTGGCTAAGGTCGGGCCGTCTTGTGCGAATCCCACGCGCCAATCTCGGGCCGTCGCCGTTTGAAGGCCATAGCGTGGTCGAGCTGGCGGGAAGACGAGATATTATTCTCTCTATCTTATTCTTCTCTGCTTATATCATACCATAAGCCCTCGGGACTCAGTGTAAGACTTGACGTTCTAGAAGCTAGATGTGTTAAGTCTCGAGAAACAGGGTCTGTTTAGTAGTTGTTTTAGCTGTTTCCAGAAACAGGGGGTCTGTTTTCCAGAAACAGGGTCTGTTTATTAGCTGTTTTCCAGAAACAGGGTCTGTTTTTTTAGCTGTTGTTCCAGAAACTGGGTCTGTTTTTAGCTGTTTTTCCAGAACAGGGTCTGGTTATTAGCTGTTTTTCCAGAACAGGGTCTGTTTCTTAGCTGTTTTTCCAGAACAGGGCCTGTTTCTTAGCTGTTCTTCCAGAACAGGGTCTGTTTTTAGCTGTTTTTCCCGAACAGGGTCTGTTTGTAGTATGCCTACCCCCATTAGCCAGCTCGATAAAGACGTTAAACGTAGGATTATCCAAGCTGCACGAACAATACGAAAGAAGTATTTAGCATAAAAAGTTGGAGAGAGGTGAAGAAGATGAAGCTCTCAATAAATTCTTAATGCCTATTACCGATCCTCTGAATAAGCTTGTGAGTGCTTCCACCACCACTGCAAAATCTAAGAAACGTAAGATTAAAGTGGAAGAGAGTGCTGGTGTAAAACCCAAATTTAAACCATCCATAGTAACTCGAGAAGGGCAACCTCCTGTAAAATTTTTAACAGGTGAAACTCACTACGGGGATGCTGATGATGATGATGATGATGATGATGATGGTGATGTGTTTGAAGAACCAGCTCAGGATCCTGCGGAACAATCAGTGCAACACATAAGAAAGAATTTTGAAGATTCTCTTCGAAAATCTGAGGTGTTTGAGACTTTTATCGATCAGTATCCAAAGATTGCTCAAGAATATCTGAAACAATATTGGGCGAGCTCTAGCGAAATAGATGCTAACGGTATGAAATATGATATAGTGACTGATTCTTGGAACTTAGGTTCGCAACCGGTTAATTTCTTAGAGACTGGTTATATTCAAGTAGGTCCCATTGCGTACAAAGGAACTCTGGGTCTATACGATTTATTGTTTCTCAAGGATCCTAAATTTAATACCGCTGACGATGAGAAAGAGTATGCTGATATTCTAAGGCGAACAGATTTATACTTGAAAGCAAATGGGCAATTAAAAGGTAATAGATCTGACAAATATAAAAATATTGTTAAACCATTACTCTCAGTATCGGCAGAAGTTTCGAAACTTAGAACGAAATCGGCAAAAACACCTCCAAGTACAACAAGAATCCCAACAAGGTCGAAGTCGTCGTTGTCGTCGCCGTCAAAATTAGGTCAAGCATTAATGGAATACAACGAAAAACCCAAAGAATATGTCTACTATGATGACGTAAATGAGCTGGTTGATAGGTTAAAAAAGCTAGACGCTTCCAATCAGGTTGGCAACAATAATAACATGAACGAGATTTGGAGCATTTTGCATGAATTGGAACACCTTGGAGTAATTGAATTCTATAAATAAGTTTGTTTAAAGCTACTATGTCTTAGTATCGCAGTAATCATGAATAAGTTTGGACGTTCCTTACCCTCTTCATCTAATCAGAAAAGAGTGAGAGTGTTGCAAACACCCAACTTGATCACTCTTACAAAAGATGGCGATTACAATATTCAAGATGATCGGCTTTGTAACGTCAAATCACCAACAGATGTCGCTGATGCCGTAAATAAAAAGTTTGTGGAGCGTATGCTAACTACACTTTCTACTACCATTGATAGATCGTTGAATGATAAAATACAAGTACCCCACTTGGAGATGCTGAGACAAGTAAATGTGTTGGAACAAAAAGTAAACAACTCTATCGATAGTATTGTAAAGCAAATGGAGGCCTTTACAAAAACTAATAAGGATTCTGTAGACTCGGTATCCAATCAACTTAAGCTACTTGACAGCAAATTAAAGAGCGAGACTTTAATTTGGGATACAAACCTGGATCGCCTATCTACCCAATTCAAGGACCTCGCCTAAAAGTTTACACAAATACGACTATTCGAAATGCTCTCAAACCAATCGGTGTTGATATGAAAAAGATTCGTGAAGAACTCTCAAAATTATTACAAACAGTTGATTTGCTAAAGAAAGGATCTTCCCGTCCACCAACTGTCTAAAATGTAGACGTATATAATTCGTTATCTTGCTGCAGAACCTCATTCTTTGGGAAATAATGGCTAAGGGCATTACGAAGGCTAGAGAACAAGTTGTTAAGGAACTACATAAACCAGCTAGAATCAAATTTAAACGCCGCAGATTTATCCAGTATGGTTTAGATGATACGTTTGCCTCCGATCTTGCTCAACTCGATCAGTACGCTCGTGAAAACAAGGGATTTAAATACATCTTGGTTGTAATTGATTGTTTTTCAAAATTTCTCTGGACCAGGCCTCTAAAGTCAAAAAATGCTCAGGATGTGACTAATGCAATGGATCATATACTCAAACAGTCTCGGAGGATTCCGAAAAAGCTGGTGACAGATAATGGGAAAGAGTATTACAACGCTAGCTTTCAAAGTCTTATGAAGAAGCATGGGATCCATCATTACAGTACCTTTAGTATTTTAAAGGCTTCAATTGCTGAACGAGTAATTCGAACGCTCAAAGAACACTTGTTTAAGTTGTTTACCTTGAATGGTAATCATAAATGGATCGACTTGTTGGAACAAGTTACAAATACTTACAACAACACGAAACATCGTACGATTCACATGAAACCGAAGGATGTTAGCAAGAGTAATGAGAAGAAAATATTGGACTCTGTTTATAGTCGTTTAAAGGTTGTGGGAAAGCAAAAATTCAAAGTTGGTGACATTGTTCGCATCAGTAAGGCTAAGCACGTGTTTGAAAAGGGTTATGTACCTAATTGGACCACTGAGTTGTTTAAAGTATCTCAGGTGAAGATTACCAATCCTACAACTTATTTGCTAGAGGATACGAGCGGTCAACCCATTAGTGGTGGATTCTATGAAGAAGAATTGCAAAAAACCAAACAATCTGACGTATTTCTTATTGAACAAGTTTTGCGTAAAAAGGGCAAAAAGATGTATGTCAAATGGCTTGGGTTTGATAAGTCTCATAACAGTTGGATAGATATGGTTAAGGATGTGGTTTAAGTCCGATCTCTGTACAAATAGTCAACATTTTCCGGTTTTCGTCAGTGAAATCATGCCGTATTGCAAAGAGTGTAATACTGAAATTTTATCCCGTAGTGCTCATAATCGTACCACAAAACATAAGCAGCAATGTAGTGAGAACTTGTACTCTCATGTAAAATTAGTTCGAACTGCTTTTAAAAACCGCATACTAACTTACCATCTGACAAGTGACTTACATTCGACTGATGTTAAGCAATATTTAGAAGATCTCAAAGATACGGTTCTTACTCTAGTCACTGATCCTTTAAAGACTTATCCCCAGCTTAAAGTTAATATGGAGCTATATGGGTGTTATCTGTTGGCATCCACACAAGAACAAGACATAAAATCTTTTAATACAAAATTTAGTGTTATTTCTCACAGCACTAATTTGGAGGACTTTTACAGCGAATATCAGATCTCTCTAGTGAAAAAAGCTTCCGAATTTACCGAGATGGGAAGCGGATGGGCGTTATCCAAACTGCTGTTTCTCGAACTTAACATCAATAAATGTGGAGTGGGGGTATCGTTTCCTCTACACTCATACTAATCCTAATGCGTTGGTTGACGTCACTATTTTAGTGCGAACCATGGCTAGTAAAAGTTGTACCACTGCTGCTGCTCCTGAGTTGCTAGAAGAAGACGATAGTTCCCGAAGCTCATCACCCTATTGGACATCTAGACAGTATGATTCTCCGAAGTAACAGAGAAATTCGCAAGGAGACTAAACTCTTGGGCGAATTTTGCTATCCTGCTGCTAATTTTACAGTAATTGTGGGCCTGTGTTGCCAGGGGAATGATACCAAGTGTTAAACTAGTTCCCACAACGCCTGAACATCAACCAGTATCCCTCAGCCATTCTGATTGGATCAAGTTTTTGGAGATCATTGACAAGATGTTTGAAGATATTGATGGAAGTGTGACAACAACGCTGATGTCGTCATCGGAAAATTTTACTGTATCCAGTGATATTCTTTTAAACGAACGAATATTTCGACTCGGAAGCAATGATGTAACTTTAACGTTTTCTTGTAATGATATAAATTCTATTGTTAGCATTAAGCATTTAATTAACCATAGATTAGAATTAGTGAAATGTTTACAATTTAGAACCTATTATGATGATACTTTACAGTATGCCCAATGTTTTGTTGATATTAAGGAAAACTTTTTTCAAATTGTAACCAATCTGTGTAACTTAAACCCGTCCGAGCAAAGTTATTACATGCTGGAATTATTGCATTACAACCAGCAAAAATTGTTAGATGACTTTGATAAACTGTATATGTATACTGATGTCTCCGAATAATAATAAATATTGTAATGCTCAAAGTTCTTTTTATTTTCCCCCTTTCCCTTATTCTGCTGCGGTTACTAATAAAACCACTCGATTTCCGGCAGAGTTTCCATAGTTGTTTACACATTCACTGCATGCAGTTGTAGCTCGTCTAGATCTGCCGTGACTTGTTTCCTAACCTTAAAACATGAGTATTTCGAAGCATATCGTATTGGAACTTAATGATCAAATTAACAAAAGTGTTGAATTTCCCGAGTGTAGAAAACTTCGCGTTTTGGATGTAGGAACGGTGTATCCTCTTAAAAAATTGGAATTTGTTACAACTCGTTATGGAAGAACTATTGTTGCGACATTGGTCGATATTGCCCAGGATAAAGCGATCTTTCAAACATTTTTACCCCAGCGGTTAGCTGAAACTTTATCGCAGGATCTGGTTGACCAAATGAATATGTCCAGTGACAAGTATAGCTTGACTTATTTGGGGCAGAGTCCTAATGCCGCCTGAGGTTACACTCGCGCTCTAATCCAGTTTGGATGTTTGGAATAAAGCCTGTTTCCACTGGTGTTGGTGGTGGTGGTGGTGGTGGGGAGGTGTATTTTATCCTATTTAAAGCCCTCCATTAGTGGAAGCTGTTTAGACGTTAGTTTAACACCGTCGTTAGTATCATCGTCTTTGAGTCTAGTAAGTGTGTGCAATATGTCAAAAGTACGTCAGGAAGTTTGTATCGATCTTCAAGGTTACCCCTTAGCCAGTGGGTTTCGACCGAAGGAGTTGGCTGTGTATGATGGAGCACGATTTTGCAGCTTTCTTTTCAAACCTCCGTATGGTAGGAAATTTTTGAAACCCGAAGATCTCAAAATAGTCGAACATTTGGAGGAAAAATACCATGGACTAATGTGGGAGTCTGGTTATTTGGACTTGAATCAATTTGAAAGTGTTTTACGTGACATCCGTCTTCAGTATGACTCTCCTCAATTTCTGGTTAAGGGTGATTTAAAGGCAACTTGTTTAAAACAGATGTTTGATTCTTGTCTTATATTTAGTATTCCTTTAAAGACTGAACCTAAATTAAGTAAATGTAAAAAAGTTGTAGAATGTTTTCACCCTAAGGACTTTAATGTTTGGCATTGTGCCTGTAATAATGCCAAGTTATTGTATAATTTCCGGCATTGTTTTTTAAATGACATGGAATAAAATATATAACATATTTTGTTTGTTTTATTTCTTAGTATAGCTCGATTAGTCTAAGTAGAAAGACGTAAAATGATTAGCCGCAGTGTAGATTGTACTGATTGCTTAGACGACGGTCTGGGCGTTATTCGTACTTTTGAAGAAAGACTGATTACGTTTGAAAATTGGTCCAATAAAGTTAGTCCTAAAGACTTAGCACAGGCTGGTTTTTATTACACCCAACGATTAGATATTGTTAAATGTGCATTTTGTCATTGCGAGTTTGCTGATTGGAAGGAAGGAGATGATCCGTTAGCCGATCACTATAAGTACTCTAAGCATTGTCGGCTAGCTAAAGTATTGTGGAAGTGTCGACCACTGAAAAAGAAAACCCCGCCGCGAAGCTTGAAAAAGATACAACCAGAACCTCTCCGAACTCTCCATGTTAGTTCTCTGTTCTTAATACCGCTGTTGGTGTTATTAGCCAGTGGACTGATACACCTCTATGATATTCTAAATCGTCATTCTTCAACGCTTTAGCTCATTTTAACGTCAGCTTTGGCTCTGTTAAGTTCGTCCTTCATTCTGCTGGTTGCAGTAGTACACAACGTCTTCTACGTATATCGACCTTTAAATGTTAAAAAAGCTTCTGTTTTGTTCGATTTTGGAGATTGTAACGCTAGCAGACCATGGATTTTGATGGATTTGGATTGGATATGTCTGTATTCTCCGCCACGATACCTCCATCAAACAGCAGCAGCAGCAGCTCTTTTCGCTACAAGGTTCACTTTCTCTTTCAAGATTCGACGATTGGTGAAACAGGATGGGTGACGTTCCATAGCGAGTGTAAGAATGAGACCACATCTCCACCTGTTAGTCCTACTACTCCTCCTACTACTCCAACTACTCCAACTACTCCGAATTCTACACTAACTCCATCTTTCTCCGAAACTATGAACAGTATTTCTAGTTTACTTGTATTCGTAGCAGTAACCTGTTTAATATTATTAACTAATTTTGTCTATAAAGTTGTTAAATATCGATATATCTTGTGGCTAAATAAATAATTTTCCTAGTACTAAGTGTTTTCAATATTTTTTATTAATTTCAATATATTTTATTCAATATTTTATTCCTCCTACCCTTAGTCCCTATCGAAGCAAAAACATTTTAAGGCTCTTTTGGTCAGCGCCAGAGAAATCGCCGAAAGGACCTTACTCTTTTTGGAGGTTTTTGAACCTGTACATCTAATGGTCTTTATGACTTCTATCTAACACCAAAATTTTAATTCTTCGACACTTATCGTTTAAGCGCCAGCCGTAATTTAGTTTTTTCTTTAACTTCTCACATTTCTGTGCTCCTGATACCTGAAACACCTTTGTAACCCTCTAGCGCCTAAACGGCTTCACGGATTTCGATGAAATTTGGGGTATGTATTTTATTCCTCCTACCCTTAGTCCCTATCGAAGCAAAAAAATTGTAAGGCCCTTTTGGTCAGCGTCCGAGACATCGCCGAAAGGACCTTACTCTTTTTGGGGGATTTTGAACCTGTATATCTAATGGTCTTTATGACTTCTATCTAACACCAAAATTTTCCTTCTCCAACACTTATCGTTTCTGGGGGAGGCCTCTATGAATTTCAAATATTAAATATTAATTTTTTGTTGTTGTCTAGATACACTTAGCGTTATTCACAGCGAAGCTCGACTGGCTCAGTGGTAATGCATTGGGTCGTCACACGGATGGCGCGGGTTCTAATCCCACCGATGGCAGGACTTTTTTCATATTCATACTTATGCAGGATGGCGTTGCAGATGACCGTTCTAGGTTTGGAATAGTTGGTTCAGGTTAGGTAGTAAACGAATGGATTTCGGAGTGGCAGGTGACAGATGACGTATGATCGATGACAGCTGACGTATGACAGTTGACAGATGACAGTTGACAGATGACGTATGACAGTTGACAGATGACGTATGACAGTTGACAGATGACAGATGCGCGCGCAGATGACGCATGCGCAGTTGATTTGGGCGATGGGTGGATGCAGAACATCCCATCTCCCTCTACTCACGTACTTGACCTGTTAAGGCCTGATACTCGAGCACTCGATCATGAATAATTATACAAAAGGCACGTGACTCGTCAGAAAAGTTTTCGGAACTTTGAAACTCCAACGTAACGTCAATGGTGTTACTCCTAAGGGCTTCATCTTGTTTGGAACAGCCAATAACAAAGAGGGTTCTACTAGCGAAAGCGGCAAAATCCAAGAGTGGCTCACACCGTTGTTTTCCCAAATAGGTTTTTTCAAAGTCTGTATACATCTAATAGGCTTCTGTAAACTGTCTATTGGCAAAGTTTAGGTTTAACGACTCATAGAGGTAAACTTCAGAATTTAAATGTAACTTGACGTCGGTGATGTCTAAATTATCAAAGTAGGTACAATCAGCTTGATAGTTACCTTTTCGCTTCTTCATAAAAAATACAATGACATATCGGGCTCCCTCAGACACACACACACATATATATATATATATATATATATATATATATATATATATATATATATATATATATATATATATATATATATATATATATATATATATATATATATATATATATAGAGGGTAGTCGTTGCTGACTAGTTAGGAAGTAAAACTAGTAATATTGGGTTGCGCAGCAAATGAAAGAATACTCTTTAAAGTTGTTCCAAGCTTTCGAAAATATTTATTTTCATCTTCAGGGAGACTACAAAGAATTGCTAGTATTAAACATGGTTCTTATATTAACCATTGTTTTAAGTGAGCTTATAAGCAGATTTATTACTTACAACTTAGTTGAGGATGTTCATTAACGGTGTTACAGTATAATCTAGGGAATCAGTGAAGTCCTCTAGGATGGGATCGAAAACCAAGCGTCATGAATTACTTAATTATTCTAAATTTACATTTATTACACAATAGCACAGACAGATTAAAATTACATGAAAGTCATTAACTTAAAAGAAGGAAGAAAATTAAAAATCATTTCTTTCTCAGTTTTTTGAAATTCATTTTAGCCATGCGGCACGAGATGACAGACTGATTTGAATAAGCGGGAAACTCACTATGGACTGTCAGAAGTCAGTTATTAGTGACATCTGTGTATTATATTAAATTATATGTGAAACATGATTACAGAAGTCTGTCAAATTAGGTGTGTTCTTTACCTTGTTAAGATAACTTGTTGGATTTATATTGCGGTCAGGAAGTACACCCTAGCGGATGCATTTAAAAGCTTATTAATGCGACATCTATGAATTTCAATTAGAATTATTTGTAATTTGATAAAGAGATTTTGTTATATGTAGGAAATGGGTAAGTATTCTTGAATTTGTTGTGAAGGAAAAAAATATTTTTTATTATACAATCAATTGTCATTATACTTGAATCTCAGAGTCGTTCAAACGATGATCCTTGTCTAAAAATAATAGATATGAATATATTTCACTTAGGTGATTTATATCGGATTTTTTATTTATGCAATTAGGTTCTTGTGAAATAAAGGCCATTTCAAGAAAAGATCTTTTAGAGTTATTTTTCTGTGTAGCAAGTATCTTGGTTGCATTATAATCAAAGTTATGCAGTAAGTTATTAGCGTGTTCTGCCAGAGCACACCTCTCTGGATGCAGTCTACAATCACTCCTGTGTGCTGTGATTCTGTCAGCCAATGGTCTTGTAGTTTGGCCTATGTAAATTTTTTCACAGTCTGTACACGGAATGCTGTAAACCACATCTGTTCTTCGAGTAAGAGGGACCTTGTCTTAAAGCCTGGAGTGCACCGAAGAAATTGTGAGTACTGATTTGTTCGCGATTTTGACATTGACTACCTGATTTATTATTCTGGATAGCGCCGGAGTTATCTCTCTAATGTAAGGAAGTGATATGAACTTCGTAGTTTGCGTCACCTCAGTTATATTATTATTATTATTTATTAGGTTATGTTCATTTAATATAGGTATGTTGATGGCAGGAGTGCTGAACAAAATTCTATTAATCAGCTTGGGCGGATATGAATTATCGATGAATAGTTGAGCCAGGATGTCTAAGTTTTTTTTTATGTAGAGTTTCTTTTATGTAGAAAAATCTCAGATCCATCTCTACATAAAAAAAACTTAGACATCCTGGCTCAATTATTCATCGATATAATTCATATCCGCCCAAGCTGATTAATAGAATTTTGTTCAGCACTCCTGCCATCAACATACCTATATTAAATGAACATAACCTAATAAATAATAATAATAATATAACTGAAGTGACGCAAACTACGAAGTTCATATCACTTCCTTACATTAGAGAGATAACTCCGGCGCTATCCAGAATAATAAATCAGGTAGTCAATGTCAAAATCGCGAACAAATCAGTACTCACAATTTCTTCGGTGCACTCCAGGCTTAAAGACAAGGTCCCTCTTACTCGAAGAACAGATGTGGTTTACAGCATTCCGTGTACAGACTGTGAAAAAATTTACATAGGCCAAACTACAAGACCACTGGCTGACAGAATCACAGCACACAGGAGTGATTGTAGACTGCATCCAGAGAGGTGTGCTCTGGCAGAACACGCTAATAACTTACTGCATAACTTTGATTATAATGCAACCAAGATACTTGCTACACAGAAAAATAACTCTAAAAGATCTTTTCTTGAAATGGCCTTTATTTCACAAGAACCTAATTGCATAAATAAAAAATCCGATATAAATCACCTAAGTGACATATATTCATATCTATTATTTTTAGACAAGGATCATCGTTTGAACGACTCTGAGATTCAAGTATAATGACAATTGATTGTATAATAAAAATTATTTTTTTCCTTCACAACAAATTCAAGAATACTTACCCATTTCCTACATATAACAAAATCTCTTTATCAAATTACAAATAATTCTAATTGAAATTCATAGATGTCGCATTAATAAGCTTTTAAATGCATCCGCTAGGGCGTACTTCCTGACCGCAATATAAATCCAACAAGTTATCTTAACAAGGTAAAGAACACACCTAATTTTACAGACTTCTGTAATCATGTTTCACATATAATTTAATATAATACACAGATGTCACTAATAACTGACTTCTGACAGTCCATAGTGAGTTTCCCGCTTATTCAAATCAGTCTGTCATCTCGTGCCGCATGGCTAAAATGAATTTCAAAAAACTGAGAAAGAAATGATTTTTAATTTTCTTCCTTCTTTTAAGTTAATGACTTTCATGTAATTTTAATCTGTCTGTGCTATTGTGTAATAAATGTAAATTTAGAATAATTAAGTAATTCATGACGCTTGGTTGTCGATCCCATTCTGGAGGACTTCACTGATTCCCTAGATTATACTGTAACACCGTTAATGAACATCCTCAACTAAGTTGTAAGTAATAAATCTGCTTATAAGCTCACTTAAAACAATGGTTAATATAAGAACCATGTTTAATACTAGCAATTCTTTGTAGTCTCCCTGAAGATGAAAATAAATATTTTCGAAAGCTTGGAACAACTTTAAAGAGTATTCTTTCATTTGCTGCGCAACCCAATATTACTAGTTTTACTTATATAATATATATATATATATATATATATATATATATATATATATATATATATATATATATATATATATATATATATATATATATATATATATATATATATACAGGGTGGTGCAACCAAGACGGGGTGGACGATTGTGAGTAAACGGTGAGGAATTTCGAAATTTTTTTTATTGGATATTATCGATAGTCAAACACGCCATGTTTTAAAATTATAGCCATAATACAGGGTGGTCCGAAAAACTCGTGGCGACCCAAACTTGTATTTTTTTAAATGAGACACCCTGTATATAATTGTTCCAATTGATTCTCCTGTTCGTTACGATCATTTTGATATAGGGTTTATTGGGTCTAAAATTTATAGTAAGGGAATGGGACGCGGTTAAAGTTGAAAAAATGCTCACAGTTCGGCCATTTTTTAAAAAAATTTGAAGCAGATGTGGAAAAACCAAATATTCCATAAAACGTTACATATCCCTGAATACATTAATCGCTTGCAATTTGTTTAAAATTATTCACTGTTATACAGGGTGGTCAAGTTTTGCAAATACGCCCTGGACTCATTTTCTTTAAATGGAACACCCTATATATTTTATTTTCATGTTAAAGATAACAGTACTAGCTTTCAAAAAATACCATACATGATGCCTTTCTGACCAACAGTTTTTTAGTAAACTAGCCGTGAAAGCAATGTTTCTTCATTCTAATACGATTATACTGAATTTACGTTGTTTATTATTAAATATCTATTATTAGGAGGCCATGACACTATCATAAATGAAACAAAAGATTAACGAACTTGTCAAAGCTACTGCCGCATAATCCATTATTTACAAGTTAAGCGTAGGTGAGGTAAGAAAACTGAGACCCGAAACCTTTACATGTTTATTAGAGATATTTCAAAAAACACAAAATATTGTTTTTATTAAATGTAAAGTAATTAATCAACCAGTTATAAACAACTTTTTGAGAAACGAGTTGCCAGTATTGCTTGTAGATTTACCTTCAATGGTAAGGGGATCCTTATGGTTTCAACATGATGGAGCGCCCCCGCATTACCATAGGAATGTAAGATATTTTGTCGATAATCGGAAGACAGATCCTTGGATTGGGCGAGGTTGACCAGTTAAGTGGCCAGCCAGATCACCCGACTTAACACCACTAGATTTTTTCTATGGGGGCATGTTAAAGAAGAAGTCTATAAAGAGGTTCCAACCACAGTGAAAGATATGAAGACGAAAATAAGAAACAGTTTTCGCAACATTTATGAAAACAGACTTTGGGAAAAGTGAAACTTTCATTTATGGATAGACTCGAAATGTGCCTTCAGCAAAATGGTGGTTTAGTTGAACACCTTATTTGAGCGTTTTTAATTGTTTATATTAAATTAGGTTGACAGGTAAGTACATAACACATAACTAAATAATTTTAAAAGATGTTCTGTTTTTGCTTAATTAATTTTCTTACACTATTAATAATACTGATAACTGATTATCTTTGTTTAGAACTGGTTTATTAATTACTTTACATTTCCTAAAAACAATATTTTCTGTTTTTTGAAATATCTCTAATAAACGTTTAAATATTTCGGGTCTCAGTTTTCTTACCTCACCTACGCTTAACTTGTAAATAATGGATTATGCGGCAGTAGCTTTGACAAGTTCGTCAATCCTTTGTTTCATTTATGATAGTGTCATGGCCTCCTAATATTAGATATTTAATAATAAACAACGTAAATTCAGTATAATCGTATTAGATGAAGAAACTTTGTTTTCACGGCTAGTTTACTAAAAAACTGTTGGTCAGAAAGGCATCATGTATGGTATTTTTTGAAAGCTACTAATGTTATCTTTAACATGAAAATAAAATATATAGGGTGTTCCATTTAAAAAAAATGAGTCCAGGGCGTATTTGCAAAACTTGACCACCCTGTATAACAGTGAATAATTTTAAACAAATTGCAAGCGATTAATGTATTCAGGGATATGTAACGTTTTATGGAATATTTGGTTTTTCCATACCTGTTTCAATTTTTTTTTAAAATGGCCGAACTGTGAGCATTTTTTCAACTTTAACCGCGTCCCATTCCCTTACTATAAATTTTAGACCCAATAAACCTTATATCAAAATGATCGTAACGAACAGGAGAATCAATTGGAACATTATATATATATATATATATATATATATATATATATATATATATATATATATATATATATATATAAGTTGTGACAGGCCATTTTTGCCACATTGTCTGGGTATGTGTTTACTAATTATACTAATTAATTTTATTCACGATTACCTGTTTAGTTTTACTGAATAATTTACCTTGATTCTGAACTTCGCTCTTACACTGGGTAGGCTCGCTTTGCCCTGTGTTCCAGGTTACTCCCTGTCCATCTTGTTTGCCTTCTTTCTTGTCCAAGTCAGCTTGACATCAGCTTGTCCATCTTTCGTAGCTGGTTGGTTGGTTTAACATCTCTCTTTTGTTGAGCCCTGAACTTTGTTTTTTTGCCTTGCTTGGAGTCCTCTCTGTGTATAGACAAGTCGCCCTTAGTCTATTTATAATAGCATATTTTTAAAGAATAAATTTTAGAAGGCTACCTACATTTTGGATGAAATTTAATCCCGGTGTTTTCCACTGCCTCCACTGTCCTGGATTCCTGAATCTAGCGTTCTCTATTAATTAAACTCCAAGATTTCCTTCTCTTTTCCTTTCCAAGATCTTTTTTTTGAATTTTGTAAACATTTAATTGAGTTGTATGTTGAAGATTAAGAATGGAGTGTGTGGGTTTTCGTCGGACGGAACTTTAAGGCGTGTAGAGATGGTGCATCGGGGGTGGGAACCGACTGACCTGTTCGCATACACGAACAGTCCCAAAGCGCTTTTGGAAGCCGTCGATTTATGAACACGGCTGGTGCAGTAGCATTTTCGAGTGTGGGAAGGTTGGAATTTTGTAGCACTACATCATCGTCTTCCTTTCTGTAGTTTCGACATTCGGGGTTTCAGCTGTTAGTATTTGGATGCATCGTACTGAAATAGTGCGTCTCGATCAGTACCGGCGTAGGTACCTATAACGGTCAGTATTTCCGTAACTTTATTGTTTCACGCAAGAGGCCTCTGTATGATTTCAGTACCCTTGTTTGGTGGCGCGGCGACGGTTGGAGTTCTAAGTTTCGGTGTTTTTTTTTGCGTTTGTTTCTCCGTTTGGGGTCGGAGACTTGTGCCATTCTGCATTCGGGGTCATTTGAGGGAGCAGCTTCTGGTCCATGCTTGGTTTTGGTTTGGATTTCGTAGTTCTTGCCGGTATGCCGTGGCGCCATCTTTAGACTATCAATTACTGTCATTCCGGTCAGTGTAGTTGCTTTCGCCCCGATCATCTTCCGTGTTCTCTGGGTCCTTTTTGGCGCTGGCGCAAATATTAATGTAAGAATCATTTTGTTCGGAAGGGCGGTCCACTGTCGGGCATTTCCACTTTGGTTTTCAACGAAGATAGCAGTATCGCGGTGTCGGTTTCAGCCATTTTGAAGGCTCAAATTTATGGATTAAGTTCCGGGACTGCGATTAAAAATTCATCTGCTGAATTATTGCTTACTGGGCAAGATTTTATCTGCATCTTCGTTTGTTAATATCATAATCAGCTATTACATCGGCCTGACGATCTGGAGACCGCTGGTAGCTGCCCCCGTTTTTGGTGTTTTGTATGGGGAGTCTGGAGTGTCTAACCCTCCTTGCTTACGGGGGCCCTTGGTAGGGGCCACGAACCTCCCTACTTCCTCCGTAGGGGCTGAAAACCATCCCTATTAATTTTTGGCGGGTGCTAAGGAGCCACCCTATGAATTTACCTGTACCTGGGGACAGACCTCAGGAAGTTTTATTTTGGTTTAATTTAATTTATTTATTTTTGCGAGGGCAAAATCGCCCAACCTTATTTGTCACCACTTGTAACCTTTTTTTTTAATCAGTGTACAAATAAATGTATATAGGGTAAACTTATTAAGTTGTTTTTATCCAGCTCACTGCGCCCTCTGTTTCATTTTTAATTATGAATAGCGGGATTGTTGTGTGAGAAGCAGGTCCCTAGACCAACTAGGCGACTTCCAGTTTGTGTCGGTGTAAAAACTGGTGGCGTCCAATAGAACCTACCCAGCCTAACTGAGCTGAGGGCTAATTTGCAACGCGCTCTACTACACCTGCTTCCCTCAGAACACCCTGTTGTTCCTGTGTTTTCCTCTAGAGTACCTTTAAGAGTTATTTTAATGTTTTCAAGTTAAGCGGTAAGTACTTGGTCAATGATACTCATCATAGTATCTTTGACGGTTTTAAATCAAACACTTTTTATTGAACAAAGTGCGTCGCAAATTTTTGGCGCCCAACGTGGGGCCTATTTAACAAAATTACCGCTTTTTTTTCTAATTTTACTCCTGTGCGTCTAGTGAGCTGGATGGAACTTTGAAAATTTCCATCAATTTTAACTGAAACTGTACTAGCCCTGTATTACTGCATTTGATTTTGGCGATTTATTATCGATTTTATTTTGCTTATTGCGTAACTTTGATTTGGCGATTTGTTACCGATTTTAATTGACTTGTTTACGTAACTTTGATTGTCTGAATTTGTGGTTTATTACCGATTTTATTTTACGCCTTACGTAACTTTGATTGTCTTTGATATTGCGATTCATTACCGATTTTATTTTATTTATTTACGTGACCTTGATTATCTTTGCATACTGTATTTTTGCTGATTTAATTACCTTTGTTTGCTATATTTGACTACACTATTGGTGTAGTTGTGGTAAATTTATTCGAGTTACGCGTTTATATCTAGATTTGACTTTTTATTTACTTTGACTTTTGAGTTGCTATTGTTTTTGTTCACTCCAAAATGGATTATAATATGCAAGTCCATTGTCTTCGGAAAGAAATGCTTATTTACGAGCTCACGGTTCGTGGCATTCCGGCTAGTAATGCTAATACCGCAAAAGAACTTGTAGCATCGTTACGTCCCATTTTAAAAATGGAAAGAAAAGGCAAAATTTTTACTCGTCCGGCCTATAACTTTGCTTTTGACGACGAATGTGACTACATAACCAAAACTTTACACGATATTGATAACGCGATCAAGAATATTTCTGGTGACTCAGCCAGAGCGAAGTTCGTGCGTTTGCAGTCGCAACTTGTTCATTTATTCACTCGTGTTGATCGAATTCCGGTTGAGAACCTCAGTGCTGAGGAATTGCAAACTCGGTCTAATTTGTTACTTCAAACTTTGAGCAAATTGAACAGTTTGGATGATCTCTTAAAACAAGATCCGAATCTAAGCGCCTTACTTGATCAAACTCATCTCAACGATTCGGATTCGGATTCGTCTGTAGTTAGCAATGCGTCCAACAGTCGACCGCGTCACACGCGCTCGTCGCCCAAAGTCACTCCACCCGTGGTTAGTCCCAATGTAACAGCTGCTGCCACCTCCGTTAGCCATCCTTCGTGTAGCAAGGCGCAGCGTGTCGAAAAATGGGGAATTAGATTTACCGGCAAGGCTAAACAGATGACGGTGCATAATTTCTTGGAGCGAATATCGGAACTACGCGAAGCTCGTGGTATTTCAGAACGCGAGTTGTTTGAATCCGCTATCGACCTATTTACTGGTAGAGCGCTAAATTGGTTTCGCGCAAATCGTCATCGATTTTCGGACTGGTCTAGTTTGTCTGACCTTCTGTGCAAACATTTCGAGCCGCCAGACTATCGTCATCGGCTATTTAAGGAAATTCTGGACAGGACTCAGGATTCGAGTGAAAATATCGTCGATTACCTCTCAAGTATGAGCGCGCTGTTTAGACGACATGGCTCCCTCTCAGAGGACGTTCAACTGGATATCATTACCCGGAATTTATCTCCTTTTTACACTACCCAACTTCCGGTAGTTAACAAGTTGGAAGATCTAGAAGAAGAATGTCTCAAACTGGAGGCAAAGAAATATCGTGCCGAAACCTATGTCCCACCTTCTCGGAAAAGGCATAACTTTGTGGAACCGGACTTCGCTTTTATAGCGTCTGAAGCATCATGTTCGAGGAACGAACCGATCGACGAAGTGAGAGAATCTCGTCCGGTACAATCAACCTCTCGGGACGATAGACAGTCACCAAGAGAGCCACGTCCAACAACACCCAGAAACTCTGGGCCATTCTTGTGCTGGAACTGTAATAAGCCAGGTCATCGAAATAGCAAGTGCACTGAACAGCGCAGAATCCACTGTTTCCGCTGTGGTGCCCCAAATGTGACCAGTAAAAACTGCCCTAAATGTTCTTCGGGAAACGATTCTCGGGAGAGTCGATAGGTCGTAGGACTACTCCCCTCCCTTTTATTTCACCGACCAACAACTTTCCTCCCAACAATACCATTCTGCCGACCAACAGCTCTCTTCCTAGGGAAAACCTTTTGCCAACCAATAATTCTCTTCTTCACAAACATCATTCATCCTCTAACCATTCTCTGTCCAATGAAAAACTTTTGCCGACCAACCACTTTCTTTCCAATGGAAATATTTCACCAACCAACCGCTTTCTTTCCGATGAGAACCTTTTGTCCACCAACAACTCGCTTTTCAACACAAGTCATTCACCCCCTAACAATTCTGTGCCCCGTGAAAACCTTTCGCTAACCAACCACTTTCTTTTCAATGAAGAAATTTTGCCAACCAACAGCTTTCCTCCCGATGAAAACTTCTTGCCAACCAATAACTCTCTTTTCAGCAAAAATCATCCACCCCCTAACAATTCTGTTCACTGTAAAAACATTTTGCCGACCAACAACTTGATTTCTGATGAAAGCCTTTCACCGACCAATAGCTCCCCTTCCAACCAGAATCATTCACATGCTAACAGTTCTTTTCCCAATAAAAACCTTTTAGATTTTATCATAGCTCATGCGCATGGCGACCAGCGCCCCTATTTAGAAATTTCAATTTTAGGTTATAAGATTTTAGGATTATTAGATTCTGGAGCATCACGCACTATTGTAGGTCAACCGGGTTTCCGAATTTTGGAAAGTTTGGGATTAAAACTTATTAAGCAACAAACTGATTGTACCGTTGCGAACGGCCAAACTTGCTCTAGTTTGGGCTATTTTCAGGTTCCTGTGACTTTATTAAATATAACTCGGGTTATCGATAGTTTAGTTCTTCCAGAACTGTCCCACCAACTGATTTTAGGAATCGACTTTTGGAGAACCATGGAAGTGATCCCCGACTTGAAGCAGGATGTCTGGCATTTTTCCACTGATGATCAACCTACGGAAATTTGTAGCGTTATAGATGGCAACTCTTTATCTGAAACCGACCGAGCGTGTTTAAATGCACTAGTTAAGGAGAAAATATCGGAAATGGGTACTGGTCTTGGCTGCTGCAAGGTAGCAGAACACGTCATTGAGCTTGAACCCGGCACTAGGCCAATTAAACAGCGTTACTACCCAGTTTCCCCATACAAACAAAGGATTATGGACGAGGAAATCGACGAGATGTTGAAACTTGGCGTGATTGAACCTTCTAAAAGTCCTTGGTCCAGTCCAGTGTGTTTGGTACGCAAGAAAGATGACAGCTATAGGTTTTGCATAGATTTTAGAAAGCGTAATACAAAAACTAAGAAAGACGCATATCCTATACCTTATATTTCCGCCATTTTGGATCGCCTCAGAGACGCCCGCTACATTAGCTCCATCGACATAAAATCAGCGTTCTGGCAGGTACCTCTTAGTGAGTCCTCACGTGAATTAACTGCTTTCACTGTTCCAGGTAGGAATCTTTATCATTTTCTGCGCATGCCCTTTGGCTTGACCAATGCGCCAGCCACCTGGCAACGTATAGTGGACCGTGTATTGGGCGTTGATTTGGAAAATCACGTGATGGTGTATCTTGATGATATAATTATCATCTCCAGAACCTTTCCTGAACACCTCAGAATTCTGGGCCTAGTTTTTGACCGTTTGAAAGATGCAGGACTCATAGTTTCCGAGGAGAAATGTCACTTTTGTAAGCCTGAATTACGATACCTTGGCTACATCGTAGACGCTCAAGGTTTAAGACCTGATCCTGAGAAAGTGCAGGCCATTGTGAATATAGCACCTCCACGAAATATCACCGAAATTCGACGTTTTATTGGCACCGCTTCTTGGTACCGGCGTTTTGTGCCGAACTTTTCAGCTATCATAGCCCCAATTACTCGGCTTACCAGGAAGAATGTCAAATGGGAATGGACTTCCGAGTGCCATCAGTCATTCAACTTGATTAAAGAAGCTCTTATCACAGCTCCCGTGCTTACATGTCCAGATTTTAATCGCACATTTACCTTACAGACTGATGCCTCATTTTATGACCTAGGAGCAGTTCTGACTCAGCAATTTGATGACGGGGAAAAAGTTATTTCCTATCTTTCACGTTCTCTCACCAAACAAGAGATGAAATTAACCGTCACCGAAAAAGAGTGCCTTGCCGTAATTTGGAGTGTAGAAAAGCTTCGTCACTATCTGGAGGGTGTACACTTTAAAGTCATAACCGATCACCATTCTTTGTTATGGCTTCATAATCTAAAAGATCCACAAGGACGTCTCGCTCGATGGGCTCTTCGTTTGCAACCTTACGACCTTGAACTGATCCATCGTAAAGGCCGGGATCATGTCGTGCCAGATTTTCTTTCCAGGTCAGTGCCAGTGACTTCTGATTCTATCGCAGCTGTTGACGAACCACCGTCGCAATCATTTTCTGACACCTCAGACAAATGGTACAAGGGCATGATACAGAAGCTAGAAGAACGTCCTGATAAATATCCCTGTTGGCGAGTCGAGAATGGCAATCTCTTTAAATATGTCAAGACAAACAATCCGAGTTTTCCAGATCATTCCACTTACTGGAAAATAGTAGTACCAAAGGATAAACGAAAAGAGATATTCCTTCGATGCCATGATAATCCAGCAGCAGGGCACGTGGGTGTTTTCAAAACCTTTTGGAAGGTCGCCGAGAGATATTATTGGCCGAAAATGAGATCCGACGTCGCTGGTTATGTCCGTGCTTGTAGAACTTGTGCTCAGAACAAAGTAGAGCAGAAGCGTCCAGCTGGTCTAATGGGTAACCGCCCAGACATAAAAGAGCCTTGGCAAGCCATCAGCCTAGACTACATAGGTCCTTTACCTCGTTCTAAACAGGGTAACACTCATATTTTGGTGGTCACCGATTATTTTAGCAAGTACGTCGTGTTATTCCCGTGTCGATCGGCAACAGCAAAATCGTTGGTAAAGTGTGTCGAAGACGGCATCTTCTTAGTTTACGGAGCTCCTCAATTCTTAACGTGCGACAACGGAACTCAAATGAAATCCAAAGAATTTCAAGCCCTTTGCGATAAATATAAGGTTAGAATATTTTACACTGCTAATTATTATCCTAGAGCAGATCATACTGAACGCGTTAATAGAGTTATTAAAACGATGTTGCGCTCTTACATTCAACAAAATAACCATCGAACTTGGGAAGATAATTTAACTGCTATCGGTTGCGCCATTCGCACTTCGCGACACGAAACTACGGGCTTCACCCCATACTGCGTTAATTTTGGCAGGGAACACAAGCTATTCGGTTCGGACTATGCTGAGGGTGTTCCTCAAGTAGAAACTGAGCGTCAAAATTACATTCGGGAACGAATAGAAGCTTTCAAACAATTATTTAGAAAAGTCCACACTAAAATCGAAGCTTCTCGTGTTAAAAATCGACATAACTATAATTTGCGCCGATGCCCAGTAAGCTTTGTTCCTGGTCAAGAAGTCTGGCGTAAGAATAAAAGTATATCCGATGCAGCGAAGTATTATAGCGCAAAGTTGGCTCCGGAATTTGTAGGTCGGTTCAAGATCGTAGAAAAGACCGGCACGTGTACTTATGAGCTTGAAGATGAACACGGTGTTAGTAAGGGCATTTGGCATGTACAAGACCTTAAACCGGTATATGCCGAAACTGCATTTGGTGGTCCGTAGGAGTGAATAAATTGTTAGGCAACTCAAAGTCATTATTTACTTTATTACATTCCGTTGATTTTACTGTCATTAATTTAATATTACGTTTTACGTGTCATTTTGCTTCAATTTATTTATCAATCTATTGATTTCTGAATTTATTAACTTTCGAGTCCATAGCTTCAATTTGGTTAATTACATTTAATTTTTTTTCCCTTCTTCTTTCGGTAATAATGGCTTTAGTGAGTTTTCTTTTATCGTTGCGTTAATTTTGACTTTTGGCCCAGTTTAAATTCTTGTTTTTTTTTACTTTCCTTGCTCAGTCGTGAGCAATTTTCATGCTCTGCAGTGTGGGCGTGATTGTGTTTGGATCCATCTGGGCGCGAGACTGGATGGATTTGGACACTGTCACTTAGAATAGCGCTGCACTGGGTTTACTAGGTGGGGTAGGAGTCCCCTGAAAGCCGTGGCAAGGTAAGCCTTCAGCTGCCCTGCTTCTATTGTTTGTAGTAGGTAAGCCCTCAGCTGCCTTACTACTTTCACTTGCCAACACCGCCTTACGCCTCGTTATCTTTTATCTGTCATTACCTGATTATCTTTACCTTATCGTCACTTGGTTTATAGTATAGTAACGTTTATGGTCATTTACTGTAGCTTACCTTTTAGCGTTTATCAGTCTCACGCAGACACCCATCTCGGCGCGAGACGAGATGGGGGTCGGTGTGTCACATGGTAATTTAAGAGTGATTACTTGGTTAGAAGGCGGTGATTAATTAATTTTGGACCTAATTTTCTTTATCGTTTTTTTTTTATCTGCATTCACTATTAATTGTTTTTTTTTATATAGACTAGGACCAAAAGTCTTTATTTATTATCTTGATTAGACCTTTTTTTTTCCTTGATTTGACGTATTTACCTTGATGTGACCTTTTACTTTGATTTGGCTTAATTTTCTCTACCTTGACTTGATTTATTTATTATTCCCTACTTGTGTCTGGAAATTTCGGTTACTTGAACTAGTATGTGTTTTTGCTCGAGTACGACTTTGTCTTTCCTTTGGGGATTTAGAGTAGAAACACAATTTTCTTTCTCTCCTTTTGCTGATTTTGTGAAGTTGAGAATACCACTTATGGTGGGATTCACTGCTAGTTGTTGGCAAGTAACCCAATTTTCTTTATCTCGATTTGCGAACCTTTAGTTTGATTTACTTGTTTCATTTACTTTTGGTTGATTACCTTTTTTATATATTTGCGATAATTTACTTACCTTTGCGATAAGTTTCTCTCCTTTGCGATAATTTGCTTACCTTTGCGATAATTTTCTTACCTTTGCGATAATTTGCTTACCTTTGCGTTAACTTACTTTCCTTTGCGTTTATTTGCTTAGCTTTGCGTGATTTCGATTACCTTTGCGTTCATTCCGTTACCTTTTTTTTCATCCCTTGATTTACTCACCTTATTGGCCTTTGATTGGCTTTAATTTACTTTAATACCTTTGGTATTTTATTTATTTGGATTTGTCTTAGGTCTAGGTCCTGGTAGGACTATATGTTAGTCTCCGGCCATTTCAGTATTTACTGGTTTTGCGCCTAGATCCTTATTGATATATTTTGTCTATCCACCGTTTAGACAAGATAAAACTGTCCCGATTGCGTCTTTACCTTATTTTGGCTTTATCGATTTTGACATTTGTCCCTATCTCGTTTTACGGGCTGCACGGTGTTGGGTGCTACCGGATGTCGCTTCGACGCTCTTTGTTAGATCATGGATCCTTCGGGGAGCAGACCGACTGGAAGGGCTGTTCAGGGGGGGCGGAAGTCTGACCCCTGGGGTAACAGTTTGCCCATCGAACTTGTTCGGCGGGCCAGGGGAGGACCAAGCTACTTTGTTCGGCCTGAGCTCAAGTCGGCCTATTAGGTTGCGACAGGCCGGTGGCAGTGCCACCGCTCAGAACACCCTGATTAATTTTTTTTTGTTGTATACAGGGACCGATGTGCTTCCCATTTGGTACATCTTTTAGCTTGGTGGATGCTACAATCCACTCCCTTTTGTATGGTGGATCATCTGGGCTATCCCTCTTTTCTTATCATTTTACTTATGTTGTATTATATTTATCTTTTCCTTTTTAGTTGTCCACCCTTTGGTTGGTTTGACGCATGTCAATTGGTGATTTAATTCGGGACGATTCTACGGTGTGAGGCTAGTAAACGAGGTTCCCCACAATATTTTTGGGTGTAACGCAATGCTAGCTCCCTTACCAACTTAGGGTTTACGTTCCACACCGAATCTTCCTGGAGGAGGTCGCTGGGTGACTAGTGGCAAAGGGACCAAAGATTTCTTTGAGTATTTAGTTATTTTAAGATTGAGTTATCAGTCTTGTTAGTTAGTATTAGTTATATGGTACTACCTTGGGTTCCCACGTATCTTCACTTATGTTTTTTTATTGGCGCCAGCATAGCGCAGGTAATTTATTTTCTTTTTCGATTTTCTTGTATCTACAGAGAGCCTCTGATCCTTATCGTCGGTTAATTTTCCTTGGAAAATTCCCCTCCTTTCGTAGGAGAGGGGGAGTTGTGACAGGCCATTTTTGCCACATTGTCTGGGTATGTGTTTACTAATTATACTAATTAATTTTATTCACGATTACCTGTTTAGTTTTACTGAATAATTTACCTTGATTCTGAACTTCGCTCTTACACTGGGTAGGCTCGCTTTGCCCTGTGTTCCAGGTTACTCCCTGTCCATCTTGTTTGCCTTCTTTCTTGTCCAAGTCAGCTTGACATCAGCTTGTCCATCTTTCGTAGCTGGTGGGTTGGTTTAACATCTCTCTTTTGTTGAGCCCTGAACTTTGTTTTTTTGCCTTGCTTGGAGTCCTCTCTGTGTATAGACAAGTCGCCCTTAGTCTATTTATAATAGCATATTTTTAAAGAATAAATTTTAGAAGGCTACCTACATTTTGGATGAAATTTAATCCCGGTGTTTTCCACTGCCTCCACTGTCCTGGATTCCTGAATCTAGCGTACTCTATTAATTAAACTCCAAGATTTCCTTCTCTTTTCCTTTCCAAGATCTTTTTTTTGAATTTTGTAAACATTTAATTGAGTTGTATGTTGAAGATTAAGAATGGAGTGTGTGGGTTTTCGTCGGACGGAACTTTAAGGCGTGTAGAGATGGTGCATCGGGGGTGGGAACCGACTGACCTGTTCGCATACACGAACAGTCCCAAAGCGCTTTTGGAAGCCGTCGATTTATGAACACGGCTGGTGCAGTAGCATTTTCGAGTGTGGGAAGGTTGGAATTTTGTAGCACTACATCATCGTCTTCCTTTCTGTAGTTTCGACATTCGGGGTTTCAGCTGTTAGTATTTGGATGCATCGTACTGAAATAGTGCGTCTCGATCAGTACCGGCGTAGGTACCTATAACGGTCAGTATTTCCGTAACTTTATTGTTTCACGCAAGAGGCCTCTGTATGATTTCAGTACCCTTGTTTGGTGGCGCGGCGACGGTTGGAGTTCTAAGTTTCGGTGTTTTTTTTTGCGTTTGTTTCTCCGTTTGGGGTCGGAGACTTGTGCCATTCTGCATTCGGGGTCATTTGAGGGAGCAGCTTCTGGTCCATGCTTGGTTTTGGTTTGGATTTCGTAGTTCTTGCCGGTATGCCGTGGCGCCATCTTTAGACTATCAATTACTGTCATTCCGGTCAGTGTAGTTGCTTTCGCCCCGATCATCTTCCGTGTTCTGTGGGTCCTTTTTGGCGCTGGCGCAAATATTAATGTAAGAACCATTTTGTTCGGAAGGGCGGTCCACTGTCGGGCATTTCCACTTTGGTTTTCAACGAAGATAGCAGTATCGCGGTGTCGGTTTCAGCCATTTTGAAGGCTCAAGTTTATGGATTAAGTTCCGGGACTGCGATTAAAAATTCATCTGCTGAATTATTGCTTACTGGGCAAGATTTTATCTGCATCTTCGTTTGTTAATATCATAATCAGCTATTACATCGGCCTGACGATCTGGAGACCGCTGGTAGCTGCCCCCGTTTTTGGTGTTTTGTATGGGGAGTCTGGAGTGTCTAACCCTCCTTGCTTACGGGGGTCCTTGGTAGGGGCCACGAACCTCCCTACTTCCTCCGTAGGGGCTGAAAACCATCCCTATTAATTTTTGGCGGGTGCTAAGGAGCCACCCTGTGAATTTACCTGTACCTGGGGACAGACCTCAGGAAGTTTTATTTTGGTTTAATTTAATTTATTTATTTTTGCGAGGGCAAAATCGCCCAACCTTATTTGTCACCACTTGTAACCTTTTTTTTTAATCAGTGTACAAATAAATGTATATAGGGTAAACTTATTAAGTTGTTTTTATCCAGCTCACTGCGCCCTCTGTTTCATTTTTAATTATGAATAGCGGGATTGTTGTGTGAGAAGCAGGTCCCTAGACCAACTAGGCGACTTCCAGTTTGTGTCGGTGTAAAAACTGGTGGCGTCCAATAGAACCTACCCAGCCTAACTGAGCTGAGGGCTAATTTGCAACGCGCTCTACTACACCTGCTTCCCTCAGAACACCCTGTTGTTCCTGTGTTTTCCTCTAGAGTACCTTTAAGAGTTATTTTAATGTTTTCAAGTTAAGCGGTAAGTACTTGGTCAATGATACTCATCATAGTATCTTTGACGGTTTTAAATCAAACACTTTTTATTGAACAAAGTGCGTCGCAATATATATATATATATATATATATATATATATATATATATATATACAGGGTGTTTCAAAAAACATGTGCCATCGCTCAAGGAGAGATTCCTTCTAAGAAACTAAGGCAAAAGGTTTATATAAACATGGGTCCGCAGATGCTTCGTTTCAAAGATACAGGGTGTTAAATTTTTTAAATTTTTTCAGTTTTTCCAAAATATTTTCAAAATGGCTTCATCAATTTTGATGAAATTTACACTGCGTAAAGTACTTAAATTAAGCACAATTCTGACCATGAAAAGACTTTGACAGGTCCTCCAGGGGCGTACATATGAGAAGACAGTACAATATTTTTCCAATAAAAACATGTATGCCATTGATTTTTTCACATTTTCTTATATCGGTCAAATAGTATGTTAAATTCTTAATAAAACTTATTTCTTCATATTTTTTCAGTTTTCATTTCGTTTAGGAGATAAATGTAATTTTATTAACCGTCTTACTGGTTTAGTTTTCCCAACCATCGGTTTTAACATGTAAAGACCATTTAAAAATTTAACGTCCTGTATCTTTGAAACAAAGCACCTGCGGACCAATGTTCATATAAACTTTTTGCCTTAATTTCTTTCAAAGAATCTTCCTTTCAGCGATGGCACATGTTTTTTGAAGCACCCTGTATATATATATATATATATATATATATATATATATATATATATATATATATATATATATATATATATATATATATATATATATATATATATATATATATATATATATATATATATATATATATATACATCATCCTATCATTTCTGCTACCGCTGCAAACTTGCTGCCGTATATCGGACGCAAGATTAACTTAGGCGTTCTTTTCGAACATGGCTATAAATTTTAAGTCCCACATTGTCGCAATGGCTGGTCCACAGCACCATACTTTACGTAAAGAAATGGTTCTTTGACAGATTCAAGCATAAACTATTGGCGGGGAATAATAGCGGGACGAAATGGAAGTAAAAATGATCGAGAAATAACTGAACACGTATAAATTTTTGTTGTAAAAATATCCGATAGAGGCGCAAAATTATACATGCGTATATTAAAAGTTTTACTGGTCGGTGGATTTTGCTACCAGAAACTTGGCAACGCTAAAGTATGGTAAAATTGTATTTAAATATTAGTTCTATAATTATGAAGTGTGCGTGACGCAGTGAACAGCATTTTCGCTAAGTGGTGTGCTTTTTAACTGTCTTCTCAAGGGGAGGTTATCAATTAATTATTCGGCCCGCATGTGAGATTTTTTATATGTTCACGCATAATTCTTCAACGGACTCACCGATTTTGATGATTTTTTTTGGTTTGTCGGTGAGTTTTTCCGAATGGTCTCGTTTTAAGTTGTTTTTGCTGAAGCTATGTGTTTCTTCTTCTTTAAAAAAATATACAGCATGTCTTCGACATGGAAAAAAATTTATTATTGATTTTACGAAAAAAGTGCCCCCTTATAAAAAGTTCTGCATCGTGAGAAAATAGCATTGCCATTCAAAAATTTGATCTAGTACATACAGGGTGGCTCAAAAATAAAAAAGTCCTGATCCATGTGAAGCTAAGAAGACAAAATCGTTATTTAAAGGTAAACTGTGTGACAGGTCATTTTTTTTGTCAGACTCAGTGTTTGTTTTAATGATTGGTTTATTCACGAACGCCTGTTTTCTTAATTATTTACCTTGATTGAGAGGTTTTATTTTCGTTCTTCCACTATGTGGCCCCCTTCCCTTGCTTTTCAGGCTACCCCCTGGGGGTGTTGATTGCCCTTTTATCTGGTCCAAATCGGCTTAACATGAGCTTGTTCTTCGTTTGAAGCTTGTAGATTTAACATTTTTTTTTCTCTGGTTTGGGCCCTGAATTTTCGCCTGGCTTAAAGTTCACCCTGTGTGTATAGACAAGTTGCCCTTAGTCTAATAAGCTAACATGTTTAAATAATAAATTTTGAAGACCAACCTACCTTTTAGAAATCAGCTGGTTACATTCTCTGACAACATTGGGACACCCTTGATCTGTGGGTTATGATCACATTGCCTTTACTGTCCTGGATTCCTGAATCTAGGGTTCTCTATTAATTAAACTCCAAGATTTCCTTTTCGTTTCCTTTTCCAAGATCTTGTTGAATTTTATAAACATATTTAATAAATTCAGTTATATATTGAAGGTTAAGAAGGTTGTGTGTATGTTTCGCCTGCCGGAGCTGTAAGGCAGGGCAATATCAAGTTTAAGAACGACAATATCTAAGTTCTTTCTTTTCTTTCTTCACCTGTTATTGGCCCTCGTCCATAGGACAGGTTGGCCAGCTCTCCACCCGGTCCGGCGCTTAACCAGAGCCCTAGCTACCCTTAGGGATGGCTTACACGTTACCCAGTTTGGGTGGTAATTCCCTTAGAATCTCCGATTTGTCGGGTATGTACCCTCGGAGATTCCGAATACAAACAATAACAATGATAAAAAATGACAAAACGTCAATGTTTTCGGTTTGGCACAGTTGAGGTTATGGAGTTTCCCGCCTCTGGTAGAGTCTATTGCGCATGACCTTTTCTTTAAGCCACACTTCCGCCCTACGCTCCTCCCACAACAAGACATGGCCGTCACATGTCCACCTTGTGTGGATGAAAAAACGCAGCACGAACAGGGATTTTAGGCCTCATCGCTCACCCCCCTTGGATTTGGTAAAGACTCCCCTCAACAGGCCGTGGAGCTTCCCTTCGTATTCCGTCACAAAACACTCTACTCACCGCTTCTAGGCGATCTAACCCGAAATCTAACTATGTAGTCGACCGAGAGATGTTAACGCAACGGAAGCCAAAGGCAAACTCCAATATCTAAGTTCGGGCCGCGAGGTCGATTCACGCAGCGCTTTCGAGAGCCGTCGATTTGTGAACACAGCGGCTGCAGTGGCATTTTCTCGTGGGTGGGCCGCTTACTTGGCGTTTTGTAGTTAAGGCCACAGGTTTGTGACGGAAGATTTCTCTGGGTTTGCCAGTGCAGTACGGAAATCGAAGGACTCCATTTTGATATGTGTCTGTGGTGGGAGGAAGTCTCATATGATTCTTCCGACACGAGGCATAGGCCGGTCACTTCCACTCTACCCTTCGAAGCAATTGTTCCATGGTCCCTATCTTAAAGTTTCAGTTTTGAAATTCTAGTTTTTTTTTTGGATTAAAAAGTCAGGGACCGTGTTTAAATTCTTGAAGAATTTGTTTCTGCAAGACGCAGGATATTTTTGGGCGACTTCGTTCGAGGATAGCCACGAACATCGGCAACAGTTTGGAGGTCCAAACCCTGTTGTAACCTTTGCTGTGTGGTGCCCTTTTGCTGCCTGTAGAATTTGAAAGTTCAATCCCTCTTTATCGTTGAAGAGGGTCTTTGGTAGGGGCCACGAACCTCCCTACTTCTTCCATAGGGGCTACAAAACCTCCCTCTTAATTGTTTTGGTAGAGGATACGAACCATCCCTACTTCTACCGTCAGTGGGTGCTAAGGGGTCACCCCAGGATTTTTTGTACATGAGGATAGTCTTCCTCACGAAGATTTAAGTGATTTTATTTAATTTGCGGGGCAAAATCGCCCAATTTTTTTTGATTTTGTGTATAAACACTATTTTGCGGGGACAAAATTTCCAATTTATTTGTGTAAACACCTGTAACACCTTTTTTTTATTGTGTAAATATATGTACAGTGGTAAATGTATTCCGTTTTTCTTTTATCCAGCTCACTGCGCCCTGTGTTTTAATTTTCATTATGAATAGCGGGATCGTTGTGTGAGAAGCAGGTCCCTAGACCAACTAGGCGACTTCCAGTTTGCGTCGGTGTGAAAACTGGTGGCGTCCAATAGAACCTACCCAGCCTAACTGAGCTGAGGGCTAATTTGCAACGCGCTCTACTACACCTGCTTCCCTCAGAACACCCTGCTGTTCCTGTGTTTTTCTCTAGAGTACCTTTAAGAGTTATTTTAATGTTTTCAAGTTAAGCGGTAAGTACTTGGTCAATGATACTCATCATAGTATCTTTGACGGTTTTTTTTATCAAACACTTTTTATTGAACAAAGTGCGTCGCAACTGCCACTGCAAATGTACAACTGAACAATGTTTTTTCTTCATTAAAAAAATATACAGCACGTCTCCGCAATGGAAAAATTTTTAGTATTGATTTTACGAAAAAAGTGTCTGTTTATAAAAAGTTCTGCATCGTAAAAAAATAGCATTGCCATTCAAAAATTTGATCGATACTTACAGGGTGGCTCAAAAATTAAATAGTCATAATCCAAGTGAAGCTAAAAAGACAAAATCGATATTTAAAGGAAAACTGCCACTGCAAATGTACAATTTAATAATATTTTTTTTTTCGTTAAAAAATATACAGCATGTCTTCGAAATGGAAAAAAATATTATTGATTTTACGAAAGAAGTGTCTGTTTATAAAAAGTTCTGCATCGTATGAAAACAGCATTGCCATTCAAAAATTTGATATAGTATGTACAGGGTGGCTCAAAATGAAATAGTCATAATCCACGTGAAGCTAAAAAGACAAAATCGTTATTTAAAGGAAAACTACCACTGCATTCAATTCAATAATATGTGTTTTTCTCATTATAAAAATATACAGCATGTCTTCGAAATGGAAAAAAAAATATTATTGATTTTACGAAAAAGTGTCTCTTTATAAAAAGTTCTGCATCGTGAGAAAATAGCATTGCGATTCAAAAATATGATCTTGTATAAACAGGGTGGCTCAAAAATAAAAAGTCCTAATCCATGTGAAGCTAAGAAGACAAAATCGTTATTTAAAGGTAAACTGCCACTGCAAATGTACAATTCAATAATATGTTGTTTTCATTAAAAAAATATACAGCGTGTCTTCGAAATGGAAAATTTTTATTATTGAATTTTCGAAAAAAGTGTCTGATTATAAAAAGTTCTGCATCGTAAAAAAATAGCATTGCCATTCAAAAATTTGATCTAGTACGTACAGGGTGGCTCAAAAATGAAACAGTCATAATCCAAGTGAAGCTAAAAAGACAAAATCGTGATTTAGAGGAAAACTGCCACTGTAAATGTACAATTCAATAATATTTTTTTTTCATTAAAAAATATACAGCATGTCTTCGAAATGGAAAAAATGTATTATTGATTTTACGAATAAAGTATCTGTTCATAAAAAGTTCTGCATCGTAAAAAACTAGCATTACCATTCAAAAATTTGATCTAGTACGTACAGGGTGGCTCAAAAATGAAATTGTCATAATCCAAGTAAAGCTAATAAGACAAACTCGTTATTTAAAGGAAAACTGCCACTGCAAATGTACAATTCAATATGTTTTTTTTTTCATTAAAAAAATGTACAGCATGTCTTCCGCATCGTGAGAAAATAGCATTGCTATTCAAAAATTTGATCTTGTACATACAGGGTGGCTCAAAAATAAAAAAAGTCCTAATCTACGTGAAGCTAAGGAGACAAAATCGTTATTTGAAGGTAAACTGCCACTGCAAATGTACAATTCGATATGTTTCCTTCATTAAAAATATTTACAACATGTCTTCGAAATGGAAAAATTTTTATTATGGATTTTACGAAAAGTGTGCCTTTATAAAAAGTTCTTCACCGTGAGAAAATAGCATTGCTATTCAAAATTTTGATCTTGTACATACAGGGTGGCTCAAAAATGAAAAAGTCATAATCCACGTGAAACTATTTAGTTTTAAAAAAATAATAAAGGGGAGGAGGTGAGAGGGGATAAAACCGGAGCGACTGAGAATTTTTTTAAAATGTTGACTAATATGTCATTTTCGGGGTAATTGAGGTCAGAAATTTTTTTTTTCTAGCAGATGTTAAAAAATTACCATAGGGAGGAGGGGGGCGAATAAAAAGGGGCGGCTGGGAATTTGTCCAAAAATGTTAACTACTGGGCCATTTTCGGGATTACTGAGGTCAGAAAATCTGATTTTGTGTAACAGATACTAAAAAAAATTTACGGAGAAGGGAGGAGAGAGGGGATAAAAGGGCGGCTGAGAATTTCTCCAAAAATGTTAGCTTATTATTTTCAGCGCTATTGAGGTCAGAAAATCTAATTTTGTTGGAACTGATTTTTAAAAAATTAACGGGAGGGGGGAGATATAAAGGAGCAACTGGGAATTTACCTAAAAATGTTAAGTAATTTCTAGGCTGCCCACTTGAATGCCACACCAGTGGCGACTTTGGAAAAAATATGCGTCCGGTGAGCGGGCGTCCTTAAAAAAAATACGCACCTAGGGAGCGAAAGACCTTAGGAAAAACACGCGTCGGGGGAGCGAAAGACCTTAGGAAAAACACGCGTCGGGGGAGCGAACGACCTTGAAGGAAATTAGCTTCTTTAAAACGGACGACCTTAGAAAAATACGCGTCTGGGGAGCGGACGACCTTGAGGAAAATAGGCATCTAGGGAAGCGGACGGTCTTGTAAAAATACGCGTCTGGGGAGCGGGCGATCTTGAGAAAAATACGCACCTGGGAAGTGGACGACCTTGATGAAAAGTCGCGTTTGAGGACCCTGGGGAATAGACGCGTCTGGGGAGCAAACGATCTTGGAAAAAAGTACGCGCATGGGGAGCGGACGACCTTGGGAAACGCGTCTGGAGAGCGGACGCCCTTAAGGAAAATACGCATCTAGGGAGCGGACGACCATGGAAAGAATTACGCGTTTGGGAACCGGAGGACCTTAGAGAAATGCGCGCCTGGGAAACTGACGACCTTGGGAAAATACGCGTCTCGGGAGCGGACGCCCTTTAAGAAAATACGCATATAGGCTCCGGACGACCTTGGAAAAAGTACGCGTCTGGGGAACGGACGACTTTGGGGAAAAGGAGCTGGTGGGAATTTCTTCAAAAATGTTAACTAATATGATATTTTCGAGGTTATTGAGGTCAGAAAATCTAATTTGGTGTGATGGATGTTAAGAATAACATCGGGGGTGGGGTGATATTAGGGCGCAACTGGGAACTTCTCCAAAAATGTTAGCTAATCTGTTATTTACGGGGATATTTAGGTCAGAAATCTAATTTTGTCGAAACCTATATTTAAAAAATTAACGGCGGGGGGGATAAAAAGGAGCGACTTGAAAAAATGTTAACTAATTTGTCATTTTCGGGGTTGTTAAGGTAAAAAAATGTACTTTGGTCTAACATATTTAAAAATATATAACGAGGGAGAATAAAAACAGGTGACTGATCATTTTTCAAAAAAAAGTTATCTGATATATCATTTTCAAGGTTATTGAGGTCAGCAAATCTAATTTTGTTTAACGAATGTAAACAAAATTAACGGCGGGGCAGAGGGAATAAAAAGGCGCGGGGTTTGGAATTTCTCCAAAAATGTTAACTAATTTTGGGGATTACTGAGAACGGAAAATCTAATTTTGTTGAAACTTATTTTTTTAAAATTAACGGCGGGGGGGGGGGGGGATAAAAAGGAGCGAATGGCAATTTCCCCAAAAATGTTAACTAATATGTCAATTGAGGTCAGAATATCTAATTTTGTCTAACGAATGTGAAGAAAATGAACGGCACGGAACGGAATAGTTCATAAGTTTTTAACGACGACTTATTAACAATGACAGGAAAAAAAAAACTGTCAAAACATACCTGATCAACTAGAAGATCCTAATTTAAACTAGTACTAAATCTTAAACCTTCTTAGTGTATCTGAGCGTTAATGTTTAAACACGTGTTTTTTTTTCAGTTTTTAATAAATCAACCCCTAAGGGGGTATTACAATGGGGATTTAAAGTTTGTAATGGAGTAAAATTGTTATACCGTGGAAGAAGTTGCGGGCGAAAGCTAGTTATTAAATAAAACAGCGATGCCGGCATATCTTATTTTAATAGGTATTCTACAATTGCTGCAATACAAAATTACCGTTAAAGTGTCAAAAACCAATGGTGTTGTAAGTGGTGCGTAAAGTAGAAATAGAACAGTTTTACTGTACAGGGTGTAAGTTAGGAACAATGAAATTTTATTTCCTATTAGATACAACAGCCGCGAAAAATTTTCTTTTCTTGTTGGAGCTTTAAAAGTTTTAGTACTTTTAATTTTAAGGCTTTTTTATTACAAAAAAATAAACTATACCATTTTATATTTGTTGTTAAAATATAACAATTAATCGATTTGGGATATAGTTTGTACTAGCCCATTTTAAAGGTATAATATCAAGAAATAATCGCACTTTCTTATGGCAATTACCACTTCATTATAAATGGAGGTTATTAATTTTAATTTGACATTTCTACACATCCTAAATTTATCTTTGCACGGAATATTTTTGCATCTTTAAAAATCATTTCTAATTTTAGTAATTTCAACTTTTTACTTCTCTCGCTAGAAAAAAATCACTTCCAGAGATTTTTTCAGATCTTTACGTGTTGGGGTCCCTATATCAGATGGTCTCCCATTTCCGTCGGTTTGTCTGTCCGTCTGTCTGTCGGATTGTCTGTTGGAGCGAACGCTTAAAACTGCTTGACCAAAAAGAAAAGGAAACATTTTGCTTATGGACTACTTTTCAACCAGCCTTGGAACAGGCTGTATTTCCGGTGAAATATATACAGAGCACCTTCAAAATTAGTTTATATTTTTTGTTGCTCAAACTCGAAAACGATTTATGTTACAGAAACTGTATATTGTACATATAGCTGACGCTTTACCGCTGATATAAATTGCAAAACTTTTTGAAGATTCAGTTTATCAAAATGATTAAGTTTTATAGACGTTTTAGATACGTTTCCTGTGTAACATTTTCACCTATTTCGATTGATGCGGTTTTTCGAAAAAATAAAAACTTAAAAAGGTATTTAACAAAAACTACATTTTGGAATTTTATTTGTTAAATAAAAAAACTAGCTCGGCAGTTACTGTGGTCGACATTTTACATTATCTTTTTAGTGTATTAAAAAGGTTTATTTCGGTTAGTAAATTTAACTGTAAACTATTATTTAAATCGCTCTTTTCTTTATAAGTTGGCGAGAAAAATTAAAAATAAACTAACAGTATAAAATTTGATTGTCTTTTTTAACACTTGCCAATTTAAACCCTTAATTATATAAACCTGAGCACTGAGCAATAAGCAAGACCTTAATTGCCAAATTATACCTGTCTTATCAATAGTGAATCCAGCCAAAAAGCATTAAGAAGAATCTTGCTTGTGTCTGTCGACATTAAATATATCTGTTTTAATTTTATTAGGTGAATAATTTTTGTTGGACGCCCTGTCATATTTTGAACTTATCTTGTGACTTAACCCAAATAAAATAAACGAAAGTTATAACAAAAATAGGTTTTTATTATAATTCGCAATCTAATTTCCAGGTTCCAGCAAAACAACTCAAAATAAACTTAAATCATGGCATGAGATAAGGAGAATCTATGGCTAAAAACTCCTTTTTATAGCGATCTCATATGTAAAGAATGCGGAGAACTCTTGGTAAAAATAAGCGCCATTCTGTGATAGCAATGTGTACATGTCAGTGCCATGTCAGTAAATTAAAATAAAAATTGTCAGCCTTGATCTGCCACCTTATATTATCACTTTTACCAAAAGGAGCGCAAATGTCTGACACCATTACTCTTATGAATAATTGAAATTTGTCGACGGCTAAGCATTCCTAATTTCACATAAAAATAAATTAAAAATAATATTATTTTATATAAGCATGGAAAATACTTACAATATTGTTATTCATATTACTATTGTTATCAATCTTTTTATTCTTCAACAAATTTTCTACTCTCTCTACTATGTAGGTATGTGAAAAGAGCCGTATGGCGACTTAAACGTCATCATATGATATTCAAAGTAACACCTTCCGGCGTAATTTGCTAGGAAACCGACTTTACGATTTTGTGAGTTTTACTTTGTGAGTTTGTAACCGACTTTAGCTTTGCACCTAGGTATGGCGCTGGTAGCATAAATGATAGTGCGACAGGTACATCAGATAGGTGGAACATGCATACGTGCGGTAAAAAGTGCCGTACTTTCGTGTCGGATGGTAGTTTCCACTGAGGTACATATTTAACCCAGAATCGCCGCCAAGTTGCTTTTTTAAGCACGTGAAAGGGTATATTGCAAGCACTTAACATTAGGATGAGATCAAACACAAAGTGGGCATTGGGAATTTCATTTTGTCGCTTGCGGATGTGCTGAGCGGTTCGGACGTGTTGTTTACAAGCGTACAAAGTCCCCACCACAAGTCGCTTATCGCATAAAACGCACTTCACGGCACTTCCATCATATCGTAAATCAGAAAAATTCGCTAGGGTTGTCCGAATACGCACACAAAAGTTTGAAGCTCTACGAGACATGTTTTACAGATCGGTCGGCGCTACCACTGCGGGACCTAGTGGCATGTCTGGGGACTGCAACATATACAACTTCAACGCTATCGTGCTCTGTACTCGCCGCGGTAAACCGATACTGTTTCTTTGCTTGCATTCGGCTTTTTCCTATTTTATGGGATTTTGGGGCCTTTATAGCGTACTTATACCTTAAACCAAGAGACCTAAGATAGGAATTTACTGTTGTAAAAAAAGGAGAATCCTTTGCGCGACCCACAGTACCTAGAGTTCCCCTACCAAATTACGTCGTTATTGACGCATTAGTAAACAACCTCCGGTTGAATGCATGGATCTATCCCTCTTATTCTTTTCACACATAAACAACGAAAATGGAACTACGCTTGCTCCTCTCAGATCAGAACGGGAAGCACCGTAGCAACCAGCTGTATGACACGAGGCTTGGCGCTGTTTTGCCGGTTTGCTCACTTTGTCCTTTTAAGTCAGAGGAAACCGCCCAGCCGCAGACATGACAGTGCGAACTTATGTTATAATTTTGAATGCAAATTACAAAGCCGTATGATTAACGAAACGCTCTATAGTTTTTAAACTGAGTGACAGCTATTTTCAGGGGTCTTACGAATTTCACACTATTTGTTATCAAAGTGTAAGAGCATTCTTGGCAACAAAGTGTCCCGCCACTGCATGGACAAAATTTCGCCGAGCTCTAGTCATAACTTCAACAACAGATTTATCTGATATACAAGTTTACACGGTTTTGGACCCAAGCAGCTTGTGGCGACATTTTTCATTTTCCCTTGTTGGTGTTTTTTTTTTCGCTCACAGCACCGGCAGCTCTTCGTCTGGTGAGCGTCGTGGATTAAACAGAATTAAGGATGGGCAAACAAAAATTGGATAAGCACTGATCGTATTTACATGACATGTTTATTTTACATTATTTACATTTTTATGTGCAACACATTTTTGGATTTGTTTATTAAATATCTTATTTAATGTTATTTAAGATGAAAGAAAATATTAAGTTTATCAAGATATCAATTTTTAGGAGTGAAGTTAAGAAAAAATGTTAAATTTAAAAACACTATTTAGAACTCTATCGCTTGATAACTAGGTAATATTTGTTTTATAGTTATTTCCCCATAGTCGACTATAGTTCACAATACGTATTTTCGTCGTTAATTACCTTTTCTCTTTGAGATAATTAAATGAAAGATATGAAATAAATTATGTAAGAGTTTATGTTAACTTAAAAAGCGGGTAGATTCTCTTTGAAACCCCTCTTCTTTAAATTAATTCAAACTAAAAAAAAATAAGAAATTTTGCATAGGACTAAAACTTTGGTTGAATTCATACATCATGACCTTCAAACCATATGACTACTACTTAAAAAAAAATTTAAAATAATATTTATTAATAAATTAAATTCTGGCCTTATTGTATCCGTGATACATCCTTGAAGACATGCTAGACGAAATGGTGAAGACTATAGTTGGGCGGGATCCAACTGGGTATCAATTCAATTATGGATCCGTGGAATGTGAGTAGGAAATACCAATCCAAAATCATAAAAAATACTATAGAAGTTCGTTACTGTCGTCTCGAGTTGGAGACCCAACCTTGGACCCTAAAATGTCCAAAAGAAATTCGACAGTTAGCAACAACTCCTATCTAACTCTTCACAATAAGAGATTTAGCAAAGAAGAATTCACTCACCTTATAAAAAAGGGTTCCATAACCAAAAAAAATTGAAGGAATGATTCCGGCGCGCCAGGATAATCTGGAGGTATTCCAGGGCTGCTTAAAACTTGTTACCAACTATCCACGGCCGTCATGAACACCTGCTGCTTAGAAGAGATGCACCACAAATCGCCCATCTGGACTTAGGGAAACTAAAATTCCATTTTCTTCAGTACAGCCTAACAAACCTCGCGCTAACTTGGTGTTCAAACCGGAATGCCTGTTGGAAAAACCAACTCCACACTCCTACGCCGGAACAACCTTCTTCGAATTTGATTGGTCGATGATTCGCGGCAAAATTGGACTACCACAGTTTTAAGGAAAAATCAGCAAGAAATATGGCATCACTGCATCTAGGAGTCAAACAAACGGATCAAGTATATCGGGTCGCAGCATTAAGAGACCGGTAGCTATGGTGGCCGCCAGCTTCACTAAGTGGAGACGGTTTGGGAAATGTGTTGTTTTTGAGCCCCACGTGATTAGATTTCGCACCATGCCCGTAATTGGGATATTCAATAGAACTAAGCCAATAATCACGAGAAGGCCCTATTCTGGCTGCAATCAGGATAATTACCACTATTCTTAATCTAATTAAATTTTATTAAAACTCTTGAAATTTTCAAGATATAAAAATTAGGCAACTCAAAATATACATTCTAGTCAAAAGAGCACAAGACGAGTCTGTCTCTCGCGTCTGTAATATACTACCCAACAAAATTAAATTTAACTCGCTTCAAGTAAATTTGAATGCTGCACCATCCTTTTCCTTTAAAAAAATATTTGTCTAAATATTTTTTTTTCATATAGAACTTATTTATATTAAGACAATCGAATATATTACATTTATAAGATCCTGATTGAGACTGATTAGGTTGGCATCTCCGCGTACCAAGCGGCTTAAAGAGCGACAGAAAAAGGTAAGTCAAATTCGGAAAAGTTATAATCGGAATAAGGACCCCTAACAGTTCAATACTGCAGGAAATACTAAAAATAACTTTTGGAATATTCATGCTAGAATATCTACAAAGAAATCACTATTTACAAACAATGTGATCACATTTAGATAATGTCGTTGCAACATTGCGGATTAATCGACAAAAATCACTTTCTCCCAAAAAAAAAAAGAATAGGTACCATTGCGCCCAAAAAAAACTAGGACAACAAAATTGTAATAGTGGGACAGCTGAGTTGTAGCTCCCGGACTTTAAGGAGGAACTCTGAAGGTGTAAATATTAACACCTTATCTTGTACAAAGTAACCTTGGTTACAAGATTGTTACCTTTTGTACTTTGTGATACGAGGTGAAATCAAAAGTATGTTTTTATTTTGTCCGAATTTTATGGTTGATCTAGATAAAACAGATATAGATATTACGAACCCGAAAGTCATAATTTTGGATTATATTTGTCTTTTCAATTAATCAAAACAACATATTTTAAGCGTATATTAAACATGAATGAAAAATCAAAAAGGAATCAAACCTTAAAAATTAAATGAAAATCAATAGGTAAAAATATTAAATCTTTTCTAAATCTAAAAAAATCTGAATTAAAACACATTTTACATGTTTTTTAATATTTGGTCATTGCTGCACCATTTCTGGCGATAACATCTTGCACCCTTCGCGGCATACTTAAACTTCTCGTAGTATTTACGCTGATTTCATCCCAAGCTTGGTTTATTCTTTAGCGGAGTTCATATTGATTTTTTGACTAGAAATTATGCTTATTTATAGCCTTTATCATTAAACCCCAAACGTTTTCGATCGGGTTGAGATCGGGGCTCCTCGAAGGCCATGGTAAAACACGAATATTATTTTCCTCAATGAAATTTTAAGTAAAACGGGCTTTGTGTATCGGAGCATTATCGTGCTGAAATATATAATCTTGATCACAGACTGCGCCAACCGAGGGTATCATTACTTGGTGGAGAATATCGCAGTATAGCGCTGCAGTAAGTCTCACCTCCACGATCGGACAAGCTCCTGGACCCCTAGCACTAATCCAAGCCCAAACGTTTACTGAGAAACGTCCACTTCTATTAATTTTGTGAGTATATCATATCGCGCACCAGATGGCCTATAAACACGGAATCTCCCATTATTACAGGACTGAAATGTTTTTTCGTCTGAAAATACCACTGTTTCCCACAAATTATTTTGGTTGAGGTATTCATGGGCAAAATCTAACCTGATTTGTTTCTGTCTGTTAAAAATATTTTATTAGCGGCACATCGATTCCTTATATCAGAATTGCGAATTCTCCTACGAGTCGTATTACCTGACCCTGGGAAATTGGTCTCTTCTTTGGCCTTTATGGCGGTTTCAAGGGGGTGATCTCTTAAAAAATCAACTAATTCTCTATCTTGATCTTGCGTCGAAAGTCTGAGGAGACCAGAACCTGCTTTTGTAATAATAGCTCCATGCTCTGCAATTTTTTGCTTTGCCAAGAGCACGGTATTTTTGTCGACTTCTACTTCATCTTCTATGTTTCTTATATTGACACCGTCTCTCAATCGACTGTAGATAATTGATTTTTGCTGGGGGTTAACTGAGGCATATTTAGGAAGTAAATGTAAAGTCAATTATTTAAATAAATCAAACTGACAACTGTCACATGATACCAGTATAAGGTTCAACCTAAGGTATGTAATACGTAATAGTCTAGGAGATCACAGTAAATTTCAGCAAATTTTGTTGTCCTAGTTTTTTTTGGGCGCAATGGTACCTACAACAAAACCAGACTAACTTTCTGAGGAAAATTACTCTTACTACACAAAACTCAGTAAACGATCCTGAGCAAACAAGCCTTGATCAAATATGCCTGATCAAAGAGCCTGAATATACCCGCTTGAGCATACTCGGGTATTGACCTAAATTTGTGAGTTGCCTCACCAGGTAATGCCCAATACAAGGTTAACCTTAATTTATCATCCAAAGCCTAAAATATATGCATACGTATGCTATACTGTGTTAGCGTACACAGAAAATTAAACTACATTTCTCGAGAAAACAACAAAATTTCTATCCAATCGAGACGTCAGAATTAGAACCAAAGTAGGGTTTCATATCTTGAACGTGCCAAATTGCCAGCAAATGAACTATCAATATTTTGTAAAGTATACACCAATCAGGATTCTTTCTTAACTACTTTACAAAGAATATATTTTGGTGCTAACTTAGCTGCAAAACCGGATACTACATCCGACAAAACTTTGTTTCTTCGCCACACTCTTTCACCGACTTTAAAAGATACATCTCCCCTACGCAAGTCATAGTGTGACTTGTAACGTTGATGAGCAAGACTTATTTTTTTCTGAACATCTTCAAAAATTCGTTTAAGTCCAGAAGTATCTTTGAGAAAGTTATCACGATTACCCGGATGAAGTTCAATTTTTTTCGTATCTTTTATCTCACCGTAATGTAATAGTCACCAGACACGGGAATATACCTTCCAAAATTTATTAACGACGGAGAAAGAAGGTGGACCTCATGTTTAGCAGTATTGATAGCTAACTGTATCTTCGATAGCTCCTCATCCCAGTCCCTATGTTCTTTTATGTAACTCCGTATCGCAGTCCCAAAAGTTTTATTCGTCCTCTCCACGAAGTTACACTGGGCTGAACATCGAGGAGTAAACCAGATTTTGACAATATAAATCAGTCAATTTTTTAAAGGTTTTACCAGCAAACTGAGTGCCGTTGTCACAAATAATTAATTATGGTACACCATATACCAAAAATACTGAATTTGCAAGGAATTTTACTATATTTACGGCCATTGCCGATTTCATCGGGCATAAGGGAGAATACTTTGAGAACCAACAAGTAACTACTAACAAATAACAATTTTTCTTTTTAGTACGAGGCATCGGCAACATTAAATCAACTGCTAAGACCTGAAATGGGTACTGTACTGGTTTCTGAACACCCATTTTTCCGAAAGGTTGAGAGTTTGATATATTTTATTTTATCTAAGACATCACACGTAGACTTCAAGCCTAAGTACTAACGTACCGTGGCTGTCTGAAGAGAAGGGAAATGTAGTCTACTGACACGGGATTTGAAGGATTGGAGGTTGGGACGGGAAGGGAAAACATCTGCAGGCAATTTGTTCCATAATCTGGAGACCCGAGGTATGAATGAGCGAGAGAAGTGGTCTGTTCTGGGCTTTTGTAGCTAGACAGTCAAGGGATGCATACGTGACGCGCCTCTTGTTGTTCTGTTAGGGACGTTCATAGGGGGAATAGTACCGGCTAGCTCTTCAGAGCAAAATCCGTGGAAGTAGCGGTAGAAAAGGGATAAATCCCCTACAGCGCGGCGATGAGCGAGAGAAGGGAGTTTTCTCGTGAGGGTTGGGTCATTGATAAGTCGAATGGTTCTCTTTTGGATAGAATCAAGGATCTTAAGTGTCGAAGGTGATGCCGCTCCCCAGACGTGGAAGCAGTACTCTAGGTTAGGTCTTATTTGGGAAACATAGATAGTGTATAAGTTGGAAGGGGAGAAGTATTTTCGGGCTCGAAAGAGAAAACCAAGCTTTTTAGCTGCCGATGCGGCTACTGAAGTGATGTGTTTGTGCCAGCTGAGATCATGTTCGAAAGCGACGCCAACGAGATCGAATGTTTCGTTGTTTTGTAGGGCTTGGCCATTCATGTGGATGGGGTTTGCCGGATTTTTTGCGTGAGAGGGAGCAAGACTGGGTTTTGGAGGCGTCGAACTGAACAAGGTTCTTGGCACCCCAGTCTAAGATTAATTGAAGATCTTGGGAAAGAGATAGGTACATAGATCTGCGTCTATTATCCAACTCCTGATTCGAAACTTGTCAGGAAAAATTAATATTGGAGTGAATAGTACTACCATCAGCATAACTGTGGATGGGATTGGTAGTTGAAGAGAGTAGGTCATTAATGTGAAGAAAAAATAGGGTTGGTGCCAGGACTGAACCTTGGGGGACACCAGCATTGATAGGATGGAAGTTAGATGAGTGACCGTCAACCACAACAGATATGCGCCGATTAGAGGGGAAGCTGCCGATCCAGGTACATAGTTTTGTAGGAAGACCGTAAGAAGGTAGTTTGTTGAGGAGTGCGGCATGCCATACTTGGTCAAAGGCCTTGGAAATATCGAGAGCAACAATCTGAGATTCGTCATGAAATTCAAGAGACTTGTTCCAGTTATGTGTGACAAAGCTAAGGAGATCAGCTGTGGATCTTTGGTGACGAAATCCGTACTGTCTGTCATGGATGATTTTGTGTTTTTCTAGATATTTTAGAATTTGCAAGTTGACTACTTTCTCCATAACTTTGCTGACAACGGAGAGAAGAGAGATAGGTCTATAATTGGATGGAAGGGACTTGGAACCTTTCGTCGGGACAGGCTGCACACAAGCAGTCTTCCAGCTACCTGGGAAGATACCCTTGTCATAAGAGATCTGGAAAAGACGAGTTAAGATGGGTGCAAGTTCTGGAGCGCATTTTTTTAGAACAATTGCTGGTATGCCATCCAGACCAGAGGACTTTTTGGTGTCAAGGGATAGAAGAGTTTTTTGAACTTGTTTGACCTTAAGTATTATATCGGGCATTTTGTGGGGTACAGACTTAGCGGTTGGAAGAGCAAAATTGGGGGGAGGCATCAGGGTGGAATTGGCAGCGAATGGTTTGGCGAATAGTTCTGCTTTCCCTTTAGAGGTGGAGATAATTTCGTTGTCAGAGGTCAGGGGAGGAAAAGTGCTTCTACAGAAGTTCTGACTAATGTTTTTGGCAAGTGACCAGAAAGATTTGCCGCCGTTGGGACAGGAAAGCACTTTATCTTTTATGCGGTTGTTAAAAGCATTTTTGGACTCTAAGATAGTTTGGTTGTATTGATTTCTCGCCTCGGTGAAACTTTGACGATTTTCGGGTGTAGGATTTTGAAGATACCTTTTGTGAGCCTGGGTTTTTTTGAGCCTGGCGTTGTCACAGGCCTTGGAGAACCATGGCTGTTGATGGTGGAGTTTAGGTTTCTTGCGGTTATGTGGAATGAAACCTTCAATACCTGCTTGAATAATGTCTGTGATATGAGAGCAAATTTCGGAGGGATCGGGAGTAGAAAAACAGACAGGGTTCCAAGGGAAAGCAGAGAAGAAGTTTCGAAGACCATCCCAGTCGGCAGAATTGTAGTGCCAGATCGTGCGTCCTGGCATGATTTCAGCAAACTCGGGATGTATGGGACATTGGTATTGGGGATTTTCTGAGACTGACAAACTTTACATGACCTAACGTACTTTAAGATATCACTTCTCATTTTAGGCAAATAGCCGGTGTTTCCTGAACTCTAGCTAGTGTTTTAAAAAAACCAAAATGTGCACTAACAGGAGGATCATGACAAGAACTGATAATCGACTTAAGAGCTTCTTTGGGGACTACTGCTTTCCATTCCCTAATATTACTGCTAATGGGCAGGTTGGAAGGGGTATATTTAAACAATCGATTATTTTCTACCTTAAATTGAGGGTAAAAGTCTGATTCTTTCAAAACCTTATTTACCAAATTCAAATACCAAGGATCAATCATTTCCCCTGGAAGATTTATTGAAGATATCTGTATAGACTCTCCTTGTTTCTGTTGTGATGGAATTCTAGAAAGTGCACCAGGCACTGCATTTGCCTTTGAGTTCCCCTTTCTATGCATCAAGTCGAAACTATATTGTCTCAATTTAACAGACCATCTTGCCAATCGTCCTGAAGGGTCTTTGAGATTGTTGAGCCACAGTAAACTATAATGATCGGTTATCACCCTGAACTTAGTACTTTCGACATACATCCGAAACTTTTCCAAAGAAAACATCAAAGCCAAAAGCTCACGTTCCGTGACCGTATAGTTACGTTCTGCCCTCGACAATGTTCGAGAACAATACGTTATGACTCTTTCCTCTCCTTGCACCTCTTGTGTAAGTACACCACCTACTCCTACGTTACTGGCATCACACTGAATTGTGAAGATTTCGATAAAATCGGGAGAGCGCAAAATCGGCGCCGACACTAAAGCATTTTTAATGTCAATAAAAGCCTTTTCTGCTTCCGAATTCCAGGAAATTGGTTGCTTCTTTTTCTTGCCCTTAAGAAGATCGTTTATGGGAGCTACCAAAGAAGAACATTTTTTAATAAATCGCCTGTACCCACTACAAAGACCAATGAACCTTTTTATTTCGGTTGCGTTGGTTGGACGTGGATAATTTACCATAGTATCTATTTTACTCGGGTCTGTACGGATACCTTGTTTCCCATCTATTATATATCCTAAGTATTTAAGATTTGTCTTGAAGAAATTGCACTTCTCCAGATTTATGGTCAAATTAGCGTCTTCTAGAATGTTCTTGACTTCACCCAAAAGACGTATATGGTCTTCGAAAGCCGAAGAGACAATTATGATGTCGTCCAAGTATGTGAAAATATTGGGTTCACATTTAGGCCCAAACAGAGCATCAACCAGCCGCTGCTGCGTTTGTTGTGCACTGTTAAAAAGCCCAAACGGGACCAGACGAAATTGAAACAATCCTCGAGAAGGCACAGTAAAGGCTGTCTTCTCACGAGACCTTGGATCCAATGGAATCTGCCAAAAAGCTCGACGAAGATCAATACTAGATATATATCTAGCACCTTCTAACGAACTTAATATCCTATCAACCCTAGGTAAAGGATAGCTGTCGTGCTTAGTAACCTCATTAAGTCTCCTAGCGTCATAGCACAACCTAAACTCACCATTTGATTTCTTAACCAATAACACCGGACTATTCCAAGGACTATGTGATGGTTCAACCACACCAAGTTTTAATATTTCATCAAGCTCTGAATTTAAGATTCCTAACATATAAGGACTCATTAAATATTGCCTTTGTTTAAGAGGTTTGGCTTCTCCCGTATCAATAGTCATCGAAATTTTATTTGTAAGACCTAATCTATCTTTGCTACTCAATTCTTGAAAAGTATCAATTACGCGTTGAGCTTCTACTCTCTGCTGATCAGTCAAATCATCAAGAGAGTAAAGACCCAACGGCCTATGGAAACCGAATCATTAACCGCGTCGAAATATTCTTCGGATAACTCACCTTGCATGTGCCAAGAATTGTTTTTAAAATCTAATTTAATTTGAAACCTTTGACAAAAATCACTTGAGGGTACGACAAAAGCCGGTATTACTTGAACGTTGTTGTCTATAATAAGTGGCAAATTATCGTAACCTTTCACTATTTGTTCAGCACCATCCGCATTGTGAACCCCCGATACCTGTGATTTAATAATTTTCAAATTTAAACTCTTCATAAGCGCCAAGCCATTTTTTCCAACTACCGAAACATTTGCACCGCTATCCAACAATGCAATAATATCTTGATCATATAACTTTACCGAAATGTAAGATCTATGGTCATTATTCTTATGAACAAACACTGGAGAAATATTTTTGTCAAAATTGTTAAAGTTTTGTGAGTTATTTCGCTTTATAAGGTCTGAATGGGAAACGCTGGCGTTTGAGTTTTGAGGCCGCCGTACGCCAACTACACGTGCCTCTGCTATTCGTTTTTCTAACACAGTTTACAATTTTTAACCGTAACATCAGGAGATCCACACCTGTAACAAAATTTCTTGCTAATTTTGGACTTGCAGTCTCTAAAAGTATGATTAGGAACACCGCAGTTCCAACAAATGAATTTAGTTTCCTGGTTTTGCTGATTCGCGTTGTTCTTCCCATCGTAACTCGTATTACTTATAGTCGTGCTATTTTTTCTAAAGTTAGAATTCCGTCGGTTGGAAAATAATTGGTCTTACTACTACCGGATGTAAACGTTTTATTTCTTGAGAAGGCTCGGTCGACATTCATAGGGTTATCCACTTCCTGTTCATCCAAACTAGATACGTTACGCAAAGAAGATGATGAACTTGAGGACAATCCCAAAATATCGGCTTCCCATAGACGTTTTGTTAATTTACTTAACACTGCAACAGAATCAATCTCCTGCAAAGCTAACCGCTTTTGATATTCTTTTTGACTTTCGTCACCTTCGGTGGTATTCTAGATAAACGGGTAAACAAACCCTCCATAACCGCTATAAAAAGAACAACCGGTTCGTGTCTAGATTGTTTACGTTCCCATATTTGATTCCAAATGTCATCATCAAGGTCAGAGACCAAAAAGTAAGTTTTTAATTTTTTAATTAAAGAATCCCAGTCACTGAGAGATGATTTAACCTGTCTAAGTCAAAAGACAGCTTTACTAGAAAATAAATCGCTAGCAGATTCAAATAGTTCGACTTTAGTTATATGCCGCGCATGCGCCATTTCCTCTACGCGTTCTATAAATGTTAAGAGATTTTTCGGATCACCGTCAAAAGTAAGCCCTTAAGTATGAACTGGAGTATTCTGAAAAAAATTACCAGTCTGACAAGTATTTAAACCTTGCGTTACGACTGCATTAGTTTGAGGAGGCACTGAACGCATGTAGGAATCGAAGTAGGTACTGGGTCACTGTTGGGAAAACCCAACTATTTACTCAATTTTTATAATTCTGTTTTTTACGTGTTAATAAATATTAATAACCAAGCAGGCATAAAATCCCTTTTCAAATAAAATACGTTTAAACTCGCCTCACATGTAAATTCAACCGCTTAAGAAACGAGCAGTTATCGGCGAAATGCAAAGATTCTGTCGGCTAAAATAAATTTCGTTCTTCTAACGCACCGACTAGCTGTCGGTGCCTATCAAAGCTTCAGCTCCCGTCAAAAATGTCTTATCCGTTAGTTTATTACTGCAACGTTCTACAGTTGCGGTTTCCTGGAAATGCAGAACATGGCTGATAACTGCGACTGCCCCCTTAACCCCCTAGCTCTTCACTTCGTGGCACTAGAGTGGTAGCTCAGCCTTTTCGTAATGGCTGCCTAGATATGGCTCGTAAGCGTGAAATCTAAGTGGCCGGCGATGGGTTGGGTAGCTTGACAACTCCCCGCGACGGGAGGTTCTTCTCTCAGTAAAGTCTAGCGCCCGGGTTGAAACAACGCACTTCTTCAAGTACTATCACAAAGAAAAGCGTGTCGCATCCCTTGGTGCGACACAGAGAAGCGAAAGTCTTGTGGACAAAGTCCAGCGGGCTAATTATTAGTGTGGGAAAAGTTATCCCTTTATTTCTTCGAGGCCTAGTGCTCTAAACGTCTTAATGAGTAACACAAATTAAGTGTACCTATTAGTGTGAGAAAAGTTCTCCCTTTATGTCTTCGAGGCCTAGTGCTCTAAACGTCTTAATGAATAACACAAATTAAGTGTACCTATTAGTGTGGGAAAAGTTCTCCCTTTATTTCTTCGAGGCCTAGTCCTATTAACGTATTAAAAAGTGACACAAATTAAGTGTACCTGTGTGGGTGAAATCCCAATGTTTCTTTAGACATAAATTTACAAGATAACCAAACAGTCGCAATGAATGCAAAGTAATAACATCTCGTGACACCAGAAAATTAAGAAAGTGTCAAGTACCAGATTGATAACCAATAGTGTGCAAAATATCGATAATTTGAAGTAATAGTAATAAATGTTCAAACTGTTTAGTGAAATCAAAGTCTTTCATTTATGAAGTCACGGCTGCATGAGACCGTGCATTGGATAACAAACGAACCAGCTGACTTACGGAAATAAATTACAGTAAATGTAAGTGGGGTTTAAACTAGAGCCCTCTCTTTACATTTTGGTCCTTCGAAACCGGACGAGTTGTCCTTATATTTTGGTCCGTAGAAACGGAAAATTCATCCAACTTGGTAATTACAAGCCAGAAAGTACATAAACATCACTTAAAGAAAAAGTAGAGACTGTCATGTAAGTACAAAACATTGCATTTAAACAAGTTCGTGGCATTAAATTTCATAAAAACAATAAATTAAAAAACTCTGATCATCTGTCAAAGTGACAGCTTCCGTCAAAACATCATCTGTCAGAGTGGCAGCATCTGTCAAAGTGACAACTAAAGAAAAACAACAACTTTCTCATAAAGTAAGTGCCGTCGGATATTAAAATCAATTTACTTTTGCCGTCGGAAACTTTAAGTGCCGTCTAAATATTAGTTTTCGGTTTTAAACCAGTGTTTTTCAAATTGATAAATTTAAAGCAAGTGTCTTTTCGGTTTTTCAGTAAATATTGTTTGTTTACAAATATATGTCAAGTGTGTTTATTCAAATTTAAATAATTTACACAGGTAAAAAAGCCTAGCAAAAGATGAACACATTTTAAAAGTAATAATTTTTTAAATTTATGTGATTTTTCTAATAAATACAAATATTTTTGACTAGTTCACTTTTTGTTGGACTGTTACCTTGAGTACAAAGTGTACTAGAAGATTTGATTGTTGATTTTTTCGATATAACTGTTCAAAATTGATAAAATGTTGTAGTCCAGTGTATTTCAACATATTTATTTCGTCTTTTGGGTAATTTTTGTAGAACAATCGAAGTGTTTTTGCAAGACCAATGTAAAAGTTTCATAATTACATTCATATAGTGTTCTGCAAAAGTGTTCAAAAATTATATACTTCATTTTTTAAAGGTATTTCAGTTTATGATGTATACTTGGGCATTAGATGCAAGGTAAGTTATTTTGGCGGATTGTTGATTTGACATTTATGATTTGTTTTCTGTAAAACATATAAAGATTGTGTTTTTTATTGATAACATTTGGAAAATTAGTGTTGTTTTTTCTGATTGATAATATTTGATTTGATTTTTCTATGTGGTAGTGTGTACAAATAGTACCTACTAATTGTCATTATTGCTGATTTTTATTCATAAAAATACATAGGGGTTTACTCTGACATTTGGTTACCTACCTACCAATTTAAAAAAAAAACAGTTTTTTACTGTACTGGCTGTCCCAAAAAGAAAAATATTTACAAATTTCAATATTTATGTTTAAATAAATATTTTTCTGCGTTTCTATTTAAAAACTAGAATACCGGGTGTGATCAAAAAATAATAATTTTTAAAATTTTGATTAAAACAATTTAAAGTATTTTTACTGTGCAAAGATGGATTTAGACACTTTGAAAAATTCTCGTAAAGTGGCAAAAGCTAGAATCACTCGTGTCAAAAATTGGGTCGAATTAAATATAGATAATTTAACCGATTTCAAACAATTTCAATTACGAGAAGAACTCTTAAGAAAGGCTTTCGAAAAATATTCTGATGCTCAAGAGGGCATAGAAAAATTAGACCCAAGTGACACCGATGATAGCGACGATGTAGAAGATAAATATTGTTTAACTTTGGCAACTATTATCAACTATGTTGAAAAATATTCCACAACAGCTAATGCGCAGAGTAAGCCGCCTAGCCCAGTTCAGGTGCCAAGTACACCTAATGTAAAGTTACCGGATTTGAAAATAACGCCTTTTGATGGGCAAATCTCCGAGTTTAAGTCTTTTATGGAATTATTTTCAGCATTGGTTATTAATCATTCAGGATTAACGGACATTCAGAGATTTGCTTATTTGAAATCTGCGCTAAAGGGCGAAGCATTAAAATTAGTTGATTCATTGGAGTTAATAGGGGACAATTTTCAAGTTGCTATTGACATTTTAAAGAAAAGATATGAAAATTTAACTTGTGTAATTAATAGTTATTTGAATAATATTTTTGATATACCGCCTATAACAAAATGTACTTCTGTGACGTTACGAGATTTTATTGCAAATTTAAGAAAAAATATTGAAGCTCTTAAAAAATTCAAGCTTGATGATAAAGAACTTTTTGAATATCTGTTAGTTTTCATGTTCGAGAAAAAATTAGATTTTGGTACAAGACGAGCTTTTGAGTTGGATCGCGACCTTGACGAGTTACCCGCGTTGGAAGATTTTTTCGAATTTTTGGAAAAAAGATGTATAGTTTACGAAAGATGTCAAGTGGTGAATCACGACCTTCACCAAAAAACGCTAGAAGTTCTTTACATACGGGTCAACAACCAAACGAACAGGTTCAAGGCGAATCGCGACCTTCACCAAGAAATGCTAGAATTTATTTGCATACGAGTCTCCAACCAAACACACAAGTTAAAGTTAAAATTTGCGTAGTTTGTCGCGTTTCAGGACATATAATTTATTCGTGTCCAAAGTTCTCGCAGCTTTCTCATATCGGAAAAAATAAATTTATAAAGTCAAAACATTTATGTTACAATTGTTTAGGTCATCACAAATTTCAGGACTGTGGGTCCATTCAAAAATGTAAAATTTGTAATGAAAAACATCATACCCTTTTACATCAAAATCCAAGATTTAAGAATAATGTACAGGGTGTGCAAAATTCTCAAAATCCAAAATTTCAAAATATAAATTCTCAAATTCAAAATAATTCATTGTCCACGTCATTAAATGATCAAAATAATAAACACTCTTTAAGAAACGTTCATAACCCCCAAAATTCACAAACGTTCTCACCAAGGAATCAAAATCGTGCTTCTCAGCAAAATAATCAACGATCTCAGACTGCTGATCAGCAAAAAGCACCGAATGCAAATAAATCCATTTCACTCTCAGCGCTCACAACAAAAGAATCTCACGTGCTCCTAGCGACAGCACAAGTTACTTTGTATTCAAAGCAAGGTAACCCTGTTAATGCAAAAGTTATGTTGGACAGTGGAAGCCAAAGTTCTTTCATTACTCAAAGATTAGTAAACAAACTTCAGTGTACCCCTTACCGAAAGGTTCTAAACATTTCAAGCATTTCTCAAAACAGCATCCTGTCAAATAAAATGGCAGATGTGTGTATTCATACTAAAAAAGATAATAGTAAAAGATTCTTAGTTTCTTGTGTGCTTTTGGACCACATAACTTATGACCATAGAGCGGAAATTTGGATGCGCTAACAGAATCGGACTGCCGGCGTACCTTATACTACTAGACATTTTCAGTCGCGTAAAACACCATATTTGAACGTATTTTATTTTTATTGGCTTTTCATTCAATACAGCATTTTAAATTACACCAGTTATTATGTGAATAATAACCTAGGGTATACAAAAAATTTGATTTTGGTTACGTTAAATAATGTAATTTTGTGCCACGTCCGAAGCGACTAGACTATAGCTCGCACTGTTAGAGGTCATGAACGTTAGGTATTTACACCAGAGTATTTAGTTGAAATTTGAAACTAAGTTGAAATTATGGCATTATACCTGTATATTCTTAAATTATGGATTCCTAATAATTATATTTATATATCAGTCGATTAAAACTATTAAAGTATCATTAAATAACATCACCTGCCATTGTGGTGAAATTATAATAAATATGAGATCCGATGGTGTAAACGCTTAAGGCGCCTTGCTATACTATAGTCAACCAACCATGAGTGTAGAGTTGTAGATAAGGGAACATAAACTTAAAATTTCAATTAAAACATTTTTTATATTAAAAAGCTCAACAAGGATATATTAAAAACAAGTTCTTAAATCTTGTGTGCAAAATAAATTTTTTCTCAATTTCGTAGCAATAGTTTATTTCTTTTCGTTTTAACAATCCACTTATTGAACGATCTTTCTATTTCTACCGAAGTTATAGATTTTCTAGGTTAAAAAGTGTTCCTGTTGTTGAAACAGATGTTTTTCTGGCACAAGACTCACATCATGAGTGGTTCACAATGTTTCATGAATTCTGTCCGAAAACATACCTTAACATTATATAAAGAACACTTTTTGTCTTTTATTCTGAAGTCAGGATCAGTTGCGCCATGGACTCTTTTTTGTGCGCCCTAAAGTTTCTTTCTGCAGTAAATTTTTTCCCACATACACAATTAAACTTATAATTGTTAGGATTTTTATATACTATAGCCACCGAATGTGTTACATGTTCGGTGCTATAGCTTTAGAGTTGTCCATTTTTAGCCTCCTGAACACACATAGAGCTCAAAATAGATAGAATATGCGATCTCTTTGGTTTGAAAGGAAAACCTAGCTTAGGGATTTTCTTCTATTTGAATGTCAAAGGCCAACACTAAATCAAAATTTTGTGTGCCTACATACCTTTTCATGCAAAATAAACCCAAACATTTGTTTTTCTAAACTTGTATGCAGTTGTATGCGCGTATTGAGGCGAGTTTATTTTTTTACAAAAGTTGTACCAACGGCGAAATGCCCTAGTGCTAAGGTATCCGCTTATGGATCGGATCAGTTGGTAGTGGATTCAGTGCCGGGCCCGAATGGTCTTTTTTTGAATTCTTGTCAAATTCATACTAAATGAGAATCCACGCTGGCGCTTCGAAGCTCCCGAGTTCCTGTGCCAGGGATATTTTTTAATGACTTATACGAGTCGAGCGTAGCAAGGTCTGTATCACTACGTTAAATGTGCATGTGCGGACGTAAATTAAATTTTAAATTAAATAGTCCCGCCGGACCTAGAAGCCGAGAAGCGCAACATGCTTATCGCAAAATGTGTATGCAGGCAGCAGCAGCCAAAGTAGGGTTGCCAGACGTCCGGGAATTCCGGGAAAATCCCGGAATTGGTTAGGTCGTCCCGGATCCCGGAATTTTACTGTACTATCCCGGAAATCTTTAATCAAATAAAAATAAACAACTTGCAGCTGAGCTGCAAATTCGAATTAATTCCACTTAGACTTTCTCAGAATTTTTGTCCTTTTTAAAAGGGCCGGAAGACCAAAAATTGTTAAAACTTGCCAAGTCTAGCGATAAATATAAGTAGTATTTGTAAACGATGTTACCGTCGTTTTTTTGGCCAAGCACATAGGTAAATTTTTGGACTACACCATAGAGCGTTTTTTTTTTTTTTTGGTTGACAGAACGTCCCGGAAATTAGTCTTTCGAATCTGGCAACCCTAAGCCAAAGTACAGTTGGTATGGCTAGCCGCTTGTTATAGTGAACTGTCGCGCGGGGCCGGGCGTTGGACCGTCGCGGTTTTTTAATAATGTGCCTAATTTCGCCAAGGAATTAATTACTTACAAATAAAAATCGCACAAAACATAAAATAGATACTACAGTATATTACACATTGCTATTCTAGATGTTTATGACTTTTAGTTTTAGTATTGCTTTTCTATGTGATTTAGAAGTCTAAGATTGTTAGCTGCTTCCCGTTTTGATACATCTCCTCAATAGATGTCGCGCCTTGTACTAAAAGTATGATTAAAAGTAGTATTATATGTGTTAGAATAAATAGGCAATACAAGGAATCAAGGAATGTTCTGTACCATGAACCAGTTTCGTTAAACATGTATTTTTAGTGATTTACAATACATCTAAGTTTTTCTACAGTTTATCCGTTTCATTATTTAATCCGACTATGCTACAGGGCACTACAATTGCATTTTTGCTGTAACTTGACCGAAATATCAAATTATACCCAAACACATATATTATACAAGGAACGCTAGCCGAAACACCGTTTTCTTTAATAAATACAATACAGATACAATGCGCATAGTAGTTAATTAGTTTTTCTTTGTCAAACCCAAATGATTTTTAAATAGTATATTTCACGGCGGTTCGAGTGTATTGCAGCAAACCCAGCAAACCTAAGCAAACCCAACCGGGACCGGCATGTTGATATCTTTCGACGATGGCTTGGCTTGATTCTTTCTTGAGGAACGTGCATTAAGTATTTTACAAAAAAGTGTGGTTTTAAAAAATAAATTATTAAGTTGGTCATTGAAAATAAATTTAGGTGGGTCATCGACAAATGACCTTATGGACGAGCCGCCCTGTTAGAATATAAAGTCCAGAACATATATATATATATATATATATATATATATATATATATATATATATATATATATATATATATATATATATATATATATATATATATATATTTGAACGTAGACTTTCACGGATGGAGAAATGTGAAGAAATATTGATCCGGGAGTACATCCGTTCGTTTGTTAAATTCCTGTTGGAATCTCTGGAAACGTCTGCCAGATTCCAACAGGAATTTAACAAACGAACGGATGTACTCCCGGATCAATATTTCTTCATATATATATATATATATATATATATATATATATATATATATATATATATATATATATATATATATATATATATATATATATACAGTCAACTTCGGATATAACGAACCACCAAGGGGATCTTTAAACAGTTCGTTATAGCAGGGCGTTCGTTATATCCGAAGTGCAGAGAATAAAACAAATATGTACTATGTACTGTATGGTTCTGTTCGAGGATTCCTATGGCCTCTTGCCTGTCCGGCATCCAGCCAACATTATTACTGTATGGTACTTTTTATGAGTCGTTTATTATAATCAATACATAATAGTATTTTTAAATTATGTACTTATTAAACATACATATTTGTATAATTTATACAAAATCAGTAATTTTAAATTTTTTCTTTTTTCTGGTACATGTTTTTCAATTTTAATTTGTAAGTAATCACCAGACTCAATCAACACTCTTGTTGTCAAAATTATTATTATTAAAATTTACGAATATTAATAGTCTTTGACTTTTGTAACTGATAGTCCCTACAGATTTAGGCATTTACAACCCCATTTTGCAGTTTTGTAATTATGTCAATTTTTTCTGCTTTTTCGCTTGCTGAATTTTGGCGCGCTCTGCTCCATGCTAGAACAATATTCCCTCGCCTATTGCCGAAATTAAACTACAAATTGAAATGGCGCCTGACAGGTCGCTACTCGACCCGTTATCCGAGAATACCAACCATAGAGAAGCGACAAAACGTGTCGGTGCCTTTGATATTTAGGGTAACCAGTTTTGCTGACCTTGGGCAGACACGTATCCACAATATTGAACGGAGAAAGATATTTCGTCACACTAATGATGCGGTATAGACATTATCGTCGCACATGCCCTGTGAAATCTTGTATTGTCTTTGTCGCTTCTCTATGGTTGCAATTCTCGGCCGTTACTTTACGAATATGGAAGTGATACGTACGTGAAATTTCGACAGTTCGTTATAACCGAACTTCCACAAGCAAAAACTAATCAAAATAGGGTTCGCTATAGCCGATAGTTCGTTATAGCCGGGTTCGTTATAAACGAACAAAAAATACATACATTCTTATGGCGTTTTGGCCGGACCATAATTTTTGTTCGTAATAATCGGTGGTTCGTTATATCCGAAGTTGACTGTATATATATATATATATATATATATATATATATATATATATATATATATATATATATATATATATATATATATATATATATATATATATATATATATATATGTATATCTATATATATATATATATATATATATATATATATATATATATATATATATATATATATATATACATGTAAAGTGGCCAAACGAGATCATTTTTTGGTGATATATGGTCATCCTGAGATCCGTTTGGAAAGACGAGATCCGATTTTGGATCTCATCTTTTTTTATGTGTATATCCGTTCCTTGGTCCGAGGTCAAACCAAAACTGCTTAAATTTTAAAAAGTCTCAGGATCTCGTTTTTCACTTTTTTGTCACTTGTTATACAATCTCAGTTCGTAAAAGCATATGTAGAGGGAGCCGCCGTCAGCGTTATGCGACATGGGTTATACGTTTAAGATGAGATCCGATAAAAGTGGCAATACCGCATTCTCCGCTTTTTTGTTTAAGTGGGCATTCTTTATCGTCTTTTTATTATTTGTTAGTTGTAACATGATACTATTCTATACAAGTTAATTATCGTTGATAATAATTATATTTGAATGAATAACAAAATGTTTTTTTTTCGAAATTAATATAAAAATATATATTATATTAAGTAATTTATTATTGCTTAAAATACTGCCCTTATAGTATAGTAAAATATGCATTCAATTTTAAAAATCTTTTCAACTGCTATAATAGAAATTTAAAAATTTTGGGCATTATATTTTGGTTAAATTGGCAATAAAGGTGCTTCCATTCGAAAATATAAACTGCTGGCCACTCGAACTTACACATAGAGATTTTTAGGCAAAATTTAAAGTTCAATATTTTCAACACGAATGCAAATTTTTGAACGCGTCTTGCAGATTTTAAGAGCTAGTTTTTTTCGGATTAAGCTGCATGACGTATATTTATCGTAGGACCACAGGTGTATTATATACGGGGTGATCAATGAAGTCATGCAGAAAATCAAAAAGTTTGTATGAGTGAAATTTCCGCAAAAATTTTTTTTTGGTCGTTGCAATATGGTTCGTTACTAAGGTAACATCAATATCTCTAGACGTTTTTGTCACTTTTTGGATTAAGGCCCTTAGGTCTTGTACACACTACTAAACATAAAATTGGGGTAGCAAAATTTTTAAAATGCTATAACTTGACATTGCATTGACGGCTTTTTTAGGGATTGCAGGAACCTTTAAATTAGGTTTAGAATTAGAAATTTTATAAGAATTGACTTTTGGCCGTTGTTAACCAATCTGGTATATTGTAGAATATAATGTAATAAACTTGTTCTTGTCGCTACGTTTTTGTCTATTATCGACCCGGTATAATGTGTAAATTTCAACCTGTATATTTCAACCCCCAAATAAAATGCCTAGATGATAGAAAATCTACGTGAAATAAGGATTCCAAATCCGTAAAAATCATGAAGAACCGTCAATCCAATGTCAAGTTACAGCATTTTAAAAATTTTGCTACCCAAATTTTATGTTTAGTAGCATGTACAAGACCTAAGGGCCTTAATCCAAAAAGTGACAAAAACGTCTAGAGATATTGATGTTACCTTAGTAACAAACCATATTGCAACGACTAAAAAAATTTTTTGCGGAAATTTCACTCATACAAACTTTTTGATTTTTTGCATGACTTCATTGATTACCCCGTATATAATAAACCTAAGGTCCTACGATAAATATACGTCATGCAGCTGAATCCGAAAAAAACTAGCTCTTAAAATATGCAAGACGCGTTCAAAAATTTGCATTCCTGTTGAAAATATTGAACTTTAAATTTTGCCTAAAAATCTCTATGTGTAAGTTCGAGTGGCCAGCAGTTTATTTTTCTAATTTCTCGGATCAGTAGGAACCTTGATTTTTCTGTGTATAATCAATGTAAGGATCTAAACCACGAACTAAGACCTTCTTGAGCAGCACTTGAGGCATGTCACAATTAATTTATGATATGCCATCATATAGTTAATGAGTAAGGGTGACTTGTAGTTAAATAACATATTTTATTGCACAAAATGCAAAATAAACAAAAATGACATATCGAAAAACTTTATTACACCGGGTGACAACGAGATCGCTTTCCGGCTGCCAGTTTTTTATTTTTTGATTGATCGTAATGAAACTCGGCAAGCCTTATATACTCATAAAATGACACTTTTTAACATCCTAGTCGAATTTTAGTGACTTCCGGTTTAACCGGAAGTGAGACTAACTTTTAATTTTTAAATGCAACATCCTGTATATTTATTTTTGCAATTTAGACATCATTCTACATACGGCTGTGACATTTTTGTCAGTTTTTAAGTCAATCTGTCAATTTTCAAGCCTATTTTATTTTGCAATCTAGAGTGCCATGACAGCTAAAATCGTTCTAAGCGATGTTCTGGACTGCAGAAAAATATCTACGTACATGATTTCTTAGTGGATCATTTGTTTTCCAGAGGCTTTTAAAGTTCCCTAAATCAGTTTTTTTGGAAATTTCTCGAAAATTTCAAAGAGCACTACCTTGCTTTCATAACAAAATGAGATGTAGTTTTTCATAACGAACACAACGATGTAAATATCACAACACACATTTTATCACAATCTATACTTTAAAATTGCCGTTTTTCTATTGCAAGATGTGAAAATCATAAAATTTTTAAAGCAATCAAAAACAATTAATATATAATAATAATAATAACTAATTAATTATCAGTGATGTTATTAGCTTGAGATGTCCTTACTCAATTATTTTTTCAGGCAGTCTTTGTAAATTTTTTGATACCCACGATATAGTTGTTTTCATGGCACTGTAAATAAAATTGACGGTAAAATTGACAAATTTACTTCAAAACTGACAAAAATGTCACAATCCTAAGTCGAATGATGTCTAAATTGTAAACATAAAAAATATACAGGGTGTTGCATTTAAAAATCAAAAGTTAGTGTTACTTCTGGTTAAACCGAAAGTCACTAAAATTCGACTGGGATGTTAAAAAGTGTCATTTTATGGGTATATAAAGCTTGCCAAGTTTCATTACGACCGATCAAAAAATAAAAAACTGGCAGCCGGAAAGTGATATATACAGGTGCGATCAAAAATATTTAAGTTAATATTCACTAAAATATTATTTCTACCTAAACCTATTATATGCCACTTTCTGCTTAGCTCAGTTGTTGAAATAAATCATTGTTTTAAAATAATAATATTTTAGTTAATAATAACTTAAATATTTTTAAGCGTCTCCTGTATACCTATAAACCGTAAGGTATGAGTAACAAAATGATACAAAGAAATATTAATAAAAATGTTTTATATGTTACTATTGCTTATTTTGCATTTTTATCATAAAATACAAATTATTTGATTATAAGCCAACCATTAACCAAATGATGACCTATTGTTAAACTTGAAAAATTCGTAACTAAAAATACTAAAAAACTGAACATAGATCCATTTTTCGTGTATACACATGCGTGTACAGAAAACTGAATTAGAGTGAGCACTCCTCGAGTTGCAGGATTTAGGAGGGATGGTGGGATAGGGGATAGGGTTCTGCCCGCTGAGCTGTAGGTGATGAGTTCTTTGAATAAACATATTCATTTATATTAAATAAAATATATTAAATATTATGACATCATTTTTAGGTAATAATACAATCAAATGAAGTGAAAATATAAATCGTTTTCTAATTTCCAGAAAAATATTTTTATACTGAGAATTGAGGCACTAACATGTAATCCTATATAAGAAACAACAAAAATACAAATAAAAATTAATAAATACAGAAAAATAATATAATAAAGCAGAATTATGTGGGCTTGTATTATATTCTTATGGGGATTGGGTTTTACTTTTCAATGTAACAAAATACATTGAAAAGTGGTTTCGGCGAAATTGCCCGAATTTTTGGTATATTGTACCTCTTGATTCCTAGTTTGATTTTCAAGAAAAAAATGAGGGGTCGATTGGATGGTTTCTGCGCTACAAGGACTCATAGGCGTACGTGTAATTTTTAAAAATTAGGACCTATTTAACTTGCGGTTTATAAAATACCACTCTGATCGGGTAAATTCGTGTTCTAGTATTTTAAATGATTAGAGGAGATATCTAGAAAGATAATAATAAATTATTTTGAACATGGTTATACAGGATGTTGAAAAATAACGGATTTAATATTAAGACTTATGAAAAAAATTATGCTCTTTTTCGAGTTCGAGTTTGTAATCACCCTGTATAATAACGGATGACAAGAACTATTTTATTTTAAAGATGTATGTTTAATTAAATAATTGTGCTGATACAGATACCAAGTGATAGAGATTTATGGTGATTACATTTTGATTTAAATACATATTTTTCTGTTAATAAATATTAATTATTCCTCTTGGACATATTTCACTGCAGAAAACACGAAAAATACTTGGATTATGGCACAGCCTAATTATTAAAATAACTACAAGATGACTTATTATTTTACTTAGGTATCGCCAAATTGAGTCTAAAACATTAAAAATATTTAAATAACTGAGGATAATATTACACCATAAAAAGATATAAAAAGATTTCGCAACTAAGCAAAATCTTGTACCTCTGTGACTTATGTTGTTCTCTTGCATTTAAGTTCAACATAATATGACAACACTGCAGGATCTCATCTTAGACTATTTATACCCACATATACATTTCCGGATCTGTGGTTGACGGTTTTCATAAAAGACCTTGTGTACTTCATATACCAGATCTCGATTGGTTAAAATTTTATATAAATGAATTTATGACATAAAATCTTTACCCCTCTCTAAGATTTTGTATTATGGACCGTACTAGGAAATGTAATGGTAAAAATATACTCCTAAAAATGTTTCGCAGTGATGGATCTCGGGTTGCCTTTAATATAGTTGGATCTCCACTTGATATTAAAACGTGTATATATATATATATATATATATATATATATATATATATATATATATATATATATATATATATATTCTACTGTACAATCTGTTTAGTATTTGGAAAAACTTAATAACTTAATAACATGTAAAATAGCTTTTGTCCTGAGTGCGACTCTGTTGTCGCATCGTGATTCCGCTCACTGCTTATGACCTTCCCCAAGCACCGATTCAAGCAAATAAATTGCAAATTCCAGAAGAAATTGCTGCAGACCTTGCTGACCCCAGTTTTTTCATTCCGTCAGATATTGACATGCTTCTCGGTGCAGATCTTTTCTATTCTGAAAACACTAAAGTTTTTCAGTCTCATACCCCAAACAGACATTCAAACCAAACCACTCAATGGCGTGACAGGCCATCTCATTCTTAAAATACCTTGTACTTCAAACTGTCACCTGCGAAACAAATTTCGCCCCCTCTTGTTTCCGCTCGAGTAACAAAGCCCCGTCTTATGAAAAAGACTTTTCTTTCGCTTCAGAAGCACCTCCTTTCAGTGTCATGTAGATGACATTTTCTATACTTGTGACAGTTATGAAGTCATTGTTAAGGGGGAAAACTTTTCTCGCACTCTCCGGGTCAAAGAACCCCCATTAAGGCAGTAAAGCCTTCCCTTACTTCTTCTGGCCATCAGTGCCAGAAGAGGGTCTCATTCCGGTTATCAAAGCCCACCTCATTCGGGTCATCAGAACCCACCATATTCGGGTCATTAGTCCCACCTTGCTCGGGTCATCAGAACCGACCTTATTCGGGCCATCAGAACCCACCTTTTTTAGGCTATAGATCTACTCTTGGGAAAAGTCCCACCTTTTTTTAGGCTATAGGTCTACTCTTGGGAAAAGTCCCACCTTTTTTTTTAGGCTATAGGTCTACTCTTGGGAAAAGTCCCACCTTTTTTGAGGCTATAGGTCTACTCTTGGGAAAAGTCCCACCTTTTTTTAGGCTATATAGGTCTACTCTTGGGAAAAGTCTCACCTTTTTTTAGGCTATAGGTCTACTCGGGAAAAGTCCCACCTTTTTTAGGCTATAGGTCTACTCTTGGGAAAAGTCCCACCTTGTTCGGGTCATTAGAACCTACCTTATTCGGGTCATAGTACCTCCCTTATCTCAATACTTCTTCTGGCCATCAGTGCTAGATGAAAGTTACCTCTCGGGTCATAGTACCTCCCTTATCTCAATACTTCTTCTGGCCATCAGTGCTAGATCAAAGTCACCTCTCGGGTCATAGTACCTCCCTTATCTCAATACTTCTTCTGGCCATCAGTGTTAGATGAAAGTTACCTCTCGGGGCATAGTACCTCCCTTATCTCAATACTTCTTCCGGCCGTCAGTGCCAGATGAAAGTTACTTCATTCGGGTTACCAGAACCCTCCTCAAAATTCTTATGCGTACGTGAGCAAACTCAATCGTTTACAACCTTTTCCTTGATTTTGAAGCCAGAAGCCTTCAACGGGGGGGGGGGGGGGGGGGAGTATGTTGGGAAAACCCAATTATTTACTCAATTTTTATAATTCTATTTTTTACGTGTTAATAAATATTAATAACCAAGCAGGCATAAAATCCCTTTTCAAATAAAATACGTTTAAACTCGCCTCACATGTAAATTCAACCGCTTAAGAAACGCGCAGTTATCGGCGAAATGCAAAGATTCTGTCGGCTAAAATAAATTTCGTTCTTCTAACGCACCGACTAGATGTCGGTGCCTATCAAAGCTTCAGCTCCCGTCAAAAATGTCTTATCCGTTAGTTTATTACTGCAACGTTCTACAGTTGCGGTTTCCTGGAAATGCAGAACATGGCTGATAACTGCGACTGCCCCCTTAACCCCCCTAGCTCTTCACTTCGTGGCACTAGAGTGGTAGCTCAGCCTTTTCGTAATGGCTGACTAGATATGGCTCGTAAGCGTGAAATCTAAGCTTGACAACTCCCCGCGACGGGAGGTTCTTCTCTCAGTAAAGTCTAGCGCCCGGGTTGAAACAACGCACTTCTTCAAGTACTATCACAAAGAAAAGTGTGTCGCATCCCTTGGTGCGACACAGAGAAGCGAAAGTCTTGTGGACAAAGTCCAGCGGGCTAATTATTAGTGTGGGAAAACTTATCCCTTTATTTCTTCGAGACCTAGTGCTCTAAACGTCTTAATGAGTAACACAAATTAAGTGTACCTATTAGTGTGAGAAAAGTTCTCCCTTTATGTCTTCGAGGCCTAGTGCTCTAAACCTCTTAATGAATAACACAAATTAAGTGTACCTATTAGTGTGGGAAAAGTTCTCCCTTTATTTCTTCGAGGCCTAGTCCTATTAACGTATTAAAAAGTGACACAAATTAAGTGTACCTGTGTGGGTGAAATCCCAATGTTTCTTTAGACATAAATTTACAAGATAACCAAACAGTCGCAATGAATGCAAAGTAATAACATCTCGTGACACCAGAAAATTAAGAAAGTGTCAAGTACCAGATTGATAACCAATAGTGTGCAAAATATCGATAATTTGAAGTAATAGTAATAAATGTTCAAACTGTTTAGTGAAATCAAAGTCTTTCATTTATGAAGTCACGGCTGCATGAGACCGTCCATTGGATAACAAACGAACCAGCTGACTTACGGAAATAAATTACAGTAAATGTAAGTGGGGTTTAAACTAGAGCCCTCTCTTTACAGTCACTAACTCTTTCATACAAATCCGCATCTAAATGCATGGCTGTCGCATAGGCCTCATTTTTAAACTTTTGTTTTTCGGTAAACATCTCGTCGGTCTCTACTAGAGGTAACCTTAATATTCTTTTGGTTAGGTGCAGAATACGCGTTCTAGCCCGAAGACAAATTGAATCACTAGAAGGCCCTTCAAAATCAGGTATCAACTGCTTAATCGAATTAATAGTTTCACATATTTCGTTCTTTTCCAAATCGTAATTAAAAAAATGGCCCACTAGACCTAAGACATCAGTGTTATTTCTACGTTCTTTGTCTAGTAATCTGGTTAACATTTTTCGGTAATTATGGCTCGAATACGTAATTCATAATTTAATTCGTCTTTAAGTAAATTATTTGGTTTAAAATAATCCTCCATATTTATTTATATCGGGGTAAAACTTAATCAAATTAAAATAATTTATGTTGACACAAACGGATAAGTACTTTTAGGAAAACTTGAAATATTACCCATATTTTTTCTCTATCTGGCAACACCGCAAGGTATGACGAGGTATATTAAAACACGTTAATTATTATTCCACACTATTTTCCTTAATTTAGTGAATCTTTTTAGGTTTAATTTATCCGTTAATTAAGAACACCTCTCACTAATTTAAATCACTTATTTTTTTAAAGTTATAAATAAATAGGTTTATTTGCATCGGGGATATGCAAAATTTGAAAATTTTTTAATTTTCGAAGATTGCCATGAAACAAAGAACTGCAGTTTATTTGCTCGAAATTATTAAGATATGTCAAAATTTCGCAAAAATGCCAGTTTTTGTTGCAAAATTGAAAGGTTCCTCGACCGATTTCAGCTTGAAATATACATGAATAAGATTTTAGGAACCTTCTATTTTAAGTGCAGGGATATTTCAATGAGTTACGCATTAAATGTCATTTTTATGGATTTTTCGATAACCCTACAACCCTGGAGTTGGCCATGTACTTATTATGAGTCATAAAAACACTTTTCACGACACGGCCAATGGGATCACGTTTTACAAGTTTCGAAATTCGAGCGAAAATTTGCAGTAGAAAATCCTTTTTTTGTTAATGAAGACCAAAATAAATAGATAATAGAAACCGCCATAAACATTTAATTTATGTAGAGAATATAAAAAAATATTTCAGATTTATTTGGATTATATGCATATTCCCTATTCATTAACACACTTATTAGACTTTTTTAAAAATATGTTTCGTTTAATAATCAGCCAGCAAAAATCATTTAATAGGCTGCAATAATTTCAGCGATTGCCCGTATTATAATTTAGTCAATTTTTTCAAATCAATCTACACTCTTTATATTGTTATATAATCAAGTGAACACTTTTTATGGGATTTCCTGTCTGTATAACTACAGGTTTTGCAACTGTACCATCGTGCCGATAAAAAATTAGGGCGGCAAAATTTCCTTTTTTCTCCTAGACTATTAGGAATTATTTAGTGTCGAGCCTGTTACCAGTAAAATTTCATATGAAAATTTTACATGTCAATATAGATTGTCACTTTATCATTAACTTGTCAAGCACATTTTTCTCTATAAAAATATGCCACAATTAACCCCCCAGGAAAGGCAATTATTTACAGTCGGTTGCGAGATGGTGCTTTTATTAGGGATATTGCAGATGAACTGGGAGTAAACAAGAATACCGTGCCGTTGGCAAAACACAAAATAGCAAATCATGGGGCTATTATTAGAAAAGCAGGTTCAGGTCCCCCTCAAAATTTCGGTAATTATTGATATTACTGGAAACAGCGAATTTTTTCATGAAATTTTGCACATACCCTAATTTTGGGTCGTAGAACACGAATCCGAAGTCAGCTTTTGGCGGTCTCGTATGGTTTTTCCAAAAAAAAAAATTGTTTTTGGAAAACTTTTAGGTTACCTTTTTGTTATAGATTCCTTTAAGTTTCGACACTTTCACTTCAACATATCTGTAAACTTATAATTTGTATTTTATTTCGTCACACAAAACACCACATTTAGCCAAAAATAGCTAAGAAAATTGCTTTTTCCTATATAAAATTCCATTGTATTTGGTAGTAGACGCCATTACGTTCCCAGCTGTCAATTTTCCGGCGTTGCCACGTTTACAAAGCATTTTTCTCGCAAATTTTCACAATTTCCTGCCATAAATAAATCCAAAAAAAGAGATGGCAATATGAGAGTAAAATAAGACAGATAGCATTTTATTTTCCCTAAAAGCAACGATATATGTACACCAAAAGGGCAAAAAGATGACCCCAACCAACACCCTGGGGCACCGATCCCTCTTCGCCTGCGAGGAAAGAGACTGGTCAGGGCCCCTAACCAGGTGCTAACCCTGCTCCGACCTTAGGGTGCCCTCCGATTCACCGTTATACCACCGTTATATCGAAAATATTAGATCTGTCACCTAATTCACCGACTTAGAAAAGTTTTTGATACGAACGGTGGATCGGAGGGCACCCTAAGGTCGGAACAGGGTTAGCACCTGGTTAGGGGCCCTGACCAGTCTCTTTCCTCGCAGGCGAAGAGGGATCGGTGCCCCAGGGTGTTGGTTGGGGTCATCTTTTTGCCCTTTTGGTTAAATTTGGTTCATTTTCGCATTTTCCCGCCAACTTTTTATTATTCCTAATTTACAACTTTGTCTTGAAAAATAAGTAAACCTGGCAACGCCGGACATTTGACAGCTGGGAACGTAATGGCGTCTACTACCAAATACAATGGAATTTTATATAGGAAAAAGCAATTTTCTTAGCTATTTTTGGCTAAATGTGGTGTTTTGTGTGACGAAATAAAATAAAAATTATAAGTTTACAGATATGTTTAAGTGAAAGTGTCGAAACTTAAAGGAATCTATAAAAAAAGGTAACCTAAAAGTTAAAAAATTTTTTTGCGGAAAAACCATTCGAGACCGCCAAAAACTGACTTCGGATTCGTGTTCTACGACCCAAAATTAGGGTCTGTGCAAAATTTCATGAAAAAATTCGCTGTTTCCAGTAATATCAATAATTACCAAAATTTCTACGGAAGATCAAGATAGAAGACTGCCTAATTATCTAAGGGATCATTCATTCGAAAGAAGCGACGAACTTTCCAGGTTCTGCAAATACTGCTAGAGACAGGATTCGAAATTCCGATATACGAAGTCGTTGTGCTGCTAATAAAATATTTTTACCGGAAAGAAATAAACAGGGCAGGTTGGAATTTGCACATGAATATTTAAATCAGAATAATTTTGGGTTTATAGGCCTTTCGGCATGCGATATAATGAGATATACACACACAAAACCAGCCAAAGTGGGCGTTTCTCTATAAATGTTTGCGGTTGGATTAGTGATAGAGAGCCAGGAGTTTGCCAAATCGTGCAAGGAAGACTAACTGCAACCGTATACGTTATTATACTAAATGAAGTGATGATAATACACCCACAAAACCAACCAAAGAGGGGATTTCTCTATAAATGGTTGCGGTTCAATTACCGCTAGAGCGCCAGGAGTTTGCCAAATCGTGGAAGGAAGACTAACTGTACCCGTATACGTTAATATACTAAATTGCCAGGGGAATGATACCAAGTGCAAACTAACCACAACAACAACAACAGCAACACCTGTACATCAACAAGTCTCCCTCAGCCATTCTGATTGGATCGAGTTTGTGGAGATGATTGACAAGATGATTGCCGATACTGATGGAAGTGTGATAACAACGCTGACGTCTTCATCGGAAAATTTACCGTATCCAGTGCTATTCTTTTGAACGAGCGAATATTTAGACTTACAAGTGATGCTGTAACTTTAATGTTTTCTTATAATGATCTAAATTCTATTACTAGCATTAAGCATTTAATTTACTATAGATTAGAATTAGACCGTTTACAATTTAGAATCTATTATGACGAAACTTTACAGTATATAAAATGTTTTGTTGATATTAAGGAACACTTTTTTCAAATTATAACCTATCTGTGTCATTTAAACCTGTTTGAACAAAGTTATTACATGTTGCATTACAATCCACAAAAACTGTTAGATGATTTTGATAAACTGTACATATATACTGATGAATAATACTAATAAATATTGTAAAGCTAAAGGTTACTCTATTTACCCCCTCTCCCCCGCCCTGATGCTGCGGTTACTTATAAATACGACTTGATTCTAACAAAGTTTTCGTAGTTGTTCATACATTCATTGCATTCAGTTGTAGTCCTGTCGTGACTCGTTTAGTACCTTCCAACATGAGTATTTCGAAGCTTACCTTATTGGAACTTAATGATCAAATTAACAAAAGTGTTGAATTTTCCGAGTGTCGAAAACCTTCCACTTTGGATGTAGGATGTAGTATTAAAAAACTGGAAGCTGTTAAAACACGTTTTGGGAGAACTATTATTGCGAAATTGATCGACTTAGCACAGGAGAATGTGACCTTTCAAACATTTATACAACGGATAGCTGAAATTATATCGCAGGATCTGGTCGACAGTATGAATCGGTCAAGGGTCCAGTATACTTTAGAATATTTGGGACAAAGCCTGAATACCGTTGGCGGTTACACTCGCACACCAAACCAGTTTGGATGCTTGGAATAAAACCTGTTTCAAGAGGTGTTGGGATGGTGGTGGGGGTGTATCTTATCTTACTTAAAGCCCTCAAATACTAGAGTCTGTTTAGAAGTTAATAACACCGTCGGTATTGTGTCTAGTCAGTGTGTATATATGTACAAGATGCAAAAAGAACGTCAGGAAGTTTGCACGGATCTTCAAGGTTACTCTTTAGCCAGTGGGTTTATACCGAAGGAGTTGGCTGTGTATGATGGTGTACGATTTTGCAGTTTTCCCTTCAAACCTCCGGATGGTATGAAGATTTAAAAATAGTAGAACATTTAGAGAAAGAATACCATGAACTAGTATGGGAGTCTGGACCTGAACCAATTTGAAAGTGTTTTATGTGACATCCGTCTTCAGTATGAACATCCTAAATTTCTGGTAAAGGGCGATTTAGAGGCAATTTCTTTAAAGCAGATTTTTGATTCTTGTCTTATATTTAGTAGTCCTTTAAAGAATGAACCTAAATTAAGGAAATATAAAAAAATTTGTGGAATGTTTTTTTCATAAGGACTTTAATGTTTGGCATTATGCATGTAATAATGTTAAGTTCTTGTATAATTTCCGACATTGTTTTTTAAATGATATGGAATAAAGTATATAGCATATTTTTTTGTTTTATCTCTCAGTATAGTTCGATTAGTCTAAATAGAAAGACTTAAAATGACTAGCCGCAGTATAGATTGTACTGATTGCTTAGATTTGCTTAGTCACTTGCTAAATGCCAAAATAAAAATTTAGCATACGTCACATGTTCAAAATGGCGTTATAAGTCATGCGTAAAAGTATAGCAGCTGTCACCTGTCATTTAAGATATGTCAACTGTCACTTGCCACTTGTTAAACGTCAAAATTAATATTTGACATACATCACGTGTTCAACGTGACGTAACAAATCGTTTGGAAAAAAACCCGAAGTCAATCGGCCAACCCGTTCGTGAGCTATCGTTTATTAAGTCCAATGCCTTAATGGCTGAAAAGAATCAATCTTTCTATTAGTTAAACTGTTTTAACCATCACTTAGATTACTGCTAAAGCCCCACAACACTGCAATGCAGTGACCATTGTCAATGATCTTTGCGTAGTAAGATATACATCACCCCGTATATTCTAATTTTATAATTCGTATACCACAATATTGGCAATACGCCAGAAAGATTGCAGCAGCATTGCTGGACAAAGCGAGCCAAATAAGGCAAGCGATATTATATTACAGCAGCAATTACACTACACAAACCAATCGGAGATATTCTATTATTATACAGCAGGCGTTTAGATACGTTTCGACGCGTTTTCCGCGCTTTAGACGTGTTCTTAATTGAGAAGCCGTCAGGCGATTCGACAGTCGTTCGAAAACTTTCTTTGAGAACAGCCAGCTCGCTAAAAATAGACGCGTGCTTTGTTTTATTGTGTGTGTAATATTATTTGGTAAGTACATTTATTTCTATGCATTATATCAAGAAACAAATAAAAATTAGTGATAGCAGGAATTCTGCGGTAGAAATTTATTGTGTTGTATTATGATTTAGCAAAAAATTAGTAATTTGTGTTTAGAGTAGTGTTAAAATATTACAAGTCTGTCTGTATGCAACACAGATCTATTAGTAAAAAATGATAGTTGTCTTTTTAACTGTTGCTTGTAAAATGATTTTATTATTTCTACAAAATAAGAAATTTGTGTTTATAGTAGAAAAAATATTACAAGCCTGTCTGTATGCAACACCAACCCATTAGTAAAAAATTATAGCTGCCTTTTAACTGTGTAAAACAATTTTATTATTTCTACAAAATAATAATTTGCTCGTTTGTCTGCTACATAGGCCAATAGTTCTATAAGGTTAAAAAAGAATATTGCGCAACATTATGAAACAATTAAAAAGTATTAATCGTTGCTAACCACCACGCTCAACTATATTTTATTTTTACAGAAAATGTTTGTTTGCCAATATTGTGATCGCTCGTTTGCATGGAAGAGCAGCCTCACGCGCCATGGGGACTGTCGGCGGGTGGACCAAACATGTGAAGCTTGTGGGGAAACTTTTCAGTCAGTGGGTGTGTTACAGCGGCATCAGCGAGAAAAACACAGAGCGCCAAAAAGACCAACACCCACCCTGCAAGCTCACCAAGCAAAGAGGACTAGACTTGACCTTCAAGATAGTAAGTTAAATTCTTCAATGTTTTATTACAGGCTTGATTTATGACAAATTTGTTCTTATTTCCAGAACCATCTACGTCAGCCATAAAGTATTGTTCAACATGTCGAATCGATGTCTCTACCAATCGCTGGGCTGGACATTTAAGAACCCAACACCATCTAGAGCAGTGCTGCGTGGTGCAGGAGGAAGGTGTAGAGCTTGTGAAAACATCTTTTAGAAGCCTAATTGTGAAATACCGACTATCATCAGGTCAGGACTCTACCGACGTGAAGAACTATCTCCAACATCTACGTTCATTATTCATCAAGTTGGTGGAGGAAACCAGGCAAAACATTAATCATCTCAAGGTTGGTGTTGAACTTTTCGGTCGCTTCCTCCTGCAGACGAGTGACTCCGAAGAGATCAAGTCCTTTAACACCAGATACCAGCTGGTAAATGAAGGGACGGAACTGGAGGAATTATAGGAACAGTTTGCTGTGATCCTTGATAAGAAATATTCTGAATTTGCGGAAAAAGACAGTGGTGAGTATGTCAGTATAATTTCGAAAGGAATAATTCCCTCGATTAATGATTTATATGTAATACTTATTGTTTTTTCTATTGTTACAGGGTGGGCGCTCCAACATCTTCTTCACTTGGAATTAGGGATCAGCAAGATCAAGCCTCTAAAGCCATCTTCCTACATCCCGCTGCCAAAGGAGATTGAAGCAAAGAAAGCTGTCTTAAACATCCAGAACACGGACCAAAAATGTTTCATGTGGTCAGTCCTAGCTGCCCTACATCCTTTGGATCGAACTCAACATGCAAATAGAGTCGCGAACTATTTGCAATTTGAAAACGAGTTAGACTTTACAGGTATGGAATTTCCGATTAAACTTATTGACATCGCTAAGTTTGAGCGACTCAATAATATTTCTATCAACGTATACGGGCTGGAGAAACTGTTCGAAGATGGTAAAAATATTATTGAAGTCGTGGGGCCCTTATACTTTACAAATTCTCGTAATAGGGAGAGACATGTAAATTTCTTAGTAATCAGTGATGACTATGGAAATAGTCATTACTGCTTAATAAGAAGTTTATCGCGCCTGATCTCAAGACAGCTATCCTCGCGCCATGCTACCAAGTATTTATGTGATGGGTGTTTATCTTATTTTTATTCAGAGCAAAAATTAATGACTCATCAAGAACATGATTGCGGGCACGTTTTAGCTAAAGTCCCAACGACAGATTTGAAAAAAAATAAATATGGCGAAGAGATTCCCGAGAATATTTTGAAATTTACAAACTTTGAAAAAAAATTAAAAGTACCTTTCGTTGTTTATGCCGATTTCGAAACTATCCTGGAACCTATCGATACAGAGGACAATGCGCAGGATCCCGATACGTCATACACTTTGAGAACGCACAAACATGTCCCGTACTCTTTCGGTTACTACATCAAATGTGACTTTGATAATGCTCATTCAATTTACCAAAGTTATAGGGGTCCGGATGCGCACAAAGAATTCGTAAAACGCTTAGAGACTGATTGTAAATCAATCTATAATCGCTTTATGAAGGAAGTAGTACCCATGATTCCTATTTCTGCGGAACAAGAGATTGAGCATCAAAATGCTACGGTATGCCATATATGGTATGGTAATATATAAAAGCCATTTGATGTAGCATTAAACGATCGCGTGCACGACCACAATCACACAAATGGCCAATATCGGGCGCCTGCGCACTCTGTGCAACCTAAATTACAAAATCCCTCAATTTATACCCATCTTTTTCCATAATATGTCCAACTTTGATTCCCACCTGTTTGTTAAGGAATTGGCTTCCAACGAAGAAAAGCTGGATGTTATCCCCCAAAACAAGGAAAAGTATATCTCATTTACTAAACATGTTTTGGTGGATAACATCGAGAACAAGGATGGTAAACGACAGGTATTTTTAAAATTACGCTTTCTCGATAGTTTTCGTTTCATGGCCAGCGGTCTAGATAAACTTAGTCAAAATTTAAAACCAGAACAATGTCGCGAAAATATTACGCGGAGGAAAATAAGTTTCAGCTTATTCGACAGAAGGGTGTCTTCCCATATAATTACGTGGATAGTTTCGAAAAATTGAACGACACGAAGCTGCCATCACATAAAGACTTTTACAACCAGCTAAAGAAAGAAGACATTAGCAAAGAGGATTACAAGCGTGCTTGGGCTGTGTGGAATTTATTTGAATGCAAAACCTTAGGCGAATATTCAGATATTTATTTAAAGTCCGACGTTTTATTATTAACAGATGTGTTTGAAAGTTTTAGAGACGTGTGCCTTAACACATACAGTCTAGACCCTGCGCAGTATTTCACGGCGCCATCCCCTTCAATGGACGCCGCACTCAAGGTCACATCAATTAGCTTGGAATTACTGACAGATCTAGACATGGTACACTTCTTTAAACACGGTATTCGCGGCGGGGTCAGTCAGTGTAGCGTTAGAGAAGCTTTTGCGAACAATAAATTTGAACCTCATTACGATGATTCCAAACCTACTTCCTACATCATGTATTTGGACGCTACCAACCTATATGGTGCGGCCATGTCACAATTTTTACTAACGGGGAATTTTAAGTGGTTGGATGAGACCGAACTTCAAAGTTTAGATTACATGAATGTCGCGAATGATTCTAAAACTGGCTACATATTAGAGGTAAGTTTAGAATATCCCGAACAGCTGCATTATTTACACAACGAACTACCCTTTTGTCCAGAATCCATAGCTCCACCAGAATCAAATTCCAAGACATTAAAAAATTAATTCCAAATTTCTTAAAGAAAGATAAATATATAATTCATTAACAAAATTTGCGTCAGGCTTTAGATTATGGACTTAAGCTCACAAAAATTCATCGCGTTATATCTTTTGATCAATCGCCATGGTTAAAGAAATATATCGATCTGAACACAGCTATGCGCAATAAAGCGAAAAATTAATTTGAAAAAGATTTCTTTAAACTTATGAACAACGCTGTGTTTGGCAAAACGATGGAAAATGTGGAGAAATGGGTAGATGTTAAACTTGTTTCTCATTGGGAAAATATTGGTAGAAGGTTGGGAGCCGAAGCGTTAATCTCGAAACCACATTTTAAAAATCGCACTATTTTCAACGAGAACCAGGTAGCTCTCCAGATGAAAAAACAAAAAGTCACATATAATAAACCTATTTACGTAGGTTTTAGCATCTTGGAAATATCCAAGACTATTATGTATGACTTTTTGTACGGGTATATCAAACCAAAATACGGCAACAATGCGGTGTTACTCTACACTGATACCGATTCCCTTATTCTAAAAGTTACAACAGATAATTTTTATAATGACATGATAGAAAATTTAGATAGATTCGATACGTCCAATTACTCACAAGATAACCCACATGATGTTCCTGTAAACCAGTCAATTTTGGGCAAAATGAAAGACGAGTATGCAGGAAAAATCATTTGCGATATCTACGGTACCGGGGCGAAAGCATATTGTGTAAATGTGGAGGGAAAGTTAACGAAATAAGCTAAGGGAGTTCCCGACTACGTCACCCAGAAGGAACTAACTCTTGACGATTATAGGGAGGCGGTTGACGTAGAAGGAACTCACATTCATCCACAGATGAACACTTTCCGTTCACATTTACACGATATGTATGTCGAACTTAAAAATAAGGTAGCGCTATCACACGCGGACGATAAGCGCTATCTTATTCCCGGAGACTTGGAGAACACGCTTGCTTGGGGTCATCGAGATATTGAAAAGTATAAGGAATCATCGGAAATTCCATGAGCTAAGACTGATCGCCGGCAGCTAACTTTACGTCAATCACTTTTGATAGCTAAATGTGTGACTTTAGAGGCTGTGATATTAGGCTAATAATTTATTTTAGTTAGTTAATTATTGTATGTATTTTATTCTAATCTACCCTATTTAATGTATTTACCTATTTACATATGTATATTTTACCCAAGTTTACCCTATTTTTATATTGTGTATTTTACTCTATTTACTCTTTACAGACCACTGTTCGGTCACTTTGTTTACTTTTTTAAATTTTTTACACGTTAATAAATGCTTGTTTTTGTGTTTATATTGGCGTCTTATTTCCGTAGTTAGAGCAAAGAAAAAACAAATTGACATTAGGCTATTTATTTAGTAACAGAATACTGTTTGTATATTAAGCTTATACAATTCATAAACATGCTTTGCAAATAGGCGTATTAGCTTCTCCGTTCATCGAAATAGATACTTGTCTGTTGTGGCATCTTCAAACTTGAGACTTCTCTTATCGCCATTGCGATGAAACACTAAAGTATACTGTCCAATTATCATACATATATCTACCCAGTGGGTATTGAAACAATCAAAAGTGCTTAAAAATTCTTCAAATTCATCACTAGAGAAAGAAATTTTGCCAAAACCAATAGTATCCAAAATTACTTGTTTACGCTCCTCTTCTGACGTAGTAAAAATGACAGTTATAAAGTCATCAATCTCGTAAACTCGGTTAGGCTTAGCCTTAAGAACTGGAACATCAGGACATCTAGAAGGAGATTCAAACACCTTATCCCAGCTGGATGAGGAGGCAGCCATTGGTAAGTTTAAATGGTAAGTTTCAAAAATATTCTAACCAAAGATTTCTTTTCTTTGTAAAACTTGATATCTCTTTTTAGATTGCGTATTTTTTTCAAATGCTCCTCTAATCTAACTGACAAGTCGACTGTCTTTGTCATGTGCTCGAGACTAAATGCCTAAATTTCTCAAGGGGTTCTAGTAATTTAACTTCTTTATTTAGGTAAAAAATCATTAATATATTCATACAAGATTTTTGAATTCGTAGCACTACAAGTACAATATTCTAAACCATGATAAGTACAGGTGGTTTTACTTAGAGATAATTTCGGTACAGCAACACTGTCCCTAGTAAATTCTAAATTAATAATATCGGGTATATGCTTAAGATATTTCATCGTGGAAAAAGTTTCAAGTAAAAAGGCCTTCTTTACATGTCCCTTCACATAGATGACATCAACATCCCGTAGATTGTTGTAGATAATGCGGTGAAGTTCATTGTAATCGGTTTAGCCGGAATTGTAGTATAAACCATGTCGGTTCCCATATAGAAACATTGCTTGTTTCTGGCAATCATAGGACAGCTCATAAAACGGCTTAACGGGTTTAAAAAGATAGTTTTTTATTTGCTTCCCATCGTAAATAGCCAATTCTTTAGCTTAAAATTCTGGAACGCTGAATCCTTGAACGTCCACCACAACAAACTTCATCGTGTCTGGGTTGAATAGTAACTGCCTACAACATATCAAGTACTTGACCTGTTAAAGCCTAATACTCGAGCACTCGATCATGAATAATTATACAAAAGGCACGTGACTCAGCCGAGAAGTTTTCGGAACTTTGAAACTCCAACTTAACGTCAATAGTGTTACTCTTGAGGGCTTCATTTTGTTTGGAACAGTCAATAACAAAGAGGGTTCTGCCAGCGAAAGCGAGAAAATCCAGGAGCGGCTCACACCGTTGATTCCCCAAATAGGTTTTTTGGAAGTCCGTATACATCTGATAGGCTTCTGCAAACTGTCTATTGGCAAAGTTTAGGTTTAACGACTCATAGGGGTAAACTTCAGAATTTAAATGCAACTTAACGTCGGTGATGTTTAAATTATCAAAGTAGGTACAATCAGCTTCAAAGTTATCTTTTCGCTTCTTCATAAAAAATACAATAACATATCGGGCTCTCTCAGACATGGTCTTAACGGTCCAAATATCACGCTTTGTTGTTCTCAAAGCAGGCAGTTCATGTAGTTCCCAGTTTCGAAACGGAATATATATCGGCTTGTTCTTTGCAATTTCGTCCAAAAGCCTTAATTTCACTGCATCACTTGGATAAATATGTCTAACTTTCAACTCAACCGTTTTTAACGTTATTGTTGCCTTCTTAGTACCAGTGGACTTGTAGCAGTTGTCGTCATGACGAGCACGAACTAGTTTAATTTTCTGTTTACCCATTAATACATTGTGGTAATCGGCAAACATGCCAAACAATATTGAAAGCGGTATACGAAAATTAAAGTCTTTAGACGTTTCGTCCAAGGTCTTGACTGTTCCACTAGGCCAATTCCATCCAGCTATGTCTAGAGCACGGCTTTCCTGCTCATTTAAACATAACATATTTTTAACTGTGCTAACAATGCCAGGATCTCGAATCTTTCCAATCTCCTTACCATTAACTTTATAGGAAATATTGTCAAAGAGAAAGGCTCCAGCATTATTGGTTAGATCGCAAGTACCAGTCTTATCAGCAGCATCTGCTTCCACCTTAAACGTACCCTCGATGTAGAGTTGAGCTTCACTCATATCCAAAAAGACATCTTGTTGATTGATAACAATCTCGATTTCGTCATTGTTCTTAAAGGAGTTGGTAAAGGGGTGATAAGTGTGCCATTCTTCGCGAATGACCGACTGATCGCTCTTGATCTGATTGAAGATTTGAAGTTTTTCTGACATGGTAGCCGTAAGGACTGCTTATAGACTGCAAATATATTATATTTGAAAACGTGAGTGACCCCTTCGACTTCTGATCACTGAATGACCTGTTAGCTGAGGTATTAGGGTTTAAATACCTTTTAAATACTAGAACCATTTCGTCTGAGTTCTAATCGAATTACTACTTCTTCACCTCGCAAATTAAGGGGTCTAGAATCCTGGTCTACTAGCGTGAGAGTAATGTTATAAATGCTTTTTTGATTCACAGGTAAATAGATTAGATTCCTGGGTTCGATATTTATACTGTAATCGACAGTTGGTGAGAATTCGTAAAGAGTATGTGCGGGATTATTTGTGTAATACGAGCCGGAAATGATGTTACACTCTACTCTAATAGTAACAACTTGTATAATATCCACAGGTTGATCCGATTCGTGGAATTTACCAGCCTTTAACAGCTGTGGTGAAAATCCCAACAACTTTCCAATACTGTCTTTTGGCTTAAAGTTTATGTCGTAGACACTGGTTAACTCGTACTTTAACGTATTGTTATTGGGTTTAAGCGATAAGATGCGATTCCGTTCGTCTGCGGGAGCACTGGGATCTAGGAGATTACGTTGTAGAAACTGCTCGTTGTCTTCCAACTCGTAGGACCCTGTTGGTATTTCCAATACTCGCTCCTCCTGATTATTGACAATGTAATAAAACTTGTTTCGTCCCTCTTCTATATTAGGGATTGTGTTCCAAGTGTTTAGCGAAATTAATGCTAGAGAGTAATCAAACATGGAATCGAGCTCTATGGGAGGTACAAACTATGCTTCAAGTCGGTGAGAGCGACCTTTTAACGTGAATGTCTGTGACATGACTGATGTCAATAAGCATCAATACCCGCATTTATAAAGTTTCATTGTAGAGAAATGCTAGAGCAAGATGCCCACAATTTGTCATTCCATAATCCTGGTACTGTTCGGAATTAAAATATATTTTAACATTTTTCATGTACTTGACAAATTCCTTGGGTGGTTTCAAGTTGCCAAAACTATCGAAATAAACAACTCGATTACGGTGTTTCTTGTAAGCTACCCAATGTGTTACGAATCCTGTGTTCCGATCCAAATTAATAACACCACACTCTGTTTTGAGGGGTGCGTTCGGTAAAGTGTCTCGCATAAATACTCTCTAAAATGCGGTATTTTAATCGAGTGACGTATGAATTAATATCGTGATCGGATAACGGCTTTTCAGGTAGCTTTATTGGTAGTTTTTTGGTATTTTCCGTAAAAACAATCCATAGCCAGTTTCGTGTTTCTTTAAATACAGACCGCTACCCTTTTTCCCAAGGCAATCGCTTCCATTGTTTCGTTGTGTCGTTCAGATTCTTTTAACTTCTCCTTGGCACTTTGAGCGTCATTAACGGCCTTCGCTATCCCCGCGGCGCCCCCGCTTAGTGCCCCCAGGGCACTAAGTCCTGCAAATATGGGAATAAGTGGTAGAAACCCACCCTGTTTCGGTAATGGTATTATTCGTGGTACGTTGATCCTTTTACGTCCTCCCACCTTCTTGACCGTTACTCGGGCAGCTTTAAGTATTTTACTAAGAGTCCTTTTCTTACTAACATCACCAGTACCCGTATGTCGAAGTTGTTTCTTAAGCAGAGTGACCACTGATGATAGGGGTTTCATCTTCTTCTTGCCAGCACCCAACTTGCGTTTTACCTTCATAGCGTTAGTTACTAACCACGCTGAAGCTTTTTCACCAAAACTGGAATCGTTGGCCTTTACTCGCTCCCACGCCCTGTTCTCCAACACTTGATCGGCTCGATGTCTTTGTTCCAACTCTTTAGACTTTGCGTATTCGATATCGTGATCGCGACAAGCACTATCCAATTTGTTCTTTGGTCGATCGCCTCGAGTCAACCGCTCTTGAAGTTTGGTTCCAGGACCGCAATAGGAATAACCAGGTAAATGAAGCTCGAACGGGAGCTTGTTGATCGCTGTATTTAACACACCTGCACCCTGAAGAGTCTTCATTAGTAATGAAGTTCTGGGAGGGTGTAGAGTAATATTTATAGAGATGCGTCAAGAGAAGCAGAAACTCAAAATCCAAGTGTATAATTGCGATATGAAAAAAGACAAGTCCCTAACTAGCAAACATGGTCAACTTTTGCCTTCTACAATTCGAGCGTTAATATGTGGGCCTAGCAATTGTGGCAAAACCAATGTAATGATTAGTCTTTTGATTGATGAAAATGGTTTAAAATTAGAGAATATGTACGTGTATTCAAAATCTCTGCAGCACGACAAGTATGACTTCCCTCAGCAGGCTATGAAACATTCCCGTTTAGGCTATTTCGGCTACAGCGATAGTGATGAAGTTCTAGATCCTTCCAGTGCCCGGCCGCACTCTGTATTCATATTTGATCACGTAGCATGTGAGAAGCAGGATAAAATACGTAATTATTTTTGTATGGGCCGGCATAATGCAATTGATTCCTTCTTTTTTACTTTTATCAATTTTATATTTATATTTAAATTATTTTTATTGGCATAAATAAACATCTTTATTATTATTATTATTATTTGTCGCAAACTTACTCGAAAATACCTAAACAGCTGGTTCGTGATAATGCTAATGTATTAATTTTATTTAAGCAAGACGACTTAAACTTGAAACATATCTACGACGATCACGTTAATACAGACATGATATTCGATGCATTTAAACATATTTGTTCCTAATGTTGGAAAGATAGGTATGGGTTCTTAGTAATTGTAAAAGACAATGATATTGCCAAAGGCCGATATCGTAACAAGTTTGATACTTATATCATACCCTAAGCCTTGCGGCTCAGTGTAACACTTGTCGTCCTAGAAGGTAGATGTGTTAAGTCTCTAGAAACAGGGTCTGTTTGGTCGTTGTTTTTCCAGAACAGGGTCTGTTTATTAGCTGTTTTTCCAGAACAGGGTCTGTTTATTAGCTGTTTTTCCAGAACAGGGTCTGTTTTTTAGCTGTTTGTAGTATGTCTACCCCCATTAGCCAGCTCGATAAAGACGTTAAACGTAGGATTATCCAAGCTGCACGAACAATAAGAAAGAAGTATTTAGCATTAAAGTTGGAGCGAGGCGAAGAAGATGAAGCTCTTAATAAATTCTTAATGCCTATTACCGATCCTCTGAATAAGCCTGTGAGTGCTTCCGTCACCACTGCAAAATCAAAGAAACGTAAGATTAAAGTGGAAGAGAGTGCTGGTGTAAAACCCAAATTTAAACCACCCATGGTAACTCGAGAAGTGAAACCTCCTGTAAAATTTTTAACCGATGAAACTCACTACGGGGATGCTGATGATGGTGATGTGTTTGAAGAACCAGCTCAGGATCCTGCGGAACAATCATTGCGACACATAAGAAAGAATTTTGAAGATTCTCTTCGAAAATCTGAGGTGTTTGAGCATTTTATCGATCAGTATCCTAAGATTGCTCAAGAATATCTGAAACAATATTGGATGGACTCTGCCGAAATAGATGCTAACGGTATGAAATAGTGACTGATTCTTGGAGATTAGGTTCAGAACCGGTTAATTTTTTAAAGAATGGTGATATTCAAGTAGGCCCCACTACGTACAAAGGAACTCTGGGGCTATACGATTTATTGTTTCTCAAGGTTCCTAAATTTCAGACTGCTACCGATGAAGAACACTATAAGGATATTCTAAAGCGAACATATTTATACTTGAAAGAAAATGGTCAGTTGAAAGGTAATAGATCTCACAAATATAATGCCATTGTGAAACCACTAATTTCGAGAGGTTCCACCAGTAAAATTCCTTCGCCCGGGGGTAAAATAATGACAAGATCGAAGTCTGAGAAATCCGGATCTGTGAAATCTGGATCTGCTTTAATGGAATACAACGAAAAATCCAAATAATTTGTGTACTATGATGACGTAAATGAGCTGGTTGAAAGGCTGAAAAAGCTAGAAGCTTCCAATCAGGTTGGCAACAATAATAACATGAACGAGATTTGGAGTATTTTACACGAATTGGAACAACTGGGAGTAATTGAATTCTATAAATAAGTTTGTTTACAGCTACTATGTCTTAGTACCGCAGTAATCATGAATAAGTTTGGACGTTCCTTGCCCTCTTCGTCTAATCAGAAAAGAGTGAGAGTGTTGCAAGCACCCAACTTGATAACTCTTACAAAAGATGGCGATTACAATATTCAAGATCATCGGCTTTGTAACGTCAAATCACCAACAGATATCGCTGATGCCGTAAATAAAAAGTTTGTAGAGTATGCTAACTTCACTTTCTACCACCATTGATAGATCGTTGAATGATAAAATACAAGTATCACACTTGGAGATGTTGAGACAAGTACATGTGTTGGAACAAAAAGTAAACAGCTCTATTGGTAGTATTGTAAAACAAATGGAGACCTTTGCAAAAACTAATAAGGATTCTGTCGACTCGGTATCCGATCAACTTAAGCTGCTTGACAACAAATTAAAGAGCGAGACTTTAGTTTTGGATACAAACCTGGATCGCCTATCTACCCAATTCAAGGACCTCGAAAAACTCCTAAAAGTTTACACCAATATGGCTATTCGAAATGCTCTCAAACCAGTCAGTGCGGATCCGGAAAAGATTCGTGAAGAACGCTCAAAATTATTACAAACAGTTGACTTGCTAAAGAAAAGATCTTCCCGTCCACCAACTGTCTAAAATGTAGACGTATATAATTCGATATCTTGCTGCAGAACCTCATTTTTTGGGAAATAATGGCTAAGGGCATTACGAAGGCGAGAGAACAAGTTGTTGAGGAACTACATAAACCAGCTAGAATCAAATTTAAACGCCGCAGATTTATCCGGTATGGTTTAGATGATACGTTTGCCTCCGATCTTGCTCAACTCGATCAGTACGCTCGTGAAAACAAGGGATTTAAATACATCTTGGTTGTTATTGATTGTTTTTCAAAATTTCTCTGGACCGGGCCTCTAAAGTCAAAAAATGCTCAGGATGTGACTAATGCAATGGATCATATACTCAAACAGTCTCGGAGGATTCCGAAAAAGCTGGTTACAGATAATGGGAAAGAGTATTACAACGCTAGCTTTCAAAGTCTTATGAAGAAGCATGGCATACATCATTACAGTCCCTCTAGTATTTTAAAGGCTTCTATTGCTGAACGAGTAATTCGAACGCTCAAAGAACACCTGTTTAAGTTGTTTACCTTGAATGGTAATCATAAATGGATTGACTTGTTGGAGCAAGTTACAAATACTTACAACAACACGAAACATCGTACGATTCACATGAAACCGAAGGATGTTAGCAAGAGTAATGAGAAGAAAATATTGGACTCTGTTTATAGTCGTTTAAAGGTTGTGGGGAAGCAAAAATTCAAAGTTGGTGACATTGTTCGCATAAGTAAGGCTAAGCACGTGTTTGAAAAGGGTTATGTGCCTAATTGGACCACTGAGTTGTTCAATGTATCTCAGGTGAAGATTACCAATCCCACAACTTATTTGCTGCCAGAGGATACGAGCGGTCAACCAATTAGCGGCGGGTTCTATGAAGAAGAATTGCAAAAAACCAAACAATCTGACGTATTTCTTATTGAACAAGTTTTGCGTAAAAAGGGTAAAAAGATGTATGTAAAATGGCTTGGGATTGATAAGTCTCATAACAGTTAGATAGATATGGATAAGGATGTGGTTTAAGCTTGATCTCTGTACAAAAAGACAGCATTTTTCCGGTTTTCGTTAGTTGAAATCATGCCTTATTGCAAAGAGTGTGATACGGAAATTTTATCTCGTAGTGCTCATAACCGCACCACAAAACATAAGCAGCAATGTAGTGAGAACTTGTACTCTCATGTAAAACTAGTTCGAACTGCTTTCAAACAACGGATACTAACTTACCATCTGACAAGTGATTTACATTTGGTTGATGTCAAGCAATATTTAGGAAATCTAAAAGAGACGGTTATTACTCTACTCACTGATCCTTTAAAGACTTATCCCTGTAATATATGTAAATATTGAAATCCATGTATCTCCGCCGCTGCCATGCTGCGCATGCTCTGTATGATTCTGTAATTAATAAAAGCAAACGAGACTGAGAGACTCCCTCTCTATTTCTTCGTCCTTCCTGGCATCTAGACATGTGTGGTTTCGCGGTCTCGTTTTAAGATAAGCACATCGTCGTTTAATTTAAATAACCATTACTTAATAATTAAAGAAGCCCTATCCCAAATATAATATGGCGCAGTCGTAATACGAAAATCTTCGCCCAAAGAAGAAAGCAGCCCCGAAATAGCATTAAAGTCACTTTTTGTGTCATAACCTCAAAAAATGAGCATGGACCACGTTGTTCCGCCGACCGAGCTAAGTTTCCAAGGTAATTTATCAGATAATTGGAACTTTTTTGAACAAAAATTTAATATATATTTGCAAGCCAGCAAATTAGACAGCGAATCGGACAAGCTGAAAGCCAGCCTATTGTTTAATAGAATTGGTGATAGAGCTATCAGAATCTATAATAATTTTGAGTGGGAAAACCCAGACCAAAAGCTCTCTTATAAGGCAATTTTGAAGAAATTTAGGGAGTATTTCACACCTGCTAAAAATGTAACCTATGAAAGATACATTTTTTTTTACACGAAATAAGCTAGACACTGAAAGCTACGATGCCTATATCACTGAGCTTCGACAATTAGCCAGTACGTGCGAGTTCGCTCAGCTCACAGATGGGTTAATCCGAGATCGCCTCGTCCTAGGAATCTCAGACCTAGCAATGAAAGATAGGCTTCTACGAGAACAAAAACTGACACTTCAACGAGCCCTAGAAGTTTGTCGAGCTGCTGAAGTCGCCTCACAACAACTGACTGTCATGAGTGGGTCCAAAAGTGATGGTAACCATACAGCTGATGTATATGGAGTACAGTATCGCAGCCGCCAGCCCCAGAATCAAAAAAGCTATGGGAATCGACAACCAAGGCAGGCCCCCCAAGCTCAAAGCCACACGAGAGGACATAACCCCCAACAACAAAGGACAAAATCTAAGTACCCCTCCTTTTATTAAAAATTGTTATAAATGTGGTAAACAGCATTATTTAAATCAATGTCCTGCATATGGAGTGAAATGTACAAAATGTAACAAATTCAATCATTTTAGTAAGGTTTGTAGGTCAAAAAGAGTTTTTAATCTAAATTTGGAAAATCTTAATAAACCACATCATGATAATAGTAGTGAAGAATCGGATGATTTTGATTCGAAAAGTTTTTTTATAAATAATTTAAATCATAGCAGTACATCACAGAAATGGTATGAAAGCTGCTATGTTAATAATAAGATAAGGGTTTCTTTCAGGTTGGATACAGGAGCAGATTGTTGTATTTTACCTTATAAAAAATTTCTAAAATTAAATATTCCTGTATCCGAGCTTGCTGATAACCATAAAGTATTAAGTGACTATAATAGCAAACAAATAAAATCAATAGGGTCAGTCTTTTTAAAAGTAGGGGTGTGTAAGAGCAAAAATAATTATGCTAAAATAAAGTTTCACATTGTAAAAACAGAAAATGATGCAATTTTAGGACTTGATGCTTGTATTATGTTAAATCTAATAAAAAGAAACGAAATTAACTCAATAAATGATGTTAGCCCTGAGTTAAAAAGTATAAAACATATTATTAATGCATACAATGATATTTTTAGTGGTGTTGGATGCATACAAGGCCAGTATAAGATAGAAGTTGGTCAACATGTGCCCCCCAGAGTCCACCCACCACGGAAGGTGCCCTTTGCTCTTCATAATAAGCTGAGAGAAAAGCTTCAGGAGATGGAAAGATTTGGAATAATCAGGAAAGTGACTGAACCAACGGAATGGGTAAATTCACTTGTAATAGTTCATAAAAAATCATCTAACGATATAAGAATTTGTATGGATCCGAGAGATTTAAACAAAGCCATTAAAAGGGAGCATTTTTATATTCCTTCTTTTGAGGATATAAGTAGTCAATTAAAAGGGTCCTATTATTATTCTGTCTTAGATTTAAGTAATGGGTTTTGGCATATCCAACTGGATGAAAATAGTAGCAAACTATGTACATTTAACACTCCGTTTGGTCGTTACTGTTTTTTACGAATGCCTAATGGCATATCTTCAGCTCCGGAAGTTTTTCAAAAAATAATGCAGCAAATTTTTTCTCAAGTAGAGATTGGGTTATATTTTGATGACCTTTTGGTTTATTCAGAGACTCTGGAGGGACATAATAAAAAATTAAAACAGGTTTTAGAGATAGCAAGAGCTAATAATATAAGATTTAATTTTGATAAATGTAAATTTCGCTTAACATCTGTCAATTATATGGGTTTTAAAATATCTGGTAAAGGTTTGGAGCCTGACGAAAGTAAAATAGAAGCTATAAAAAATATGCAAAAACCTTGCAATTTAAAAGAGGTACAAAGATTTTTAGGAGTTGTAAATTATTTGTCTCGTTTCATTCCTAATTTTTCTGAACTTACTGAACCTTTAAGATTATTAGTCAAGAAAAATATTTCTTTTCATTGGGAAGCAGAGCAGGAGAATTCTTTTCAAAAATTAAAACAACTATTGGTGCAAGCACCTATTTTACAATACTATTCTATAAAAGATCCAATTATAATATCAACTGATTCGAGTCAATCTGGATGTGGATCTGTACTTATGCAAAACAAAAATCCAGTAGCATATGCTTCAAAAGCTTTTACGCATACACAACAGAAATATGCTGTTATTGAAAAAGAAATGCTTTCTATTGTAAATGCTTGCTTAAAATTCTATCGGTACATATTTGGACGTAGCGATGTCACTATAGAAACAGATCATAAACCTCTTGTAAATATCTTTAATAAACCACTAGTAGATGCTCCTGCTAGGCTTCAAAGAATGCTTATCATGTTACAACCTTATAGTTTTAAACTTGTCTATAAAAAAGGCAAGGAAATGTTTTTTGCAGACGCATTGAGTAGAGCTTTTCCAAAATCCTTTGATAGCATTTATGAAAACAAGTTTAGAGAAATAGAATCACACCTTTATGTAGTTACAGAAAATTTTCCAGTCTCAAGTAGTAAGCTTAGAGAATTTCAGAAAAGAACAGCTGATGACTGTCATTTAATAACACTCATGAATTTAATTTCAGAAGGTTTTCCATCAAGTAAACACCTTTTAAAACCAGAATTTAGAGTATATTATCCATTTAAGCATGAACTAAATGTAGTTCAAAGGCTTATAGTTAAAAATGATAAGCTTCTGGTACCAAAAAGTCTGAGAAAAGAAATAATAGAAAGAGTGCACGTCTCATCAAGGTATTCACAAAACTAAATTATTGGCTAGAAGTTATTTTTTTTGGCCAGGTATGTCAAGAGAGATAGAAAATTATTATGATAGAAATAAGAAGGAATTGCCAGTATTAGAAATTAACGATAGGGTAAAAGTTAAAAATTTTGATAACTGTAATAAAGAAAAATGGGTCGATGGTGTAATAATTTAAAAACTAGCCAATCCCAGGTCATACAAAATAAGAAGCAAAACTAATAAAATAATAATAAGAAATAGAGCCCACATAATTAAAGTGAAAAATAATGAAAAATGCACAATCTTGTTTTAGATAAACCTACATGTAGTTATAATCAGTTTAAATATGATGTAATCCCGCCAGAGAATTGGTCATATGGACAAAAATCAGTACCAAATTCATTAAACACCAGTGAGAACACTGATGACTATCACAGCTATGTGACTGACTCTTTGGAGGAGGAAGATGTGGAGCAGATAAATGAACTGCCACGTCATTCACCAACTCGTACCAAGTATGGACGAACCGTGAAACCGCCAGTTAGACTTAGTTTGTGATCAACTAGGCTTATTCCTTTTTTTTATTATTTAGTGTTTATATCTAGTGTTAGTATCCGTAATTGTAACCTGTGATTACTTGTGTATGTGTGATGAAATTTTTATACTTCTGAATGTTTAATTTTGTAATTCATTGAATGTGTCTAGTCTTCGGTAATATACACAAATAATCGTTGGTTTCATTTTAAAAAGAAGGGAGATGTAATATATGTAAATAGGTAAATATTGAAATCCATGTATCTCCGCCGCTGCATGCTGCGCATGCTCTGTATGACTCTGTAATTAATAAAAGCAAACGAGACCGAGAGACTCCCTCTCTATTTCTTCGTCCTTCCTGGCATCTAGACATGTGACGTCTCGCGGTCTCGTTTTAAGATAAGCACATTGTCGTTTAATTTAAACAATCCTTACTTAATAATTAAAGAAGCCCTATCCCAAATATAACAATCCCCAGCTTAAAGTTAATATGGAGCTATATGGTTGTTATCTGTTGGCATCAACACAAGAACAAGACATTAAATCGTTTAATACAAAATTTAGTGTTATTTCTCCCAGCACTAATTTGGAGGACTTGTACAGCGAATATCAGATCTCTCTAGTGAAAAAAGCTTCCGAATTTACCGAGATGGGAAGCGGATGGGCGTTATCCAAACTACTGTTTCTCGAACTTAACATCAATAAATGTGGAGTGGGGGTATAGTTCTCTTTATAATAACACTAATACGTTGGTTGGCGTTACTATTTTAGTGTGAACCATGGCTAGTAAGAGTTGTGTTGCTGCTGCTGCTCCTGAGTTTCTAGAAGAAGACGATAGTTCCCAAGCCTCATCGTCCTATTGGACTTATCTAGACAGTATGATTCTCCGAAGTAACAGAGAAATTCACAAGGAGAATAAACTCTTGGGCGAATTTTGCTATCCTGCTGGCAATTTTACAGTAATTGTGGGCCTCAGTGTTGCCAGGGGGATGATGCCAAGTGTTAAACTAGTTCCCACAACGTCTGAACATGAACCAGTCTCCCTCAGCCAGTCTGATTGGATCGAGTTTTTGGAGATCATTGACAGGATGTTTGAAGATATTGATGGAAGTGTGACAACAACGCAGATGTCGTTATCGGAAAATTTTACCGTGTCCAGTGCTATTCTTTTAAACGAGCGAATATTTCGACTTGGAAGCAATGATATAAATTCTATTGTTAGCATTAAGAGTTTAATTAACTTTAGATTAGAATTAGTGAAACGTTTACAATTTAGAACCTATTATGATGATACTTTACAGTATGCCCAATGTTTTGATGATATTAAGGAAAACTTTTTTGAAATTATTACCAATCTCTGTAATCTAAAACTGTTTGAACAAAGTTATTACATGTTGGAATTATTGCATTACAATCCGCAAAAATTGCTCGATGACTTTGATAAACTGTGCATGTATGCTGATGATTCATAATAATAGCTCTAGGTTCTTTTCTTTCGCCCTTCCCTTTCCTTTCCCTCCAGCCCTAATGCTTCTGTTGTTACTAATAAATACACCCCGACTCTAGCAGAGATTTCATAGTTGTTTCAACAATCGTTACATACAGTTCTAACCTATCGAGACCTTTCGTGACTTGTCTGCAGACTGTTTAGAAGTTAGTTCAACACCGACGTCGTTATCTTTGAGTTTAGCCAGTGTACAAGATGCCTAAAGAACGCCAGGAAGTTTGTATCGATCTTCAAGGTTATCCTTTAGCTAGTGGGTTTATACCAAAGGAGTTGGCTGTGTATGATGGTGCTCGATTTTGCAGCTTTCTCTTCAAGCCTACATATGGCAGGAAATTTTTAAAGCCTGAAGACCTCAAAATAGTAGAACATTTGGAGGAGAAATACCATGGTCTAATGTGGGAGTCTGGTTATTTGGACTTGAACCACTTTGAAAGTGTTTTACGTGACGTCTGTCTTCAGTATGATTCTCCTAAATTTCTGGTTAAGGGAGATTTAAAGGCAACTTGTTTAAAACAGATTTTTGATTCTTGTCTTATATTTAGTATTCCTTTAAAGACCGATCCTAAATTAAGTAAATATAAAAAAGTTGTAGAATGTTTTCATCATAAGGACTTTACTGTTTGGCATTGTGCCTGTAATAATGTTAAGTTATTGTATAATTTCCGACATTGTTTTTTAAATGATATGGAATAAAAGTATATAACTTATTTTGTTTGTTTTATTTCTTAGTTTAGTTAGATTAGTCTAAGTAGAAAGACGTAAAATGATTAGCCACAGTGTAGATTGTACTGATTGCTTAGACGTCGGTTTTGTCGTTATTCGTACTTTTGAAGAAAGACTGATTACGTTTGAAAATTGGACCAATAAAGTTAGTCCTAAAGACTTAGCACAGGCTGGTTGTTATTACACTCAGCGATTAGATATAGTTAAATGTGCATTTTGTCATTGCGAGTTTGCCGACTGGAAGGAAGGAGACGATCCGTTAGCCGATCACTATAAGTACTCCAAACATTGTCGGTTGGCTAAAGTATTGTGGAAGTGTCGACAAATGAAAAAGGTGGTCACGCCCCGAAGCTTGAAAAAGATAAAACCAGAACCGCTCCGAACTCTTCATGTTAGTTCTCTGTTCTTAATACCGCTTTTCGCACTATCATTCGGCGGAATTATACGCCTATACGACCTTATAAATCTCTATCATTCTAAGTTTTAAATCATTTTGACGCCAGTCATGGCTCTGTTAAGTTCGTCCTTCAATCTGCTAGTTGCAGTAGTACACAGCGTCTTCTACGTATATCGACCTTTTAATGTTAAAAACGCCTCTGTTTTGTTCGATTTTGACGATTCTAACGCTAGCAGACCATGGATTCCGATGGCTTTCAACCCTCAGATTACTGACCACCTGCCTGTATTCTCCGCCCGATACCTCCATCAAACAATAGCAGCTCTTTTCGCTACAAGGTTCATTTTCTTTTTCAAGACTCGACGATTGGTGAAACAGGATGGATGACGTTCCTTAGCAAGTGCAAGAATGAGACCGCCTCTCCTACTATTCCTAGTACTAATTCTACACTAACCCCATCTTTATCCGAAAATATGAACAGTATTTCTAGTCTCCTTGTATTCCTAGCAGTACCCTGTTTAATATTATTAACTAATTTCGTATATAAAGTTGTTAAATATCGATATTGTGGTTAAATAAATAATTTTTCTAATTACTAGTTTTATTACATATTCGCCCGTCGGAAAACGCGTCTAAACAATTACAACGGCTGTTGTGTTGGGCTTGCCTCGTGCTCTTAATTTAGCTCGCTAGTAATTTCCCAATGATGCTGCAAACTTTCTGGCCTATTGCCAATATTGTGGCATACGAGATCTAAAAATATTAGAATATACGAGGTGATGCATATCTTACTACGCAAAGATCATTGACAATGGTCACTGCATTGCAGTGTTGTGGGGCTTTAGCAGTAATCTAAGTGATGGTTAAAACAGTTTAACTGATAGAAAGACTGATTCTTTTCAGCCATTAGGGCATTGGACTTAATAAGCGATAACTCACGAACGAGTTGATCGATTGACTTCAGGTTTTTTCCAAACGATTTGTTACGTCACGTTGAACACGTGATGTATGTCAAATATTAATTTTGGCGTTTAACAAGTGACAGTTGACATACCTTAAATGACAGGTGACAGCTGCTATACTTTTACGCATGACTTATAACGCCATTTTGAACATGTGACGTATGCTAAATTTTTATTTTGGCGTTTAACAAGTGACTGGTGGTAGTTGACATATCTTAAATGGCAGGTGATAGCTAACACACTTTTATACATGACTTCTAACACCGTTTTGAACACGTTACATATATCAAATTTCTAATTGCAAATGATTGCTCTTATAGCTGCAAGCCTATATGTTATGAACTAAATATTTTATGAGAAGCCGATGGCCAGGTCGGCTAGAGCGTTGCTGTTCCACTATGCAGGTCCCAGGTTCTAATCCTAGCATGGACAAAAATAAAGAAAAAAGTTTTTGACATCATATTCGTGAAATAATAATATTTTAAGGAGTAGTACTAAAGTCCGATGCAGTTAGGCCCCAAATAAATACTGCCCAAGTAGTTGCTGCCCAAGTAGTTAATGTCCAAGTAGTTAAAGCCCAAAGTAGTTAAAGCCCAAAGTAGTTAAAGCCCCAAGTAGTTAAGACCAAAGTAGCTAACGCCCAAGAGTGTGACAGTTGACAGATGACGTATGACAGATGACGTATGACAGATGACAGCTGACAGATGCTCGCGCAGTCGCGCATGCGCAGTAGGGCTCGGTTCGGTTGGCGCAGAAGGAATCAGCTCCCCCTACTGAAGAAGTTCTGGGAAGTGGTTGTGGAGGACTAGTGAAAATTAAAAAAATTAACGCTTCAGAAGATGTGAAAGAGAACTATTTAAAACGTGAAGTGTGCGTAATGCAATCATACATATTAATCACATCCATGGCGGGTGGCATGTACAGTCTGTGTCACGAGTGATACTTTTTATTAGCCATAGAACAACAACGTGGTAAACACATACATGTGAACACCCATTATAAGCGTGCCATGGATTGTTGTAAAGATGAAATTAAATGCAAAGTGTGTGAGCAAGTTCTACATATGATTATTTTATCAGATGTCTGTGTAATGTGTAACAAACCGGATGTGCAGAAAATCACAAACCATGTGTGTGTGTGTGTGTGTGTAAGTTTCAATGGCTCTGGAAGCTTCCAACAGGCCAGACTAGACCACAAACCATAAAATTGAAAAAACAACTTTAGAACAAAGCATGTGAGGATTTCTTTGAAGATTTAACTCTGCAAAATTGTTTAAACAGTATAACTATACATTTAAAAATGTTGGGTTTGATTGGGTTCACTGCTGTATTGGAGGGTACTGCTGCATCGCTAGTCAATGTCGTGAATTCTGAAAACCGGCTCGGAGAATTTGGTCTTGTAGAGATATCCCAAATCCACAAATCAAGTAATAAGGCTTCCGTATCGGAATGAAGTGTGTCGCAAAACTCACTAAACTCGTTAAACGTCATTTTAGATACTTTTTTACGCAAAGCTTCACTCATAGCTAATTTGATCGTATTACATACAGCGTGTTACTTAAAAGGTAAGTGTGGTTAAAATGCAAGTATTGAACTAATGAATGATAACAATACGCGACTCGATATAGTGTGAAGCATATGTAGAAAAAGCCCAACAACAAAGGTTTTTATTTGTAGCTTCACTATTGGAGATATATTCTTAAAAGTGGGTGGGTTGGAATGTTTACACCAAAGTACATCCCCTAACACTCCGTGCGTATGTGTAGCACGCTCGGTGTGCGCGTGGCACGCATTTTGATCTACTGCGCAGATGTAAAAAAACGAATGTATACACCAAAGTACATCCCCTAACACTCGTGCGCATGTGTAGCACGCTCGGTGTGCGCGTGGTACGCATTTTGGTCTACTGCGCAGATGTAAAAAAAGAATGTATACACCAAAGTAAATCCCCTAACACTCCGTGCCCATGTGTAGCACGCTCGGTGTGCGCGTGGTACGCATTTTGGTCTACTGCGCAGATGTAAAAAAACAAAAAATATAAAAAACCAAAAAAAAAAAACAAAACAAAACCAAAAAAAGCTGTTTTATATTTTTCGTTTTTTTACATCTGCGCAGTAGACATGCGCATGGGCATGCCCCGCCCAAACGAGATTCTCCCCCGCGCATATGCAGACTGGTACTGCCTGGTACTAGAGGTCGACCACCGGTTGTCGACCGCTATGTCCCGCCCAGACGGATTCCCTTTATATTCTCTTTGCGCTTCTCATTCTTAAGTGTCTGCAGTCGCACCCTGAGCTCGATATAATACAGTTGTGCCTTCTTACATTCCGCTCAATATATTTTTGTGTTTTATATTCCGCTACGGTTAATTTAACATCTTTTGTTCACTTGTCTTGTGTTTCGTTATATCTATTTTTCGTAAGTATGACTTTGATTGATTTAACTGCCTTTGATTTAAGATATGCTTGTAAAGTCCATGATTATATGGATTGCCAGATTTGTGGAATGACTGATGAACAAATTGTTGCGCCTGACTCGATCAGTATTGCGAGTGAAAGCTTTAGTGGTATTAAAGTAGAGGATTATATGATAAACAATAGCGATGAAGACCTAGATAACATGTCTAACAATATAATAGTGAAATATTGTAATGAAGACTCGTGTCATGCTATTTCCGATGTCGAAGCGCAACAATCCACTTCTGAAACTGATGAAACTCACTCACATATACTTTCAAATTTTAAAGAATCCGACATTTTACCAAATTTACATGCTTAAAAAACGCATCAACCTATAATTATAATGAAATTTACGCGTCAACAGTCAATTTTAATGATGTAAAAAATTGTGTGAGTGAGCCTCAAACAAACAGGTGTGCGGCATTCTCACCTATTACACCAGTTCCAGAAGTGGATAATAAAGAGATTTTTATATATCCGGCAAAACCTGTTTTAAATTTAACGGATGTTATTAAATCCGAGTCTGAAATGCAGATAAAAACATCCGGATTAAATTCAAATACCGCGGAGTTTGTTGAGATATATAAAAATGCTAATATTACAGACAGACACCCGGACAAAGAAAATGAGCAAATTGGTAGTTTAATGATTTTATTGGAAGAAGGGGGAGAGACGATCGCACAGACAGACACACTCAAACAACGAAACATGGAGCAACGAAAATGAGCAAATTGTTGACTTAACAAATGACGCACAGACAGACAGACCGGCGGACAACGAAAACGAGCAACTTGTTGACTTAACAAGTGTATTGGAAGAAGGGGAAGAGACAACCGCACAGACAGACAGACTCACGGACAAAGAAAATGTTCAAATTGTTGATTTAACCATTTTTTCGGATCAAGCGGAAGAATCAACAGCAGCGACCGACAAACGCATGGATGTAGACGGTGAACAAACAATTAATTCGATCGACAAACGCAAGGATGTAGACGGGAACCAAACTATTCATTTAACAATTTTATCAGAAACGGAAGAATCAACTTTAACCGGTGACTTGGCAGTATTTAATAAAATAAGTATTACAGGGGATGGAAACTGCCTTTTTAGAGCTGTAAGTTTCTTCCTTTGTGGGAATCAAGACGGGTTTAAAGAGGTCAGAGCTGAGGCCGTAAAATATATCAGTAAAAATTGGCATATTTTCAAATTTTTTTTATTTTATTACAATATGGATAGATATATATTGCTCATTAATGGCACAAGATGGGATTTATGGAACATCTATAGAATGTTTGGCCATTTCAGATATTTACAAATTAAACGTTAAAATATACACTAATAATAATGTTCAGCCCACGACTATAAGTTCGATGGAGCACACAAAAACAATTAATCTTCTTTTTACTGGAGAGCTCACATCTGGCCACTTCAGCTTATTACTAGAAAAATTAGCCGCGGATAAAAATATTAGCAATACTTTAAAAGTTGATTCTTGCCATTCTTCCAAATTGTCAAAGTTTACTACAACTACCCCCAAATTATTAAATGAAATTACAACAGACCCAAAATTAACCTGCAGAAAATTCCACAAAGCTGGTGATGTTCCGTACAAGAGTGAGCTTGATAAATTTTTACGAGCTAAACCTAAAAAAAAATATATACTTTTCTTTAGGTGAGGCTTGCAAAAATTTAAATTTTGTCGGGGAAGTTTTAAATAGGCAGGGAAATCTTCTAACCAAATGCGGAAACCTGCTTTTCGGGTCATGCTTCGGATCAATAGATATATATAAAAAATTTCCCCTTTCCCCCACTCCTTTATTACCCATTTCCCTTACTCCATTTATATCCCCTCCTGGTGGAGTTATTGACTACCTTCCCGCGGTTCCACAGTTTAAACCAAAGTCAACATTTTATTTCCTCAGTATTAAAGATGTCATTCTTGTGCACACTGTGTTTACGCGAGTTTAAGGAAAGACGATATCTGGTGCGACATATTAAAGAAGTTTGTTTAGAACATAAATATGTTGCAAATCTGGATGATTACATAATTGATGGTGAGTTCTTTTTGTTTAACATTTTCTTATTTTTTATTTGGATTTATTATTTTTAGTTAATAAAAAATTTTTCTCGCAAGAAAAAGTTCCCCACTGCCTGAACTGTGATGTTAGAAACACAAATGTATGTTGGACCTCCCATTTAAAATCAAATGCTCACAAATTAAAAGCCTGCAAGCTTAGCGAACCGGGTGTAGAGATATTGAACAGCGCATTTCAATGCAGAATTATTTCATATAAAATATCTTCCCCAAAGCACTTTGTCGATTTAAAAGAATTTCAAGAAAATGTGCAGGATAAAGTAGTTAAAGTTATTCGACACGAATTGAAGAAACACAGTCATCAAAATTAATTTGGAGCTGTTTGGATTGTACTATTTACCAACTTCTAGAACTTCTGAAATTAAATCTCACAATACGATTTTCGAAGTTGTAACACAATCTACAAATCTGATAATGGCATATAAAAAATTAATGGGAATAATTCATGGAAAATTGGATGAATTTGCAGAACGTGATTCAGGTGTGTATAAGTTTATATATTCCGTTTGTATTAGTTTTTCAAAAAACTATAAATAGTATCATTGAAATTAAAAATATTAAAACTTAACCGTTTTATTTTAGGATGGGTTCTGCAACAAATACTTCATCTTGAAGTTAATGTAAACAAGTATAATCCAATGAGGAGTTCATCATACATACCTCTTCCAAGAGGTTCAATGGAAAAAGGCTGTTGTTAATGTGCAAAATAGTGATCAGTTTTGTTTTGGTTTTGCGGTTGTATCAGCTTTTTACCATGGAGATCCTCGAAATCCAGCATCGTATCCGCAGTTTAGGCAGTTATTCAACTTTGAAGGAATAGACTTTCCAGTATCTATTAAAAACATTGCTAAATTTGAAGAGTTAAATAATGTATCAATAAATGTTTACGGTTTAGAAGTTGTATATAAAAATGGGAAAAACATTTATGAGGTAATTGGTCCTCTACATTTTTGCAAGGTTAGATATAATAACCATATAAATCTATTGTTATTGTAGGAACAAGATGATATAGGCAATATTAAAAATCATTATTGTTATATAAGCGATCTTTCTCGTCTAGTTTCAAGTCAAGTTAGTAATCATGAACACAAAAAATATTTTTGTGATGGTTGTTTGCAATTTTTTACCACTTTGAATATTCTTAGGCAACACATGCAAAATGATTGCAACTATGTTAGAAATGATTTTCCTTCAAAAGAGTATATATTAGATAAATTTGGTAACATGATGCCTGAAAATATATTAAAGTTTCAAAATATTCAAAAACAAATGCAAGTTCCATTTGTTGTTTATGCAGACTTTGAATGTGCTTTAAAACTTATCCACAATGATCATGATGAAAATTCGTCACAAACTTACACTTTGAAAAAATTTGAACATATACCACATTCATTTGCTTATTATATTAAATGCTCATTTGATGATGAAGTTTCAAAATTTCATTTATATCGAGGGAGGGATTGTATCGAAAAATTTGTAAAAGATTTAGAATTAGATGTTAGATCATTATATTCAAAATATTTAAAAAATGTTACACCAATGTTAAAACTTACAAATTCTGATAGGGAAAAGTTTCACAAGTCAACACATTGTCATATTTGCAAAAAAAAGTTTTATCAAGATTTTGGATAAGGTGAAAGATCATTGTCGTATCACTGGAAAATTCAGAGGTGCAGCACACTCAGTGTGTAATTTAAATTTCCAAATTCCAAACTTTATTCCAGTCATAATGCATAATCTACAAAATTATGATAGCCACCTTTTCATAAAATCATTATGTTTAGATAAGGAGGAAACTGATGTTATTCCTATGAATAAGGAAAAATACATTTCCTTTAGCAAATACCTGCATGTAGATGAAATTAAATATAAAAACGGAAAAACAAGGGAAAAATATTTAAAACTCAGGTTTATTGATTCATATCAATTCCTGCCATCATCTTTGGATAACTTATCAAGTATACTTGATGATTCTCAATGTTTAGAAATTCGAAAAGAATACTCAAATGATTTACAGTTTGAAAATATAAGAAAGAAAGGTATATTTCCTTATTCATATATTGATATTTCAAAATTTGATGAAACAAATTTATCAACTGCAGAATTATTTTATAATGAATTAAAAGATATTTCAAGTATGGATTATCAACGTGTTAAAAAAATTTGGGATATGTTTCAATGTCAGACGCTTGGAGATTATTCGCACATTTATTTAAAATCTGATGTTTTGCTATTAGCCGATATTTTTGAAAATTATAGAAACATTTGTTTAGAAACATACAAACTTGATCCAGCACATTATTTTACCGCACCGGGATTAAGATGGGATGCTATGTTATTGCACACAGGAGTTGAATTAGAACTTCTTACCGATCCTGACATGCTCCATTTTTTAAAAAAAGGTGTAAGGGGCGGTGTTAGTACTTGCGTAAAGCGAAAATCAATTGCAAATAACCCGTTTCTCCTCCATTTTAATCCATTAGAACCCACGAAATATATAATTTATTTGGATGCAACTAATTTATATGGTTATGCAATGAGTCAATATTTGCCTCAAAAAATTTTGTTTGGATGTCTGAAGAAGAGATTGATAACATTAAAGAAAATATAAATAATATAGCTAATACAGCAGAAACGGGTTATGTTGTGGAAGTTGATTTAGAATATCCCAAAGAATTGCATGATGACCACAATGATCTACCATTCTGTCCTGAAGGGTTAATTCCCCCCAATTCAAAATATTCGAAATTAGTACCAAATTTAAGAAATAAAGATAAATATGTAATTCATTACATGTATCTTAAGCAATGTTTGCGTTTTGGTTTAAAACTTACAAAAATTCACAGAGCCATAAAATTCACGCAATCGCCATGGCTTAAAGCATATATTGATTTAAATACAAATTTAAGAAATTCTTCAAAAAATAAATTCCATAAAAACTTGTAAAAGAGTAAAAATAATAGCATATATGGAAAAACTATGGAAAATGTGGATAGAAGGGTGGATGTGAAACTGGTATCACATTGGGAGCGAGTTGGTCATAAAATCAATTGTGCAGAGATGTTTACCTAAGCAAAACCTTATTATAAAGACTGTAAAATATTTTCAGAAAATTTAGTAGCTTTACAAATGAATAAAACAAAATTTGAATATAACAAACCTATTTATGCAGGTTTTTCAAATTTTGGATATCTCTAAAACTGTAATGTATAATTTTTTTATGACTATTTTAAACAAAGATATGGAAACAATGTTTCCCTTTTGTACACGGACACCGATTCTCTTATACTGGAAGTTACAAACGAAAATTTTTATGATTTGAAACATAACCTAGATAAATTCGACATATCAAATTATGATAAAGTCATATATATGGTATTCCTCAAAATATTTCTGTGGTTGGCAAATTTAATGATGAATATGCTGGTGAACCCATCAAAAGTTTTTATGGGACGGGAGCGAAAGCATACTGTGTTGAAACAGAACATAACATTCTTAAAAAATCGAAGGGTATTTGTCGCTCTTCCACTCAAAAACAATTAACCATTACAGATTACATAAACGTAATTGAACAAAATTCTAAAGTGTATTGCACAATGTATGCCTTTAGATCACATTCGCATACCATGTATACTGAATTAATTCATAAGCTGGCTTTGACTGCTGATGATGATAAACGATATTTAATTCCTAGTAGTAAAACTTTAGCTTGGGGTCATCATAACATACAGTTACATGAATTTCGCAAAACTATTGATGATATTGTTAAAGAAGATGGTTAATGTAAAGCATTCTATAAAATTATTTTATATATAATAGGAAACTAAAATAGTTGCAGGTCAGTTGTTAGGTACTCGTTACAGAAAATGATTGCTAATACTGTGTTAGTATTGTCTGCTCTAATAGGAAATATAATATATGTTAATTATGTTCCGAAAACGCACTTTGCTGAGATTTGCATTAATGCAAATAAAACTGATTTTGAACCTAAATGTTGTGATATAATGAAAATAACTAATGTGAATGGTAGTACCATGTGGTATCACCAACTGGGTGATAAGTATGCATCCTCAACAAGATATTTTAAAATAAGATATATGTATCCTAATAAAACCATAATTACTTCAGAATGAAATGAACTGTCGCAACAATGCGAGTTTAATTGTGAATATCTTACCATTTTATACTTAATACTTTTGTGTTTCACAATAATTTTTGTAATGTATTTATTAACATCATTTTCCTTGTGGAAAATATATACATTTTTACATTAACACGCTCCTTTTACTTATTTTACATGACTCATCATAAATAATATAAGAAAATGATCTGTAGTGGGAGTTCTCTCCGGATGGAGGGGGAAGTAGGGTATAAAAGAATAAATATATTTGAGCAGATCAGTAGTTGCGATGTTAAAGTTAGAAGTATAAACATGAATACTCCGAACACAATTCACCCTAACAAAGTAAATTCATATTATAGTGAAATATGCTCTCCAAGTTTGAGTTCAAACAATGTTTTCAATTGTGATAGTGATAGTGATTTTAAAAACACAAGTGTCATTCAACAATGGTTTCATCCTTTAAATAAATCTATCAATAAATATATATGCATTGGTTTAAGTGTGGAAGATTTTAACCCGTGCATCAAGCTGTCGGGAAATAAAGGAATGTCAATTATTTTAAATGAAAGTGAGTGGAGGGAAATCCTGATTTATCAAGGCGTAATTACTAATAACCAGAATCAGAATCGTATTGGGAATCGCTAGAGTTTAAAACCATTGGATTACACTTTGAAAAAATTCGAGATGAAAATCTCCTAAAAATTAAGAAAAATGGATTATACATCTATCTAGGTAGAGAAAGTTTGCAATTTGTGGCAGTTAATCCCAGTGATAGAAAAAAGATTTACTCTTTTTAAAAATCAGCAATTTAAACAATATTTTTCCATCTTCAGATAAACGAAGTTCATACAATAATCGCTTGGAGTTTCGCTTATAGACAAGCTAGAGAGAATATGAATGAACAATTCGCTAGGGATCGATTCCATTTTCAAAGAAGAATTGAACGCCCCTCTACAATTTTAAATAAAGTTTTAACTATGGAGCATAGAGATAAAATTTATTATAAACGTTTCGCATGTAACCAATAGATCGAAATAAAAACAGTTATATAAATATAATGTATTTTATTCCATTTTAAGAATTACAACTATATGATGTATATTATTTTAACATTTCAGTTTTCGGAATACAAGCATTGTGTGATTTATCCATTCCCAACCATTTAACATAAACTTTGTGCTCTTTCCGCCTCAATACTTTTTCCACTAGATAGACATCTGGATGTTTAACTGTTTGCAACTCCTCTTCGTAAAAACCTCCTTGAATATCATTATTTTTTCATCTTTTACTAAATAGACTCTAGGGTTAGTTACCTTCATTTCCTTAACTTGGAAAACTTCATTAGACCAATTTGGAGCATACCCTTTTCGAACGGCTTCTCTATATTTACTTATTCGAACAAAATCGCCTTTTTTATATTTTGGGTTTTTGGGATCAAGGGTTTTTGGAAAAGTGTAAGTATGTTTTAGAATCTTGTTTTCATTTTTTTAGTAACCTTATCAGGTTCTAACCCAGTTGTTTTATGCTTTGTATTATTATACTTTAACACAATATTGTTTAAAATCTCTAACCATTTGTAATTTCCCTGTAAACTAAATTTTTTCCACATATGATTTTTTGAAGTTCTACTTACTCTTTCCACAAAACTCGCTTTTAAATTTGAGAATGTACTGTAGTGATTAATTTTGTATCTATTCATCAACTCTTTAAAATCTCTATTAAAAACTTCTTTTCCCATATCAGTTTGAAGATTTTTTGGAATATTATTAACTCCTCTTAAAGTTTTTCTTTTAACAGGTTGTGTCCAGACATATTTGGAAAAAGTGTTTATCACTACTAAAATATATCGAAATCCTTTATTAAATTTTGCGTAGGGAAGCATCTTTACCAAATCAGCTTGCCACAGGTCATTTACCCTTTAATAATTACACGCCGACGTTTAAAATTTTTTCTAGCTGGTTTATGTAACTCGTTGACTAGATCTTCCTTGATGTTAGGTTCTGCAGACATGATAATTAAGTGTTTAGTTTGTTACTTCTACAGGACATTTTATTAACAATTCTCCATAAAAATCTTCTAAATGACTACCTTCAGGGCGATGAAAAGAAAGAACATCTCCTTTAACTCTAATCCGACATGATCGGTAATCTTTTTGCCATTAATTTTTAAGAAAACATATTTTTTGGGGTATTCTCCAGAAATTATAGTAGCAGATTGCATAGGAAAAACATAATTAATTCGCCTGAGTTGTAATAAATAGTAAACTCCATCTGACAGACTGTAGATTCCCATAAAACGCAACACCAAATTATATCAAAGTTTAACTGCACTAAGATCAACGATTTTTACAAGATTATCTCCACTAAAATTGGGTGACAAGTTGCTGTTTGTATTATCCCTCCCAAATATGTGGGATCCAAACTTATCAATAGACATCGTTACAGTCCACAGGTCTACTACACGCTTTTCACTTATTTCACGTGTTTATACAATTATTTTTGCTTCCCTTAATTCTTCTAAAATTGATATTATATCATTCTGATGACCAGTGTGTCCGGCCATTTGCGATGACATCAACAATTTCAATCTATCTATGATTTCGTTTGGATCATCATAATTCACATAATCCATTTTTTTCTTGATAGATTTAACCTTGCTCAACCCTTTTGTGAAGCAATTCTTGTTGTTCTTTGACGCGTCTGAGGAGGCTGTAATCTCTCCAGGTTGGAGACACTACTGACACTTGAAGTACTAGAAGTACTTTTCGCTTTAATAATTTTGTTTTCTATTAAGTACGGTTTAATAATTGTAAGATACTTTGGATCAGTGGTGCCTTGAATTTGTTCATTAGCATCATAATTTCTCCTGTAAGCATTAGTTCGTGTCAAAATATCCATGTAGTTTTTAAGATCGTTCGAGGTGAAACCTTTGGGATCTTGAAAAAACAAAAGTTCATATAGTCCAGGGGTACCATTATATGTCAGATTTTTAACTTTAATATTCTCTTTATCAAAATCAAGCAAACTGTCTCCAATTCTCCACTTTTCTGCATCAGTATCATGTGTTAGACCGTGGGTGTGATCCAAATCTCGCTCACTTTTAATTGATGCATCAACAAATGATCTTACTAGTAGGTGAAATGCCTCTAGATATTCATTATAGGCTGGGCTTCTAGTCATTTCTAAAATTTCTTGTCTTGTATCTTCTGCTGAAGGTTGCAAGGTTGACTCATCCTGATTCTCGCTAGATCTAATTGTAGAGCTTAATCCCGGTCTCGACAAAGAATATTCATTATTATCTAGAAATGCATCATCACTAGTCTCAAAAACTTCTTCATTTTGTAAAAACGATGGTACATCATATGGCAGATATTTTTGGTAAATATTAGATTTTCTTCTGGTTATTTCCTTTTTTTGTGTCGTAGAAAGCAATGGTGGTGAGAAAATTTCAGGTTTTATGTGCGCTTCCGATTTAATGGTTTTAATTAGTTCCCGTAAAGGTTGAGTGATCGGTTTGAATTCTTTTTACTTACGAAATTCAGTCTCAGCAATATCTGATTTTAAAGCATTATATTTTTGTTTAACATCCTTCCTCGTTTTTATTAACTCTTTAATTGCTCTTTCATCCATCTTTATGAAAGTTATGATGTTTACTGAATACCAAAAAAGTTTAGCAAACTGTTATATACTCTAAAGAAGAATAAAACTATCAAACCCTTTTCTATAACGCCCATTATTTAACGGGCAATCTTTATCAATTACGATAAAATCATAATACTTTTGCCAACATAAAGCGCACATATCTTTAAATTCTTGAAACGACATATCGCTGTTCACATGCTCGTTGTATATGTTTTAAGTTGGTGGCGTCCTGTTGAAAAATAACAAGCAAATTAGCATTATCTCTTATTAACTGTTTAGGAATAGAAGAATAGGTCTGACATAAATAAAAACAATCGGTATTTTTATGTCGTCCAAAACTAAAATAATCTCTCATAAGTGTTTGGTCACAGCAAACAATATCATCAAATACAATAACAGAATTTGATTTTATGTCATTAGGTGGCACAATGTCCTCAGCATTTGATGACTCAAAATATCCTATGAATTTTAGCGGAGTTAAAAGGGATTTTAAATATTCATATTTGGGTTGGTACAGTGATTTCGAATAAACATATACATTTTCAAATCTTAAACCATTAACTTCTGTCAGAAGCGAAATATTACGTTAGTTTTTCCACAACCGAAGGGGCCTACAATTAAACAACGTTTACAACTTCCATCAACTAATTCACCATGCTTTCTATACGCATCTTGAGTAAATTCAAAATTTTTAATTGGTAAAGAGATATTTTGCTTTTTAATCTTCATCCTTTCAACATCACTATTTAAATAAGAGCATTACAAAATTTTACTCATTTTATATATAATGGTTAAACATATTACTTTAAGTAGCAGTCACGCTAAGAGTGTTAAGAGGAAAGGTAGAGGTGTTGTTAACACCTTGATAAATAAATTACCCATAGAACTTCATTTACCTTCATACAAGTTTTGCGGTCCTGATACAAAATTAAAGAATAGACTTGCTCGAGGTGATAAAGGTATAAATCAGTTAGATGAAGCTTGTAAAGAACACGATATAGCATATTAAACATATTCTAATTTAGAGCAAAGACATAGAGCAGATCAGGCTTTAGCCAATAAAGCTTTTAAACGATTCAAAGACAAAAATTCTAGTATAGGTGAAAAATTATCTTCATTGATTGTGAGTGGAATAATGAAAGCTCAAAACAAAATTGGGTATGGGTTTAAGGAGAAAAAGAAAACAAAAGCGTAAGAAAGGTGGTCAGATATCCTTTAATAATGCTGTTAGAAAAGCACGTAAAGGTATCATCGGTAAGAAGTTTAATAATATAAAAAATGCTGTTAACATGGCTTTGTCATCCATTAAACGGGGGAAATTAAAAGTTATAGAACCTAAGCAAAGAATCATTCCAATTCCAAAAACTGGAGGAATTTTACCATTAATACCACTTTTTGCTGGATATCAGCTTTAGGAGCTTTGAGTGGTGGCGCTGCTGGTATTGCACAAGCAGTAAATTCCGCTAAAAACGAGCAAAAAAAATTAGAAGAAAAGAGACACAATAGGATTATAGAGAAAATATCGATAGGAAAAGGGCTTTATTTAAAACCGTATAAGAAAGGGTGTGGTTTATATTTAAAACCATATCCAAAAAACTGTTAAAACTGCTACCTCGCAAACCTTTAACAAATTTTGATATAATTAAATATGCAAAATTGCTAAAACTATCGAATTTTAGAGTTTTTATGAGAACAAATTTACCAATCAAAATCAAAAAGCACGAAACTGGTATTATTAATCTGGATGACAATAGGGGAGAAGGCACGCATTGGACTGCCTATATTGAAAGAAATAAACATATAAAGTATTTTGATAGTTTCGGCAACCTAAGACCACCAAAGGAAGTTATAACTTATTTTTTTAGCGATGGTAGCCATAATAACATAAAATACAACTACAATAGATATCAGTCTTTTGACGATTTTACATGCGGTCAATTATGTTTACAATTTATTTATAATAATGTGTAACTATGTTTATATTTTATTCCACTCAAAACCATCATGTCGTTTACTATTGCTCTTTCTGGCGATTCCGCTGTATTACAGTCAGTATTTCATCCTCCAATCTACTTAAATTCTAATTCCTCATATGTTGTCGGACTCACAAATTTTGAAACTTTTAATGCCATACCAAATATAGATGAAACAAATAATAAAGTTTATTTTGGAAAAGATAATGAATTTTTAACAATTCCGCCAGGAAGTTATGGAATATATGATATTAATAAATATTTACAAAACCAGTTTGAAAAGAAAAGTATTTCATTTCATCTTTATGCAAATAACAACACCTTAAAATCATTGATTAAATCCACTAGATTTTATTTTCAAGGATGGAACAATAGGCACACTTTTAGGGTTTCAAGAGGGATATTATTCCTGGTGATGGAAATCCGAGAATGTCAGAAAATCCTGCAGAGATTATAAAAGTCAATTCTTTATGTATTGATTGCAGTATCGCTGAAGGATCCTATCTGAACGGAAAGCCCGTGCATATTATTCATCAATTCTTTCCTAATGTTAGTCCGGGCTTTAAAATTATAGAAAGTCCTCAAAATATTATTTATTTTCCTGTTACTGTTCACGTAATAGATAAAATTACTGTAAAAATAGATCAAAACTTAAAACTTGTTAATTTTCGAAACGAAATTGTTACAATTAGACTACATATAAAACAACTATAATGGTTATACTATATAATAGGAATGTCTTAGAATGTGATAAATTATTCAAAAGCAATAATGTTAAAAGGTATAAGAAGAACAAACATTTAAAATTTAAGATTAGTAGGAAGCCAAACACACGACGGATAACACGTGAAATTAAAATTTTTCTTAAATCGCTGGGCTTAAAGATTTTAGTTTAACATGGATATCCCAAATGTATCACAAAATATTATCATAGACAATTCAATCGTACATTCAGAATTTCATGCTTACGAACCATATTTACGATCAAAATTGGGGAATAATGATGAAATTATCATTCCCCAATTCATGAAGTAGAAAAGTACACGCTTCCTTCCGAAAGCTTTCTTCACATAGAGGGTAAATTAACTAAAGAGGATGGGAAAGTTTCAACAACATTAAAACTTGTTAACAACGGGATAGCTTTTCTTTTTAAAGAAATACGTTATCAGTTAAATGGTGTTCCTGTAGACTCAGTTAGAGATGTTGGTTTAACTTCAACAATAAAAGGGTATTTATCATATAATAAAAACGAGTGCAACAAATTAAAAAATGCTGACTGGTTTCCGGGAGAAGTTTCCAAGGTAATCGATTCTGCTACAGGGTTATTTAGCGTGTGTATCCCACTTAAATTTTTAATGGGTTTTTTTGAAGATTATAAAAAATACTATTGAATTCAAAACAAGAACTTATTTTAATTCGAGACAATTCGGACAAAAATCCTACAATAAATACTAATGGGAATGAAAATCCCAAAATTGAACTCACGAAACTAACTTGGAATGTGCCTCACATATCAGTAGCTATCCCGCAAGAATTAGCTCTTACAAAACTTATTGATAGAAATACAAACATTAATTGCATTTAGAAGTTCGGAATTAATAGAATATCCGGAATTAACAAAAACAAGTCGCCACAACTGGCCTGTCAGAACTTCGACTAAGGTGAACACACCTCGCCATGTAGCACTGTTTTCAAAAAAAATTGCGAGATAAAGTTACAACGGATATGAGCAGATTTACTGATATTAAATTACGAAACATTAAAGTATATTTAAATTCAGAAAGGTATCCATATAATGACCTTTTTTAGACTTTAATAAAAATAAGTATTTATTATTATATGATATGTTCTCACAATTTCAAAAATCATACTATGGTCTATCACCCGAACCAATTTTTTCCCCAGAGGAATTTAAAGATTATGCACCTATCACATATATTGACTGCTCACATCAAAAAGATGCGATTGAAAGTGGTCCAATTGTTATGAGAGTAGAATTTGAATTACACAGTGACCTTCAAGATGACGTTTCTGCTTACTGTCTTGTGTTACATGATAAAATATTTAGATATAATCCACTAACCAAAATTGTTAAACAGGTTTAAGAGACATGCGCAATTATTTCTATATAATATGTTTATTTCATATACGCTTTTTAGTATTCGGTAGATAGTTATGTGGAGGCAATATTCAAAACTCTTAGCCCAACACATTAAAGAATTAAATAAACTAAAGCAATTATAGGTGTCAACACCTATTGTTTAAGAAGGATGTTTAGAAAGTTTAAGTATTTGAAGATTTAACTATGAATACTGTTATTGATATTCAAGGATTTAAAATAGAAAATAATGAGTTTATTACAAAGGAGTTAGCAGCATATGATGGAGATTAAATCACACATTATATTTTAAGCGACCTTTTCAAATGGATCTACTACCACAAGATTTGCATAAACAGGCTATATGGGTGATGAAAAACCATCACTGCATTCCATGGAACGAAGGTTTTACACCGCTACACAAATTTTCCGATATTATTAAATATCAAAAGTGATTTGGTGTACGTAAAAGGAAAGGAGAAGGCTGACATCATTCGCAAATATGGTTACAAACCTGTTATTGAATTGGATAATCATCCAACTATACAAGCTGATCAACCACATTGCTTTTATCATGCAAAGGATTATTGCATCTGCGCCTTAACCAATGTTTTTAATTTGTATAATCATTTTTTAATGGATGATAAATAAAACAATAATAAATCATATTAAGGTGTTTTATTAACCAGATATTTCTCACTTAAATGAAAACATAGTTTTCCAATATTGATATAAACAATAAACAAAATAATAAATAATTCTTTCCCTCTTAGAAGCTTATAGAAAATTCAAACATGTTTTGACGTCCAGAAATCTGTTTCAAGTTAATATTATCTTGAAATTTCCTTCTAAATTCTTCAACTAGGTCTTGACAACGTGATATTCGTTTCCAGACAACTTTATCTTTAAATTCTTCTATAAACTTTTCAGTAAGGTTTTGATTAGCAGAGATCCATTTCCAATTACCCCTATTTTGAAATTTTCTTATGAAGTCTTCAGATAGATTTTGGCAAGGAGAAAGCCATTCCCAGTCAACTCTGTTTTGAAATTCTTCTATAAACTTTTCAGACAAACCTTGATATTTATTTTGACAAAAATAGATCCATTTCCAGTTTACTCTATCTTGAAACTTCCTTATAAAATCTTCAGACAGATTTTGGGAACGGGAAATCCGCTTCCAATTAACTTTGTCTTGGAATTATTCTATAAACTCTTCACTTAGTTTCTGATATGCCGATATCCATTTCCAGTTAACTTTATCTTGAAATTTTCTTATGAACTCTTCAGATAGTTTTTGGCTATGAGAAATTCTCTCCCACTTAACTTTGTCTTCAAATTCTCCCATAAATTTTTCAGACAGCCATTCAAATTTGGATATACGCTTCCAATCAATAAGTCTCCTATTAAGATAGTCAACTACTAATAAATTAGTTGCAGAGCATTCGTAAAGCTTAAGCAAATCCGCTATTTCGAGTTTTTCAATATTTCATCGTAAATATATGTAATTATTCATTTTATTTAACCTATAGACTCTATATGTTATAAGTTTAAGGTAAAACTGAAATGTGAAGCTTCCTTTCAATCAATATATTATATAGCTTTCCCCCTACCTTTTCACAGTTTAAGGAGGGGGTAAAATAAAGCTCACTATTATTAGCCACATTTATGGAATAATCACTAACATTTCAATATAAATTGGTTTCGTGATATGATTAAAATTGCTAATCCCTGTTGCAGCACATAATACATCAAGACCATTACTCTGAGTGGTTGTGTGTAATCTAGCTTCTATTACTGAAGTCTCATATACCTTTCGAAATTGAGTTCTGCATACTGCATACATTTCTTCATGAACTATGTTATGAGAAATTATTGTTCTTAACGATACATATTTAGCTATATTAATTCGCTTTATTAATTTTCTGTGGAAACTAAAATTGTATATATCACCAACTTTACTGACACAATAATTGCACATACTTAACACTGTTTTATAAGTCATTAAAATTTATTAAAAAACTTGTTAACTATAAAACAATTTAAGTCACCGTTCACTTCTTCAATTGTCTTTTCTTTTCTCTAGAATGCATGAATACGAGTTATTGGAAATAGTTCCCCATATCCCAAACGATGTAGTTGGTCTACAGCAACATTAATACACGCAGGTCGTTCGGTAAATGTGTCGCACATCATAATTCCATCCATACACTTTTGAAAATTCACATGATAATTGTTAAAATAGTATGTGTAATAATCTTCCCAATATTTAAAACTCGTACGATCTTCAAAGTATTGATGTTGCAACTCTGCGTATTCTTCTAATAAATACAGTCTAGCTAAGTTAATAGCTTTATGAACGAATACACTAATTTCAGAATTGCAAATACCGCATTCATCCATAACAACAAATAATAATATTAGGATCTTGTAACAGTGGTACTAAAGACACGAATAATAGACAAATGCTCTTAAGCTACAATCGTTCCCTCACACCCCTCCTATGCGTAGTTTTGGAGTGGGAATTTACCACACGCCTTGCTGGAAGGGGTCAATCAATCAGGTGCTTGAAGGCGGGGTCTAAGGGGGCCGACCAATCCGGTGCTTGGAGGCGGGGCTTAGGGGGGGGGCGGCGGGGGGGGGGGGGGGGAGTCGACCAATCAAAAAAGTGGTGGGGGGAGTAAATCTGCACCGGCCAACCTTATCTACTCACTTTCTATTTTCTGTTTACTTTCCTCTTTGGTGGATATGTTTTAGGATCTTCTTCCATATCCACCTTTATTCTGATTGGTGTATTGTTTATAGCCTCTTTATTGTTTCCATATTCCATTCTCCTGCCTATTTCCATTGCAGAGTCGTTACCATTATATCCACTTTTAAATTTGTGCCTTACTTTTTTGGATTCTTTTTCTTCGAGTATTCTTTATCCTTGTTCCATCTCTATTCCGTTCCATTTACAGTAATCTTGCTATACCCCATTTTGACCGTTTTCCCAGCGCATATTTCCTGTTTCGCTCTCTCGTTTATTTGTTTTTGTTTTTCCTTCCTTGTTAGGTCGTTATTGAGATGTCGTAAGATTTCTTAGTTTGAATTTATTTCTCATTATTTCGTCTTTGTCTTGCTCTGCTTCTAGTTTGATTAAACAAGTTTTGTCACATATTTCGTTTGCTGTGTTTACTCTTACATTGATGGTCAGTTGTTCCATGAATTTTTCGGTTGCTTGTTTCGAGGTCACCGAGTCATCCGTGTTTATATTCAATCCGTATATAACTATATTTTTCTTACGTTTTTCTTTCTCCATCTATTCCACTGTATTTTCTAAGGTTTTTACTTTTTCTCTAATTATTTCTGTTATAATTTTTTATTTCTTCATTTTCCTTCCTTAATTCTTCCTTGATGTCTCTAATTCTTCCCTGATGTCATTTCTTTCATCATTTTAATAATGAAGTCAAGTTTCTCATCTCCGCTTCTTTGCTTCGCTGGAGATCTATTTTTTTTACCTTTCAAAGCCCTCCTTCAAATCGTTTCCTGCCGTCCTTTTCTTAAATTCAGCTATAGAACCATCGTAACTTTTCATGTTTATTAAAAAAATAATTATAGTTGCAGGTATTAATGAGAAAAATACTTCAAATACTTTTTTATAAATTTGCGAAAAGGCTTAAAAATTAAATAATGTATATTACAAAACTTTGTCCTGTTTTTACACTTGTAAATTTAAACCTTTTTATGGTTTGTCAACCGTTTTTAGTGACAGTGAAATTGCCCGTAAATGTTTTTTTTCTATCACTGAAATTTAAACACAAACAGATATTATTTTACATATTCATATTTTATCATTTCGTGAAGTTTTATTTTTTCTTTTAAATCAACTTTCCATATTTAAATAGTTAATGCCAATCCTAATCAAAGACCATGAAAAAAATCAAAAACTCCCAAGTTTGTAGTTTTAGACATAGAATGTAATTCATATTTTCACAATACGCAACTTCGGGATCCAAAAGCTGCTTGTAATGACGTGGTCAGCCTAGGTAATATAAATTTGCAAAACACTAAAATCATTTGTTCTTCTATATGTTATAGAAAGTTATACTTACTATTTTGCGGAATCCGTTAACTGATACTCTCGCCGTCGATCATAACATTCCTGAATGCCGGCATCATTCCAGAGGTCTTTAATTGCCTCTACATAGGGTGGTTCAAAGGTAGTTACTGTTTCATAATCAATGCTCTTGATAAGTTCAGCTTTTTCCTGAAGAAAAAAAAATTATTTATATACAGATAAAACGGATTTTCTTCCGTGCATCGGTAAAAATATTCCACATATAAAACAGTATTATAGGTTTAAGATCACGCGTCCAAACTGATCGTCGTCCTTGATGCCTCCGTCGCGCGAGACGTCAGGTTAGAACGTTCGGCAGCCGGGCAGTGATGCCAGGTCTAGGGAAATATCCCTAGTTCTAGGGACAATTGACTAAAACTTTCGGGTAAAAGTAAATGTAACCGATGCATGGTAACAAAATATTTTTAAATATTTTAAGCCCATCAAGGCTCAAAAACGCACAAGAGTGTCCTATTTAAGGACACCTGCCATAAAGAATAAAAACTATATTTTTCTTAACCTATTAACTCAGGGTTCAAAAATGCCACCACCCTTCGCTAGGCAGTAGCCCAGGCGATCGTAAAATTCGGTTTAAAGTTGCTAAAAGTTTCAGGGGTAATACTTTGGGCAGCTTCAAGAATTTTAATTCTTAGTTCGTCCAACGTATTACCCCTCGCAAATTGATATTTATAAATTACTTACTTGGTAAAACCCCATAAAAAATCATTGGCGACAAATCTGAGGAGCGAGGAGGCCATTTTATTTCCCCTGTCCTGCTTATAATACGATCCTGAAAGTGTTGCTCGAGGATCGAGGGGCTCCCTCACTGGTCTCGCATGATGAGCAGGACATCCATCGTGCTGAATCCATATTTCATATAAATTATGTCTGGTAAATTTTGAATAGTTGGAATAATTTGATTTTGGGGCAAATTGACATAAACATTGAAATTTAAATTTCCGTCAATGAAAAAAGGTTCTATAATACGGTCGCCCAAAATTCCTGCCAAACATTTAATTTTTGCGGATACTGGGTACGCTCTACAACAGCTAAATGTAAATTTTGCTGAGACCAGAATCGTGTAACAGAAGGATTGTGATGACCATGTAAGTTAAAGGAGCTTTCATCAGTGAAAAGAATATTTCTAATAAAATTTTCATTGTGATTAGCCCTTTATATTACTATTTCACAAAATTCCATTCTACGAAAATAATCTCCAGGCAAAAGGTCTTGCACTTCTTGTACTTTTTTGTAACTTCGGTACCTATTTCTCCGTAAAATATCTCGTACTGTGGTTACAGGCGTATCTACTTCCTCAGCAATGACAGTACTAGAGCAAGGCTCAAGTGTTTCGATAGCTCCACAGTCACTTCCCTTTGTTCACACTCCTCATTATGTTGACGAGCAGCAGGTTCATTGTTAATTTCGTTATAATTGCATTTCCTGCAATTTAGTACACATTTCGAGGATTCAGATTTTCGTATCATATCCCTGATACTTTGTACCGCCGCGCCGGAATCGGTCGATCCGCAAATGCAACAATAAATAAATTAACAATTTCATGAGCACTAGGGCCTCCGTAATACCATTTAATAACTTGTAAGCGTTCGTTTGGAGTAAATATATCAGGCATTTTTAAATAGACACTATCGTTACGCTCTTACCTTCGCACGGGCTAATAATAAAATGAAAGCAGAGCAGACGCCCGCAGAACACAGAGCGGCAAATCAACGATGAATGTCAGTACGCGTTATCACAATCATACCCCGGGATTTACATACATACCCTATGCACGGAAGAAAATCCGTTTTATCTGTATGTACTAAATAGCGTTAAAATAGATGAGATGTATTTTTTCTATAATAATAGTTTAAGGAGCAACCAATCAAAACACAATAAATCCAAAATATTTAACTTTGAGTAAAAGAAGAAAGACTAACAAACACAAGAAATTTGTTCAAAGAAATATTTGTATTTATTTCTCTGCGGTTACACCATTTTTACAATTAATTGTTAGGAAAGAATTTCTCCAAATCTAAGTCAGACGCCTATGGTCATAAATTAAAGGCAAAGTGGTGACCTGACGGCCAAGTGCGAAGCAAATGTTTACTTTTTGGGGACGTATAAGTTCAAGTGGGAAGTTTAGTTCTGTATGAATGCTCTTTTATGTAACATAATTATTCTTTGAATACGCTTTTATTTTAAAAGTATTGGCTTTTATTGGTCATCCCTGACACAATTTGATATTTTTAATCATTTTCAATACGAATAATTATAAAAATATAAAATAAAAATAACCAAAATAAAGAAAAACTGGCTTTCAAGTTGGCTGTTCAGGAAGTTGCAGCAATAATATATTGAACAAAAATTTGCACACACATAACGTTCACCTAATATCACTAAATTACATTTCTTTTCAGTTCAGTCCTAAACCTATTTAAAGAAATATCAACAAAATCAATATTGAGGTGTTTATTTACAAAAGAAACCAATCTGGAATGGAATCAATAAATCTCTTTAAAAAAATCTGTTTGACGGCATATTTCGAGAATGACGAGTAGAGGGAGTTCTGGAAGATACGTGGAATGAAAATAGAAAACAGAACTTTGCGATTTGAACTTATGTTTATTTTTCGACATAATCCCCTCCCACCACGATACATTTAAACCAGCGATGATCCAAAGCTTCTATGCCTTAATAAATTTCAGACCTGTCAAGCTCTTCGAAATAGGCATCCACATAGGGCCGCCCTACCCGGGAATGCGGTGCACGCCAGCGGCGTTTTGTTAGGGGCGGCAAAATTGCAAGACTGTTTCGGCTTTCGGCGGTCTTTTCTCTGTCACAAGCATTGACGTACAGATTAAATTGGACTAATATTGATTGAACCAAGAATGCGTCCTTCTCCGACCGCGCGCAGTGCCACAGGAACGCATGCGCAGTTGAAAGGTTATAGGACCGGTCTTAATATTTGTGTATGGTGTTATATCAATTTACAGAGAATACATGTTTATGGAAGTTTCCGTAAATTTTTAGTTTTAGGCCCTCCGTCCTTCGGATGCGTTTTCGTGCGAAATATTTTCGTCAGAATTCGGACGAATACTTGCAGACTATCCCGTTATAGTGAAACATATTTAACGTCGTACGGTGCGCCCGAAATCATTCGTCCGAATTCATGTGCAAAATTTAGACAAAATTATTCTTACGAAATTTGACGAATATTTCGCACGAAAACGCATTCAAAGGACGGCGGGCCTTATACGCCAATGTAGAAATATTTATTTTATTCGGTTGAAAAGTTAAAAAATATTTTTCATAAAGATATAGATGTTAGCTACGTAAATTAAAACTATGTGAGTCAACTCTATTGATCCGGCAATCGTAAAGCGAAATAAAGTTTGCTTGCAAATTTCCATCAGAGAAAAGTCCGAAATACCGCCAAGAACCCTTCTACGGTCTGCACTAGACTCAATAAAGTAAATATTATGTCTACGTGACATATTGCGTACACAGTTTTTCACCACGCCAAAATGAGATTTATGCATTCGATGCGCCTTCCAGGATGATACTGACTGACACAGGGTTGCCAACGGACAGGAGTAAAAATGTCAGAAAAAAAATGAAAAAATTATCAGATCTGAGGAAAAATTATCAGATCTGAGGAGAAATTATCAGATTTTTCTTTGTGATTTGATGTGTTATTGAAAGATAAGCCTACAACGCTTTTTTATGTTAACTTCACAACTATCTAATTTTCTTCTAAAAATTTTAGTTCAGTTCAGTTCACCTTGCGTTTTCACCAAAATATAAAAATGTGAAACATTCATTTATTCATTAAAGTATTACCACTTTTAACACCGTAAGTATCTTCCTCTGTTTACAAAATTAAAGTGTAATTTATTAAAAATAAAAATAATTTTTGAAGTAAAGGCCGAAAAAAATATAAAAAACTTGGTCTCTTAAAGATTAGATTTCTGATAGTGGCTCTATATCGATTTTCAAATGAAAGTCAAAATTATGGTAGATTCCGATAATAATTCACAGCCCCACGAAAAAAAAATCATGTCGACTGGACTAGATCCCCATGTCTATATGTTTTCGAGGTCGCTGAATCCGAATTCGACACCCCTTCACCCCATCAGGTCTATTGGATACCGTAAATCATAAAAATACTTCAAATTTTCACTCGAGGATTTTCCTCCTTAATTTCTAGCGTTGCTCAGCATTTGACTCGAGTGTCCTCTGCTCTTCTTTTCGTTTATTCGAAAGTGAGACGAGGGGAGGGTGGAGGGTTAACATCCGATCCGTAACGCACCCCCCTGAGGGGGTGAAACCCGTTTTTTCTTCTTTTGAAGGATTTTTGTCAGAATGACGTCGGACGAGGGGTTTGTATATACATATACATGTACAAATATGAATTATATTATATATATATATATATATATATATATATATATATATATATATATATATATATATATATATATATATATATATATATATATATACATGTTTTTATGCCAAGTTGAGATCCGATCATATTTTGGACTACCCGAGATCCACCTGAACAAATAAAGGTATTTAAAAAATCTGTTGTAAAAGTCAATAATTGTGTGTTTTAATTTATGGTACCACCACAGGGGTAGGTCATTTTCAAATTTTTGTATACACACAGTATAATGTGAAGTAGAGATCCCTTACAATACTTGTAATAGGCGAGATCCGACCTTGTAAATTAGGAAATATATGCGTAACGTGAGATCCAACCATGTTGCCAATTTTACTGCTACGATTTTATTTCATTTTACAGTGCTCTAAACATATGAAAGATGATGATTGAAGACAACTGCCCTTACCATGTATTTATTTTACATATCGTTTTCTAAATGTCCGCGGTATTCTGACACAATAATAAAATCGTACAAAGTATCTGTAAAATTTTCAAGTGAACCGGAGGTATTTAAATTAAGAACTGCAAGGAAAGTTCTGAGTAAAATACTTCCCATATTAATACAAAATTAATAACCTATTGGGGGCCTTTCTTATTTTTTAAAATTAGTATAATGATTTTGTATAACATTTGTGAATATCTCTATTAGTATCCATAAAAAGACAAATTTATTATAATGGTGTTAGGATTTAGTACACCGTATCTTATAAAATATTTTCGATTATGCTGCAGTTGGGTAGGGTAGATGGGATTTATTTTAATTTTTACACGCATCCCGTCATATTAAGAATTTTATTTTCTTTACGTTCCATGCATTGACTATTTTTTTTATCTTTTGCTGAGTATGCAATATCATGGGCATGGGAAACCTTGAAATACTCAGATTACACGATCCCTCTAGGGATAAATATTTTTAGCCTCCTTGTATACTAAATCTACTTGCCAACAATATAAAGTCACATTTGCTTGAAAATAAATACTTATTTTTTTATTGGTCCTATATCGGCAATTTTTGTTTAAAAATTTTTTTACATTGCTATGCCATGCCACTATAAATTAATTAAATCATATTCATTTGCGTTTCTTTAATTTGACACGTAAATAATGGTGATCTAAAACCTTAATAAAGGTTCTTTTTGAGGCACCCTGTATAATACATTAAAAGTCTTTTATGCCAAAGTTATTATTTTTAAGAGCAAAGCTTTTTATGCAGAGTAATTTCCCCCCAACAAATGGTAATAAAAAAGTTTTCCATTTGGCAAGCAGATTCACAGACACGCTCTATATTGTTTACATTTTTTTGTAGACTTATTTTAGTTAAATAATTTTTTTCAGGAAATATACATAAAATACTAAACAAAGAGCAATTATTATTTTATTTACTTTTCTATAAAATTTTCCTTAGATTTACATATATAACATACATACTATGTACAATAACTGTAAATACGGGGTTGGCCAATGAAAACGAAACAGACTGATTATCTGATTCCATGTTTATTTTTACAAAAATCGCTCGTACACGTACTTAATTAGATTTGTCAAGGGAGAGGTTTTTTTGTTACCATTATCAATCATTATCAATACTGCAACTTCAACCCCTTAGAAAGGGTGGGACCAACCCTTAAAATTTAAACGGAAATAGGGGTCTTGCAATACATCATTTTAAAAGTCTCACTAAGTACTTTATGATTCTAAAATATTACGATATTATTCGCCCCGAGAACAAAATGGAGGCTTGTTTAAACAAATATTTTAAAATAAAATGTACAATGTTTAATTGGCGGTTAAAAAATACGCTTCTCATGATAGCAAGAGGTTATTATTTAGCTCTCCCCAGCCCCCACTAATTGAAATAAAATTTGAATTGTGTTAAAAATTAGATCTAAAATTATTGAAATGACATTGGGTGTGTTAGTGGGGTGGAGAAGGGCTAAATAATTTTTTTAGCCTCTTACTATCATTAGAAACGTATTTTCAAACTGCTAATTAAAAACTTCAGCAATATCCATTACATGCATTACAGAAATATTCAACAATCCGCCATTTTGTTCTGAGGGCGAATAATGACGTAATATTCTAGGATCATAAAGTACTTAATGAGACCTTTAAAATGATGTATCTCAAGACCCCTCTTTCCATTAAAATTTTAAGGGTTGGTCCCACCCTCCCTATGGGGGTTGAAGTTACAGAAGTTACAAGCCAAGCCCCACCAATAACATATCGGAAACCACAAAAGATATAAATTGGGTTAAACTAATACAAAGTTACTCATTTAGGAGTCCAACTATATGGCACCAAACAAGTAAGAAAATTTTAATTAGCATTGGAATGAAAAATATCAATTTGCCCAAATTGATTGATTGATTTTATCGCCTACATACCCTTTAGGCATACAAATTCAGGTTTTTGTCGATATCTTTGTACTAAAGGAAAAATTTTAAATTTCTCTCGCATTAATCTGGCTGCTAGTTGTCCATCTTTACAGATAAAAAAAAACATTTTTTCTAAACAATAAAGAAAAATGATGGGAATTTCAAAACTCTTCCACAATAAAGGTCTAGCAGCCGCAGATATTGATGGAAGAATAATTTAAAATTTTTATACTAGTACAAAGATATCGGCAAAAAACTGAGTTTCTATGCCCTGAGGGTATGTAGGGGATGGAAACGCCTTAACATTAGGAATGTCCCAACAATACGTATTCTGAAAAACTAGCCCATTTTTTTTTTATTGCATGTGCGATGACAACTAATTCTTGTTTTATGAGTAGCTAACTCAATTTGTAAGCCGTTTCTTGTAAAATTTTAATTACATGGGTAGACCGAAAACGTAATTTTTAAGTGTCTGCATACCTTTATTTGCAGAGTAGTTCAAATAAAGGACTAGGTATCACAATAAACTTAGTTGAAATTTTTATTTATGCATTCACGAAAATAGCAGCTATTTTGAGCTACTCATGAAACGAAAATTTTTAGTCATCGGGTATGCATTAAAAAATGTGGATTAATATTTACAGAAAACGTCAATTTTGGGACAAACTTGTAAGATTTTAGATTATACCATTCTGTATATCACCAAAAAAATAGAAAACTAACAGTACTAAAAGACCTAAAAAGTATCAAAAATTAAAAATTTTGGCGGCCACACGTACGGTCACGATCGTCGCATGTGACTATATTTCCAGCTGAGTCTCTATCTGGGGTAAAGTGATATTGGATCCAACCATTAATATATAACCATTGTTGATATAATATAAAACATAAGATTTAAGCAGCTTGAACGCGCGGTATAAGATCCAATAGAAATCGGTAGTAGATATCACGTGCGCAAGCTGTACAGTCAACTCGCTCCGCCAACGTTGCCGTTATTGACGGATCTCGCCTTAACTAGGACACACAACACTAGATGCAGACGATCAGAGCGCCCTCTGAAAGTTTGTTTTTGAACCCAAGTTGTATGTAATATGACAAAAAAGGTGTAAAATGAGATCCAAACAAAAATTTGTAGAAATTCGTTAGAGGCAGTATCGAACCAAATGCCGCTCATATACACGCAAAACAAGGTGAGGTCCAAATTCGGATCTCTCTTTGCAAAACAGATCTCGGGATGTCTACTATTTCACTGAAATGGATCTCACCTTAATAAGGAAATGTATATATATATATATATATATATATATATATATATATATATATACATACCTAATGCATGATACGAAGCCCAGCACATACTACAGGTGAGGGGCAGCCCACTCTTAAACGGCGACTACGGCTGTATATCTAAGGAATTTATGTTTTAATGTTAAATAAAATGTTCACCTTTGTTAGTATGATAGGTTTATATGAGATACATTTATTTTTAGATATCTAAGTTATTACGAGTCCCGCTAAATGTACGGCTATTAAGAAGCCCAAAAGTATATACCGTATATAACTCCCCGATTTTAAGAAGCCTGCGGCGTTGCCATAGCATTTTTTAACGTTCTAACGATTTTTGCATGTGTTTTAATATGAAATATCTTTAGGATGCCCAAGGATCCATATCTTTGATACACTTCCGATTATACGAAGCCCGCATATTTTATAATTCAAAATATTTGAATATATCCGTTCTTGACGGTCAAATGTACTTGGAATTTTTGGAAAACGACTTACCAGGATTGCTTCAGAATATACCTCCAAACATCCAGGCACAAAATATGTGGTTACAACAGGATGGAGCCCCAGCCCATTTTTCGCAACAAGTCAGAGCCCTGTTAAATAATGAGTACGAAAATCGCTGGATTGGAAGAGGAGGACCAGTTGGATGGCCTGCGAGGTCGCCCGACCTAACAAAACTTGATTTTTTTCTATGGGGGCATGTAAAAGACCTCGTTTATAGGGAACCTCCAACAACCGAACAAAACATGCGACATAGAATTATTGACGCGTTTGCCACAATTACACCTGCAATGCTCAGAAATGTGGAAAGGGTCTTTCAAGCGAGAATTGGTAAATGCCTTGAACAAGATGGAAGACATTTCGAACATCTTTTAAAATAAAGTGCTTGTTTTTCCATGGCCGCCTAGCTATTTTGTTCATAAAACTTTATTACGAATAGCGACATTTATGATTTTTGATAAATATTTTGAAAACGGTTTGGAATTTGAAATAAATTGCAATTACAAAAAATATTTGTTTTGAAATTCTTCATCAAATGGTAAAATAATATACAGGGTGTTCCATTTAAAAAACTTGAGAAAAATTAGTTTAAAATGTGTCATTTTTAAAATCTTATTGTGAACACCCTGTATGAAGTAGGTAAAAACTATTTAATTCATGGTGTTTCTAGCCCCCTTGTTATAAATCTCACACAATGCCGTGGTAAAAAATGCTTTTAGATTGTTTTTTTTTTATCTTTTTTCCAGGGCTGCAAAACTTTTTTTTTTTAGTTTTTAATTTATTGCTCTTAAAGTACCGAAGCAAATTAAATAAAATTTTAGGCAATTATGAAGGACACTAATACAAACCTAAATATGCAAAAAAACACGGGGTGTCCCATTAAAAAAAATACAACTTTATGTTATCACACTTTCTTGGTCCGCCCTGTGTATGCGAAAATATTTTCCTAAAATGCAGCCTGTAATACAGTATAAGTCACCATATGAATGAAATTCCTAACTTAATTCGTGTAGGAGCTATGGAAGCCTGACGCACTATTGCAGGACCCTGTATGTATTATGTTAGTCTACCAAACTTTTCATAGATAAACTTTTTTCCAAAGATGCATATATTAACACCAATGAAACTAAAATTATGATATTTTAATTTATTGTCCTCTAAAAGCCAGGACTCAGCATAGAACTATATTTATTTGAAATTATCATTTTGTGTCCCATTTGATCCTCCTTGTGTCCATAACTAACCTTTTAAATATGTGTCAAATTAGTTTTGGTTTACACCAGCGCCGGAGGGGGGGGGGCAAAAGGGGCGGTCGCCCTGGGCACAATTTCACAGGGGCACAATCAGGCGCTCCATTTTTGTAAACTAAATTTTTGTAATATTTTAGATAATATAAATAATAGCAATATTTGCATTTTCCAAACTTCCTAAATTACATATTATATGTACATCTTTTAGTCTGTTATATAACTAAATAACTTTTGCTAAGGGCGTAGTACACCTGGCGCTCTAATGAAAAAAGTAGGTCTATTTGGCGTTATGATACGATATAAATAATGATTAAAACTCCGTACAATTAAAATTTTTCGAAAATATAATTGCAGCAGGTTAACTCACGGTTCGTCAACAATTATTGTAACCTAAATGGCTAAATAATAATTGCAGAAAACGCAACGGGTTCAATGGAGGGGGCGCTTTATTAAAAAAAAAATTATGGAAAACGAGTAGAAACTGGTATTATTAAAAGCAATAAAATACTTCAACTTTCCAAAGTACAAAGGTGGGTGTCCACTGTCCACTAGAGCGAATCGCCAGTTTCCATGATTTTTGTTGTTATTATTTTTTAAATATTTACTTGAAAAAAATTTGTTCCATTTCATTCCTTTTTCTGACTATGTGGTTTGTCAAAAGAAAAAGAATAATTAAGATGAATACGGAGTTTGTCCTCCATTTGATTTTCGAAACACTTTCTATACTTTTTACAGAAGGGGTGTAGTAAAAGGATGTGATGTGAATACACTCAATGGTGAAAAGAGTAAGTACAAGTAAATACAAGTTTGATTGGGTTTGATTGGGTCAATGGTGAAAAGAGTAAGTACAAGTAAATACAAGTTTTATAAAGTATGATTTTAGCGCGTAAGCTATGCTAGAAAACAAGCAACTTGCAGCACGTCTTCTAAAGGGGCAAGTGTTAGAATGGTCTATGTACATGTACTTCTTATATTTTTTTTTATTTGATGTTCTTTTAAAGAAAAAATATTTTTAGAAAATATTTTACAATCTGTCAATTTTTACTAAAATATTACATTAATAAAGCTATTAAACTAATTGTAAATTGATTAACTGCCAAATATTAAGAAAATAAAACGATACCTCAGAGTAAAACAATATACCAATCGTTATAAGCTTGTAAAAATTTTAAAAAATCTTTTTCTGCAATCGTGCGCAAAGTAGGATTTGGCGCTTTCTAAATCGTGCACAAATCATCCAAAATTCCATTCCATTTTCAACGAAGTAGGAAAATATTTTTTTTTTCATGAAACGCAGGACTCCCTGCTTGTTTTGGGTCTGTTTTTTGGGTTAAAAGTAAAGTCTTGGAATTATTATAATATTCATTTCGAAAAAACAAGTTCTTTTACAGGTATAAGTTCTGAAATTGAGAAAAGTATAAAACAATAAAATAAATATTTTAACAAAACGAGCAGCATCTTAAAAATTGTTGGTTAAGAATAAACTGTACTGAATAAAAGATCAAAAACCTTCCCACATTTTCGGCTACAAAATTTTATTTGACTTGTTCTGAAATGTCTTAACCCCAAAAACCTAAATTGACATACATTATAAATTTTCAATTACCCCTTTTTCCTTCCGTTAAAAACACTGTGCTCAAATTAGGTTTTCTTTACATAATTATAGGAAAAAAGCGACCACCATCACAAAACTCGAGGTTTCAGAATTTTAATTCTATTATCAGCTCGTAAGGATGTGGCTTTACAGGATATAGTTTTCACGAAAATTTTGTTGAAATTGGTTTAGGACTGTCGGATGCAGGGAGGTGTCAAATTGATGAGATGACAGACAGACACTAGAATGTCTTAGAATGTCTTATATGCCCTTAAAATGATCGAAAACATGCACTTTAGTTGAAATCAGAAAATCTTCGGAATAAAAAATACCTTCCCAGAAGCTAATAATAATTTATTTATTTTTACCATAAAAACATTTTTCTACAAACGTGTTAAAAATGCATTTTTTAACACGCCGCAGATGCCTTAAAAATGTTACTTTATGGCACTAGTGTTAAAAGTACTTTATAGCACTAGTGTTAAAAGTACTTTATAGCACTAGTGTTAAAAGTAATACTATGGCAACTACGACGCCAACAAAGGTTGTTGGTTTTTTTGACAAATGTCAACTTAATAAAACGTGCTAAAAATGCATTTTTTAACACGCCGCAGATGCCTTAAAAATGTACTATGGCAACTACGACTCCAACAATGGTTGTTGGTTTTTTTGACAAATGTCAACTTAATAATTTTATATTATATCTACGATGCTACTTAAAACTATGTGTTTCCAATATGTTAAACTTTCTAAAAATTGTAATTGTGTTTTTGTTTTTTATTGGCGTTTGTAGAAAAAATTTTGTATGATATTTGTGTTAAAAGTACTTTTAAGGCACTCATTTGAATTGCAGAATTCGCTTCGCTCATTCTGCAAACTTTCAAATTCGTGCCGTAAAATTGTACTTTTAACACTTATATCATAAATAACTATTATACATTATTTTATTCAATGCTCTCCATTGGGATCTCGATTGTTGTGAAGTTTTAGACAGCACAATTATAATACGTAGTTAAATTTAAAATTAAATTTAAAAGTTTTCTTTATCGTCGGTAAAATTCTGCAAAACCCTAAAACTGACGATTTGATTTTTCATAATATCGAGAAATAAATTTACCATTTTAGGAACGCTAGACCTCTAAGATGAAGTAGTTGTTTTTCACTGCGACGATTCGTATCGCAGATAAAATCATCAAGTTAAAAATTTTAATTACGAGTCTGTAATTTTTAGTGCATGCAGAGCTGGGAATAACTACTAACTAAGTTACTTGAAAATATCTAAGTTACTTGAATGTAACTTAGTTACTGTAACTTAGTTCCTTTTTTAAATACCTTAACAGTATCTTGTACCTAGTTACTTTTACGAAGTAACTTGTAACTGTTACTTTAGAAAAGTAACTTAAGTTACAAAATGTAACTTTAGTTACAAACGTAACTTTAGTTACAAATTTTGTAACTAAAGTTATTTTTTTATATGAAAAACATAATTCAGCATATGCAACACATCTTTTGACATATAATCATAACTTTAATGAATATTTTAAAGTTAGAAATATAGAAAATAAAGGTAAAAACTGTACATCTTAGAACATGGACAGAAGAAATAACAGACTAAAAAAGAAAAACCAAATCTTAAATGACCAACTAGACATAGATAAATCACCATTATTCAACTTATTTTAATAATTTATTTTATTATTCGATAATTTTGTTATAAATATTAACAATAAAATTCACCTAAATAAAATTATATCACTGTAAAATTATGTTAATCAGATAACCAATTTTAGGTACAAAACTATTTAAGAACAATTCTCATTTGTAAGTTTGTTAGCCGCACTTGACGAAGTAGCAGCGCTACGAAACATTCCATGCATTTTTTAAATAAAAAAGTGAAAATCTTACACAGTTTTCTCTACGTATAGAAGAATATTTGTATAATATTGTTTGGCCAACCGGTACACAATTACAGCATGTCACTTCCTCTATAGGCCCAATATGTCTCAATATTTCCACTCATGGCGAGTCTTTAAAAAATTGTTACTACTTTGGAAGTAAAAAAGCATTAAAACCTTTTAAATACAAAATAAAAAGTTATAAGCGATAGAAATTTTGTTAAAAAATCCAGCACCTAACTTCGAATGTTGACCGATTTATTTTATAAATACCAATAAACTATTAACGTTTTCCCCATACAAGAGAGCATATTTCGCGTAATAGGACCCTAATGATAAAATAATGGCGGTTTTTTTATAACGCAATCCAAACTCATGGCATTTCTTTCAACTTTTCTCTCTTTCCTCTCTTCATAACCCAACACATAGAGAGTTATACGATTATTAAAATTAAAACAAGAAAATAATATAATAACGGCGATCTAAACAATGTTGCCAGTTTTAGAGGGATTCTTATAATACGTAAGGCATACTGGGCTGGCTAAAGTCGGTGTCATATATTAAGTACATATACTGCTAAAGTCAATCTCCCCCTACTGGCAAGTCGTTTGAACTAAAGGTACATGTTTTGAGATATTGTATCGATTTTATGAAGCCCCACAAAATTTTCGGAAAATCGCGTGGTAGTATATATATGGCATGGTTGTGCTTAATACATGCTAATTTTTTAAGAAGCCCGAATCGGGCTTCCTAAAACCACTGTGGGCTTCCTAGTATCTGCAGAACATGGCATTTTTGGCTTCTTAAAGGTGGTTTATATGTATATATATATATGGGCAGATTCATTACTTTTCGACGAAAGTGTGCGCGCTTGGGTCAGCGATTTTGATGCTGATCTTTTCTTCGAAAGTACATAAGAAAAGGAAATGATCCTGAAAATTTGAGCCCGATACGATCAAATCCGGCCGCGGGAGAATTTTTTGAAATTTGAAAAAAGTCAATTTTTTAGTCATTTTCAAAAATTTGTATCTCAGCTTCTATATAACTTAGAGATTCCGTTCAAACGGCATTCTTCTTTGCAAACCCTCTACTTTCGAGAAACAAATAGATATTTGCTATAAACTCATATCCGGCTTTGCTGGGAGCTTCCAACTGAACCACTGTGTTAGCAAAATTTTACCTGTATTTAAAATGCTCTCAAATCTACAGTTTTCAAAGTAGAGGGTTCAATAGCAGCTGATATTTTTCATGTAGGTGTATTCTGTTGATACCTGCCTACTTTTCCTTAATTGCTTCGATTCGTTATTATACAGCCGTCCAAAGCCGATCGATTTTTCAAAAATCGCTATTTTCAGATAGCTGTTACTTTTTTCTGGGAACTTCGATTTGCTTCAAATTTTCAGGAAAGTTGCTCTCTTATGCCCCTAAAAAGCCCTGAAAATTCCAACTTTGGAACTGAGCTCGGATCCGAGTTATAAATTTTCAAGCATCCCGAAAATTGCATTCAAATCAACAAGCCACGTTCATCATTTCAGCGCATATAATAATAATTATCGAGTTAAATGGTAATGATTATAGCAACTTAATCTTAAATTCTTTGTATTTCATATTTCTACATTACAATGAAGTATAAAGAGATATATGCTAGTGATTATTTTGGAATATTTGGAAAATTTTTGTTTATAAATTTAGTTGAACTACTTTATAATCTTTTTCGAAATAAGTCACTCTGACTTCTAACGTATTGTCATTAATAGGTGTAAAAGAATGGTTAATTCGAGTGTCCTTAATTATTTTTACAGTTTCGAATCGTTTTTTCAATTTATTTTTGATGTTTCTGAACGTCGGCATGGGCTACCCACATTGCTCTGAAAATATCGTATATTATTCTTATATTGTACTATTACTAATTAGGATTTTATTGAAAATTCGAACCATGTCATCTACCTTATGCTTTTTACTTCACTTGAAATATATTCGTACATCTCGGATGGAGTTGTTACTTGATTTTCAGACGGTGATCTTATGCAATGTCGCATCACTGTTCTCTTTAACGTACCTCCAATTCCATCACGTAATTTTTATGCCGAAATCTTCCAAAATAATCACTAACATATATTATGTTTTTATACTTCATTGTAATGTTGAAATATGAAATACAAAGAATTTAAGATTAAGTTGCTATAATCATTACCATTTAACTCGATAATTATTATTATATGCGCTGAAATGATGAACGTTGCTTGTTGATTTCAATGCAATTTTCGGGATGTTTGAAAATTTATAACTCGGATTCAAGCTCGATTCCAAAGTTGGAATTTTCAGGGCTTTTTAGGGACATAAGAGAGTAACATTCCTGAAAATTTGAAGCAAATCGAAGTTCCGAGAAAAAAGTAACAGCTATCTGAAAATAGCGATTTTTGAAAAATCGATCGGCTTTGGATGGCTGTATAATATCGAAATCGAAGCAATTAAGGAAAAGTAGGGCAGGTATCAACAGAATACACCTACATGAAAAATATCAGCTGTCATTTAACCCTCTACTTTGAAAACTGTATATTTGAGAGCATTTTAAATACAGGTAAAATTTTGCTAATACAGTGGTTCAGTTGCAAGCTCCCAGCTAAGCCGGATATGAGTTTATAGCAAATATCTATTTTTTTTCTCGAAAGTAGAGGGTTCACAACGAAGAATGCCGTTTGAACGGAATCTCTAAGTTACATAGAAACTGAGATACAAATTTTTGAAAATGACTAAAAACTGACTTTCTTCAAATTTCTAAAAATTCTCCAGCGGCCAGATTTGATCGTATCAGATTTGATAGTATCCAAATTTTCAGGATCATCTCCTTTTCTTATGTACTTTCGAGGAAAAAATCAGCATCAAAATCGCTTACCCAAGCGCGCAAACTTTCGTCGAAAAGTAATGGATCTGCCCATATACAGTGACCGGCAAAAAGTTCGCAACATATGGGAAAAATTTTTATTAGGAGAGTATCGGAAAAACTTTCCCAGGGGATCGGTTCTGCATGTCCGATAACCTAAAAATCGATTTTGACATACGTCACGTGACCACTGGTATAGCGTCAAATTAAAAAAAAAATTGTTGATTTACAAAAAGTGAGGTTAGTTGACGAGATATCAAAAAAAGTTATTTGAAAAAATTGCTTAGAATTAAATTCTAGGTCCTTGTGCAAAATTTTAAGATTTTATTTAAAAAAATTGGAAAACTCAATTTTTTTTAAATATTTTTTTATCGATTTACAAATTTCCGGTTTTTTTCGTTTAGATAGCTTGGCTAATGTAAAGCCCATGTATCTGGATGAAAATAAACGAATGTAGTAGTTTTTTCTACAATTGACAGGACAAAATTTAAAAAAACAGGGTTTCGCCGGACGCTAGCTGTTGCAATGATTTGTATCTAGCAGCAGTGTCAAAATTTTAGAGACATTTCAATGAGATTACATTGAGAAAACCTTAATCGTCTTAAATATATCTGAAGTTCGACTTTTTGTAAAGTTAAGGGGATTAAAATAGATAATAAACAAAAAATTACCTGTTTATTTAATCGAAATTTTATAAACGAAAACCAATGTAAGAAAAACTTAAAAGTAGTCAAATTCTGTACTAACAACACAAAAAATCATTGTTTTTCCTTGGGTGCACAAAATTTAAAACTCAGTATGACCACCATTTCTCTCCATACATACTGTTGTTCTCGAGCGCAACTCTCGATTAACATTTCGGAGCATTTTACGATTTATTTGCAATACACAATTTATAATGACATTCTCTAAATTTTGTATATTCCTAAAGGGTCGATGTTTGTACACAGGGTTCTTTAGGTATCCCCACATAAAAAAATCTAACGGAGTCAGATCTACAATTCTACAATTGACAGGACAAAATCGAAAAAATAGGTGGTCGCCGGACGCTCGCTGTTGCAATGGTTTGAATCTAATGAAATGACTGTATCAAGATTTTATTAAGATTTTTCGCACATAAATTTAACAACCAGGTCTATTTAGTTGTACTTAAAACTACCAAAGCAGGCTCTGAAATTAAAACAACCAAATAATCTAGTAGGTTAAAAACAACAGAAAAATGTCAAACAAATTATAATTTGTTTGATTTCAACCTATGTCATTGGTTTATGTCTCGCATCTTACTAAGTTTGATATTTTACATAAGTTTATTAATATTTTATTCCTTAAAATGGCACCCACACTACTTCTTCAGGAAAAGATAGAAATTATTTTAATTTCTGGAGATAATTACAAAAGCCATAGAGAAACAGCAGCAATTTTTAATGAGAGGCACCCCGATAAATCCCTCCATTATTCCACAGTATCTCGTCTAGTCAATAAATTTAAAGAAACGGGATCGGTAGAAAATCAGTATAAAGTTTCCCATGAAAAACCGGTAACAGGTGACGAAGGTTCTCTGGATGTGTGTTTGTCGATCACAGAAACACCCCAATTAGCAGTTAGTCAAATATCGGAGATCACTAACATTCACGAAAGATCTGTGCGGAGGATATTAAAAAGAAACAAATTTCATCCGTACAAACCTAAATTTGTACAAGTATTAAAAGATAGGGATTATGACGCCCGCTTCGATTTTTGTGCCTGGTTCCAGGGTATGATTGAGGAAGATTTTAATTTCCCAAAGAACGTTCTTTTCTCGGATGAAGCTACATTTACCTCTAACGGAACCGTCAGTTCACAAAACTGTAGATGGTGGGCCACCGAAAACCCAGACTTTGTAATTCAGAGTAAAGACCAATATAGTTTTAAGGTTAATGTGTGGTGCGGAATTTTCAACCTCAGAATAGTGGGACCTTTTTTCTTTAGAGACAATTTAAATTCAGAACGATATTTAGAATTTCTACAAACTGAGATATCTGACTTTTTAGACAATTTGTCATTAGCCGAAAGAAGAAATTTATACTTTCAACAAGACGGAGCTAGCATTCATTCCACAAATGAGGTGAAGAGATGGCTGGATCAAGAATTTGGAAACCAGTGGATAGGACGGTTTTCTGAAAATCCGTGGCCTGCGAGATCACCAGATCTGACTCCGTTAGATTTCTTCATGTGGGGATACCTAAAGAACTCTGTGTACAAACATCGACCCTTTAGGAATATACAAAATTTAGAGAATGTCATTATAAATTGTGTATTGCAAATAAATCGTAAAATGCTCCGAAATGTTAATCGAGAGTTGCGCTCGAGAACAATAGTATGTATGGCGAGAAATGGTGGTCATACCGAGTTTTAAATTTTGTGCACCCAAGGAAAAACAATGATTTTTTATGTTGTTAGTACAGAATTTGACTACTTTTAAGTTTTTCTTACATTGGTTTTCGTTTATGAAATTTCGATTAAATAAACAGGTAATTTTTTGTTTATTATCTATTTTACTCCCCTTAACTTTACAAAAAGTCGAACTTCAGATATATTTAAGACGATTAAGGTTTTCTCAATGTAATCTCATTGAAATGTCTCTAAAATTTTGACACTGCTGCTAGATACAAATCATTGCAACAGCTAGCGTCCGGCGAAACCCTGTTTTTTTAAATTTTGTCCTGTCAATTGTAGAAAAAACTACTACATTCGTTCATTTTCATCCAGATACATGGGCTTTACATTAGCCAAGCTATCTAAACGAAAAAAACTGGAAATTTGTAAATCGATAAAAAAATATTTAAAAAAAATTGAGTTTTCCAATTTTTTTAAATAAAATCTTAAAATTTTGCACAAGGACCTAGAATTTAATTCTAAGCAATTTTTTCAAATAACTTTTTTTGATATCTCGTCAACTAACCTCACTTTTTGTAAATTAACAATTTTTTTTTAATTTGACGCTATACCAGTGGTCACGTGACGTATGTCAAAATCGATTTTTAGGTTATCGGACATGCAGAACCGATCGTCAAGTCGTAAACTGACTGTTTACGACTTGACAGCAACGAGTAAGCATTGATAATGCCAAGTGAGACCTTGGCGAAACGTCTGCCAGATTCCAATAGGAATTTAACAAACGAACGGATGTACTCCCGGATCAATATTTCTTCACATTTCTCCATCCGTGAAAGTCTACGTTCAAACATATATATATATATATATATATATATATATATATATATATATATATATATATATATATATATATATATACAGGGTGGTGCAACCAAGATGGGGTGGACGATTGTGAGTAAACGGTGAGGAATTTGGAAAATTTTTTTTTTGGATATTATCGATAGTCAGACACGCTATGTTTTAAAATTATTGCCATAATACAGGGTGGTCCGAAAAACTCGTGGCGAACCAAACTTGTATTTTTTTAAATGGGACACCCGGTATATTATTGTTCCAATTGATTCTCCTGTTCGTTACGATCATTTTGATATAGGGTTTATTGGGTCTAAAACTTATAGTAAGGGAATGGGAGGCGGTTAAAGTTGAAAAAATGCTCACAGTTCGGCCATTTTTTAAAGAAATTTGAAACAGGTATGGAAAAACCAAATATTCCATAAAACGTTACATATCCTTGAATACATTAATCACTTGCAATTTGTTTAAAATTATTCACTGTTATACAGGGTGGTCAAGTTTTGCAAATACGCCCTGGACTCATTTTTTTTAAATGGAACACCCTGTATATTTTATTTTCATGTTAAAGATAACATTACTAGCTTTCAAAAAATACCATACATGATGCCTTTCTGACCAACAGTTTTTTAGTAAACTAGCCATGAAAGCAAAGTTTCTTCATTCTAATACGATTATACTGAATTTACGTTGTTTATTATTAAATATCTAATATTAGGAGGCCATGACACTATTATAAATGAAACAAAATATTGTCAAAGCTACTGCCGCATAATCCATTATTTACAAGTTAAGCGTAGGTGAGGTAAGAAAACTGAGACCCGAAACCTTTACATGCTTTTTAGAGAAATTTCAAAAAACAGAAAATATTGTTTTTAGGAAATGTAAAGTAATTAATAAACAAAGATAATCAGTTATCAGTATTATTAATAGTGTAAGAAAATTAATTAAGCAAAAACAGAACATCTTTTAAAATTATTTAGGTATGTACTTACTTGTAAACCTAATTTAATTTAAACAAGTAAGTACATACCTAAATAATTTTAAAAGATGTTCTGTTTTTGCTTAATTAATTTCCTTACACTATTAATAATACTGATAACTGATTATCTTTGTTTATTAATTACTTTACATTTCCTAAAAACAATATTTTCTGTTTTTTGAAATATCTCTAATAAACATGTAAAAGTTTCGGGTCTCAGTTTTCTTACCTCATAATTATTGGGCCACCTACACTTAACTTGTAAATAATGGATTATGCGGCAGTAGCTTTGACAAGTTCGTCAATCTTTTGTTTCATTTCAATAATAAACAACGTAAATTCAGTATAATCGTATTAGAATGAAGAAACTTTGCTTTCACGGCTGGTTTACTAAAAACTGTTGGTCAGAAAGGCATCATGTATGGTATTTTTTGAAAGCTAGTAATGTTATCTTTAACATGAAAATAAAATATATAGGGTGTTCCATTTAAAAAAAATGAGTCCAGGGCGTATTTGCAAAACTTGACCACCCTGTATAACAGTGAATAATGTTAAACAAATTGCAAGTGATTAATGTATTCAAGGATATGTAACGTTTTATGGAATATTTGGTTTTTCCATACCTGTTTCAAATTTCTTTAAAAAATGGCCGAACTGTGAGCATTTTTTCAACTTTAACCGCCTCCCATTCCCTTACTATAAGTTTTAGACCCAATAAACCCTATATCAAAATGATCGTAACGAACAGGAGAATCAATTGGAACAATAATATACCGGGTGTCCCATTTAAAAAAATACAAGTTTGGTTCGCCACGAGTTTTTCGGACCACCCTGTATTATGGCAATAATTTTAAAACATAGCGTGTCTGACTATCGATAATATCCAAAAAAAATTTTTTCCAAATTCCTCACCGTTTACTCACAATCGTCCACCCCATCTTGGTTGCACCACCCTGTATATATATATATATATATATATATATATATATATATATATATATATATATATATATATATATATATATATATATATATATATATATATATATATATATATATACAGGGTGGTGCAACCAAGATGGGGTGGACGATTGTGAGTAAACGGTGAGGAATTTGGAAAAAATTTTTTTTGGATATTATCGATAGTCAGACACGCTATGTTTTAAAATTATTGCCATAATACAGGGTGGTCCGAAAAACTCGTGGCGAACCAAACTTGTATTTTTTTAAATGGGACACCCGGTATATTATTGTTCCAATTGATTCTCCTGTTCGTTACGATCATTTTGATATAGGGTTTATTGGGTCTAAAACTTATAGTAAGGGAATGGGAGGCGGTTAAAGTTGAAAAAATGCTCACAGTTCGGCCATTTTTTAAAGAAATTTGAAACAGGTATGGAAAAACCAAATATTCCATAAAACGTTACATATCCTTGAATACATTAATCACTTGCAATTTGTTTAACATTATTCACTGTTATACAGGGTGGTCAAGTTTTGCAAATACGCCCTGGACTCATTTTTTTTAAATGGAACACCCTATATATTTTATTTTCATGTTAAAGATAACATTACTAGCTTTCAAAAAATACCATACATGATGCCTTTCTGACCAACAGTTTTTAGTAAGCGTGTCTGACTATCGATAATATCCAAAAAAAATTTTTTCCAAATTCCTCACCGTTTACTCACAATCGTCCACCCCATCTTGGTTGCACCACCCTGTATATATATATATATATATATATATATATATATATATATATATATATATGTATATATATATATATATATATATATATATATATATATTTATTATTTTTGCTGTATAATTTTTGATTTTTTTAAATTTCCCGCCAAACCCCAAAAGGCGAACGCCACTGTTTAATGTTTTTTGGGGTTTGCAATGATGCAGAAACGATTGCCAACATCGGTATTTGTTAAAATCTAACAATACAAATTTTTCCCATATGCTGCGTAAATTCTGCCCATCACTGTATATATATATATATATATATATATATATATATATATATATATATATATATATATATATATATATATATATATATATATATATATATATATATACAGTGATGGGCAGAATTTACGCAGCATATGGGAAAAATTTGTATTGTTAGATTTTAACAAATACCGATGTTGGCAATCGTTTCTGCATCATTGCAAACCCCAAAAAACATTAAACAGTGGCGTTCGCCTTTTGGGGTTTGGCGGGAAATTTAAAAAAATCAAAAATTATACAGCAAAAATAATGACCTTAAATGAAAAGATATCCAAATTTTTTATTAAGAAATGTTGTTTAGAATTAAATATTGAAGACGTACACAAATTTTAAAAGCAATTGAATAAAAAATAAGAAATACTTGTTTTTGCCACATTATAAATTTGTTAATACTAATAATGCAATTTTTCGTGAAAAATATTATTAACTGCACTAAAACAATTACTCCAATTCACGTTCCCTAAAATTATACTTTTTAGTTGCCTTTCTTAATAAGAAAAAAGAAATTGTTCAATTTTGGCTGGTACTCCATTGCTTCATAACGAAAAATTTTTATGGCCTGTGCATGCTAGACTCCTCCAATCAATTTATTATTAATAAAAGGCATACATGTTTATGTTTTTTAATAGAGCTTTATTATTCTTATTCTTAAATATCAGTCAAAACAAATTAAAAATTGGAAATGATAAACTAAATATGTATTTAAATCATTCACCTAATTAAAATAAAAGATTAGAAAGCAGTTTAATAAGTACAATTTCCAAATTTAGTTTTCCGAAAATTCCTTTAAATTAACCTATATTTAAACATTTATTTCCCAAATTACATTTCGAAACGACTAGGAACAAAAATGTATCGTGTAAAATAAATCAGAAATCGTCGGATTTTAAATAAGCCTAAATAATAAAGTGAGTCATGGAAAAATTTACACCATCGTTGTTGCCTAGAGACCGATAAGTCAAATTGTCAAAATTACTCTTGTCCCTTGTTTAAGATACTTTTTTTTTTATTATTTACGTTCTTATAAAATAAGATATAATATTAATTAGGTGAATGATTTAAATACATATTTATCATTTCCAATTTTTAATTTCTTTTGAATGATATTTAAAAATGTTTAAGAATAAGAATAATAACGCTGTATTAAAAAACATAAACATGTATGCCTTTTATTAATAATAAATTGATTGGAGGGGTCTAGCATGCACAGGCCATAAAAATTTTTCGTTATGAAGCAATGGAGTACCAGCCAGAATTGAGCAATTTCTTTTTTCTTATTAAGAAAGGCAACTAAAAAGTATAATTTTAGGGAACGTGATTTGGAGTAATTGTTTTAGTGCAGTTAATAATATTTTTCACGAAAAATTGCATTATTAGTATTAACAAATTTATAATTTGGCAAAAACAAGTATTTCTTATTTTTTACTCAATTACTTTTAAAATTTGTGTACGTCTTCAATATTTAATTCTAAACAACATTTCTTAATAAAAAATTTGGATATCTTTGCATTTAAGGTCATTTTTGCTGTATAACTTTTGATTTTTTTAAATTTACCGCCAAACCCCTAAAGACGAACGCCACTGTTTAATGCTGTTTGGGGTTTCCAATGATGCAGAAACGATTGCCAACATCGGTATTTGTTAAAATCTAACAATAAAAATTTTTCCCATATGCTGCGTAAATTCTGCCCATCACTGTATATATATATATATATATATATATATATATATATATATATATATATATATATATATATATATATATATATATATATATATATATATATATGTTTGAACGTAGACTTTCACGGATGGAGAAATGTGAAGAAATATTGATCCGGGAGTACATCCTTTCGTTTGTTAAATTCCTGTTGGAATCTGGCAGACGTTTCGCCAAGGTCTCACTTGGCATTATCAATGCTTACTCGTTGCTGTCAAGTCGTAAACTGATCAGTTTACGACTTGACAGCAACGAGTAAGCATTGATAATGCCAAGTGAGACCTTGGCGAAACGTCTGCCAGATTCCAACAGGAATTTAACAAACGAACGGATGTACTCCCGGATCAATATTTCTTCATATATATATATATATATATATATATATATATATATATATATATATATATATATATATATATATATATATATATATATATATATATACGTCTTTCTACCAATCCTGAACCATAGTTATTCCATACCATCCTGAACCACCCATTTCTAGAGTAGATAGGAAGAAGTTAATGTCATAGATAAGCGTATATAGGGGGTGGGATAACCTATTCTGTAATATATATAGTAATTTTATTATAAACAAAAATTTGTATATGTTGTTATATAATTATCCTGAACCATAGCGGCGTTGCCGCAGTCACAACAATTTCATTGCTTATTTGATGACTCTTTTAAAGATTTACTACCTGTTTGGGGTACGTTAGGTCGTTTTCATTTAAAGGACACGAGATTACAACCTATTGTGAGAGTTAGCCCAAGATGTTTTGGTTTATTTGAAATAAAATATAGACGAAATAAAAGCTGTTTTCATACTTTTAACACTTTCTTTATAGCTTTGCAACGGCAAAATAGACTGAAAAATCTGGAATATTTAACACAATATGGATTTTTCTGTAAACAATAGTGTGTGGATTTATTATTACAAATAAATGTAATGATGGCAAAAATGGCACAAAAACGCGAATTCGTTTCCTAGACTATTAGAAAAATGTCAAAATGAAAGCGAAGAAACAGTAGGGAATATGCATATAACCCAAATAAATCGGAAATATTTTTTTATATTCTCTACATAAATTAAATGTTTATGGCGGTTGCTGTTATTCATTTATTTTGGTCTTTATTAAAAACAAAGGATTTAAAACTGTAAATTTTCGCGCTAATTTCGAAACTTATAAAACGTGATCCCATTGGCTGTGTCGTCAAAACTGAACGTATGACTCATCATGAGTATATAGCGAGTTCCAGTGTTGTAGAGTCATCGACAACTCAATAAAAATGGCATTTAATGCCTAACTCGTCCAATGAAATATCACTGCACTTAAAGTAGAAGGTTCCTAAAATCTTATTCATGTATACTTCAAGCCGAGATCGGTCCAGAAACCTTTCAATTTTGCAACAAAAATTGGCATTTCTGCGACATTTTGACATATCATCTTAATAATTTGGAGTAAATAAACTGCAATTCTTTATTTTCATGACAATCTTCGAAAATTCAAAAATTTTCAAATTATAGATGTCCCCGATGCAAATAAACCTATATATTTATTTATAACTTTACCGAAAAAATAAGCGATTTAAATTAGTGGGAGGTATTCCTAGATAATTAACGCATAAAATAAACCCAAAAAGAATCACTAAATACGGTAAATAGTGTGGAATAATGTCGGTTAAAAATAGGTTTTGTCGGAAAAAATAAAAAAAAGCCGAATTGTACCGATTAAATACGCTCCTGGATGACCCATTCGGTATTCATTTTACAGTGTGATTATCCCTTTATAAGCAAAATTGGCAAAAAGTAGATAGGAAAAAATACAGAGTGATTCTAATGTACCGATATCGAGGGCAAAAAAAGTAAAAAAACGAAATTTAATCGGCGATTGCTCCCTTCCTATAGAGAATGAAGAAACTAAAAAATATGGATAACACATACTTTGACGAACTCTTTCCGATGACCTATATGGAATTTTAATTTGATTCATTTTGACCCCACAAAAAATTAAAAACCGTGAAATATTTGGGTCCAAAATTTAAATTTCCAGTTTTTTCCAAATATTTCCATTTTCCAGTGATTTTGGGTTTAGGTAAATGTATTGCAAAAAAAGTATTTGAGATTTTAAAGTTTCACTTATGAGTCCGTTATATATCAATATATTTTTTGTAGAAGTGGCGTATTAAATTGAAGCAATCCTGATGTGTGACTGTCTGAAAAATTAGAATTTAGTAATTTTTTACAGCCCTAAAAAGAAGAGGTTCTCAAGTCGACCAGTATATTTTCTATTTTCTTATATATGTTCGCGCATAATTCTTGAACGGACTCACCGATTTCGACAATTTTTCTTGTAGACTAGTTCTCCTGGATAGTCCCGCTGTAAGAGTTTTTTTAGCTAAAGTAAGGAGAAGCTGGAAAAAGTTGTATGAAACTAAAAAAAAGTCATGAAAATAAACATATTTTTCGTTTGTACTTGGGAATGGCATCTCAGATTGTAATATTTTGTGCTCCATTGTTTTTAAGATGATGGCAGTGTGGTCCTCTTGGTATTTGACTTGATAAAATAATAAAGGGATGGGTAAAAGGGGTAGGGGTTCGGATTTTCTTTTAAAAAATATTGATAATACGTTATTTTTGGACTTATTGATGTCAGAGAATCTAATTTTGCAGAACAGATGTTAAAATTTTTTAAAGGGGTTAAAGTAGGGTTGCCAGACGTCCGGGAATTCCGGGAAAATCCCGGAATTTGTTAGGTCGTCCCGGATCCCGGAATTTTACTCTACTATCCCGGAAATCTTTAATCAAACAAAAATAAACAACTTGCAGCTGAGCTGCAAATTCGAATTAATTCCAGTTAGACTTGCTCAGAATTTTTGTCCTTTTTAAAAGGGCCTGAAGACGAAAAATTGTTAAAACTTGCCTAGTCTAGCGATAAATATAAGTAGAATTTGTAAACGATGTTACCGTCGTTATTTTGGCCAAGCACATAGGTAAATTTTTTGACTACACCATAGAGCGTTTTTTTTTGTTGACTGGACGTCCCGGAAATTAGTCTTTCGAATCTGGCAACCCTAGGTTAAAGTGAATAAAACGAAGCAGCTGGGAATTAGGAAGTTTCCTATTTCAGAAATATCGAGTAACTTCAACATCATTTAATAGTCTTTCACTTAACTTGTCAAACAAAAAAAAATTATCTCGATATCTTCAAAATTGACGAGCTTATTCAATTTCTTATGTAATAACTTCACGCGCGGCTTTTATCGGCCGTGACGTCAAAACACACAACTCTGCCTCCCCATGGTCGCCGAGCTAGCTGCCCGCTGCTGCTTTCCCGTGTTTAATGCATTGTATATTTTCTCTATGATTGTATCCTGTCCGGTCAGAATAACATTAAACAGGAAACGTGCGCCTATTCCGCTGTTGACGGAGTTGTGTGTATGGACGTCATCGAGCCTCAGCCAACCTGAGCGTAGCATCTCAGACTTTGAAGGACGATAACTTTTTTATTTCTACAGATAATTAAATACAAAAAATACATATGTTCTTTACATTTTTAGGACTATTTATTAAGAGAAAATGAAAAAAATGGAAACTTCCTCTAAAATGTTGACTATTATGTTCTTTCCAGAGCTTTCGATTTCAGATCATCTAATTTTGTCTAATAGATGTTAAACAATATTAAACGGGTGGGGTGAGAGGGGGAAATGAATTAAAAAATGCTGTATAGCATATTGTTTTTTGGGTAATTTCGCTTAAATAATTCAATTTTACATAAGCTTGTGGTAAATTTTAAAAGATTAATGGTGATAATAATATAATATAATGTCTATATTATCTGGTAAGTATAAAATTTTTAAAAAAGAAGGTGAATAATACTATTGCTATTTGTTTCTTGAATATCCAACTTTTTATGAAAATCATTAAAAAAAATGGGTGTTGCAAAGATGTATAGATATTGTCGCTAATTCTTTGCATAAAATAATATAACGTCTTTTTTGATAGAGGACACATTCATTAACATTTTTGCATATTATTGAGTTACCACACTGATTTGAACAAAATTGTACTTCAAATAATCCTGGTACAGTTTAAAAGTAGTAACAATAGGAAATGTATTCAACTAAATTGCTTATTAAAAGATCAAATAATATTCTCCATAGGTCTCGACTATAAGGGATCTTATATTGACCTAAAATTTTATGGTTATATCAATATGCTGTTTTATAATGTGACTGGAACTCCCTTAAAAACTCGTATTTATGTCAAGAGGTATAAATTAAAAAGGACGAAATTATTTAAATTATTTTCAGAAGAACACCCTCTTGTAAATTCATGCCATGTGCTTGGCGGCATAAACGAAAAAGAATGAGATTAAAAATAGGTACTTATATTTATTTGTAGCTTTAATCTGTAATAAGTATTGCTTTTTTTATGACTAGCTGCAAAATCACGTTTAGACCATTTTACTTTCTCAGATGTTTGGGAGGCGAATTGTAATAAAAATTTCAGGAATTTACGAGATTACCTTCCTAAAAACCATAAGTTTGAGTGTTAAAAGTGGGGATCATTTGAATAATCGGGATGTTTTAAACGGGACAGTTTGTTTAGTGTTCTCTGACCTAAAGGTGAGTCCAGTTCTATTCAAGATCTCTTTCTGTTTTTTGCATCTTAGTTATTGTTAGTGACAGTGCTAGTTAATAGTCGATACCGTGTTATTAATATGTCGCGCAGAACGAAGCAGATTTTGTTTTTGGCTCAGCAAAAAAAGAACATCATTCCATCGAAGATTTTTTTTTATCTAAGACATCCCACGTAGACTTCAAGCCTAAGTACTAACGTACCGCGGGTGTCTGAAGAGAAGGGAAATGTAGTCTATTGACACGGGATTTGAAGGATTGGAGGTTGGGACGGGAAGGGATAACATCTGCAGGCAATTTGTTCCATAATTTGGAGACCCTAGGTATGAATGAGCGAGAGAAGTGGTCTGTTCTAGGCTTTTGTAGCTGGACAGTAAAGGGATGCATACGTAAGGCGCCTCTGGTTGTTCTGTTAGGGACATTCAGGGGGGGAATAGATTCATGATTCCTGTTCTTCGGAGAGTCATCGACAGGTAAGTTAGCACTAAAAACTGTTCTTGAAATTTACATTTTTTTAAATGTAACACCCTGTATATTTCTTTTCAGTAAATAAGACCTTTTTTTCTGATTTTAAAAATATATAATTTGTTGACATTTTAATCAGCCGTTTCCGAAATATTTAAGTTTTACATTTAAAAAATTGTCGGTTAAAAAGATAGGGATAACCATGACTAAACAAATGTCTCACATGCAAATGTGATATTTTAGTTTTAATTAAAGTCATTTCGAAGTTCTAAAATAGATCTCTGACGAAAAAAATAAGAAATATTGTTGTGATTCAAATAATAAAACTTACTTACATATTGCGTATTTTTTTTCAGAAACCTATTTTAGAACTTCAAAATGACCTTTAGTTAACACCAAAACATCATATTTTATTTTGCATGTAAGGCATTTGTTTAGTCATGGCTATCTAGATCTTTTTAACAGACAATTTTTTAAATTTTATTAAATATTTCAGAAACGGCTAATTTGAATGTCAACAAATTATATAATTTTTAAATCAGGAAAAAAAGATCTTATTTACTGACACGTAATATACAGGGTATTACGTTTAAAAAATATAAGTTGACATAATTTCTCTATTTATCTATAAGATATTTTAAAATTTGATATTCCCAAAAGATAATAAACGAAAAAAGCTACAACTTTCGTATTTAAAATTTTCTTATGTTTCCTATAGAAGGTTGTAGGTGTCAAAATATAATGAAAAACCCTGTACGTCCGGAGATGCTTCGTTTGCGAGATACACCCTAATATCTATAAAGTTTTTTTTAAATTATATATCAGGGTTAAAAAAATTCAAATGATTAGAACTTTCTACTAGCAAATTTTTTTCTCTTAAAATTTAAGAATTGTCGACAAAATGATGTAAAATTTGTTTAGAAAAAATAATAAATAAAATACCTCAGCGTGTTAATTATTTACCCTTGTGGGTCAATTCAAAAATTCAACTTTTTTTCGCAAATTACAAAATAATTTTTTTCTTTACAGGAACATTCCTAGTAGGCTAACTAGTAAAAGACCTGAATTTGGCATGGGTCCCATAAGTCGCAACAGAGATAAACAACTTTAAAATTTCCCGGGCCGCGCCTGGTTATATGAATTTAGTTTCTTGCAATCATGCAGATTTTTCAGATAAAATACATAGACAACTAACTTGAAATGTAGACATAGGTACATAATTTTAATTTTTTTTAGGATTCAGCGTCTGGGCCTACTACTATTCCGGAGTTAGTAGTTTCTAAGAACATTTCGCAAAGTAGTACGGAAATGCAGGATATGAAGGTTCTTATTTGATTCATTATTTACATTAGTTATATAAATTTAGTTCTTTAAAAACATACAGATTTTTCAGATAAAATACATAGACACCTAGTTAGGTGTATTTAAATGTATTTAATTTTTAAATTAGGAATACCTTCTACATACTCACCTATGTAAATTTAAATGTTTACAAAAAAAATATATTCTTATAGGACTCTCAACCCGGCCCCTTTGCAACGAGAAATATATTACTCTTCCGATTCGGACACGAGTCAAATATATAGCGAGGATGATTACGATAGTGATGCTTTATCGACGGCAACTTCATTAGGTTATGAAGATGATAGTATCATTGATCCGAACTATTCGCCTACAAATAGCGAACATCAGGTACTGTAAAATCTTTAAAACTAAAAAGACATTTCTTGTTTTAATATGGTATTAAAACATATTTAGTAAGTCATATTAAGCTATGACGTTTATTTTAATAGGATTCAGATTCGAAACATGAACCTGATATGATATGGCCGACTATTGCAGACGAAAATTTTACTGATCCAACGGAAGTACTGTCTACACAGGTATGTTGTAAATTTATTAATTTACATGTTTCAATTAGTTTAACAACAATTTTGTACTAAACTGTGATACTTTTTGAGCGTTCGAGACCTAAAACAAATGGTATTCCTACAGTTTTGCTTTTATTACAGAGTACATACAGCTTAGAAACTCAAATGGAAACCGATATGGAGGATAATAATTTAAACATGGTACCTGAACATGAGATATTGATGTTTAAAAATTGACAAATTTGGACTAATATATTTAACAGCCTGTATGCTGCTTTTGGTTTAGTTTAGAAAAAAAGAACTGAGTATCTAATAGGGAAGCTAATCTTAAATTGCTTTAGAAATTGAGCGATATTAAATATAAATACATGATATTTTTCAAATGACTGATTTCGCTGTAAAAATTTTAAAAATTAAAATATCTTGAACACTACTGAAAATTTCAATAAACATGTTATACTAAAATTTACTTAGAATCAACCGTAAAATCCGAATATGTAAAATATATAGGATGTTCTAATTAAAATAAGGAAGTTGGTACTTGGCCAGAAAAAACTAAACACCTTGTATACGTAAAAACTAAATACCTAAAAAATTAAAATCAATACAAAAAACTTTTGTCTTTAACATTTTTTTGTAGCTCTTACAGATTCTAAGATCAGATAGTGGGTCATCTTATGCGGACCACCCTGTACACTTACTAACCATTAATGAAAACTCAAAAGTAGTTTCGAAGTTATAGATATTTTCAAATAGTAAACTAGTAAAATAATAAAAAAAAACTAATATTTTTCAAGGCCTCTTTTCATAATGTTAACTACGGTGAATATTTGCACAGAACAGTAAAATATTTATTCTTGTGAATTTAATCCCCTTTTATGCAGCAATCATATTAATTCATTTTTTATTCTTTAGTTATTAGGCAAATGTTAACAAATTTGAAATACCTCTAGCTATGTGTGTATGTATGTAACATTAAGAAATGCAACCTAACAGTACTTATAAATCACTTATTAGGGTTTGCTTAAATAAAGAATCTTTTGACCTGAGATTTTATGGGTAGGTACCGATCCATAGTGTCACCGGAACTTTGTTGAAATTTTGTATTTTCGTCAACCGCAAAACCAACGGTCAAATTAAAATAAAAATCCTTGGTTATGGGTTGCTAGAAAACAAATGGTATATTTTACAATTTAAAATTAGGTTAAAGTTAGTATTATTTTTATAATTATTGCGAAAAATTATATTGTATTTGTGAATATTAATTTCATATTTGTTTGTGAAAACAAAACATTTTATTTTTTATTTTTACAACAGTAAAATAAATATTTTATGTTTTAATTTTATTCTGACTTGGTATAATTATATTTCAAGTAGTTTTAAATATTTGTTGTAAGAATACACCTTTTACATATAATGTGTAAATAATATTACATTTTTTGCATTAAAAACATGTATTAACATACTATTTCATGAGTTTTACAAATTCCTTTGAAAAAATAGGTACTTATGTATATCTGTAACTTTAAACTGTAATATTGATTTTTGTATTATTAATATGTAAAAACCAACTTTTTTATTTATATATGTATACAAAAGTAGGTGTAACAATTTTCTTGATTTATTTAAAAAAAGATAAAAACTAAAAAAAATTTAATGGAAAACCTACGACTGTTTATTTTTTTTCCAACTTTGTTATATTATTCTCCTGATACCATATTTCCCCCGAGGTATCAATGCCCCCAGTGGAGAGTGGGGAGTCCCTCCCGGTGGAGAACCTCTGATATGTATATCGGGTTAGGAACAAATAAAACAATTTCTTACTTTTCAAAATTGCCGACGTATCGAGTATATATTGAATCTTCATCAGGGCTATTTAAAAAATGCTGACAATTTTCAATGGTACAAGAATTACTGTAATGGATTAAGGTTATATAATGTATACAGGGTGTCCGAAAAGTCTTAATATGGGATCTTTGCTATTAGTAAAGATAGAGGCGCCAAATTTTAGGTGTATCTTATTTGTTAATAAATCAACTTTTTTTATGTTATTTAACTTTTTCAGCCCCCTTGAGGGGTAACGCTAGTAAGTTAGGACCCAATGAAAAATTTTAAACGCAACCTTATGCCGTGTTGTACCCCATTTTCAAGGTCTTTAAAAAAGAAGCATCTTACCGCAAATTCGAGGTCCGTATCTTAATTCGTTTTTAAATGCCAAGCCTTTAAAAATAAAAAATCGTTAAAATAAAAATTTAACTACCTACCTTTATTTCTCTTATTATTTTAAAGTTGTTCAAAATGACCACAATGTACGTTTTGGCAGTAATAAAGTCGATTTTGACCGCTGCCAAGAAGTAGCACCTGCCATTCTCGAAAATGTGAAAAGTGAGTTGAAAAATCGATTTTATTACTGCCAAGAACTTCACGGTGGTCATTTTTAACAACGTTTGAAGTGATAAGAGAAATAAAAGTATTTAACTTTTTACTTTTTTTCACGATTTTTAATTTTTAAAGGCTTGCAATTTAAAAGAGAAATTATGATACGGACCTCGGGTTTGCGTTAGAACGTTTATTTTTTAGAGACCATTAAATTGAGGTACCACACGGCATAGGGTTGCATTTAAAATTTTTGACCTCAACTCCCTAGCGTCATCCTTCAATGATGTTCAAAAAGTTAAATTAGATGAAAAAGTAGATTTATTAACCAGTAAGATACACCTAAAATTTGGTGTCAATCTTTACTAATAGCAAAGATATTTGCTCATACTAGAACTTTTCGGACACCCTGTATATATTATCTATTCTCAACCCATTACAGTAATTACTCTATTTATGATAATTCTCTCTCTAATCATCTATATAAAGTCGGGAGACGCTATGGTACTAATTTCTTTAAATTATTCATTACCATCAAGAAGTCGTGAAGAACCAACTGCATTGTAATTAACAACAATAAACATCAAAACATTTCAGCTACCCTAAATATTTTTTAAACAAAAACTAAGTATGTGTTACTGATTAAATTAAATGATTATTTACTCTCCTCTTGACATTAACCAAAATCTATCTCGCCATTTCTTCAATTTTATAAGAAATTCTTTGTCATCCTAGTCCTGTTTCATTTATGCGAGCGAAACATTGCCAGGTTGGGTTGGGTTGGGTTGGGTTGGGGATAAAATAAATCTAATCAATACCAAACTTCTACAGATGTTACTCTATTCATCAAGTCACAAATACAGTATTGCCAAATGTACTGGTTCAGAATGGTATGAAGCATAATCAAACTACATATATACGCCGAGCTGCAAGCAGCGCTCTAATGCGGTCAAAGCTTAAACCCGAAAACAAACCTGAACCACTCACAAAATACCAATTTTTGTCTATACGCGCATTTTTTCACAGTCAAAATCAATAACAAACAAGGAGTTTATTACTGAGCTCTGTAAGAAAGCTATTATCAAGAATAAATAGGGCCTCTAAAAATTTTTATTAAGGCAAAACCATCCTGAACCATATATACGGTTCAGGTCGGTCGAGCTGGTTCAGGATGGTGCATACAACTATGTACTTCTGGTTCAGGATTGTACAGTTCCCCTATATATATATATATATATATATATATATATATATATATACAGGGTGATTCACGGTCGATGGTAGGTTAGACGTTTATGGAGAACGGAACGCGGGATTTTTTTGAAAATTTGGCAACGTGGGTAATTAGCTATGCTCTGTCCATCTAAAATATTTTCAGCATTGCGACGTTGCCGCTTCTATCAAAAAGTCCTAGCAACTTTATTTTTTTAAATGGAACACCCCATATATTAATAAATTTTTAGAATCGCTCTTTTATTACAATACTTTTTTGTTAATATTACCCTATACCTATCTCTATCGGTTTTCGAGATAAAAATTAGTTTGTGTTAAATATGGTCCAAAACATGGCCCTAATTACACGTAAGTAAATTAGTGCTCTCAATTCATGGAAAGTTGATATTTTGGCGGTAGTTTAGACAGACCCGATGTATTTATTTTTCACCATGAAATCGACTCCATATCATACAGGGCGTGCTAAGATTACTATTATTTCCGTTGTTCATAAAAGGGGTCAAATGTTCGTTTTTTTAAATGAAACCCCCTGTATATTAATCAATAAATTGAAAGACGAAGAAAAACGCTTTAAGATGGTACATCATATTCCTATACCTAAATCATCAAGTTTTCTTAATAAAAGCGCTTTTTTGTGAAAAAAAAAATAAAGACTTTAATTTTAAGTAACCATGGATATCAAACATCAAAATATCAAACTTACGACATTTTGACGACTGTGTTTAAAAAAATCTCCCAAAATGAACGCAGATAATCATTATTCAAACGAAGTTCTTATGAAATTATTTATTTTACACGGACAATGTGATCAAATCATTGCCAGAACTTGCAGAAAATTTAACCAAATGTATCCTGAATTGACACAAATGAACGAAAGGAAGTTTGTAAGATTACAAAATAATTTCATTAACTATGGCTCAAATTTAAAAGCGCCTCTAACATTACCAAAACCTGTTACTTCAAATGAAGATAATATTGTCAACGTTTTGGCATATTTTTATGCATATCCAGAGGCTTCCATTCGTAGTGCAGAAAAAGATTTGGGTGTATCATATGCTTCAATACAACGAATTTTGGGAAATCACGAAATGCATCCGTTTAAATTTACTAAAGTGCAAGCCCTCAAAGCAGAAGACTTTGAACGTAGAGTGCATTTTTGCGAAACCCTTTTAATACGTATACAAGAGGATCCGGAGTTTTTGTCAAAAATCATTTGGAGCGACGAAGCAAAATTTACAAGGGATGGGATTTTTAATAGAAGAAATAAGCATTTTTGGGCTGATCATAATCCTCACGTGACAAAAGAAATGGGATTTCAAGAAAAATTTGACCTAAATGTTTTTTGTATTTTAAAAAAGCACAAAATTAGCTTTTTTATTTATGATGCCACTTTAAATGCTGAGAGATATCTCGAAATACTAAGGACGACTGTTACCGATTTCGTCGAAAATTTATCTTTAGAGGATTATAGGAATTCGTGGTTTCAACTGGACGGAGCGCCAGCTCATTGCACCCAGGAAGTTTCCAGGGTACTTTATGAAATATTTGACGATCGTTGGTTTAGGCGCTTAGGGCCGTGGGATTGACCACCGAGATCCCCCGATCTCACGCCGCTTGACTTTTATTTATGGGGTGTTTTAAAAGAAAGAGTGTACAGTACTCCAGTGCCTACCAAAGAAGAACTGCGACGGCGAATAGTTCGGTGTATTGAAGATCTGGATCCCCATGAAATTGAAAAAGCAACTACGAGTCGCGTACAAAAGCACATACTAAAATGTTTAGAATGTAATGGACAACATTTCCAGCATTTATTGTAAAAATTTCTTATTTTGTTTACAGTTTTGTTTTTTGAACCTTCCTAATTTTGTTATTTAATTTATTTTCACATGTTAATGAAATTATTTTGTAATCTTACAAACTTCCTTTCGTTCATTTGTGTCAATTCAGGATACATTTGGTTAAATTTTCTGCAAGTTCTGGCAATGATTTGATCACATTGTCCGTGTAAAATAAATAATTTCATAAGAACTTCGTTTGAATAATGATTATCTGCGTTCATTTTGGGAGATTTTTTTAAACACAGTCGTCAAAATGTCGTAAGTTTGATATTTTGATGTTTGATATCCATGGTTACTTAAAATTAAAGTCTTTATTTTTTTTTTCACAAAAAAGCGCTTTTATTAAGAAAACTTGATGATTTAGGTATAGGAATATGATGTACCATCTTAAAGCGTTTTTCTTCGTCTTTCAATTTATTGATTAATATACAGGGGGTTTCATTTAAAAAAACGAACATTTGACCCCTTTTATGAACAACGGAAATAATAGTAATCTTAGCACGCCCTGTATGATATGGAGTCGATTTCATGGTGAAAAATAAATACATCGGGTCTGTCTAAACTACCGCCAAAATATCAACTTTCCATGAATTGAGAGCACTAATTTACTTACGTGTAATTAGGGCCATGTTTTGGACCATATTTAACACAAACTAATTTTTATCTCGAAAACCGATAGAGATAGGTATAGGGTAATATTAACAAAAAAGTATTGTAATAAAAGAGCGATTCTAAAAATTTATTAATATATGGGGTGTTCCATTTAAAAAAATAAAGTTGCTAGGACTTTTTGATAGAAGCGGCAACGTCGCAATGCTGAAAATATTTTAGATGGACAGAGCATAGCTAATTACCCACGTTGCCAAATTTTCAAAAAAATCCCGCGTTCCGTTCTCCATAAACGTCTAACCTACCATCGACCGTGAATCACCCTGTATATATATATATATATATATATATATATATATATATATATATATATATATATATATATATATATATATTTCATAATTCATGCTCTGAGCGTCCACCACAAATGTCCCAAGCAATCCCGGCTATACCGAGTGAATATTTTTTATCTTTCAACTGTAGGTGTCGTTAAGGGCATTTAGAATTTAATTTAAAAGTAATTTTTTTTTAATTTTTACATTACCGATTTCGCGGCGTCCTTTCTTAAAACCACTTACGAGCGTCCAAAATATACAGAAAAACTTTTAAATTCCAGCCACCCAGCGTCCTATTTGTATATTATGCTTTTACGTAGTCCACTATTGAGCGCCCGGCCATGTTGCCAGATTAAAAGCTGTAAAAGCTGCTTTTATGTTATTTTTTGAGATGACGTGTGCTATTTTATCAGAGATTGGACCAAAATATGTTATTTTAGCATACTGAAACTTTTCATTGGTTTTTATACGTGGGTATATTTGGTTAATAGTTATTTGATTTTGTTTTTTGTTTATTAATGTATTTATTGTGGTTGAGTTAAACTCGTTGTTTTTGGCTATTTTTAATTATATTATTTAATTCATTTTTACGGCTGTCTTCGTTTAAAGGGATTGCGAAAGCTCTATGTATCATAGATTTGTAAGCTGCAGTTTTGTGGGAAGTGGGATGTGTTGAGTGATTAGGAATTGTTGTGTCTGTAAACGTGGGTTTTCTATAAATATCAAATGAAAATTCTTTGTCCTTTTTTGTTATTGTAATATCCAGAAAATTAATTTTGTTGTTTTTTTCCTTTTCCATTGTGAACTTAATTTTATGATGTAGACTGTTTAGGTGATTTAGAGTTAGTTGTAAATCCGCATCATTACCGGTAAAACATACTAAAATGTCATCTACATATCTGTACCAGAAACTTATGTTTTCTGCGTGTTCAGTTTTTAAGAAAGTTTCTTCCAAATTAGACATGAAGATTTCAGCTAGAAGAGGACTTAGTGGTGCTAAGCCATCTTTTGTTTATAAAGTTTGTTATCGGAAATAGTTTTCCTTCATACAGAGGTCAAAAAGAGTAATAATTTCGTTTTTTATGACAATATTTACCTTCTTTATTGTTTGTGTGTTTTTGATTATGTTAATACAGTCTGAATTTGGGATGTTGGGGAACATGTTAGTGACGTCAAAGGATACTAAAGTTCTGTTATTCGGCACCTCCATGTTTATAAGTTTTTTTAGTAAGTTCTACCGAATTTTTTATGGAATACTTTGCGTTGAAATGTGTAGCTTCTTTGTAAATATGGTTGAGCTTAAAAGTTAGTTTGCTTAAAGGGCTATTCGTGTATGAAACCACTGGAAGTATTGGAGCATTTTCTTTATGAATTTTAACTAGGCCGTACAACTTGGGGGGAGTGGGGTTCATATTAACTATTTTAAATTTGTCCTGATTAGAGAGTACACCATTCACCTCAAGAGTTACAACTAACTCTAAATCACCTAAACAGTTTACATCATAAAATTAAGTTCACAATGGAAAAGGAAAAAAAACAACAAAATTAATTTTCTGGATATTACAATGACAAAAAAGGATAAAGAATTCTCATTTGATATTTATAGAAAACCTACGTTTACAGACACAACAATTCCTAATCACTCAACACATCCCACTTCCCACAAAACTGCAGCTTATAAATCCATGATACATAGAGCTTTCGCAATCCCTTTAAACGAAGACAGCCCTAAAAATGAATTAAATAATATAATTAAAATAGCCAAAAACAACAGATTTAACTCAACCACAATAAATACATTAATAAACAAAAACAAATAACTATTAACTAAATATACCCACGTATAGCAACCAATGAAAAATTTCAGTATGCTAAAATAACATATTTTTGTCCAATCTCTGATAAAATAGCACACATCATCTCAAAAAATATATAAAAGTAGCTTTTACACCAGCACAAAACATATCCCAATTACTTTTTAATGCAAAAAGTAAAACATCGCCCCTTAAAAATTCAGGAGTTTATAGGCTAAGTTGTAATGAGTGCATCAGCTCGTATATGTACAGGGCACAGGGTATCCCATTTTCGGCACTTTTGCGGGGTATCTCCCTTATTTTTAAAGATAGAGGGTTGCGGTTTTCGCGTCAGTGTGCTACTTTTTTGTGAAATTAAAGATAGCACCAGCAAAATGTTCACAGCCTTTTTGATTTTTGAAATACAGGGTAGAATCGAAAAGTGTAACGTTTGAGGCACCCCCCGTATCTGAGTTACTTTTAAACTTATCGAAGAAGTTAAAACGTATTCTTATAGAATTTTTTCCGTAGAATCCAGTGGCGTAGTCGGTTTTCTCTAACTTTCCGATTTTTAGGTATTAAGCTAACATATGTTCTTTTAAATGGAACACCCTGTATATTATTTTTCATATTTATTAGGCATAATGTGGGCTTTCCAAAAATATATAATTCTATACAATTATTTTTAAAAACAAGCTCAGAATTTAAGATTTTCTAAAATTTTCTGTTGTGTCCAATCAGTAGGTAGTAGGCTATGGCTAAAATTGACTAAAAACAAAATCGAAGTAAGTAATTATTATACTTTCAAACTTAATTCAAAATATCTTTTCTAATTCTCAAGTCTTAAATATTTATTACAGTATTTTAACTTAATTACGATAAAATTATTGAATTTTACTCAAAACAAAACAATAAATTACCTATATTACTTAAAACTTAAGTTAGGAAAAACAAAAGAGAAACAGAATTTTGAAAAGGCAAAGAGTTTTTAAAAGTGGTTTTCAAAATGATGGCCATTTTCCAGTACGCAAAATTGGCACATTTTCGTTATTCTTCTAATAGCGTTCAAAAGAATCATAGGCTTTCTTTCCAAATTTCGGAAAGTTAAATCGATTGCCGCCCGAAGATCCGCTACAGGCTGATACTGTGTTTTATAGATTTTATTTTGCATGAAACCCCATAAGAAAAAATCCAAAACTGAAAGATCCGGAGATCGAGGGGCCATCTTACAGGTCCGTAGGTACCAATCCATCTTTGAGGAAAGTTATCGTCTAAAAATGCCCTTAAAAGCGCAGAGTTGAGGCTTGGGGCACCGTCTTGTTGAAGATAAACGGCATTATAAAGGGCCAATGGAACATTTTCCATCAATTCTGGAATAACTTCCTCAAGGATTTCTCGGTACCGACGCGCTGTGAGACCTTCAAAAATTCTGTAGACTATGCGTCTTCCAAAAATGAAACACGAGACCCCAACCCCAAAGCGTCTTTGTTGGGCCCTCTCAAAAATCAAATGGTGATTTTCTATGGACCAATTCCTTGTATTATGGCGATTTAAAATCCTGCACTTGAAAAATAAGATTCGTCGGACCAGATAACGAGTCTGCCAAAAGATTCATCAGTATTGATTTGTTGTAAATACCACTGGCAAAACAACATTCGGCGCTCGGCATCACCGGAGTGCAAATGTTGAACTATGTGGAATTTATAGGGGTGATACTTATATTTTTGCAAAATTCTTTGAGCATTAGACTTGGATATATCAGTTGCTTCCTCTATTCGGTTGCAAGAAGATGAAGGCGTCGCTTCTATATAACCTAATACGTTTATTTCTTTTATATCTCTATCTTGTTTGGTGTATGCCTTAGGACGGGGCTGAATAAATAATGATCCATGCTCTACTAAATTTGATTTAAGGAGGGCAAATATATCTGGGAAAGGTTGCTTTTTCTCTGGATATCTAATGTGAACAAAACCACTAAGATATTCTCCTAAGCATAGCGCTGAAAATAAGTTACATTTGTAAATATAATTCTGAAGCTTCTTGGGGATTTTCATTAAATTGTATAAAACAAACCAACATATCATACTTTTCATTATTTTCGCAAACCGCCATTATTTTAAAAAAATAACACCAAAATAACAAAAATATTTTACTAATATTCAAAAACTGACAAAACCGCAAAGTTTTTGACATTTTGTCTTTTGTTCCAACAAATTAGCCATAGCCTATTACCTACCGAATGGACACAAAAGAAAATTTTAGAAAATCTTAAATTCTGAGCTTGTTTTTAAAAATAATTGTATGGAATTATATATTTTTGGAAAGCCCACATTATGCCTAATAAATATGAACAATATACAGGGTGTTCCATTTAAAAGGACATATGTTTGCTTCATACCTAAAAAACGGAAAGTCTTAGAAAAAAAAACCGACTACGCCACTGGATTCTACGGAAAAAATTCTATAATACGTTTTAATTTCTTCGATAAGCTTAAACGTAACTCAGATACGGGGGTGCCTCAAACGTTACACTTTTCGATTCTACCCTGTATCTCAAAAATCAAAAGGGCTATGAAAATTCTGCTGGTGATATCTTTAATTTCACAAAAAAAGTAGAACACTGTCGCGAAAACTGCAACCCTCTATCTTCAAAAATAAGGGAGATACCCCGCAAAAGTGCCGAAAATGGGATACCCTGTACATATAGGTCAAACCGGGAGAAATTTTAGCGTTAGATTTAATGAACATAAAACATCTTTTTTGCTAAACAAAAAAATTCAAACTACGCCAAACATTGTTTAGTCATACCTTTCCGGTCGTTAATAATTTAAAAATTTTATTTACCGGACGTAAAGGAAAAAACCTTAATATTCTAGAATCAGTTGAAACCAAGCGGACCGGTGGAATTACCAGCTATTCACAGTCCTTTATAACGATCAATAACCTTCCTTTGTTAAATAGTACATAAACACCGGTCGCAGATCTATAGAAATTCTAAAAATAACCCTACAGCGTTGTCACATTGCAAGACGGCAAAGGACGCTTGGTAATCTTCGGGCTCAAAGTAGAATATACCATTAAATAATATACTGAAGTTGAGCCAACTGCCCCTGTCGGCCGATCCGTTGTACTAATAATATACTAATAATATTGTCACAACGGGGGTTGTTGCGACTGAGACTAAGTAACAGTCTCTGGGATCGTATGGAGGGAATGAAGTTAAAACAGGTTATAAAAAATATAACATTTAATAATTAATCAACAATAATAGCAATAAAATAAAGTTTGGCTTTAAATAAATGAAATGAGGCACTTACTTATACACTTCCCTTACATCTTCTCTATAAGGGCGGCTCTTCTCCCGACCAACGGGCACATGTCTTCTCTCGACATCTTCAGAACGACTGCTATCACTCCATTATGCAGTTATCGACAATCGGTGCATTGCTAGGTCAGCATACCTTGACTTACTCAATAAAGTTAAACAAAACCAAGCTGACCTTCAATGTCGTCACCAAGTTCACCGAATAACAGAGTGTCTATTCATCGTTATTGTCAAAATAATCTTTATATAAATAAAGTGTGATTTTAGAAATAATTACTAAAATAATCCATAATAACATAACTATGACATATGCCCCTCGTTCGCGACAGCTGGACCCACAGCTTTACAAAATTTCCATCTTACTATGCAATACAAATATGTTGGTCAAGCCGCCAGAAGTTAATTAAATTTACAAAAAAAACTACGGTCTTTAATAAAACTTATAAGTTGATGAGAAGTTGTAAAAATTTGTATCTAGTATTGATCAAAACAAAAAAAAATCTTAAATGGTCAATCTTATATGGTCAAAAACCGAAATTTAATTATCAATTGCTCCTTTCCTATTAGGAATAAAGGAACTAAAAAATACGTTTGTAACGTATTTCGGCGAGCTCTTTCTGATAGGGCACATGGAATTTCGATTTGAATCCATTTTGACCCCCAAAAAATTAAATTCCGTCAAAAAATTTCATGAAAAATCGTAATTTCCAGTTTTTCCCAAATTTTTCCAATTTCCAGTCGTTTTAGGTATATGTAAATGTATTGCAAAAAGAAAGTATTTGAGATTCTTTAGTTTTATGTTCAAATGCGTTTTTCTGTCCGACGCTTCGTTTTCGAGCAATGTCGAATTGAATATGGGTCTGCAAGTGGCATTTTTCGACATAAAAAAATTCAAAAGAATTACTTCCCATTTTCGGAATACCGCCAGTTTCAATAGGGCTCTGAAACTCCCGGACCTCTACAACCTATAAAAATTTAAATCGATTTAATTAAGTTTTGCGACCTGTAATCGATCCCATAGGAAATCGCTGAAATTTCGACTTTGGCGTTTTATAACTCCGAAACGGAACACCCTGTATAGCTGAATTTTTTATCGAAGCTAGACGCACTATCCCTCTATTAACCCAGAAAATTTGAATGTTCCACCTGCAACCATCTCGGAGAAAAAAAATTGAGATTGCCGAAAAACAGAATTGGACAACAAACACATATTTTCTGACCAAGGGCTCGGTATAGAGACCGGCCTGAAAGGCGGTCTCTAACTAGATTGCGTAGACCGCCTAATCACCCCCCGAGGGGGCTCTATAAGGTCGGTAATTTCATCGTTGTCATGCCCTGAAAATTTCGTGTTGCTAGAGCATGTATTAAGGAAGATATCACACTCCTACGGACTGATGATGCAGAATAGACCGCCCTTCGTAACCATGTCGCTACACACATACAAACATCACACATAGAATCTACTTTTGTCAAAAAAACTTTTCGGACACCCTGTATACATACATACAAACATAAACACATGTTAATACAAATGTATTCGATTTCCGTGAAATCCGACCTAATAAAGTTTATCTAAGTAATAATAGGAGTATTTGCCCATACCAAGACTTTTTGGACACCCTGTATACATTCAAACTAACACCCACACGTTTAAATAGGAATATAGTCGATTTACTTAAAATCCGGATTAAGTAGGTTTATCTCGGTACTAGTACAAGGATTTGCCCATACCAAGACTTTTCGGACACCCTGTATACACACATACAAACATAAACACATATTAATACAAATATATTCGATTGGCGTGAAATCCGACCTAATAAAGTTCATCTAAGTAATAATAGGAGTATTTGCCCATTCCAAGACTTTTTGGACACCCTGTATACATTCAAACTAACACCCAAACCTTTAAATAGGAATATAGTAGATTTACTTAAAATCCGGATTAAGTAGGTTTATCTCGGTACTAGTACAAGGATTTGCCCATACCAAGACTTTTCGGACACCCTGTATACACACATACAAACATAAACACATATTAATACAAATATATTCGATTGGCGTGAAATCCGACCTAATAAAGTTCATCTAAATAATAATAGGAGTATTTGCCCATACCAAGACTTTTTGGACACCCTGTATACATTCAAACTAACACCAAAACGTTTAAATAGGAATATAGTCGATTTACTTAAAATCTGAATTAAGTAGGTTTATCTCGGTACTAGTAGAAGTATTTGCCCATACCAAGACTTTTCGAATACCCTGTATACATACATACAAACATAAACACATATTAATACAAATATATTCGATTTGTTTGAAATTCGACCTAATAAAGTTTATCTAAATAATAATAGGAGTATTTGCTCATACAAGACTTTTTGGACACCCTGTATACATTCAAACTAACACCCACACGTTTAAATAGGAATATAGTCGATTTATTTAAAATCCGAATTAATTAGGTTTATCTCGGTTGTAGTAGAAGTATTTGCCCATACCAAGACTTTTCGGGCACCCTGTATACGTATATACAACACATATAAAAACAAATATAATCGATTTGCATGAAATCCGGTTTAATTACATTTATCCTGGTACTACTAGGAGTATTTGCTCAAACCAACACTTATTGGACAGCCTGTATACAGACATATATTTCCGTACACATAGAAATGCAAATATATACGATTTGCTTTAAATCCGACAATTAAGTTTATAGTTGTACAAATAGCAAAGGAATTTGTCCATACAAAGACTTTTCGGACATCCTGTACTGTACATACATACATACAAACACAACAAACACGACACAGTAATTTAAATATTTTATATTTTTATATTTTTGCCATTGAAAACCGGCTCAATTACGTTTATATTCGTACTAATTGCAAAGATGTTTGCGCATACAAAGACATTTTGGACATTCTGTATACATACCAACATATAAACAGTCACACAAAGGAATAAAAAATTTACGTTTTCCTTGAAATAGGACTCATTTAAGTTTTTCTTCGTTCTAATGACAAAGATATTTGCGCATACAAAGACTTTTTGGACATTCTGTATACATACAAACATAAACAACCACACAAAGGAATAAAAAATTTACGATTTCCTTGAAATAAGGCTCAATTATTCTTCTCTTCTTGCTAATGACAAAGATATTTGCGCATACAAATACTTTTCGGACACCCTGTAGACATATGTACAACCATTCACATGCCCGAAAGGTATAAAATGTGTTTTCGAATCGTTCTGGTTACTTTAAAACGCTCCGAATCAAGTCATTTCCCTAAAATTAAATTAAAATGATTCAATAATAATTAATATATTGTCCCAAAGGTATACACGCTCATGGTTAGAAAATAAAAATGCATATTTCTGGATTTTTTCGAAGCCAAAGAGCTCCATATTACAATCTTCAATGATGCTTTGTAGCGTCATAGGAAAATCGATTAAAATGGTATTTAATCGGTATATTATGAAATGAAATGTCTTTCTACTGAAAGTATAAGGTGCCTAATTCCATTGCCCGGACAATTTCAAGCCGAAGTTGGAAGCCTGTTTCCAATCTCCCAAGAAAAACTGGCATTTTTGCGACATTTAGACACATATTTTAATACGTTTTTCCGTATAAAACTGATTTTGACATGCATTTGCATGGTCTGAGAAAAATTAAAAAAATTCGTATTTAATGCTTAAATCGTCCAATGAAATGTATTTTAACTAAAAATATAAAGTCCGTTTTCCCTTTGCCATGTATATTTCAAGCCGAAATCGGTCCAGGAAGCTTCCAATATCGCTACAAAAACTGTTAAATTCATGACATTTTGACAGGTCATATTTTAATTTCGATGTAAAGAGGGGCTGTTCAATTGTTTTTTCAAGGCACGGCTTTTATATATGTACTTTTTAAAATTTTTCCTGCAGCGATGCAAAAAAAGGTATTTATTTATAACTTTAACGAAAAAATATGGAGTTTTAATTAGTTAGGAGTGTTCTTAGATGATCAGGGAAGAAAATAAACCAAAAAAGAATCGTTAAATAAGAGAAATAATATATTTTATAATAATGCCTTTTAAATATGAATTTTGATGGAAAAAAACAGAAAAAATGAGTTTTTACCCCCTAAATGCGGCCCTAGATCACCCGTTCGGGATTTGTTTTAAAGCGTGATTATATCCCCAACGGATAGCGTTGAAAAAGTTGGAAGAAATTAGATAGGAAAAAATACAGAGTGATTCGAATGTAGAGATGTCATGAAAAAAAATCGTAAAAAATCCAAATTTAATTATCGATTGCTCCTTTCCTATTAAGAATGAAGGAACCAAAAAATACGTTTATAACGTAGTTCGTCGAGGTCTTTCCGATAAGGTACATGGGATTTCGATTTGAATCCATTTTGACCCCCAAAAAAATTGACAACCGTCAAAAATTTGCATGAAAAATCGTAATTTCCACTTTTTCCCAAATTTTTCCAATTTCCAGTCGTTTTAGGTATAGGTAAATGCATTGCAAAAAGAAAGTATTTGAGATTCTTTAGTTTTAAGTTCAAATACGTTTTTCTGTCCGAGGTTCCGGCGACCGAGTTATTTGGTGCCAAAGAGGGGTCTGCAAACGGCATTTTTCGACATAAAAAAATTCAAAAAAATTACTTCCCATTTTCCGAATACCGCCAGTTTCAATAGGGTTCTGAAGCTCCCGGTCCTCTACAACCTCCGAGAATTTAAATCGATTTAATTAAGTTTTGCGACCTGTAATCGATCCCATAGGAATTCGCGGAAATTTCGACTTTGACGTTTGATAACTCCGAAACGGAACACCTTGTATAACTGAATTTTTTACCGAAGCTAGTCGCACTATCCCTCTATTAACCCAGAAAATTTGATCGTTTCACCTGCAACCATCTCGGAGAAAAAAAATTGAGATTGTCGAAAAACCCGATTCCCCAACCGACGGACATTTTTCTGACCAAGCAGGGGGTATATAGACCGCTGTTTGCGGTCTATAACTAGGGTGCATAGACCGCCTAATCGCCCGCCGAGGGGGCTCTATAAGGTAGGTAATATCATCATTGTCATGTCCTGAAAATTTCGTGTTGTTAGAGCTGTGACAGACCATTTTTGCCACATTGTCTGGGTATGTGTTTACTAATTATTAATTTTATTCGTGATTGCCTGTTTAGTTTTACTTAATAATTTACCTTGATTAAGAAGCTGAATCTTCATTCTTACACTGGGCGGGCTTGCATTGCCCTGTGTCCCAAGTTACTCCCTGCCCATCTTGATTGCCCAAATCAGCGGTCCAATGTCCATCCTTCATGGCCCGTAGTTCAATTTAATGTTCCTTTTGTTTGATTGGGTTTGATGAACTTTGTTTTTTTTTGCCTTGCTTAAAGTCCACCCTGTGTGTATAGACAAGTCGCCCTTAGTCTATTTATGCTAACGTGATTTTAGAATTTGAATTTTAGGGGTACACCTACTTGTTTACATGCTGTTCCAACATTGAAGCGCCCTCGATTTTTTTTTCTTTGGTCACATTGTCTTCACTGGGGGTCTGTATTACTCTGTATTTCTGCATTATTCAAACGGCATTAATTTCTACAGAATTTGTTTAAATTCGAGATTTGGGTTAACTTTAGTAAATTTTCAGGTTAAGATGTTTTTTTTTTGGTACTAGGCGCTGTCACCGTCAGAGTATTCCAGCGTTGCCGCTTCGTAAGTTTGCAAATTTGTCCTGTAACATCTAAGCATTTTCGCGTGGGTAGGCCGGTTACTTGGCGCTTTGTCGTTAAAGCCACAGGTTGTGGCGGAAGATTTCCTTTAGGTTTGTCAGTGCAGGACGGAAATTGACGGAGACCATTTTGTCATGTGTCGGTGGTGGGATGAAGTGTCATATTATCATTCTTCCGGCACGAGGCAGCATTTCCACGCTGTCTTTCGACGAATTTGTTCTATGGTCCCTGTTTAAAGCTTGTTTTTGAAGCCCTAGTTTTTGGATTAAAAGTCGGGGACCGTGTGTAAATTCTTGCTGAATTTGTTTCTGCAAGACGCAGGATTTTTTGGGCGACTTCGTTCGATGATAGGTGAGTTTTGATACGTTTTTTTTGTCTATACGTAGATCCCACGTGCGTGGCAAATTTTCAAGTACTGAGGGTGTCTTTCTTTTACTTTTATCAGCCATCAACATCGGCCTGACGTCTGGGAAGCCGCTGATAGCTGCTTCTTTCTGGTGATTTTTGCTGTGGAATTTTGAATATCGAGCCCTCTGTTAGGAGGTAAGTCACATTGAAGTTTTTGTGTAGGCCCATGCTTTTTTCTTAGATACATGTTTGCCCGTTTGCGCCCGTACATTGTGATTAAAATTTTAGCGGACAATAGTTATCGAAAATTCTGCTTCACAATCTTATTTTCTCAGGCTAGTTTTTCGGGGTAGCTGTGTGCTACGTGATGTTTTGAATTATAATAATCTAACTTCTCAATTGCTTTAATTTTAATTCTACCTTACCTAATTTGCATTCTTTTAAAGCTTGAATAATCTTTAGAATCTATAAGTTATGTTTAGGGCCTCTTTATACCAGCTTACGGGCCAGTTGGAGCAACTAAGCTTGGATTTAAGTAGTCAGTCACTCGCTTGGTAAATGTAGGTTGTTTTTATCGGTCTTTTTTTTTATTGACTATCGCATAGCACATACCGTAGTTTTATCAAGTTTTTCTTATCGGCTTTATTTCATCGGGAATCATTTGCAGTGGGCTATCTAATTTTAATTTCAAACTATAATTGAAATGTGTTGAAGAGCTTAGGGTACAGAAATGCAGGCTGTGCGATAAGAGTATTCTAAATATACTAATTTGCTATTATTAAGGGTCGCCAGCCTGTGCAGAAAGCTTATAATGTAATTTATATTCGGGATAAGTGCCGCCAAATCATTTATTATGTATGTTTTATAAGTTAAAAGGTGTAAGAGCTTGAAGTTTCGGGTTTATATTTATGAAGTTGGGAAGTTTAGATTTATTGTTACTTTTGCTATAACGATTGGTCAAAGAATAGTTTTATGTTTTAAGAGGGGTTAATTAACCTATTATTTTATTTGCAATTTGTCATTTGACTATTATTGGGCTTATTAAGCTCCTACACATTTTACACCCTTCTTATTATACCGTACTGCTTGGAACCTAGGGTAGTTTAGTAACGTAGTCGCTTGTATATATTTATTATCCATTTTTTTATATTATGTTTGCTTTTGAGTAGTTAAGTAGTTGCTTTGATGGTAGCTTTTAACTTGAGCTTTGTGTTTTATAAAGGCACATAAGCGGTGTATTTTGTTTAATTATTCATATTTAAACATTGCAAATATTAACGTTTATCGTTAAAGTATCAAGGAACTGTACAATTTTATTTAGTTATCAATGTCCTTGAGTAATGATTTCTTTTGTTTATTAACGTAACTTTTTTTTATATTATCTTAAGCTTGCTTAAATTTCGCAAGTGGGTTTTAGTCATTACTTTCTCTTTTTAGTACCTTTTTTGATATTAACGTAGCTTCTTATTTTTAAATATTTTTCTACTTATCTAATTTTTGCGATTGATTTCAAGCCACTGGCTTTCTCATTTATTATTAGCCTTTTATTTAATGTTCTTAAATTTTGCGGATTAGTTCCAGTAAATTATTTCTCCAAATATTAACTTTTTTTATTAACGTAACTTTTTAATCATATCTTAAGCTCGTTTAAATTTTGCAAATAATTACTTTCTCTTTTAGTATTAAATAAAAAATTAATTAAATTTCGGCACTTTAGTTCAAGTCAATTGTTTCTCTTGAATAGTAATCTTTTATATTAACGTAACTTCTGATTTTTATTTTTAATTATTAACGTCACTTCCAATATGTTTTTTTTTATTAATTATAGCTAAATTACTGTAACTACTAGGAATTGTTTTGTTCCTAGGGTCTTCCGTAGGGGCTACCAAGCATCCCTATTACTGTCTCTTTGGTAGGGGATACGAAGCATCCCTATTTCTGTATCCTGGCGGGTGCTAAGAGGCATCCTGTCATTTTCCTCGGTGGGTGCTAAGGAGCCACCCTATGAATATTTGTATCTGAGGATAGGCTTCCTCAGGGTTTTTTTTTCATTTGGTTTAGTGTATTTATTTTGCGGGGGCAAAATCGCCCAACACCTTTTGTCGACAACAACCGATTTTTTTGTTTGTCAACAACAATTATTTTTCTGTAAATATATGTACAGGGTTAAATGTATTAAGTTGTTTTTTTATCCAGCTCACTGCGCCCTATGCTTTTTCTGAATTTTAAATTATGAATAGCAGGATTGTTGTGTGAGAAGCAGGTCCCTAAACCACCTAGGCGACTTCCAGTTTGTGTCGGTGTAAAAAACTGGTGGCGTCCAATCGAACCTATTCCGGCTAACTGAGCTGAGGGCTAATTTGCACGCGCTCTACTACACCTGACTTCACCCACAACACCCTGCTGTTTCTGTTTCTGTCTTAGGGTATCTTCCTGATTTTTTTTTAATGTTCTTTTCAAGTTCTAAGCGGTAAGTACTTGGTCAATGATACTCATCACAGTATCTTTGACAGTTTCTAACTAAACACTTTTTGTTTAACAAAGTGCGCTTCTTTCAATCTAAGAAGACGTTCGCGAGTTGTAAGTTGTTAACTTTACCCCTAATCGTTGCTATGGCAATCATCAAAATTGAAAATTGCAAAAATATTTTTCAATGACTCACCGAATTCTACTTAGATGCGAAATTTCTACTCTGCAACTCAATAAATAACGGAGAAATCAAATTGATCGTCGTCATGACTACCAAAAATCGAAATTATTTTCAAATAAAAACGTAGTGTACTTACATCTCTTTCGATGGCCACCTCACTCGTTCCAACGGCAGAAGGCGTCCGCGAGATATTAATTGTCAACTTTATCCTTAATCGTAGCTATGCCAACCATGGGAATCGATTTTTCCAGATATATTTTTGACTGATTTACCGAATTCTTTCCAGATATCAAATTTCAGCTCTCCAACTCAATAAATACCGGCAATAGCAAATTGTTCGTCGCCACGGCAACGAAATATCAAAATTATTTTCACATAAAAAGGAGCTTAATTCCTTGCCTTTCGATTGCCACCTCACTCGTTTCAATCAGATAAGTCAAGCGTGAGTTAGAAATTGTCAACTTTATCCTTAATCGTTGCTATAGAAACCAGGCGAATCAAAATTTTACATATATAATTTTGAATGATTGACCGAATTCTTCCCATATATCAAATTTCAACTCTCCAACTCAATAAATAATGAAAATAGCTAGTTGTTCGTCGTCATGCCAACGAAATGTGAAATTATTTTCAAATAAGAAAATGGCTTACTTCCTCCCCTTTCGATTGCCACATCACTCTTTTCAATCGACTAAGCCGTTCTCAATTAACAACAAATCTAAGCAAAATTTAAATCAGACCCGTCATTGTGATTTACACCGTATACTACCTAATGGAATAATACATTTCTATGATGCTTTGCAGAGTCATCGAAAAATCGTTAAATATGGTATTTAATGCGTACTTCTTCAAATTATATGTTCCGGAATAGACTCGGGAAGGTCTATAGAGGCGTTGCCCGGTATTTTTCAAGCCCAAAACGGTCCAGAAACCCTAAAATTCTCTCAAGAAAAACTGGCATTTTGGCGACATTTAGACCCTTCATATTATGACACATTTCTCCGTATAAAACAGATTTCGAAATGCATTTGCATGGTCTCAGAAAGATAAAAAAATTGGTATTTAATGCTTAAATCGTCCAATTAAATGCACCGTAATTAAAAAATAAAGTCCATTCTGTCTTTTCCATGCATATTCCAAGCCGAAATCGGTCCAATATCACTACAAAAACTGGCATTTTTGCATAATTCTGACAGGTCATATTTTAATTTCGACGTAAAGATAGGCTGCATCAATTGATTTTCCAAGGCAGACTATTAAAATATGCATTTAAAAAAAAAATTCCTGCAACGATACTAAAAAAGCTTTTTATTTATAACTTTAACGAAAAATTAAGGAATTTTAATTAGTGTGGAGTGTTCTCAGATGATGAGGGAATTAAATAAACCAAAAAAGAACTGTTAAATATCAGAAATAATATATAATAATTCCCTTTAAAGATGAATTTTGATTGAAAAAAATAATAGAAAAAATGAGTTTTTACCTCCTAAATCCGGTCCTGGATCACCCGTTCGGGATTCATTTTAAAGCCTGATTATATCCGGCTTTAAAATTTTTTTAATTGGATAGGAAAAGATACAGAGTGATTCGAATGTAGAGATGTCATGAAAAAAAATGGCTAAAAATCGAAATTTAATTATCGATTGCTCCTTTCCTATTAAGAATGAAGGAACCAAAAAATACGTTTATCACGTAGTTCGGCGAGCTCTTTTTGACCCCCAAAAAATTCAAAACCGTCAAAGATTTGCATGAAAAATCGTAATTTCCAGTTTTTCCCAAATTTTTCCAATTTCCAGTCGTTTTAGGTATATGTAAATGTATTGCAAAAAGAAAGTATTTGAGATTCTTTAGTTTTATGTTCAAATCCGTTTTTCTGTCCGAAGTTCTGGCTTCACGTTATTTAGCGCCAAAGAGGGGTCTGCAAATGGCATTTTTCGACCTAAAAAAATTCAAAAGAATTACTTCCCATTTTCCGAATACCGCCAGTTTCAATAGGGTTCTGAAGCTCCCAGTCCTCTACAACCTCCGAAAATTTAAATCGATTTAATTAAGTTTTGCGACCTGTAATCGATTTCATACGATATCGCGGAAATTTCGACTTTGACGTTTAATAGCTCCGAAACGATACGCCCTGTATAGCTGAATTTTTTATCGAAGCTAGACGCACTATCCCTCTATTAACCCAGAAAATTTGAACGTGCCACCTGCAACCATCTCGGAGACAAAAAATTGAGATTGTCGAAAAACCCGATTCCCCAACCAACGAACATTTTTCTGAGTGACGGGGCGTTATAGAGACCGGCCTGAAAGGCGGTCTCTAACTAGTACGGGTAGACCGCCTAATCGCCACCTGAGGGGGCTCTATAAGGTCGCTAATATCATCATTGTCATGCCCTGAAAATTTCGTGTTGCTAGAGCATGTATTAAGGAAGATATCACACTCCTTCGGACTGATGATGCAGAATAGACCGCCCTTCGTAACCGTGTCGCTACACGCATACAAACACCACACGTAAAAACTATTGTTGCCAACAAAAAACTTTTCGGACACCCTGTATACATACATACAAACATAAACACATATTAATACAAATGTATTCGATTTGCGTGAAATCCGACCTAATACAGTTTATCTAAGCAATAATAGGAGTATTTGCCCATACCAAGACTTTTTGAACACCCTGTATACATTCACACTAACACCCACACGTTTAAATAGGAATATAGTCGATTTACTTAAAATCCGGATTAAGTAGGTTTATCTCGGTCCTAGTACAAGGATTTGCCCATACCAAGACTTTTTGGACACCCTGTATACACACATACAAACATAAACACATATTAATTCAAATATATTCGATTGGCGTGAAATCTAACCTAATAAAGTTCATCTAAGTAATAATAGGAGTATTTGCCCATACCAAGACTTTTTGGACACCCTGTATACATTCAAACTAACACCCAAACGTTTAAATAGGAATATCGTCGATTTACTTAAAATCTGAATTAAGTAGGTTTATCTCGGTACTAGTAGAAGTATTTGCCCATACCAATACTTTTCGGATACCCTGTATACATACATACAAACATAAACACATATTAATACAAATATATTCGATTTGTTTGAAATTCGACCTAATAAAGTTTATCTAAATAATAATAGGAGTATTTGCTCATATAAGACTTTTTGGACACCCTGTATACATGCAAACTAACACCCACACGTTTAAATAGGAATATAGTCGATTTACTTAAAATCCGAATTAATTAGGTTTATCTCGGTTGAAGTAGAAGTATTTGCCCATACCAAGACTTTTCGGACACCCTGTATACGTATATAAAACACATATAAAAACAAATATAACCGATTTGCATGAAATCCGGTTTAATTACATTTATCCAGGTACTACTAGGAGTATTTGCTCAAACTAACACTTATTGGACAGCCTGTATACAGACATATATTTCCGTACACATAGAAATGCAAATATATACGATTTGCTTTAAATCCGACAATTAAGTTTATAGTTGTACAAATAGCAAAGGAATTTGTCCATACAAAAACTTTTCGGACATCCTGTACTGTACATACATACAAACACAACAAACACGACACAGTAATTTAAATATTTTATATTTTTATATTCTTGCGATTGAAAACCGGCTCAATTACGTTTATATTCGTACTAATTGCAAAGATGTTTGCGCATACAAAGACTTTTTGGACATTCTGTATACATACAAACATAAACAACCACACAAAGGAATAAAAAATTTACGATTTCCTCGAAATAAGGCTCAATTATTCTTCTCTTCTTGCTAATGACAAAGATATTTGATATGATATTATACGCCCCCCGAGGGGGCTCTATAAGGTCGGTAATATCATCATTGTCATGCCCTGAAAGTTTCGTGTTTCTAGGCCATGTATTAAGGAAGATATCACACTCCTACGGACAGATGATGCAGAATAGAGCGCCCTTCGTAACCGTATCGCTATATACATACAAACACATATTACATATAAATACAATATGTACGATTTCGCTGAAACCCTACTAAATTAAACTTGTCATCTTTCGATCGGCTTTGAACCATACATTAGATAACATCATCTTCCTGAAATGGTCGAGCTGGATGAAGATTGGTGGCGAGCCCTTCGGGCACGCCACTGATGTCTCTATGGAAAAAAATTGTGCATACATATTATGAACGTCGCTTCTTTCAATCTAAGAAGCCGTTCGCGAGTTGTAAGTTGTTAACTTTACCCCTAATCGTTGCTATGGCAATCATTAAAATTGAAAATTGCAAAAATATTTTTCAATGATTGACCAAATTCTACTTAGATGCGAAATTTCTACTCTGCAACTCAATAAATAACGGAGAAATCAAATTGATCGTCGTCATGACTACCAAAAATCGAAATTATTTTCAAATAAAAAAGTAGTTTACTTCCATCCCTTTCGATAGCCACCTCACTCGTTCCAATCGCAGAAGGCGTCCGCGAGTTATAAATTGTCAACTTTATCCTTAATCGTTGCTATGCCAACCATGGGAATCGATTTTTCCAGATATATTTTTGAATGAGTAACCGAATTCTTCCGAGATATCAGTTTTCAACTTTCCAACTCAATAAATAACGAAAATAGCAAATTGTTCATCGTCCCGGCAACGAAATGTCAAAATTATTTTCACATAAAAAAGTAGTGTACTTTCTAACATTTCGATCGTCACCTTACTGGTTTCAATCAGATAAGCCGTTCGCGAGTTAAAAATGATCAACTTTATGCTCAATCGTTGCTATGGTAATCATCGGAATCAAAATTTATAAAAATATTTTTGAATGATTGACCGAATTCTACCCAGATATCAAATTTCAACTCTAAAACTCAATAAATAATGGAAATAGCAAACTGTTCGTCGTCATGGCAACGAAATGTCAAAATTAGTTTCACATAAAAAAGTAGCTTACTTCGTTCCCTTTCGATTGCCACCTCACTCGTTTCAATCAGATCAGCCGTACGTGAGTTAGAAATTGTCAACTTTATCCTTAATCGTTGCTATAGAAACCATGCGAATCAAAATTTACATATATAATTTTGAATGATTGACCGAATTCTTCCCATATATCAAATTTCAGCTCTCTAACTCAATAAATATCGGAAATAGCAAATTTCTCGTCGTCATGCCAACGAAATGTCGAAATTATTTTCAAATAAAATAGCTTACTTCCTCCCCTTTCGATTGCCACATCACTCTTTTCAATCGAATAATCCGTTCTCAATTAATAACAAATCTAAGCAAAATTTAAATCAGACCCGTCATTGTGATTTACCCCGTATACTACCTCATGGAATAGCCTTTCTATGATGCTTCGCCGCGTCATCGAAAAATTGTTAAAATTGGTATTTAATGACTAATTCTTCAAATTATATGTTCCGAAATCCACACGGGAAGGTCTATAGAGGCCTTGCCCAGTATTTTTCAAATCGAAAACGGTTCAGAAACCCTAAAATCCAATAACTACTTGAATACAAGGACACAATGCTTATCTGTGACGTCATCAGCCGTGGTCATATGAATAAATGAATACAATATTATATTATATGCTTTTTTTGGATTTATGTTTTTGTGTGACTTATAAATTTGCACTTTAGACCATCATTATTTAAATATTTAAACTTGCATTTGGGCAAATTATGCGTTAATAAGATCTAAAATATGTATAAGTGATAAAAACTATAATGATTTTAAAAAGAACTACTTTGTGTAAAATGTTTTACTGTAGTTTTTTTAGGTACATATTTTAAGGTGAGTATTAATACCAATTATAAAAAATAATATCTTCTATTAAACTAAGAGATCCTAAAGATTTTGCCTCAGATATTGTGTATCCTCAGATAGCAAAATTTTCCAAAAATTTAGGTACTCGAGGATTTACGAGTAACTAAGTACTGAGAAAAATTTACTGAAAATCATCATTGGATTACCTAGCCACTTTAAAGTTAAAGTTAATGTATGTCCAATTATTTTGTATATGTATTTAATTTCCTTTTATGACCTTTACCTAATCGGTTATTTTGCTTGGCACAGTAATTTTTGAGCAGAGTGTTGGTAATACTGCTAAGTAAAATATCAATAATTGTTTTTGCTGAGTGTGTATTGCAGCCATCAAAGTATATTAAAAATTCTTGTTTAAGGATATATTTAAATACGAGATTAGTCAGAAATGATTTTTGAGAAAAAATGTTTAAGAATGTATTCTCATGGTCACTAAGTATTTTCTGGAATAAAATATATGAAACAATAACTATTTCAATTACATGATCTCTAGGATATTGCAGGGCACCTCTGCTTAAGTTAGTTATGAGATTAAAATTATCTTCAACAACAGTTCTTTATTGCATATCAAAGAATTTTTGCAATAATTGCATTTCAGCTTCTTTAAAGCAATATGGCTGCAATATCCCCCCAGATACGTAATCACAGGCATTTCTGGTTTAAAGTTGTCCATATCAGATTTTTGAATAATAATATTTTTAAGAATTTCGTCAATTTCTTTAGAACAGTCTTCAGCACTGTCCTGTTCGTCACAATCAGGTGATTCGTAGAATTTTTCAATTCTTAACTCTCCAAAATTATGGGATTTTAGTGTCAATATTGATTGAATTCGTAGTCGTTTTTCAGATTCATAAAGTTGTCGAATTGAGATGTGATAATGTCCACCCGCTAACTGTCTATACTTTCCAAAGCGATTTTCTAAGGGATCAGTTTGCAATTTTCCTAACAAAATATAATTTAAATTTAATTCCTCAAAACAATATTTCACAATTTCCAGCACACCATAAATTGTATGGGACAAAGCTGTGTGAGTTTGGCGTGTTAATTTTTTTAAAAAAATTTCTGATTTCCAGTTATCTAACCAAATCAACATTTGTTTCAAAAAGTCAAGTTTTGGGTCGTTTACTATTTTACCTTTTACAATAGGTTCCTGGAAAATATCACGCAAACGCTTTCCTTTTAATGGTGTTTTGACGTTTATTATATTCCACCACTTTACTATTATTTTCAAAAACTCGGCTGTGTCCTGAGCATTGGGGATATCTTTGTCAAAATTTTGTAAGCCCTCAATTACAAAAGGATTAAAAACTTTTAATGCCAGTTTTACATTTTGTCTTTCCATGCTAGACGGATACAGAGCTTTTAAATTTAAAGAGAAGCCAAATTTTAGTAACATGTTGTGTTCCAAGTCATGCAATTTTTTAAGAGATGCAAAACATGCAACTTTTTCTTCGCCAGTAAAAAAGTCGGGATATGTAAATGTCTGATCAGGTTTTGAGTTTAGCCAGGCATTGAATATACATTTTAAGAGATGGACAGAATCAAACAAGTAAAATAAAGGTCTTTTAGCATCGACAGGGTGTGGGAACACTATATTAAGTTCTTTTTTTGGTGAAAAATTTGACATAGCTTTTCCATTAATGGCATTGTTGTCACTGAGTACACAAAAAACTATATAACCGATAGCCTCTAAATGAGTTATTATTGTTTTGATAAAATGAAAAAGCAATTCATGGTTAATTTTAGATATAGGGGCAATGTGAACAACTTCTTCCAAATCTGAACAAATACTTGTAATCATGAAAGTATATGCAGATGTTGCTAACAATTCGTTATTATTTACTGATGCCCCCACCAGGTTTCCCCCTTTATAGTCTAAATAAGGGTTAATATGAATTTCATCCATTAGCAGACAAACATTTTTGTCTTGATCATTTAAATATTTAAAAATATTTTGTGCGTAAGTCAAAAAAATTTTTTTCTCATCAATATGGGGATCAGTTAAAAAATTATTACAGACGCCTTTGATAGTTTCAGGATGGGGTAAAATTATTGGCCAGTGATTTCTTAAATATCTGTACGCATGAGGACTGATTGTATATACAATTGAACAAAATACCATAGTTGTAGTGGAATATCTGTATCGTTCTTTTGGCAAAGTTCTTAATTTTATTTGTTCGGAGATAAATTGCAAAGCTTGTGCTAAAATATCATTGTCTACTTTTAAGTTTTTTAGCAAATCTGAAACAAAGTTCAAAATTTCATTAATTTTTGACATATCCATGTTATTTTTTCTGTAGTCATATTCGGGATCGCGGTCAGGATTCGAGTTATTTTCAGAGTTATTATTGTCTTGTTCGGAATCTAAAGGAAGAATATTCATCGAACAATCAATGGTATCAAGTAAATTTCGCAATTCATCCAAACTACTTGACAAAAAGGGCGTTTTTAGTTTATCAATTTGTATACTTACTGGTTGTCCGTACAAGTATGTACTTATTTCTAAATTATTATTTATTTTAGCAGCCCACGTAATTGAAGGCCCCGGAATATGCTTAATCTTAAAGAGAGTCTTTGAAGTTTTTTCATTAATAATAAACCACCCTTCATTTAAACTAAATGTTTTAAACAAATTATTAAATTCTTCAAAAGTTTTATAATTTGTAAGTTCTTTATGTATTAAAATTTCACGCTTGCTTTCTTCAATACCTTTTTGAAATCGTAATTCGTCTAGTTCTTTAAGTTTTTCTTCTCTGCTTTTTCGATGCGTTAAAGTTTTTGATAAGTATTTTGGACAATTGGGAAATTTACTAGGTACGCTGTGCTCTTTTAATCTTGGTATATTTAACTTTACAGAAACGACCTCACCGGTTCTCGTGTCTTGCTGACTATACTGCCTGATAAAATCATCTTCTGTAAAATGAAGCTCACATACTCGGCTACTAGCATTTGGAATAAAATTTTCACGATGTACGGCCTTCTGCCATTTCACTTGCCCTTCCACACTCTTAGGAAAACGAAATACTCGTACTGTTGGTCCGTTTCGGTAATTACCCTTACAACCGACCACACAACATCTATAAGGCATTTTAATAATTATTTAAAACACTATTGAAACCGGTAATACACTTTGTTTTTTCACTAAATACACAAAACACTTGTAGATTGTTAACACGAAAAGGAAAACTGCATGTCATATGGTACAACGTTGCCAGATCGACGGTAGCGTTTTGTCTGCTGACTGCACGTTTACTAAAACTTATTATTATTGTTATTTTTTTATTTAACTTCAAAATACTCCCAATAAAATACTGCTGTAAAATTATATTAGGCCTGTGTTAATAACTAAGTTAACGTAGTTATAAACACATTACACAAAGAAAAGTTATTTCTAAGCTTATCCTAATTAAGAATTATAGATAATCTGACAATATTGTTTCAAGCACATGTCTGGACGCACAGCTGACTATGCTGGACGTAAAGCGTATTCGATTGACAAAATCTAATCGATCCGGATCAGGTTACAAACATTAAGTTAGAGGAATACGTAATTGAATCAGGAAGGGTAGTAGAAAGAGATGAAATGTGTCGGAAAGTGATCCGGATCGGTCCAAATTTTTGTCAATCGAATTCGGGTCGGGCGGCTGGACCTGAAAGGAGTTTTTGCGTATGGCCATAGATTAGGAGTTGTTGCATAGATATCCGTATATGTAATGACTTCGGGTGATGACGTCACATAACGTTAAGTCATAAGCATTGTGTCCTTGTATTCAAGTAGTTATTGTAAAATCTCGCAAGGAAAACTGACAATTTTGCGACATTTCGACCCTTCATATTTTAATACATTTCTCCGTATGAAACTGATTTTGACATGCATTTGCATGGTCTGAGAAAAATTAAAAAAATTCGTATTTAATGCTTAAATCGTCCAATGAAATGTATTGTAAATAAAAATATAAAGTCTGTTTTACCTTTGCCATGTATATTTCAAGCCGAAATCGGTCCAGGAAGCTTCCAATATCGCTACAAAAACTGTTATTTTCATGACATTTTGACAGGTCATATTTTAATTTCGATGTAAAGAGGGTCAGTTTCATTTGTTTTGTCAAGGCACGGCTTTTAATATATGCACTTTTTAAAAATTTTCCTGCACCGATGCAAAAAAAGGTATTTATTTATAACTTTAACGAAAAAATATGGAATTTTAATTAGTGTGGAGTGTTCTCAGATGATGTAGGAAGAAAATAAACCAAAAAAGAGCTGTTAAATAAGAGAAATAATACATAATAATGCCATTTAAAGATGAATTTTGATGAAAAAAAAAAACAGAAAAAATGAGTTTTTACCCCCTAAATCAGGCCCTGGATCACCCATTCGAGATTCATTTTAAAGCCTGATTATATCCCCAACGGATAGCGTTGAAAAAGTTAGAAGAAATTAGATAGGAAAAAATACAGAGTGATTCGAATGTAGAGATGTCATGAAAAAAATGGTCAAAAATCGAAATTTAATTATCAATTGCTCCTTTCCAATTACGAATGAAGGAACCAAAAAATACGTTTACATCGTAGTTCGGTGAGGTCTTTCCGATAAGGTACATGGGATTTCGATTTGAATCCATTTTGACCCCCAAAAAAATTGACAACCGTCAAAAATTTGCATGAAAAATCGTAATTTCCACTTTTTCCCAAATTTTTCCAATTTGCAGTCGTTTTAGGTATAGGTAAATGTATTGCAAAAAGAAAGTATTTGAGATTCTTTAGTTTTAAGTTCAAATACATTTTTCTGTCCGATGTTCCAGCTTCGACTTATTCATTGCCAAAGTGGGGTCTACAAACAGCATTTTTCGACATAAAAAAATTCAAAAAAATTACTTCCCATTTTCCGAATACCGCCAGTTTCAATAGGGTTCTGAAGCTCCCGGTCCTCCACAACCTCCAAAAATTTAAATCGATTTAATTCACTTTTGCGACCTGTACCCGATTTCAACGGAAATCGCTGAAATTTCGACTTTGACGTTTTATATCTCCGAAACGGAACACCCTGTATAACTGAATTTTTTACCGAAGCTAGCCACACTATCCCTCTATTAACCCAGAAAATTTGGTTGCCCCACCTCCAACCGTTTTCGAGAAAAAAAATTGAAAAGGTGAAAATGTCGAAACGGACGACAACACAGGCACATACGTCCGCACATACATACATACACACATTTTTCTGACCAAGCAGGGGGTATAGAGACCGTCCCGGAACGGGCGGTCTCTAACTAGTACGGGTAGACCGCCTAATCGCCCCCGAGGGGGCTCTATAAGGTCGATATCATCATTGTCATGCCTTGAAAATTTCGTGTTTCTAGGCCATGTATTAAGGAAGATATCACACTCCTACGGACTGATGATGCAGAATAGACCGCCCTTCGTAACCGTGTCGCTACACACATACAAACACCACACGTAGGAACAAAAAACTTTTCGGACACCCTGTATACATACATACAAACATAAACACATATTAATACAAATGTATTCGATTTACGTGAAATCCGACCTAATAAAGTTTATCTAAGTAATAATAGGAGTATTTGCCCATACCAAGGCTTTTTGGACACCCTGTATACATTCAAACTAACACCCACACGTTTAAATAGGAATACAGTCGATTTACTTAAAATCCGAATTAAGAAGGTTTATCTCGGTACCTACTAGTAGAAGTATTTGCTCATACCAAGACTTTTCGGGCACCCTGTATACATACATACAAACATAAACACATATTAATACAAATATATTTGATTTGCGTGAAATCCGACCTAATAAAGTTTATCTAAGTAATAATAGGAGTCCCATACCAAGACTTTTCGGACACCCTGTATACATATATACAACAGATATAAAAACAAATATAATCGATTTGCATGAAATCCGGTTTAATTACATTTATCCTGGTATTACTAGGAGTATTTGGTCCAATCAAGACTTTTGGACAGCCTGTACACAGACATATGTATATCTCCGTACACATAGAAATGCAAATATATACGATTTGCTTTAAATCCGACAATTAAGTTTATATTTAATATTATGGGTTAACCAGAAAAACTACTAGTTTGACTTAGTAAACTTCCACTATATTGACAAAATTATTGACATGTTTCGCTACACTGTAGCTTCTTCGGAATAAGTTTTACGAATGAGTGGTGACTAACAATTGCAATAATGTAAACCTCTAGGGTAATTAAATAATATAGGTAATAAAATAGGGGTAGGTAGATGATTTAATCTGGTACATTTGGGTTTTCCTAAAGCTTAAGATGAATATAATATTTTATTTTTACAAAGGGTTGTTATCAAACAAAATTTAATGAAGTAGAATTACTAGTAAAGCTTAAGATGCCTAAACTATTTTATTTTTACAAAGAGGTGTTAAACAAATTTAATAAGGTAGAATTACTAAGCTCTAGTTGGTCATTAAGAAGTACGTTGGAGTTTTTAAGTTTATTTATTTCCATGGACTCTAGCAAATTCAATTTGACACCTTTATTTTCAATATGTAAAATTTTATAATTCGGATCAAAATTATGTTGATTTTCTATTAAATGGCAGGCATAATTAGAGTCTTGTTTATGTTTAATAAAGCTATTGTGGTGTTCTTGTATCCTTTTACCAAAATTCCTACCAGTTTGGCCTATGTACGTCTTCGGACAGTCTTTACATGTTAATTTGTAAACACCGGATTTTTTATTTTTGTTTGTTTTTGTTTTACTATTTCTAATGAATCTACCTAATGAATTATTGGTTTTGTAAGCAACGTTGATATCATGTTTATTTAAAAAATTGCCAATCTTTTTAGTAGGCTCTCCAACAAAAGTAATAAGGTTAAATTTTTTATTAGGGTCCCTGATGTGTGGATAAACTAAATCAATGGCTTTTTTGTATGTTTTTTTCCTTAAAATTTGATCAATTAGATTAGAGGCATATCCATTATTAATAGCAATTTGTTTTATTATGTTCAACTCTTTCAAAAAATCTTCTTCATTTAAGGGGAAAGTTACAAGTCTATGAATCATGCTATGGAATGCTGCTAATTTATGTTGTATGGGGTGGCAAGAATTATTAGGTATTGTAGTATCTGTATGAGAAGGTTTGTGGTAGACAGAGAAGACATGTTTATTATTTTCTGTTTTTATAGTTAAGTCGAGAAAATTAATGGAGCCATTTAATTCTTTTTCTATAGTAAATTTGATATTATTATGTAAGCTATTGATAAATTCTAGAAAAACTTTTAATTGTCTATCAGTACCTAGAAAACATGTAATGACATCGTCGACGTACCTAAACCAATAAAGAAATTGTTTAAAAAGAGGGTGATTACTGATTTTATTTTCTAAAAAATCCATAAATATTTCTGCTAATAAGGGGCTGAGGGGGTTGCCCATAATTAGTCCATTTTTGCTCGTATAAAAATTATTATTGAATTCGAAATAATTTTGTTCAAGGCAGACAGAGATAGACTCTATTATTTCTTGCTTTTTAATGATATTGATATTTTGTGTACAAAGAAGTTGCTCAATCAAGTTAATAGTTTCTTTAGGTGGTATGCTAGGGAATAGATTGGTAACGTCAAAGGATATTAACTTTGCATTATTAGGTATTTTAATATTTTTTATCTTTTTAATGAGGTCTATTGAATTTTTTATTCCGAATTTAGGTGAAAATTGTGTATTTAATTTGATTATATCTATAAGTCTTTTGGAAAGTTTATACGATGGAGCTGAAAAGAAGGATACTACAGGTCTGATAGGGTAACCATCTTTATGTAATTTTATTAATGAATATAATCTTGGTGGCTGAGGGTTCATAAGGGTAAGTTTGATAGAATCCATGTCTGTAAATAGACTTTTACAATTTTGAATAATGTGTTTAATAGCTTTTTGAAACTTATCTGTTGGATCACGTTTTACAATTTCAAAATTACTAGGGTTAAGAAAATCAATCGTTTTTTTTAATATAGTCGGTTTTATCTATTGCTACAATAGTATTGCTTTTATCTGCTTTAGTGAAAATTATATCCTCATATTTAGTTTTAATGTCAATAGCTGTTTGAATTTCTTGTTTAGAAACTGTAGGTTTTAAAAATTCTTTCTTGATAAGGTCTGATGCTTGATATTTTATGCTAGTATTAGCAGGAATATTTTTAAGTGCCAATTCTGTTTCAACCCCTAATATATCTAAAGTTTTTATAGAAATGTTTTCTTGAAGGTTGTATTTGAAACCTTTTTTAATTAATGTGTTTTCTTTATCAGAAAAATTTTTTGATGATAAATTAGTAAATCTTTCAAAAAACTTATGATCTGAATGATTAGGTTTCTTATAGTTAGTTTTGGGGAAACGAGAATTGGAGGTGAGAGACTCAAGTTTTTTCTTTTGTGTTAAATATTTTTTATGAATAATGAAATTGACTTTTTCTCTGGTAGCAGAATCAAAAACAAGAAATTCAATATAATTTAATTTATGTACCAATTCCGTATGAACTACCTTGAGATAAACGTTGTAAATACCTCTTTTTCTAAACTGGATTTTCTTTTCTTCTATTAACCACTTTTCCAAACCTGCGACTGAGCCTTTTCTTGCTGCATTGCTTTTGTTGCTTGTCCTAAGCTTCATGTATCTCGGGAACACATTATTTTTGGAACACTTGTCGAAAAACCACAAATTTTGGGAACATATTGCACATCGTAATAGGAACTTAAAGTACCAGACGGCGAGGAAACTTACTGAAGCTTCTTTTAACAAATTGATTGAGTCGGCCGATACTTGGTGGAAGTCCATAACTAATATTATGGGTTAACCAGAAAAACTACTAGTTCGACTTAGTAAACTTCCACTATATTGACAAAATTATTGACATGTTTCGCTACACTGTAGCTTCTTCGGAATAAGTTTTACGAATGAGTGGTGACTAACAATTGCAATAATGTAAACCTCTAGGGTAATTAAATAATATAGGTAATAAAATAGGGGTAGGTAGATGATTTAATCTGGTACATTTGGGTTTTCCTAAAGCTTAAGATGAATATAATATTTTATTTTTACAAAGGGTTGTTATCAAACAAAATTTAATGAAGTAGAATTACTAGTAAAGCTTAAGATGCCTAAACTATTTTATTTTTACAAAGAGGTGTTAAACAAATTTAATAAGGTAGAATTACTAAGCTCTAGTTGGTCATTAAGAAGTACGTTGGAGTTTTTAAGTTTATTTATTTCCATGGACTCTAGCAAATTCAATTTGACACCTTTATTTTCAATATGTAAAATTTTATAATTCGGATCAAAATTATGTTGATTTTCTATTAAATGGCAGGCATAATTAGAGTCTTGTTTATGTTTAATAAAGCTATTGTGGTGTTCTTGTATCCTTTTACCAAAATTCCTACCAGTTTGGCCTATGTACGTCTTCGGACAGTCTTTACATGTTAATTTGTAAACACCGGATTTTTTATTTTTGTTTGTTTTTGTTTTACTATTTCTAATGAATCTACCTAATGAATTATTGGTTTTGTAAGCAACGTTGATATCATGTTTATTTAAAAAATTGCCAATCTTTTTAGTAGGCTCTCCAACAAAAGTAATAAGGTTAAATTTTTTATTAGGGTCCCTGATGTGTGGATAAACTAAATCAATGGCTTTTTTGTATGTTTTTTTCCTTAAAATTTGATCAATTAGATTAGAGGCACATCCATTATTAATAGCAATTTGTTTTATTATGTTCAACTCTTTCAAAAAATCTTCTTCATTTAAGGGGAAAGTTACAAGTCTATGAATCATGCTATGGAATGCTGCTAATTTATGTTGTATGGGGTGGCAAGAATTATTAGGTATTGTAGTATCTGTATGAGAAGGTTTGTGGTAGACAGAGAAGACATGTTTATTATTTTCTGTTTTTATAGTTAAGTCGAGAAAATTAATGGAGCCATTTAATTCTTTTTCTATAGTAAATTTGATATTATTATGTAAGCTATTGATAAATTCTAGAAAAACTTTTAATTGTCTATCAGTACCTAGAAAACATGTAATGACATCGTCGACGTACCTAAACCAATAAAGAAATTGTTTAAAAAGAGGGTGATTACTGATTTTATTTTCTAAAAAATCCATAAATATTTCTGCTAATAAGGGGCTGAGGGGGTTGCCCATAATTAGTCCATTTTTGCTCGTATAAAAATTATTATTGAATTCGAAATAATTTTGTTCAAGGCAGACAGAGATAGACTCTATTATTTCTTGCTTTTTAATGATATTGATATTTTGTGTACAAAGAAGTTGCTCAATCAAGTTAATAGTTTCTTTAGGTGGTATGCTAGGGAATAGATTGGTAACGTCAAAGGATATTAACTTTGCATTATTAGGTATTTTAATATTTTTTATCTTTTTAATGAGGTCTATTGAATTTTTTATTCCGAATTTAGGTGAAAATTGTGTATTTAATTTGATTATATCTATAAGTCTTTTGGAAAGTTTATACGATGGAGCTGAAAAGAAGGATACTACAGGTCTGATAGGGTAACCATCTTTATGTAATTTTATTAATGAATATAATCTTGGTGGCTGAGGGTTCATAAGGGTAAGTTTGATAGAATCCATGTCTGTAAATAGACTTTTACAATTTTGAATAATGTGTTTAATAGCTTTTTGAAACTTATCTGTTGGATCACGTTTTACAATTTCAAAATTACTAGGGTTAAGAAAATCAATCGTTTTTTTTAATATAGTCGGTTTTATCTATTGCTACAATAGTATTGCCTTTATCTGCTTTAGTGAAAATTATATCCTCATATTTAGTTTTAATGTCAATAGCTGTTTGAATTTCTTGTTTAGAAACTGTAGGTTTTAAAAATTCTTTCTTGATAAGGTCTGATGCTTGATATTTTATGCTAGTATTAGCAGGAATATTTTTAAGTGCCAATTCTGTTTCAACCCCTAATATATCTAAAGTTTTTATAGAAATGTTTTCTTGAAGGTTGTATTTGAAACCTTTTTTAATTAATGTGTTTTCTTTATCAGAAAAATTTTTTGATGATAAATTAGTAAATCTTTCAAAAAACTTATGATCTGAATGATTAGGTTTCTTATAGTTAGTTTTGGGGAAACGAGAATTGGAGGTGAGAGACTCAAGTTTTTTCTTTTGTGTTAAATATTTTTTATGAATAATGAAATTGACTTTTTCTCTGGTAGCAGAATCAAAAACAAGAAATTCAATATAATTTAATTTATGTACCAATTCCGTATGAACTACCTTGAGATAAACGTTGTAAATACCTCTTTTTCTAAACTGGATTTTCTTTTCTTCTATTAACCACTTTTTCAAACCTGCGACTGAGCCTTTTCTTGCTGCATTGCTTTTGTTGCTTGTCCTAAGCTTCATGTATCTCGGGAACACATTATTTTTGGAACACTTGTCGAAAAACCACAAATTTTGGGAACATATTGCACATCGTAATAGGAACTTAAAGTACCAGACGGCGAGGAAACTTACTGAAGCTTCTTTTAACAAATTGATTGAGTCGGCCGATACTTGGTGGAAGTCCATAACTAATATTATGGGTTAACCAGAAAAACTACTAGTTTGACTTAGTAAACTTCCACTATATTGACAAAATTATTGGCATGTTTCGCTACACTGTAGCTTCTTCGGAATAAGTTTTACGAATGAGTGGTGACTAACAATTGCAATAATGTAAACCTCTAGGGTAATTAAATAATATAGGTAATAAAATAGGGGTAGGTAGATGATTTAATCTGGTACATTTGGGTTTTCCTAAAGCTTAAGATGAATATAATATTTTATTTTTAAAAAGGGTTGTTATCAAACAAAATTTAATGAAGTAGAATTACTAGTAAAGCTTAAGATGCCTAAACTATTTTATTTTTACAAAGAGGTGTTAAACAAATTTAATAAGGTAGAATTACTAAGCTCTAGTTGGTCATTAAGAAGTACGTTGGAGTTTTTAAGTTTATTTATTTCCATGGACTCTAGCAAATTCAATTTGACACCTTTATTTTCAATATGTAAAATTTTATAATTCGGATCAAAATGATGTTGATTTTCTATTAAATGGCAGGCATAATTAGAGTCTTGTTTATGTTTAATAAAGCTATTGTGGTGTTCTTGTATCCTTTTACCAAAATTCCTACCAGTTTGGCCTATGTACGTCTTCGGACAGTCTTTACATGTTAATTTGTAAACACCGGATTTTTTATTTTTGTTTGTTTTTGTTTTACTATTTCTAATGAATCTACCTAATGAATTATTGGTTTTGTAAGCAACGTTGATATCATGTTTATTTAAAAAATTGCCTATCTTTTTAGTAGGCTCTCAAACAAAAGTAATAAGGTTAAATTTTTTATTAGGGTCCCTGATGTTAAAAATATTCCTGCTAATACTAGCATAAAATATCAAGCATCAGACCTTATCAAGAAAGAATTTTTAAAACCTACAGTTTCTAAACAAGAAATTCAAACAGCTATTGACATTAAAACTAAATATGAGGATATAATTTTCACTAAAGCAGATAAAGGCAATACTATTGTAGCAATAGATAAAACCGACTATATTAAAAAAAACGATTGATTTTCTTAACCCTAGTAATTTTGAAATTGTAAAACGTGATCCAACAGATAAGTTTCAAAAAGCTATTAAACACATTATTCAAAATTGTAAAAGTCTATTTACAGACATGGATTCTATCAAACTTACCCTTATGAACCCTCAGCCACCAAGATTATATTCATTAATAAAATTACATAAAGATGGTTACCCTATCAGACCTGTAGTATCCTTCTTTTCAGCTCCATCGTATAAACTTTCCAAAAGACTTATAGATATAATCAAATTAAATACACAATTTTCACCTAAATTCGGAATAAAAAATTCAATAGACCTCATTAAAAAGATAAAAAATATTAAAATACCTAATAATGCAAAGTTAATATCCTTTGACGTTACCAATCTATTCCCTAGCATACCACCTAAAGAAACTATTAACTTGATTGAGCAACTTCTTTGTACACAAAATATCAATATCATTAAAAAGCAAGAAATAATAGAGTCTATCTCTGTCTGCCTTGAACAAAATTATTTCGAATTCAATAATAATTTTTATACGAGCAAAAATGGACTAATTATGGGCAACCCCCTCAGCCCCTTATTAGCAGAAATATTTATGGATTTTTTAGAAAATAAAATCAGTAATCACCCTCTTTTTAAACAATTTCTTTATTGGTTTAGGTACGTCGACGATGTCATTACATGTTTTCTAGGTACTGATAGACAATTAAACGTTTTTCTAGAATTTATCAATAGCTTACATAATAATATCAAATTTACTATAGAAAACGAATTAAATGGCTCCATTAATTTTCTCGACTTAACTATAAAAACAGAAAATAATAAACATGTCTTCTCTGTCTACCACAAACCTTCTCATACAGATACTACAATACCTAATAATTCTTGCCACCCCATACAACATAAATTAGCAGCATTCCATAGCATGATTCATAGACTTGTAACTTTCCCCTTAAATGAAGAAGATTTTTTGAAAGAGTTGAACATAATAAAACAAATTGCTATTAATAATGGATATGCCTCTAATCTAATTGATCAAATTTTAAGGAAAAAAACATACAAAAAAGCCATTGATTTAGTTTATCCACACATCAGGGACCCTAATAAAAAATTTAACCTTATTACTTTTGTTGGAGAGCCTACTAAAAAGATTGGCAATTTTTTAAATAAACATGATATCAACGTTGCTTACAAAACCAATAATTCATTAGGTAGATTCATTAGAAATAGTAAAACAAAAACAAACAAAAATAAAAAATCCGGTGTTTACAAATTAACATGTAAAGACTGTCCGAAGACGTGCATAGGCCAAACTGGTAGGAATTTTGGTAAAAGGATACAAGAACACCACAATAGCTTTATTAAACATAAACAAGACTCTAATTATGCCTGCCATTTAATAGAAAATCAACATAATTTTGATCCGAATTATAAAATTTTACATATTGAAAATAAAGGTGTCAAATTGAATTTGCTAGAGTCCATGGAAATAAATAAACTTAAAAACTCCAACGTACTTCTTAATGACCAACTAGAGCTTAGTAATTCTACCTTATTAAATTTGTTTAACACCTCTTTGTAAAAATAAAATAGTTTAGGCATCTTAAGCTTTACTAGTAATTCTACTTCATTAAATTTTGTTTGATAACAACCCTTTGTAAAAATAAAATATTATATTCATCTTAAGCTTTAGGAAAACCCAAATGTACCAGATTAAATCATCTACCTACCCCTATTTTATTACCTATATTATTTAATTACCCTAGAGGTTTACATTATTGCAATTGTTAGTCACCACTCATTCGTAAAACTTATTCCGAAGAAGCTACAGTGTAGCGAAACATGCCAATAATTTTGTCAATATAGTGGAAGTTTACTAAGTCAAACTAGTAGTTTTTCTGGTTAACCCATAATATTAGTTATGGACTTCCACCAAGTATCGGCCGACTCAATCAATTTGTTAAAAGAAGCTTCAGTAAGTTTCCTCGCCGTCTGGTACTTTAAGTTCCTATTACGATGTGCAATATGTTCCCAAAATTTGTGGTTTTTCGACAAGTGTTCCAAAAATAATGTGTTCCCGAGATACATGAAGCTTAGGACAAGCAACAAAAGCAATGCAGCAAGAAAAGGCTCAGTCGCAGGTTTGAAAAAGTGGTTAATAGAAGAAAAGAAAATCCAGTTTAGAAAAAGAGGTATTTACAACGTTTATCTCAAGGTAGTTCATACGGAATTGGTACATAAATTAAATTATATTGAATTTCTTGTTTTTGATTCTGCTACCAGAGAAAAAGTCAATTTCATTATTCATAAAAAATATTTAACACAAAAGAAAAAACTTGAGTCTCTCACCTCCAATTCTCGTTTCCCCAAAACTAACTATAAGAAACCTAATCATTCAGATCATAAGTTTTTTGAAAGATTTACTAATTTATCATCAAAAAATTTTTCTGATAAAGAAAACACATTAATTAAAAAAGGTTTCAAATACAACCTTCAAGAAAACATTTCTATAAAAACTTTAGATATATTAGGGGTTGAAACAGAATTGGCACTTAAAAATATTCCTGCTAATACTAGCATAAAATATCAAGCATCAGACCTTATCAAGAAAGAATTTTTAAAACCTACAGTTTCTAAACAAGAAATTCAAACAGCTATTGACATTAAAACTAAATATGAGGATATAATTTTCACTAAAGCAGATAAAAGCAATACTATTGTAGCAATAGATAAAACCGACTATATTAAAAAAAACGATTGATTTTCTTAACCCTAGTAATTTTGAAATTGTAAAACGTGATCCAACAGATAAGTTTCAAAAAGCTATTAAACACATTATTCAAAATTGTAAAAGTCTATTTACAGACATGGATTCTATCAAACTTACCCTTATGAACCCTCAGCCACCAAGATTATATTCATTAATAAAATTACATAAAGATGGTTACCCTATCAGACCTGTAGTATCCTTCTTTTCAGCTCCATCGTATAAACTTTCCAAAAGACTTATAGATATAATCAAATTAAATACACAATTTTCACCTAAATTCGGAATAAAAAATTCAATAGACCTCATTAAAAAGATAAAAAATATTAAAATACCTAATAATGCAAAGTTAATATCCTTTGACGTTACCAATCTATTCCCTAGCATACCACCTAAAGAAACTATTAACTTGATTGAGCAACTTCTTTGTACACAAAATATCAATATCATTAAAAAGCAAGAAATAATAGAGTCTATCTCTGTCTGCCTTGAACAAAATTATTTCGAATTCAATAATAATTTTTATACGAGCAAAAATGGACTAATTATGGGCAACCCCCTCAGCCCCTTATTAGCAGAAATATTTATGGATTTTTTAGAAAATAAAATCAGTAATCACCCTCTTTTTAAACAATTTCTTTATTGGTTTAGGTACGTCGACGATGTCATTACATGTTTTCTAGGTACTGATAGACAATTAAAAGTTTTTCTAGAATTTATCAATAGCTTACATAATAATATCAAATTTACTATAGAAAAAGAATTAAATGGCTCCATTAATTTTCTCGACTTAACTATAAAAACAGAAAATAATAAACATGTCTTCTCTGTCTACCACAAACCTTCTCATACAGATACTACAATACCTAATAATTCTTGCCACCCCATACAACATAAATTAGCAGCATTCCATAGCATGATTCATAGACTTGTAACTTTCCCCTTAAATGAAGATTTTTTGAAAGAGTTGAACATAATAAAACAAATTGCTATTAATAATGGATATGCCTCTAATCTAATTGATCAAATTTTAAGGAAAAAAACATACAAAAAAGCCATTGATTTAGTTTATCCACACATCAGGGACCCTAATAAAAAATTTAACCTTATTACTTTTGTTGGAGAGCCTACTAAAAAGATTGGCAATTTTTTAAATAAACATGATATCAACGTTGCTTACAAAACCAATAATTCATTAGGTAGATTCATTAGAAATAGTAAAACAAAAACAAACAAAAATAAAAAATCCGGTGTTTACAAATTAACATCTAAAGACTGTCCGAAGACGTACATAGGCCAAACTGGTAGGAATTTTGGTAAAAGGATACAAGAACACCACAATAGCTTTATTAAACATAAACAAGACTCTAATTATGCCTGCCATTTAATAGAAAATCAACATCATTTTGATCCGAATTATAAAATTTTACATATTGAAAATAAAGGTGTCAAATTGAATTTGCTAGAGTCCATGGAAATAAATAAACTTAAAAACTCCAACGTACTTCTTAATGACCAACTAGAGCTTAGTAATTCTACCTTATTAAATTTGTTTAACACCTCTTTGTAAAAATAAAATAGTTTAGGCATCTTAAGCTTTACTAGTAATTCTACTTCATTAAATTTTGTTTGATAACAACCCTTTGTAAAAATAAAATATTATATTCATCTTAAGCTTTAGGAAAACCCAAATGTACCAGATTAAATCATCTACCTACCCCTATTTTATTACCTATATTATTTAATTACCCTAGAGGTTTACATTATTGCAATTGCTGGTCACCACTCATTCGTAAAACTTATTCCGAAGAAGCTACAGTGTAGCGAAACATGTCAATAATTTTGTCAATATAGTGGAAGTTTACTAAGTCAAACTAGTAGTTTTTCTGGTTAACCCATAATATTAGTTATGGACTTCCACCAAGTATCGGCCGACTCAATCAATCAAGTTTATATTTGTACAAATAACAAAGGTATTTGTCCATATAAAGACTTTTCCGACACCCTGTATACATACATACCAACACAACACAACACGACACATAGTAATTTAAATATTTTCGATCTCAGTTAAGTTTATCTTCGTACTAATGGCAAAGATACAGAGCATACAAAGACTTTTTGGACAATCTGTATACATACAAACATATAAACAACCACACAAAGGAATAAAAAATTTACGATTTCCTTGAAATAAGACTTATTTAAGTTTTTCTTCGTGTTAATGACAAAGATATTTGCGCATACAAAGACTTTTCGGACACCCTGTAGACATATATACAATCACGCACTTGCCGAAGGGTACACAATGTATTTTCGAATCGTTCTCTTTGCTTTAAAACGATCCGAATCAATTCATTTCCCTAAAATTAAATTACAATTATTTAATAATAATTAATTTATTGGCCCAAAGGTATACACGCTCATGCTTAGGAAATAAAATGCATATTTTTAGATTTTATAACAAATTTGTCGATGCCACTGAGCGCAATATTAGAATCTTCAATGATGTCTTGTAGAATCATCGGAAAATCGATAAAATTGGTTTTTAAAGCCAAATTTATCAAATGAAATGTCTTTCTACTGAAAGTATAAGGTCCCTAAATCCCTTGTCCGGTAAATGTGAAGCCGAAGTTGGTCCACACTCCTTGCAATCTCGCATCAAAATGCTGACATTTTAGCCAAATTGTGACTTTTCATACATTATAATTAAATTAATACATTTTCCCGTATAGAAATTGATTTTTATAATGCAATGTAGAGTCAACAAGAATTTCAAAAAAATGATATTTAATGCCCATCTCGTGCTACGAAATGGTCAGGAATAGATAAAAAAAACGTCCATTCTATCAATTCCATGTATATTCCAAGCCGAAACTGGCTCAGGATCTTTAAAATATCGCTAGAAAAACTGGATATTTTGACAGCTTATATTTAACTTCGATGTAAAGCCTCATCAATTCAATTGTTTTTTCCATGGCATGGTTTAACATTCGCAGTTTTTAAAATTTTTCCTGCACCGAATTAAGAAAACCTATTTATTTATAACTTTAACGCAAAAATATGGAGTTTTAATTAGTTAGCAGTGTTCTCAGATGATGAGGGAAGAAAATAAACCAAAAAAGAGCTGTTAAATAAGAGAAATAATACATAATAATGCCATTTAAAGATGAACTTTGATGGAAAAAAACAGAAAAAATGTTTTTACCCCCTAAATCCGGTCCTGGATCACCCATTCGGGATTCATTTTAAAGCCTGATTATATCCCCAAGGGATAGCGTTGACAAAGTTGGGAGAAATTAGATAGGAAAAGATACAGTGATTTAAATGTAGAGATGTCATGAAAAAAAAATGGTTAAAAACCAAAATTTAATTATCGATTGCTCCTTTCCTATTAAGAATAAAGGAACCAAAAAATACGTTTATAACGTAGTTCGGTGAGCTCTTTCCGATAAGGTATATGGGATTTCGATTTGGATCCATTTTGATACGAAAAAAATTAACAACTGTCAAAAATTTGCATGAAAAGGCGTAATTTCCAGTTTTTCCCAAAATTTTTCCAGTCGTTTTAGGTATAGGTAAATGTATTGCAAAAAGAAAGTATTTGAGATTCTTTAGTTTTATGTTCAAATACGTTTTTCTGTCCGATGTTCCGGCTTCGACTTATTAAGCCCCAAAGAGGGGTCTACAAAGGGCATTTTTCGACATAAAAAAATTCAATAGAATTACTTCCCAATTTCCGAATACCGCCAATTTCAATAGGGTTCTGAAGCTCCCGGTCCTCGACAACCTCCGAAAATTTAAATCGATTTAATTAAGTTTTGCGACCTGTACCCGATTTCAACGGAAATCGCGGAAATTTTGACTTTGGCGTTTAATAACTCCGAAACGGAACACCCTGTATAACTGAATTTTTTACCGAAGGTAGTCGCACTACCCCTCTATTAACCCAGAGAATTTGAACGTTTCACTTGCAACAGTCTCGGAGAAAAAAAATTGAAAAGGTGAAAATGACGAAACGGACGACAACATACATACATATGCACATTTTTCTGACCAAGCAGGGGGTATAGAGACCGAGCCTAAAAGGCGGTCTCTAACTAGGGTGCGTAGACCGCCTAATCGCCCCCGAGGGGGCTCTATAAGGTCGGTAATATCATCATTGTCACGCCCTGAAATTTTCGTGTTGCTAGGACTTGTATTAAGGAAGATATCATACTCCTTCGGACTGATGATGGAGAATAGACCGCCCTTCGTAACCGTATCGCTATATACATACAAACAACTACACGTAGAAACTATTTTTGCCAACGAAACGAATTTTCGGACACCCTGTATACATACATACAAACATAAACACATATTAATACAAATATATTCGATTTGCGTGAAATCCGACCTAATAAAGTTTATCTAAGTACTAATAGGAGTATTTGCCCATACCAAGACTTTTTGGACACCCTGTATACATTCACGTTAACACCCACGCGTTTAAATAGGAATATAGTCGATTTACTTAAAATCAGAATTAATTAGGTTAATCTCGGTACTAGTAGAAGTATTTGCCCATACCAAGACTTTTCGGCCACCCTGTATACATACATACAAACATAAACACATATTAATACAAATATATTCGATTTGCGTTAAATCCGACCCAATAAATTTTATCTAAATACTAATAGGAGTATTTGCCCATACCAAGACTTTTTGGACACCCTGTATACATTCGCACTAACACCCACACGTTTAAATAGGAATATAGTCGATTTACTTAAAATCCGAATTAAGTAGGTTTATCTCGGTACTAGTAGAAGTATTTACCCATACCAAGACTTTTCGGACACCCTGTATACGTACATACAAACATAAACACATATTAATACAAATATATTCGATTGGCGTGAAATCCGACCAAATAAAGTTAATCTAAGTAATAATAGGAGTATTTGCCCATACCAAGACTGTTTGGACACCCTGTATACATTCAAACTAACACCCACGCGTTTAAATAGGAATATAGTCGATTTACTTAAAATCCGAATTAAGTAGGTTTATCTCGGTATTAGTAGAAGTATTTGCCTATACCAAGACTTTTCGGACACCCTGTATACAAACATATAAATTCGTACACATAGAAATGCAAATATATACGATTTTCTTTAAATCCGATAATTAAGTTAAGCTTTGTACAAAAGGCAAAAGTATTTGCCCATACAAAGACTTTTCGGACACCCTGTATACATACATAAAAACACAACACAACACGACACAATAATTTACATATTTTCGATTTTCTTGAAAACCGACTCTATTACGTTTATCGTCGTACTAATGTCCCAAACCAAGACTTTTTGGACACCCTGTATACATTCAAACTAACACTCGCACGTTTAAATAGGAATGTAGCCGATTTACTTAAAATCCGAATTAATTAGGTTTATCTCGGTACTAGTAGAAGTATTTGCCCATACTAAAACTTTTCGGACACCCTGTATGCGTAACAACACATATAAAACAAATATAATCGATTTGCATGAACTCCGGTTTAATTACATTTATCCTGGTACTACTAGGAGTATTTGCTCCAACCAAGACTTTTTGGACAGCCTGTATACAGACATATATCCCCGTACACATAGAAATGCAAACATATACGATTTGTTTTAAATCCCACAATTAAGTTTATATTTGTACAAATAGCAAAGGTATTTGTCCATACAAAGACTTTTCGGACACCCTGTACTATACATACATACAAACACAACAAACACGACACAGTAATTTAAATATTTTCGTTTTTCTTGAAATAAGACATTTAAGTTTTTCTTCGTGCTAATGACAAAGATATTTGTGCATAGAACGACTTTTCGGACACCCTGTAGACATATATACAATCACGCACATGCTGGAAGATATAAAATGTATTTTCGAATCGTTCTGGTTACTTTAAAATGATCCGAATCAAGTCATTTCCCTAAAATTAAATTAAAATTATCCAATAATAAATTAATATATTGGCCCAAAGGTATACACGCTCATGGTTAGAAAATAAAATGCATATTTTTCGATGCCACTGAGCTGCATATTAGAATCTTCAATGATGTCTTGTAGCGTCATCGGAAAATCGATAAAATTAGTATTTAAAGCCAAATTTATCAAATGAAATCTTTCTACCGAAAGTATAAGGTCCCTAAATACCTTGCCCGGTAAATTTCAAGCCGAAGTTGGTCCAGACCCCTTCCAATATCGCAACAAAAAGCTGGCATTTTAGCCAAATTTTGACACTTCATACATTATAATTAAATGAATACATTTCCCCGTATAGACATTGATTTTTAAATGCATTTGAGGGCCTCAGCAAAATCAATGAAAGTGGTATTTAATGCTTAAATCGTCCAATGAAATGCACCGTAATTAAAAATATAAAGTCCGTTTTACCTTTGTCATGTATATTTCAAGCCGAAATCGGTTCAGGAAACTTCCAACATCGCTACAAAAACTGGTATTTTCATGACATTTTGACAGGTCATATTTTAATTTCGATGTAAAGAGAGTCCGTTTCATTTGTTTCTCCAAGGCAAGCCATTTAAAATATGTATTTTTAAAAAAATTTCCTGCACCGAGGCAAACAAAGCTCTTTATTTATAACTTTAACGAAAAAATATGCAATTTTACTTAGTGTAGAGTGTTCTCAGATGATAAGGGAAGAAAATAAACCAAAAAAGAACTGTTAAATCGGAGAAATACTATATAATAATGTCATTTAAAGATTAATTTTGATGGAAAAAAACAGAAAAAATTAGTTTTTACCCCCTAAATCCGGTCCTGGATCACCCGTTCGGGATTTGTTTTAAAGCCTGATTATATCCCCAAGGGATAGCGTTGAAAAAGTTCGAAGAAATTAGATAGGAAAAGATACAGAGTGATTTGAATGTAGAGATGTCATGAAAGAAAATCGTAAAAAATCGAAATTTAATCGTCGATTTTATCTATTCCTATTAAGAATGAAGGAACCAAAAAATATGAAAACTACGTATTTCTGCGATCTCTTTACGATAAGGCACATGAGATTTCGATTTGAATCCATTTTGACCCCCAAAAAATTAAAAACCGTCAAAAATATCCATGAAAAATCGTAATTTCCAGTTTTTCCCAAAATTTCTCCAATTTCCAGGCGCTTTAGGTATAGGTAAATGTATTGCAAAAAGAAAGTATTTGAGATTCTTTAGTTTTATGTTCAAATACGTTTTTCTGTTCGATGTTCCGGCTTCGACTTATTAAGCGCCAAAAATGGCTCTGCAAAGGGCATTTTTCGACATAAAAAAATTCAAAAGAATTACTTTCCATTTTCCGAATACCGCCAATTTCAATAGGGTTCTGAAGCTCCCGGTCCTCCACAACCTCCGAAAATTTAAATCGATTTAATTAAGTTTTGCGACCTGTACCCGATTTCAACGGAAATCGCGGAAATTTCGACTTTGACGTTTAATAACTCCGAAACGGAACACCCTGTATAACTGAATTTTTTATCGAAGCTAGTCGCACTATCCCTGTATTAACCCAGAAAATGTGGTTGCTCCCCCTCTAACTGTTTTCGAGAAAAAAAATTGAAAATGTGAAAATGTCGAAACGGACAACATACATACATACGCACATTTTTCTGACCAAGCAGGGGGTATATAGACCGAGCCTGAAAGGCGGTCTATAACTAGCATGCGTAGAGCGCCTAATCGCCCCCCGAGGGGCTATAAGGTCGGTAATATCATCATTGTCATGCCCTGAAAGTTTCGTGTTTCTAGGCCATGTATTAAGGAAGATATCACACTCCTACGGACTGATGATGCAGAATAGAGCGCCCTTCGTAACCGTATCGCTACATTCATACAAACACCTATTACATATAAATATATACGATTTCGCTGAAACCCTACTAAATTAAGCTTGCCATCTTGCGATCGGCTTGGAACCATACATTTGATAACATCATCTTCCTGAAATGGTCGAGCTGGACTAAGATTGGTGGCGAGCCCTTCGGGCACGCCACTGTTGTCTCAATGAAAAAAAAATTGTGCATACATATTATGAACGTCGCTTATTTCAATCTAAGAAGCCGTTCGCGGGTTGTAAGTTGTTAACTTTACCCCTAATCGTTGCTATGGCAATCATCAAAATTGAAAATTGCAAAATTATTTTTCCATGATTGACCGAATTCTAGTTAAATGCGAAATTTCTACTCTGCAACTCAATAAATAACGGAGAAATCCAATTTATCGTCGTCATGACTACCAAAAATCGAAATTATTTTCAAATTAAAAAGTAGTTTACTTCCATCCCTTTCGATAGCCACCTCACTCATTCCAATCGCAGAAGGCGTCCGCGAGTTATAAATTGTCAACTTTATACTTTATCGTTGCTATGCCAACCATGGGAATCGATTTTTCCAGATATATTTTTGAATGATTGACCGAATTCTTCCCAGATATCAGTTTTCAACTTTCCAACTCAATAAATAACGAAAATAGCTAACTGTTCATCGTCACGGCAACGAAATGTCAAAATTATTTTCACATAAAAAAGTAGTGTACTTTCTAACATTTCGATCGTCACTTTACTCGTTTCAATCAGATAAGCCGTTCGCGAGTTAAAAATGGCCAACTATATACTCAATCGTTGCTATGGTAATCATCAGAATCAAAATTTATAAAAATATATTTGAATGATTGACCGAATTCTACCCAGATATCAAATTTCAGCTCTCCAACTCAAGAAATAATATAAATAGCAAACTGTTCGTCGTCATGGCAACGAAATGTCAAAATTATTTTCACATAAAAAGTAGATTACTTCCTTGCCAATCAATTGCCACCTCACTGTTTCAATCAGATCAGCCGTGCGTGAGTTAGAAATTGTCAACTTTATCCTTAATCGTTGCTATAGAAACCACGCGAATCAAAATTTTACATATATAATTTTGAATGATTGACCGAATTCTTCCCATATATCAAATTTCAACTCTCCACTTCAATAAATATCGGAAATAGCAAATTTTTCGTCGTCATGCCAACGAAATGTCGAAATTATTTACAAATAAGAAAGTAGCTTACTTCCTCCCCTTTCGATTGCCACATCACTCTTTTCAATAGAATAAGCCGTACTCAATTAATAACAAATCCAAGCAAAATTTAAATCAGACCCGTCATTGTGATATACCCCGTATAGTACCTAATGGAATAAAACCTTTATATGATGCTTTGTAGCGTCATCGAAAAATTGTTAAAATTGGTATTTAATGTGTAATTCTTCAAATTACATGTTCCGGAAGTCACACGGGAAGGTCTATAGAGGCCTTGCCCTGTATTTTTCAAGCCGGAAACGGTTCAGAAACCCTAAAATCTCGCAAGAAAAACTGGCATTTTTGCGACATTTTGACACTTCATATTTTAATTCATTTCTCCATATAAAACTGATTTTGAAAAGCATTTGCGTGGCATCAGCAAAATTAATAAAATTGGTATTTAATGCTCAAATCGTCCAATGAAATGTACCGTAATTAAAAATATAAAGTCCGTTTTACCTTTGCAGTGTATATTTCAAGCCGAAATCGGTTCAGGAAGTTTCCAATACCGCTACAAAAACTGGTATTTTCATGACATTTTGACAGGTCATATTTTAATTTCGATGCAAAGAGAGTCCGTTTCATTTGTTTCTCCAAGGCAAGGCATTTAAAATATGTACTTTTTAAAATTTTTCCTGCAGCGATGCGAAAAAAGGTATTTATTTATAACTTTAACGAAAAAATATGGAATTTCAATTAGTTAGAAGTGTTCTCAGATGATAAGGGATGAAAGTAAACCAACAAAGAATTGTTAAATAAGAGAAATAATATATAATAATGCCTTTTAAAGATGAACTGTGATAGAAAAAACAGAAAAAATGAGTTTTTACCCCCTAAATCCGGTCCTGGATCACCCATTCGGCATTCATTTTAAAGCCTGATTATATCCCCAAGGGATAGCGTTGAAAAAGTTGGAAGAAATTAGATAGGAAAAGATACAGTGATTCAAATGTAGAGATGTCATGAAAAAAATGGTTAAAAATCGAAATTTAATTATCGATTGCTCCTTTCCTATTAAGAATGAAGGAACCAAAAAATATGAAAATTACGTATTTTGGCGAGCTCTTTCCGATAAGGCACATGGGATTTCGATTTGAATCCATTTTGATCCCGAAAAAAATTAAAAACCGTCAAAGATTTGCATCAAAAATCGTAATTTTCAGTTTTTCCCAAATTTTTCCAATTTCCGGTTATTTTAGGCATAGGTAAATGTATTGCAAAAAGAAAGTATTTGAAATTCTTTAGTTTTATGCTCAAATCCGTTCTTCTGTCCGACGCTTGGTTTTCGAGCAATGTAGAATTGAATGTGGGTCTGCAAGTGCCATTTTTCGACCTAAAAAAATTCAAAAGAATTACTTCCCATTTTCCGAATACCGCCAGTTTCAATAGGGTTCTGAAGTTCCCGGTCCTCTACAACCTCCGAAAATTTAAATCGATTTAATTAAGTTTTGCGACCTGTAATCGATCCCATAGGAATTCGCGGAAATTTCGACTTTGACGTTTAATAACTCCGAAACGGAACACCCTGTAAAACTGATTTTTTTACTGAAGCTAGACGCACTATCCCCCTATTAACCCAGAAAATTTGAACGTTCCACTAGCAACCATCTCGGAAGAAAAAAATTGAGATTTTCGAAAAACACGATTACTACAACACACGAACATTTTCCTCACTGACGGCTCATTATATAGACCGGCCTGAAAGGCGGTCTATAGCTAGCATGCGTAGAGCGCCTAATCGCCCCCCGAGGGGGCTCTATAAGGTCGGTAATATCATCATTATCCTGCCCTGAAAGTTTCGTGTTTCTAGGCCATGTATTAAGGAAGATATCACACTCCTTCGTAACCGTATCGCTACATACATACAAACACCTATTACATATAAATACAATATATACGATTTCGCTGAAACCCTACTAAATTAAGCTTGTCATCTTTCGATCGGCTTGGAACCATATATTTAATAACATCATCATCCTGAAATGGTCGAGCCGAATGAAGATTGGTGGCGAGCCCTTCGGGCACGCCACTGATATCTCAATGGAAAAAAATTGTGCATACATATTATAAACGTCGCTTCTTTCCATCTAAGAAGCCGTCCGCAAGTTTTAAGTTGTCAACTTTACCCCTACTCGTTGCTATGGCAATCATCAAAATTGAAAATTGCAAAAATTGTTTTCAATGATTGACCGAATTCTACTTAGATGCGAAATTTCTACTCTGCAACTCAATAAATAACGGAGAAATCAAATTGATCGTCGTAATGACTACCAAAAATCGAAATTAATTTCAAATAAAAAAGTAGTTTACTTCCATCCCTTTCGATAGCCACCTCACTCATCCCAATCGCAGAAGGCGTCCGCAAGTTATAAATTGTCAACTTTATACTTAATCGTAGCTATGCCAACCATGGGAATCGATTTTTCCAGATATATTTTTGAATGATTGACCGAATTCTTCCCAGATATCAGTTTTCAACTTTCCAACTCAATAAATAACGAAAATGGCAAATTGTTCATCGTCACTGCAACGAAATATCAAAATTATTTTCATATAAAAAAGTAGTGTACTTTCTAACATTTCGATCGTCACTTTACTCGTTTCAATCAGATAAGCCGTTCGCGAGTTAAAAATGATCAACTTTATACTCAATCGTTGCTATGGTAATCATCGGAATCAAAATTTATAAAAATGTTTTTGAATGGTTGACCGAATTCTACCCAGATATCAAATTTCACCTCTCCAACTCAATAAATAATGGAAATAGCAAACTGTTCGTCGTCATGGCAACGAAATGTCAAAATTATTTTCACATAAAAAGTAGCTTACTTCATTCCCTTTCGATTGCCACCTCACTCGTTTCAATCAGATCAGCCGTGCGTGAGTTAGAAATTGTCAACTTTATCCTTAATCGTTGCTGTAGAAACCATGCGAATCAAAATTTACACATATACTAATTTTGAATGATTGACCGAATTCTTCTCATATATCAAATTTCAACTCTCCAACTCAATAAATATCGGAAATAGCAAATTTTTCGTCGTCATGCCAACGAAATGTCGAAATTATTTTTAAATAAGAAAATAGCTTACTTCCTCCCCTTTCGATTGACACATCACTCTTTTCAATCGAATAAGCCGTTCTCAATTAATAACAAATCTAAGCAAATTTAAATCATCAGTCATTGTGATTTACCCCGTATAGTACCTAATGGAATAACCTTTCTCTGATGCTTCGCCGCGTCATCGAAAAATTGTTAAAATTGGTATTTAATGGCTAATTCTTCAAATTATATGTTCCGGAATATACACGGGAAGGTCTATAGAGGCTATTTTTCAAGCCGGAAACGGTTCAGAAACCCTAAAATCTCGCAAGGAAAACGGGCATTTTTGCGACATTTTGACACTTCTTATTTTAATTCATTTCTCCATATAAAACTGATTTTGAAAAGCATTTGCATGGCCTCAGCAAAATTAATAAAACTGATTTTTAATGCTTAAATCGCCCAATGAAATGTACCGTAATTAAAAATATAAAGTCCGTTTTACCTTTGCCATGTATATTTCAAGCCGAAATCGGTTCAGGAAGCTTCCAATATCGCTACAAAAACTCGTATTTTCGTGACATTTTGACAGGTCATATTTTAATTTAGATGTAAAGAGAGTCCGTTTCATTTGTTTTTTCAAGGCAAGGCATTTAAAATATGTACTTTTTAAAATTTTTCCTGCAACGATGCGAAAAAAGGTATTTATTTATAACTTTAACGAAAAAATATGGAATTTTAATTAGTTAGAAGTGTTCTCAGATGATAAGGGATGAAAATAAACCAAAAAAGTATCGTTAAATTAGAGAAATAATATATGCCTTTTAAAGATGAATTTTGGTTGAAAAAAATAGAAAAAATGAGTTTTTATCCCCTAAATCCGGTCCTGGATCACTCGTTCGGGATTTATTTTAAAGCCTGATTATATCCTCAAGGGACAGCGTTGAAAAAGTTGGAAGAAATTAGATAGGAAAAGATACAGAGTGATTCAAATGTAGAAATGTCATGAAAAAAAATGGTAAAAACCGAAATTTAATTATCGATTGCTCCTTTCCTATTAAGAATGAAGGAATCAAAAAATTTGAAAATTACGTATATTGGCGAGCTCTTTCCGATAAGGCACATGGGATTTCGATTTGAATCCATTTTGACCCAGAAATAAATGAAAAACCGTCAAAGATTTGCATTAAAAATCGTAATTTTCAGTTTTTCCCAAATTTTTCCAATTTCCAGTCGTTTTAGGTATAGGTAAATGTATTGCAAAAAGAAAGTATTTGAGATTCTTTAGTTTTATGTTCAAATCCGTTTTTCTGTCCGACGCTTCGTTTTCGAGCAATGTAGAATTGAATATGGGTCTGCAAGTGCCATTTGTCGGCTTAAAAAAATTCAAAAGAATTACTTCCCATTTTCCGAATACCGCCAATTTCAATAGGGTTCGGAAGACCCCGGTCCTCTACAACCTCCGAAAATTTAAATCGATTTAATTAACTTTTGCGACCTGTATCGTGTATCATACGAAATCGCGGAAATTTCGACTTTGACGTTTAATAACTCCGAAACGCGACACCCTGTATAACTGAATTTTTTATCGAAGCTAGACGCACTATCCCTCTATTAACCCAGAAAATTTGATCGCTCCCCCTCCAACCGTTTTCGAGAAAAAAAATTGGAATGGTGAAAATGTCGAAAATGACGGCAACGGACGAACATTTCTCACTGACGGGGCATTATATAGAGCGGCCTGAAAGGCGCTCTATAACTAGCATACGTAGAGCGCCTAATCGCCCCCGAGGGGGCTCTATAAAGTCGGTAATATCATCATTGTCATGCCCTGAAAGTTTCGTGTTTCTTGGTCATGTATTAAGGAAGATATCACACTCCTTCGGACTGATGATGCAGAATAGAGCGCCCTTTGTAACCGTATCGCTACATACAAACACCTACACGTAGAAACTATTTTTGCCAACAATAGACTTTTCGGACACCCTGTATACATATACAGTGACCGGCAAAAAGTTCGCAACATATGGGAAAAATTTTTATTAGGAGAGTATCGGAAAAACTTTCCCAGGGGATCGGTTCTGCATGTCCGATAACCTAAAAATCGATTTTGACATACGTCACGTGACCACTGGTATAGCGTCAAATTAAAAAAAAAAATTGTTAATTTACAAAAAGTGAGGTTAGTTGACGAGATATCAAAAAAAGTTATTTGAAAAAATTGCTTAGAATTAAATTCTAGGTCCTTGTGCAAAATTTTAAGATTTTATTTAAAAAAATTGGAAAACTCAATTTTTTTTAAATATTTTTTTATCGATATACAAATTTCCAGTTTTTTTCGTTTAGATAGCTTGGCTAATGTAAAGCCCATGTATCTGGATGAAAATAAACGAATGTAGTAGTTTTTTCTACAATTGACAGGACAAAATTAAAAAAAAACAGGGTTTCGCCGGACGCTAGCTGTTGCAATGATTTGTATCTAGCAGCAGTGTCAAAATTTTAGAGACATTTCAATGAGATTACATTGAGAAAACCTTAATCGTCTTAAATATATCTGAAGTTCGACTTTTTGTAAAGTTAAGGGGATTAAAATAGATAATAAACAAAAAATTACCTGTTTATTTAATCGAAATTTTATAAACGAAAACCAATGTAAGAAAAACTTAAAAGTAGTCAAATTCTGTACTAACAACACAAAAAATCATTGTTTTTCCTTGGGTGCACAAAATTTAAAACTCAGTATGACCACCATTTCTCTCCATACATACTGTTGTTCTCGAGCGCAACTCTCGATTAACATTTCGGAGCATTTTATTTTGTATTGCAAATAAATCGTATTTGCAATACACAATTTATAATGACATTCTCTAAATTTTGTATATTCCTAAAGGGTCGATGTTTGTACACAGGGTTCTTTAGGTATCCCCACATAAAAAAATCTAACGGAGGCAGATCTACAATTCTACAATTGACAGGACAAAATCGAAAAAATAGGTGTTCGCCGGTCGCTCGCTGTTGCAATGGTTTGAATCTAATGAAATGACTGTATCAAGATTTTATTAAGATTTTTCGCACATAAATTTAACAACCAGGTCTATTTAGTTGTACTTAAAACTACCAAAGCAGGCTCTGAAATTAAAACAACCAAATAATCTAGTAGGTTAAAAACAACAGAAAAATGTCAAACAAATTATAATTTGTTTGATTTCAACCTATGTCATTGGTTTATGTCTCGCATCTTACTAAGTTTGATATTTTACATAAGTTTATTAATATTTTATTCCTTAAAATGGCACCCACACTACTTCTTCAGGAAAAGATAGAAATTATTTTAATTTCTGGAGATAATTACAAAAGCCATAGAGAAACAGCAGCAATTTTTAATGAGAGGCACCCCGATAAATCCCTCCATTATTCCACAGTATCTCGTCTAGTCAATAAATTTAAAGAAACGGGATCGGTAGAAAATCAGTATACAGTTTCCCATGAAAAACCGGTAACAGGTGTCGAAGGTTCTCTGGATGTGTGTTTGTCGATCACAGAAACACCCCAATTAGCAGTTAGTCAAATATCGGAGATCACTAACATTCACGAAAGATCTGTGCGGAGGATATTAAAAAGAAACAAATTTCATCCGTACAAACCTAAATTTGTACAAGTATTAAAAGATAGGGATTATGACGCCCGCTTCGATTTTTGTGCCTGGTTCCAGGGTATGATTGAGGAAGATTTTAATTTCCCAAAGAACGTTCTTTTCTCGGATGAAGCTACATTTACCTCTAACGGAACCGTCAGTTCACAAAACTGTAGATGGTGGGCCACCGAAAACCCAGACTTTGTAATTCAGAGTAAAGACCAATATAGTTTTAAGGTTAATGTGTGGTGCGGAATTTTCAACCTCAGAATAGTGGGACCTTTTTTCTTTAGAGACAATTTAAATTCAGAACGATATTTAGAATTTCTACAAACTGAGATATCTGACTTTTTAGACAATTTGTCATTAGCCGAAAGAAGAAATTTATACTTTCAACAAGACGGAGCTAGCATTCATTCCACAAATGAGGTGAAGAGATGGCTGGATCAAGAATTTGGAAACCAGTGGATAGGACGGTTTTCTGAAAATCCGTGGCCTGCGAGATCACCAGATCTGACTCCGTTAGATTTCTTTATGTGGGGATACCTAAAGAACTCTGTGTACAAACATCGACCCTTTAGGAATATACAAAATTTAGAGAATGTCATTAGAAATTGTGTATTGCAAATAAATCGTAAAATGCTCCGAAATGTTAATCGAGAGTTGCGCTCGAGAACAATAGTATGTATGGAGAGAAATGGTGGTCATACTGAGTTTTAAATTTTGTGCACCCAAGGAAAAACAATGATTTTTTATGTTGTTAGTACAGAATTTGACTACTTTTAAGTTTTTCTTACATTGGTTTTCGTTTATGAAATTTCGATTAAATAAACAGGTAATTTTTTGTTTATTATCTATTTTACTCCCCTTAACTTTACAAAAAGTCGAACTTCAGATATATTTAAGACGATTAAGGTTTTCTCAATGTAATCTCATTGAAATGCCTCTAAAATTTTGACACTGCTGCTAGATACAAATCATTGCAACAGCTAGCGTCCGGCGAAACCCTGTTTTTTTTAATTTTGTCCTGTCAATTGTAGAAAAAACTACTACATTCGTTTATTTTCATCCAGATACATGGGCTTTACATTAGCCAAGCTATCTAAACGAAAAAAACTGGAAATTTGTAAATCGATAAAAAAATATTTAAAAAAAATTGAGTTTTCCAATTTTTTTAAATAAAATCTTAAAAATTGCACAAGGACCTAAAATTTAATTCTAAGCAATTTTTTCAAATAACTTTTTTTGATATCTCGTCAACTAACCTCACTTTTTGTAAATTAACAATTTTTTTTTAATTTGACGCTATACCACTGGTCACGTGACGTATGTCAAAATCGATTTTTAGGTTATCGGACATGCAGAACCGATCCCCCGGAAAAGTTTTTCCAATACTCACCTAATAAAAATTTTTCCCATATGTTGCGAACTTTTTGCCGGTCACTGTATACAAACATAAACACATATTAACACAAATATATTCGATTTGCGTGAAATCCGACCTAATAAAGTTTATCTAAGTAATAATAGGAGTATTTGCACATACCAAGACTTTTTGGACACCCTGTATACATTCAAACTAACACCCACACGTTTAAATAGGAATATAGTCGATTTAATTAAAATCCGAGCTAATTAGGTTTATCTCGGTACTAGTAGAACTATTTGCCCATACCAAGACTTTTCGGACACCCTGTATACATATATACAAACATAAACACATATTAATACAAATATATTCGATTTGCGTGAAATCCGACCTAATAAAGTTTATCTAAGTTATAATAGGAGTATTAGCCCATACCAAGACATTTTGGACACCCTGTATACATTCATACTAATACCCACACGTTTAAATAGGAATATAGTCGATTTACTTCAAATCCGAATTAAGTAGGTTTATCTCGGTACTAGTAGAAGTATTTGTCCATACCAAGACTTTTCGGACACCGTGTATACGTATATACAACACATTTAAAAACAAATACATATAATCAATTTGCATTAAATCCGGTTTAATTACATTTATCCTGGTACTACTAGGAGTATTTGCTCCAACCAAGACTTTTTGGACAGCCTGTATACAGACATATATCTCCGTACACATAGAAATGCAAATATATACGATTTGCTTTAAATCCGACAATTAAGTTTATATTTGTACAAATAGCAAAGGTATTTGTCCATACAAAAACTTTTCGGACACCCTGTATACATACATACCAACACAACACAACACGACACATAGTGATTTAAACATTTTCGATTTTCTTGAAAACCCAGTTAAGTTTATCTTCGTACTAATGGCAAAGATACAGAGCATACAAAGACTTTTTGGACAATCTGTATACATACAAACATATAAACAACAACACAAAGGAATAAAAAATTTACGATTTCTTTGAAATAAGACTTATTTAAGTTTTTCTTCGTATTAATGACAAAGATATTTGCGCATACAAAGACTTTTCGGGCACCCTGTAGACATATATACAATCACGCACTAGCCGAAGGGTATAAAATGGATTTTCGAATCGTTATCTTTACTTTAAAACGATCCGAATCAATTCATTTCCCTAAAATTAAATTACAATTATTTAATAACAAATAAAATGCATATTTTTGGATATTATAACAAATTTGTCGATGCCACTGATCGCAATATTAGAATCTTCAATGATGTCCTGTAGCGTAATCGGAAAATCGATAAAATTGTTTTTAAAGCCAAATTTATCAAATTAAATGTCTTTCTACCGAAAGTATAAGGTCCCTAAATCCCTTGCCCGGTAAATTTCAAGCCGAAGTTGGTCCAGACTCCTTCCAATCTCGCAAGAAAAACTGGCATTTTTGCGACATTTAGACCCTTCATATTTTAATACATTTTTCCGTATAAAACTCATTTTGAAATGCATTTGCATGGTCTCAGAAAAAATTGGTATTTAATGCTTAAATCATCCAATGAAATGTACCGTAATTAAAAATATAAAGTCCGTTTTACCTTTGCCATGTATATTTCAAGCCGAAATCGGTTCAGGAAGCTTCCAATATCGCTACAAAAACTGGTATTTTCATGACATTTTGACAGATCATATTTTAATTTCGATGTAAAGAGAGTCCGTTTCATTTGTTTCTCCAAGGCAAGGCATTTAAAATATGTACTTTTTAAAATTTTTCCTGCAGTGATGCGAAAAAAGGTATTTATTTATAACTTTAACGAAAAAACATGGAATTTTAATTAGTTAGAAGTGTTCTCAGATGATAAGGGATGAAAATAAACCAAAAAAGAATCGTTAAATAAGAGAAATAATATATAATAATGCCCTTTAAAGATGAATTTTGGTTGAAAAAATAGAAAAAATGAGTTTTTACCCCCTAAATCCGGTCCTGGACCACCCGTTCGGGACTTATTTTAAAGCCTGATTATATCCTCAAGGGACAGCGTTGAAAAAGTTGGAAGAAATTAGATAGGAAAAGATACAGAGTGATTCGAATGTAGAGATGTCATGAAAAAAAAATGGTAAAAAACCGAAATTTAATTATCGATTGCTCCTTTCCTATTAAGAATGAAGGAACCAAAAAACATGAAAATTGCGTATTTTGGCGAGCTCTTTGCGGTAAGGCACATGGGATTTCGATTTGAATCCATTTTGACCCCGAAAAAAGTTAAAAACCGTCAATGATTTGCATCAAAAATCGTAATTTTCAGTTTTTCCCAAATTTTTCCAATTTCCAGTCGTTTTAGGTATAGGTAAATGTATTGCAAAAAGAAAGTATTTGAGATTCTTTAGTTTTATGTTCAAATCCGTTTTTCTGTCCGACGCTTCGTTTTCGAGCAATGTAGAATTGAATATGGGTCTGCAAGTGCCATTTGTCGACTTAAAAACATTCAAAAGAATTACTTCCCATTTTCCGAATACCGCCAATTTCAATAGGGTTCGGAAGACTCAGGTCCTCTACAACCTCCGAAAATTTAAATCGATTTAATTAAGTTTTGCGACCTGTATCGTGTATCATACGAAATCGCGGAAATTTCGACTTTGACGTTTAATACCTCCGAAACGAAACACCCTGTATAACCGAATTTTTTATCGAAGCTAGATGCACTATCCCTCTATTAACACAGAAAATGTGAGCGTTTCACTAGCAACCATCTCGGAGAAAAAAATTGAGATGGTCGAAAAACAGAATCTGACAACGGACAAACATTTTTCTGACCAAGGGCTCGGTATATAGAGCGGCCTGAAAGGCGCTCTATAACTAGATGCATAGAACGCCTAATCGCCCCCGAGGGGGCTCTATAAGGTCGGTAATATCATCATTGTCACGCCCTGAAAATTTCGTGTTGCTAGAGCATGTATTAAGGAAGATATCACACTCCTTCGGACTGATGATGCAGAATAGACAGCCCTTCGTAACCGTGTCGCTACACACATACAAACACCACACGTAGAAACTATTTTTGCCAACAAAAAACTTTTCGGACACCCTGTATACATACATACAAACATAAACACATATTAATACAAATGTATTCGATTTGCGTGAAATCCGACCAAATAAAGTTTATCTAAGTAATAATAGGAGTATTTGCCCATACCAAGACTTTTTGGATACCCTGTATACATTCACACTAACACTAACACGTTTAAATAGGAATAGTCGATGTACTTAAAATCTGAATTAGTTAAGTTCATCTAGGTACTAGTGCAAGTATTTGCCCATACCAAGACTTTTTGGACACCCTGTATACATTCAAACTAACACCCACACGTTTAAATAGGAATATAGTCGATTTACTTAAAATCCGAATTAATTAGGTTTATCTCGGTAGTACTAGTAGAAGTATTTGCCCATACCAAGACTTTTCGGACACCCTGTATACGTATATACAACACATATAAAAACAAATATAATCGATTTGCATGAAATCCGGTTTAATTACATTTATCCTGGTACTACTAGGAGTATTCCAACCAAGACTTTTTGGACAGCCTGTATACAGACATATATCTCCGTACACATAGAAATGCAAATATACACGATTTGCTTTAAATCCGACAATTAAGTTTATATTTGTACAAATAGCAAAGGTACTTGTCCATACAAAGACTTTTCGGACACCCTGTACTATACATACATACAAACACAACAAACACGACACAGTAATTTAAATATTTTCGATTTTCTTGAAAACCTGCTCAATAAGTTTATCTTGGTACTAATGGCAAAGATATTTCCGCATACAAAGGCTTTTTGGACATTCTGTATACATACTAATATATAAACAATCACACAAAGGAATAAAAAATTTACGATTTCCTTGAAATAAGACTCATTTAAGTTTTTCTTAGTGCTAATGACTAAGAAATTTGTATTTAAAGTCAAATTTATCAAATGAAATGTCTTTCTACCGAAAGTATAAGGTCCCTAATTCCCTTGCCCGGTAAATTTCAAGCCGAAGTTGGTCCAGACTGCTTCCAATCTCCCAAGAAAAACTGGCATTTTTGCGACATTTTGACAGGTCATATTTTAATTTCAATGTAAAGAGAGTCCGTTTCATTTGTTTCTCCAAGGCAAGCCTTTTAAAATATGTACTTTTTAAAATTTTCCCTGCACCGATACAAACAAAGCTCTTTATTTATAACTTTAACGAAAAAATATGCAATTTTACTTAGTGTAGAGTGTTCTCAGATGATAAGGGAAGAAAATAAACCAAAAAAGAGCTGTTAAAAAAGTTAAATAACATATAATAATGCCATTTAAAGATGAATTTTGATGGGAAAAAACAGAAAAAAATGAGTTTTTACCCCCTAAATCCGGTCCTGGATCACCCATTCGGGAATCATTTTAAAGCCTGATTATATCCCCAAGGGATAGAGTTGAAAAAGTTGGAAGAAATTAGATAGGAAAAGAGACAGAGTGATTCAAATGTAGAGATATCATGAAAAAAAATGGTTAAAAACCAAAATTTAATTATCGATTGCTCCTTTCCTATTAAGAATAAAGGAACCAAAAAATGCGTCTACAACGTAGTTCGGCGAGCTCTTTCCGATAAGGTACATGGGATTTCGATTAGGATCCATTTTGACCCGAAAAAAATTAACAACTGTCAAAAATGTGCATGAAAAGGCGTAATTTCCAGTTTTTCCCAAATTTTTACAATTTCCAGTCGTCTTAGGTATAGGTAAATGTATTGTAAAAAGAAAGTATTTGAGATTCTTTAGAGTTATGTTCAAATCCGTTTTTCTGTCGACGTTCCGGCGACCGAGTTATTCAGTGCCAAAGTAGGGTCTGAAAACGGCATTTTTCGACATAAAAAAATTCAAAAGAATTACTTCCCATTTTCCGAATACCGCCAGTTTCAATAGGGTTCTGAAGCTCCCGGTCCTCCACAACCTCCGAAAATTTAAATCGATTTAATTAACTTTTACGACCTGTATCGTGTATCATACGAAATCGCGGAAATCTCGACTTTTACGTTTAATAACTCCGAAACGAAACACCCTGTATAACTGAATTTTTTATCGAATCTAGATGCACTATCCCTCCATTAACCCAGAAAATTTGAGCGTTTCACCAGCAACCATCTCGGAGAAAAAAAATTGAGATTGTCGAAAAACGGAATCTGACAACCAACGAACATTTTTCAGACCAAGGGCTCGGTATATAGACCGGCCTGAAAGGCGGTCTATAACTAGGGTGCATAGACCGCCTAATCATAACCGCATCGCTACATACATACAAACACCTACACGTATAAACTATTTTTGCCAACAAAAATACTTTTCGGACACCCTGTATACGTACATAAAAACATAAACACATATTAAAACAAATGTATTCGATTTGCGTGAAATCCGACCTAATAAAGTTTATCTAAGTAATAATAGGAGTATTTGCCCATACCAAGACTTTTTGGACACCCTGTATACATTCAAGCTAACACCCACACGTTTAAATAGGAATACAGTCGATTTACTTAAAATCCGAATTAAGTAGGTTTATCTCGGTACCTACTAGTAGAAGTATTTGCTCATACCAAGACTTTTCGGGCACCCTGTATACATACAAACATAAACACATATTAATACAAATAAAGTTTATCTAAGTAATAATAGGAGTCCCATACCAAGACTTTTCGGACACCCTGTAAACATTCAAACTAACACCCACACGTTTAAATAGGAATATAGTCGATTTAATTAAAATCCGAATTAATTAGGTTTATCTCGGTACTAGTAGAAGTATTTGCCCATACCAAGACTTTTCGGACACCCTGTATACATATATACAACACATATGAACACAAATATAATCGATTTGCATGAAATCCGGTTTAATTACATTTATCCTGGGATTACTAGGAGTATTTGCTCCAACCAAGACTTTTTGGACAGCCTGTATACAGACATATATCTCCGTACACATAGAAATGCAAATATATACGATTTCCTTTAAATCCGACAATTAAGTTTATATTTGTACAATTAGCAAAGGTATTTGTCCATATAAAGACTTTTCGGACACCCTGTATACATACATGCCAACAGAACACAACACGACACATAGTAATTTAAATATTTTCAATTTTCTTGAAAACTCAGTTAAGTTTATCTTCGTACTAATGGCAAAGGACAGACTTTTCGGACAATCTGTATACATACAAACATATAACAACATAACAACCACAAAAAGAAATACAAAATTTACAATTTCCTTGAAATAAGCCTTATTTAAGTTTTTCTTCGTGTTAATGACAAATATATTTGCGCATACAAAGACTTTTCGGACACCCTGTAGTCATATATACAATCACGCACTTGCCGAAGGGTACAAAATGTATTTTCGAATCGTTCTCTTTGCTTTAAAACGATCCGAATCAATTCATTTCCCTAAAATTAAATTACAATTATTTAATAATAATTAATATATTGACCCAAAGGCATACACGCTCATGCTTAGGAAATAAAATGCATATTTTTAGATATTATAACAAATTTGTCGATGCCACTGAGCGGAATATTAGAATCTTCAATGATGTCTTGTAGCGTCATCGGAAAATCGATAAAATTGGTTTTTAGAGCCAAATTTATCAAATGAAATGTCTTTCTACCGAAAGTATAAGGTCCCTCAATCCCTTGCCCGGTAAATTTCAAGCCGAAGTTGGTCCACACTCCTTGCAATCTCGCATCAAAATGCTGACATTTTAGCCAAATTGTGACATTTCATACATTATAATTAAATTAATACATTTTCCCGTATAGAAATTGATTTTTATAATGTAATGTAGGGCCAACAAAAATTTCAAAAAAATGATATTTAATGCCCATCTCGTGCTACGAAATGGTCAGGAATAGATAAAAAAAACGTCCATTCTATCAATTCCATGTATATTCCAAGCCGAAACTGGCTCAGGATCTTTAAAATATCGCTAGAAAAACTGGATATTTTGACAGTTCATAGTTAACTTCGATGTATAGTTTTGCCAGAGTTACCTGAATCTCATAAATCTAAATTATTAAGATTTAAGTGGTATAAAAAGCCAGACAAAGGCCTGCCGCTTATACCGGGATCGCTCGATTCCCCATACCAAGTATCCCACATTTCATTCAGATTTGTTAGTGATAACTTCGGTATATAATGCAAACAGCAGCTGCCTGTCTCGTGAAGGGACACCTGCAGCGACGATTCGTTTTGTCTCTTTTCCACTAAGGGTAATACTATATTGGCGCATGCAGAGGACGGAGTCATTTTATTATAATTAAGACGTTACGTCTAGACAGATGATCGTTTAGAACATGATTTATGTGAAACAGTTAAGTTTTCGGTTTTGACCAGTGAAGTGCGTATTATTTTTGTTTTTAGATACTTGGTTCATGTAAGTGAATTTTTATTATAATAATGGCTTTTTGGCGACCTTTTGAGGTAGATGAAAGCGAATTATTACATGTTGAATTACCTTCGGTACCGACCGTGGCATCGCCAGTCGAAACATGTCCGGAGTTTAATAAAGATTTACATGTTCAAAGTCAACGAATAATTCTAGATAAAGCCATTATAAAAAGAGTTAACGAATTAACACAACTTTCGATATCTACAATTTATCGCGTAATTAAAACAAGAGATGTTACAGATCATTCGGTAAAGCGAAAGAAAACTAATCAAAAGTTTCAGAAAGTTGACGATGCAGCAAAAGATGTCATTAGACGAATTGTGTACAATCTATATAAGGAAAATACGGTGCCAACATTAGAAATGATCCGGGATAAGTTACGCGATTACCCTGATTACAATTACCAGTCATTGGAAACTCTTCGAGGAATTTTATTAGATTGCGGATTTAAACACAAAAAAATTGATAATCGGATGGTTATAATCGTCTTGTTAAACATCGTCAAGAATATTTGCGTAAAATAAAAGAACACCGGGAATCAAATAGGTATATAGTGTATCTAGATGAGACATGGTTTGATACTCATGATGTTGTTCAGTACGGTTGGGTAGATGAAACTCAAAATTGCAGTTTAAATGCACCGTGTTCAAGAGGAAAGCGCGTGATAATACTTCATGCCGGAGGTGAAAATGGTTTCGTGCCCAATGCACTGCTTTTGTCGGCCAAAAACATAAACCAATCTTCTGCCGATTATCATGAGGACATGACTGGGGATTTATTGGAAAAGTGGTTTGTTGATCAGCTTTTACTGAACATTCCACCAAACTCGGTAATCGTCATGGACCATGTACCATATAATTCGCGTATATTAAACAAAATACCGAATAATAATACTAAAAAGGAAGACATTTTAAATTTTATGAGGCATAAAAATATGGAAATTCCTGAAAAGGCCCCGGTAAAAAAAGAGCTGAATATGTAATTGATAATCTTTGCACTAGACACGGCCATACCCTGTTGCGGTTACCTCCTTATTATTGCATATTTAATCCAATTGAAATGATTTGGGGACTATAAAAAAACGTCTTCGTAAATGTAATCAGTCACTAACATTAAGTGCAGTGGTACTGGATAATATTCGACGAGTAATAAGTGAATTGAGCCGTGATATTTGGAGAAACTGTGTAGCCCACGTTATAAAAAAAGAAGACGAATATCCTATTTTACCGCCAGTAGCGCCACTTGTGATTCAAAATGCGAATGATTCTATAGTCTGTACACCGAACGTACGGAGTAACAAAACTACCTGATATTCAGGTTCAGGTAAAATCAGGTCAAATTTTCGGAATTTAAGCGGTCCTCTTTTCACCCTACAATATTCAATTGGTGCGGGTGTTTCATTTATATTCTGAGTTCTGTGGCGTACGGTCTATAATTTTGTTTGTTGGTTGAGTGCTTTTTAAAAATATTGTGTTGCTTCTTTTTTCGGTGTGCTTTCTTTAAAATCGGGATATCTGGCAGCTCTATTTGAATAAGTAACATTCACTATGAATATCGTATTGAATGAGCCTCAATTACCACCAAAGAAACGGATAAAACGATCTTTGTCCGTTTATGAAAAAGGGAAGGGAAAGGGAAGGTAGGAAGATTTATTACCTAGACGAGACTTGGGTCAATGCGGGACACACTGTTAGTAAAGTATGGGTGGATGCTTCAATAGAGCATCCCAGGCAAGCCTTTCTGGAAGATCTTTCGACAGGATTAAAAAATCCTTCAGGTAAATGGAAACGCCTGATTATTTTACATATCGGATCCGATGGCGGCTTCGTAGAAGGCGGCTCATTAGTTTTTGAGTCAAAGCAGATGGGTGACTATCACGCAGACATGAATGCTGATTTATTTGAAAATTGGTTCAAAAATATTCTAAGCCTTCTAGAAGAGAACGCTGTCATTGTTATGGATAATGCTTCGTACCACAGTAGGCGTATTGATAAAGCTCCGAACACCGGAACAAGAAAGGCCGAAATACAAGAATGGCTAAGAAGGCATATTATTTCATTCGAGGAAGATATGGTCAAGGCAGAATTATTAACTCTTGTTAAAGAAAATAAAGGTGCTGACAAATATGTCATTGATGAATTGACCAAATCCACCAATCGCAGAATTTTACGCCATACCATTAGATCTCACTAAAGCGTACGACACCGTGCCAATCAAAACACTATGGGAAGTTATGTCTACAACATCCATTAACATAACAGTAATTGAAGCCATTAAACAGCTGTATATGGGAGCAACCTCAAGAATTAAAATTGGCCAATCTCTGTCGGAACCTTTTAAGATAACAAAGGGACTAAGGCAAGGATGTTGTCTATCGCCGACACTTTTTAAGATCTACCTTGACCGCGCGCTATTCCAGTGGCGTAGAAAGTGCAAAAATATGGGTATTCCTCTCACAGATGATTACTCGATATATACGCTACATTTCGCAGACGACCAAGTGGTGATTGCGCATGACAAGGAGGATCTCGAATATATGGCCAGAAAACTACTTGAGGAGTATGAAAAGTGGGGTCTGCAGGTAAACACAACAAAAACCAAGTATATGTGTGTTGGAGGACCAGTGGAGGATCTAATACTTGACAATCAAACAATAGAGGCCTGTGAAGAGTACACATATTTGGGAGTGAAGATTGACAGCAAAGGGAGATGTGAAAAAGAAATACAGGATCGCCTAAGCAAAGGAAAGAAAGTGATCGGTGCTTTAAATCCCATTCTGTGGTCTAAGAACATCACGGCAAATACGAAAAAATTGATCCACAATGCTATTTTTGAAAGCATTATGTTGTACGGCTCGGAAGTGTGGCAAGTAAATCAAAAACAGGAAAAGAGACTGCTAGCAACAGAAATGGATTTTTGGCGAAGATCTGCAAGAGTATCACGTCTGGACCATATTAGAAACGAAAGAGTCAGGGAGATTATGGAAGTTGGGGAGGATGTCGTAGACAAAATACAACAAAAACAGCTCCGTTGGTATGGTCATGTAGAACGGATGCCACCGGAAAGAATTCCCAGAATGGTTCTACAATGGACCCCCACTGACAGACGCAAACGAGGAAGACCGAGGTGTTCATGGATGAAGGGCATCCATAAGGCTATGTCCGAGAGAAACCTTCAAGTTGGAGATTGGAATGATCGAGGGATCTGGAGAAAGGGAACCGGAAGGCGTAGAAGAACGCTATGAAACCGGATATATATACCATTATATTGTGGCAAACCTTCTAAAATAAATTAATATATTTTCATTAATTTACCTATATACTACGCCACTGATGATCTTCGCATTATCACTTCTGCAAGTACTTGTGCAGTGTAAACCGGGCCGTCCGGCACCGCCTTGTCTGCTCGTGATTACTCCGTACGTTCAGTGGATAGACTATAGTTCCGAATCTTCTGACGATTCCAACAGCATGTAGATATTTTTGTTTTATTGTTGATAATGGATTTGACAAGTTTCTAAAATATATAGCATTTGTTGTGAAAACCGCTTTTCACAATGCTCTTCCAGAAAATACAGAGAAACCTTGATAGAAATTCAAGTTTTGAACGAAATTCTTTCAAAAGCGGATAAATATACTTTTGGAAGACAAAGATCTTATGAAAACTTCGAAAGTTTTCAAGAAAAGACGTTTATTGAGCTTTTACAGCAACATTGCGTCTACTGACGGTCTCGATTGCTTCAGGATATAGGCAAAATTGGTGATACAAAAGAAGACCAAGGAATCAAATAGAGTAATGAAAAGGCAAAAGTGAAGTGCTAGTGCGAGTGTAGTGCAAATGCTAGCGATAGTGTGAGTGCGAACGCGAGCGCAAGTGCTAGTGCGAGCGGGCCTGAATACCAATAATTAAGTCAAATATCTAAGTTCCCACATCTTAAGATTACTTAGGTAAATAGCATGTCATGCACACTTAGTTACTTAACATGGTATGTAACATACAAATATCTTAAGGCTAGAGACAAATATTATCTTAAGTAGGACTTTTGTTACCTTAAGGCAATATTGTAAAAATTTTCCTTTCAGGACAGAGATAAACCCCATATTTGTATGCGAAAATATGGGAGGGTTATAAAAGTTCGGCATGACAACGGGTCATGCAAGCGGTTATAATCTATCGAGAGATACTTGGTTTATAGACTCCGGTCCGAAACCAACTACTCTAGGGGGGGGGGGGGTGTTTAGTCAGTAAAAATCGTGACATAACCCACGAATGTCGCATGTGGGTATCTTTGGAAGATTCGCCTCTTACACAAAAAAAAATTAGACAGTATTACGATGGCCATGGTCACGTAAGAAACTCCAATAATTTCAAGATTCTCGGGAACGCATCCGAGCCATTATGTGTGTCCTTGGTTCTCAGTTGAATAGCTGATCTCGATCATGACAATAGATATAGTTACAATATAATATAGTTACACTTACTACAAAACGATCATAAAAATAACAACGTATTTATGCCATTAATTTAGTCTTAATTATCGGTCGACGGTACGCCCATGAATACAATTATTTCTATGGTTAAACATCGTTTTTGCAGATTCAGTAAGGTTTTGATATACCTATCAATAATATTTGGTTAAAATGTTAAAACTTTTTATTGTGTCCCATCTTAAATTGGTTATAATATTTTGGGACGCCTATGGCTGGACCTTATCGGCACGGCTGCGTCAAAGGTGTCGGCTTCGTTACCTTTTTTTTGCGATTTCACTTAACTTTAGTTAAAGTATAAAGCGTCGTCAGGTCAATTGTTTTTTTAATGGCATGGTTTAAAATTAGCAGTTTTTAAAATTTTTCCTGCGCCGAAGGAAGAAAACCTATTTATTTAAAACTTTAACGCAAAAATATGGAGTTTTAATTAGTTAGCAGTGTTCTCAGATGATGAGGGAAGAAAATAAACCAAAAATGAGCTGTTAAATAAGAGAAATAATACATAATAATGCCATGTAAAGATGAATTTTGATGGAAAAAAACAGAAAAAAATGTGTTTTTACCCCCTAAATCCGGTCCTGGATCACCCATTCGGGATTCATTTTAAAGCCTGATTATTATATAGCGTTGAAAAAGTTGGAAGAAATTAGATAGGAAAAGATACAGAGTGATTCGAATGTGGAGATGTCATGAAAAAAATGAGTGGAATAATTCTAAAATTTTATCTAGAGAAACTTTCTCTAATAGGCGTAAATTAATTGAAAGCGCTACTATTATTCTTAATATCGATACATGTTTTTCTAATTTTTCTGTAGATATAAACAGAATTTGGCTACCAATACTTAGACAGGAAGTTAGTAAAAATAATTTTATTATTGAATAGATAGGTAGTTATATATTTTTTTGTCCTACGGTACATAGTCATGTTTCCTGCATTACCTGAAGACTTGTCATTTTGACTAATGTCAAAACTCATGCTGACAGAAAAGGACGAACAATTATCAGAGCAATATTTTCAAAAAAATCAGAAGAATTCCATCAGAAAACTCTTGTATCCTTTTTAATTATTTTTAATAATTACTTAGTTCATTTTTAATTTAGTTATTTTGAATTTATTAGATTCTTTGACAACGAGACTAGATATTAGGTCTCGAAACGTCAGAAAAAATATTATTTTATTCAGATTAGGTTTTAGACCGAATATATACTACACTAGAGATAGATTAGGGTCAGGCATACTTTTTATAATTAAAAGTCACTGACAGTGTACAGAACATTTCTGTTTTCAGGATTTGTTTTTTGTTTAAACGCAGAGACTTTTATTATTTTTAAAAAATATTTATTTTCCTTAACAGTAGAGTGGCGTAACACCCAAATAATAAATCTTTTAAATATGAATCCGCCACAATCATACAGACATTATGAAAAAAATGGTTAAAAACAGAAATTTAATTATCGATTGATCCTTTCCTATTAAGAATAAAGGAACCAAAAAATATGTTTATAACGTAGTTCGGCGAGGTCTTTCCGATAAGGTACATGGGATTTCGATTTGGATCCATTTTGACCCCGAAAAAAATTGACAACCGTCAAAAATTTGAATGAAAAAGCGTAATTTCCAGTTTTTCCCAAATTTGTCCAATTTCCAGTCGTTTTAGGTATAGGTAAATGTATTGCAAAAAGAAAGTATTTGAGATTCTTTAGTTTTATGTTCAAATGCCGCACTCCTCAAAAAACTACCTTCTTACGGTCTTCCTACCAAACTAAGTACCTGGATCGGCAGCTTCCTCTCTAATCGGCGCATATCTGTTGTGGTTGACGGTCACTCATCTAACTTCCATCCTATCAATGCTGGTGTCCCCCAAGGTTCAGTCCTGGCACCAACCCTATTTCTTCTTCACATTAATGACCTGCTCTTTTCAACTACTAATCCCATCCACAGTTATGCTGACGATAGTACTCTTCACTCCAATATTCATTTTTCCAGACAAGTTTCGAATCAGGAGTTGGATAATGGACGCAGATCTATGTACCTATCCCTTTCCCAACATCTTCAATTAATCTTAGACTGGGGTGCCAAGAACCTTGTTCAGTTCAACGCCTCCAAAACCCAGTCATGCTCCCTCTCACGCAAAAAATCTGGCAACGCTTACCCCATCCACATGAATGGCCAAGCCCTACAAAACAACGAAACATTCGATCTAGTTGGCGTCGCTTTCGAACATGATCTCAGCTGGCACAAACACATTACTTCAGTAGCCACATCGGCAGCTAAAAAGCTTGGTTTTCTCTTTCGAGTCAGAAAATACTTCTCCCCTTCCAACTTATACACTCTGTATGTTTCCCAAATAAGACCTAACCTAGAGTACTGCTCCCACATCTGGGGAGCGGCATCACCTTCGACACTTAAGATCCTTGATTCTATCCAGAAGAGAGCTATTCGACTTATCAATGACCCAGCCCTCACGAGAAAACTCCCTTCTCTCGCTCATCGCCGCGCTGTAGGGGATTTATCCCTTTTCTACCGCTACTTCCACGGATTTTGCTCTGAAGAACTGGCCGGTATTATTCCCCCCTGAATGTCCCTAACAGAACAACCAGAGGCGCGTTGCGTATGCATCCCTTTACTGTCCAGCTACAAAAGCCTAGAACAGACCATTTCTCTCGCTCATTCATGCCTAGGGTCTCCAAATTATGGAACAAATTGCCTGCAGATGTTTTCCCTTCCCGTCCCAACCTCCAATCCTTCAAATCCCGTGTCAATAAACTACATTTCCCTTCTCTTCAGATACCCACGGTACGTTAGTACTTAGGCTTGAAGTCTACGTGGGATGTCTTAGCTAAAAAAAAAATACGTTTTTCTGTCCGATGTAAAGGCTTCGACTTATTAAGTGCCAAAGAGGGGTCTACAAAGGGCATTTTTCGACATAAAAAAATTCAAAGAATTACTTCCCATTTTCCGAATACCGCCAGTTTCAATAGGGTTCTGAAGCTCCCGGTCCTCTACAACCTCCGAAAATTTAAATCGATTTAATTAAGTTTTGCACCTGTAATCGATTTCATAGGAATTCGCGGAAATTTCGACTTTGACGTTTAATAACTCCGAAACGGAACACCCTGTATAACTGAATGTGTTACCGAAGCTAGTCACACTATCCCTCTATTAACCCAGAAAGTTTGAACGTCCCACTTGCAACCATCTCGGAGAAAAAAATTTTAGATTGCCGAAAAACAGAATTGGACAACAAACATACATTTTTCTCACTCACGGCTCATTATATAGAGCGGCCTGAACGGCGCTCTATAATAATGTCATTACCTACTTAAACCGGTATTTGCCTTTTATTGGAGAGTATATGGTCATAGTAGGCAGCGAATCTCCGGTGGGCGCCAGGACGCCGTTAAGACGAATGCGGGGGGAGGGGGGGGGTCTTGCGCCCCCCTAGCCCCCAACAGCACGCCACACAGAGGTAATTTTATCTATTCTAGCAATGAATAAATCCAAAAAATAAGTTGTTGAAAAATCCGAAATAAACTAGACTATTTTAGCAAAAACAGACTATGTAAAATTGAGAATCAGTTCTCTAAACCACCTGAAGATGCCTTATACAATAACGATTTGAACAAATAATGTTAAAACAGCAATTCTCCGGGCTTTACCGGGCTTCTACTAACAGTGTTAGACAACAAGTAGTAGAAAATACGGCACATTTTGGTATGTAATCCAGCGCTCGGAGGGGCATATAGCCCCAAATATACGAGGCAAAGGTGACTTGACTGAAGTAAATGCTGATTATTTGTGGTACAACTACAGTTTAATGCGAGCGATATGGAGAAAAATATTCTCGATTATTGTAAACTACTATGTTCTTGTTAAAATAGTCTAGTTTATTTCGGATCTTTTAACAACTTTTTTTGAATTTATTAATTGTTAGAATAGATAAAATGACCTCTGTGCGCCACTGAACGAATGGCCAAAGAAATATTTGCACAATAATAGGATCAAAGTCTTATACGGTGCCACCGAATTAACACTATTTTTAACAAAAGATTTCATTTTTAATATTGTCTTATATCAGACAGGGAGACAGGGTGATTGTAAAGTTAGAACAGATAAGTTAGTTCAGATTATTCAATTTGGAAATTTCGATTTTACTTGACGACTCTGCGTGGTGCTTGATCGGCCATTATGATGTCACCATGATCTAGATGACAATAGATGATGATGTTGTGTATGATGTACCCACTAGTTCATTGCCTTCGTGTAATTTGAATTGCTCTGTACTAATATGATCGTGAATTTAATAACTTCCAATATTCGCAGCAATGCATAACTTATTTCTCAAGCATGTCTCTCAGCACAAAAAGAAAACATTTTTTGTGAGCATTTTAATACTAAACACTCGTATTATCATTGTTTAAAACATCTTGCGTTATTCCTTATAAAATGCAAAAAATGGAAAACTAAATTAATTTAACAATCTGATATAATAATCAAGGTATTCATATGAATGGCGGCACAGTAACTAAAACAAATCAATATATTGTGGCCTTAAAAACAAAAATAAAAACCGTAGGTACCGATATTGACAGGATGTAGTTTGCAAATTTAATTAGCAAATTAGGTTTGTAATTTGTAAAATATTTTGTTAAAAACGCCAAAAATGATCAATTTCACTCAATATCTACTACTCTATGCAATATCTACTTGCTATCACTAGTACAATTTTTGTTGTCAAAGTCACGTTAGCATTAATATTTATTTTACTACCGTGCCGCCATTCATATCATGGATACCTAGACTATTATCAGGTGCGACTCGTCCTTTAGGTCAATGGCCCGCCTAAATTTATTTTCAACGATTTTCCAACCAAAAAAAATTATCTTCTGTTTTAAAAAAAAGTGAAGGTTCCGTGCGAAAACTTCCCAGTAAAGAATAAAGCCAAGTTCGCTCCAGGCTCGGCCCTATTTTAAATTGAGTTCATAGGTTTATATGGACTATATAAATGCATTAAAACTAAGAGAGAATCAAACATTCTCGCTTTAGGAAGTTAAAAAGAGACAAAATTTGTCGACGGCAGGCCCACCAATCGCTTTTAGTACGCGCGTGGCCGTCGACACCGTCGCGTCGTCCGGTTCTCGGCTTGTATGGAAATACACTTGAACCGCTCCGTGAAATATACTGTTGCAATACATTTGAGTTAGATAAAGAAAACTGATTAGTAATTACCTAATGTACGCGTATTTGCATAAACTTTTGTTTACATTTCATTACGTCGCGCCGACACTTAATTATTATGGGTTTTCTAATTTCATTGTGTAATATATCTTTGGACATTATTTGATATTTGTGTTGTGTCCTTTGTGTAGTAGTGTAGTACTATACTAGTACTTTAGTACTTGTGTTAACAATGGCTTTAACAGTGCAAAGTGAAAGAAAAGGAACTGTTTGCATGTAATTTAAAAATAGTCACAGCAGGAGCTATGTACGTTTTGTGTGAAATATTGTAGTTTGAAGTAAGTAGGTACTATAATTTTTATTACCTTTATTAGTTTTGCGCATTAAATTAACTTGGAGGTAGTGATTTTGAAAATTTGCTGAGCTTTTGCAGATTTTAAATATCTTAACTCTGTCTTCTTAACTATATAATAAATACGTGCAGAACATTGCAGATGACTGAAAAACAATGTATTTTTAGTTACCATGTTTTTTTTTATCTAAGACATCCCACGTAGACTTCAAGCCTAAGTACTAACGTACCGTGGGTGTCCGAAGAGAAGGGAAATGTAGTTTATTGACACGGGATTTGAAGGATTGGAGGTTGGGACGGGAAGGGAAAACATCTGCAGGCAATTTGTTCCATAATTTGGAGACCCTAGTGTAACGTTCTGGTTCGTCGTTACAATGATAAATAGCGTTAAGACAATAGAGGGCAAGGTAATGTTATTGTAAATAAACAACCTAATTTTACTAATGGGTTTTCTTGTTATTTTAAGGGAACTCATAAGAGCAACTCAAATTAGACAACGGTATTCTCTTGTATTTTAAACTTTACTCACCGAAAAGTATTGGGAAAAACCCCAAAACTATCAAATCAAAACTTTGTTGGCATGACCACTGCTAGATGCAAGCATTTATTTGGCAGCATCTTTTGATTTTTCGAGCCACAAACACTGTCTACACTTGAATTAATGTTGGCAGTTTATAATCCTCTAAGTTTTATTATATTAAGTTGGATGGACACTGCAAGATTTTATAACTTTCACAGAAATTACAGATACCGGTGTTTTGGGTTGGCCATTTTCGAGGTTACTTACTGTCAATTTACCATGCTGGACGTCGCACGTTGCAGATGTGCGCGCAGAGGTCAGAGCACATGATTGCAAAGTTTACGTGTCCGATTTCGCGGAAGTGGTCTCCGCGTGGCGTTGGACATTTTCCCTTGGGCCCACCGGGGTTGTGAAAGGAAAGATGCGAGATGGAGGGTTATTTTGTAATCTACCCGTGCTGGTTTGCAAATTTTGGGTTATGTACGTTCTGGTAAGGTGGTAATTGTTTAGGTACAAATCGGAGATGGACTGATGACGTCAGCATCGTTGGTAAAAGTTGCACTAATCGGCAAGGGTGCCTAGAGGATGTGATTTTGTCGAGATTACCTGCTACATCTAGATAGGGTTCTCTAACAACCACACTGAATAACGGGTTGACGTGGGAGAATTCTAGATGATTTTAGGGATGTTAAATATAGGATAAATGGTTGAATTGACTACAACAGGTGGTTGTAGGCAATTAGTCATTGATAGTATCAGTAAGGTTATCGGTTTTAAAAGAGTAGGGTTAAATAATTTGTGTAGTTGATCATATAACGTTGACGTTACGACTTCTACTTGACGGACGCTCTCTTGCAAATTTTCGAGATTTCTCGACAGATTTCGAAACCGGAGGTTTTGGTTCCTCGTGGAGATCTGAGAATGTTCTTTTCAAATAAGACGATTGTAAAGCTAAGACAAAACGATTCTCTAGTAATCCACTTTGTTCGTGGGAGTTAAAGTTCTAGCTTTACCAGTGTTTTCTTATAGTTAGGTGGTTGTGTTGAAATTGGTTCAAGCCAACCTGAAGTTTAGTGTCGTATGAGAAAACACAACCGTTATGTTCGGGAGAAATATTCGTCTTAACTGAGAGCCGCCATTTTACACCAAATCGGCGTGATTTTGCAGACCGAGAGATAGTCCACAGGTAGGTTTTCTAAGTGTATTTGTCCATTAGTTTAGCACTGTAAATATTTCCTCCCTATGGAATTTCATGGAATTTATTGGGTATTTTGTTCTTTTAAGGGATTTTCTGGTACCGGTCATTTTCTTTGTTGGTTGGAAGTCATCACGGCGAGATCAACGATTGATCTTAGGAGCCCTCAACCAATCTAATGAGGTGTGAATTAGAGTGATTGAGTAAGTCTGTTCCATTTATTTTTTTTTTTTTTTTCGTTATTTCAGGGTGTCAGTACTGGGCTAAAACTGCTAGTTCTGGGGTGTCAATCCTGGGTTAAAATTCCGATCTCTACACCGTCCCACGGTCGTGTGACGAAGATTATCCGCGCGTTTGTGGGGATTAACCACTAATGACGGTCATGGTTCTCTATTATCCTTTTTTATATTTATAAAACAAAAATAGGCTCACTTTTATACCATTTTATGTTCACAAAACCAAAATTGGTTCTCTTTCATATCATTTTATATTCATAAAACCATGATAGTAATCAACAAAACCTGAGTTCTGTAAATAGCCTAGCGTGAAGGTGAACAATTCTCAAACATTAACTCGGTTCATCAAATTTTAAATGCCATGCGTTAATAAAGAAAATTTTCTCCCCCTCCACTACGCTTACGTAAGCTGCGGACGGTGATTTATTGCGCCTGATAACTCTATGTCGCTTTAGTATCGTGTAAATATTTTCTTTTGGGTATCTAAGTATACTTTCACGAGTGTGCTATATTTTACGGTTTAGGATGTGTGGTTTAAGTGTTATTGTATTACTTTCCTCGTTTAATTTTGGTTCGGAAAAATAAACCAAAAGTTAATTATAAGCCTAGAGACCATATTTTGAATAGGCAATATTAATAATCAATAATTAAATTAATCTTTAGGTTGTTACCTAAGATCTTAATATTTGATATATTTTATATTATAAAAATCACTGATTAAATTAATCTTTAGGGTGTTACCTAAAATCATAATAATTGTCAGACTTGATATTTTCAAATCACTAATTAATTGGGTGTTACCCAAAATCTTAATCATTATTTAATATATTTCATATTTTCAAAGAAAAACGCTTCTTATTACCCGGACTCCTTTTGGTGTCAAAAAGAAAAAAAGAATGGAATGTAAATTATTGTAGGACGATCAATCTAGGTGGCTTAGCTGAGGGAGCGTCCCTCGCTACTGCATAGTTTCCGTTGAGAAGTTACAAGGAAGAAATTATCATTTTCATGGTTTTGGTTGATAGGTAGGTAGGTTGGTGCTGGTGGATTAAATAAAATCATGTGGCGCCCTCTATAAATCTTTTTATGAACCTGGCCCTTCTCCACTGTTTAAAGGCTGGCGGCATCCATACAGTACATAAGCGTCCGTAAATCTTGCAACCTAGAACTAGCGAGATACCTCTCTATATAATTATCCTCGTGGCGTGCTAAGAGAAGTAAGGGTGGTCACACTAGGTATGAATGAGCGAGAGAAGTGGTCTGTTCTAGGCTTTTGTAGCTGGACAGTAAAGGGATGCATACGCAACGCGCCTCTGGTTGTTCTGTTAGGGACATTCAGAGGGAGAATAATACCGGCCAGTTCTTCAGAGCAAAATCCGTGGAAGTAGCGGTAGAAAAGGGATAAATCCCCAACAGCGCGGCGATGAGCGAGAGAAGGGAGTTATCTCGTGAGGGATGGGTCATTGATAAGTCGAATGGCTCTCTTTTGGATAGAATCAAGGATCTTAAGTGTCGAAGGTGATGCCGCTCCCCAGATGTGGGAGCAGTACTCTAGGTTAGGTCTTATTTGGGAAACATAGAGAGTGTATAAGTTGGAAGAGGAGAAGTATTTTCTGGCTCGAAAGAGGAAACCAAGCTTTTTAGCTGCCGATGTGGCTACTGAAGTAATGTGTTTATGCCAGCTGAGATCATGTTCGAAAGCGATGCCAACGAGATCGAATGTTTCATTGTTTTGTAGGGCTTGGCCATTCATGTGGATGGGGTAAGCGTTGCCAGATTTTTTGCGTGAGAGGGAGCATGACTGGGGTTTTGGAGGCGTTGAACTGAACAAGGTTCTTGGCACCCCAGTCTAAGATTAATTGAAGATCTTGGGAAAGGGATAGGTACATCGATCTGCGTCCATTATCCAACTCCTGATTCGAAACTTGTCTGGAAAAATGAATATTGGAGTGAAGAGTACTATCGTCAGCATAACTGTGGATGGGATTAGTAGTTGAAGAGAGTAGGTCATTAATGTGAAGAAGAAATAGGGTTGGTGCCAGGACTGAACCTTGGGGGACACCAGCATTGATAGGATGGAAGTTAGATGAGTGACCGTCAACCACAACAGATATGCGCCGATTAGAGAGGAAGCTGCCGATCCAGGTACATAGTTTGGTAGGAAGACCGTAAGAAGGTAGTTTGTTGAGGAGTGCGGCATGCCATACTTGGTCAAAAGCCTTGGAAATATCGAGAGCAACAATCTGAGATTCGCCATGAAATTCAAGAGAATGTGTGACAAAGCTAAGAAGATCAGCTGTGGATCTTTGATGACGAAATCCGTACTGTCTATCATGGATGAGTTTGTGTTTTTCAAGATATGCAAGTTGATTACTTTGTCCATAACTTTGCTGACAACGGAGAGAAGAGAGATAGGTCTATAATGGGATGGAAGGGACTTGGAACCTTTCTTCGGGACAGGCTGCACACGAGCAGTCTTCCAGCCATCTGGGAAGACACCCCTGTCATAAGAGATCTGGAAAAGACGAGTTAAGATGGGTGCAAGTTCTGGAGCGCATTTTTTTAGAACAATTGCAGGTATGCCATCCAGGCCAGAGGACTTTTTGGTGTCAAGGGATAGAAGAATTTTTTGAACTTGTTTGACCTTAAGTATTATATCGGGCATTTTGTGGGGTACAGACATTGCGGTTGGAAGAGCGAAATTGGGGGGAGGGATCAGGGTGGAATTGGCAGCGAATTGTTTGGCGAATAGTTCTGCTTTCCCTTTAGAGGTGGAGATAACTTCGTTGTCAGACGTCAGGGGAGGAAGTGCTTCTACAGAAGTTCTGACTAATGTTTTTGGCAAGTGACCAGAAAGATTTGCCGCCGTTGGGACAGGAAAGCACTTTATCTTTTATGCGGTTGTTAATGTCATTTACGAAAAGAAAACTGTTAGATGTTGGGCGACAGGGTAATACTTTAGAACGTAAAAATGCGGCCGTATTTTCATTCGTGGTCGTGAAAATAAAAAATGCGGTCATATTTTTATACGTCGCGTATTGGCCGCATTTTTACGTTCTAAAGTATCCAACCGGCCGCCAAACATCCAACAGTTCCTTCTCGTAAATGCCATGATAACTAAAAATACATTGTTTTTTAGTCATCTGCAGTGTTCTGCACGTTGTTCTGCAGGTATATAGTTAAGAAGGCACCGAGTAAAGATATTTAAAAAACATAAAAACACACAAAGTCTGTGGAAATCTTAAAACTGCGAATATGCCTTTTGCATAATTATTTATAAAACAATTTGCTAAAGTTCAGCAAATTTTCAAAAACACTACCTCCCAATTTAAAGCACAAAACTAATAAAGGTAATATAAATTATAGTACTTACCTCGAGCTAGAATACTTCACACAAAATGTAGCGAGCGCAACACGAAAATATAAGGCCAATGCACGTCAAATATACGAGGCAAAAGTGACTTGCCTGAAGTAAATGCTGATTATTTGTGGTACAACTACAGCTTAATGCGAGCGATACGGAGAAAAATATTTTCAATTATTGTAAACCACTATGTTTTTGCTAAAATAGTCTAGTTTATTTCGGATCTTTTAACAACTTTTTTTGAATTTAATAATTGTTAGAATAGATAAAATGACTTCTGTGCGCCACTGAACGAATAGTCAAGAAATACTTGCACAATAATAGGATCAAAGTCTTATACGGTGCCACCGAATTAACACTATTTTTAACAAGAGATTTTATTTTTAATATTGTCTTATATCAGACAGGGAGATTGTAAAGTTAGAATAGATAAGTTAGTTCAGATTATTCAACTAGGAAATTTAGATTTTACTTGACAACTCTGCGTGGTGCTTGATCGGCCATTATGATGTCACCATGGTGTAGATGACAGTAGATGATGATGTTGTTAGTTCACTTATTAATTTACTAGCAGAAGACATAAGAATATTTTTAGGCCCTGTCGGCTTTCTTGATAAGGGAGTATACTATTGGGGTTCTTACGCTTGTGGAAGAAAAATCATAAGGTATAAATAGTTATTTAATAGGATCTATAATTTTACATTTGTTATAATATTACTTAGTAAATTTTTGAGTTGTTCTAAAAGTCCTAGATTAGGCCATTTAATACCAAAGAAATTAAGATCCATCTTTCCTGAACTAACGAGGTTATTGGTAAATTCATCATATTCGAAATACATTCCATTTTGAAGGAAGTATAGACGGCCATTTGTGTATCGAAATACGCCATCTACTTGAGCAGGAACACCATTAAAAAGTTCCGATATTAAGTGTGTTTCTTTAGGTCTAAAGATACATTCATCCATACCCCACACCATAAATTTATTTATAAACAAATAGGTTCGTCCCTTATTAGTGTTAATTGCTGCATAAATTATAGTTTTAGTATCTCTTCTAGAAATCATATCAATCTTTTCCGAGCGTATTAATTTAAAGGTTCCATATTCAAAAAAGTAAATTGTATCTCCGACAATGACAACAATTTCACCATTAGGTCTTTCATAAATAGCTGTAATGTTTTCTAAATCTTTTGGTAAAAATGGCAAGTAATCAGTTATCAAGAAAGGGTTGTTATTAATTTCTTTGTTATTTAAATTCAACATCCATACATATTTTTTATAAAATATAAATAACTTATTTTTTACCACTAGAAATGTGTTAAGCGTTTTAAAATTTAAATCACATAACTCTGGCTATATCGGCTTTCTGCGTTGTTGTTTGTAAAACTAGGGATTTTTCCGTTGGTTTCATACGTGGTGGTAAAGGTTTTTCCGTAGACGGCACCGAAGGTGTCTTTGCAGGTATGGGATTGTTCTTAGGTAGAGATGGTATCGGACTTCTGATTGGCTCATAGAGTCGTTGTATACCCTCCATATCATCCGTAGATAGGTTATTGCGTTGTTGGTAAAAAGGGTACATAATTGCATTCGGATCCATTGAGTGAGCCAATCCTAGAGTATGGCCAATCTCATGTACCAACACTCCCAATAAACTGAGCTTATCATCATAAAAATTTTTGGTAAAACTCCATGAAATATTGTCATATAAATGAATTTCTACATTACTACTACCGTCGGGGAAATAAGCATGTCCTAATATTTGCCTGGATAACCCGAATGAACAGGGGCTGTTTTCGCTTGTCATTGAGTGGTTTGCGTTATTAAAAGTGATAGTTATATTTGCATCATTCCGACTTGTATAGGTAAAGCGAAGCTTTGATGCTGCTTCCCAGATCCCAAAGGATGTTTCCAGCTCTGGATGTGTGAGTCGATCCCCCAGTACACCCACGGTACATAGTACTTAGACTTCGGTCTTCGTGGGCTGTCAGAAGATAAAAAGAGGCTTCACTTGCTGCTCTCCGATATTGATAATGAGGTAAAGCATATGCTGGAGGATAAATATTCCATTTTAAATATGTGCTAGACCACTTTGTAGGAGATGTTGTAAAATGCGCTACATCTTTAACACCACATCTAGGTTTGCGCATCAGGCTTACAGTTTTTTCATTTAAAGTTCCATCTACAGGTAACTCATAGCTTTCTTGGAATTGTTTCAAACCTTGAGATATTGACATCAAAGAGTTGCTAGTATTAGTACTGTTAAGGTACCCATATTGCACTAAATATTCCCATCCCTCTGCTTTAGTAATTCTCTCTTCTGGTATTAACTCATAATCGTCATATTTAACTTTATCTGTAGTAGGTATTACGTCTTCGCTAGATATCGATTGTGCTTGTATAGCGCTTATAAAGACCAATGTTAATATTATTAACAGCTCCATCTTACAAAAGGGCTAAACTAATAAGTCCGTATTGTTGAAAGGTGCATCTAAGACTGATTATTTTAGAGTAAGTGATAAATATTTATAACAAATAAAACAAAAAAATATTTTAATAACTTTGTTTTTAATAAAATTCTATAACTCCAAATCTTTCTAGTTCTTTCAAAATAGTCCTTATTTCACTAGAATTAGCATTATTTTCTTCTAAATATTACATTTTTTCAACAAGGTCGTTGACCTCCTCATACATTAGTAACTGTTCTGTATATTTCTCAGTTCCTTCACTCCTCTCCCTATCTTCTTCTTCACAAACTACTTCACATTCGAACGGATGGTTATGTTTTATACGACACCTTTGAGTCTTCCGCTGTTGTTGTTTTATCTCGGTTCGTCTCTGTTTTTTCAGGGCATAACTTCTCTTAGGTGGAAACAGTTTTGAAATTATACGGTTGTACTTACACCCTTTGGTCGATATACCTGCACTGTTTGCATTGAAACTTTTTCTGTGTACATTTGTAAGAAGTAAAATTTTCTTGTAATTATCCAAGTCATTTGAATTAAATTTTACTGGTTGATTTGTAGCTAATGAATTAAACAGTCCTTCTGATAACAGAAATTTATCATTATCTATTATGAGAACGTTATCTTTTATAACGATCGGTGTATTTAACAGAAACAACTTGGTTCCCTCTTTCCTTACACCATATTCAACACTTGGTGTTTCCAGCAGTTGATACTTTATTTTGTTAGCATATATCTTATCACCATGATATTTACGTCCGAACTAAACAGAAAAATGGGACTGTGTCCTTTAATATATCCCAAGTATCCGCTAGAACATCAGGCGGATGCTATTTAGGGTGTTTTTAGAACGTCTTTAGGACGCTATTAGGAAGTATTTACAACAGCGTCCAAGCACTATCCGAACAGAATACGAACACTATCCGGACACTATCCGGACACCATCCGGACACTATCCGGACACTATTCGGACACTGTCCGGACCCCAATAGGACGCTACTACCATCTTTCAGATAGCTACTAAATAAACCCTGTTTCTAGCAGCTTTGCTTATTGGTGATCTGGTTCTTCGCAAAGAGGTTAATGAAATATCACATAAATACAAAGAACACAAACTTTTTATTTAATACATCTAGATACATTTCTATGGATAATTTTTCTAAGAGTTTTAAGTTTAACTGGAGCGTTGGAAAAGTAAAGGTGTGTTGTGTTTGTTCTCTGGAACTGATTAAAAATATCCAACATTACTGCTGTCTCCATATCTGTGCTTATACTAGGATCTTCTTTGTACACAAACTTCGTAAGCTCTACGGATGGCATCATATGTTTTATAACTTTGACGGGATCGTAAATTTCTCCTTTAAACAAGTTCCAAAAATAAATGTTGCCTCCTATTTCATCATAGAAAATCTTTCCGCATTTTGGTTCTACATGTACATTATATTTTTAGCAAGTTCCCAAACCATTATAGTTGCAGGTAAACAGGACCCATAATACTGGTTCCGACTGAATCCTTCTTCAATGTTGTCAAGAATAATTTTTAATATTTCCGACATGTTCATTGCCTGTCGGTCAACAGTATACTAACCATTTCTTATAAGCTATTCTATTTAGATTACAAATGTCAGCTACACCACTACCTTCTTCGTCCTCGTAGATTACAGTATGTAATAAGATTTACGAATTAAATATAAATTCTTATTTATAGAATTCAATTACTCCAAGTTGTTCCAGTTCTTGTAAAATGCTCCAAATCTCGTTCATGTAATTATTGTTGCCAACCTGATTGGAGGCTTCTAGCTTTTTTAGTCTTTCAACCAACTCGTTTACGTCATCATAGTACACAAATTCTTTGGGTTTTTCGATGTATTCCATTAACGCTTGACTTAATTTTGACGATGACGACTTCGACCTTGTTGAGAGTCTTGTACTTGGAGGTATTTTTGCTGATTTCGTTCTAAGTTTAGAACCTTCTGCCGATACTGAGAGTAATGGTTTAACAATATTTTTATATTTGTCAGATCTATTTCCTTTTAACTGACCACTATCCTTCCGGTAAAGGTTTGTTCGTAAAAGAATATCTTTGTATTGTTCCTCATCTTCCTTTCTATGATAAATAGGTTTTTTTTTAAAACAGAAGATCGTAGAGCCCTTGAGTTCCTCGGTATTCAATATCGCCTACTTGAATATCGCCATTTTTCAAAAAATCAACCCGTGAATCTCCCAGTATCCATGAATCAGTTTCGATATCGTGCTTAAGACCCTGTGTTAGATCAATATCAGCTGAATCTCTCCAATATTTTGATATGTATTCTCGAGCAATTTTAGGATATTGATTGATAATGTTCGGAAATGCAGAAACATGTTCTCTATAAGTGGTTTCTAGATCCTCTTTTAATTGCGGTATTGATTTTTCTTCTATAAACACATCATCATCATCATCATAGTCGTTATTGGACAAATCTCCATATTCGATTTCATTCATTTCATTTTCTCCAATTTCTGATTCTTCATCTTTAATCTTTCGCTTTTTCGTTTTCCGCGATGTCTGTACTGAATTTTCTACAAGTTTCTTTCGGGGGTTTGTGATAGGTTTCAAGAACTTGTTTCGTGCTTCATCTGCTTCACCCCGCTCCAACTTTAAAGCCAAGTATTTTTTTCTTATTGTATTGGCTGCTTGAATTATTCGACGCTTAACATCTTTATCAAGCTTACTAAATTGTGAAGTCATAATAACAACACAGAACAGTAATAATAGACTTGTATAAATAGCAAAACAGCCTGTTTCGTGGAAAACACCCTGCTTTGAATGAAAAACAGCAGTTTCAGGAAACAGCTACTAGCAAACCCTGTTTCTAGAGACTTAACACATCTTGCTTCTAATACGCCGAGTGCCACACTGAATCTCGAGGGTTTAGGGTATGATATGAGTATCAAACTTGTTGTGCACTTAATTTTTTCCAGTCCTATTGGCGGCTTTCTGTCAAAAGAAAATAGTCTGTATCTACGTAAGCAGTTCTTAAAGATCTTTGAACGAAATTTTTATTTGGAATTCAGTCCGAAAAGGGGGATGGACTGGATGCTTATTTTTTGAACAGATAAATGTCTGATTATTAGTAGCAACATTAGTGCCCTTATATTTTTGAAGAAAATAGTCTGTATATTGTTTACATATTAGCAAGTACGAATACGAATTACTGTTTCCAGAAACAAGACCTATTTATTAGTTGTTTCATAGCTGTTCAGAAATTGTTTTCAGAATCAGGGTATGTTTAGTAGTTGTTTTTAGATGTTTCCTAGTTGTTTCCAGAAATAGGGTCTGTTTTTTAGCTGTTAAGTGGTTGAGCAGTTAGACGTTTAAGTGGTTTCCTGAAACAGGGTCTGTTTCTAAGTTGTTTTTAGCTTTTTAGAAGTTGTTTCCCGAAACAGGAGGCTGTTTATTAGTTGTTTTCAGAAACAGGGTCTGTTTTTAGCTGTTCTTAGCTGTTTAATAGCGGTTTAGGAGCTGTTTTCCAGAAACAGGAGTTGTTTTTTAGCTGTTTTAGCGGTTAAGGAGTTGTTTTCCAGAAACAGGAGCTGTTTTAGCTGTTTTATAGCGGTTTAGGAACTGTTTTCCAGAGGACTTTGTCTCCATTATATTTTTAAACCCCATACAGTTGTTCTATTTAATTATTGTAGGACATAAATTTACTAAACATTTCTTTAGTCTCTTTTAACTTGATATCATCATCCGACAGATATATATGGAATATTAACTACTTGCATCACCCTCGTATTTATTTTCATGCGTTCGCTAACATATATTTTCTTTGAAAACATTGCACTATATTCTTATATCTTGTACGTATTGTGTCTATATTTTTTCTATCTCTTTCTACTTTTTGAATAGCCCTAGTATACATAAAAGGGTATTTTAGTACTTAAAAAGTAAATATTTAATAGTTTTCGGTTTCTTTCCATACAATTTAAACGAGTCTCTCTCTTTCCAACATTCGAAATACTTCCCTTCTTACCGTTAGAGCATTAATATGAAAGTCGCATTTTAGCCATTAAGACCTCTAGCGACGATCTTAGTCGAGATTTTCGAAAAGTTTTTACAACAGTCGAAACATCTTTTCAGTGTCTATCAAACATCCGAATTTCATCTACTCCCTTGCCGTTACGGCACTACTATGAAAGCCCCATTTGAAACATTAAGGTCTCTAGCGATGTTCTTAGCCAAGATTTTCATTTAGGCATTAGCAGCGTTACCGACTTTAGCAGTAATCTAAGTGAGAGAGTTCTTTTTAACAGTTTAACTAATCGAAAGGCCCTTTTGACTTATACCTCCTTCATCCAATTCTTTTCACCCTCAGTCATTAAGGCATATCAAACCCAAGCAAACTGATAAGTCCTAACAAATTAACAATGCATTTAGCTGTTTAAAATAAAGTTAATAATTTCTAATTGTGGGTTTTATTTATCAGCACCCGGTTAATACTTTACAATTCATAGTTTTCTCCGTGGTTTTATTTATCAACCTCCGTTGGCTACGATGCTGTTACCATGTTCGAGCTAACCTTATCGGCCGGAAATGACAACGACATCCTAGTAAGTTCAGAAGTACTAATGTATATTTTGCTGTTGTTATTAATTCCAATAATATTCATAGTTTATATATCACTTTAACACCTTGCGGTGTATTGAGACACGAGTAACAGGTTTTTAATAGTTTATTAACACTTAATATGTACACAGGTATTTATAAGGATAGTAACAATAGTAATAGATATATCGTAGGAGCGGTACTATCAGGGCTCACACCTAGAGCGCCCGAGTAGTAGCGTCACGTTGGGTACTATCAGGGCTCTCACCTAGAGCGCCCGAGTAGTAGCGTAGCGTTGGTCTCCGGAGCTGTAGTCCCTGCAAAGCCAAAGATCCAACCAGGATGCTGAGGTAGAGGCGAGAGAGCGAGCTCGAAGAGAACTGCCTTTCGATGTCCAGTGGGCCGGGTTTTGTTGACTTCGGCGGCCGGCTGGTGACGTCACAGGTGGAAGGGGCGCGCGGGACGGCTAGCTGGCTTCGGGGTGCGTGAGGGTGGCGCCGCCGAGAGGGGTATTACGGAGCGGCCAGGTACTACGGAGGGTAGTGTTTGTTACAATTCTCCCCCTCAGAGTCTAGGAATCGTCCTCGACCTAGACTCTGTGGTTGTGGGTGCGGTCATCTTCCGGGGGCGTCCTCGTCTTCTGAGGGGTATCGTCGGGACGGGGATCGGCGTGTCCATAGAATCTTCGGGAGGTCGGTAGGGAGTAAGGGCTGATGCATGGTATACTCCGAGAGGTACTGTCGGTCGGTCGGGATGAGCGATCTGGTAGCTAGTGGGTCCTTTTTGTCGAAGGATGAGGTAGGGTCCATCTCGTCGTGGAACCAGTTTTGACGATCGTTGCTTGGCTGCATTGCTTAGCGTGTGGGCCGCGACGTACACGTAATCTCCGGGGCTTAGATCGGGTGAGGGTCGTCGACCGGGGCTTAGATCGGGTGAGGGTCGTCGATGCGCATCAGCTTGGTTTTTCCGTCGATCCTGTTCTCGTTCGTGGATTTCTCGTGCTTGATCCAGGACGAGAACAGGATCGACGGAAAAACCAAGCTGATGCGCATCGACGACCCTCACCCGATCTAAGCCCCGGTCGACGACCCTCACCCGATCTAAGCCCCGGAGATTACGTGTACGTCGCGGCCCACACGCTAAGCAATGCAGCCAAGCAACGATCGTCAAAACTGGTTCCACGACGAGATGGACCCTACCTCATCCTTCGACAAAAAGGACCCACTAGCTACCAGATCGCTCATCCCGACCGACCGACAGTACCTCTCGGAGTATACCATGCATCAGCCCTTACTCCCTACCGACCTCCCGAAGATGCTATGGACACGCCGATCCCCGTCCCGACGATACCCCTCAGAAGACGAGGACGCCCCCGGAAGATGACCGCACCCACAACCACAGAGTCTAGGTCGAGGACGATTCCTAGACTCTGAGGGGGAGAATTGTAACAAACACTACCCTCCGTAGTACCTGGCCGCTCCGTAATACCCCTCTCGGCGGCGCCACCCTCACGCACCCCGAAGCCAGCTAGCCGTCCCGCGCGCCCCTTCCACCTGTGACGTCACCAGCCGGCCGCCGAAGTCAACAAAACCCGGCCCACTGGACATCGAAAGGCAGTTCTCTTCGAGCTCGCTCTCTCGCCTCTACCTCAGCATCCTGGTTGGATCTTTGGCTTTGCAGGGACTACAGCTCCGGAGACCAACGCTACGCTACTACTCGGGCGCTCTAGGTGAGAGCCCTGATAGTACCCAACGTGACGCTACTACTCGGGCGATCTAGGTGTGAGCCCTGATAGTACCGCTCCTACGATATATCTATTACTATTGTTACTATCCTTATAAATACCTGTGTACATATTAAGTGTTAATAAACTATTAAAAACCTGTTACTCGTGTCTCAATACACCGCAAGGTGTTAAAGTGATATATAAACTATGAATATTATTGGAATTAATAACAACAGCAAAATATACATTAGTACTTCTGAACTTACTAGGATGTCGTTGTCATTTCCGGCCGATAAGGTTAGCTCGAACATGGTAACAGCATCGTAGCCAACGGAGGTTGATAAATAAAACCACGGAGAAAACTATGAATTGTAAAGTATTAACCGGGTGCTGATAAATAAAACCCACAATTAGAAATTATTAACTTTATTTTAAACAGCTAAATGCATTGTTAATTTGTTAGGACTTATCAGTTTGCTTGGGTTTGATATGCCTTAATGACTGAGGGTGAAAAGAATTGGATGAAGGAGGTATAAGTCAAAAGGGCCTTTCGATTAGTTAAACTGTTAAAAAGAACTCTCTCACTTAGATTACTGCTAAAGTCGGTAACGCTGCTAATGCCTAAATGAAAATCTTGGCTAAGAACATCGCTAGAGACCTTAATGTTTCAAATGGGGCTTTCATAGTAGTGCCGTAACGGCAAGGGAGTAGATGAAATTCGGATGTTTGATAGACGCTGAAAAGATGTTTCGACTGTTGTAAAAACTTTTCGAAAATCTCGACTAAGATCGTCGCTAGAGGTCTTAATGGCTAAAATGCGACTTTCATATTAATGCTCTAACGGTAAGAAGGGAAGTATTTCGAATGTTGGAAAGAGAGAGACTCGTTTAAATTGTATGGAAAGAAACCGAAAACTATTAAATATTTACTTTTTAAGTACTAAAATACCCTTTTATGTATACTAGGGCTATTCAAAAAGTAGAAAGAGATAGAAAAAATATAGACACAATACGTACAAGATATAAGAATATAGTGCAATGTTTTCAAAGAAAATATATGTTAGCGAACGCATGAAAATAAATACGAGGGTGATGCAAGTAGTTAATATTCCATATATATCTGTCGGATGATGATATCAAGTTAAAAGAGACTAAAGAAATGTTTAGTAAATTTATGTCCTACAATAATTAAATAGAACAACTGTATGGGGTTTAAAAATATAATGGAGACAAAGTCCTCTGGAAAACAGTTCCTAAACCGCTATAAAACAGCTAAAACAGCTCCTGTTTCTGGAAAACAACTCCTTAACCGCTAAAACAGCTAAAAAACAACTCCTGTTTCTGGAAAACAGCTCCTAAACCGCTATTAAACAGCTAAGAACAGCTAAAAACAGACCCTGTTTCTGAAAACAACTAATAAACAGCCTCCTGTTTCGGGAAACAACTTCTAAAAAGCTAAAAACAACTTAGAAACAGACCCTGTTTCAGGAAACCACTTAAACGTCTAACTGCTCAACCACTTAACAGCTAAAAAACAGACCCTATTTCTGGAAACAACTAGGAAACATCTAAAAACAACTACTAAACATACCCTGATTCTGAAAACAATTTCTGAACAGCTATGAAACAACTAATAAATAGGTCTTGTTTCTGGAAACAGTAATTCGTATTCGTACTTGCTAATATGTAAACAATATACAGACTATTTTCTTCAAAAATATAAGGGCACTAATGTTGCTACTAATAATCAGACATTTATCTGTTCAAAAAATAAGCATCCAGTCCATCCCCCTTTTCGGACTGAATTCCAAATAAAAATTTCGTTCAAAGATCTTTAAGAACTGCATACGTAGATACAGACTATTTTCTTTTGACAGAAAGCCGCCAATAGGACTGGAAAAAATTAAGTGCACAACAAGTTTGATACTCATATCATACCCTAAACCCTCGAGATTCAGTGTGGCACTCGGCGTCTTAGAAGCAAGATGTGTTAAGTCTCTAGAAACAGGGTTTGCTAGTAGCTGTTTCCTGAAACTGCTGTTTTTCATTCAAAGCAGGGTGTTTTCCACGAAACAGGCTGTTTTGCTATTTATACAAGTCTATTATTACTGTTCTGTGTTGTTATTATGACTTCACAATTTAGTAAGCTTGATAAAGATGTTAAGCGTCGAATAATTCAAGCAGCCAATACAATAAGAAAAAAATACTTGGCTTTAAAGTTGGAGCGGGGTGAAGCAGATGAAGCACGAAACAAGTTCTTGAAACCTATCACAAACCCCCGAAAGAAACTTGTAGAAAATTCAGTACAGACATCGCGGAAAACGAAAAAGCGAAAGATTAAAGATGAAGAATCAGAAATTGGAGAAAATGAAATGAATGAAATCGAATATGGAGATTTGTCCAATAACGACTATGATGATGATGATGATGTGTTTATAGAAGAAAAATCAATACCGCAATTAAAAGAGGATCTAGAAACCACTTATAGAGAACATGTTTCTGCATTTCCGAACATTATCAATCAATATCCTAAAATTGCTCGAGAATACATATCAAAATATTGGAGAGATTCAGCTGATATTGATCTAACACAGGGTCTTAAGCACGATATCGAAACTGATTCATGGATACTGGGAGATTCACGGGTTGATTTTTTGAAAAATGGCGATATTCAAGTAGGCGATATTGAATACCGAGGAACTCAAGGGCTCTACGATCTTCTGTTTTAAAAAAAAAACCTATTTATCATAGAAAGGAAGATGAGGAACAATACAAAGATATTCTTTTACGAACAAACCTTTACCGGAAGGATAGTGGTCAGTTAAAAGGAAACAGATCTGACAAATATAAAAATATTGTTAAACCATTACTCTCAGTATCGGCAGAAGGTTCTAAACTTAGAACGAAATCAGCAAAAATACCTCCAAGTACAAGACTCTCAACAAGGTCGAAGTCGTCATCGTCAAAATTAAGTCAAGCGTTAATGGAATACATCGAAAAACCCAAAGAATTTGTGTACTATGATGACGTAAACGAGTTGGTTGAAAGACTAAAAAAGCTAGAAGCCTCCAATCAGGTTGGCAACAATAATTACATGAACGAGATTTGGAGCATTTTACAAGAACTGGAACAACTTGGAGTAATTGAATTCTATAAATAAGAATTTATATTTAATTCGTAAATCTTATTACATACTGTAATCTACGAGGACGAAGAAGGTAGTGGTGTAGCTGACATTTGTAATCTAAATAGAATAGCTTATAAGAAATGGTTAGTATACTGTTGACCGACAGGCAATGAACATGTCGGAAATATTAAAAATTATTCTTGACAACATTGAAGAAGGATTCAGTCGGAACCAGTATTATGGGTCCTGTTTACCTGCAACTATAATGGTTTGGGAACTTGCTAAAAATATAATGTACATGTAGAACCAAAATGCGGAAAGATTTTCTATGATGAAATAGGAGGCAACATTTATTTTTGGAACTTGTTTAAAGGAGAAATTTACGATCCCGTCAAAGTTATAAAACATATGATGCCATCCGTAGAGCTTACGAAGTTTGTGTACAAAGAAGATCCTAGTATAAGCACAGATATGGAGACAGCAGTAATGTTGGATATTTTTAATCAGTTCCAGAGAACAAACACAACACACCTTTACTTTTCCAACGCTCGGCCATGCGTAGCAGGCGAGGGATGACCTCTTGGACAAAAGTTTCTTTTGACGTGATGGCACGTAGATCATGGGTTACACCGGTAGGCTGGTGAATACCCGGTTGATTGGCAGCGAGAAGTATTCATGGCGAACCGGATGGCTGGTAGCTTTTCAACAGGTCGTTCATCCGTTCCCTCCCCCTGGAGTAAAGCGGCTCCTATTGCTTAAGCGCTGGCATCTGTACGGAGGGTGAATGGTTGTAATCGTTGTACCAGTTGCTGCAAGTCTTCGGCTGTGATTGCCATAGCTGTTTGACGTCGTGTACGCGGGATTTTTAACTGTAGATTAATGCAAGATGGAACACTATCACTTATGTTGTTCTCGTGCCCCTACGTTGGAGCGCCACTTTAACACCTTGCGGTGTATTGAGACACGAGTAACAGGTTTTTAATAGTTTATTAACACTTAATATGTACACAGGTATTTATAAGGATAGTAACAATAGTAATAGATATATCGTAGGAGCGGTACTATCAGGGCTCACACCTAGAGCGCCCGAGTAGTAGCGTCACGTTGGGTACTATCAGGGCTCACACCTAGAGCGCCCGAGTAGTAGCGTAGCGTTGGTCTCCGGAGCTGTAGTCCCTGCAAAGCCAAAGATCCAACCAGGATGCTGAGGTAGAGGCGAGAGAGCGAGCTCGAAGAGAACTGCCTTTCGATGACCAGCGGGCCGGGTTTTGTTGACTTCGGCGGCCGGCTGGTGACGTCACAGGTGGAAGGGGCGCGCGGGACGGCTAGCTGGCTTCGGGGTGCGTGAGGGTGGCGCCGCCGAGAGGGGTATTACGGAGCGGCCAGGTACTACGGAGGGTTGTGTTTGTTACAACACTAGTTTACACGATTTATATACCTTCGTCGAAATATGTCATTTCTCATAGATTTAGGGGTGCTAAGTACGGGAAAAATATTTAAAAAATTCTGTCACGTCAGATTAAAAAAATAAGTAAATTAAAACTTGTAAAACAATGTCAAAACAATGTCTTTTCAAGTAAAGCAAATATTAAAAATGATTAACTTTACTCTTCTTTCTGTAATTTTCTGGGTCAGTTTCCTTTAAAATCGACCAGCAGTAGTCTCCTAACTAACATACTTCCACCCCAAAAACCCTTGATATAAACTTTGAGGTTTTGGTGAAAACGCTCGCCCTGTTCGTTACTTACACTGCCTAAGTTTTCAGGAAAAAAGTCTATATGTGAGTGAAGGAAATGTATCTTAAGAGACATGTTTACCCATTGCATGATAGTTTTTTAATAAATTGAACTTTGAATCCAAGTAATCAGCGCGAATTGGCGAATAAAAAGCGACATTCGTAGTAGCAAAATGTGACGTGATAGAAAATTTTCAACTGCCGTTTTATATTAGTAGGAGGTAGCTGAATAAGAACGTTAGGATTTCATCTGAGGTATATTAACAATGTTAATATTTGTAAACCAGTGTAATTAATCGAAAATTTCTTATACTGAGTGATGTAGAAATTTTGAAATCTTATTTTGGCTGATCACATCCTAGTAGTTCAGAAGTACTAATGCATATTTTGCTGTTGTTATGAACTCCAATAATATTCATAATTTATATAATTAATCGAAAATTTATCATACAGAGTGATGGGGAAATTTTGAAATCTTATTTTTTGTTGCCAGTCGAGATTTTTGAAAAATAATTTCACCAATCGAAAGGTCTGTTCATCCACTACCCCACATGTGAATTTAGTCACTCCACCTTCAACTGTTAGGCCGCTAATCGCAAAAAACTATATCTCCAAAACCAAAGGGCCGATCAACGTCATTCTTTTTTTAAACGCCTTCTGACACCGCCCCGAACACGTGACGTATTCTAAATTTGTCTTCTGACGTTTGACGAGTGACAGATGACAGTTGACACATCGAAGATGACAAGTGACAGCTGACAAATTTCTTCTATTGCCTTATGACGTCATCCTCAACACGTGCCATATGTCAGTTTTTAATTTTGACATTTGACGATGACAAGTGACGGGTGACAAGTGACAGGTGACATTTGACAAGTGACATTTCTAATGCTGACGTAGACTTCGATGACGTACTTGAAATTGACTCATGCGCACTGGTGGCCGAGATATGACGTCATAGATCACAAGATAAGATCCCTCCGGAGGACGGAGTGGCGTTGAACATACTATGTCTCCCTATTGGCCAGTAACATAATATAGTCAAACATACATTTATTACAGGCATAGTCAATGCTGCAATTCAAAATCAATAAGATTCAAGAACTCGTCGATATTATAGAATGCTTGACTGATGAGAAAATCCTTGACCTACTTTTTAAAGGTGAATAAGGGCAGGTCACGTAGTATCGTGACAGGCAGCTTATTAAAAAAAAAGTTACTCCCAGAGAGTTAGGGCCATCTCGATATCTCTGGAGTCGTCTATATACAGGCACAAGCCCTTGCTTGTTGCCGGTGTCATAATGGTGAACTTCTTCATGTCTTCGGTGTTCACCGAGATGCCGTTTAATGAAAAGAAGGCTCTCCAAGACGAACAGGGAAGGCAAAGTCAACATACCGAGGGATATAAAGGCATGCCGACGGTCTATATTAATGATCAGTTTCAGGCGCGACCCGAGAGTTTTTTTACAGGTGGGTCAAAATTTTGTGGGCAACTAGTGATATCAACGCAACAAGCAAAATACACTTTTTAATTAAGAAAGGTTTTTTAATAATGTGCCAAGAAATTATTTACCTACAAATAAACACTGCAAAAATCATAAAATAGGTACTGCAGAATATTGAACATTGCTACTCTTGATGTTTATGACTTTTAGTATCACTTTTCTGTTTATGGCTTTTTTCTGTGTGTTTTAATACTCCAAAATAGTAGATTTTAGCGGCTTCCGTTGTGATAAGTTTAGCCTATCCTCAATAGATGTCGCGCCTTGTACTAAAAGCCCAGAATATAAACAGAACAAAATTCTGAGATAAAAGCATGATTATTCGTAAAATAAAATTAGTAACGCTGCCGAAACTCGGTTTTCTTTAATAAATACAATGCTGGCGACTAGACATAGTAATACGATATTTGTCTACGCACGTGCAGGCTGTAAGCTGTAGTAAATATGAGATTGCCAACAATTTTAAAAATATTTTATCGAGGAACAACTTGTTGCCAATACACCTTTTAGAGCCGATCTAATTTTTTAAATAACAAAAAAGTAAAAAAAATGTTCTTGCCCCAACACAGATTCGAACCCGCGACCGTCTGATTAACTCGCTCATTTCAAAACATCTTTATTCATTAATTCTTAAATATTTATAATACATCTTACAAACTAAATTTTTACAGTATTTCCCGGTACAATACGTAATTTAATGCGGATCCACCGGGAAAACGCAGCCAGGCCATGGCTGGGGCTGTTGTTAACCCTTGTGGTAAGTGTTGTATTATGCACAGAATAAATACAGTCCTTTCCAAGCGATCTTAAAGGACTATGAATAAATTTTTGGGCTTTTTACAGAATAAGTTTATTATATACAGTTTCTATTTACAAAATTTTTTAGTTATTGTTTACTGGAAAAGTTTATAAAAAAACACTTTTAAGGAAGTCAGCTATTTTTGGTTCGATGTTAGTCTTTTGTTCAAAGTTATGTCTTAAAATTAAGTTTTCATTCGTTCATTTCCATTCATTCTTGCCCGTGCATGCCTCTTTCATTCTTATTTACATCTCATGCACTTAGGGTTCCCAACTTACGTGTTGGTTGTTCCGGAACATACCACATATCGACCTGTGGGGTCCCCGGTAAAAAGCGCAGCAGGCAATGCGCGAAATTTTTGACGCATTCGCCATTTTGTCAATAAGATAAGAAAAACCTCAACAAGTGTCTTTAATAACAATTGCTATCCGTGGACAGGGGGCAATAATTTAAAACACAAGTAATATAAAAAAAAGGTTTATTTCTAATGTTTTAATAAAGCTACACTACAAAAAACAAATGACCTCCTTAACATCAATATTATTAACATATTTTTTGTTTCCCTTTTTACCTACCTAAATCTATATTTTTGCTGGGATCGAGCTGCCTGATGTAACTCAAAAAAGCCTGGCACGTTAAATTAAAATTAAGTCTTACCTACTTGTATTTCGGATTTTACTTGCGATATACTTAGTCGGTTTCTTTCCTTGGTCCACAATGCCTCCATATTGCTAAAAACACGTTAGCAAAGAGCATTCCCGACAGGAATTATACAGGACACTAACTTATACATTTCATTTAAGTTTTCAGAATTAACATTAAAAATATGAATCCACTTTTCCATTACACTTTTTTTCTGAAAAAGTTTCAATATTCTTAATTTTTTCATTAACTAATATATAATCATCATATAATTTATCTTGGTCTATATCTATTTCTATTAAGTTTAACATCAGTTGCATTTCCTGCCATTTTAGCACACTGTCTTTAAATTCTAAACAAGATAAGCTAGCAAGAAAATCATTATTAAAATCATAACATTTCGTCAAATAGTTTAGGCACCTTTCTAAAAAGCAATTTGCCTGTTTTTCAAATTGCAGCTTTTTATTATCTGTCATTGTTCTAATCATTCTATTGACAGAATTCCCACAGAATTTATCGGATAATCTCTGTTCCAAACTATTTTTTAAATTGTTCATTATACAAGGCAGTTCTATTACAGATGTTTCATTATTTTCTAATTTTAGTACTATATATGTTATTTTGGAAAATTACCAAGACATTCTGAATAAAGTAAAGTAACGCAAGAACAACTGAATCTTCTTCATCAACATTAAAGACCTCCCAAATTAGTTTAGAAAAAAATTTCTGAAATTTTAACAAAATATTTTAAATTTGAGCAAATCCGGGATTTTATGCGTCCCGGCAAGGAAAAAAAACCGCCTGGACTTAATTTCAAATTCCTGGTCAATCCCGGTGAAACCGGGACGGTTGGGAACTCTACATGCACTCTGTTTAATTTTTGGTATTTATGTACAGTCTATATACATTGTTCTTTGTACATATTTATAGATATATACAGTTTTTGCTTATAGTTGACTTTTACATGAATTATTGCATCTTTCCAACAAATATTTATGTTTTGCTGATTGCGTAGTTTTACGCTTTTTTGATAACGAGATTTGGCATTCTCTCACGGTGGCAGAGGGATTACTGGCTTGTCACGCTAGGGGTCGTCAGGGTTGATAAAATAGGCTGCGGTTTACCAAAACACTTATATTGATACCAGGTACAAGCACAATAATACACTTACGTCACTAAGTTGGGTAGCGAAGGGGGCAGCATCTATCGGAGTACTCGGTCAGCCTAAAGGGCTGGCGCTAATTGTACCGTTCGTGCGGCACCACAGTGACGCCTCCCCCGTCGGGACACGACGCCCTCCTTTGCATCTCGCTGGTACGCTTTTTATATGAACCCCTCAAGAACAGTTTATACAAACAGTACAACTGGTCAGGGTTCATAAAATAAAGGCGAGGCCAGCGATATGCAATCGCAGCACGTAGAGTGGTTTCCGAAATGTTAAATAAAAAATATAATAAAAATGTATGGAAATTTGGAAAAATGACGAATATATGGGGAAATATGACATTTCCCCCGCGCCTGTAAAAGCTAGCCCCTAGCTTTAAAAATTTACACATCACACGTTTACAAAATACAAATATACAAAATACAATTATAACATAAACAAAATATACAATAAACAAATACAATATAAACAAACGATTTGGAGCTCGCAGGCTCAGTATTTATTTGGGTGAAATGAGGTGTGGTAAAACTAGCTTAAAAATGAAAAAATGGTTACTGTCCTGGTAGTCTGGTTCACATTTACACACTTTCTTTACAAAGTTCTATTTTTAGGGAGTTCCAACACGTTACTGATCGAATAGCCTACACACCGACAAAACCCGACACATCTTAGGCGCCACACGTTGAGGCAGGTCGTCATGTGTTTCTTGTTCAGATGCAGCAGTCACGGTTCCTGTGTCCTGGGGGTGGGATCGGCTAGTTGTGTTGCCGACTCCCAGTGCAGCAGGGGTGTCCCTCCTCCGAAGAGTGCGGCCATCCGGACTTTGGGTGGACTGAGCCGTGAGTGACGGGAACTTTGCTGGGCTGATCCTGAGACTAGTTGTGGTCAACCAGCGCTGCAAGTTCCTTAGGTATGTACATTGTACCAGTGTCATCACGGCTCGTTGTGCAGCAGTTCAGTCTTAGTGAGGGCAGACCAGGCTGGCGAGACATGGTGGACCGTGGCTGATGCATGACGCTGGCTGTGTGGACGCAAGCGGCGACTGGCCTTTGCTTTTTGGTGTGTTTAGTGGCTCTCGATCCAGGTCGTGTGGTCTCCCAATGGTACATGAAAACAAAAAAAGACTACCGGCAGTTAAAACGAAAAAAACAGTTTATAAATAATGAAAAATAATGAAAACCTACATGATACTATGATGTTTAAGTAAAAGTAGACAGACTAAGAACATTCACCCGGTTTTTACATACGACTTCTATTGGTATCTAAGTATTACTCTCTTGGAGACAGTGAGACATACGTCTCTAATTCATCAGGGGGAAAACAAAATTATACACATTTACATAGCAATTTAAAACCCAAATATAGCGTAATCACATCATCAAATATTTACCATATTTACCATCCTATTTATTCATCAATAAAGTCACATAAACTTCAAATACGACTTGCATATAACTCTTAATATTTCGCATAGGCAGACATTCAACCCTATATGAAGGTCATCTTCCATGTCTCCCTATACTCACATAATGACTCTTAGTCATTTAAATAACGGTATACATACCACCATCGAGTAGGCGAACATTCAGCTCTATGCTCAGGGCCATCTTCCATGTTCCCCTACTCGGAAAACATATTATGACTTTTAGTCATAAATAAAATAAATAATCATATACATAACACATATCACCATCAAATAGGCGGACATTCAACTCCGTGTTCAGAGTCTTCTTCCATGTCCCCCTATTTGGAAAACATATGACTTTCAGTCATATAAACAAATAAACACCCGATTACAAAATGCATATGGTAATCATTATTGTACGCTATATTTAAATTTACTTAATAATAATAATATTCGACTTAAAAGTAAAAAAGAAGTTGGATTTATAAAAAAAATTCTGACCCTGATTTATTTTTCAATGTCTCAGTCATAAAATATACCCTTGTTTTTGTTTAACTTATTTATATTAGACACCGTATATTACAATTTAATAAAACTACCTTGGTGAATGGTATCTTTAATATTAAATATCAATTGTTTACTTTTCTGCTGATTAAATAAAATAATGAACTGTCTACCTTTACCTTCGTGATTTATTTATAGTAATGAACTTGATCAAATTTATACGTGATGATATGTTTGTTTATTATAAACGCAAAAAATAAAAAATAGTATTCTGTATGGTTTGTGCTAACTTAATCTAAAATTTACTATCGCAATAAAGGTAAACTATACTTAAAATTATACATAAAAAACATTCAAACCAACAAACTTTGGGTATACCCTCTTTCATACTAACACACTGACACAACACAAAACACACATTTACATACCAAACACCTAGTTAGGAAAACAAATTTTTAAAACTTTACAAAAAAAATACTTTTCCAGAGAAAATAAGAAAAAGTCTTACCATCCTTTATGTACATAATGGTTGGATTCCCAAAATATTTTATCCATTGGAGGTCCTTTATATAGTTTAAAAAATTAAATAGATTATATTCTTGCTTATAATTCGTAAGTCCCATTTTAAAACAAAAAGTGCATTTAGCCCAGATTACATGAAAAAAAAAAGTCCATGTATAAAATAATACCCCTTTCTTTCATTTCTCAAAAGAGTACTAGCCCCATTTTTTTTCACAGGCGGCTTTTAGGACTTTTGGAGAAAAAAAAACATTATTTTATTTTTTGGAAGGTCGGTCCTATAAAAATAAAGAATAAATTAGTCAGTTGGAAAAAAAATGAGCATGCTCCTAAAAACAGGTATAAAGTTTTGTATTTGCTGCCCGTGGTCCTCGTTACCGGCCGTGGCGGCTGCTCACTTAAAGATCAGAGGCGTAATTTAAGTACTTATGTTAAGTATCAAACCTAAAAATGATAATTAAAATGTAAATAACTCTGTGGCACCTTATCAAGATGGCGTTAAAAAGGCAGTACAAATATACCTATAAAAAATATTAAAAAAAAATAGGAAACTTTGAATGGCGCTTCCATATTTAAACATGTTTATAAAAATAACGATACTATTTGCATAACACTTTGTTAATAATATTATAATAATAGCATGTTCAACTTTAATTGATAACATAACAAGTACGCGAACCTTGTGTATTAAATTTCAAAATACACTAAGTTCCTGAGCGACGACCTCAATGTCATTAAAACAAAATATTATATTTCATTGTTGCCAAATAAATTTAAGAATTTCCTTTTTAATCTCAGGGCCCTTAATTGTTGCTCGTTTGGAATAAAAAATTTTACCGTCAGTGTGTTTGGTAAACCCAACGAATTTTGCGTTTTTACATTTATGCCGTTATTGACAAGCCCCAGCTTCTGTTGCCTTTTTCGTTCTCTTTGAATCTTGTTAAGCTTCCTACGGGCCATAAAAATTAAATAAAAGGGATAACAGGAATAAAAGGGTTGAGGGCAGTTTAGTGATTAACCCCAATATATAATAATTCTAGCCTCGCCAGCGTTAACGGGCACGAGGTGGAACTACTTCTATATTTAGCAGTCCATGTAATCTAGTCTCGCCAGCGTTAACGGGCACAAGACAGGAAAACAGTAGACGCTTTGAGGTGGGATTTATAGTAAACCTAGCCTCGCCAGCGTTAACGGGCACGAGGTGGGTTTTCCTATAGGTTCTGTTTGGATAATTTTAATCTCGCCAGCGTTAACGCGCACAAGACAAAATTATGTCAAACGTTTTTTGGGATGAGAATGGGGTAGGAAAATTATATAGACGTAAAAAGCACTGTAACAATTCCCCTTAAAACCACTGTAAAATAAATACCCTTTAAAAACCAATGTAAAAAAATACCCTGAAAGAAAACACCGTAAAAACGCCCTAAAAAAATCACTGTAAAAAATAATTTTGACAAAAAAATGCACTATAACGCCCTGAAAAAAAACACTTTAAAAATGCACTGAAAAACACTAAAATGACCTGAAAGAGATAGTAAAAAATTATAAAACACAAAAGGCCCTTGGCAAGTTAGGAAGAACTTACCAACGAGAACGAACCAGGCGCCTCCACCAAATGTCACGCTGTGCCCGGCGCCTCCACCAAATGTCACGCTAGGGGTCGTCAGGGTTGATAAAATAGGCTGCGGTTTACCAAAACACTTATATTGATACCAGGTACAAGCACAATAATACACTTACGTCGCGCTGTATAAGGCGCCTCCACCAAATGTCGCGCTAGGGGTCGTCGGGGTTGATAAATTAGGCTGCGGTTTACCAAAACACTTGTATGATTTATTCAGGTACACAATTCACTTACGTTGCTAGGTTGGGTAGCGTAGGGGGCAGCTTCTATCGGAGTACTCAGTCAGCCTAAAGGGCTGGCGCTAATTGTACTGTTCGTGCGGCACCACAGTGACGCCTCCCCCGTCGGGACACGACGCCCTCCTTTTCATCCGCTATTCGGACTATATGTCAGTTTCAACTCCTCTCACAAGCCCCGCCCATCGAGTGGGCGGGTCTTGTTAAGGGAGTCGGCGGAATATTCTTTGAAATTTCAGGTCACCTAATAAAAGAACTTTATTGGAAAGATCAATCAATTCATTGAAGTCGTTATTCGTGAATCTAAGCATTGGGCGTGCATACGCGCCAACTATTACTATTCCATTTTGTAGTTTTATGGATACATGTTCAATTGTACTGTTTGTCTGTGGAATTGAGATGTGCGTGAGAGATTGTTTGACTAGTAAAGCCACACCTCCTCCACGCACATTTCTGTCTTGTCTGTAAGTGTTGTAGTTACGTATTTTAAGTTTGTCGTTGTTTGTCAGTTTTGTTTCAGTGATTATTATTATGTCTATTTTATGTTTTTGAAGGAAATGAATTAATTCTCCTATTTTATTTATAAGCTTGTTAGCATCCCACATCGCTATTCTAATGGTTTTTATATTACGTATTTGTTTTGGTAATTTTGAATGAATTGAACTACCGCTATTGCTTTAGCCATTTGATCTTTGTGTTTTTCCATTTCGTCTGAGAAGTCATTGAGGAATCTAACAAGCTCTCCTAAATTTACTGCCCTATTAAATTTATTCATAGCGCCCAAGAGATCACTCACCTGGACGTTTTCTGTGCTGTTTTGGTTTTGTGCGTGCTCATTGGCCGGCCTGCGCGATCCTGAAAGTGGCGGGAAGTCTCTTTCTTGCTGGTCTTCTTGCTGCCTTGGATTTGGGCCTCTTCCAACGGCCACCGTTGGGCCACTTGCCCTGGCCTTCCAGGCGTTGATTCTTGGCTGGGGGTGCTGGGATATAACTTGTAGTTGTCTGGAATTTGTTTTTGTTTAGCTGTTCTACTCTATACTTGTAGACATCGCATGACGTATTATTAGCCTTGTGTTCTTTCCCACAATCACAGCATTTAATTGGAACATTTCCTGGGCATGATGTTGTCAGGTGACAGTCCCCACAATTTACGCATTTTGGGGACCTATGGCAGTTCGTTGTTGCATTTCCCCACTGGCAACATCTCTTGCATTGTATGACGTTTGTTGACGCCTTCTTTCCATTTTACTCTTGCTCTGTTTAGGAAGCGTATTTTTTCTAGTTGTGTTAATTTGTAGTGAGCCGACGTAATTACTAGATATAGAGGGCGGAATTGCGTCTGCATTATGTGCACACTTTTAACGGGTATTTTATGCGTTGTTTCAATTTCATCTTTTAGGTCATCAGTGTCTGGCATATGGTCAAGACCCCGGACTACAAATGCGTGTGTTTTTTCGCTTTGCATAGAATAAGTGTGCCATTCTAGGCTTTCGATTTTTGTGATGTGGTTTCTGTATAGCTTATATTCTTCTATATCGTCTATTTGGATGATCGTGTTTCTTTTTGTTGATTTTATGTGACAACCTTTGTGAACGTATTTGTCTAGTTCCTTGAAGAGTTCTCCATATCTTACTTTATTAAGGACTACTCCTTTCATTATAATCGGAGGCGGTTTTGTTGTGTTTGTTTCTGTGGTTGTTGCTGCTGTGATTGTTGCTGTAAACTGTAAACTCGCTGAGATTATACCACTGGACTACGCTGGTTATGTAAGAAAATCGGTCCGATACCATTAAATTTGATGCCTAGCGCTGCTGGCCTGACAGAAATCGTATTTATAATTTTTTTATGTTTAACCACTAATTAATATTATTAATACGATGCAAATACAATGCGCATATTAGGTACCTAATTAGTTTTTCTTTTTCCGAGCCAAATGTTTTGAAATAGTTTTAGGGGGCGGTTTGAGGGTATTTCCATAGTGGGAGTGGCCAGATATTAGCGCCAGCGCTGCTGGCCTGACAGAAATCGTATTTATAATTTTTTTATGTTTAACCACTAATTAATATTATTAATACGATGCAAATACAATTTTTTTTATCTAAGACATCCCACGTAGACATAAACTTTTGTTTACATTTCATTACGTCGCGCCGACACTTATTTATTATGGGTTTTCTAATTTTGTTGTGTAATATATCTTTGGACATTATTTGATATTTGTGTTGTGTCCTTTGTGTAGTAGTGTAGTACTATACTAGTACTTTAGTACTTGTGTTAACAATGGCTTTAACAGTGCAAAGTGAAAGAAAAGGAACTGTTTGCATGTAATTTAAAAATAGTCACAGCAAATATGAAATTATAATATTTTATGTTTCTTGCAGTGTTTATTTGTAGGTAAACAATTTCTTGGCGGAACTAGGCACATAATTAAAAAACGTTCCTTAATTAAAAAAGTATATTTTGTTTGTTATGTTAATATATCTAGGTGCCCACAAAATTTGCCCCACCTGTAAAAAAATTCACTGGCCGCGCCTGATTATTATAGCAGATTTTTAAATGGATTTAGTTTCCTATTTTTGATAAGAAATAACAAGCAGCTTGCAAGCTCTTTTTATTTTATGAATGTTTTGTATCCAAATGCTTTCTCGTTGTAACCTAATGCGTCACCCTATTCCCATTAAAAAAAAATTAAACCAAAAAACACAAATTTAAAACATTAAATGCACGTAAAAAATATCGTGTACAACAAGTGAGGAAAGTTGTATTTTTCTCAAACTTCTGAGTCAAAAGTGACAAGTGAGGTATGGCTATACTCAGAATATCACCTCGAATCCAAATATTAAAAAATATATGGGGAGTCCCAATTAAAAGTTAAATGTTGGGGCCACTTCCGGCCAAACCGGAAGTAACTAAAGTTATTCTTTATCTCAAACAATGCCGATTTATGTTTTATATTCTATAATCAAATTTCATTTATTTATCACCAAAACTAGAAAAGTTATAAGGGCCTTTGAGAATTACCCGATATATCATCCGAATAATTACAATTCCTAAGATAATATGTAAAAATAAAGTATAGATATTTTATTAATAAATTTCATTCCAAATTTTAGTGTTTTTGGTACTCAGCGTAAAAAAAGGATTCAGTGAAATTTATGTATTTATATTTTATTTTATGGTATTGCTAAGGTTTTTAAAAAGATGTCTGGTATGAAAAGAGATAAAATAATGTCATTACCTACTTAAACCGGTATTTGCCTTATATTGGAGGATATGTGGTCATAGTAGGCAGCGAATCTCCGGTGGGCGCGAAGGCGCCGTTACGACGAAAGCGGGGGGCGTCATGCGCCCCATTAGCCCCCAACGGCACGCCACACAGAGGTCATTTTATCTATTCTAGCAATGAATAAATCCAAAAAATAAGTTTTTGAAAAATCCGAAATAAACTAGATTATTGTTGCAAAAACAGACTATGTAAAATTGAGAATCAGTTCTCTAAACCACCTGAAGATGCCTTATACAGTAAGGATTTGAACAAATAATGTTAAAACAGCAATTCTCCGGGCTCTACCGGGCTTCTACTAACACTGTTAGACAACAAGTAGTAGAAAATACGGCAAATTTTGGTATGCAATCCAGCGCTCGGAGGGGCATATAGTTCGGAGAATAGCTGTTTTAGCATTATTTGTTCAAATCCTTATTGTATAAGGCAATTTCAGGTGGTTTAGAGCACTGATCCACAATTTTACATATTTACATGTACCCCTGACAAGTATAGACTTCATTCATTGTTGAAGAACAGTCTAGTTTACAATATTCGAAAATATTTTTCTGCGTATTGCTAGCATTAAGTTGTAGTTGTACCACAAATATTCTGCATTTACTCCAGTCAAGTCACTTTCGCTTCTTATGTTTGACGTGCATCGTGCATTGGCATTATATTTTCGTGTGTTGCGCTCGCTACGTTTTGTGTGAAATATTTTAGTTTGAAGTAAGTAGGTACTATAATTTTTATTACCTTTATTAGTTTTGCGCATTAAATTAACTTGGAGGTAGTGATTTTGAAAATTTGCTGAGCTTTTGCAGATTTTAAATATCTTAACTCTGTCTTCTTAACTATATAATAAATACGTGCAGAACATTGCAGATGACTGAAAAACAATGTATTTTTAGTTACCATGCTTTTTTTTTATCTAAGACATCCCACGTAGACTTCAAGCCTAAGTACTAACGTACCGTGGGTGTCTGAAGAGAAGGGAAATGTAGTTTATTGACACGGGATTTGAAGGATTGGAGGTTGGGACGGGAAGGGAAAATATCTGCAGGCAATTTGTTCCATAATTTGGAGACCCTAGGTATGAATGAGCGAGAGAAGTGGTCTGTTCTAGGCTTTTGTAGCTGGACAGTAAAGGGATGCATACGCAACGCGCCTCTGGTTGTTCTGTTAGGGACATTCAGAGGGGGAATAATACCGGCCAGTTCTTCAGAGCAAAATCCGTGGAAGTAGCGGTAGAAAAGGGATAAATCCCCAACAGCGCGGCGATGAGCGAGAGAAGGGAGTTTTCTCGTGAGGGATGGGTCATTGATAAGTCGAATGGCTCTCTTTTGGATAGAATCAAGCGAGGGGCGGCTCACTCCCTTAAATCTGTGTACATAATATTGTTAAATCACATTAAATCATTTTAAATCTTTCTTAAATCATTAGATTTTTTGATTTTCTTAAATCACTTACATCAATTTAAATGGCTTTAAATCATTTGAAATCAAGGTAAATCACTTTAAATCATGTAAAATCACCATAAATCATCAATAAATCACAAAAATCACCTAACATTCGTTAAATCATCATCACAATTTGGCATCACCTACAGTGCTGGGCAGCGCGTTACAGCAATTAAATCGTGTTAAATCAGATTAAATCAATACTGATTTAAAATCTGTGTACACCTCTTTTGGAAGTTAGCCGCCCCTCGGAATCAAGGATCTTAAGTGTCGAAGGTGATGCCGCTCCCCAGATGTGGGAGCAGTATTCTAGGTTAGGTCTTATTTGGGAAACATAGAGAGTGTATAAGTTGGAAGAGGAGAAGTATTTTCTGGCTCGAAAGAGGAAACCAAGCTTTTTAGCTGCCGATGTGGCTACTGAAGTAATGTGTTTGTGCCAGCTGAGATCATGTTCGAAAGCGATGCCAACGAGATCGAATGTTTCATTGTTTTGTAGGGCTTGGCCATTCATGTGGTTGGGTTGGGTTGGGTGCAGAACATTGCAGATGACTGAAAAACAATGTATTTTTAGTTACCATGCTTTTTTTTTATCTAAGACATCCCACGTAGACTTCAAGCCTAAGTACTAACGTACCGTGGGTGTCTGAAGAGAAGGGAAATGTAGTTTATTGGATGGGGTAAGCGTTACCAGATTTTTTGCGTGAGAGGGAGCATGACTGGGTTTTGGAGGCGTTGAACTGAACAAGGTTCTTGGCACCCCAGTCTAAGATTAATTGAAGATCTTGGGAAAAGGATAGGTACATAGATCTGCGTCCATTATCCAACTCCTGATTCGAAACTTGTCTGGAAAAATGAATATTGGAGTGAAGAGTACTATCGTCAGCATAACTGTGGATGGGATTAGTAGTTGAAGAGAGTAGGTCATTAATGTGAAGAAGAAATAGGGTTGGTGCCAGGACTGAACCTTGGGGGACACCAGCATTGATAGGATGGAAGTTAGATGAGTGACCGTCAACCACAACAGATATGCGCCGATTAGAGAGGAAGCTGCCGATCCAGGTACATAGTTTGGTAGGAAGACCGTAAGAAGGTAGTTTGTTGAGGAGTGCGGCATGCCATACTTGGTCAAAAGCCTTGGAAATATCGAGAGCAACAATCTGAGATTCGCCATGAAATTCAAGAGACTTGTTCCAGTTATGTGTGACAAAGCTAAGAAGATCAGCTGTGGATCTTTGATGACGAAATCCGTTCTGTCTATCATGGATGAGTTTGTGTTTTTCTAGATATTTTAGAAGTTGCAAGTTGATTACTTTCTCCATAACTTTGCTGACAACGGAGAGAAGAGAGATAGGTCTATAATTGGATGGAAGGGACTTGGAACCTTTCTTCGGGACAAGCTGCACACGAGCAGTCTTCCAGCCATCTGGGAAGACACCCCTGTCATAAGAGATCTGGAAAAGACGAGTTAAGATGGGTGCAAGTTCTGGAGCGCATTTTTTTAGAACAATTGCAGTTATGCCATCCAGACCAGAGGACATTTTGGTGTCAAGGGATAGAAGAATTTTTTGAACTTGTTTGACCTTAAGTATTATATCGGGCATTTTGTGGGGTACAGACTTTGCGGTTGGAAGAGCGAAATTGGGGGAGGGATCAGGGTGGAATTGGCAGCGAATTGTTTGGCGAATAGTTCTGCTTTCCCTTTAGAGGTGGAGATAACTTCGTTGTCAGACGTCAGGGGAGGAAAAGTGCTTCTACAGAAGTTCTGACTAATGTTTTTGGCAAGTGACCAGAAAGATTTGCCGCCGTTGGAACAGGAAAGCACTTTATCTTTTATTCGGTTGTTAAAAGCATTTTTGGACTCTAAGATAGTTTGGTTGTATTGATTTCTGGCCTCGGTGAAAATTTGACGATTTTCAGGTGTATGATTTTGAAGAAACCTTTTGTGAGCTTGGGATTTTTTGAGCCTGGCTTTGTCACGGCCCTTGGAGAACCATGGCTTTTGATGGTGGAGTTTAGGTTTCTTGCGGGTATGTGGAATGAAACCTTCGATACCTGCTTGAATAATGTCTGTGATATGAGAGCAAATTTCGGAGGGATCGGGAGTGGAAAAACAAACAGGGTTCCAAGGGAAAGCAGAGAAGAAGTTTCGAAGACCATCCCAGTCGGCAGAATTGTAGTGCCAGATCGTGCGTTCTGGCATGATTTCAGCAAACTCGGGATGTATGGGACAAGAGACGGTAATGAGGCCATGATCTGAACGACCAAGGGGAGCGCATACAGATGTTGAGTAAGGCTCAGGATGGGTGGTAAGAAAAAGATCTATGCGCATATTAGGTACCTAATTAGTTTTTCTTTTTCCGAGCCAAATGTTTTGAAATAGTTTTAGGGGGCGGTTTGAGGGTATTTCCATAGTGGGAGTGGCCAGATATTATAGGTGGGCCGTCGACCAATTGTGTCTCTTTTTAACTTCCTAAAGCGCGTATGTCTGTTTCTCTCATACTTTTAATGAATTTATATCGTCCATATAAACCTATAAGATCAATTTAAAACATGACCCAGCCCGGAGCAAGCTTGGATATCCTTTGACGATGGCTTGGCTTGATTCTTTCTTGGGGAGTTTTCGCATGGAACTTTGAAACAAGATTCTTTTTTGGTTTTAAAAAATAAATTATTAGGTATATCACTGAAAATTTTAGGTGGGTCATTGACCAAATGACCTTATGGACGGGCAGCGCCTGATCAGTTTTTACCTTTTTGTCCACGGGTCGACGCACTGTTCGGCGGTGTCACCAGTCGGTAGTGGAGATATTTCAGGTTATCAAGTAAGTATAAAAAATAAAGTTTGCAGAGTTTCAAGGAAAGCTGGACCTTTTGAGGCTTCAGAGGCTGATTAACGAGGTTAACAGCGGTGTTAGTCTAGTTTACTACATTCTTTACAATTAAAATTTTAAAATAATCGTTGCTAAATAAACTTGGACATTTACAGATGTATTCTTAAAAACAATCAGCCAGATGCTCCAAAGCTAGTCCGGTCTAATTTGACAACCAAAAGTTTTAAACTGACAAGTGTAAGAATAAGACAACTAAGTTTTATATTATGAATTTATTTCTGAGCTTTTTCGCAAATTTATGAAGAAGAAGCAGTTTTAGTGCGTACTTTCGACAATAATAGAACTAAATTCATTACAGCAACTTGTTCCAAGATGAAAATCATTTGGAGACCAAAATCGCCGAAATATCAGAATAATTCATAAGTTTTTAATGACGACTTATTAATAATGGCAGGGCAAAAACCTGTCAAAACATAACTGATTAACTATAAGATCTTAATTTAAACCAGTACTAAATCTTAAACCTTCTTAGTGAATCTGAACGAATATGTTTATAGCAATAATTAAAAAATAGTTTGTTTCAACAACCTACCCGACTAGAAGATTCCCCATACTGTATCTTCAGTAAATCCATGGCCTTAATCATACTCTGCATAGCCATGAAAATGTTTTGGTATACCAGCTTAATGAAGCCTCTCTTGTCTTCATCTGAGTAACCAGCTCCGTGGATAATTCGCATCTGCTTAATGAATGTTGATTTTCCTGATTCGCCAGTACCTAAAAATAGATTTCAAAATATATAATTACATCTATGAATTCTAGAACCATAGACGTAACGACTCTATTGACGCAGTTTTTTACCACACACCAAAAGCATTAAGTGCAACTTGTGTTACGAGCTACAAAGAGTAGGCAAACCTAAAGATTTTAAACGGTAACTTTAGTTAGAAAAATCTATTATGGGCTGTTACCCAGCGGACGCAGGTCCTCTTGTTGATTTTTTTTCGTTTATTATTTATCTTAAAGGCAGGGCGGCCGAGAGAGGGGGGGCAACGGGGCTGACTGCCCCAGGCCCCGTCTTTCTTTGGGACCCCCAAAGGAATTTACGACGGCTTTACTTATAAGCCAGTTTTAAAAAATCGGTCAAGTGCAAGCTATACTTGCACAATTAGTGTTCCGTGCCATCAGCCCCCCCCCCCCCCCCAATTAACTAGAGCACACCTCGGACCGACCGATCTCCCCGCCGCCGACGCATCGCGTATGCACGGAGCTGAGCGGGCCAAATTAAGAATTGAGAAAAATATGTAACAACCGAAGTTGTCCCTTACATTGTAAGAAATATTTTTTGTCGAAAAACTTTTTCTCTAAAACCAATGGTTCAGCAGTTAAAGGAAATAAACAATTAAATTGTTTATAACAATTGACTGCGCTAGAATTTTTCAATCCTGATAATTTTCGTTCAATCTACACCTAATTGTCAATGCTCATGATTTTTTTTTCAGATTTTTATGAGCAATCCTTCTGGTGGTAAGGGTGGGCGGGTGGGGGATAACAATCTTTAAGCGTCTTTCCCAAAAAATGTCAAAAAAATGAATTAAAAAAATTCATCATATATGAGCCTATGAAACCCAGAGTGGTATAAGTCAAAAAAGGTAGTTTTGAGATATTGTCACGGGATCTTAACTAAAATACTAAAACCCTGGCTTCATTACTAATTCTGCAGCTATATTTATTAATTTAAAAAGAAATAATTTATATTTTACACATTTTTAAAATAACCCAAAATGAGTCCTACCTGTATACTGTCTAAAAGCGCGTGGCCGGAGGAAAATGGCTCGGGACGTCGTAGACTCGCTTGCGTCGAGGTATTGACTGACGTCTCGCCTCTCATCCCACCTAACAGGTAGACCCCCTCTGCCCCGCTCCAGGCCGATAGGCCGACGCGAGTCGAAATGACCTGCGTCGTCGCTACCGGACTTCGACACTAAGCCGCAAGGGTGATCAGCCAGGGTGGACGAAAAAAACGATTGGTGACACTTTCCCCCTCCACGGAAAACAAAAATCTGAAGGATTTTTGTGTCTCAATTCCCTAATTCTATTCTCTATTATAATAAAAAAACAATCTCCTTTGGGTTTAATAAAAAATAAGAATATACAATTTAAAAAGCTGCATTTATTGCGTTTGTCTTTTATTCTTTCTCTTCTTCCTCCCGGCAGGTCTTCCTCCCTCTTGTTTGGTTTGTCCCTAGTGTGGTCCGCATGTGTTGTGGTCCCAGGGTGGTCTTGTTCCCCGCTGGCACCGTCAGTGGTCCGCTGGCCTGGAAGGTCGTCCCCGTTCCCCAGGTTGCGGTCCCAAGGCGTTGTGGTCCCATGGTGTTGTGGTCCCAAGGTGTTGTGGTCCCAAGGTGGGCTTGTCACCCTCTAGCACCGTCAGGGGTCCGCTGGCCTGGCATGTCGTCGCCGCCCCCTGGTTGGCTCGCTTCTTAGGACCTCAGTGGTTTGTGTACATGAAAAATAAAACAGGGAGTTAGACGCTACAAAAACTATTTACACAATTTATGTACAATTTTATATTTTACAGTGAAGCAGTAATTTTTTCCCGTCCATCTTTTGTGTTTGGCCCCCGTGGCCACCCAGCACGACCGCGCTCGGAACAATTATCTTGGTACTCCATGTATGCTTATTACTTGGTCCACCAGAAACGCTGCTATTTCTTCTGCTTTTGCACTTGGTATTGCTTTGGTTATTTCATAACGGGTCACATAATCTGTACAAACAACTATATTATTATTTTGACTTTTTGTTTTTGTTAGGGGTCCTAAAATATCTATACCTATCATTTCGAAAGGCTGCAAATCACCAATTTTTATTGGTTGCAGATCACCTGCTGGTTTTTCATTGTTTGGCCCTTTTCTCGTCTGACAATCAGGACATCACCTAATAAATTTCTTAACGTCAAGATGCATTTTATCCCAATAATAGCGTGTGTTTATTCTGTCGTAAGTTCTTGCATATCCTAGGTGTCCTGACAATGGCTCACAATGCAGCTGTTGCATCAGTTGTGCTTTCAGTCCTTGAGGGATTACTAACTTGTCCTCCTGGTTTGGGACAGCCGACTTTTTATATAGCACACCATCTTTCACTGTAAAATTTTTTGCACGACGTTGCAAATGTGAATTGCCATAATTCGGATCCTGGACTGCCTGTAGTAAGTCTGACACGACTGTATCTTCTTCTTGGAACTCCGTGATGTCCACTAAGGGTAGCAAAAATGTGGGAATTTCATTGGCATCAATCTCGTCCTTTAGTGTTGCCTGGACACAGGGTTGTCTGGAAAGACAGTCTGCGTCTTGATTGCATTTCCCTGATTTGTGGATTATTTCGTAATCAAATTCTTGTAGTTTGCAGCTCCATCTAGCTAATCTCCCTGTAACATTTTTGAGACTTTTTAGGTAACACAGTGGCTGGTGATCCGAAAATTTTTTTATATGTTCTCCCCAAATATAGCTTCTCAGATACGTTAGACTCCACACTATGGCTAGACCTTCTTTTTCTCCAACTCCATAATTTTTTTTCGGCTTTGGTGAGCGTTCTGGACACATAGCAAATGGGATGCATTTCCTCGTTCATTTTCTGTAAGAGTACTGCTGCTATCCCTTGGTCCGATGCGTCTACATGGAGCTCTTTTTCTGCGTTGGGAAGGTAGTGAGTTAACACTGGAGGTGATTCTAATTTTCTTTTTAATATCTGGAAAGCTTCTTCTTGAGCTGATGTCCACCAAAATGGTGTATCTTTCTTCAGCAAATCGTATAACGGTCTGGCAAGGACACTAAATTTTTCAATAAATTTTCTATAGTAGTTGGCGAGTCCTAGAAAACTTTGAAGTGATTTTTTATTTCGGGCAGTTGCAAAATGGTGTACTGCTTCAAGTTTTGAAGAATCTGGAAGAATACCTCGCTCACTAATGGTGTGGCCTAGGACTGTTAGTTCTTTATACGCAAACTGGCACTTAGATGGTTTTAGCTTTAGACCAGTTGCTCTTAGCTTTGACAGTACTTTTCTTAGGTTCTCGTTATGTTCTTCCAATTTTTTTCCATAGACTAAGATGTCATCTAAGTACGTCATTGCTCCATTCCACTTCATGTCTCCCAAAATTGCGTCTGCCAACTGCTGAAAAGTGCTTGGTGCTGTTGTAAGACCAAAACTTAGGCGGTTAAATTCGAACAAGCCATCACTAGTGACGAATGCCGTTTTATGCCTGTCTTTCTCATCAATTTCTACTTGCCAGTGCCCAGAAAACATGTCCAACGTAGTAAAATATCTAGCTTCTCCCAGGTAGGTCAAAATGTCGTCTATAACTGGCAGAGGATACACTTTCTTTATTGTTTTTGCGTTTAATTTTTTATAGTTTACGCAGAACCTCATATCTCCATCTTTTTTGGGAACTAGGACCACTGGACTGGAATACGGACTTACAGATTTTCTTATTACCTCATTTTCCAACATTTCTTCTACTTGTTTATTAATAATTCTTCGCTCTGTGTGAGAAACTCTGTATGGTCTGGAAACCACTGGAACGTCATCGGTTGTCTCAATTCGGTGCTTCACCAAATCCGTTTTTCCTAGGTCGCTGATGCTCCAAGCAAAAGTATCTTCAAAATCTCGAACTAACTTATTTACACTTTGAAAGTCATTTTTACACAAGTCCCTATTTACATTATAACTTTTTAATAGATTATCGTTCGGTAAAGTCACTAAAGATTCGCTTATATTTTTTATAGAGTCACTATCTGCTTTAAACGCGATGCATGTGCCTGCAAAGTTTTTTTGTTTTTCTACCGTAGTTTTTTATTTCGGCGTACCACGTCAAATTATCACTAGAAATTTTATTAATTTGAAGTCCATTTTTTATTAAAAAATCATAGTTCGGCTTAAAGTTTATTTTATTTTCACCAGTTTTTTTAAAGTTCACTTCGCATTTAATAATGTCTTTGGCAATTACCGTATCACTACGCAACGAAATTTTCGCATTGTCTGTTCTGCAGTTTTCAATTTCTACAGGTAGCTCATCCCAAAAACAACTATTCACATTATTGATTTGACTATTTACAATTTCTTTATGACTACTACTATCTCCTAAATTCATTGCCAAGGTAACTATTTAATTTTCATCCGTTTTCAAACTAATCTCATTCGCTTTTAAATTTATCATAGCTTCGTGGGCCTTAAGAAATTCTAATCCTAATAAAACGGGTTGGGGTAGATTTTCTATAACTAATGCTTCCAAGGAAAAGGTACAACCAATAAAACAAACATTTATTGCTGCGTAACCAATAATTTTTACCAGCGAACTATTCGCTACTTTAATAAAAGTTATGCCTGTGCCGGGCTTTATTTCATTTTTATTTCCATATTTACTATCTACAATATTTTTAACTGACGCAGTGTCTATTAGCGATGGGTCGTTCGCGAACGAGTCGTTCAATTTAAACGACTCTTTTCAAAGAGTCGCGAATGAGCCGCTCCCATCAACTGAACGATACGTTCACCGCTCGTTAAAATATCTGGCTCGCTCTCGTCCGTTCGTAGAAATTCCACTCCACGCTTTCGCGAGTTTCGGACAACTCGGAGAGCGCGCGCCGCGAGAGCGCGAGCCGGGAGCGGCTCAGTCGGAGTCGTATAATAGAACGAGAGTGGTGGAGCATCTAGCGGCCTATGATAATACATTACACAGTTTGTACGTCTTTCGTATTACTATTATTTTACGATTAACGATTAATTACTTTGCCGGAATACTGCAACAACGTTTTTTAACGGCGTATACTGCGGGTAGTTTATAACTTTGAAATCCATATTACATAATCATTATCTAATCGACAATAAAACCATTTTTGTTAATATGTATTTACTTTTATTTTGAACATTTAACAAATAAAAATTGTAATCATTCCAATATTTTAATTAATTTTATTTAATTTATTTATGTTATGTATATTATTTTTCTTTGAAGCCGTCACGCCACAATCAGGCAGCGGGCCGTCGGCAGTCGTAAATGTGTAATTCACATCCGCGTTCTATGCTCTCTTTTATACACATGAACAAGTGCAGGTGTCACGTTAAAGTAAAGAGCTCCGCGATTCTGTAATTCGCAACTCAGCAGCCCTCGTTCAATCGAACGACTCCTTGCGAACGACTCCTTGCGAACGACTCCTTGCGAACGACTCTTCCAAGTGAGCTGAACGAGTGAGCGGGCTCTCTTGAAAATGAACGAATGACCCATCGCTAGTGTCTATTATAACCTTAATATTTACATTATTTAAACTTCCTTTTACGGAGAGAACATCTGTTGCTGCTTCTTGCTGATTCTGATTTTCTTTTTGTTTCTGGACAGTGCTTATGTGTGTTAACACTGTCCGTTGGAGTTCTCCGACTGCTGTTGTTGTTGCCAATTTTGAGATCTACTAGTTTGCTGCTCTGGACGGCGGCCATTTTGTTCTCGACCATGTTGATTTGGCGTCCATCTTGGTCTTTGGTTTTCTAAATTTCGTTGACCCCTGTAGTTTTGGTTATTTCTGTTCTGCGGGTTGCTGAAACAAACTCTTGCCTTGTGACCTGGTTTTCCACACTAAAAACATACTGGCCGACTGTCGGTAGTACGTGGTTGCCAGTTTTTAAAATTTCGGTTTTCTCTTCTGTCTTGATTTTTATTTAGCATCGCTTTTCCAATTTCTTCTCTCACAACTTGTGTAATTCCATCTATTAAATTGTTTAAACTGTTTTTTCTGGCTGAACCTGCTGACTCGTCCCTGTTACTTTTTCTGACATTGACAGTTGTGCGAAACTTTCCGAAGCATGGCTAATTTCTTTTTCAGCGTCGTTTGTGGTTTTAACGAGCTCTTGTACTTCTGCAAAATTTTTTGGCTGCCTAAGCTTGATTTGGTAGGCGTATGTGGGTAGTAGACCTTGTTTAAAATGTTCCCTTCTAATTTCGTCCTTCATTTTTGGATCTACTTTGTCGCATAAGTACACCATTTCCCGTAGATAATTCATTACGTTTTCACCTGGCTGCTGTCTTCTATAACGTAATTTTAGTTTTGTTTCGTTTACATACGTGCTAAACGAAAATTCTTTTTTCAGGTCTTGTACTGTTGCTTTCCAATCGGAACCTGGGTTTCGTATTGCATAAATTTGCAACCAAGTTTGTGCTTGACCCAATAAATATGACGAAAAATAACACAGCTTAAGGTTGTCATCCCAGTTATTAATCAAAGCTGTTTTTTCATAATCTTCCAATAATACACTTAAATTATCGCAATCCGGATTATACGAACGCGGCGCTACAAATTGTGGAACAGCGGGCGTTCGGGCTGGGTTTATTAGATTTCCTAACGTGCAATTCAAGGTGTTTGGCATTTTTGAAAAAATATTTTTATCAGATTTTGGGGTTACCTGGTCGTTACTTGGCAATAAAGTTAGTGACTCGTTTAAAAAATTTTGAGAACTGGAGCTATTGCTACTGCTATTTTCCGCTGAAATTGACGACTGTATGCTTTCCGGCGAGTTATTAAATACTAATGACCTTCTAACACCATCTTTACTTTTAGGGGTTGAAGACGTCTCAACAACTTTGTCGTTTTCTTTAGTACCGCTTATTCCCTTGTTTTCCGCCTTATTTTCACTTTTTGTTTCTTTATTTTTATTTCCTGCCTTCTTAGAATGACTTCTTAACACCATTAATTTTTCCATGTAGTAAGAAAAGTGCAAAGTTTAAAAAATAACGCATCCTTAAATATTAAAACCGCGATCAAAAATTTATTTTTAAGTCTTTTTCCAAACTAGTAAAAAATATACGTAGCAATTTTCATACTGTATAACTGGCATAATTTTAATTTTGCTTATTTTTAGCATTTAAACCCAAAAAGGCAGAAGATATTTGTTAAATAAAAACAACTCAATAAAGTTAAAAACAAATTTTAAACAAGTTTTCTACCGGCATTAGTTACTAAAAAAAACCCAATAATTAAAAAAATTCAATATGTATTTTACAGAAACCGAGAAATTAAAAATCATTTGAAAATAAACTAAGTTTTTCCAACGAAAACGTATCAAAATGTAACATAAGCCAATAAAATATTTGTTTAAAAACGCTCTAAATAAATTTCAAATATAAAATAATATCGTTAAAAGCATGAAAGATTGTTCACTTCACACCAGGAATGTACGTAAAAAAACATTTGGTCAATCCGCAAAAAGCAAATAAAAAACGACAACCTTGACATGACCTTTTTGGAATTTTAGCAGCAAATATTACCTTAATAATTTCATATCAATTTCAAAAATACATTTTTCCCTGTAAAACAAAATATAAAATCGATACCTATAAGTAGTTTGCGAATTTTGCAAAAATTAATAACGAAACCAAAAAGGCAATTATTCAGAAAACAGCCGTTCTGGCCGAAACACGGCGCCTCCACCAAAATTGTCACGGGATCTTAACTAAAATACTAAAACCCTGGCTTCATTACTAATTCTGCAGCTATATTTATTAATTTAAAAAGAAATAATTTATATTTTACACATTTTTAAAATAACCCAAAATGAGTCCTACCTGTATACTGTCTAAAAGCGCGTGGCCGGAGGAAAATGGCTCGGGACGTCGTAGACTCGCTTGCGTCGAGGTATTGACTGACGTCTCGCCGCTCATCCCACCTAGCAGGTCGACACCCCTTTGCCCCGCTCCAGGCCGATAGGCCGACGCGAGTCGAAATGACCTGCGTCGTCGCTACCGGACTTCGACACCAAGCCGCAAGGGTGACCAGCTAGGGTGGACGAAAAAAACGATTGGTGACAATATTAAAGCCCAAAGTTAAACAAGGATCCAAAAATGTCGAGAAACAAATATCGAATGGGTTTAGGAGATTTTTCTTGGGAAAAGCTAAACTTAGATTTTGTGATATTCGGTATTTAAAAAAAAAATTCTTGTCCATAAATCTGTGACTTAGACCACTATGGCTTTCACTGTTTGTGTGTTAATATATTTCGTAGGAAAAATCTACTCAACTTTAATTGTTTATTGTTTTATATTTAAATCATCAATCACTTAGATTATTATTCATTATTATTGGACAAATAGTCTTCAAGGGGACCAATATCTTCTGGTGCTGGATCACGATGCATAGAATTCTACGCGATTTTGACACTAATGACAGTGGCCATGTGATGAATCGTTTGTTTTGTTTGAGTAGTCATGTAGTAAAATAGAATTCTTTGTGGCGTGATCCGGGGCCTGGAGCACTGCTATTTTCTCCATCAACCTTCAAAAATCGAAAATAGTCTTGGTAGAGAGTTGGTATGAACTGAAACATTTCTTCCATGTTTTTTTTCTTGCTCGCACTCATTTTATTCTTTGGAGCCAAATCCATTTCTTTGAACGAAATATCTTCGTTCCCTTAGCATGGAATTAAAAGTAACTGAAAAAGTATTAATTTTTTGTTTATATCTCCTACAAATTTAAACAATTTTAAATCTAAAGCATGCATTTTAACTTTTAATTAATCCAAAATAAAAAATTAAGTTGTTATTTTAAAAAATTATTTTTTTCGTTTTATTTACCTGAACTTGTAAAATCAGATTTAGTAGGAGGAAACAAAGTAGCGTTTAACAGTCGATACTAAAGGTTTACAGACATAATGGTCTAAGTCAGATTTGGCCCACTATGGCTTTCATCGGTATATGTGGTTGCGTTTTACATCCATGTTAGTGGCGACTTCTGTTAGTGTTGTACTGAAGATAGAAATTTCATATTTTGTCCAGAGGTAAATTACTACGTAAATAATACGATAGTGTCCAGAAACGCAAAACCGAAAAAATTGACTTAGACCACTCTGGTTTTCATAGGCACATATATCGTTGAATTCGTGCCCATTAGGTTTCATTTGATACCCTCAAACACGATGTCCTGGAATTTTTTTTATTTCCAAATTTAACCCCCCCCCCCCCCCCCAATTAACCGCCAGAATCAAAATTTATCTTTTTATACTTCACGTCTATAATTGGGCCACCACACTCTATATCTGTTCCAAATTTCAAATTTTTACGACGTGTAGTTTCAGAGAAAATCGCCTGTGACAGACGGACGGACGGACACCGAAGTGATTCCATAAGTGTTCCGTTTCACGGGACACTAAAAATACGGAGAATACGGACATAACAATCTTAATTTATTAATTATGTTACTCTGTACAGGGTATCCCATTTTCGGCACTTTTGCGGGGTATCTCCCTTATTTTTAAAGATAAAGGGTTGGGGTTTTCGCGACAGTGTGCTACTTTTTTGTGAAATTAAAGATAGCGCCAGCAGAATTTTCATAGCCCTTTTGATTTTTGAGATACAGGGTAGAATCGAAAAGTGTAACGTTTGAGGCTCCCCCCGTATCTGAGTTACTTTTAAACTTATCGAAGAAGTTAAAACGTATTCTTATAGAATTTTTTCCGTATAATCCAGTGGCGTAGAGGGTTTTTTCTAACACTTTCCGTTTTTTAAGTATGAAGCAAATATATGTTATGTTAAATGGAACACCCTGTAAATTATTTTTCATATTTATTAGGCATAATGTGGGCTTTCCAAAAATATATAATTGTATACAGTTATTTTTAAAAACAAGCTCAGAATTTAAGATTTTCAAAAACTTTCTTTTGTGTCCAATCAGTAGGTAGTAGGTTATGGCTAAAATTTACTAAAAACAAAATCGATGTAAGTAATTATTATACTTTCAAACTTAATTCAAAATATCTCAAGACTTAATTATTTATTACAGCATTTTAACTTAATTATGATAAAATTATTGAATTTTACTCAAAACAAAACAATAATTACCTATCTTACTTAAAACTTAAGTTAGGAAAAACAAAAGAGAAACAGAATTTTGAAAAAGCAAAGAGTTTTTAAAAGAGGTTTTCAAAATGATGGCCATTTTCCCCTACGCAAAATTGGCACATTTTCGTTATTCTTCTAATAGCGTTCAAAAGAATCATAGGCTTTCTTTCCAAATTTCAGAAAGTTAAATAGATTGCCGCACGAAGATCTGCTACAGATTTTATTTTGCATGAAACCCCATAAGAAAAAATCCAAAACTGAAAGATCCGGAGATCGAGGGGACCATCTTACAGGTCCGTAGGTACCAATCCATCTTTGAGGAAAGTTATCGTCTAAAAATGCCCTTAAAAGCGCAGAGTTGTGGCTTGGGGCACCGTCTTGTTTAATATAAACGGCATTATAAAGGGCCAATGGAACATTTTCCATCAATTCTGGAATAACTTCCTCAAGGATTTCTCGGTACCGACGCGCTGTGAGACCTCCTTCAAAAATTCGTAGACTATGCGCCTTCCAAAAATGAAACACGAGACCCCAACCCCAAAGCGTCCTTGTCGTGCCCTCTCAAAAATCAAATGGTGATTTTCTATGGACCAATTCCTTGTATTATGGCGATTGAAAATTCCCGCACTTGAAAAATAAGATTCATGGGACCAGATAACGAGTCTGCCAAAAGATTCATCCGTATTGATTTGTTGTAAATACCATTGGCAAAACAACAAAGTTTTTGTCTTTTGTTCCAAACAAATTAGCCATAGCCTACTGCCTACTGATTGGACACAAAAGAAAATTTTAGAAAATCTTAAATTTTGAGCTTATTTTTTAAAAATAATTGTATACAATTATATATTTTTGGAAAGCCCACATTATGCCTAATAAAAATGAAAAGTAATATACAGGGTGTTCCATTTAAAAATATGTTTGCTTCATACCTAAAAAACGGAAAGTGTTAGAAAAAAACCGCCTACGCCACTGGATTCTACGGAAAAAATCTGTAAGAATACGTTTTAACTTCTTCGATAAGTTTAAAAGTAACTCAGATACGGGGGGGGGGGGGGTGCCTCCAACGTTACACTTTTCGATTCTACCCTGTATCTCAAAAATCAAAAGGGCTATGAAAATTCTGCTGGCGCTATCTTTAATTTCACAAAAAAGTAGCACACTGTCGCGAAAACCGCAACCTTCTATCTTTAAAAATAAGGGAGATACCCGCAAAAGTGCCGGAAATGAGATACCCTGTACATTCTAAATCCCTATAACAAATTATTATTTGTATCACCCTATGCGTGTTTTATTGTAAGTGTATATCAATTTATTAGTGTATGCTCTGATATGCAGTGTCCATGGTTGGAGTTGGAAAGAGGAAAAAAACTTTATTATCGATTTTACGAAAAAAGTCATTCTTTATAAAAAGTTCTGCTTGTCCAAAAAATGAGTTTACCATATAAAAATTTTAGATTAAATATACAGGGTGTTAATAAATTAGGAAAACATGAAAATGCTTCAAGAGAAGTGCCATTATTTATTATTTTAGACAATTTTTTTACAAAACAAAGTTGTTTATAACCTAAAACAAGGACTAAATACAAAATCTGAAAAAAAATTTAAGATTTAAATTTGGAATAATAGCGGTTTTATGTAATTATATTGCATTTGACAAAAAAATCAAGATGGTCAATTTAGTTAACGTCAATGTTACGTCAGCATCTTATTTAGTCTGTCAGTATTCTGATTTCGTGACGATATTTTCAAAAATGTTCACCAAAGAAGCTATGTAGAATAAATTTAAATCTTAGAATTTTTATTTCAAATTTTGTATTTAGTCTTTATTTTAGGTTATAAACAACTTTCTTTTATAAAAATGTGTACTAAAAAATAAATAATGGTACTTCTCTCTTGAAGCACTATCATGTTTTATTAATTTATTAACACCCTGTATATTTGATCTCAAATTTTTATATGGTAAACTAATTTTTTGGAAAAGCAGAACTTTTAGTAAAGAATGGCTTTTTTTTTGTAAAATTGATAATAGTTTTTTTCCTCTTTCCAACTCCATCCATGGATATACTGTATATGTTAGTTATAATATGCAAAACGGATGCAGCGGCCCATACCGACTTGAAATATATTATATGATTTTCGTAGTGCTGATCTCATGGCTATGAATGACTACTTTGCGTCTCTGGACTGGGACGCTATTAAAAACGATTCTGATGTGAATATGGCAAATGCTCAATTCTATGATCATGTATGTTATGCTCTAGACGTGTTTGTGCCCATTAAATCTTTAAAAGTGGTACTTTTCCGAGTTGGTTTTCTCCACAGCTTCGACAATTCAAAAGAAAATAGCGCACAAAGTTTATAAGCAGAATAATAGCCTCTAGCTAGTTTTTGTGACCTTCGCTCAAGATGCTCAGACCTTCATGAGGCATGTTATACGAATTATATTCAAAGACTGGAGGGTGAACTTTATGAGCGGCCGTGGGTGTTTTGGAAGCATATAAAGAATTTAAGACAGTCTAATGATTTTCCTGATGCTATGTGTTTAAATGGCAAAACAAGTTTGAATGGCCAAGATACAACTAACCTTTTTGCTTCCATTTTTGAGTCTGTTTACTTTAGAGGTGGCACGTTGGGTTGGGGCATTATATATATATATATATATATATATATATATATATATATATATATATATATATATATACATATATATATATATATATATATATATATATATATATATATATATATATATATATATATATATATATAACTTAAGTTTTATTTTCTGTAAAGTCCTTTTTTAAAAACAATTTTTATTACTGAAAAATTCGACTGTTACAATTCGATTCTAATTCAAGACTAAAATTATTAACAATTAGAATAAAGTTCATTCAACGTATATGCTATAATGCAATCTTGCTGATTCTGCTGAATCGATTGTTGTCGGGTGTGCTTGACCTGTGGAATGTGAAGGTGACTGACATATAACTCCTCCATCCTCAGAAAGAAGCATCCCCTGGAAGGTTGATTCTTGGGCATCGGGGTTGAAGAGGGATATCTACCCCTTGATTTTCTTCTGGTGTAGCTGTTGTCGGAGTCTTTTTCCATATTTTGGTTTTCTTAAGCCACAAATAGGCGACTGCAATAGTGACGGCAATATAAAGTGTAATGGTCCATAAGCTGGGCACATAGTAATTTTGGGTATATTTTTTTATAGGCACTACTGGGTTCATGGGCGGCACGTCAAAACGTAATTTTTCCAATTCGATATTGAATTTTGGTTGGTTTTCGGGTGAAAACTGGAATTGTGGTGTATTTATAACCATTGGCCTTCCATGACTAATTTCTTGAAAAACTAGTTCTTGTTTGCGGAATATTATCTTACAATAATTTTGTTTTATAAGATATATTCCTATTAGTTCTTTTATTTCCATTTGGTTTTTGCAGAAAATTTCAAGCTTTTCTTCTTTTGGGAAGACGGCCAAAAATTGATTAAGGTCCGGGATGATCTCCATATGATTTTCTGAAATCTGAAGTTTGCTGAAGCGGCATCTGCTGGTGCTTTGGTGAAGTAAGATGTCTTCTTCGCAGGACGTGTTAAAATTAGACTGTAGGATACTTGGGCACTGATAAGGTTTACCTTGGGTACATATGCCATTTAGAGGTTTAATTATGTCGTCATTTTTTGATTTTAAAAAATATTTACTATTAGGGATAATAGTGACAAATTCTGACTCATACTTAGAAGGGATCGATAAGAAATAGTAAAGATCAAAATTTGTTTCGTAGTCTATAGGCAAAGATAAAAAATAAGTAATTTTATTTAAATCGATTTTACAATTAATTTTTATAATATTTTCAAAATCTAATATATTTTCATATTTAAGTTCGAATGGAAATTGGTTTTTATAATGTGAGAATATTCTTTGTAATTCATAAAACAAATCTTTGGATTTAATTATACTGGGGTGCATGGTATTTAGTTTACAAAAAGTTACCGAATTTTCTATATCTTGCAACGTATTTAAAATTGAATTATATAAAATAATTAGTTGGTTAAATAAATCTTTTGCAAAAAGCATATCTTGATGTGTAGCGCCGTCTTTAACAATTTGACTTAGCTGCATTATTCTTGACCTTAGAATATACTCATTATGCATTACATATTTGATATTTTCTTTAAAATTTTGTACAATTTGGCTGCTTAAGGAATATTGCATTTTTAATTGATTTTCAATGCTTTTCTCATTGCTTTGTAGATGATTTAAAATCTTATAGATTTTTTCACCATCGCTAGCGTCTAAATTACCTGTTACACCTTTAATTACGTAACCTAAACCATTTATTAACCCTCTTTCTGTGCGATTATTTTTATGAAAGCGAATATTTTCTATTTTTTCTAAAATATTTTTTTCGGCTAAAACTTGTCATTTTATAATAATTTTCTAATTCTTTACTATAAACCGTATTATTTACAAGATAAGAATTAAGATTACTAAATTGCATATTTAAATTACTAAACTCGTTAAATAGAGGCTCTAAATTAAAATAATGAACAAAAGTGTGTTCCGTGCGTTGTAGTTTGGCAGGGCCCAAATTTATTGGCAGGACACCTAGATTTCTTGTAATGTTTCTTATTTCTATTCCTTGTCCGACCGTGAGGAACCTGAAATATTTTCAAAGTTATAAGTTTTCTTTTTTGGTCTTTTGACATTAGAAATGTGAATTTTTTCTGTAGTATTACCGTGTGTAGTTTTTATTTTCGCGGTTTTTAAATTTTTGTCGATAGATCTAATTTTTTCATTTTTGTATTTGTTAAGGGTTTTACTTTGCTTTTGTTTGTTTTTAACAAAAACAGTGTCGGGGATTTCCGGTAGTTTTTCCCTATTTTCGTTGACTTTATTTATGACGCATTCTTTTTTCTTTTGAATATCTTCGTTAAGTTTTTGGTAAAGAATTTTTACTTTGTCGCGATGATTTAAAACATAATTATTTACAAGTTGTTTATCAATATCTAAATTAAAGGGGGATTCGGTGCCAAAATGGCCTGTTACGATTTCGTAAGGTTTTAGATTTGTGACTGAATGAATAGTGTTATTATAAGCTAAAAGTGCGTAATTTACTTTTATTTCTATGGGTTCCTTTTTGTATTCATTTTGGTTGTTAAGCAACCTTATGTGTTCTACGAGGGTAGAGTGGAAACGTTCTATGAGCCCGTTTGACTCGGGATGTTGCGAGCTTATAAAATGAATTTTAATTTTATGCGTTGACAAGAGCTCACGCACAACAGAATTCTTTATCTCAAGGCCGTTATCTGAAATGATCTGTTCAGGAATGCAATGGTGGGTGAAATATTTAACAAGGCTGTTTGCTACGTCAATACCTTGGGAAGAGTTAAGTTTATATGCTTGTGCATACTTAGAGAAGGAATCAATTATTGTTAGAAATTTACAATTCTCTAAAGTGATGCTGTCTATGTGTAAAATTTGAAATGGCTTTACGGCCGTAGGGGTGACATTAAACTCTAACCTAAGAGGTCGTCTGTCATATTTTGTGGATTGACAAATTTCACATTCATTAATATACGTTTGTATTGATTTTTGTTGGTTTGGCCAATAATATGTAGTTTTTATGCGTTTTTCGGTCTCTTCGATTCCTCGATGGTTAGTTTTTCCTTCGTGGTGGTTTTGTATTGTTTGTTTAATTTCGTCCTCGGATGTCACGTCAATTAGTTTTTTAGTACATTTTATCATGTTGATTTGGGAATTTTTAAAATATTTTTGGAGGACAGAACTAAATTTTTCGTAAATTGGGTGTTCAAAATATAAGTAATATTTTATTTTTGGTACAATGACCTCTTTAATAAATTTAATTATTTCTTGTTCATAGTCGTTTTTTGAAAACTGAATAAATGTTCTTTGTTTGGTTTTATACAGGGTGACTCTACTTGGTTCTGCAGGAGCAAAATTTACTTCAGAAATTATAATTTGGTTTTTTCCAAAATTTACGGGGCAATCAATTATAGGAATGCCTATAATTGGATTTTGTAGGTTAGAATGTACAGTTTGGTCACTGTCCTCGATTGCGTTTTCTGCGTTATCGAGATCGCCTGTCTCAACTACAACTGATTGATTTTCGTTTTGATCTTGACCTAAGTTTTGATTTATTTTATCTACGTATTCGCTAAGTTTAAAAATGGAGTCCGGTCCTGTTGTCGTTTCCTTTGCGTTTAACTCTATACGCGAGAGTGCGTCGGCATTTTTGTTTAAAACGCCTTTTTTATTCACTATGTCGTAATCGTATTCCTCTAGCTTCAAACGTTCATGCCTAACTTTAGAAATATCAAACTTGTATTTTTCGAATTTTAAATGATTAAAATTTTTACAATTTTTTGGCTGCACCTCGTAATTATCAAAATCAATAACTTCTATAGGTTCTGAAAAATCAACAGTTTTTTCTAATTCCGATAAATTACGAACTGGGCAAAATGTCTGATAATTTTCGACCTTTGCAAGGCACTTCGGTATTTCAAGATCATCAAATTTTAAATAAGGAATAATAACATCGCCGTTTTGTTTATTTTTAACATTAATTCTTACAACTTGTTCGCATCTCGGTTGTAACACTATACAGTTTGTATTGTTATGCGATATGCTATGATAAAATAGTTCTACTTCTGCTTTTGTAGTACTTATAATATTTTTATGCAAGTTTACAATAGCGCCAAGTAATGTTAGGTTATCCATTCCTAGTAAACAATCGAAATAATCGTGGAAATTAAAAATATAAAATTTTAATGGTTTATTATTTACATTAAAAATGTTTGAACAAGGTATCATGGTACTAAATTTTTCTACCGTGGTACCGTGAGCTGTAGAAATTTGGAAAGGGTCATTTTTTATAGATTTTTTAAAATATTTTTCGGCAATTTTGGGTTTCACAAAAGATCTGGTACTTCCCGTATCAATTAAAATTTTTAAATTAAATTCGGGAAAAATAATGTAGGGAAGTTTACCTTCATTATTAGTGAGATTCATTAATTGGAAATTGGGTAATTCGAGGCTTCTGCCAGAAAAAACTCCTTATTGTCATAATCTACAGGATGTTCGATATATGGTTGGGATTCTGGGCTATCAATCTCATATTGATTTTGTTCTTCACATTCAGTGGAGTCGTCAATATGATTTTGATCGTCAATATTATATAATTCCTCTATTATATAATTTGGTCTATTGTTATTAAATTGCGAATTGGGGTGATTGTTAAAACTTTGATTTTGGCCATTACTAAATGGTGGTCTAAAAGTATTTCTTGTCGAGGTACTCATAGGTGTTGGATTTGAAAAGTTTTTATTTTGATTAGGCCTAAAAACATTTGGTCTAGGCCCAGGATTTCCACTAAATTGGGGTTGGTTTTGCCTTTGTAAAAATTGTGAATTATGCGGAAAATTTGTTAACTGTAAAGGCGGTGTAATTTTTAGATTATTTTGGAAGTTTGGAAAATTTGGTTTAGTCATAGATTTTTGTATATTTTTAAATTTTGTATGCTGCGCCGATTCAAGTTGAAAATCATTTGTTAACATACTAAGGGCGGTATTTAAATCCGGGGGATTTTTAGTACGCATTAGCGAACCTATTGGGTCTTTTAACCCTCTTAATAACACCCTTAAAGCTAAATTTCGACAGTACTGAGACAAGATTGAGCTTCATTTGCTCCACTGTGTGTAGCAATATATGAAATTTGTACATTTAGAATTTGTTGCAATCTATTGTAAAAATCAAATGGTGACTCATTTTCTTGTTTTATCTCTGTCATCTCGATATTCAAGGTGTAAATGTCACGTTTATCTGCGTAAGCATTGAGAAGTGCGGTTTTTAAATCGTGCCAATTATTAATTATACAAGAAGATATGTTCACAGCAGCTTCGCCTTTAATTTTTGCTAAAAGACTAGACATCAGATATTCATTCTGAAAGTCATTGAGATCTACTGTGTTGTAAAATTTATTCACCAATTTTTCTCCTACACTTAAGAATCTTGGGAGTAGTTCAGTTTCGCCATGAAATTCTGGAACCATGCCCAAATATTCTTGTTTTAATTGTGGTAAAGTCATTTTTATGTTATTAAAATTTGTATAACGATTACAATTAAAATTTAGGGGAGATCTTGTGCGATACAAGGTTGAAATATTAGTGATTGATGAGTCTGAATCAGAATTTGTCCCTGAGTCTGAACTTTCAGAATTATATATTTTTAAAGGACCTCTATATGACATAGATACTTACAGAAAAACCAGTACTTATCTTCTCCATGTAACGCCCTTCAATATTCACTTGAAGTTTCACGTCACTGCGATGAGTTGCCGTCGATATTCACTCGGGGCTTCTCGTTAAGCTACTCAATTCACTTAACTGGATTTGAAGATCTGGGGGTTGAAACTCGCGATTTTTGACTTTTTGTCACTCACGAAATTTTTTTAAAAAGTTGTTCTATAAATTGTTGAAACAAACCGGTATTATATGCGTTATTGCCGTTAGAACATCCTACCGACTGCGCCACTTAAGTTTTATTTTCTGTAAAGTCCTTTTTTAAAAACAATTTTTATTACTGAAAAATTCGACTGTTACAATTCGATTCTAATTCAAGACTAAAATTATTAACAATTAAAATAAAGTTCATTCAACGTATATGCTATAATGCAATCTTGCTGATTCTGCTGAATCGACTGTTGTCGGGTGTGCTTGACCTGTGGAATGTGAAGGTGACTGACATATAACTTATATAATATATATATATATATATATATATATATATATATATATATATATATATATATATATATATATATATATATATATATATATATATATATATATATATATATATATATATATATATATATATATATATATATATATATATATATATATATATATATATATATATATATATATACATGCATTTTGTCTTATACGCCTCCAAAATATATACGCTTTGGACGCATACGCCTCAAAAATCGGAGGCGAATGCGAAAAATCGGAGGCCAAAGCGTATCCCCGTGTATATTGGTCGCAAACGGTTCGTAGGATCATAAATATGCGTTGTACCAATTTTAGTCTGGAGACGTTTTGGTAGTGTACACACGCACAGTTACACAACGTAGTTCACCATAATTCCACCACGTGGCGCTACGATCTTAACCAGTAGAAATTATTGAAATGGTTTTTTGTAGTAACGAATTTTAAGGATTTATAGGTATCTTAGGAGGGTTTATTTGGTTTTATGGGTTATAGGTACTCATTTTGAACTTGTAAGCGGGATATCTTAAGTAATCCAAGCTATTTCTGGAATGATTTCTGTGTGATTTTAGGCAAAGAAAAGTTCACAACAATATTTCATGGAAAGTGCTTCATTTCCAGTACATAAAGCATAAAGCGTCAAATTAAAAACAAAACAGCTTATTTTTTTTATTTGGAAAACTGCAGAATCTGTTTATTTAATATTTGATATACCTAAATAAATAGTAGGTATTTTTGGAGACCACATTTTTCGTGTATTAAATAGGTTTTCTTTGATTAGAAAAAAATAATAATGTTTTTTGTCAGTTTAGTATCTTTTTTAAATAAATAAATAAAACTATTTAAACTAGAAAAACATACAGGGTGTTTCAAAAAAGATGTGCTACTGCTTTAATTGAGATTAAAAAAATAAGACGAAAAGTTAATATGAAGATGGATGCGCAAACGCTTGGTTTTCGAGATACAGGGTGTTAAAGTTTTACAATTTCTTTTCAGTTTTTTCAAATTATTTCGAAAATCACTTTAGTAATTTGGATGAAATCCGTATTTCACATTGAACCCCTGTAAAATCTAAACGGTTTGACTTAGAGCAAAATGGTGTACAAAGCTTTAATAATTTATCTAATGGCGTCAATAACCAGATTGATTAAAAGTATTACACTTTTTGGTTTACGTGTAGGTAGTTAACGTCCTTAAATAGAATATTAAGAATTAAGATGGGGATATGAAACCCGTTTTGCTCTAGTCAAGCCGTTTAGATTTTACAGGAGTTCAAAGTATCCAACAGTCAATATTTAAAAAAGTTCAAGATAGGATGGTACCTATATAAGATATTCATGGGCGCCCGCAGACTTTTTTCTCAGGGGGGCAAAATGAAAAAAATAATTTTAAAAATTTTATTTGTAGTGATTTGTACAAATACACTAATAATTAAAATCAGAAAAATTCGGTCAAGTGCAAGCTATACTTTCACAATTAGTGTTTCGTGCCATTAGCCCCCCCCACTTAACCTGAGCAAACCTTGGCCGCCAAATCTCCGCCCATCTCCCGCGATACCCGCCGCCGACAGCACCAACGCCGTATCACATCGCGTATGCGCGGAGCTGAGTGGGGGAGCGTTTCGACTGAGCCAAATTAAAAATTTTGAAACACGTGTAAAAACAAAAGTTGTTCCTTACATCATGAGAAACATTTTTTGGCGAAAAACTTTTTCTCTAAAACCAAAGGTTCAGCAGTTTCTTTTCTGACAACCCACGAAGACCGAAGTCTGAGTACCTACTATGTACCGTGGGTGTACTGGGGAATCGACTCACACATCCAGAGCTGGAAACACCCGTAGGGATTTTACCAGCCCTTTAAGAGGATGTGTACCACCTCGGTCGAGGAAGAATTCCTCTACCACCTTCCAACAACAATCATAAAATATCCATGGTCGAAGCGGGATTCGAACCCGCGCCTCTCGGCTGCAAAGGTGGCGCCGTACCAACTCGGCCACCGGAGACCCCCCCCCCCCCCGGAGTTATAAGGAAATAAACAATTAAATTGTTTATAACAATTGATTGCGCTACGATAATTTTGGCTCAATCTACACCTAATTCTCAATGTTCATGATTTTTTTCAGATTTTTCTGAGCGTTCCTTTTGGTGATGAGGGTGGGGGACAGCAATTTTTAGGCGTTTTTTCCTGAAAAATGTTTAAAAAATCGCATAAAAAATGCATAAAAATACATCGTATTGTTAAATTCGTCCTTCAATCAGCCTTCATTTTTTTTCCATTTCCCTATTTACCCCTTAAAATTAACCCCCAGAGTCAAAATTCAACGTTTTATATTTCACGTCTATAATTGGGCCACCACACTCTATTTCTGTGCTAAATTTCAAATTTTTACATCCAATAGTTTCAGAGAAAACCGCTTGTGACAGACCGATGGACGGACACCAAGGTGATTCCGTTTTGCTAATTTTAGCACGGAACACTAAAAAAAAACATGTTAAAAACTTCTTCACAAAGTAAACATGCAGGCTGTAGCAAAGTTATAGTAATTTGGTTGCCGTGCAGGTTGCATTGAGTTAGGACTGGGTTTAAATAATATTCCTAATCCTAATTGATGTTTTGGTGCGTGGCATTGTAAAGATGTTCAAACATCCCAAAAATATACAACATTTATCATAAAAAGAAATATTATTTATTACAAAAATAATAGATATTTGGCAATTCGTCCAACAAAAAGTACGAATTATGACAATCTCACAATCTCAGGGGGGCCACGGCCCCCACCCTGGCCCCTCCCTGCGGGCGCCCATAAAGATATTATTATACATGAAATGTGTTTTGAATATCACGTACGGGCGGTCCTATTTAAAATAAGCAAGTTGACATCTTTTTCCGGTATAATAGGAAGCACCAGATTCTCGAAAATAATTTAGCCGAAAGGCCCCCAGCGACTTTAATATACTACCTGCCAAATTTTTAATTTTATTTCATTTTAGTTTTTCCTATATAGGTTGATACAGTTCCCAAATAGACACCCTGTATATTTTTTTAGATAAGCCACCGTTTTAGAGAAAATATAATAATGGTCTTCAATTCACGTCCTTGATATTTAATTTTATTGGATCCCATAATTTATTTCTATAGGTATCCAATATTTTGGGCACCTTTATAATTTTATAAAAATCAAACAGGGACTTTAAAAGAAGATTTTAAAGTTTTTCCCAAAAATGGTTGTTCGTATTCAAAATAATCAAAATACATTTTTAAGCTTGTTTATAGCTTTAACTGAAAGAACTATTAAACTGACAAAAAATCATAATCGTACAATTTTTTTCTTAAAACTTTACGTGTACCTGGATCAACTGAAAAAAAACTCATAATAGAAATTGTTTAATTTTGTCTCCACAATTATTGTATTACTGACATTTTGCATAAATATGATCTTAGTGGCTTCTTTAGAGGGTTGTATGAAGAAGCCGGCAGTATGATTGATAAAACGTTACCAAAAATATTGAGCAATTTAAAGCAACTGAATTTAAATTCTCTAGCTTAAAAGGTTTTTAACCAAACTAACAAGAGATAACAATTAGAGTTTAATTTTATTATAAAATTATTAAATTATTAAAAAAAACAATTTCTATGCCTATGGATTGATATTTATCATAATTTTGATTTGGTATTTTTGTCCCATAAAATTATGTCAATGTACCAAATTTTAGCATACATCGTTTTTAAATTATAATAAAATAAAGTGTTGTAACAAATTCTTTTCAAAAACAACCTTTTATTATTTAGATGTACGAAAACAAAAAAAAATAAGTATAGTTTTTTCATTGTGGCATTTGTGCAGGGTTGGCAAAAATCATGATTTTTAAAAAAATATCAAGAAAATCAGATTTTTTTTATTTTTTTAGGTTTGTATTATTTCATTATTGTTTGTTCAGATGTAACACAGTTACAATAGTAAATAATTAAAATGCAGTAAACATTATAATAATGGAGTAGAAAATATAAATTTAATAATATTAATATTAATTCAAACTTCAGCAAACGAAACAGAAAACGGTAATTTTAAAAACACAAACAAAAAACAATAGGTACATACTATATAGCTACCTATACCCTATACCAGTGGTTCCCAAATGGTGGTCCGCGGCACCCTAAGGGTCCGCAGGTTATTTTGCGGGGGTCCGACAACCTTTGCTTTGAAACACTTGATGCCCTCTTGCACGACGATGTGTGCACAAACTTTCTCTGAATACATTCTGCTAAAATCCAAACAAAGAAATCGGCTGGATGTTGCTTCAGATCTAAGATTAAAAATTTCCATTCAGATTTACTAAGAAGGTTTAAGATTTAGTACTGGTTTAAATTGAAATCTAGTTGGTCAGTTATGATTTGACAGGTTTTTGTCCTGTCATTGTTAAGTCGTTATTAAAAACTTATGAATTACTTATTCTGATATTTCACCGATTTGCTTGGTTTCCAAATCATTTTCATCTTGGAATGAGTTGCTGTAATGAAGTTAGCTCTATTTTTGTCAAAAGTACTTACTAAAATTGCCCTTTTCTTTACAAATTTGTGAGAAAGCTCAAAAATAAGTTCATAGCATAAAACTTAATTGTCTTATTCTTACACTTGTCAGTTTAAAACTTTTGGTTGTCAAATTAGACCGCACTACGTTGGAGAATCTGGCTGTTCAAATCTTAGACCAGATTTAGAAAGAACTATGACAGGAAAAACAGTATTTCATTCTTCCGATTAAAATCCAAAACTGATGATTGATATATTATATTTTTTCTGCTAGAAAAGAGAATATATTTTGTTCAGTTTAGTTCAGTTTTTCAGTTACTTTTATAGGATGCCGTTTTTATTTATAAATATCATGATGCCTTTTGGTGCAAATTACCAAGCCATATTAAAGGCATTGAATAAATCGGCACTTTTGAGATAAATATTTTTTGAACAAAGGTTGTTTTTTTATTATTTTTGAAGCTAAACTGTTCATGGGGGTCCGCATGTTACTAATTTCTAATTTTGGGGGTCCAGAATTTCGAGACATTTGGGAACCACTGTCCTATACCTATTATAATGGTAGATAATAAAATTAAGTCGAGTTAAAATAAAATAATCATTCTCGTAATTATTATGTAATAATAAAATATCATTATGAAGAAAAATGATTTAAATCATTGATTTTTTTCAAAAAAATCACTTGATTTAAATCACGATTTAAATCATGATATAAATAATTTGATTTAAATCAAACCAACCCTGCATGGGTGGATCCTAATAAAAGTAGTATCAAAGTTATTATATTATGTTAAATTTATTGCCTTAAAAGCTGGTCGCGCGCGAAAAGTTCATTAATTTTGTTTGGCAGGAATTGTAAGTAGATACCTCAGTATGTATTTTTTTCTTTTCTCTTCGCGCTACAAGCTTTTAAGACAGTAAATTTAACATAATATATTATATCTGTTTTAGTGATAACTTTGATACTACTTTTATTAGGATCCACGCATGCCACAATGAGCAAAGTATACTTATTTTTTTCGTTTTAGTACATCTAAATAATAAAAGGTTGTTTTTAAAAAGTATTTTTTTCATTTCATTTTTAAAATTTTAGTTACGTCTTATTCTATGCATTTCTGATAATGCATCATTATTATAAGACATTTTACCTGTTGTTGTATTCCACTCGTCAAACCCTATCATTGGATACCCATATCAAGGGGATTGTGAAGAAAACGGTAATCCGCCATCTTGTGGCGTCCGCTATATTGCGTTCAGAATGACGTCACAGCTTATCTTATTCTACTCGTCAAACCCTTTCATTTGATGCTCATATGAAGGGGGTTGTGAAGAAAAAGGTAATCCGCCAACCTGTGGCGTCCGCCATGTTGGGTTAAGAATGACGTCATGTAGCTTATCGTATTCTACTCGTCAAGCCCTTTCATCTGATACCCATGTCAAGGGGATTGTAGAGAAAAAGGTAATCCGCCATCTTGGGGCGTCCGCCATATTGGATTTAGAACAATATTACATATACTATATTGTATTGTCACCGGACTTGTACACGTGTGCAAAATTTCAAAGCTCTAGCTTAATTAGTTACCAGTCGAAATTTTGATTGCAATATTTATCCTAAACATACATACGTACATACATACATACATACATACATACATACATACATACAAGCAAACTAACAGGTGAAGTTAAATAAAAGCTTGTAAAAAAATGATTTCAAAATTATTGTAATTTCAGAGCCTATTATTTTAGTTTTAAAATAAAGATATTTTCAAATTAAAACGCTCAGCTCAACCAGCTCAAATCAACGAGCTTCCTCTGAACCGAACAAGAAATAATATAAAATAATACGAACGTTAAATCCGGAGGCCGAAACACCGTGTATATGCTCAAGCGTAGACACGCATAACACCCGACATGCAAAAATATAATACATTTACTAGATATTTGGTAGTCGAGAGCTAAAAATAGATCAAGGTCATGAAACCGGTTCATTTGCCTTAAATCAGCGGGCGTTAACAGAGGCAACACTGTCGGAGGCCAGTACGGGCGTAGCCCTTATACACATACACAAATCGAAGGCAAGTAAGACATTATTTGCTCGGAAGCGTGTTACATTTAACAGTTTACCGAAAAGCTGTGTATATTTTTTTAATGAATTTGCTACCCCTAGAGTGGTGCCGAGATAGCCCATAAATTATCGTTCCTAAATATGCAAAATACACACCGTAAAACGCATTGGTTATAGTGGAGGCTTGGGTGCCTGCGTGGCATACGGAGGCCGAAAAGATAGCTATGCATGTATATATATATATATATATATATATATATATATATATATATATATATATATATATATATATATATATATATAGGGTGATTCAAGTACTTTGACAAACTTCAGGCGGTGATTGCTGGCATTATTTTAAGGCGAAAAGTTCATATAATCAATGGTCCTTGGCGGCTTCGTTACGGAGATACAGGGTGTTGAAAAATTAGCACGCGTACGCGATTCCATGCGAAGGAGATTAGATGCCTGCATCTTGGCTGGACATTTCCAACAATTTATTGAAGGCAATTTTATAACTGTTTTAATAAATTAGTTATTTTAATAAAGTCTGAATGTTTCATCAATTTAAAATAAATTTTTTAATACATTTGTATAGCCAAATAAAATAAACCGTTCCCCGTATGAAAAAAAAAACGCAAGAGACTTTTTTGTTGCAAATAAAGCAAGGACTCACAATATGGTAGTTAAAATAAAATAAGTCAGTGGCGTAGCATAGTTTTCACAAAAAATGTTATATGAAAGTTTCGTACCGACGCCACTGCTTAAATTTAAGAACGCGATATACTTTTAAAATGAGTGTCCTTAGGTGCTTATCTCATCCACTGAATTTCATAACACAAACTCAAAAATTCTTATTTTTTAAAATTTTTCAACATCCCGTATCTCCGTAACGAAGCCGCCAAGGACCATTGTTTATATGAACTTTTCGCCTTAGAATAATATATATATATATATATATATATATATATATATATATATATATATATATATATATATATATATATATATATACGTGCATGGCTATCTAACTGGGCTCCATACGTTACACAGGCACCCAGGCCTCCACTGTAAAGAATAAAGCTTTGCGTGTATATTGTATTCAAATTGCATTAAATAGTAAATGTCTACGTGAGCAACGTGAGAGGGGTAAGAAATAAGCATCCAAAAAAGATACAAATTTTTACTATACTTTTAAATGTAACACGCCTCCATACATTTTACGTCTAGTAAGCCTCCATTGTATAAGTTTTTATGCGCCCAGCGATCGCATACGCCTCCGACAAAGTTGCCAAATTTAAGTGGCGCCTTTAACAAGGTGACACGTGGTAAATTTGTTGTTTACACATATTAACTTATAATAGTACTGTTAGCGAGAAACCTTAAAAACTAATTGACGGAAAACTAAAATATTTTAGAAATAGATTAGTCTGAGACCTAGCTTAAAACCCAATACATTTCCGATTAACTATGTACAGCATGAACACTTTAAAACATTAATTTCTAAAAATAAGATTTTAGTGTCCATGATAAATAATGTAGTGAAATAAAAATGTTTGGCGCATAACAGACAAGAAAGACAGTGTGTTCTGCGCTTGTATTAAAGTATGTGACATCCAAAAACTAATGGAAAATCCCGGGCCAGGAGTACCGTAAGCTTTCACCTTGTTGGGGATCATCAGACTGACGTAACCCTCAGCCAGCAGGTATAGTTATGTTTTAGAAGTAATGTTGACTATGCGGGATTGCTATTGATAGTTACGTCAGTCTGATGATCCCCAACAAGGGTGAAAGCTTACTGTTTACCCGTCCCGGGGCTTTCCATTAGTTCTTGGATGCTCCCTACTTTATGAAAGAGTCATTGTCTTTTTGTCCGTTTTGTCACATACAGTTCCATTAATTTCTAATTTGACTTTAACTTAAGAACTGTTTCTTAAAAGAGAATCTTTTGTAAATGACGAAGGGTTTTACTGTAGATATGAAGAAGAACACTTGATATAGAGCCAGAGGCGTATTAAGCCATCATAGGCGCCCTAAGTCCCCCCAAAATTTTGCGCCACATTCAGATTGTTGATCTTTTGACTTCTATCGCTAGAGAAAGTATTTTATTGGAGAAAAAAAATCTATCGAGATTTTTTCAGATCAGGTTTGGGGGTGTCCAGATCAGGAAAAACATGGTTTCCGATTGCCGTCTGTATGCTGGTGCGGAACTTAAAAACAGTGTGAGCGAGCACCTTTTAATAAATAGTATCTATTTTTTGTAAAGAATGATTCATTTTACACAAATTATACTTTGTATATAGCTAAGGCTTATACCGTTGATATAATAGTATTTTTTGTTGTTTCTTTAATTCGAAAACATAAGTATTGTGATGAACCCTAAGCTTTTAGTTACAATTTCGATTTTTCATACAACAGAATGTGAAAGAATAGAAAAATGTTTGTTTAGTTTTGTAATAACTCTAAAACATTAGCTTAAAAGAAATAAACACGCAAACGATGATTTTACGTAAAAAGTTGACTTGATAAAGTTTTTATACAGGGTGGGAACTTTAAAAAAATCTCTTTCAAATGTCTTTGGCCCCCACTGGGATTAAGCGTAGGTTCGTGACTTTTTCTTTTGCAAAGCCAGATGCGCATTTTACCTTGTATACAGAACGAACAAATATTATCTTTTTCTTCTCTCGCTAGAGGGGTTATACTACATTTGGTTTTTGTCGTTTTAACTAAAATACGATTAATCTTACAAAAATTGTGTTTCGTCTATAGCTAAGGCTTTTATCGTTGATATAATTTAAGGTACTTTTGATGCCGTAGATACAGGGCGGGCAACTTAAAAAATTTAATTTTGTTGGTTTTTGCTCTAAGGCACTGCATATTTACCTAAGACAATACTTATTCAGTAGTCACATTCTGCATTAGTAAGTTAATTTATAAACTTGCATGTGCAACAATTTGAGTTCATATTATAGCTTACTAGTTAATGTAAGTTACGTGCTACTGTTGACTATTAAAGACAAAATAGTTTGCATTTTGAAAGTTTATTATTATTTCACGACAGATAATCCATGTGAAGATATTTATATATTTTCAGTACTGAACTAATGTACTGAAGTTATAAGAGAGTATAGGCACAGCCTTCTGTCTCTGCAACAGTACGGGTTTCAAGCATCGAAATGTACGAGCGATGCTATATCTTCGGGTTTCTGGAGCGCCTGTATGTTTCTTTAAACTCAGGGGTGGCGGCTGCAGCAGTGTTCTGTGATTTGTCAAAGGCATTTGACTGCGTGAATCACCGAATACTGCCGTGGAAGTTGGCCATGTATGGGATCAGGGGAGCGGCCCCGGGGTGGCTTCGCTCGTATTTGGCGGGGCGTGTGCAGACAGTTGTATTGAATAATGACTGCTCTGAGGAGATGATTATTAAGTCTGGGGTTCCCCAGGGGTCCGTTCTGGGTCCTCTTCTTTTTTTAATCTATGTAAATGACCTGCCTCATCTGCCCATCGAGGGGGAGTTTACGTCTTTGCTGACGAAACCACCATTCTCTGGCACGGTGCAGACACGGTTAATTGATATTGGTTCTGACATCGATAAAATAAAAAAAATGGTGTGATGCAAGTATGCTGTCTTTCAATGTTTCCAAATCTAATGTGTTAAGCTTTAAATGTGAAATAGGCAGTATCTCTTTGGAAAACGAAAGAATTGCATCGTCTAATTTGAGTAAGTTTTTGGGTTTGTCAATTGACAGCTCACTTAAATTTCAAAACCATGTCAGTAATCTCTGTAGCAGAATTTCGTCTAACTGTTGTGCGCTCAGGGTTATTTCGAATAATTTAGATTTTTGCATAACAAAAAATTCTTACTATGCCCTTATAGAGTCCCATCTCCGTTATGGCATTTGTTTTTGGGGTTCTTGTTCTCATTATTTGTTCCATTCAGTGCTTCTACTACAGAAAAGGGCGGTGAGATACAGGTGTAGGGCCAGATTTCGTGATTCTTGTAGGTATCTTTTTTAAGGTATAAAATTTTGACACTCTGCTGCATATTTATTTTGGAATCTGTCTGTATCGTATACAGGAAGCATAAGGGCGAAATTCTCGCAACTTCCCAACACAATACGCGTCAGTCATATTTTCTGGGCTTGCCTATTCCTCAATCGGGGCAAATAAAAAAATCTATAATTTATGGAGCCAAGAGGGTTTACAATCATCTTCCTCTTGGACTAAGAAGGCAGCAATGCGAGAACAAGTTTAGGAGGGGTATAAGAAAGTTTTTGGTCGGCAAGGCATATTATACACTGGAGGAGTTTTTTGGTTATCCACTGCAGTGACCTTGCTATTGTGTTTAAATTGAGTTATTTATTTTAGATTTTCTGTTTTTTAGACTACAACCCAAACTGTGATAAATTGTTGACTTTTTATTATATTTGTTTGTTTGTTATAACTTACGTTTCTTGTATTTTTTACATATACCGTAAAATGGGGTGAATAGGGTCAATTTTCAACTTTAAACTTCGATGACTTTGAAACCGTTGTCCGGAAAAATTTGGACATAGGTGACTATTATGAGTCCCTACTTGTACAATAGAACTACCATATAAGTTTTAAGAAATTCAGTAGGAGTCAGCATATATATATTTTTTATGCCCTGACCCTATTCACCCCAAAGTCGGGGTCAATAGGGTCACCCATTAAAAATTAATCTAAAATACGATTAAACCGCTACTGGGTTAAAAAGGGTCAGCTAAACTGTTTTAAAAAGATAATTTTTGGCTTTTTTTGCAAACATAGGTAACAAAAGTTATATATTACACTTTACATAAAATGTCTGCTAAAAAAGCCAAAAATATTATTGTAAAAAATAGGTTAAATAGGTAAATAAAGTACAAATTGGTCTCTAAACGTACCTATATTACGAATCAAGTGTGTTACAATATAGTAATGGCCAATAAACTATATCAAATTTTCGCCCTAAAAAAAAAATTCGGCTTAACACAAACACCAGGTAACATAATAAAACACTAATTCTATAACTGTGTTGCTGGGACACTTACCTTTAAGTTACACAAACACAAAAATCTTTGTCCGTTAATTTTAACATAAAGACGGGACACGTTTACGGGATAACTTTTTTGCCGCTAAATATTACGAATATTATCGTGGCTAACACGACAGGTTGTTTAACAGCACACATAAATATCACGTCCGGTGTTGGCAAGTGTCAACATGTAAACGCCACGTTCGAAAATCGGCACCATTCGTGCATTTTATTTTTAAACTGGATTTAGGTAACGAACACACTTTCGACCCTATTCAACCTCGAGACCCTATTCACCCCATTTTACGGTACATATTTTTTAATACAATTTTATATAAAAAAAAACCCAAAAATTATTAAAAAAAAATCCAAAAAGAGTTAAGTACCTCTATATATTCAAATAATGGATTTCATTTAGTTACTTTTTATTTGTTCTTTTAACATGCTTTGTCAATAAGATTTTCTTCTTTGGACAATAAAGCTTTATTGATTTTATTGATTTGATATATAAACTGAGGACCAAGTAGGAATTTATTCTTACCTTGACAGTAATTTTGAATTATTAAAACTGATTTATTTAATTTTTTTTAATTTCCTATTAATTTTTAAAAATTGCATCGCTTGCACCCAACCCAACCCAACCCTTAAAAGATTTTTTATCAAGCCCGAGCTTTCTAGGCTTGTTGGATAATATGCTCCTGTATAGGGCGGACAACTCTAGAAAATTTAACTCAATATTTATAATATATTAATATGTTTCACATATAGCTCTGTCGCTGGCAAAACTATATGCACTTTTTATTTATTGTTTCATCAGAGTATCTTATTCAATTTTACAAAATAAATCTTACTTATTCTTGTCTGTTATCCTTTTTTAGTGTTCCGTGAAATCGAATCACTTCGGTGTCCATCCGTCCATTCGGTCCCAGTCCGTCCGTCTGTCAGAGGGGATTTTCTCTGAAACTATTCATCGTAATAATTTGAAATTTAGCACAGAGATAGAGTGTGGTGGCCCAATTATAGACGTGAAGTATAGGAAGCTAAATTTTGATTCTGGGGGTTAATTTCGGATGGAAAATTGGAAAATGGAAATTTTTTTTCAAGGGCATCGTGTGGGGAGTCAAATGAAAGCTTATTGAAGCACGAATTCAATAATATATATAATGTATTTTCTATGCATTTTTTAAGTATTTTTCGGAAAAAACGCTTACAAATTGCTGTCCCCCACCACACTTATCACCAGAAGGAGCGCTCAGAAAAATCTGAAAAAATCATGAACATTGAGAATTAGATGTACCTAGATTAAACCAAAATTATCAGGATTGAAAAATTCTATCGCGATCAATTGTTATAAATAATTTAATAGTTTATTTCCTTATAACTGCTGAATCATTGGTTTTAGAAAAAAAGTTTTTCGACAAAAAATATTTCTCGCGATGTAAGGAACAACTTTTGTGCTTACACGTTTCTCAAAATTTTTAATTTGGCCCACTCAGATCCGCGCATACACGATGTGATACGGCGTTGCTTCGTTCCACGAAAGGCAGATTTTTTGTATGATTTATAAGTTACACAGGGCAAATATAATAATATATATAAAACAAATTTAAGCTCTATTCTTTTACATTTTGCCTATTATTTCTTACACCTGTCTCACCTGTAATTTTTTTCTAAATAACGTTTAAAATCTAGCCAACCCATTTGGGTTTAGATTACTAAGCTGCAGATCAGTAAAAGTTAAAGTTGATATATAATATATGTAGATATTTAGAATTTTGTTAGCTTCAAAATCCACCATTACAGGTTGGTGTAAAGGGTAGAATTAAATTTTGATATTCAAATATTTTTTTTAAGCAATGATTGTCGACTTTAAACCAATTTTTTAAGTATAAAAAGTGAAAATAAATATAATCTTAAAAAAGAACCAAATCTATTTGGGTGTCTTTATTAATTTTCATATTTTGCATGGATATTTTCTAGAAAGAATATTTTAACATTTTTTATTAGCTGCTATGCCATAGAAAATATAAGGTTCTAAAGTAAATTTGACCAATGCGTACCAATGTCTCACTTAAGGTGGACACAAGCTAATAGCTTGGTAAATTATGGAATTTATTTTTGGCGTGTTGATGCAGCCACAACATACATTTCCACTGTTTTAAAATTTTTCTACCTCATAGACGTACCTTTTCATAGCGGTTAAAAGAAAATTATTTGAAGTGCTTTGGGGACCTTTTAATTTAGAAAAAAATGTTAGATATGAATTTGCTACCTCCGGAAACCCAGATACGACGCTTGACAGAGTTGCGTCAACATAGGCTTTAAGCTTTTTTTAACGTTATATTTTAACGTTGAAAGTTGTGTATTTTTCCATTGTTACCTAACGTAAAGAGTTTTTACATCTTTTTGGTTTTTTATTGCGTTAAGTCTTTAACAACGCTAAGCAACACATGGACTTTAAGAGACATTATAAGTAAGTAATAAAAAAAGTATCAAAATTGGTAATAGATTTAAATATTAAAAATAAATAAATACGTTGTAGTATTTTAATAAATTCCTTCAATAAAGGAAAAAAATACAGTGGACTATTTAAACCAGGCAATTCGACACGTGTACGTTTCGAGTCGTCAGTTCGTCAGTACAGGTCTAAAAAACCTATTGTTGAAAATCAGCGACCAACATTATTTAATGCTAGTCGCCAACAAAATGCTAACCGCTGAAATTTAACAATAGAGTTTTTAAAAAAGTGTGCAAATGGATTCGCCAGCGACTCGAAAAGTATACATTTGCAGGCCCTTGTTTCAATAAAATTGATCCCACATCGAAAAAATTACGCAAAATCTCATTTATTGTATGTATGTTACAGATAATTAGAATGTGTCGATTATATTACGCCGCTAAATATTACGATAAAAAGTTTTTGTCGCATTTTTCAGTGGCAGGTACATTTAAACAAAAGTAACATGGTAATTTTGATAACTAGAATAGAAGGGTTTTGATATGAACTTTTGATTGAAACACTTTCATTCGAACGCTTTTCAGACATTCCTTTAAGGTCCAAGAACTAGTTCTAGTTTTAGTGAAATTTTAACGATAGAAATTTTATTATGAGCAGTAAAGGTTACACCTTCAGTGGCGTGTATGTAAGTTTAGCTCAGAAACAGACGAAAACATGCTCTTTAAAGAGAAAATCAAGAATCTTAAAAGCTCCTAATATTATATTAAATTAAAGAAAACACTTTAATATTTGTTATATTACTCTTGTGCTTAATATTTGACCACGCCTCTGTACAATATACGAACTTAAGCATAATCTCGACACCATTTGTGGACATCCCTCTAAATGTGGGCAATATCTTTTGTTTAGACTTGGTAATTTTTCGTGTTAGAGCGTGACAACAATTTAGCAAAAATAAATTTCAAAAAAGTTCTACTACTGCAACATACATTAGTAATAAGAGCACCTATTAGCTATTTATATCCTTCTCTTATCATATAAAAAACTGTACAAATAAAGTTACAGACTCTTATATCAAAGCGTTCACCGATCTTATACATATACGTACATTTTCGGAGCCCTAATCGAAATTTCAGCAACTACTTTAAAACATAAAATAATCATAAAAGTAAATTATCTACACACGGTTAAATCTTCCGTATTAATTGGTCTCCTTACCTTGTTGCCATATTTCAGAGGCATAATAGTACGGAGAGCATGTGGAGGCAAATGCGTCAGTACCATTAATTAAAGTGTATATGCGTATAAAACTGTGGCGCCCCGTAGGTAAAATATTGTGAACTGCATTGTATAACTGTACATGTATATCACCCCAAAGTGCCTCCAAACAAAAATTTGTGAAACTTCTTCTGCTGACTTAAATCCACAAATAAATCCATTATACACGCAAATTCGCTTTGGCCTCCGATTTTTCGAATGCGCCTCCGAATTTGGAGGCGTGTTCTATGAAAGCATATATATTTTGGAGGCGTATAAGACATTTTGCATATATATATATATATATATATATATATATATATATATATATATATATATATATATATATATATATATAGATAGATAGATAGATAATTGTTTATTTATTCATAAAACCAAATAAAGGCATTGAACAATGTCAAAGAGAAATTTTTTTTTTTTTTTTTTACATAGTACATTAGTGATATTACATCTAAGTAGTTACAAGAATATATAACATAGGTACCACACTCATAGCAATACATTCGCACTAACAAAGCAGAAAAACATCTGAAGAAGAAAAACAATAATGTATAAAACAGACACCTACTTCATAAACATAGTAGCGGCATTTGACGCAGTGGTAATCCACAAATAAGCAGGGACGACACAGTGCCGCCATTTACTAAGACATACAAGATCTATCAGTATCACTATAAAAGTCACTCATATCATAATATGCTTTTCCTCCTAAGTAGTTTTTAATGACACTCTTAACTTTACTTTTGGACAGGCTTCTAACACTTTCAGGAAAACTATTGTAAATCTTTATTATAGCACTGGGGGCATTTTTTTGAATATAGCTAAAATTACATTTTTCTATCTGTAAGTTGGTCTTATTTCTAGTTGGATAACAATGGTCGGAATCTTCAAACATATCTCTATTACCGTGCACAAACATAAAGGAATCCAATATATACATACTGACCAAGGTTAAAATTTTTTTGCCGATAAATATATTTTTACAACTTTCTCGTTGTTTCATTCCGAAAATCCATCTAATACATCTTTTTTGCAATTTTAAGATTCTGACCATTTCTGTAGAATTTCCCCAGAAAATAATGCCATACCTAATTTTTGATGCAATAAATGCATGATAGGCCGATAACGCGGCGTCTATACCGACACTTTCAGTAATAATTCTTAGGGCATAGCAATATTTAGATATACTAATTGCGATACCCCTGACATGCGCTCTCCAGTCCAATCTCTTGTCTATCGTTACACCAAGAAATGATACTTGATCGGAATTTTGGACTCGACTGTTCCTGTAAGTAAATGCAAAGGCATGGTCTGTTCGGTTACCGAAAACAATACACTGAGTCTTTGGTATGTTTAAGAGAAGATCATGGTCTGAAAAGTACCTGTCAAGAGCACCACAAGCTCTCTCAACACTAATTAGCACGGACTCAGGGTCCTCCTCACTAAATATGAGGGTAGTATCATCTGCGTAAAGAATTGTATACTGACCTGTAATATCTGGCAATTCATTTGTATACATTATATACAGCAAAGGACCCAAAATAGATCCTTGTGGGACGCCCCTGTCAACAATTCTCTTATCTGAGATCAAAGGTCTACCATAAGCATCGTTTTCTACTACTTGTTGTGTTCTGTTTTCTAAATAAGACCGAATTAAATCAATCGCATTTCCTCGAATGCCATAATTTTCTAGTTTTGAGCATAAAATGTTGTGATTGACGCTGTCAAACGCTTTTGACAGGTCCATGCACATCGCTAATGTTATTTTTTTGTTATTTAATGAATCTAATACGTTTGAAATTGCCTGATAGATTGCTCTTATGGTAGACCTCCCCCTCCTAAAACCATTCTGATTGTCATCTATCATTGAAAATCTCTCAAAAAAATCAGTCAGTCTATTGCATATAACTTTTTCAAAAATCTTCCCTATGTTAGAGAGAAGCGATATTGGCCTGTAATTCTTTTCATCGTCATCTTCACCCTTTTTGTATATTGCCTTAACATATGCATTTTTTAACCGGTCAGGGTACACTCCAGTTTTAAGACACAAGTTTATGATATAGGATAATGGCTTAGATATTGTTATGGCAGCCTCCTTAAGAATCTTCACTGGTATATTATCATCACCAACAGACTTCTTGTTCTTTAAACTCATTATAAGTTTACAGATTTCACCGTCATCAGTCGGTTTCAGATATATAGACTGCAAAGAGCTTTCAGATTTTGAAGCATTATCCTTAGCAGAGTCCAGCCTTGGACAAGCATTTATAAAGTATTTATTTAAGTTGTTCACAATTTTAAATGGACTATCATACTTTTTTGAGAAACTCTCAAAGACAGTTTTTTTGCTATTATTGCCAGTTATCTTTTTAACCAGTTGCCAAGTGGCTCTAACCCTATTTTCTGCAGCGTCTAAAAATTGTTTGTTGCACATTTTTTTTGCGTTTTTAATAACTTGCTTTAAAATTTTACAGTATTTGTTAAACGACCGATTAGAAATTTCTCCCTGAATCTTTTTGTAATAGAGCACACGTTTATGTTTACAGGATACCTTGATACCTGTTGTGATCCAGTGCCCACTGTCCGCAGACCGAGAACACTTTTTGACAACAAAAATCTTATTGAAATAATTCAAAATTAAGTTCAAAAATACAGAGTAGGCTCCATCAGCCGTTTCAACATTATATACTTGAGTCCAATCAATCATTTCAAGTTCTTGTTTAAAGTACAGAATCTTACCCTGTGAAAAAACTCTCCTAAATTCGTATTCCGTCTTTTTTACATTACATATACCTTTAATATTAATTATTTGGGCATGGTGGTCAGAAAGTGCCGAGTTCAATACATAGCTAGATGAGTGTTCAAGATTGCAAAATATGTTATCAATTAAGGTAGCTGAATTAGCAGTTTCACGTGTGGCTTTAAAAATACATTGATTCAAGTTATATGCATTACATAGGTCTGTTAGTTGTTTAATGTGAATATTTTTATCATCAAAAAAATTGAGGTTGAAATCACCGGCCAAGATTATTTTGCATTTTGAGTAGCCATTGTATAAGAACTCTAGCACTTGTTCGAGTCTTTCCAGAAACACGTCACAGTTTCCGGTTCCTCTACGGTACAGACACAGTATCACAACTCTGCACGTCTCCCCAACAACAGCAGTCAGCTCAACATCTCCCTCTATACTCATATCCCTGATGGTTGGTTCTTCCTTAAACTCACTATTTTCAGCACAGTAAATACACACACCTCCATGCTTCATATCTTTTCTTGCATAGAGAGAAACAAGATTGTATCCCTCAAGCCTCATCACCGGGGCCTCACTCTGCTCCAGCCAGTGTTCACTAAAAAGCAGAACTTGGGGTTTACATGCAAGACCGTCCAGGAAACAGTCTATTTCCAAAGTCTTATGTCTCAGAGATTGGATGTTCTGATGCATGACTGTAATCGTATGATTGCTTTCTTGATCATTATCACTGATTGCACTCTTTAGCTGCTATTTTTCTGAGTTGTAGTATTGAATTTTTTGTTTCTCTTTCTCCTGCATCCATACATGTGTTGGACATTTAATCTCATACACACCATGATTTATATCTAATTTCAGTTTATATTTATCATTGCTCAACTTACAGTTTATACATTCAAGTTTATTTTTATCGCAATCCTTGGTTTCATGATCTTTATTATTACAGCGTCCACAGGATCTCTGCTCTTTACATTCTTTGGCCGTATGGTTATATTGATTGCAGTTGTAGCATCTTATTACACTTATGTATTCGAAGCACCTGCACGACTTACAATCCATGAAAAGTCTGCTTTCCCCTTCATTTAGCACTCTCTCAAATGTTTTAGCATCACATTCAATTATGGCAAAAAAGTTGTTTACCATTTTTTTTGAGATTACTAGTTTTATTTGACTTTCAGTTGTTACAATGTTTGGATTTTGTTGCCGAAGTTTTTGAATAAGTTCCTTTTCCAGATATTGTTCTTCCATTCCCACGATTTTTATTCGAGGGCTTTTTTTGGCTGGGACAGTTGTCATAAAGTTCCGCCTGATCTTTGGCTCAAGGTCCGCTTTCAGCTTCCTGGCATCTGCCTCATTTCGACACTGTATAAGCACCGCTCCATCTTTACCCTCCTTCATACCTCTGATTCCTATGCCAAGATCTGCAGGATTTACTTGTTGTTTAATGATTTTTGTAGTTTCTTTGCTTTCGCACGCTTTGGTTGGCTTGACAACCACAATACCCTGTTTCACTACTTTAGCATAGTTCTTTTGGTTCACTGGTTTATCAGCACATGTTTGAGGGTGTTTTTCCGCTCTTAGCTCCTTGATTATATTAATATATATTATACCCTGTATATATATATATATATATATATATATATATATATATATATATATATATATATATATATATATATACAGGGTGGTGCAACCAAGATGGGGTGGACGATTGTGAGTAAACGGTGAGGAATTTCGAATTTTTTTTTATTGGATATTATCGATAGTCAAACACGCTATGTTTTAAAATTATAGTCATATTACAGGGTGGTCCGAAAAACTCGTGGCGAACCAAACTTGTATTTTTTCAAATGGGACACCCTGTATATAATTTTTCCAATTGATTCTCCTGTTCGTTACGATCATTCTGATATAGGGTTTATTGGGTCTAAAATTTATAGTAAGGGCATGGGACGCGTTTAAAGTTGAAAAAATGCTCACAGTTCGGCCATTTTTTAACAAATATTGAAACAGATATGGAAAAACCAAATATTCCATAAAACGTTACATATCCTTGAATACATTAATCGCTTGAAATTTGTTTAAAATTATTCACTGTTATACAGGGTGGTCAAGTTTTGCAAATACGCCCTGGACTCATTTTCTTTAAATGGAACACCCTGTATATTTTATTTTCAGGTTAAAGATAACATTACTAGCTTTCAAAAAATGCCATACATGATGCCTTTCTGACCAACACTTTTTTAGTAAACTAGCCGTGAAAGCAAAGTTTCTTCATTCTAATACGATTATACTGAATTTACGTTGTTTATTATTAAATATCTAATATTAGGAGGCCATGAGACTATCATAAATGAAACAAAAGATTGACGAACTTGTCAAAGCTACTGCCGCATCATCCATTATTTACAAGTTAAGCATAGGTGAGGTAAGAAAACTGAGACCCGAAACCTTTACATGTTTATTAGAGATATTTCAAAAAACAGAAAACATTGCTTTTAGGAATGTAAAGTAATTAATAAACCAGTTATAAACAAAGATAATCAGTTATCAGTATTATTAATAGTGTAAGAAAATTAATTAAGCAAAAACAGAACATCTTTTAAAATTATTTAGTTATGTGTTATGTACCTACTTGTCAACCTAATTTAATATAAACAAATAAAAGAAGCTCATATAAGGTGTTCAACTAAACCACCATTTTGCTGAAGGCACATTTCGAGTCTATCCATAAATGAAAATTTCACTTTTCCCAAAGTCTGTTCTGAAATGTTGCGAAAACTGTTTCTTATTCTCTTCTTCATATCTTTCACTGTGGTTGGAACCTCTTTATAGACCTCTTCTTTAACATGCCTCCATAGAAAAAATCTAGTGGTGTTAAGTCGGGTGATCTGGCTGGTCCACCTCGCCCAATCCAACGATCTGTCTTCCAATTATCGACAAAATATCTTACATACCTATGGTAATGCGGGGGCGCACCATCATGTTGAAACCATAAGGATCCCCTTACCATTAAAGGTAAATCTTCAAGCAATACTGGCAACTCGTTTCTCAAAAAGTTGTTTATAACTGGTTTATTAATTACTTTACATTTCCTAAAACCAATATTTTCTGTTTTTTGAAATATCTCTAATAAACATGTAAAGGTTTCGTGTCTCAGTTTTCTTACCTCACCTATTAGTGATGTAAGGATATGTATCCAAAAATCCGTTGGATCCGAATATTAAAAGAATCCGGATTATCCGGAACCGGCCGAGAACTTGAATACGGATTCGGAATCAAAATAAATTCGCATCGGGTGGTTACTAATGCAAAGTGCAAAGAGAAAACGGAATCGGAATCGAGTGTAAGCGAACAACACGGTCTGCGATTTGGCATATTTGATATTGTGCTTTCTCTTTCTAATGACATTTCCTAAAAAAAGATGGCATAGTTATCGGGGTAACGGGTATCATATGAGATGAGACCCATTGGTTAAACTAGTCCCGCCTCACCCGAACCGAATTCAAACGAGAACGGCGCGACGCGGTGCCTTCGTATCCCTAAACTTCGACTTCGACTGGTATGATACCGATACCGCATCGACCTACCTAGCCGTGTATCCGGATAGAAAATGTTTTAGTCTGTTGCATGCATACGTATACATGATCTGTAACCGCTTTCGCGCGGGTCAAGAAATGGATTCGAATTCGGATAATGGATACGGATATTAGCTGATTCCGATTCCGTATGATTCGGATATCTAATGAATACGGATATTTACAACACTATCACCTATGCTTAACTTGTAAATAATGGATTATGCGGCAGTAGCTTTGACAAGTTCGGCAATCATTTGTTTCATTTATGATAGTGACATGGCCTCCTAATATTAGAATGAAGAAACTTTGCTTTGACGGCTAGTTTACTAAAAAACTGTTGGTCAGAAAGGCATCATGTATGGTATTTTTTGAAAGCTAGTAATGTTATCTTTAACATGGAAATACAATATATAGGGTGTTCCATTTAAAAAATGAGTCTAGGGCGTATTTGCAAAACTTGACCACCCTGTATAACAGTGAATAACTTTAAACAAGTTGCAAGCGATTAATGTATTCAAGGATATGTAACGTTTTATGGAATATTTGGTTTTTCCATATCTGTTTCAAATTTTTTTTAAAAATGGCCGAACTGTGAGCATTTTTTCAACTTTAAACGCGTCCCATTCCCTTACTATAAATTTTAGACCCAATAAACCCTATATCAAAATGATCGTAACGAACAGGAGAATCAATTGGAACAATTATATACAGGGTGTCCCATTTAAAAAAATGCAAGTTTGGTTCGTCACGAGTTTTTCGGACCACCCTGTATTATGGCTATAATTTTAAAACATAGCGTGTTTGACTATCGATAATATCCAAACAAAATTTTTTCGGAATTCCTCACCGTTTACTCACAATCGTCCACCCCATCTTGGTTGCACCACCCTGTATATATATATATATATATATATATATATATATATATATATATATATATATATATATATATATATATATGAAAAAATATTGATCCGGGAGTACATCCGTTCGTTTGTTAAATTCCTATTGGAATCTGGCAGACGTTTCGCCAAGGTCTAACTTGGCATTATCATTGCTTACTCGTTGCTGTCAAGTCGTAAACTGATGAATCTTTGTCGTGACTCTAGATATGTATAGCCTGCGCCGGAGGTTGTAGCGGTTCTGGTTGGCTGGCGTTGGCTCCGCCCCCTCAGTCGTTGCTTCGTTGGCTGTTTGTTGTGATGTGGTTGCGAGATGATGCGCTTCGGCTTGCCGTTTTACTATTGTCTTCCATGTACTGGACAAATGCAGAGCGTCGTCCCTTTTGTTTAGATGACCGGTCTTTTCTATTTCGATGGCTTCTCGTATTATTCTAGTTTTGTAGTATTCGACGTTTGCCAGTTGTCTGCAGCTATCAAAGTTGATTTTGTGTCCTGTTTGATGTTGATGTTGAAACAGGGCCGATGTAGTTTGTTTGTTTCTGATAGCCAGTTTGTGTTCTTCTAACCTGGCTGAAATTCGTCTGTTGGTTTGTCACATACATACATACATACGATACCTGAATGCCGAATCACATCACCACCCATCACAAATACAGGCAGTAGCAAACACGCTGATCTCCAGATCCATCCGGCTCACCAGCGACAACAATAGACCTCATGAGCTAGAAAAGATAACCACTGCTCTAAAACAGAATGGATATAAAGACAACACAATTAGAAAAGCAATAGAACTGCAACAGCATCCAAGACAGAAACAACAGGAAGACTCTGAAAGCAGGCCAAAAACCATATTGCCATACATTAATGGGACTACTGATAGGATTGGTCGCATTCTTCGTAAGCATAATATATCCACTGTATATAAACCACATCAAACCATAAGAACAACATTAAAACATCCAAAAACAGAAAATTAAACTAGAAAACCAAGGTGTGTATAGTGTAGCATGCGGTACCTGCAATAAAATGTACGTCGGACAAACCAACAGACGAATTTCAGCCAGGTTAGAAGAACACAAACTGGCTATCAGAAACAAACAAACTACATCGGCCCTGTTTCAACATCAACATCAAACAGGACACAAAATCAACTTTGATAGCTGCAGACAACTGGCAAACGTCGAAAACTACAAAACTAGAATAATACGAGAAGCCATCGAAATAGAAAAGACCGGTCATCTAAACAAAAGGGACGAAGCTCTCCATTTGTCCAGTACATGGAAGACAATAGTAAAACGGCAAGCCGAAGCGCATCAACTCGCAACCACATCACAACAAACAGCCAACGAAGCAACGACTGAGGGGACGGAGCCAACGCCAGCCAACCAGAACCGCTACAACCTCCGGCGCAGGCTATAAATATCGAGAGTCACGACAAAGATTCATCAGTTTACGACTTGACAGCAACGAGTAAGCATTGATAATGCCAAGTGAGACCTTGGCGAAACGTCTGCCAGATTCCAATTGGAATTTAACAAACGAACGGATGTACTCCCGGATCAATATTTCTTCACATTTCTCCATCCGTGAAAGTCTACGTTCAAACATATATATATATATATATATATATATATATATATATATATATATATATATATATATATATATATATATATATATATATATATATATATATATATATATATATATATATATATATATAGAATTATTGTGGGCATGTCCGCTAAATGAACAGAACAAAATGAAAAGTTGAAAGGATGGTAACCCGTACAACACGTGTTTCTGCTCATTGGCTTCATCAGGCCCCCTTTTCATTGTTCTGTTCATTTAGCGGACATGCCCACAATAATTCCCCTCTTTTTGTTTTTTTGTGTATCAATCCGCGCTAGTGTCTAGCATTATATATATATATATATATATATATATATATATATATATATATATATATATATATATATATATATATAAGAGAAGGAATAAGCGGGAATGCGGTCTGTTAAATAAATTAGTTACTCATTTCATTCTTAATCCTCTATATTTCGACTTGATTTAAGTCTTCATCAGGAGGTCACAGCTAAAAACACAACAGTGTTATAATTACCAAGTATTATGCTAATTTATTATTTTGTTATTCTTTATGTGAGGAATTATCAATTATATATAATACTAATTAACTAAGTTTTACTTACAATTACGAGTTAAAAGAAGTCACAAACACTCACAAAACGAAACATTTAAAATTCCTTAAAAATATGCATCAAAACAACTGCACACTACATATTAAAATCTGTTTCTGCATCCTATTTATGTTGGGTAAAAACAATATTTCACACAACTCAAAAAAAATTAACAATCCAATTTATTCTTTTTTTCTTTTTTTCCTTTTTTTCTTGCGTTCTATCTGTATACCAGGACATCTTCACAAGTTTAATTAAAACACTTGTCGATACATCCTACATACCAGGTCATTTGTAAAAATTGATGGCGAATTTCTTATTATTATAATTTTTAAGGAACGTAACTTAATTATTTTATAACATTTGTTATTTTTATTCTAAAATATTACAGTAAATGACACTCAGCCCTTCTATATCGGATCTGGAATTCATTGTGTTTTTATTTTTATTTATATGTGTCATCTCCAAGAAAAGTCTTTTTTTATAATTCGACTCATGGTCCAAGATTTTTGTGTTAGAATAATCAAATTGATGATCATAATCTTGGAAATGACATGCCAGGGCGCACGATCTCTTTCCAATTCGACTGTCACTTTTGTGTTGTGTTAGCCTCTGTTGGAGGCTTTGTGACGTCTGACCAATGTAACAAAGGTTACATCCAAGACATTCCACCTTGTAGACTACGTTCGTGTTGTGTAGTAGTGGAACTTTATCTTTCGTCTTCGTAAAAACCTGACCTACAGTGGTAGCGTTATATTTGGCAATTTTCACATTATCAACATCCGCAAGATTTTTTATTATATTATCAGTTAGTCCCGGAATGTAGGGTAGCTTTTTATACTTTACGGTCTGATGAAATTGATCTTCTGTAGGGCCATCATAGAAATTTGTGTTATAAATAAGAGATTTAAGTAGCTTATTTGGATAACCGTTGTTTGAAAACATTTTAAATAATTTGCCCAGGTTTTCTTTAAGAAAGCGATTATCAGAAATATGTGTCACTCTGTTTTTCATAGCTATCACCGTGTTATGTTTCTGATTCATCGGATGATTAGAAAAATAATTGATATAACGCCCTGACGATGTTGGTTTTTGATACCAATTCAAAATAACTTCATTATTTTCACATCGAATCAATAAAGTATCCAAAAATGGTACGCTATTATTATTTTCTGTTTCTATAGTAAATTGGATATGATTGTTTATTGAATTAAATATCTTTAAAGTATCATCAATTTCATTCTTCGGTATCGCGGTCACCAAATCATCAACATACTTGTATAAAAAAGGCAGCGTAAAGGACAATTTTGCGGTGATCAATTCCAAGATATGGTCCATGACAATCTGAGCCAATATTGGGCTAATAGGAGAACCCATTGGCGTACCAAAAATTTGTTTGTAAAACTTATTATTAAATGAAAAATGACAGTTACAACACACGAATTTTAGTAATGTATGGAAATTTACTTGAGACAAAGTTGTGTGAGGCTGTATCGTATTCCAGTGAGTTCCTATTAATTCAAAAATAAGTTGTTCGGGTATATTGGTAAATAACGAGACAACGTCAAAAGAAACCAATACATAACCTTGAGGCAAAATTACTCCTTGCATCGAATTGACAAAAGAAAACGTATCGCGTATATTATATGTTGTTCTGTTAGCAAGTGCGTCAGCTAAAATATTCGATAAGAATTTGGAAAGATTATAGCTAGCTGCACCTATGCAACTTACGATAGGCCTTAAGGGAATAGCAGGCTTATGCATTTTTGGTAAGCAATATAACTTGGGAATCACTGCGTTATAAACCGTAAGAAATTTCGACGTTTCATCATCAATTTGTTTTTCCGTTTTTAGTTCTTTTATTATTTTATTTAATGTCCTTTGATCACTCGAAGTAGGATCTTTGTTTAATTTTTTGTACGTACTTTGGTCATCAAGCATAACATTAACTTTAGCAAGATAGTCACATTTATCCATTGCTACAGTACAACCTCCCTTATCTGCCTGCAAAATGTACAATTCCGGATTAGATTTTAAAAATTTTTTTGTTTTAAAGAATACCTTTTGAATTGGCGTAATTTTAGTAGAATTAGATTTAACAGTAAAATTAGTTATATTATTGGCGATACGCGCTCTAAGAATATTTTTACTATTTTCGGGGACGTCACTGATAATAGGGACTTTTTGCCACCCGCAAATGCGGCCACGCAAACGCTAAACTGAAGAGGTTTGCGTGGTGTTTCCAAAATAGCTTTTGCAATTGTACGCTAAACATTGTACAGGGATTTTACGCAAACCACTAAAAGGAAAATTGTACCAGAAATTTGTGTATTTGTAGCACGCAAACTATAGGTGTGTACAATTTTGGTTTACGTAAATTAGCAAGTTATGATGATTCTACAAAAAACAGAATTACACAATAAAATTAATGAGAGTTACCGTGTGTGTTATAAGACCTGAAAGACAGTGGTAAAGTGATAAAAGGGTGGATCTGTTAACGTAGGAATGTAAACACCTTTTAACAAAGAGATGTCAACAGTTTTGCCATAATTTTGCCAATCATGGGTGCCAGGTGAAAATACGGGGTGGGGGAGGGGGGGGGGGGGGGGGGGGCTGAGGCAAAAGCAAGTGTTCTTGTAAATATACACTTATTTTAAAACTCCTGTTCATTTACACGAAGTAGAAAATGGCAGTAGCCAGCGGGGATGGTCGCCTCAGTGGCGTAGGCAGCATACTGCGGCGGGGGTGGGGAAACCAAAAGGGTAGGGGGGCAGTCGCGCACCCTGGCCCCCATCTGGCTACGCCACTGATCTGCCTCTACCTGACGACACCCATAACAAACCTTAAGTGACTATATATGACAGGTCGATCGCTCTGTCATGGCGGTCATAAAGGGTATAAACATTGAGTTGTGATAAAAAGAAATCGTGATTTTTAAAATAAAAAGATGTCCACTAAAGTACGCGATTGGCACGATTTGAAGTATGATATTTTAACATATTATATTCGACAGTCAAGCGAAATGTTTATACGCTCTATAATGGTTTCAATTTTTTTCGCTGGGGGTTAGATCAGTTGTTGAAGTTCGCGAATATGGACAATAAGAATGACAGGGATATTCTTTTTTCTACGAATGTCAATAAAAACCTTTAGTGTATGTTCAATAGTAATTTCAGAACATAGTGCATTGTTTTTTACCATTTTTTTTACACATTTTCATTGTGCTTCAATCACCATGGGGATTCAACTACAAAATTCCCAATGTGCACGGGTATATTTTTACCAAGGTGGCGTTGACCGGCGCCGCGTCAACACGCCATAGTAATCGCACAGCAACGCAGACAATGCAAATAAAAAGTAAATGACAATTATTAGTTTGACATCTTAAAAAGAAAAATATTACTAATCCCATTTTATGTAACAGTAACATTCGTAGAAAAAGTATAGTGTAAAACTCGCATGGAATAACCATTTCCTACTCGTATGATTTGCAGCACTCGCCTGCGGCTCGTGAAGCAAACGTCATACTCGTAGGAAATGCATGTCATTCCATGCTCGTTGTACAATATACTATTTTAGTCGAGGCAATTTTTTTCTATCTGCAGTCTTAACAACGAATGTCTAAGAATCATCTGAATGTTAAAAGTTGTGAAGAAGAGATCGCTTAATCGTACAGCTTAAAATCGTAGTGTGGATTTTAATGTCGTTTGAAGCAACCCTGCCAGCCCATGGCCAGCCCGTGTTTAATAGAATCCTGAAACCGACGTTGCCGTAATTCAAATTTTTCCTGTGCCAATGACCTACACCCTACACTCTTTGAGTCGTTTAGTTGTATTGCCGCGATCAAAAATCAAAAAGAAAGTCGTACTTAAGAGTCCAAATGCAGCTTAGGGACTTTTTGAAGGTCTTGCTGATTGCTGGCAACCCCATTTAATTTGACAGCAATGTTTTGTACATGAGAAGGTTACAGTGGAGGGTCAGTTAAAGTAAATTTAAGAAAGCTAACATGCAAGCAAACTCCTAAGAAAATTAGATGTAGATACGACTTTTTTGTACGCGCCTATACGTGTCATAAAACGAAATGGTTATTTGAAGCGTCAGCTACAGGCAGTGGTGTATTTAGGTAAAGTGCCGCCCCGAGCTATTTAAATCTGGCTGCCCCCTCCGTCAGCATTTCTTCACATTTTACATCACAATGAAGACATATTTGCTGCCCCTACAATTCTGCCGCCCTGGGCTATAGCCCAATCAGCCCATACGGAAATATGCCCCTGGTAATAGTAATGAAATGAATGATAGAGTTCATTTTATGATAAAACTCAGCGTTGCGACATTTCACAATCACAGATGACATCAACAGCTGATATTGGTTCCTTAGTAAAGTCCCTAGATCAGTAGTTGGTTGGTAGTGGGCATCAAGCTGACATGACAGGTTGTGTCGTTTTATTTTCTTTTGATTTTGGTATTTTGTTTTTGTGATGTTAGTGTTTCCGTGGGTGTTGTTTTGATAGTGCGTGTTTTAATCATTTTGCTTTTCGACTTTATAGATTTAGAAGACTAGATTTTATTGGTGTTTATTAGTTAAGTTATACGGTGAGTACAAGTCCAATCCTGTCTTTTACCCAACCTCTAAACGTACAATAGACCAGACTTCAACAGGGTGCCATAGATGACAAGTGACTTGGCCACCATATTGCGAGATCTAAGAAAAAGTTTACTATACCTATTAGTTACAACTATGGCTGTGTTTAGCTGATCATCAGCGGTCGCAGCAGCTGGTTGGATTTGGCAGCGACCACATGATTACTTATATCAAATGTGAAAACATGTAATGTAACATGCCATCTGTCAAATTTGATCAACTGCTGAGACCGCTGAAAATCGGCTGAACGCAGCCAATGATAAATTAATTCTTGCAAGAGGACGTGACAACATAGCAGTAGCAGGGTGGTTTAAACCATTTTTCTATCGATCGACGGCGAGCGAATGCCGAACAGCCGAATTCACCCGAAGGCAAATGTCAATTTCTTGAATCAGCTGATGTGTGATGATATATTATAAATATGTATATTAATTTGTGATTTGTTCTTGTCTTTAAATATTGTATTTTTTAGAGTGACGAAATATTTGCATGCCTTATATATTAAGAAAGGAAAAATCTGGGACTATTTCTCTGTTTAGTTAGGAATAAGAAATCAAACGCATTAGCTACAGGTTTGGTCACTTTTATCATTATATAAATAGGTACCTATATAACCATACTGGTATAAGTTAAAGGTTCTTAACAGACAATGAAGGATGTTCTTGAGTGACTTGTTTTAATGTGTGAAGAAAATAATGAAGTAAATGAAAATGGAATACCTACTCCTTAACCTTATCCAAACATACGAGACCATTGAAAGCTTGTCTAAAGATGAATGTAGGAGCAATTTTAGATTTCTCAAAGAAGACGTACTTCAGCTTTTAAGAAAACTTAGAGTACCAGAAAAAATTAGAACGTCTACATGGTCAGGTAATTTCAGTGTTAAAAAAGTGTGAAGTTCGCCCCCCATGACATTTTTTAACAATAGTCGTGGTTCAAAACTCATAAGTTATGTCTGTGAAGTTGCAAAAACAAAAGTTTGGCCACAGTGCTTAATAGTTCTAAAGGAGTTCTACAGTTCTTTGTGATTTTCGAGGCCGGAACTCTTACCCAAAAAATTGTAATACCTACATGTTTTCTGCTTTTTGGGAAGGAAAAAATTACACAATAAAATGTCATTATCTTTATGCAGAACTGTAGAACTATTGCAGAACTAACGGGAACTCATGAGTTTTAAACCAGAGCTCTCGTTAAAAAATATTTCATGGGGTGCAAACCTCACACTTTTTTAACTATCAAATATTTACGTTGTAAACAAAAAAATACCATTCTAATTCTACAGAACTGTAGAACTATTGCAGCACTAACGGGAACTCATGAGTTTTAAACCAAAACTCTTCTTAAAAAAATTTTCTGGTTAGAACTTAAAGTATTGACAGTTCAAAAAGTGTGAAGTTGGCCCCCCATGACTTATTGTTTAACAATAGTCTTGGTTCAAAACTCATAAGTTCCTGTTAGTAAAAAGTAAAATGTGTTCTACAACTCTTCATAGGAAACTAGGAACTCCATGAATTTTTAATGAATTTTGCTCGGAATTTTGCATTTGGGGGACCAAATTCACAGACATGTACTTATGTATATTATAATTGTGATTGTAAAACTGTCTTTTGGTCCTTGCATTATCTTTTGTTTTTTTTTTTTTCAGTCTGTAGGGGTGCAAAATTTAATATTTTTAAGTACAATACTGTACATACTGCAATGCTTTATTACATCTGTGATATGTGTAGGTATAATGAGTTGAGATATACTGTTTTGAGCTCTCAATGTTTGTAGGTGTGGGAAGGCTATGTAAACTGTTAAGAAGACTGAATTATCCAAACAGAGTGTCAAATCTATATATTTCAGCAATAACAATTGAAGTTATGCAGATTATCGTTAGTAATTTTGGAAAGAAACACGAATTTGCAAAACCTGCAGTAATGTAAGGCATGTAAACAATAATATTACAAGAATAAGTAACAGTGGGGGCTGGTGAAAGTTTAAAGTTCTATATCTCTGTGTTTTGTTTGTTTTATCTTCGGACAGCCCACGGAGGTCTTTAACCTAAGTACTCTAGGTACCGTGGGTGTACTGGGGGTATCCGTCGCACACATCCAGAGCTGGAAACATCCGTATGGATTTCACCAGCCCTTTAGCAGATGTCTGGGGTGGTGCCGCCTCGGACGAGGAATAATCCTCTACCACCTTCCATTGCTCTATGCCAAGTTAAGGATTTTTGATAATGAGCCTACTAGGAATCTTTTGGTAACGAAACAAAATAGGTGTTTTGTAATTTGCGAAAAAATGTAGAATTTTTGCTTTGACTCTCCTGGAAAAGAAATGAGCATGCTTAGGTATTTTATTTTATATTTTTTCTAAACAAACTACATCACTTTGTTAAAAAATTGTAAATTTTAAGAGAACAAATGGGTTTGTTTGGGTTGGTGTTACTAGAAAGTTAGTCATTTAACTTTTTTTTTTAAATTATATTTGAGGTTTCACAAAATTCAAGTGACTATAACTTTTTACTAACACATTTTTTTCTCTTCTTTCTTTTTCAAATCTAAAAATTTTCGACAAAATGATGTAAAATTTATTTAGAAAAAATATAAAATAAAATAACTAAGCATGTTTGGGGGTAAAAGCAAAAATTCAACTTTTTTTTGCAAATTAGGTAGAAATAATTTTTTTTTCTTTACCAAAACATTCCTAGTAGGCTCACTATTAAAAGCATGAACTTGGCATGGGTCCTGTAAGTAGCAACAGAGATATACAGGGTTTGAACTATAGGCCTGTCTCTTTAAAAAATAAAGTTAGCCTGCAGGTTTTAAAAAAATAACCCTGTACAACTTTAAAATTTCAGCAGCCGCCACTGATTTATTAGTATGGAAGTAATTTCAAACAAGTTCAAAAAATTCTTCTCTCTCTTGAGACCAAAAAGTCCTCCGGTCTGGATGACATACCACCAGCAATTGTCCTAAAAAACTGCGCTCCAGAACTTGCACCCATCTTAACTCGTCTTTTCCAGATCTCTCATGACAAGGGTATCTTCCCAGATAGCTGGAACACTGCTCGAGTGCAGCCTGTCCCGAAGAAAGGATCCAAGTCCCTTCCATCCAATTATAGACCTATCTCTTTTGTACTTGTACTGTAATATATTTTTGTCTACCAGTAAAGACTACAAGTGTAATAGCTTTCAAGTCCAGTGACGTACGCAGGAGGGGGGCTGCAACCCCCCCCCCCCCAACCAACATCACAGGCACACAAAAATTGAAAAAGTACACTTATAATTCAGACCCCCCCCCCCCCCCCACACACAGACAAAATCCTTGGTGCGCCCATGTTGAAGTCATGTATTTTTATACTTAGTACATACCTACAGTGTGTCTGAAAATGTCTGCAAATGGAAAACTTACTACTAATTTATTGAAAACAAGTTCCTCGTAATAGTTTCACTTTCTTTTAGTGCAAAACCTAAGGAACTGTATCTTGGGTTTAAAAATTAGTGTAAGGTTAGCCTCATGGCGTATTAAAAACAAAATGTTTCCCAACATTTCTAAACAAAACGTTACCTTATGTCAGTTCAAACTTGCATTGAATTATTACACTGAAAGTAATAAGCCTTTTTCTCCTATTTTTGTTTCGAGGTTGCATAAGTACGAGTATTTTAGGTAATAAAAAAAATTAGATATGGTGGAATCTCTTCTTGTTTTTGGAGGCTGCGAATCTAAATTTAGATATATTTACCTTTAAGAATTTACATTGTCCACTATACAGGTAAAGTCGGTCTCTCTTGGGGCCATTTTGGATTATTAACTTTTTTCCTTACAACTAAAATCCATTTATAGAGGATGTTTTCGGATACGATTTAGGTATTGAATAAGTCAAAAAGTACTATAACTCAGGGCCTATTTTAACTGACTTAGGCGCTCGACTCGCGCAAATTTTTGCGCCCCCTATTGGCCAGAAACTTTTCGAGTGAAAATGGGTATAGAGGTAATAGGAGAGTGAGAAACTAAAGACGCAGCATAGGTGTAGTTAGGCAATCAAATTGATGGGTGGTTAAGCCCTAGACCCTATTCAGCATATGGCTAAAAAAATTAGTTGCCTTAGTGCTTCATGTAAATTATGACGATGGTAATTAAGAGTTTTGTGGGTGCTAAGCACCCCCCCCCCAACTACAAAAAATATATGTGATTTGAATTTAATGAAAGTTTTGAAAAATGATGGAAAGAAATAAAATAAAATATGTATGTATTTATAAATATATTTAAAAAATAAAAAATTTACAAAGAAAACAAAAGGTATTTTTTATTAATATTTTATTAATATTTTCTCGGAGGTAAACACCTGCTGTTTGCTTGGACTGATAGACTACAAATAATATAGGTACTTTTTGCAATTCCACCCAATTTTCTTTTTATTAACGCAGTGACGCAATACTCCTTTTCACATAGAGGGTGTTAATAAAGTATGTGGCATAAACATGGGTCCTAAACGACTTTGTTTTTAATACACAGGGTGTTGAATTTTTTTAAAAGGTTTTTCTTAAATAACTAGGAGACGCAAATTAGTATCAAGTTGAAACTTGGTGACAATTTTTAATGCGTAAAGAGGAGTCTTTTAAGAAAAAAACTGTTTTTCTTACTTTGCCAGTAGCATGCACAGGGATAACGTCCAAGGTTTAATAAAAAAAATAATGAAGTACGTCAATTTTTTTTTAAATCTGATATAGGATTGATGATTTAGCAAATACAACTACACAAAAATCATCTTATTTTTTTGCTCAAAGTGGCCATTTTCGATAAAAACGAAAAAATGTAAAGTTATGCATAACATTATTTATTACTGTAATTTGTTGAAAACAACAAAACAATCAGAGAGTCATGGAAACAAAAACACTTCTTTAAACAAATTTGACAAGTAGCAAGATTCCTCTTTATGTATTAAAAATTGTCAGTAAGTGTTCACTTCAAACTAATTTGTGTCATCTGGTTATTAGGGAAAATTAAAAAAAAATAACACCCTGTGTATTAAAAACCAAGTCTTGTATCACCTATGTTTATATGAACATTTTTTAGTCTTTAAACTGACTAAGGTCTAATTCCCCAAATTTTGGCCACATACCTTATTAACACCCTGTATATAAAACTGTCCATTGTTTGGGTTTAATATATAACACTATAAATAAAGCCCTAGTGCACTAGTATACATAAGCACTTGTGAATCATTGATTTTGATATGTTCATAACCGAAACATTAGTTAAATTCTTCAATCTGTTTGTTACTTCCAGTTCTGGTTTTAACAAATAAATTTCAGCTTCCAACGATGTTCCAGATGTTCTCGAACAAGAATGTAACTACTTGTACTTCTCGATGTACTTAGGGTTTCATGGTGGGTTTTAGCACTAGGTTTTGGAGGCCCTGCTTCCTCAACAGTATCGGTTGATTTATTTTCACACTAAAGATTTTACCACTATCTGTTGTTTAGAGACTTGGTTTACTACAAAAAATAGAAATGTTTAGAGTATTGATAATATAGGTACAACTGTAATCACAATGTAAGAAGGTAATATAATATTCATTTATATTATAAACGTTTTATTGAGAAGCATCTTTAAAATTACATACCGTTTTGTTAAAGATGCGAAGATAAACTTCCTTTTAGCGTTACATTCATATATAAGTAGTTGGTCCTTTTTTCTTCTCAGTGTTTACTAAATGACAACTGACTGCAAACGAGTGACTTGCCTCCTAAAAAGTAAAGTTTATGAGTTATCACATTCACTATTTACGTTGTAAATATGAATACCTCATCAGAGTAATAGACCTTTTCCTTTCGGATGATTCTACAGGAAATACAAAGAACTTCCATTTATGTTCATCACTGTAGTGTTGGCAATCGGCTGCAAGGCACATAACCATGGTGGAAATGTCTTTAAGCTAGAAAAATCATAAAATAACACATAAATGCAATCCAAAACAATAACATAACCTCACAAAACTGTAATCACTTTAAAATAAGAGTTAAAACGTTACCTTTGAAGATTATGATGGAAAATCCTTTAAATACGCACACTTTATCGAAAAATAAATCTCATAACTCTTATTCAAGAAGAATACAATAATAAAGTGAAATAAATCAAAAATCGAAATGGGCTTTTGACAATTGACATAACCTATCGATTTTTTCTAAAGGAACTTTAAGCTCCGCCCATTCATGTGTCGTTAACCCCAAACATTGGTGACTATTCACCACCACCGACAGAACAAGGCCGTGAAGCGCGCAATTTTATAGTCCGATGAGTCATCATAGGTCGACCTACCGGGAATATTTTTCATTTATTTTACAGTTGTGGAAATAACAGAGATGTTTTTTCGGTGTTTAATTTATGTGTGCCTCAATATTCTACTGTTGCCGTTTATTAACAACATAAAATTAGTGAGAAACGTAAAATACGTCTGAATATTCATCTTTTTCAAGACTTCCATAAGTAAATAAACAATGAACCAGTGAACGTATAGGTTATGTTATATTTATTTTTTTTGTAAAACGTGGATTGAAAACATTGAAAAATCATGCCGCATCGTTGTTGTGTGCCAAAGTGCAGAGGAAATTATGATGCCAGAGGGCCAAAAGTGGCAGTTTTTGGTTTTCCTCAAGAGCCTCAACTGCGTAAACAATGGTTACAGGCAATTAAAAGGGAAAATTTTGTTCCCACTAAAGCAAGTAGGGTAGGTTGTGACTAACTGATTTGTATAAGCAAGTAGTCAACGCAAGTACTAATATTTTTAGGTGTGTGAATTGCACTTTCAACCTAACTTTATTGAGAGAAAAACGAGCTTCAGGAATGAGACAACAGGTGAAGTTTTGGAGGCGCCGCTAAAAATTCCACGACTAGTTAAAGGTAGGAAGGTAGAAGAAAATATTATTATTATTATTATTATTATTAGCCAAGTTTAGGCGACACTGCCGTTCTAACTGTTAGTTTATCACTGTTTAAATTAAGTTTTTGCTTTTAAAGGTATCGGTTTTTATATGTCGTAACGGTTTTTGAAGTCGTTGGTTGAGTTGTAGTAACACATATGATGTAGGTTAAGTATTTAATGCATTTTAGTGTTTTCCAAATAAAAATTTGTGTTTTTGATACTGTATTTATGTAATATTTCTTATTTTAGGAGCTATCCCAACCAAGATGCCAGGATGCCCATCCTATATGTCAAAAGATGATATTCCTATACGAGTTTCTCCAGAGTCTAAACGCCTCCAAATGGCATGTCGAGATGTAGAGAAAGCTATCGCAGAAAGTATAAAAACATCAACAATGTATAATGAGTCAATTAGTTTTTCAAACTTGGTAGAAGCTTTCGACAAGTTGACAGAACTAGACAGTGGATGGCTTAAGGGAAAAGGAAAACAAAATATTTGTTTTTTCTTCTTAAACGAGTCACAGGATGACCTTTGCCCAAAATTGTCAGTGTTTTTGAATGAAGAACTTAATGTAAAAGTGTTTTTTGCTAATACTGAGGTAAAAAAAATTCTGTGTAGTGACAAAACTGTTCTTAAATTTCCCCTAAAAGTGACCGACATTAATACCCTAAAAAAAGTGTTGTCAGAATTAAAAATATCTTTGTTAGACGATGTGCAGATGGTAAATTCTGATATACAAAAACAAAAATTTCATATTATTTTGGATATTTTACAGTCCATGTCTGAGGAGTTTCCCGAAGAAAAACAAAAAGCATTACAGTTTATTCAAGAACAGATTAATTTATTAACCGTCAGTAGTAATAACTGCCTAAGATATTCTTGCGAGTTGTCACTATTTGCTTGTTTATTATACTCAATCTCTCCTCACTCGTATAAATTTTTAAGAAGTTCAAATAGACTTATACTTCCATCCCCTCGTACCCTTAAGACGATCTGTGCAAGTTTCAATACAGATCCCCGTTTGGAGCAAACGGATCAAAATTTTTTAAAATATACCTCTAATAAGTTTAAGTTCTTGGACGATTCTGACAAAACAATTGTTTTGATGATGGATGAGATTCACCTTAGAGCTCAAATGGACTACAAGGGGGGTAACATTGTGGGTGGTGCCTACAATAGCTCGGCTGAACGTGCCACTAGTGCTCACACCTTTATGATCAGCAGCTTGTTGTCAACATATAAAGATGTTGTCCATGTTCTTCCAGTAAGTAAGATTTGTGGTGAAGACTTGCACAGAGTAGTAAGACAAGTGATAATTGGCTTAGAAAAGATCGGGTTTGAGGTTATTGCTGTAATAACTGACAACAATGCCTTAAACAAGAAAGCAATGTCGTTTTTTGTGGAAGAACCTCAACTTTCAGATACTTACCCTCATCCATGTGATCCTAGTAGACCTTTATTTTTTATTATCGATCCAGTTCACATAATAAAAAATATTAGGAATAATTGGTTAAATCAAAAACCAGACCAAGAATTTAACTTTCCCGATTTTGCTTCAGATGGTTGTATGAGAATAGCCTCTTTTAATGCCTTGAAAGAACTTCATATGAAAGAAAAGGGTCAGTTATTAAAATACGGATACACCCTGTCTTTAAAAGCTCTGTATCCATCATCAATGGAACGGCAGAATGTACCATTAACACTGCAAGTTTTTAATCACAACACAGTGGCAGCTTTACAAGAGTTTGGTCCCAAAATATTTCTAACAAGTTACGAAGATACTGCAGTTTTTATAGACATAATTTGTAAGTGGTGGGACATTGTCAATGTTAAAACTCCATTAAAGGGTCAAAGGTTAAGAAACAAATTTCAAGAACCTGTCACCAAAGGATCAGAACATATTATCGAGTTCTTTACAAAATTTTTGGAATGGTTAGAGAAATGGAAGCTTAGCAATAAAAGTGGAAAATTAACTAAGGAAACCCATGAAGCTCTACATCAAAGTACATCTGGCCTTTTGAAACTTTCACAATATTGTTTAAATGTGAAAAATTTTAATTATGTTCTGTTAGGTAAAATCCAAACAGACAAACTTGAAGAAAGATTTGGAAGGTATAGGTATGAAGCTGGAGCACAGTACCATGTTTATATCAGGCAGATTTTTGAAACAGAAAGTAAGCTTCGAATGAATAGTATTATTCCTCTTATAATTAAATCCAAAACATTTGGTAACATTTCGATTTCCAAAGAAGATATTTCTTGCTTTGTAAATGACAAGGTCGACAATAATGAAAAATTGGAAAGTTTTGAAATACCATTAAATTTAAAAAATTGTGGCGTCGTTGTTGACGATGACATCAATGGTATTAGCGAAAATACGTGGCCCCCCTTAGTCTATGTTGCTGGATATAGTGCCTACTCTGTTACAAAAAAAATTAACTGCGATTATTGCAAGGCTTTTTTAACAGCTACCGAGCAATGTTCAGATATAGATTTTAGCCTCATATCAGCAACATCTAGGGGAGGTCTTTGCTTTCCTAGTGAAATAGTGGTAAAGGTTGCCTCATTTGCCTATATAATAGCTCAGAAGGTAATAAATAAAGAGGAAGATTTCCTTCGACAAAAAAATCAACAGCTACTTCTAAAATCCTTAATTTATAATTGTATAACAGAATTTGATGATGTTTTTTTTGGTCACAATAATTTATGCCATGATGAGGACTATTTAATTAAATTACTTCTTAATCCAATGGCTAATATCTTACTAAAAAATTATGTAAAAAGGAGAAATGATACAGTGACTACAAAAAGCATGCCAGATCTGAAGCGGTCAAAAAACTCTTACGTCCAGATTCACTAATGTGTAAATATTCCTTAGATATATAGAAATAGTTGGTTCTAAATGCGGTAAAGGCATATGTTACATAAATAACAATTTTATTAAACAATATGAAATAAAACCGCAGTTAAATTATTTTTCCTTTCCAATTCTCCCTAATTCAAACTCCTGTTGTCCTTATATGTATCTAAACTAAAGCCGTAATTGCTTTAGTCTAGATATATGAAATAAATTGAACTATAGAGTTTCTTTTCGAATTATTTGTAAAGAAACTCCATATTTCAATTTAGTTCATCAATAGGTCGACTGCATTGACTTCTGTCGACTGCCGTTACCGGTCCACCTGTGATGACTCATACTTTGCCGCTTCACGGCCTTGTTCTGTCGGTGGTGGTGGACTATTTCCCTGAAACTTTCACTTTTCCTAGTTTGCAGTTGGCGATGTTGCCACTGTGAATATTTTAAACTGGAATATGATGAATTTATTGTCCAAGAAAGTGCCTTCACAAGTTTGATATGCTAAGTGATATACGCGTATAGGTATACGGTCGTTTTCCCTTTTTGTTCTTATTTACACTTATTGTTACAGTATAATATTCGTGCTTGCCATTTCTGTCAGTGGAGTACACCCGATGGGAAAGAAAACTATGGCAAGATCAATATATCAACAGCCAGGGGCGGGGTGTGCCTCAAAAAACGGGGGGGGGGGGGGAGAAAGATACCGGGTCTTCCAGGGCAGGAGGGGAGGGGAGGTATTTTACCATTTCTCTCACAAAAGTTAGGGGTGAAGGTAAAAACGTGGGGGGAGTAAGCCCCCTCCCGGCGCGCCGCGGCTGTCAACAGCTAAAGTGATATCTTGTCGAAAAGTTATAAAAAAGGAACTCCCCTTTTAAGGAGACCTCGTCAACAACATTTTTTTTATTGTGCACTAGTTACGACACAAAACTCAAAATTGTTCATTATAAAATTTTCCGTACCTAGGTTCTTGTTACGCCAAGGAAATTTTTTATTCTTGCTGGTAAATAGCTTATTTTTTACCATTTAGTCACGATTAGGATACAATGGAGCAACAGCAAAGGCATACACGCAACTACCATGAAGTTTTTGGGGGGCTTCAACTCCACCCTATATTATAGTCCAGACTTAAATATATACATCTTCTCTCTATACGCCTTTGGGGGTAATAAAACGATTGGGGACGTTTAGCCCCCCAGCCCCCAACCTAGAGACAAAGGTGATTTTATCAAAAATGTATACCTAGTACAAAATTTTATTTAATCCCTTTTTATAACCAAAGCTTAAGTTTATTTTAAACATGTTAAAACTCCAGGTTTAGACACTTATAGACAGGTTTATCAATTTGTGCGCCACTACGCCCTATGTTTTAGGCGCCCCCCTCCACATACCATTCATACCAAACTCAGCATTCATCTTGGTGTAGGGGCGCCTGCCCTTTTCGGGGCCCCTACGCATGTGCCTAGAGTGCCTAATGGATATACCGGCGCTGGGTATAGAAATTCGTTTCATCACCACTAATATTTATCAGATACATTTCTTGTTACCTGTTTGTCATTTTCATCAAGCAGAACTTTTTTTATTTTCTTTTGAGTAGTAACACTAGTAACATATCTATAATTAGACAGAATTATTTCCGTGTATCAGCATGTTTCTTGCATATTCCATACGGAAATAAAACCATACAGAGTATCAACATATTTAAACATATTAATTTTGCAAATTATTATTCTTTTCGCTGCTTAAAGGCACAAGACAAGATATCGGAATAACGCGTGGAATTAAAGTAAACGCTCCCATAAATCTCGTATAATTGCGCGTTTCACTGAAACAAAACCCGTTAAGATGTGGCAACATAGCTCACACCTTCCCTTAACTTCATATATCCATCTTTTGCTACACTATAGCTATTTCTTTCTCACACATGTTCAGCGCCCTGAAAATCCAAGACCCCCTAAAATTTTGCGGCTTGTAAACCTTTTTCAGGCGATTTAGCGCTTTGCGTGAGCGTTTGCGTGAGGTGGCAAAAAGTCCCTAATATCTTCAACATCAGCTAAAATTCCGTTAACGTTAACATGCTCCACTATAGGTGAGATACCGAACTTGGGCCCTAATGACAAAAAATCAGCAACATCCTGTGGTATATCTATATTAGAGACATTTTTGAACCATTTTTTATTATCTGAAAATAATATATCTCCCCGACAACTGTCCCTCAAACAATTAAACTTTTTTATATTCTGACCCTTTACTTTATTAAAACTTCTATTAAAAGATAAATCTAACCTATGCGTATATTCATTCATAATATTCAGTGGAAGAATGGTATTTAGATCCTGTTTAATCTCAATTACTGAATTGTTAATTTTCTTTATCGCGTCATAACATACCTTAATTTCTAAATTTAAGTTCTTTTTACTTAACTTATCTATATGTCTGCGCATTGTATCCAATATTTTGCAGTTGTTGGTTTGTAGAAGCTGGTTCATGTTTTTTGTCGTATCCAATAAGTGTTTAGGCATTATGCCTGTTCTCCTACATTTCAAAAGAAAATGCTTTCTATTCAGAGTATTTGCTAACTTGATGTTGAACGTAGCCCATTTTTTCATCAACACTGTTGTGTTATTACCATAAGTAACGGCAATTTGTTGATAAAATCCCATCTGTTACAGTTATATACAATTATCGACCGTACTATTTTATAAGAGAAGGAATAAGCGGGAATGCGGTCTGTTAAATAAATTAGTTACTCATTTCATTCTTAATCCTCTATATTTCGACTTGATTTAAGTCTTCATCAGGAGGTCACAGCTAAAAACACAACAGTGTTATAATTACCAAGTATTATGCTAATTTATTATTTTGTTATTCTTTAGGTGAGGAATTATCAATTATATATAATACTAATTAACTAAGTTTTACTTACAATTACGAGTTAAAAGAAGTCACAAACACTCACAAAACGAAACATTTAAAATTCCTTAAAAATATGCATCAAAACAACTGCACACTACATATTAAAATCTGTTTCTGCATCCTATTTATGTTGGGTAAAAACAATATTTCACACAACTCAAAAAAAATTAACAATCCAATTTATTCTTTTTTTCTTTTTTTCCTTTTTTTCTTGCGTTCTATCTGTATACCAGGACATCTTCACAAGTTTAATTAAAACACTTGTCGATACATCCTACATACCAGGTCATTTGTAAAAATTGATGGCGAATTTCTTATTATTATAATTTTTAAGGAACGTAACTTAATTATTTTATAACATTTGTTATTTTTATTCTAAAATATTACAGTAAATGACACTCAGCCCTTCTATATCGGATCTGGAATTCATTGTGTTTTTATTTTTATTTATATGTGTCATCTCCAAGAAAAGTCTTTTTTTATAATTCGACTCATGGTCCAAGATTTTTGTGTTAGAATAATCAAATTGATGATCATAATCTTGGAAATGACATGCCAGGGCGCACGATCTCTTTCCAATTCGACTGTCACTTTTGTGTTGTGTTAGCCTCTGTTGGAGGCTTTGTGACGTCTGACCAATGTAACAAAGGTTACATCCAAGACATTCCACCTTGTAGACTACGTTCGTGTTGTGTAGTAGTGGAACTTTATCTTTCGTCTTCGTAAAAACCTGACCTACAGTGGTAGCGTTATATTTGGCAATTTTCACATTATCAACATCCGCAAGATTTTTTATTATATTATCAGTTAGTCCCGGAATGTAGGGTAGCTTTTTATACTTTACGGTCTGATGAAATTGATCTTCTGTAGGGCCATCATAGAAATTTATGTTATAAATAAGAGATTTAAGTAGCTTATTTGGATAACCGTTGTTTGAAAACATTTTAAATAATTTGCCCAGGTTTTCTTTAAGAAAGCGATTATCAGAAATATGTGTCACTCTGTTTTTCATAGCTATCACCGTGTTATGTTTCTGATTCATCGGATGATTAGAAAAATAATTGATATAACGCCCTGACGATGTTGGTTTTTGATACCAATTCAAAATAACTTCATTATTTTCACATCGAATCAATAAAGTATCCAAAAATGGTACGCTATTATTATTTTCTGTTTCTATAGTAAATTGGATATGATTGTTTATTGAATTAAATATCTTTAAAGTATCATCAATTTCATTCTTCGGTATCGCGGTCACCAAATCATCAACATACTTGTATAAAAAAGGCAGCGTAAAGGACAATTTTGCGGTGATCAATTCCAAGATATGGTCCATGACAATCTGAGCCAATATTGGGCTAATAGGAGAACCCATTGGCGTACCAAAAATTTGTTTGTAAAACTTATTATTAAATGAAAAATGACAGTTACAACACACGAATTTTAGTAATGTATGGAAATTTACTTGAGACAAAGTTGTGTGAGGCTGTATCGTATTCCAGTGAGTTCCTATTAATTCAAAAATAAGTTGTTCGGGTATATTGGTAAATAACGAGACAACGTCAAAAGAAACCAATACATAACCTTGAGGCAAAATTACTCCTTGCATCGAATTGACAAAAGAAAACGTATCGCGTATATTATATGTTGTTCTGTTAGCAAGTGCGTCAGCTAAAATATTCGATAAGAATTTGGAAAGATTATAGCTAGCTGCACCTATGCAACTTACGATAGGCCTTAAGGGAATAGCAGGCTTATGCATTTTTGGTAAGCAATATAACTTGGGAATCACTGCGTTATAAACCGTAAGAAATTTCGACGTTTCATCATCAATTTGTTTTTCCGTTTTTAGTTCTTTTATTATTTTATTTAATGTCCTTTGATCACTCGAAGTAGGATCTTTGTTTAATTTTTTGTACGTACTTTGGTCATCAAGCATAACATTAACTTTAGCAAGATAGTCACATTTATCCATTGCTACAGTACAACCTCCCTTATCTGCCTGCAAAATGTACAATTCCGGATTAGATTTTAAAATTTTTTTTGTTTTAAAGAATACCTTTTGAAAAAGGAATAAATTGGATTGTTAATTTTTTTTTGAGTTGTGTGAAATATTGTTTTTACCCAACATAAATAGGATGCAGAAACAGATTTTAATATGTAGTGTGCAGTTGTTTTGATGCATATTTTTAAGGAATTTTAAATGTTTCGTTTTGTGAGTGTTTGTGACTTCTTTTAACTCGTAATTGTAAGTAAAACTTAGTTAATTAGTATTATATATAATTGATAATTCCTCACATAAAGAATAACAAAATAATAAATTAGCATAATACTTGGTAATTATAACACTGTTGTGTTTTTAGCTGTGACCTCCTGATGAAGACTTAAATCAAGTCGAAATATAGAGGATTAAGAATGAAATGAGTAACTAATTTATTTAACAGACCGCATTCCCGCTTATTCCTTCTCTTATAAAATAGTACGGTCGATAATTGTATATAACTGTAACAGATGGGATTTTATCAACAAATTGCCGTTACTTATGGTAATAACACAACAGTGTTGATGAAAAAATGGGCTACGTTCAACATCAAGTTAGCAAATACTCTGAATAGAAAGCATTTTCTTTTGAAATGTAGGAGAACAGGCATAATGCCTAAACACTTATTGGATACGACAAAAAACATGAACCAGCTTCTACAAACCAACAACTGCAAAATATTGGATACAATGCGCAGACATATAGATAAGTTAAGTAAAAAGAACTTAAATTTAGAAATTAAGGTATGTTATGACGCGATAAAGAAAATTAACAATTCAGTAATTGAGATTAAACAGGATCTAAATACCATTCTTCCACTGAATATTATGAATGAATATACGCATAGGTTAGATTTATCTTTTAATAGAAGTTTTAATAAAGTAAAGGGTCAGAATATAAAAAAGTTTAATTGTTTGAGGGACAGTTGTCGGGGAGATATATTATTTTCAGATAATAAAAAATGGTTCAAAAATGTCTCTAATATAGATATACCACAGGATGTTGCTGATTTTTTGTCATTAGGGCCCAAGTTCGGTATCTCACCTATAGTGGAGCATGTTAACGTTAACGGAATTTTAGCTGATGTTGAAGATATTATCAGTGACGTCCCCGAAAATAGTAAAAATATTCTTAGAGCGCGTATCGCCAATAATATAACTAATTTTACTGTTAAATCTAATTCTACTAAAATTACGCCAATTCAAAAGGTATTCTTTAAAACAAAAAAAATTTTAAAATCTAATCCGGAATTGTACATTTTGCAGGCAGATAAGGGAGGTTGTACTGTAGCAATGGATAAATGTGACTATCTTGCTAAAGTTAATGTTATGCTTGATGACCAAAGTACGTACAAAAAATTAAACAAAGATCCTACTTCGAGTGATCAAAGGACATTAAATAAAATAATAAAAGAACTAAAAACGGAAAAACAAATTGATGATGAAACGTCGAAATTTCTTACGGTTTATAACGCAGTGATTCCCAAGTTATATTGCTTACCAAAAATGCATAAGCCTGCTATTCCCTTAAGGCCTATCGTAAGTTGCATAGGTGCAGCTAGCTATAATCTTTCCAAATTCTTATCGAATATTTTAGCTGACGCACTTGCTAACAGAACAACATATAATATACGCGATACGTTTTCTTTTGTCAATTCGATGCAAGGAGTAATTTTGCCTCAAGGTTATGTATTGGTTTCTTTTGACGTTGTCTCGTTATTTACCAATATACCCGAACAACTTATTTTTGAATTAATAGGAACTCACTGGAATACGATACAGCCTCACACAACTTTGTCTCAAGTAAATTTCCATACATTACTAAAATTCGTGTGTTGTAACTGTCATTTTTCATTTAATAATAAGTTTTACAAACAAATTTTTGGTACGCCAATGGGTTCTCCTATTAGCCCAATATTGGCTCAGATTGTCATGGACCATATCTTGGAATTGATCACCGCAAAATTGTCCTTTACGCTGCCTTTTTTATACAAGTATGTTGATGATTTGGTGACCGCGATACCGAAGAATGAAATTGATGATACTTTAAAGATATTTAATTCAATAAACAATCATATCCAATTTACTATAGAAACAGAAAATAATAATAGCGTACCATTTTTGGATACTTTATTGATTCGATGTGAAAATAATGAAGTTATTTTGAATTGGTATCAAAAACCAACATCGTCAGGGCGTTATATCAATTATTTTTCTAATCATCCGATGAATCAGAAACATAACACGGTGATAGCTATGAAAAACAGAGTGACACATATTTCTGATAATCGCTTTCTTAAAGAAAACCTGGGCAAATTATTTAAAATGTTTTCAAACAACGGTTATCCAAATAAGCTACTTAAATCTCTTATTTATAACATAAATTTCTATGATGGCCCTACAGAAGATCAATTTCATCAGACCGTAAAGTATAAAAAGCTACCCTACATTCCGGGACTAACTGATAATATAATAAAAAATCTTGCGGATGTTGATAATGTGAAAATTGCCAAATATAACGCTACCACTGTAGGTCAGGTTTTTACGAAGACGAAAGATAAAGTTCCACTACTACACAACACGAACGTAGTCTACAAGGTGGAATGTCTTGGATGTAACCTTTGTTACATTGGTCAGACGTCACAAAGCCTCCAACAGAGGCTAACACAACACAAAAGTGACAGTCGAATTGGAAAGAGATCGTGCGCCCTGGCATGTCATTTCCAAGATTATGATCATCAATTTGATTATTCTAACACAAAAATCTTGGACCATGAGTCGAATTATAAAAAAAGACTTTTCTTGGAGATGACACATATAAATAAAAATAAAAACACAATGAATTCCAGATCCGATATAGAAGGGCTGAGTGTCATTTACTGTAATATTTTAGAATAAAAATAACAAATGTTATAAAATAATTAAGTTACGTTCCTTAAAAATTATAATAATAAGAAATTCGCCATCAATTTTTACAAATGACCTGGTATGTAGGATGTATCGACAAGTGTTTTAATTAAACTTGTGAAGATGTCCTGGTATACAGATAGAACGCAAGAAAAAAAGGAAAAAAAGAAAAAAAGAATAAATTGGATTGTTAATTTTTTTTGAGTTGTGTGAAATATTGTTTTTACCCAACATAAATAGGATGCAGAAACAGATTTTAATATGTAGTGTGCAGTTGTTTTGATGCATATTTTTAAGGAATTTTAAATGTTTCGTTTTGTGAGTGTTTGTGACTTCTTTTAACTCGTAATTGTAAGTAAAACTTAGTTAATTAGTATTATATATAATTGATAATTCCTCACATAAAGAATAACAAAATAATAAATTAGCATAATACTTGGTAATTATAACACTGTTGTGTTTTTAGCTGTGACCTCCTGATGAAGACTTAAATCAAGTCGAAATATAGAGGATTAAGAATGAAATGAGTAACTAATTTATTTAACAGACCGCATTCCCGCTTATTCCTTCTCTTATAAAATAGTACGGTCGATAATTGTATATAACTATATATATATATATATATATATATATATATATATATATATATATATATATATATATATATATATATATATATAGTAGAAAATGGAAAATTTTCTTGGCCTATAGGTAACATATTAAATGTAAATGCAAAGATTAACTTCTTCGCTAGTGCAGCAAGAAGGCCGTAAAATGAAAAATAAAACTAATGAGGACTATTTTTGATTCTGGTCTGGGTGCCCTCCTGTATCGCAATTTCTGGGCCCTTACCCTTCATCAGGCAGGCTTACACCCAGGGTGACTGAAGAACAGACCACATTTTGACCAGAATCAAAGAGAGACCTTATATCCAAAACGTTCGGAATGGATGGGTAAGATGTAGTGGCTCGCGCCAACTAGTTCACCCAGTGTTGCTCCAAAAATGTGTGGCTGCTAACACAAAACATACTCGTAAGTATATGTCGAATTTCTTCGACAGTACAAATGCACCACTGTACGACAACAGTAGAAAATGGAAAATTTTCTTGGCCTATAGGTAACATATTAAATGTAAATGCAAAGATTAACTTCTTCGCTAGTGCAGCAAGAAGGCCGTAAAATGAAAAATAAAACTAATGAGGACTATTTTTGATTCTGGTCTGGGTGCCCTCCTGTATCGCAATTTCTGGGCCCTTACCCTTCATCAGGCAGGCTTACACCCAGGGTGGCTGAAGAACAGACCACATTTAGGGATGCTAACGATACTTCTGGCAACATGGCGGGTGATAAGCACGCCGAAATATCAGAGCCAAAATTATCAAAAAAAGTCTGTGCACATTGTAAAAAAGATGTTGTTTCCAATGTCCAGTGTAAAAAGTGTCTGCTTTTCTTTCATCCTGCGTGTATGAAACAATCAGCTGAATTAAAGAGGGCAGTTTGTGTCCATGTGGAAGCTTCCAGTGAAGACCTAACCCCAAATTCCGAGGATCACGATGTGAAATCCCTGAGAGAATTAATAGAAGGCATGCAACAGAAAATTGCTTCTTTGGAAGCCAATGAAGAAAAACTCTCGAAAAGGGTGGATTGCCTAGAAAATGAGGTAAAATCGTTAAAAGAAATTAATGAAAGACTGAAACCGCGGGAAAACACTCAGAAGCGTGGCAACGCTGTTTCTGCTTCTCATAACAACAATGAAGTTAGCAACAACATCAGTGGCGTACAGTGCAACCTGACTACTCCAGCGGGACGCACGGACTACCAGCAGGCTCAAGGACAAGGTAGTAGTTCAAATGCCCCAGAGCCCATAACCGAGAACACCGTTGATGGGAGTTCTCTGCCCATAACCTCAAAAAATCTTTTGCAAATGACAGAAGACACAAGAACAACAGATGTTCCAGTAATCAATCATCAGAAGGAGCAATGGAAAACTGTTTCTAGCAGGCGCAATCGGCAAAAAAAAGTGGCTGAAAAGGCAGAAAGACCTGCACCTATTGTGGGGTCAAACCAAAATGATGGCAATCTCGTAATTGCTCAGAAGTTACATTGGATCTTTATCACTGGTCTCAGTCCTAAAACTGAAGCCAGCAGTCTAATAAACTTCCTAAAATCAAAGGGTTTTGATACTGATACCATCACCTGTGAAAGGATGCTTACTAGACGCAAGCAAGTAAGTTCCTTTAAACTTGCTATACCCAAAAACCTTAAAGAAAAGGTGATGACACCTGAACTATGGCCCAGTGGAATTAAGATAAACCATTTTCTGAACTTGCAACGTCTCCGCAAAATAAAAGGGTCCTCTCAAGAGGGAGAAACCCTGCGAGCGAGGTTCCAGCCCAACAATATTTAAAAATTTTCCATGCAAACATTCAGGGGATACGAAATAAGATTCCTGAAGTTGAGTTAATCCTCAAGGAGCAGGATGTCGATTGTTTTTGTGTAAATGAGCACTGGCTCTTTCCTGATGAACTTCCTCTACTCAAAATTGATGGGTACGTAGCTGCTGTGAGTTTCTGCAGATCAGTGAGTATCCGTGGAGGAGTAGGTATTTATTTGAAAGAAGGTTTGGATTTTGAGGACCTTAATCTATCCAGGTACTCAGTGGAAATTCAGGGTGAAGTGGCTGGGGTTTTATTGAAATCAGCCAACACACAAATTATTACTGTTTATAGGTCGCCTAATGGAAATTTGGACGCTTTTCTTGATATTTTATCCAACATACTTGATAAAATCAACTTTGCCACCAATGTTATCATAACAGGTGATTTTAATGTCCACTTTTCTGTACCGAATGACAGGGAAACGAGAGACCTAAACTTTTTTCTTAATTCATATAACTTTTTTCAAACTCTAGATTTCGGTACTAGGGGAACTGCTTGTTTAGACAATATTTATATAAATTTTGATTGTGATGAGCTAAGCATATGGCCACTTGCATTAGAAAATCTATCAGATCATGATGGAATACTCTTTAGTACACCAATACAATTACCCTCTAGTCAAGACAGTACCAGAATTACGTACAGACCTATCACTGATGAAGGTCTAGGTAAGCTATACAACCAACTTAGCAAGACAAACTGGAGAAAGATAACTGACTCGAATGAAAGTATCAATGAGAAGTTTTTACACTTTATCAATGCAATCACTGAATTAATTGAAAAAAATCTGCCTACTAAAACCAAGATGGTTCGTAGGAATAGTAAAAAAGTTCAGATAAACTGGTTCAATGATGTTCTGAGAGATATGAGAGAGAGACTCAGGATGTTGAGCTTAATTAATAGGCAAAACCCAGTGCTGGTAACCAAACAAATGGTTAATGATTGCAAAGGGCATTATAGAGCTGAGATATCCAGGGCGAAGAAGGCAGCTCATGATAATTATATAAACAATGCATCAAATAAATCACTTGCTATGTGGGATATAATTAAGTCATTTTCAGGTTCACAACCAGTGCCTCCACCCAGCAGTCTAAATGCTCAAACTTTTAATGACTTTTTTGTTAATATTGCTAATGAAATTATCGATAAACTACCTAATACTCAATCTACCTTTCAAGAGTTTTTGACAGAAAATTTTAATGGTGATTGCTTTAACTTTAAAGAAGTCTCTGCTAGTGAGGTTGAGGAAAGAATCAAAATGTTAAAAAATAGCAAAAGTAAGGATTGTTATGATCTCAACACTTCAATAATTAAACACATTAAGGACATTATTTCTGAACCCCTCACTGCTTTGTTTAATCAATGCATAGCCAATAATACGTTCCCATCTTCACTTAAAACAGCTAAAGTGATTCCCATTTTTAAAAATAAAGGTAGCTCAAAGGATGAAACAAATTATCGTCCAATCTCTTTACTTCCAATCATCTCCAAAATTTTGGAGTCACTGATGAAAGTTCAGATCAGTAGTTATTTTGAGACAAATAATATTTTCACCCAGAGTCAGTTTGGTTTTCGCAACAAAAAATCAACTAGTCTGGCAATAAATAGTCTAACTGAGTATGTATCAAATGGCCTAGAGAACAAGTTAGACACATACGCATCTTTCCTCGACTTGACAAAGGCATTTGACTGTGTAAATTTTGATATATTAATTAGTAAGCTGCACTACTACAACTTCCATCAAAATAGTATAGCCTTTATTAGATCATATCTTGAAGATCGAACACAGTATGTCTCATATGATAGTAACTTGTCTAGCAAAAAAACAATTAAACACGGAGTACCACAGGGCTGTTTTGGGACCCCTTCTGTTCCTGATTTATGTTAATGACCTCCCCAGTTTTGCTGAGGATGCTAATGTGATTCTTTTCGCAGATGATACTACCTACCTGCAACAGTATCATCCCTCCGAACCAATAAAAAACATGGTAGATGAGAAACAGGAAAAAATCGAAAGCTGGTTTTTGGCCAACAAACTCAGCCTAAATAATACAAAAACACAAAGTATAAATTTTACTCTGAGATTTTCCGAACCTGTTCTATCAGGTAGCGACTCTGTCAAGTTTTTGGGTGTATTTCTGGATAGAGGCTTAACGTGGGATGCCCATGTTCAATATCTGGGTGCTAGGCTTTCAAAAATGATGTTCTTAATTAGAAACTTATCTGTGAATGTTTCTAAAGAAACTTTATTAACAGCTTACCATGGTTATTTCAGCAGCAGCTTGTCTTATGCAATACTAAACTGGGGTTACTCTCCTAAGGCTGCAGAAATCTTCAAACTGCAGCGAAGATGCGTACGTATCTTAGCTGGTGTTAAATATCGCGACTGCTGTAGGCACTGTTTTGCTGAGCTTGGGCTTCTTACTCTTCCCTCTCTTTATTTTAAACTGTCTCATATATATGAAACAAAATTCGTCTCTTTTTAAAAAACATAGTGACATACATTCCTGCCCCACACGTAACAACAATCTTTTGGTTCCATCATACCACAGATTGCAGAGAACACGGAGAGGCTCGGATTATTATGGAATCAGGTTCTATAACGCATTGCCTGAACACATAAAACATCTCGAGGAAAGGAAGTTCATCCGTAAAATAAAACAATATTTAATTAAACATACTTTTTATTCTTTTGAGGAGTATCTCAGCAGTGACTTTGTTCTGTAATAGCCAGTGAACTTAATAATTTTTGATATTTTAATACTTTTTAATATGTTTTCAGTACGTCTTCATTGTGTTATGAGTACATTTTTATTATGTTTTTTAATACGTTTTTACTTCGAAACGTTTTTTAAAGTTTCTAATATATTTTAATGTGTTTTAATACGTCATATTGTGAATTACTTAAATAACATATTCATTAGCTTAGGTGATATGTATTGTTGATATAACTTAAGTTTTGACGTGTAAAAGCACTTCGGTGTACTACTTTACCAATAAATCTCTACTCTACTCTACTTCGATACCTCAAAAGTATCGATACTTTTGCCATAGTATCGAGTATTTTTGGCATCGACACTTTTATAACGATACCAAGTAGGTATCGATACTTTTTTTGCAGTATCGGTATCGAAACCAATTAGTTACTTTACTACCACCGCCATCTATTATACCTTAGTTAAAGTGATATTTAATTCCAGTTTTATATGCATAGGAATCATTTGGCTGTTGTTTCTTGAGGTAATTCGATCCGTGGCTCATTAGCGGCATTGGCGCCTTAACCGGAATAGAATATTTATTTTATTTGCGCCTACTTTTAGGTTCCCAATCTGATGTTTCCAAAAATATAAGTATATGAAGCACTAGTAACACGTTTACCGGTTTTCTTGCATTAGCAATGTGGTCCAGAGATAGAGTATCCGCTATTGAACCGATAGCTTGTGGGTTCTATGCCGGGCCCGGGTGATTTGTTAAAAAACTTTGGTCATTTAAAAAATTAGATCGGCACTAAAAGGTGTATCGGCAACGATTTTAGCACTTGTTCAGGTGCAATTTTTTTATATTATTGGTTATCTCTTATGTACTACTTAAAATCTCAAGCATGTACAAATATATTTGGCAGGCGCTCCTTTTATTTTTACATGTAACCTAACCTCTATACTCTATTCTACTAATTGCGTATGGTCAAGTAATTAATTAGTAACTGTATTTTGTTTAAATTTAAATATGCAACCGGTAAAAAGTAAAAGCACTTTCTTGAGTGTTATTCCCAAAAAAAAATGTTGCGTAAAGCTTTCGATACCGATACATGAGAGTATCGATACTTTTTCGGTCAGTATCGGTAGGTATCGATACATAGCAAAAAAGTACCGATTTGGTATCGGTATCGATACTTTTTGTTATTTTTGCATCTCTAACCACATTTTGACCAGAATCAAAGAGAGACCTTATATCCAAAACGTTCGGAATGGATGGGTAAGATGTAGTGGCTCGCGCCAACTAGTTCACACAGTGTTGCTCCAAAAATGGTTGGCTGCTACCACAAAACATACTCGTAAGTATATGTCGAATTTGTTCGACAGTACAAATGCACCATTGTACGACAACAGTAGAAAATGGAAAATTTTCTTGGCCTATAGGTAACATATTAAATGTAAATGCTCTCTGCTCCCGGCTCCCTGCTCCCGGGTCCCTGCTCCCTGATCCCTGCTCTCTGCTCTCTGATCCCCGCTCCCTGCTCCCTGCTCCCAGCTCCCTGCTCCCTGCTCCCTTCTTCGCTAGTGCAGCAAGAAGGCCGTAAAATGAAAAATAAAAATAATGAGGACTATTTTTGATTCTGGTCTGGGTGCCCTCCTGAATCGCAATTTCTGGGCCCTTACCCTTCATCAGACAGGCTTACACCCAGGGTGGCTGAAGAACAGACCACATTTTGACCAGAATCAAAGAGAGACCTTATATCCAAAACGTCTCTCTCGTTGATTCTGGTCAAAATGTGGTCTGTTCTTCAGCCACCCTGGGTGTAAGCCTGCCTGATGAAGGGTAAGGGCCCAGAAATTGCGATACAGGAGGGCACCCAGACCAGAATCAAAAATAGTCCTCATTATTTTTATTTTTCATTTTACGGCCTTCTTGCTGCACTAGCGAAGAAGTTAATTTTTGCATTTACATTTAATATGTTACCTATAGGCCAAGAAAATTTTCCATTTTCTACTGTTGTCGTACAATGGTGCATTTGTACTGTCGAAGAAATTCGACATCTACTTACGAGTATGTTTTGTGTTAGCAGCCAAACATTTTTGGAGCAACACTGGGTGAACTAGTTGGCGCGAGCCACTACATCTTACCCATCCATTCCGAACGTTTTGGATATAAGGTCTCTCTTTGATTCTGGTCAAAATGTGGTCTGTCCTTCGGCCACCCGGGGTGTAAGCCTGCCTGATGAAGGGTAAGGGCCCAGAAATTGCGATACAGGAGGGCACCCAGACCAGTATCAAAAATAGTCCTCATTATTTTTATTTTTCATTTTACGGCCTTCTTGCTGCACTAGCGAAGAAGTTAATCTTTGCATTTATATTTAATATGTTACCTATAGGCCAAGAAAATTTTCCATTTTCTACTGTTGTCGTATAATGGTGCATTTGTACTGTCGAAGAAATTCGACATATACTTACGAGTATGTTTTGTGTTAGCAGCCAAACATTTTTGGAGCAACACTGGGTGAACTAGTTGGCGCGAGTCACTACATCTTACCCATCCATTCCGAACGTTTTGGATATAAGGTCTCTCTTTGATTCTGGTCAAAATGTGGTCTGTTCTTCAGCCACCCTGGGTGTAAGCCTTCCTGATGAAGGGTAAGGGCCCAGAAATTGCGATACAGGAGGGCACCCAGACCAGAATCAAAAATAGTCCTCATTATTTTTATTTTTCATTTTACGGCCTTCTTGCTGCACTAGCGAAGAAGTTAATCTTTGCATTTACATTTTATATATATATATATATATATATATATATATATATATATATATATATATATATATATATATGTATATATGTATATATATGTATATATGTATATATATATATATATATATATATATATATATATATATATATATATATATATATATATATGTATATATATATATATATATATATATATATATATATATATATATATATATATATATATATATATATATATATATACAGGGTGTTATGGAAATCATTTAATATATTGGAATGGGTAACTCCTGATATGAATTCAGATTGAATAAAAATATTCATAAATGGTGTTTCACTATTAAAAAAGGTAAATATCGGCCCTCGAAAAAATTTTTTTTAGTACCTGCGCGCCACTGTCATAAATACATGGCCATATAAAAAACAGCAAGAAATGTCAGTTACAGAAAAAAATTTTTTTGTTTCGAAGTCAGGCGTTGCCAAATTTTTTTACCATATTTCTATGAATCAAGTTTGAAAACCTAATATTTTTGTTACCTTTAAAGAAAGAACTCCTAGTAACACTAATTTCAAAGAGCTAAAATATTACAACACAAAACAATAGAGAACTGCTCTTCAAGTGAAGTGTAAAATAATAATCTTCAACTAAACGTACTTATTAGCACTGGAAGTGGAAACTTTCTTCTTCACTAACTAATAGACACAAATGTCCAGTGTTATCCTTATAGCACTGGAAACATTCTTTTTCACTAAATAATAAAGTTAATATACTTAATATACTTATAATAATAAGTTACAAAACTGGATTAATGTGTAAGGAATGTAAACAAAGTGATGACATTCCCAAACCAGAGAAGTATATCGAAATTATGTATTTAAAGACTTTAGTGGACGAACTAAAGAGTAAAAATGAAATTCTTCAAGAAAACAATAAACTTCTTAAAGAAAAAAATGCTTACTTGGAAAAGAATATAGAAAATTTCGAAAATTCTAACCTAATAAAAAAAGCCGTAAAACCAAAAATTCCGTGAAATTAGCTGCGAAAGAAACAAAAGAAGCAGAAATTGGCATCGAACAAAACGACTTGCCATAAGGACCACAACAACAGTCTAGCGTGACTGCAAGCCATCCCAAGAAAAAAGAAGAAAATGACAGTGGCATTAACCCTACTTTCAACCCCTTCAATCAAACCCTTTTATTTTCTTTGATTTTTCTATGCTTTCAACGAAGTTGAACAAAAACAAACAGAAGCTTACAGTAAAAAATAAAAGAAACAAGTGGACCCAAAACAGACCAAACTCAATCGAAGGCAAACAGAGGATGCAACCACCTTGAAAGCCGCTTCATCAGGTAGCTATTCTTGGTAATTTGTATCAGGATTGTCTAATGACACAAAACCTGAGGATATTGGAAAATACCTAAAATTAAATTATAACATCGACTGTGAATGCGAACGGATAAAAACAAAGTGGAAGCAGAAATATAGTTCTTTTAAAATTGGTGTGCCCACGGATAAAAAATCTGTCATTCTTGACAAAAATGTTTAGCCAGTTGGTATTCAAGTAAACAGTTTTTTAAACCTAACAAGGTTAGAACCTCAACAGGGGCGAAGCCTGGTGGTAGCAAATCGTCATGTATAAAACTGCTACATTACAATGTCCGCTCTGTGAAAAACAAGCTTCACGAGCTCGAGGCTGCCATTGCTGATTGTGACCTGGGAGTCTTATGTTTAACAGAACATTGGCTGGAACAGGAAGAAATAGATCCGCTGAGCCTGCTGGATTATGTTGTCAGCGCATCTACATCACGAAGTCAGTCACGTGGTGGTGGAACAGCTGCATCTGTCAAGTTTCTAGGGCTATACCTAGATAGGAAGCTGAAATGGGATGTTCATGTAGCTAATGTTTGTAAAAGACTTGGAAGTAGTGTATTTGTTTTACAAAATTTGAGTGAATGTGTTTCAATAAATACCCTGAGAACAGCATATCATGGAATTTTCCATAGTGTTATGACATATGACATTATCGCATGGGGACGGTCACCTCATGCACAAGAGTCTTTGGTCTCCAGCAAAAAGGCAGTCAGAATCATGGCAGGCTTAGGGTACAGGGAGGATTGTGGGAATGCCTTTGTTCAGTTGGGAGTTCTTACCCTTCCTTCGGCTTACATCCTGCAAAGTTTCCTCTACATCAAAGAAAAGGATGACCTACTGTCTTACCAAGACATACATGACCATGACACTAGGAATAAGACCAACTACGTTCCACAACACTGCAGGTTGGGTAAATGTCAGGCTCGACCAGAATATTATGCAATAAAACTGTTTACTAAGTTACCCCAAAATGTTAAAGAGCTCTCTACTCAGCAGTTTAAAATGAAGGTGAAACAGTTCCTAATAAAACATGCTTTTTACATCACAAAACAGTACTTAGATTATAGTTGTAATATATTTTAATATTTTTATTTAGATTTTTTAATGTGTTCATTTCGATTTATAAATTTTAATGCATTGTATTGTCAGGAATGTTTTTATTATTGTCTAAATATGAAAATTATTTTATCTGTAATTGACGTGTGTAAACAATTTATTTGTAATAGCATGAATAAATGAATTTGAATAGAAAATTAAACTGTTTTAAACCACGATTGTATAGGGATATCCAAATAAAAGTGAACAGGCATATAACTTTTTTATTTTTAAAGATGAGAATAAATGTTAAATATGAAAGCTTTGGGGATTTTTATAGATCATGCATATATCTTATCAGCAAAATAATCGAGCATCGGATAAAAAAAATCCAAAAATATGATAAAAATCATACCATCCAATTTAAAATAAGTGAGAAAATCAATGTTTTATACTATATTTCTTTTATTCGATACTCAATTGTTTTGCTGATAAGATATATGAATGATTCATAAAAATCCCCAAAGCTTTCATATTTAACATTTTTTCTCATTTTTAAAAATAAAAAAGTTATAAGGCCTGTTCACTTTTATTTGGATATCCCTGTACATATTACCACGTACACAGTATATCCAATTTGAATTTACTTTCCTAAGACTGAAGCTACAGGCAGGTACACAGAAAAAAATATACAGTATTTATTTACATAAGACAGTTTTTATTATATGTATAAGTAGATTATTATTAAGGAAAGTAAACAAATTAAAAAATAATAGTAGGTACCTATATAAAATAAGATACATATATACCGGGCCAGGGTGTTTATTTCAACTGATATCATTATTGAGTAGGTATATTTTTCAGTAGCGTGGCCAGCTTCTAGGGGGAGGGGGCAGGCTATAATGGGGGCAGCAAAAAGTGATTGTATTGATAAAAAAAATTATAAATTGAAAGCAGAAAAATAAGATTACAGAAATATGCGCCGCAGACGAAAATTTTGGAAGAATTGTTGCAAAAATGCTAAAAATATATAAAATAATGCAAACAAGGGGCGCCATCAAAGAGGGGGGGGGGGGGGGGCAAAATGAAAAGTGGAGAGCTTCCAACTATACACTAGTGGTTAAAACTTAAAATGGGCACCCCGTATATAAATTTGTTTAAGGGCACAACTATAGTGATGGTAGTGACCAGTGGCATATGGTGAAATTTCAAAGTTGTATATCTCTCTTCCTACGTTCAGGACCGGTCCCAATTTTTATTGGTTTTAATAGTGAGCCCACTGGGAATGTTTTTGTAAAGAAAAAAAAAACGTTTTGAATTTGCGAAAAAAAAGTTGAATTTTTGCTTGAGTTTACCAGAACCTTCCCAGTTGGCATACTATTAAAACCTCTAGGAATTAGGAACAGAGATATACAACTTTGAAATTTCACCATACACCACTGGTCGTGATCTAGGTTTTACTAGCCATTATATCTAGTTCACAATACACTTACAACGGTATGCTACGTTATGACGTCACTTCGAGGGAAAATTTTAAATTGACTAGGGCTTACCTGGGCAAATGAAATATGACAATAATATTTTAATAAACGTCAACTCAACATACTACCCGACAATAAAATGACCTGTAATATTTTAATAAACGTCAACCCAATACACTACCCGACCAGAAACTGACCTGTACTTATGTAGGTACAAGGGGTGCAAGCGTCTAGTCAATTTAGGATTTTCCCTCGAAGTGACGTCATATGTAGCATAGCCAGTGTATGGTGATCTAGTTTAATAAGAAGCATGAAATGATAGGTGTAGGTGTTTCTAAGGTAAATTAAATGTAAAATTGTAACTATTTTATACTAGATGTGTACTTTTATGAAGACCACTCTTATAATAAACGCACTATACAAATGACTTATAATGGCACTAATGAGTAGGAAAAAAATAACTGAAAGTCAATATCCACCGCAAGTCCTATATGTCTCTTGCTTTTCTTCAGAATTTTTTTTTAACTTCCTTCTTGTAGTTTTTCCATTTTTCCCATAGCTGCTTACTTGTGCGTTCCACATAGCCCTCAGCTACCCATTCGGCAGCTATCTACTCCCACATATTATCTTTTTCTTTGGCCGTAACAGCATCAGCTCTCTTGTTCTCTAAAATTTCTTTGTATTTTTCGACAAACTCCACGAGTGCCTCAACTTCCCCTTCCACGAAATTAACACACCTTCTGTTTTGGATATTCACTGCATAATTTTTAGTAATAATACTAATAATCCTCGTATATCATGGTAATAATCTATATTAATCTATAACTGTTTAGAAAATAAACACGACAATCGGAATCAAACGAAAAAGTATGGTTAATGGTTAATTCTTCTTCCTTTCTTAAAATCGATGACGCCTTTTTCCTCTTTTTCGATATATGGGCTTAGCATTTAACTCTAGTGTTTCAAAGGCAATAATACAAACACGCGTTCTATTTTAAATTTTCGCGCCAAATCAGGGCCACCTACTTTATCAAGTACTGGAAGTGACAAAGAGACATGATCATGTTTCATGATGAAGGGAAGGGAGATCGAAACAGAAGGATTTCTTAATGTCATCAAAGAGCCGTGCCCGTGCGCCATATTTATTTAAGTTTTTCAACAGCACACAAGCCACACAATGAATGTTTTAATTTTTTTTTCGTTTAAAGTTTTAAATAATGTAATTTCTTTTCACTACCTAGAAAATGGTCTTCGTCGATCCGTTGTTAACCAATATTTTGATCAGTTTTATCTAGTTTCTTTGAGTGAGTAGCGTAATAGGGTTGAAAACTAAATTTAATTTAAAACACTAATAATATTTACGTATTATGGTAACGTTTGCCGGAGCAAAACTAATTTAGCGGATCTGGTTATACTTTTGAAGTAAGTACTATGTAGTTGTGCCCAATTAGTATTTTCGTTTTGATTTTTAACTTTTCCTTGGCAGAAAGTTTAAGCTAGTAGGAATAACTTATATCATTAATAATGTAATATAGGGTGTCTTAAATATTACTTAAAACTAAGGCTACTGACAAAAAGGACTGATTTCACAGTGCCTTTTTACTATTTTTTTTTGTTTTTTCTTAGGAAAGGTTCAAATTTTTTTTAACTTGTCTTAAATTACGCTTAAAAAGAGAAATGTCTGGCAACGTTTCAAAAAATTCAATTGTTTAAAGTTTTTCGCGCGCAAATTTCCGTCAAGCGCCTTGTGTACGTTCAGCCAGGTGCGTCGAATATTGACGGATCTTAGGGTATTTTTGAAAATTTTAAAAATGTTCGATTTAAGAAAAAAAAAGTATTGGATATGTCTGTAGACTACCCCAGGAGTCACCCATTCCAATATATTAAATGATTTCCATAACACCCTGTATATACAATGTGTCCCAAATTGGTTGTGCATGTATTGGGATCTCGGAAACTAAAAGAGATAGGAAGACGGTTAAATGGGGGAAGTTTTAGGCAATTATATTACTAATTTAATGACACTTACTGAGCGGCTCTAAATGTACAGGGTTATTAGATATTTTCGAAAAAGTAAAAAGTTGCATTTTCCAAGACCCCGTATAACTTCTTTACTTCTTAAAATTTTTGAATTCTGTTAAAAGACCCTTACAGCAACTTCTTACGTAGAATTCGTCTGTATACTCAAATTGTTACCACAACGTTTCGGATTTTTAGAATCATCATCAACTTTGTTTTTTCTTATGGCCGCCATATTGGATTTTACCGACTTTAAAAAGAGCATTTTTTTAGGGTTTCAATGATGTATAACACTTAGGCAAAAAAATAAATTTTAATATAAAAAAAAAAGAAAAAACTTTTTGTTTCCTGAAATTTGGCAACATTTCGAAGACAAATAATAAAATATTATTTATTTAACAAAACAAAAGACTATTTTAGACTAAATAAAATACGTTTTTAATTAATAACGGAATGAAAAAAATATAAAATCAAAAGAGAAAGAACAGTAACTACAATCTAAAATAAACAAAATACCTAATAAGCAATATGGAACAACATAAATATTAATATGGCATTAATTAAAAATTTTAAATGTAAAGGTATTTATTTAAAAGTGACGTCCATTATTTTCCAAACATTTCCGACAATTTTTTAAAATTTTTCTTACTACCCTACTCAAAGTATTTCGATTTACATGGGCTAAAACTTCTCTAGTTCTGTCCTCTAGAATTTCCCTGGTTTCTGGAGGTTCAAATTCATAAACTGCGTTCTTGACATACCCCCAAAGATAAAAATCCAAGGGAGTAATATCCGGAGATCGAGCTGGCCAGAGAACTGGGCCACCATTCGAAATAACCCTTCCATTAAATGTTTCTAGCAAGAATTCCTTAACGGCTCTTGTATTGTGAGCCGGGCAACCATCTTGTTGAAACCAAACTCTATAAAAATGGTCGTCAGGAATATTTTCTTCTATTGCGGGAACTATTTGGTTTTGTAGCATAGCCAGATACCTTTCCCCATTCAAATTTTCATCAAAAATAAAAGGGCCGATAAGTCGATTTCCTAAAAAAAATCATAAATTTCTTAAAACTAAAAAAAAATGTTGTCACAAAAAATTTCATTTAGTAACAGATTGAGTCTAGAATATTATAATGAGGGTATGTTCTTACCAAAAATGCCGCACCAAACATTAAACCCAAAACGGACCTGCAATCGTCTTTGAGCCCGCAATTCTGGATTTTCTTGTGCCCAATATTGGTAATTGTGTCGATTGAAAACACCACAATTAGTAAATCTGGTCTCATCGGTCCATACAACATAATTTTGAAAATTTTGGTCTGTGTTACACTGATTAATGTACCAATTACAAAATAGTACCCTTCTAGGGTAATCAGTTTCTCGAAGTCCTTGGACAATAGTGGGTTTGTCGGGATGGTATTTTTGTCCTTTTACGACCCTCTGGATTGTTGATTTTGGAATATCTAGCTGTCTATCAGCTGCCCTCGTTGAACTGTGAGGATTTTCAGTAAACTATGCATCGATATTGGCATTACACTGATCGTTTTCTTTAGCATAGGTTTTGGAACGTGGTTTTTCAAAGCTTCCAAAATTTAAAAGGTTAGTTATAAGCCTCTGAAAAATCCTGGAGTGTGGTTGACGCCTTTCAGGAAAACGTTGCAAGTAGTTTTCGGATGCCAAATTAGCATTCCTGTTGTTCTGCAAATAAAACTCCAGCATATCGAACTTTTCTTTATTAGAAAAATTAAAATTCATTATAAAAAAATTAACGAAAGTGACGTTGGGAAACTAACCTACCTGACAATAACTATTTTCATTAACTTCAATTATTTTTCAAAGCCAACTTAGGTAAATGCATATCTGATTTTATGTGTAATAAATAATGTTCTTTTTAACGTAAACGTAAACGTATAGTTAAAATGTGTGCTTTTGAAAATTTTGGGTAATTATTATTTAAACTGCGACTTTTGATTTGACATTAAATTTTTAAAAAAATTTAAATTCGCGGCTTGGCATGCCAAATTTCAGGAAACAAAAAGTTTTTTCTTTTTTTTATAATAAAATTTATTTTTTTGCCTAAGTGTTATACATCATTGAAACCCTAAAAAAATGCTCTTTTTAACTTCGGTAAAATCCAATATGGCGGCCATAAGAAAAAACAAAGTTGATGATGATTCTAAAAATCCGAAACGTTGTGGCAACAATTTGAGTATACAGACGAATTCTACGTAAAAAGTTGCTGTAACGGTCTTTTAACAGAATTCAAAAATTTTAAGAAGTAAAGATGTTATAAGGGGTCTTGGAAAATGCAACTTTTTACTTTTCCTAAAATATCTAATAACCCTGTACATTTAGAGCCGCTCAGTAAGTGTCATTAAATTAGTAATATAATTGCCTAAAACTTTCCCCATTTAACCGTCTTCCTATCTCTTTTAGTTTCCGAGATCCCAATACATGCACAACCAATTTGGGACACATTGTATATATATATATATATATATATATATATATATATATATATATATATATATATATATATATATACAATGTGTCCATGTGTCATTCACGGCCTTTTCGCTGCACTAGCGAAGAAGTAAATCTTCGCATTTACATTTATTATATATATATATATATATATATATATATATATATATATATATATATATATATATATATATATATATATATATAAACTAGGTAATATTGGGGAATGCAGCAAAATTAAAGAGTATTCTTTAAAGGTTTTCCAAGCTTTCGGAAATGTAAAACATGTTTAAACATTTCCGAAAGCTTGGAAAACCTTTAAAGAGTACTCTTTAATTTTGCTGCATTCCCCAATATTACCTAGTTTATCTCCTGACTAGTCAGCAACGACTACCTCTCATATATAAGTATATATATATATATATATATATATATATATATATATATATATATATATATATATATATAATCTGTATCTAAATTACCCTTATGAGGTTTTAAATCTTTTATTGCCATTTTCCGGATTTTGAGCCATCTGACTCATTAACTAAATCATAAACAAGATTCGATATTTTCTTATTAACTCTTGACGGAATATATCTTGGAGCAAGCTTGGCAGAAAATCTATTTGCAGCATCAGAAAGAACTTTGTTGCGACGCCAAACTAAATCGCCTACATTAAAGGATGCATCCCTCTTCCTGAGGTTATATGTCCGAGCACCTCGCTCGTATGCGGCATGCAACTTCTCCTTCACCTCCATAAAAATGGGGAATAGTTCCTTCAGATTTGCTGCGTAAGATTCACGGTCTCCTGGCATGACTTCTATATCTTGACCAGCTTCCAATTTCCCATAAAATTTTCTTGATATCGGGGTATGTCTTCCATATACTAAAAATGATGGTGAATAACCGGTTACTTCGTGTTTTGCTGTGTTTATAGCTCGCTGAATTTTTGAAATTTCTTCATCCCAATTCCTATGTTCTTTTACATAGCTCCTTAAAATCGTTTCCATTGTGGGATTATTTCTCTCTACAAAATTGCATTGAGGCGAATAAAAGTGTGTGTACCAAATTTTTTGAACTTCGTATTTGTCGCTTATTGTCGGTATTGATTGCCGATGAGATAAATGCAGGCTTATTGTACCAATTTATGTTTGAATTTGATTTAAATATTCTGCATTAAAAACATATTTTCCCAAATATTTTAATTTAAATTTCTTTATTGCGCATTACAAATTTAAATAGTTCAGATCTTCGCAATATTTTTTATATATATTGTTGTTTATTCGATAGTTGCTAATAATATGTGCCTGAAGTTAGCTTCAGATTCAGATTTACCTTTTCCAACGAGTTTGGAAAATATAGAGAAAAAAAAATTAAATGGTTTTTCAAGTATTTTTATGATAGTAGCTTGCAAAAAATGCAAGATGACACATGGTATAACTTTAAATCACATTAATAAAAACTTTAACCTTCTAAACGGCCCCTGAATTGAAGTGGCCAGATCAAAAAACAATTAAATAACTTTAGTTTGGCGTCGGAGAGTTTGCTCATTTTCGACATATGTATATAATTACACCGGCACACAAAAAAAAAGTGGTCTGTACATTTGACCAGACCCATCTATCTATATGTATTTTGATGCGCTGAATCCAAATCCGAAGTCCGTTTGGCCCGTACACCCTCAAATTTTGAGTAAATTGCAAAAACGCTGAAAATGGCTAAAAATTGCGAAAAAGTGCAGTTATGAAAAAGAAGAAAATTTTATTGAACTAGATCAAGTATGTTTCTTATGTATTTTGATGCGCTAAATCCAAATCCGACGTCCGTTTGGCCCGTACATCCTCAAAATTTTGAGTAAATTGCGAAAAAACGCTGAATATGGCTACAAATTGCGAAAAATTGCAGTTATGAAAATGAAGAAAATTTTATTGAACTAGGTCAAGTATGTATGTATGTGAAGTTCGTTTGGCCCGTACACCCTCAAAATTTTGAGTAAATTGCGAAAAAACGCTGAAAATGGCTAAAACTTGCAGTTATGAAAGTGAAGAAAATTTTATTGAACTAGATCAAGTATGTTTCGTATGTAGTTTGATACGCTGAATCCAAATCCGAAGTTCGTGTGGCCCGTACACCCTCAAAATTTTGAGTAAATTGCGAAAAAACGCTGAAAATGGCTAAAAATTGCAGATATGAAAATGAAGAAAATGTTATTGAACAAGATCAAGTATGTTTCGTATGTATTTTGATGCGCTGAATCCTAATTCAGAATCTGTCAATCTCAATCATTCATATATTTATCAAAAATCGTAAAAAATAGCAATGAATAGCAAAAAATAGTATTGTTCTTTTACGCACCAATGAGGACTTTTATTACATATGTGGGAGTGATTTCTTGTAACATTATACTCTACAGAAGCCAAGATACCCACTACTGCAGAACTGCAGTCGCTTGATGACGACGCCTGCGGGCCTGCCGGCAGACGCCGATACTGGGGTTCCGAATCCCTGCATCGTAAACTTATCGCTTGTGTCTACCATGACGGCATACACGCCGTTAACCCAGGGACTCTGCCAGATGGTTCTGTTGCCCACCGTCACCACGTGGAGGTGCCCTAGTTACAGGCACAAGCAAACAGTCCTCCGAAGTTGAATTGCAAGTTCTAGATATTTTTCGAAGTTTTTTGCAATGTACTCAAAATTTTGAGGATATACGGGCCAAACGGACTTCGGATTCAAAATACATACGAAACATACTTGATCTAGTTCAATAAAATTTTCTTCATTTTCATAACTGCAATTTTTAGCAATTTTCAGCGTTTTTTCGCAATTTACTCAAAATTTTGAGGGTGTACGGGCCAAACGAACTTCACATACATATATACTTGACCTAGTTCAATAAAATTTTCTTCATTTTCATAACTGCAATTTTTCGCAATTTGTAGCCATATTCAGCGTTTTTTCGCAATTTACTCAAAATTTGGAGGGTGTACAGGCCAAACGGACGTCGGATTTGGATTTAGCGCATCAAAATACATAAGAAACATACTTGATCTAGTTCAATAAAATTTTCTTTTTCATAACTGCACTTTTGGCAATTTTTAGCCATTTTCAGCGTTTTTTGCAATTTACTCAAAATTTGAGGGTGTACGGGCCAAACGGCCTTCGGATTTGGATTCAGCGCATCAAAATACATATAGATAGATGGGTCGGGTCAAATGTACAGACCACTTTTTTTTTGTGTGCCGGTGTTATTGTTAAATGTCTCACACTTTGATATGGTCGCCATAATTTGTCACCCCCTAAACGCCCCCAAAAATGAAGTGGCCAGACCTAAAAATTTGCATAACTTGAATTTGGCTTCAGAGAATTTGCTCATTGTTGGTATGTGAAATTACTGTTATAGACCTCACATTTTAATAAGGTCGTCATAATTTGTCACCCGCTAAGCGGCCCCAGAATTGAAGTGGCCAGACCAAAAAACCTGAATCACTTCAGTTTGGCTTCAGAGAATTTGCTCATTTTTGGTATGTGAAATTACTGTTATATGCCTCACACTTTGATATGGTCGTCATAATTTGTCACCCCCTAAACAGCTCCAGAAATGAAGTGGCGAGACCAAAAAAACTGAATAACTTTATAACTTAATAACTTAGTTTGGCTTCAGAGAATTTGTCCATTTTTGGTATGTGAAATTACTGTCATATGCCTCACACCTTGATGTGGTCCTTATAATTTGTCAACTCCTAAACGGCCCCTAAAATGAAGTGGTCGGACAAAAAAGTGAATCCCGACGTTTGGCTTCAGAGTTTACTCATTTTTGTATGCCTCACACTTTGATATGGTCGTCATAATTTGTCACCCCCTAAACGGCCCAAGAAATGAAGTGGCCAGACAAAAAAAATTGAATAATTTTGGTTTGGCTTCAGAGAATTTGCTCATTTCTGGTGTGTGAAATTACTATCATATGCCTCATACTTTGATGTGGTCCTAATAATTTCTCACCCCCTAAATGGCCCAAGAAATGAAGTGGCCGAACCAAAAAAAGTGAATCCCTTCCGTTTGGCTTCACAGCGTTTACTCATTTTTTGTATATAAAACCACTGTTATATGCCTCACACTTTGATATGGTCGTCATTGTTAAAAACAATCAATGAATAAGTTTTAACGTAAGGTCCCTGTATACTATATATTGTAAACTATTATAGAAGTTAGTTGAGCCCTCTGTGAGTTAAGCTGTGAACATGTGCTCGGATAGGAGTATATGATTCTAGATTGTTAAAGCTGTATTGAAGATTTCTATATTACCTCTTATTTAGTGTGTTTAGGATGTATTGTTAGATGGCGAAATGTTAAATGTAGAAGTAGTTGACTGGTGAAATAAAAAGCAGAAGGCAGCTAAAAGTATCTTCGTGAGTTTTATTAAAATAAACAACGCTGAAAACAGGATAGGGGCTTTAAAACAATAAAAATTGATCAGTCATAATTTGTCACCCCCTAAACGGCCCCAGAAATGAAGTGGCCTGTCAAAAAAATTGAATAATTTTGGTTTGGCTTCAGAGAATTTCTCATTTCTGGTGTGTGAAATTACTGTCATATGCCTCACACTTTGATGTGGTCCTTATAATTTGCCACCCCCTAAACGGCCCCAGAAATGAAGTGGCCGAAATTAAAAAAATGAATCCCTTCCGTTTGGCTTAACAGCGTTTACTCATTTTTTGTATATAAAACCACTGGTACATGCCTCACACTTTGATATGGTCGTCATACTTTGTCACCCCCTAAACGGCCCCAGAAATGAAGTGGCCGGACCAAAAAAAGTGAATCCCATCCGTATGGCTTCACAGAGTTTACTCATTTTTTGTATATAACACCACTGTTATATGCCTCACACTTTGATATGGTCCTTATAATTTGTCACCCCCTAAACGGCCCCAAGAATGAAGTGGCCGGACCAAAAAAAGTGAGTCCCATCCGTTTGGCTTCACAGAGTTTACTCATTTTTTGTATATAACACCACTGTTATATGCCTCACACTTTGATATGGTCGTCATAATTTGTCACCCCCTATGTAATATATGTAAATACATATGTAAATATTAATAATCCATGTATCTCCGCCGCTGCATGCTGCGCATGCTCTCTGTGACTGTGTAATTAATAAAAGCAAACGAGACCGAGAGACTCCCTCTCTATTTCTTCGTCCTTCCTGGCATCTAGACATGTGACGTCTCGCGGTCTCGTTCTAAGATAAGTACATCGTCGTATTAATTTAAACCACCCTTACCTAATAATTAAAGAAGCCCTATCCCAAATATAACATGGCGCAGTCGTAATACGAGAATCTTCGCCCCAAAAAAGAAAGCAGCCCCGAGATAGCACTAAAAAGTCACTTTTTGGGTCATAACCTCAAAAACTGAGCATGGACCACGTTGTTCCGCCGACCGAGCTAAGTTTCCAAGGTAATTTATCAGATAATTGGAACTTTTTTGAATAAAAATTTAATATATTATATTTGCCAGCCAGCAAATTAGACAGCGAATCGGACAAGCTGAAAGCCAGTCTATTGCTTAATAGAATTGGTGACAGAGCTATCAGAATCTATAATAATTTTGAGTGGGAAAACCCAGACCAAAAGCTCTCCTATAAGGCAATTTTGAAGAAATTTAAGGAGTATTTCACACCTGTTAAAAATGTAACCTATGAGAGATACATTTTCTTTACACGAAATACGCTAGACACTGAAAGCTACGATGCCTATATCACTGAGCTTCGACAATTAATTAGTCAGTACGTGCGAGTTCGCTCAGCTCACACATGGGTTAATCCGAGATCGCCTCGTCCTAGGAATCTCAGACCTAGCAACGACCTTCTACGAGAACAAAAACTGACACTTCAACGAGCCCTAGAAGTTTGTCGAGCTGCTGAAGTCGCCTCACAACAACTGACTGTCATGAATGGGTCCAAAAGTGATGGTGACCATACAGCTGATGTATATGCAGTACAGTATCGCAGCCGCCAGCATCAGAACCAAAAAAGCTATGGGAATCGACAACCAAGGCAGACCCTCCAAGCTCAAAGCCACCCGAGAGGACATATCCCCCAACAACAAAGGACAAAACCTAAGTTAAGTACCCCTCCTTTTATTAAAAATTGTTATAAATGTGGTAAGCAGCATTATTTAACTCAATGTCCTGCATATGGAGTGAAATGTACAAAATGTAACAAATTCAATCATTTTAGTAAGGTTTGTCGGTCAAAAAGAGGTTTTAATCTAAATTTGGAAAATCTTAATAAACCACATCATGATAATAGTAGTGAAGAATCGGATGATTTTGATTCGAAAAGTTTTTTATAAATAATTTAAATCATGGCAGTACATCACAGAAATGGTATGAAAGCTGCTATGTTAATAATAAGATAAGGGTTTCTTTTAGGTTGGATACAGGAGCAGATTGTTGTTTTTTACCTTATAAAAAATTTCTAAAATTAAATATTCCTGTATCCGAGCTTGCTGATAACCATAATGTATTAAGTGACTATAATAGCAAACAAATAAATTCACTAGGGTCAGTCTTTTTAAAAGTAAGTGTGTGTAAGAGCAAAAATAATTATGCTAAAATAAAGTTTCACATTGTAAAAACAGAAAATGATGCAATTTTAGGACTTGATGCTTGTATTATGTTAAATCTAATAAAAAGAAACGAAATTAACTCAATAAATGATGTTAGCCCTGAGTTAAAAAGTATAAAACATATTATTAATGCATACAATGATATTTTTAGCGGTGTTGGATGCATAAAAGGCCAGTATAAGATAGAAGTTGATCAACATGTGCCACCAGAGTCCACCCACCTCGGAAGGTGCCCTTTGCTCTTCATAATAAGCTGAGAGAAAAGCTTCTGGAGTTGGAAAGATTTGGAACAATCAGGAAAGTGACTGAACCGACGGAATGGGTAAATTCACTTGTAATAGTTCATAAAAAATCATCTAACGATATAAGAATTTGTATGGATCCGAGAGATTTAAACCAAGCCTTAGGCTTTGAAAGCCATTAAAAGGGATCATTTTTATATTCCTTAAGTTCAAATATCTTTATTTCAGAACCAAAAGAAAATACAAAGATTTTATATATGGTTCATATAAAAAACTACTATAAAAAGACAATATTTTCCTTTTCTTGAAACCGAATCATGGCCTATACAATGCGATTATTATAAATATATTTTTTAAGTTCTATATTAAATTTTTTTAGATTGTTTATTGATTTTAGAGTAATTGGTAAATTATTATAAAAAATTAAACCATTATGACCCAAAGCGTTCTTTGCTTTTGAAGTTTTGGTTTTATTAAAACAAAAATTATCACTACTTCGAGTATTATGATTATGTATATTATTTCTTATCAATAATATTAGGTTACTTTCCAATTGTTTTTTTGAAATTTTATGAATGAGTTTCATTTGTTGGTAAAAAATTATTTCACTTACATTCATACATTTAATAATATTATACAGGTAAATTGTACTTGTTAAATAGGGATAGTTAAATAGTACTTTAATTGCCTTATTTTGACATATCTGTAACCTCTCTATATTGTTTTTATAGGTCTGGCCCCATACTGATGATAAATATATTAAATTTGACTGTATGTAGCTAAAATAAAGCAAATTTTTAGTATTTAAATTTAAATATTGTGAAAACCTTTTGAACATACCAGTTAGTCTATTAATTTTAAATATTATATTGTTTATGTGGTCTTTAAAATTTAATTTACTGTCTATAAGTAATCCTAAATATTTAAAATTCTCAACTTTTTTAATGATTTTATTATTAATTTTTAGAATGTTAGATTTCATGAATTTTTTACCAATTTCCATATATTGACATTTATCCTCATTTAAATAAAAGATATTATTTTCACACCATATTTCAATTTTGCTTATGTCATTTGACATGTTTAAAATTACTTCATTTTCACTACCACTGTAAAATAATGCAACATCATCAGCATAAAGTAACATTTTACCTGATAAATTAACATTAAAGATGTCATTGATATATATTAAGAAAAGCAAAGGGCCCAATACGCTGCCTTGTGGTACTCCACATTCAATCAAATTTTTTGTGCTTTGAATTCCATTTATTACAGTAAATTGATATCGATTTGTTAAATAATTTTGAAAAATATGAAATGATTTATTTCGAATACCAATTTTAAACATTTTATCTAGTAAAATCTTATGATTTACAATATCAAAAGCTTTTCTAAAATCTAGAAACAGCCCTGTTATTTTATTCTTTTTATCAATTTCAGTATATAAAAATTCAAAAAGTTCTGTTATTGCGATTTCAGTATTTCTTCTTTTTAAAAATCCATACTGAAATTCAGAGATGTAATTTATTTCTTTTAAAAAAACTAATAATCTTTTGTACAGAACATTTTCAAAAATTTTACCAAATACAGACAAGACAGATATAGGTCTATAGTTGCTAACATTTTTTTTGTCTTCACATTTAAAAACAGGGGTTATTCTTGCTACCTTAAGTTCATCAGGAAAATAACCCAAATCAATGTATTTGTTTATCAGAAAAGATAAAAAAGGTGCTAGAACGTTTTTTAATTTTTTTATATGTTTAGGTTTAATTCCATCAATTCCAGGTGCAGAATTTGATTTAAGATTATTAATAATTTCAACAATTTCCTTGTCATTGGTTTTTTTAATGTACATACAGCAGTCTTCATTCTGAGGTACAGTAATTTGCACACAATTGTTTTTTTTAATACTATATTTTTTCACTATTTTATCTGCAATTTTTGTAAAATGATTATTGAACATATTTGCCTGATCCTGAACGTTTAATATTTTTTCTCCTTTACTATTCTCCAAGATAAATGATTTGTTTTCGGTTTTTTTATTACACATATTTTTTAAAATTTGCCACGTTTTTTTAATGTCTCCTTCCGTATTTTTAAATTTGTTTTCATAAAAATTTTTTTTATTGAAATGTATTGTTCTTCTAACTCTTTTTTTTTGTTCTAAAAATTTTTTTTTAATAAGGTTATTATTAGGGAATTTTTTATATAACTTATATAATTTATCTCTTTCCGAAATCAAATCAGATAATTCTTTTGTAAACCAACCTTCTTTAAGATTGAAACAATATTTCATTTTTTTAGTTACAGTATTTTTTGAAATTTCATAGTTTATCATTTTGGAAAGATTGCTAAAGGTTAATTGTTCAATATTAGTAGAATCCAAATGATTTTTTATAATATTATCGAAGTTAATCGATAAAGTTTCATATTTTTGATTAACCGTTTCGTTGGATTTTAAAATAGATCTATCAATTTCCATGAAAAAAATCTTATGATCTGTAAAAAAGTAATCTTTTAACTGGGTATTCACATTTTCTATGTTGTCACTTATAATATGGTCTATTAAAGTACCACAGTTTATTTGAAAATTCATTCTAGTAGGCTGATTAAGGTCATTTAAAATTTTAAAACCATTACTTTGTAACATTTGTGTATAATTTTTTGTAACAGAATCATCGTTTAAAATATTTATATTGACATCACCCACAATAAAAAGACTACTGTATGAATATAAAATATAATCAAAAAAATTAATGAAATTCTTAATATTACTTGATGTAGGTCTGTATACTACACCTAAATTTAACTTTCCATTCATAAGTTTTATAATTAAGATTTGATTATTTTCAAAACTTTTAATTATGTTGGTAGTATAATTTATGTTATTTTTTATGTAAATAGCAATACCCCCACCTCTATTATTTCTACAGTTATGAATCATAGAAAAATTTCTAAAAAAAATAATTTTCAGTTTCATTACTATTTAACCAAGTTTCTGTGACAAACATTATATCAATATTTTCATTGATAAGCAACAATTCGATTTCATTCATCTTATTCCTTATACTACTTATGTTAATATAAATCATTTTTAAAATCATGAAAGGTACAATATAGGTATATCTAATAACTAAAAATAAAATACTATTTAAAGTTATTCACCAGATAAATTTTCTTTAGTAAGGTCTTTTTCAGAATATATAACTTTTATCTTTGAATTGTTCAGTCTTCTCATGAAGATAGTTCCATCCTTAGTCCATACGTATCTAAAATTTATTTCTTTTTCTTATCTCTTGCTTTTTTTAAAAGTTGTTGATTTTCTTTTGTTAGGTCTTCGTTAAGATATATTGGTGTTTTTTTGTTATTTATTCCAATCTCCTCCAAAAAAATAAATCCTTTTTCTTTTCGTTTTTGCATGATAATATTTTTAACTTTTTTATTTTTTAATTCAATTAAGACTTGGTGGTTGTTTGTTTTTGATTTAATCCTCATAATAGATTCAATATCATCTTCTTTTGGACAAAAATTAATAGATTTAAACAAGTTGTAGGTTATTTTATTAAGGTCCTCCTTTTCTGAAAAAGTTATACCTGATATGACAATGTTTTTATTTTTCTTTTCTTGTTCCATTTGATTAACTTTTACCTGGAGCTCATTTATGTTTTTTTTTTTAAATCCGTATTTTCTTGTTTTATAACGTTTAATTTTTTAACCATTTCACGTAATTCTTTATTTTCTTCTCTTATAATTTCAAACTGATAGTTTAGATAATCCATTGATTGTTTTATTTCGACTATAAACTTATTTAATTCTTTTTCTGAAATATACTGAATTTCCAATGAATTTCTGTGTTTTGAAGATTTTGCTTCTCTTTTATCTTGACTACATATTTCGGTAATTATTGATATTACTGGAAACAGCGAATTTTTTCATGAAATTTTGCACATACCCTAATTTTGGGTCGTAGAACACGAATCCGAAGTCAGCTTTTGGCGGTCTCGTATGGTTTTTCCAAAAAAAAATTGTTTTTGGAAAACTTTTAGGTTAACTTTTAGGTTACCTTTTTGTTATAGATTCCTTTAAGTTTCGACACTTTCACTTCAACATATCTGTAAACTTATAATTTTTATTAGTTTTCGTCACACAAAACACCACATTTAGGCAAAAATAGCTAAGAAAATTGCTTTTTTCTATAGAAAATTCCATTTTATCGCTACCAGACGTCATTATTTTGCCAGCTGTCAATTTTCCGGCGTTGCCACGTTTACAAAGCATTTTTCTCGCAAATTTTAACAATTTCCGGCCATAAATAAATCCAAAAAAAGAGATGGCAATATGAGAGTAAAATAAGACAGATAGCATTTTATTTTCCCTAAAAGGGCAAAAAGATGACCCCAACCAACACCCTGGGGCACCGATCCCTCTTCGCCTGCGAGGAAAGAGACTGGTCAGGGCCCCTAACCAGGTGCTAACCCTGCTCCGACCTTAGGGTGCCCTCCGATCCACCGTTATACCACCGTTATATCGAAAATATTAGATCTGTCACCTAATTCACCGACTTAGAAAAGTTTTTGATACGAACGGTGGATCGGAGGGCACCCTAAGGTCGGAACAGGGTTAGCACCTGGTTAGGGGCCCTGACCAGTCTCTTTCCTCGCAGGCGAAGAGGGATCGGTGCCCCAGGGTGTTGGTTGGGGTCATCTTTTTGCCCTTTTAGGGAAAATAAAATGCTATCTGTCTTATTTTACTCTCATATTGCCATCTCTTTTTTTGGATTTATTTATGGCCGGAAATTGTTAAAATTTGCGAGAAAAATGCTTTGTAAACGTGGCAACGCCGGAAAATTGACAGCTGGCAAAATAATGACATCTAGTAGAAATAAAATGGAATTTTCTATAGAAAAAAGCAATTTTCTTAGCTATTTTTGCCTAAATGTGGTGTTTTGTGTGACGAAAACTAATAAAAATTATAAGTTTACAGATATGTTGAAGTGAAAGTGTCGAAACTTAAAGGAATCTATAAAAAAAAGGTAACCTAAAATTTAACCTAAAAGTTTTGCAAAAAAAAATTTTTTTTGGAAAAACATACGAGACCGCCAAAAGCTGACTTCGGATTCGTGTTCTACGACCCAAAATTAGGGTCTGTGCAAAATTTCATGAAAAAATTCGCTGTTTCCAGTAATATCAATAATTACCCATATTTCAAATGTTTTTAATATTGCGTCCATTCTAAAGTCTGTCGGGTATTTTTCTTTCAAATATTCATTATCACTATTTTCATTTATAGTTTTATCACCTGTTCTTGTATTTTGACTTTTTCTTTCAAAACCTTTTAGTTCTGGCAGTTCAGGTGACAAAATTATTGAATTACCTTTTTTGACATTTAATGTCAAATTTTCTTTTTCATTCAAAGAATTTTTCTTTTTCAGATTTTTTCTCATAATAATAGCTTCGTGCTTCACCTCCAATATATTTTTTCAGCTGCAGCTTAATCTATCCGAGGAATATCTTTTTCTTTTATTTTTAAGAGTTTTTTTTTAGTAAAAATCTTTTTTTAAATATGCTTTTTAAGAACAAGGTACTTGTACCAGTTAAAATATTGCAGGATATAAGTAGTCAATTAAAAGGGTCCTATTATTATTATTATTATTATTATTATTCTGTTTTAGATTTAAGTACTGGGTTTTGGCACATCCAACTGGATGAAAATAGTAGCAAACTATGTACATTTAACACTCCGTTTGGTCGTTACTGTTTTTTACGAATGCCAAATGGCATATCTTCAGCTCCGGAAGTTTTTCAAAAAATAATGCAGAAATTTTTTTCTCAAGTAGAGATTGGGCTATATTTTGATGACCTTTTGGTTTATTCAGAGACTTTGGAGGGGCATAATAAAAAAATTAAAACAGGTTTTAGAGATAGCAAGAGCTAATAATATAAGATTTAATTTTGATAAATGTAAATTTGGCTTAACATCTGTCAATTATATGGGTTTTAAAATATCTGGTAAAGGTCTGGAGCCTGACGAAAGTAAAATAGAAGCTATAAAAAATATGCAAAAACCTTGCAATTTAAAGGAGGTACAAAGATTTCTAAGAGTTGTAAATTATTTGTCTCGTTTCATTCCTAATTTTTCTGAACTTACTGAACCTTTAAGATTATTAATCAGGAAAAATATTTCTTTTCATTGGGAAGCTGAGCAGAATTCTTTTCAAAAATTAAAACAACTATTGGTGCAAGCGTCTATTTTACAATACTATTCTATAGAAGATCCAATTATAATATCAACTGATGCGAGTCAATCTGGATGTGGATCTGTACTTATGCAAAACAAAAATCCAGTAGCATATGCTTCAAAAGCTTTTACGCCTACACAACAGAAATATGCTGTTATTGAAAAAGAAATGCTTTCTATTGTAAATGCTTGCTTAAAATTCCATCAGTACATATTTGGACGTAGCGACGTCACTATAGAAACAGATCATAAACCTCTTGTAAATATCTTTAATAAACCACTAGTAGATGCTCCTGCTAGGCTTCAAAGAATGCTTATCATGTTACAACCTTATAGTTTTAAACTTGTCTATAAAAAAGGCAAGGAAATGTTTTTTTCAGACGCATTGAATAGAGCTTTTCCAAAATCCTTTGATATCATTTATGAAAACAAGTTTAGAGAAATAGAATCACACCTTTATGTAGTTACAGAAAATTTTCCAGTCTCAAGTAGTAAGCTTAGAGAATTTCAGAAAAGAAGAGCTGATGACTGTCATTTAGTAACACTCATGAATTTAATTTCAGAAGGTTTTCCGTCAAGTAAACACCTTTTAAAACCAGAATTTAGAGTATATTGTCCATTTAAGCATGAACTAAGTGTAGTTCAAGGGCTTATAGTTAAAAATGATAAGCTTCTGGTACCAAAAAGTATGCGCAAAGAAATAATAGAAAGAGTGCACATGTCTCATCAAGGTATTCACAAAACTAAATTATTAGCTAGAAATTATTTTTTTTTTGCCAGGTATGTCAAGAGAGATAGAGAATTTTGTTGAATGTTGTGAAGTTTGTACTAGCGAAAAGAGAATAAGTCAAAAAGAACCTTTAATGTGTCATACAGTACCGGAACGACCCTGGGAAAAAATTGGTGTGGACTTATTTTATTTTAATAAAAAGAAAGTCCTCAATAAAACCATGATCCCCAGGTTCGTCCCAACATTAAATGTAAGAAATGAATTAATAAATAGGCAAAACAAACAAAAACGATATTATGATAGAAATAAGAAATAATTGCCAGTGTTAGAAATAAACGATAGGGTAAAAGTTAAAAATTTTGATAACTGTAATAAAGAAAAATGGGTAGATGGTGTAATAATTGAAAAACTAGCCAATCCCAGGTCATACAAAATAAGAAGCAAAACTAATAAAATAATAATAAGAAATAGAGCCCACATAATTAAAGTAAAAAATAATGAAAAAATGCACAATCTTGCTTTAGATAAACCTACATGTAGCTATAATCAGTTTAATTATGATGTAATTCCGCCAGAGAATTGGTCACATGGACAAGAATCATTACCAAATTCATTAAACACCAGTGAGAACACTGATGACTATCACAGCTATGTGACTGACTCTTTGGAGGAGGAAGATGCGGAGCAAATAAATGAACTGCCACGTCATTCACCAACTCGTACCAAGTATGGACGAACGGTGAAACTGCCAGTTAGACTTAGTTTGTGATCAAGTAGGCTTTTTTTATTTAGTGTTTATATCTAGTGTTAGTATCCGTACTTGTAACCTGTGATTACTTGTGTATGTGTGATGAAATTTTTATACTTCTGAATGTTTAATTTTGTAATGCATTGAATGTGTCTAGTCTACAGTAACATACACAAATAATCGTTGGTTTCATTTTAAGAGATAATTTTAGTAATGTCACATTTGATTTAGGTAAAACTGTTATGTAACATACTTTAAAAAAAAGAAGGGAGATGTAACATATGTAAATATTAATAATCCATGTATCTCCGCCGCTGCATGCTGCTCATGCTCTCTGTGACTGTGTAATTAATAAAAGCAAACGAGACCGAGAGACTCCCTCTCTATTTCTTCGTCCTTCCTGGCATCTAGACATGTGACGTCTCGCGGTCTCGTTCGAAGATAAGTACATCGTCGTTTTAATTTAAACAACCCTTACCTTATAATTAAAGAAGCCCTATCCCAAATATAACACCCTAAACGGCCCCAAAAATGAAGTGGCCGGGCCAAAAAATTGAATTACTTTGGATTGGCTTCAGAGAATTTGCTCATTTTTGGTATGTGAAATTACTGTCATATGCCTCATACTTTGATGTGGTCCTTATAATGTGTCGCCCCCTAAACGCCCTCAGAAATGAAGTGGCCGAACCAAAAAAAGTGAATCCCTTCCGTTTGGCTTCACAGAGTTTACTCAGTTTTTGTATATAACACCACTATTATGTGCCTCACACTTTGATATGGTCGTCATAAGTTGTCACCCCCTAAACGCACCCAAAAATGAAGTGGCCAGACAAAAAAAATGAATAACTTTGGTTTGGCTTCAGAGAATTTGCTCATTTCTGGTGTGTGAAATTACTGTCATAAGCCTCACACTTTGATGTGGTCCTTATAATTTGTCACCCCCTAAACGGCCCCAGAAATGAAGTGGCCGGACCAAAAAAAGTGAATCCCTTCCGTTTGGCTTCACAGAGTTTACTCATTTTTTGTATATAACATCACTGTTTATAACATCACACTTTGATATGGTCGTCATAATTTGTCACCCCCTAAACGGCCCCAGAAATGAAGTGGTCGAACGAAAAAAATTGAATAACTGTGGTTTGGCTTCAGAGAATTTGCTCATTTCTGGTATGTGAAATTACTGCCGAGTGAATCGGACGAATTGTGTGGCAGTATGGATGAGAAAAAATTTAAAAGCCTTATAAGGGAGTCATTTCAATAATTTTTAAGCCCAATTGAAAAAAAGTTTGACAAAAAATTTGAGGATCTTAGTAAGTCAGTACAGTTTATGCCTGACTCTTTTGATGAACAAAGCAAGGAAGGTATTCTGGCCGAAATAAAAATGTTAAGGAAGGAGAATGAGACACTAAAATGCAGACTTCAGCTCCTTGAGACCAAGTTCGATGACTTGGAGGTAAAGGAAAAGGAAAATAACATTGTGGTTGTTGGTGTACCTAAGCAAGATCATGATACGGGCAACATTGTTAGTAGTATTATTACAGCAATGCAAATTCCGATAAATAAAAATGACATTGTGAGAGGATGGACCAATCTTAGTAAAATTTAAAAATTTTAATATGAAAAAAGAGGTATTGAGAAAAATTAAGCAACTGAAGGGAATTACTACAGAAGAGTGTCATCTACAGGGTGGCAATCGAAAGATATACTTAAATGAAGATTTACCATTGAATAAACGTTTACTGTTTCAAAAAGTCAGAGTTAAAAAAAAAAAAAGGTTTTACTGCTGCTTTCTGCATAAATGGTATAATTTACCTAAGGAAAAATGATCAGGACCCTCCTGTAAAAATAAGGACTGAGAATGACCTTTAAATTTTGAACTTGCTTTGTATAATAGTCTATATATAAAGAATAATCATTGACATTCACTGATATTAATATCATTTTAGATGATTTCAAGGCAGGGTTGGCATGAATTAATTCATCTGATTGAATTCAGTGAATTAATTCATGAATTAAATCAGATGATTTTTTTTTAAAGTCACTGAATTAATTCATATTTTTTCCGAGTTAAATTAAGTAATCTGTTCTACTTCTGTTTAATCTTTTTTTCAAAATATATTTCTTTGCTACAGTATACAAGGCATACCAGTTAGTTTTTGTAAAATAAGGCTACGCCGATGGATTTAGCAAATACTAGGAGTTACTTTTCGATCCATCCATACGTTACAGGCACGTAAAACTTTGAAATCGCCTGTCCGGTAACATTTGTAAACATTCACAAAAAATAGTCCTGATTAGAGCTGGCAACTGCCGGAACGGAAATCTGAAGGTCATATGCCGGCACACCAAAAGTAACTCCATACCACTCTATTGCCCACATGCTGAGTCCAACAAACAAAAAATTAAATTTAACCTTAACTGAAGAGGAAAAACAAGAGGCTTTGAAATGCACTGCAACAGAATTTCCAAATCTTTTATCAGTGTTGTTACGATTCAATTTAAAATTATCCCCTGATAGCGAAGCTATGATGCAAGATTCTGTTATCTAAAACATGACAGATTCTGAATGGTGGATTTCGGCATTTTCATTACTTGATTTAGACCCTACAGCGCAAAGTAACATAAAACAACTCATGGCAGCAGTAGCTTGTTCTGCAAGACTAGAAATGATTTCTTCATCCTTTGGACTAGTGAATTCCGATTTGCGGAATAGACTAGGTGTGAAGAAAGCTGGAAAGCTAACTTTCATAATGAAGATGTTAAATAAGCAATAAGAAATGTTTCCATTTGCATTTAACATAACTTTGGTGTGTTTTTTCGAAGGTTTTCCTCCTGGTTTTTCTTGTTTATATAAAAAGGTTTGTTATTTTTAATCTATAAACAATTTATGCCTTTTTTAGGCTTTGTTTTTCATCCTAATTACAAAAATTGGAATATTTAAATAAAAAGCAATGTAATTTAATTATATTTTAATAAAATCTTTTCAGAGAGAACTAAGTTTTCTTAACTTATTAATTATTATTATTATTATTATATTATTAGAATAAATGGTTAACAATTAAATAAAAATCCTGAAAAACATAATTTGTAGGTACTCATATTAAGTTGTGGTGGCATATTCCAAAATTAATACCATTTATAGGTTTTTACAGGTAATATACAAACAGTTTTTTTTAATTGAATTAATTCAAAAAAGTCAGAATTAATTCAAGAAATCTGACTTTTTTGACTTTTTTTTAAGAGTCGTGACTTATTCCAACCCTGTTCAAGGTGTGTGAGATGTTGGTTTGTGCGACTAAATATATAATACCTAATGGTTTAGGTATAACCTCTTGACCTAATATTGTTACTTTAATAGCGATTGATACTGTCAGTTATATAAATAGTTTTGTTGTTTTTAATGTCATAATTCTATCAAAATATATATGACATAAATACTGTGTATGCTCTATAATTCTAACAGGTTATGGGCCCAGAGCATTAAAACTATAATAATGGCTGTGGAAACGAAGTCCACAATTAAGATGTTGAACAATACTAATTACGCAACGTGGAAATACAGAATGGAGTTATGTTGGTAAAAGAAGATCTCTGGGATATACAGTGAACTCCGGTTATAAAGTACACTCTAGGGACCAGAAAATGGGTACTCTATAAGCGGAGGTACGCTATAAAAAAAAACTAAAAAAAATTATTATGTACAGGGTTATTCATTATATTTTGACACCCACCTACAGCTCTTATTACAAGTTATAGAAAAAAACTTTAAATATAAAAGTTTTAGGTTTTTTCACGTATTATCTTTTGGTAATAGCGGAAATAAAAAATCGACTTTACAACATTGAAAAAATTAATTGAGTCTTATTTTTTTAAATGGAACACCCTGTACATTATTAGCTGAAATGAAAGATCTCTTTGTTCTGATTTCAAATATATATAATTTGTTGGCATTTGGTTCAGCCACTTTAGAAATATTTGAGCTTAAAAAAATACTTTATTTAAACTACAACAATACGTTTTCGAGGCAACTTGATTATATTAAAGCGACAAACTTTAATAACTGATGATCTCCAATTGTGGAAAAATAAGTTATAAACTCAAATATTTCAAAAGTGGCTGAACCAAATTATATATATTTGAAATCAGAACAAAGAGATCTTTCATTTGAGCTAATAATATACAGGGTGTTCCATTTAAAAAAATAAGACTCAATTAATTTTTTCAATGTTGTAAAGTCGATTTTTTATTTCCGCTATTACCAAAAGATAATACGTGAAAAAACCTAAAACTTTTGTATTTAAAGTTTTTTTCTATAACTTGTAATAAGAGCTGTAGGTGGGTGTCAAAAAATTGTCACGGGATCTTAAACTAAAATACTAAAACCCTGGCTTCATTATTAATTCTGCAGCTATATTTATTAATTTAAAAAGAAATAATTTATATTTTACACAATTCTAAAATAACCCAAAATGAGGCCTACCTGTATACTGTCTAAAAGCGCTTGGCCGGAGGAAAATGGCTCGGGACGTCGTAGACTCGCTAGCGTCGAGGTAATGACTGACGTCTCGCCTCTCATCCCACCTAGCAGGTCGAGACCCCTCTGCCCCGCTCCAGGCCGATAGGCCGACGCGAGTCGAAATGACCTGCGTCGTCGCTACCGGACTTCGACACTAAGCCGCAAGGGTGACCAGCTAGGGTGGACGAAAAAAACGATTGGTGACACTTTCCCCCTCAACGGAAAACAAAAATCTGAAGGATTTTTGTGTCTCAATTCCCTAATGCTATTCTCTATTACAATAAAAAAACAATCTCCTTTGGGTTTAATAAAAAAATAAGAATATACAATTTAAAAAGCTGCATTTGTCTTTATTCTTTCTCTTCTTCCTCCCGGCAGGTCTTCCTCCCTCTTGTTTGATTTGTCCCTAGTGTGGTCCGCATGTGTTCTGGTCCCAGGGTGGGCTTGTCCCCCGCTGGCACCGTCAGTGGTCCGCTGGCCTGGAAGGTCGTCGCCGTTCCCCAGGTTGCGGTCCCAAGGCGTTGTGGTCCCATGGTGTTGTGGTCCCAAGGTGGGCTTGTCACCCTCTGGCACCGTCAGGGGTCCGCTGGCCTGGCAGGTCGTCGCCGCCCCCGGGTTGGCTCGCTTCTTAGGACCTCAGTGGTTTGTGTACATGAAAAATAAAACAGGGAGTTAGACGCTACAAAAACTATTTACACAATTTATTTACAATTTTATATCTAGTGAAGCAGTAATTTCTTTCCCGTCCAACTTCTGTGTTTGGCCCCCGTGGCCACCCAGCACGACCGTGCTCGGAACAATTACCTTTCTTTAAATAATTTCATCGCTTAAAACTTTTTACTTTTTCCTAAAATTTCAATTTTCCATTTTCCAAAAATTTTCCGCAAATTTTCCGCAAATTACTTATTTCTCCCCCTCCCCTACCGGAAAAAAAACACGATTATTTAGAGGCTTTACTTATTACTGTTTATCCCTTAACAACACAAAAACAAAAATAACGACACAGCATCATTGAACATTGCCAGATTATGCGTGTTGATCAGGCACGCTTTCAAGCAACGCTCAACTGCACAGAGCCTCGTGCAACCGTTCACGATCTCTCTTACTTTTTTCTCTTAACACAAACGTTTAATTTTTCACTCTCTATATTCCTTTAACACCTATATCCTCTATATACCTGATACCTCTTTAATTACTTGGGGGAAAAAATCAAAATACTTTTTATTTATTTTGCTACCTATTTTCACTAGCGGCTTTCAAAAACAAAAAAATAACTATATGCATTGTTCCTACTACTCTTCAAAATTATATGGTTCGTGGTACGGGGCCAATCTATATACATGGACTGTTTCCTGTTTAGCTCTTGCTCCTTCACCTCTCTGGATAATGTAATTTACTGGCGATGCTTTTCTTACTATTACAAATGGTCCGTGATACTTGCACTGCAACTTGTCACTTTTTCCTTTCTTTCGAATGTAAACTCTAAGTTTGACTTTATCTCCAGTTTCATATGTCACTTTTTTGTGGTTACTGTCATATCGGGTTTTGTCCTTTTTCTGTTTCATAGTAATATTTCTTTTTGCTTCCTGTCTATGTTTCTCTATATTCGGGTTCGGAATAAGCATTGTGGCTGATTTTAAAAACATGGCGTCCGGTATTAGCTGTGGGTTTCTTCCAAAAACTAAATAAAATGGCGAAAAATGCGTTGTGTCCTGTTTACTTGAATTATAGGCAAATGTTACCATTGGCAGGTATTTATCCCAGTCATCCTGTGACGTAGACACATACAGGCTGAGCATATCTGCTACGGTTTTGTTAAATCGCTCAGTTAGCCCATTAGTCTGCGGGTGGTATGACGTAGTGTATACATTTTCTGCGCCCATATTCTGCACCATTTTTCTTACCAATTCTGACCTAAAAACTTGACCTCTGTCGCTCAATATTTTTTTTGTGTGTTGGTTAGATCTTGGCCCATATAACAATAAAGTCGAAACTGCCGGGCGGCCACGCACGTTGCAGAGAAAACCTCGCAAATGATTACTGAAAAATCCCCGACTGTTTCGCTGAATCACCGTTCGGTAATCCGGTTTTAACGTACGCTTGTACTTTATAACCAGAATGTGATAACGAAGTTAGTGAAAATATTGTACTTTATAACCGTAGTAGAAGTTATATATGGTACGTAATATCCGATGAAAAATCAATAGTATTTTGGCCAGACCAGGAAAATATGTACGTAATAACCGGAAGTACGTTATAACCCATGTATGTTATAAACGGAGTTTACTGTAGTATGTAAAGAAATACCAGAAGAAAAAAGAGATAGTACTTGGGAGACAAAAAATAATAAGGCAAAAGCAATGATCGGTCTACTTATTGAAGATTCCCAACTAACACATGTGAGAAACCTAAAAAGCGCAACATAATATTGGGAAGCTCTAAGAAAATAGTGAAAATACCACAAAAAGTGTACATTGTCAAACAAAGTATCTATTCTAAAGAAATCATGTTGAATGCAACTAACTGAAGATGATGAAATGGAGGATCTTTTGATTTTAATGCAGCAGCTGGTTGACCAATTGACAGCAATGGGGGAAGAACTGGCAGAAAAGTTAGTAGTAGCTTTCATGTTAAGTAGTCTACCTGAAAGCTATAATACAATTCTAATGGCTTTAGAAACACGTCCAGAGCAAGATCTCACCGTTGAAATGGTCAAAGAAAGATTGATACAAGAAAGCAGAAGAAGTGAAATTAGTTTAAAAGAATCTGAAGTTGCTATGAAGTTTAATACAAGGAATGGATCAAAACAAAATAAAACTGAAAAAACTTGTTATATTTGTAATAAACGAGGTCATTTTCAAAATGAGTGCTGGTATAACCAAAAGAACAAGTATATGCGTAAAGACAATAAAAATTATGATGGAAGAGGAGAAAAACAAAAAGCTAAGAAGACTGTACGAAACAACGAATATGATAAATCTACAACAGATAGCGATGATAACGATGAGAAACCACAAAATACCCATGCATGTTTTGTGGCTACTCTAGCTTCAAAGGATAAATGGTACATTGATTCGGCCGCAACTTGTCACATGTCGTGTAATAAAATTTTTTTCGAGAAAATCAATTATGAAAGAAAAGAAACAATATTTTTAGCAGATGGAACAAAAATTGAATCTAGATGGACTGGTAATGGATGGTTAAATGTAGAAGATGAAAATGGTAAAAACTTAAGTATACAAGTTAAGGATGTACTGTTTTGTCCGGAAATAGATGGAAATCTTTTATCAGTAAGAAAATTAACAGCTCTTGGTTTGGAAGTAATCTTTAAAGACAGGAAATGCCGAATTCAAGATATAAATTCAAAAATTTTGAAAAAAGCTTATTTAAAAAATAATTTATACGAATTAAAACTCTCTAATAGATTACTGATCGCTCAAAACGATAAAACTAAGTATGATATAAACTTATTACACAGAAGATTTGGACATACAAATTATAATTCAATTCGTACCATAGTTTCTCAAAATTTAGCTGAAGACATTGGTATTTATAATAAAGAAGAAACAAGTAACTGCGAAGTTTGTATAAAAAGTAAGATGACGCAGAAAAGTGTTCCAAAGAAAAGTGAAAACAGACAAAAGGATGTATTGGATTTGATACACAGTCATGTTTGTGGCCCGATGAAAACACAAACGCCTAGTGGTAATAAATATATTCTAACCTTTATTGATGATTTTAGTAGGTACTCGTTTGTTTACCTACATCCCTACATAAAAACGAAGTTGAACAAGAATTTATTGAATTTTCTGAAGAAATGTATACAAAATTTGGCAAGAGAATTAAAATAATAAGAAGCGATAATGGAGGAGAATATGTTTCACGAACTATAACAAATTATTTGAAAAGAAATGGTATAAGACATGAAACTTCAGCACCGTATTCACCTCAGCAAAATTGTGTAGCCGAACGAAAAAATAGGTCTCTTACAGAAATGGCAAAATGTATGCTGGTGGAAGCAAATCTGGAAAACAAATTTTGGAGAGAAGCTGGGCAGAACAGACTGCCAACAAAAGCATGTGAAAAAACACCATTTGAAATGTGGTTTAAACAAAAACCCAGATTAGATAATATACGGATTTTCGGATGTGAAGCATTTGTTTATATACCCAAAGAAAAACGAAGAAAAATTGATGACAAAGCAATAAAATTAAAATTAATGGGTTATTGTGAAAACTCCAAAGCATATCGGCTAATTGATGAAAAAAAATGCAAAATAACTATCAGTAGAAATGTTAAATTTAATGAAGATCTGCAGGTGTACAGGAATATACAAAATACGCCAAAACAAAATGATGAAGAAGAGATGGAAATGTCAATAACGGTTTTACCCAGTCAAGAGGAAGAAAATTATGAAATAATTGACAACGTTAAAGAAGTTGAAAATATAGATAATGAACAAATAGAAATAAACATTAACAAAGAAAATCCAACAGAATATGAGCCGAAATATAACCAGAGAGATCTGCACATATATGACGAACCTAGAAGTTATGAAGATGTTATGAAAAGACCTGACCAAGATATGTGGTTAGATGCTATGCAAGATGAGGTTAATGCACTACATAAGTTTAAAACATGGAATATTGTACCAAAACCAAAAGATAGAAGAATAGTCGATTATAAATGGGTATACAAATTAAAGAATGACCCAGTATGTAATAATATCAGATACAGAGCAAGACTTGTTGCACGAGGATTTAGTCAAAAATATGGAGAAGACTATGATGAAGTATTCGCTCCAGTTGTGAAACAAACGACAATAAGAACACTGCTGACTATTGCTGGAATTAAAAATTTACAAATCAAACAACTAGATGTTAAAACGGCGTATTTAAATGGTAATTTAAAAGAAAAAATTTATATGAAACAGCCTACCGGTTTTGAAGATAAAGAGCATCCAGAATATGTTTGTGAACTAAAAAAAAGTATTTATGGGCCAAAACAATCAGCAAAAGTTTGGAATGAAACATTTAATGAAGTACTAATAAGATTTGGATTTGAAAGAAGTCAATCAGATTTGTGTTTATATACAAAGAAAAACGAAGAAAACGGAGAAAAATTAGATGTAGATTACATTTACGTTCTTGTATTTGTTGATGATGTAATAATTTCAGCAAAGAATGAAAAACACATTGATGAAGTTCAGGATTATCTAAAAGAAAACTTTGAAATTAAAACACTAGGAAATCTAAATTATTATATTGGGATTGAAGTGCAAAGAAATGAGGATGGCATTTTTTGTATAAACCAGAAAATTTATATAAAAAAATTTTAAAAGAATATGAAATGACAGAAGCAAAAACATCTGAAATACCAATGGATCCAGGCTATTTTAAAAATAAGTTTACTACCAAACAATGCCCTGTACAGACAAGCTATAGGTGCACTATTATACCTGTCTGTCAATACTAGACCTGATATTGCGACAGCCGTGTCAATTTTGAGTAGAAAAGTTAGTAAACCAAATAAAGTAGATTGGAATGAAGTAAAAAGAATAATGCGATATATTAAAGGAACTAAAGATTATGTGCTAAAGTTGGGACATATATCAGAAGGAAATAATCTCATTTGCTATGCTGATGCAGACTGGGCTGGCGATAACAATGACAGAAAGTCTACAAGTGGATTTATAATTAAATATTTAAATAGTCCAATTTCATGGAGCAGCGAAAAGCAATCAATGGTATCTACAGAAGCTGAATATATTTCTTTGACAGAGGCATGTCAAGAAATTCAGTGGATACGACAACTATTAAAAGACATGCAAGAAGATCCTCCCACGATAACGGTGTATGAAGACTAACCAAAGCACTTTGAAAATGTTAGATAATGAAGGAATTAGAACAAGAACTAAACATATCGCAGTAAAATAAATATCATTTTGTAAGAAATTTAAAAAATATCCAAGAAGTCAATTTTGAGTACTGTCCTACCAATGAAATGCAAGCCGACATATTAACAAAACCTCTAGGGAAAGTGAAATATAAATTTATGAGAAAGTTATTGGGAATCCAAGAGAATATTTAGTCGAGAAGGGGTGTTGGTTTATGCGACTAAATATAATAATATAATACCTAATGGTTTAGGTATAACCTGTTGACCTAATATTGTTACTTTAATAGTGATTGATACTGTCAGTTATATATGCCACCTAGTGGCAACGTCGGACGGAGAGTGTCACGCTGTCGTATCGTGTTCGAAATATTTTGAAATTCGTGCATTTTATCGAAAAATAATTAGTTTGCTTGATGAAAACCTATGCAATTACCAAACATCTATGAACAGACGAAAAAGTCTGATGTGTTTTGTTCGTTTGTCGCCTATTAACCAAAAAATTGTGCTACGAAAACCGGCGTTTTTGCTGTGATCGGTTTGGCGGAGTTGCCAGAATGTCGAGTTCCCCGGACACTTGTTTTGCTTGTGAAGACAATTTTATTGTCAACAATAAAATAATTCATTGTGCTTTCTGTGGAAAGTCGTTTCATAATATGTGCGTCAAAATGAAAGATAATGTATCGAAGGCAGTGATGGAATGCAAGAACATCATGTGGTTTTGCGATAAATGTGTTGAGATTGTGGCCCAAAATATCATGGTGGTAGAAAAAATTAGTGAAATAGAAAAGAAAACCAACGCTGTAATGAGGGCAATAAAAGAGCTAAGGACTGAAAACCCCCCCAAAAAGAGCTTGGATGAGCCAGTAAACTATGCAAAGGCGTTAAAGCAGGGTGTGGTGGTCATCAAGCCTACGAAAGAATGTGAAAGCAAGGAGACAAGGAAGATCATTAAGCAGCAGGTTAATCCTGCAGAACTGGGCATTGGAATTACAGCTATGAAGGAAGCTAAGGAGGGAGCTGTGGTTATACGGTGCCGGAACGAGCTGGAAGCAAGGAAGTTACAGGCTAACCTTGAACCCAAGATTAGACAAAATTTTGTAACCACTATCCCAAGTAAAAAAAACCCACGAATTAAACTAGTGGGTATTGAAGAACACTATAATGAGCAAGAACTTATACAAAAGCTTAATCAACAAAATCAAAACATCATAACGTCAGAAAGCCAAATAAAACTGGTTGTAATAAAAAAAATGATAAAGACTTTTCTTGCATTGTTGAATGTGACGCAAACACATTTGAGAGAGTGTTACATGAATGAGAAAATAGATTGTTTCTAGACTGTAGATCATGTAGGTGCTTTGAATATATAGGCATAATGAGGTGCTACAACTGCAACCAATATAACCACACAGCGAAGGAGTGTAAAAACCAGAGATCTTGTGGAGTCTGTGACAGCAAATCCCATGAAACCAAACATTATGATAAAAACAACCCCGAATGTGTTAATTGTAAATTAAGTAACAATAAATATAAATTGAACCTAGATGTAAATCATGGAGTGTATGATATTAAATGTCCAACATATATTTGGCTTCAGGAAAGGGAGAAACAAAGGATTCAATACGGCTCGGACAAATAGCAATCCAAGTATATAATGTCTAACAATAATTCTGAAAACCAACAAACCCTAACAATTATTCATCAGAACATTCAATCTCTTAGACATAAAACCCTGGAAATAGACTGCTTCCTGGATGGACTGGTCTGTAAGCCCCAAGTCTTACTTCTTAGTGAGCACTGGCTGGAACAAAATGAAGCCCCCTTCATCAAACTTGATGGGTACAGGCTCGTGTCTCTCTATGTAAGGAGAGGTATGAAGCATGGGGGCGTCTGCATCTACTGTGATCATCTAACAGTGCTTTTAAGGACGAAAAAACTGTCTGTGATATAAGTGTCGAAGGTGACATCGAGCTTGCTGCTGCCGTTGAGGATACCATGAAGATTGTTATAGTGTGTCTGTACCGTCGAGAAATTGGAACATATCAGGTTTTTCTAGAGAAACCCGAGCAGGTTTTAGATTTCTTGTACAGCAAGTACTCAAAATATAAAGTAATTTTAGCAGGTGACTTTAATCTAAATTTTTTTAATAATGAAGATAATCATAACAAGCAACTATTAGATCTTTGTAATGCTTATAACCTACAACAATGTATTTTTAAGGCTACACGTGAAACTAAAGAGTCGGCCACTTTAATTGACAATATATTTTGTAATGTTGAACAAAACTTTACAAGTTATGTGTTAAACTCTGCACTCTCAGACCACCATGCACAGGTTATCAGTGTTACCGGTTTATATAGCAACAAAAATGGGCCAGAATATGAATATAGGAGGTTTTTTTCTAGGAGCAAGATTGTGTATTTTAAACAGGAGATTGGAATGATAGATTGGGCACAGGTGTATGACACACACACAGTGAATGAGGCATACTCTAAATTTTTGAACATAATCTTAAATTATTTCAATAAAATTTTTGTAGTCAAAAGATGTCCTATAACAAAAAAGAACAATCACTGGATCACAACAGGCATCAAGGTGTCCTGTAGGCATAAACGTGTGCCTTATTTTTAAAAAATCAAGGGAGAGATCTCCAGTCAAGTTTTTAATAACTACTGCAAAATTTTAAAACAGGTCATTAGAAGCGCCAAAAAAATGTCTAACAAACAATTCTTAAATAATGCTGAAAACAGGATTAGGGCAACTTGGCAATTAGTTAAAAATATAACTGGAAACAGAGATAAAAAAACAGTTCTTGAGAATTTTTCCAAGAAATGTAATGATCCATTCAAAGTGGTAAATAACAAACAGATATTTTGTAAAAGCATGTCCAAATCCAAATTCTTCTTTACATGATGCCTCTCATCCTGTCAGTTCTTTGCAGTCCATATACCTGAGATCAACTAATCCCCATGAAATTATCAAAATCATAGGAGGTCTAAAAAACAAAAAATCTGTTGGTGATGATAACATATCTGTTAAAATTCTCAAAGAAGTTGCTGATATAATAGCTAAACCATTATCGTATATAATCAATCTATGCTTTCAAACGGGCATATACCCGGACCTTCTAAAGAATGCACTTATAAAGGCAATACATAAAAAGGGCGAAGTTGATGAAGACAAACATTACAGGCCTATATCTCTTCTTTCTAACATAGGAAAAATTTTCGAAAAATCGATATATAACAGACTGACATATTTTTTGGAGAAATTCTTATTAATTGCTGAGAATCAAAACGGTTTCAGAAAGGGCAAGTCTACCATAAGAGCAATTTACCAAGCAATTACAAACATTTTAGAATCATTAAACAGTAAAAAATTAACTATGGCGATGTGCATTGACCTGTCAAAAGCTTTTGATAGCGTCAACCACAAGACGTTATGTAGAAAATTAGAAGCCTATGGGATAAGGGGAAATGCTCTAAAATTAATTGAATCTTATCTAGAAAATCGTACGCAACAAGTGATTGAGAATGACACTTACGGTAGACCTATAGTCTCAGATAAGATCGGCCTTGCTAGGGGTGTTCCTCAGGGATCTATCTTGGGCCCTTTACTTTATATTATGTATACGAATGAGCTCACGGATGTTGCAGGACAGTATACGGTTCTATACGCGGATGATACTACCCTGATATTTACTGAAGGAGGGTCCGATGCAATGCTAATAAGCGTGCAGAGGGCTTGCGGCGCGCTCGACAGATACTTTACAGCCCATGACCTGCTGTTAAACGTACCAAAGACTCAATGTATTGTGTTCGGAAATCGGACGGATAGTGCATTTTCTTTTCTCTACTAAAATAGAGAAATAAAAAGTTCAGAAAAAATTTCTTTTCTCGGTGTGACGATAGACAGGAGATTGGACTGGAGAGCGCATGTCGACGGCGTAGCAACGAGCGTGTCTAGATATTGTTACGCATTGAGGGTTATTACTGAGCGTGTTGGCATGGATGCTGCGATCTCAGCTTATCATGCTTTCATTCAATCTAAAATTCGATATGGCCTTATATTCTGGGGAAATTCAACAGAGCTAGACAGAATATTAATACTTCCAAAGCGGTGTATTAGATCTATCTTTGGAATAAAACAACGTGAAAGTTGTAAAGATTTATTTATTCGCAAGAAAATATTAACCTTAGTTTGTATGTATATATTGGATTCTTTTATGTTTGTCCATAGAAACAAAGACTTGTTTGAAGATGCTACTCTTAAACATTGTTATCCAACTCGATATAAAACTGATTTATTAACAGAAAAATGTAATTTTAGTTATATTCAAAAAAATGTTCCTTACACACTGATAAAAATCTACAATAGTTTTCCAGAGAGATTAAGAACCCTACCTCAGGGTCGAGTTAAAACTATTGTAGAGAACTATTTAATTGAAAAGGCATACTATAGCATGAATGACTTTTATAATGACACAGATAGGAATGGTCTGACATAGATATGTGATAAATTGTGCTACAACCTATTCTTTCTGTATTGAGTGTGGTGCTGTTGCGGTGTGTGTGATACGTTTTTCATATTTTATATTTATTTTTGTACTTGGTATGTATTTCCTGTGGTATGAACCTGAAACTAGCGGCCAGCGGCCAGCGGCTGGCTGACGAAATCTTTGAAGCGGAATGTACCTTCGCGGTATTGGAAATCAAATAATTAAATACATACCATAAGACATGAACCTGAAGCTAGCGGCCAGCGGCTGGCTGACGAAATCTTTGAAGCGGAATGTACCTTCGCGGTATTGGAAATCAAATAATTAAATACATACCATAAGGCAATCATGATCTTTAATGGTAAAATTTTTATCTGCAGTTGGTGAGGAGGCTTGAAATTTTCTAAATTACCAAAATTACTAAAAAAAATAAAAAAAGTAGCGACTACAGGGCTCACCCAAAAAATTCTAAATTAAAACTTTTAAAAATACAAGCATATTTTAGTTCACGTCCTATACTTGATGGAGAGATTTAAAATAAGGCAAAGAATAACATACATAGAGGATTTGACAAAAATCAGAGGCTACGGGGTCGTTTCAAAAGTTTAAAGTTTTCGTCAGTTTATTAAATATAGCAGCATATTTTAGTTCACATTTATACTTGGTTGGTAGATTTAGAATAAGGCGAAAAATAACATACATGGAGGATTTGACAAAAATCGGAGGCTACGGGGTCGTTTCAAAAGTTTCAAATTTTCGCCATTTTGTTAAATATAGCAGCATATTATTTTAGTTCACATTTATTCTTGGTGGGTAGATTTAGAATAAGGCAAGACATAACATACATAAAGGATTTGACAAAAATCAGAGGCTACGGGGTCGGTTCAAAAGTTTCAAATTTTCGTCATTTTATTAAATATAGCAGCATATTTTAGTTCAGATTTATACTTGGTGGGCAGATTTAGAATAAGGCTAAAAATAACATACATAAAGGATTTGGCAAAAATCAGAGGCTACGGGGTCGTTTCAAAAGTTTCAAATTTTCGTCATTTTATTAAATATAGCAGCATATTTTAGTTCACATTTGTGCTTGGTGGGTAGATTTAGAATAAGGCAAAAAATATCATACATGGAGGATTTGACAAAAATCGGAGGCTACGGGGTCGTTTCAAAAGTTTAAAGTTTTCGTCAGTTTATTAAATATAGCAGCATATTTTAGTTCACATTTATACTTGGTTGGTAGATTTAGAATAAGGCAAAAAATAACATACATGGAGGATTTGACAAAAATCGGAGGCTACGGGGTCGTTTCAAAAGTTTCAAATTTTCGCCATTTTATTAAATATAGCAGCATATTATTTTAGTTCACATTTATACTTGGTGGGTAGATTTAGAATAAGGCAAGACATAACATACATAAAGGATTTGACAAAAATCAGAGGCTACGGGGTCGGTTCAAAAGTTTCAAATTTTCGTCATTTTATTAAATATAGCAGCATATTTTAGTTCAGATTTATACTTGGTGGGCAGATTTAGAATAAGGCTAAAAATAACATACATAAAGGATTTGGCAAAAATCAGAGGCTACGGGGTCGTTTCAAAAGTTTCAAATTTTCGTCATTTTATTAAATATAGCAGCATATTTTAGTTCACATTTGTGCTTGGTGGGTAGATTTAGAATAAGGCAAAAAATATCATACATGGAGGATTTGACAAAAATCGGAGGCTACGGGGTCGTTTCAAAAGTTTCAAATTTGCGTCATTTTATTAAATATAGCAGCATATTTTAGTTCACATTTATACTTGGTGGGTAGATTTAGAATGAGGCAAGAAATAACATACATAAAGGATTTGACAAAAATCAGAGGCTACGGGGTCGGTTGAAAAGTTTCAAATTTTCGTCATTTTATTAAATATAGCAGCATATTTTAGTTCACATTTATACTTGGTGGGTAGATTTTGAATAAGGCTAGAAATAACATACATAAAGGATTTGACAAAAATCAGAGGCTACGGGGTCGGTTCAAAAGTTTCAAATTTTCGTCATTTTATTAAATATAGCAGCATATTTTAGTTCACATTTATACTTGGTGGGTAGATTTAGAATAAGGCAAAAAATAACATACATAAAGGATTTGACAAAAATCGGAGGCTACGGGGTCGTTACAAAAGTTTCAAATTTGCGCCATTTTATTAAATATAGCAGCATATTTTAGTTCACATTTGTGCTTGATGGGTAGATTTAGAATAAGGCAAAAAATATCATACATGGAGGATTTGACAAAAATCGGAGGCTACGGGGTCGTTTCAAAAGTTTTAAATTTTCGTCATTTTATGAAATATAGCAGCATATTTTAGTTCAGATTTATACTTGGTGGGCAGATTTAGAATAAGGCTAAAAATAACATACATAAAGGATTTGGCAAAAATCAGAGGCTACGGGGTCGTTTCAAAAGTTTCAAATTTTCGTCATTTTATTAAATATAGCAGCATATTTTAGTTCACATTTGTGCTTGGTGGGTAGATTTAGAATACGGCAAAAAATAACATACATAAAGGATTTGACAAAAATCAGAGGCTACGGGGACGTTTCAAAAGTTTTAAATTTTCGTCATTTTATAAAATATAGCAGCATATTTTAGTTCAGATTTATACTTGGTGGGCAGATTTAGAATAAGGCAAAAAATAACATACATAAAGGATTTGGCAAAAATCAGAGGCTACGGGGTCGTTTCAAAAGTTTCAAATTTTCGTCATTTTATTAAATATAGCAGCATATTTTAGTTCACATTTGTGCTTGGTGGGTAGATTTAGAATAAGGCAAAAAATAACATACATAAAGGATTTGACAAAAATCAGAGGCTACGGGGTCGTTTCAAAAGTTTTTAATTTTTGTCATTTTATGAAATTAGCAGCATATTTTAGTTCACATTTATACTTGGTGGGTAGATTTACAATAAGGCAAAAAATAACATACATAAAGGATTTGACAAAAATCAGAGGCTACGGGGTCGTTTCAAAAGTTTTAAATTTTCGTCATTTTATGAAATATAGCAGCATATTTTAGTTCAGATTTATACTTGGTGGGCAGATTTAGAATAAGGCAAAACATAACATACATAAAGGATTTGGCAAAAATCAGAGGCTACGGGGTCGGTTGAAAAGTTTCAAGTTTTCGTCATTTTATTAAATATAGCAGCATATTTTAGTTCACATTTGTGCTTGGTGGGTAGATGTAGAATAAGGCAAGAAATAACATACATAAAGGATTTGACAAAAATCAGAGGCTACGGGGTCGGTTCAAAAGTTTCAAATTTTCGTCATTTTATTAAATATAGCAGCATATTTTAGTTCACATTTGTGCTTGGTGGGTAGATTTAGAATAAGGCAAAAAATAACATACATGGAGGATTTGACAAAAATAGGAGGCTACGGGGTCGTTTCAAAAGTTTCAAATTTTCGCCATTTTATTAAATATAGCAGCATATTTTAGTTCACATTTATACTTGGTGGGTAGATTTAGAATAAGGCAAGAAATAACATACATAAAGGATTTGACAAAAATCAGAGGCTACGGGGTCGGTTCAAAAGTTTCAAATTTTCGTCATTTTATTAAATATAGCAGCATATTTTAGTTCACATTTATACTTGGTGGGTAGATGTAGAATAAGGCAAGAAATAACATACATAAAGGATTTGACAAAAATCGGAGGCTACGGGGTCGTTTCAAAAGTTTCAAATTTTCGTCATTTTATTAAATATAGCAGCATGTTTTAGTTCACATTTATACTTGGTGGGTAGATTTAGAATAAGGCAAGAAATAACATACATAAAGGATTTGACAAAAATCAGAGGCTATGGGGTCGTTTCAAAAGTTTAAAATTTTCGTCATTTTATTAAATATAGCAGCATATTTTAGTTCACATTTATACTTGGTGGGTAGATTTACAATAAGGCAAAAAATAACATACATAAAGGATTTGACAAAAATCAGAGGCTACGGGGTCGTTTCAAAAGTTTTAAATTTTCGTCATTTTATGAAATATAGCAGCATATTTTAGTTCAGATTTATACTTGTTGGGCAGATTTAGAATAAGGCTAAAAATAACATACATAAAGGATTTGGCAAAAATCAGAGGCTACGGGGTCGTTTCAAAAGTTTCAAATTTTCGTCATTTTATTAAATATAGCAGCAGATTTTAGTTCACATTTATACTTGGTGGGTAGATTTACAATAAGGCAAAAACTAACACACATAAAGGATTTGACAAAAATCAGAGGCTACGGGGTCGTTTCAAAAGTTTACAATTTTCGCCATTTTATTAAATATTGCAGCATATTTTAGTTCAGATATTTACTTGGTGGGCAGATTTAGAATAAGGCAAAAAATAACATACATAAAGGATTTGACAAAAATCAGAGGCTACGGGGCCGTTTCAAAAGTTTTAAATTTTCGTCATTTTATTAAATATAGCAGCATATTTTAGTTCACATTTATACTTGGTGGGTAGATTTAGAATTAGGCAAAAAATAACATATATAAAGGATTAGACAAAAATCAGAGGCTACGGGGTCGATTCAAAAGTTTAAAGTTTTCGTCAGTTTATTACATATAGCAGCATATTTTAGTTCACATGTATACTTGGTGGGTAGATTTAGAATAAGGCAAAAAATAACATGCATGGAGGATTTGACAAGAATCAGAGGCTACGGGGTCGTTTGAAAAGATTCAAATTTTCGCCATTTTAGTAAATATGGGCTTTGTTTTTTATCTTCTGTGGTAAATATCTACTCTAGTTTAAATAAATCGCCTTAACGTATCAGAAAATCAATAAATATTGTTAATTTATACATTATCCATTTGAGTTTCGGAAGAGCAATTGACTCATGTCCTACACCCATATCCAAGGAGGCGAAAAGCTAAAAGCAATAAAGAAAACTTCGTAACCCCATAGATTTGAGGTAAACAAACATGTTTTCCTTATTGAAAAAAGTTGTAAAACTTAAAACAAAATAGTTACATATCTTACATGTTTCATCTCTACCTCAGTGCAACGACAAACGCCATAATTATGTACTAATTCTCCTGGTGTGCTATTAGTCTGAGTTCCGTTCACATATTGCACCTTTTGTCTTCCAAAGCAATTTATTCGCTTTTTATAGTTACTAGTTGTTTTGTTTATCTTTAGTTTTAGGTTAAAAATATTTATATGCCGTTAGTTGCTTTTGCGTGTTCGTGTTTTGCAAAAGGTTTACGTTAGTAAATAGGCTTATGTTTTGTACATATACTCTTAGATTAGAGATTAAAAGAATCTTTTGTTTTTTGATTCTATAAACTTTATTTTGTATCGGTTACCATGGCAACTCAGCGAGGAAGACCAAATAAGGTTAAAAGTTTTTGTCTTTATGACGCTTATAAGTTTATTTTATCTCAAGGATATACGCTTGAATTAATTCACAACTGCTCTCCAAGAGAAACACACTCTGTTTTAAGTGAACTTTGCAAATTTATTCACGTGAGGAGCACATTTCTAAATCGTCTTTATATTTATAGGCGTTTTAAAAGCCTTACTAAATCCTTCAACCAAAGTAATCCTGAGTTTGATAATGCCGGTAATTTAGATCTGTCAAAAAGTTTGACAACCGACGACAATAGACTTATTAACGACAAATTATGTAAGTTCACGCCTACCGATACCGACGAAAATACTAATTCTGTAGAAGAAACCACTTTTGCAAACTCAGCATCCAATTTTGCATTAAATAGCCCGGACAATTCTCCAATTAATCCAAATGAACACAACTCTGAGAGTGTAACAGAAATATTTTTTAACGATAGTTTGTTACACGACAGTAATAAATTAGAAATAAATCCTAATGTTTTGCAATCTACTTCCTACAGCGGTAGGACTTTACATAAAGGCAAAAATATATAAGTTCCAGCGGCATTTTGGAACAAATTTGTAATGGATACCAATATTCGTCTAGCAAGAGGCTGGTCAGATGAATTTAATAAAATTTTTAGTACGTACTACCCCTACTGTGTTTTAATTTTTAAGTGGCATAAATGCTATGTACAGAAGGGAAAGTTTTATGCTGTTGCAAGCTGCAAACAGTCATCATGCGCTACATTTCGGTTTGAAACCTCTTTTTTAATCTACCCATACAGTGACTTAGAAATAAATGTAATACAAAATAAGGAAATAAATCACGGAAACGCAGAAATACACCGCAGATTTATTAGAGGCAATGATAGAGCAGAATACAAAAAGTCTTTAATTGGACAAAGCCCAACAAACATTAAGTATGCCAAACTTGGAGAGGTCCCTGAAAGTATTTTAAAGTCTGGTAATAGAAATAATGCGCCAAGTTCCATGTTGCTGCACAAAATGTCCAGCGAAAACAACACAGACGAGGATTTAGACAAGGATCCTACAGTTTTTATGATGAAACTGAAAGAAAAATTGAAAGAATCTTGGGACGGAAAAGTATATAAGGGATACATACAAGGGCATGGCTTAGATCCGTTCTACGTAATTCTTTTTACTGAACAGCAAATCTCATACCTATTATCTCTAAGACAACCCGTTTTTTGCAACTTGGATTCAACTGGTTCTTTAATCAGTCGTCCATCTTGGATATCAAAACAGATTTACTATTACGCTCTTATTCTTCCGGGTAATTCAGATTATCCCCCCCTTCCGATTGCTGAGTTTATATCCAGTTCCCACAATATCCCTTATATTTCTTTATTTCTGTCTGTTTTCAATTTTGCTCTAAAACAAATGAGTAGCCGAAATCTAATAATCAATAAAATTCAAACAGACTTCAGTTTAGCCTTAATAATATCCAGTATTAAGACATTCAATGACATGTCGTTAGGGGCATATTTAAATCTTGTTTTTCGATATATTAGCTTTTCTACAGAAGATCCGTTAAAATTTACAGTAATTCATGTTTCTTCGGCTCATTTGTTACGAACTGTGCTAAAAAATGCAGAAAAATATATGTCAGACAAAAATAATCAAAAAATTGCAGGTAATGCCTTTACAAAACTAATTCACTGTGACAACTTAGTATCAGCCAGACAAACTTTCTCTGATATTGTTAAAATTTTTGGATTTAAGACGAAATGTAAACAGTTGGAAACCAGTTTAAGCAATATAAGTGACACAATTATTGACGACTTTGTTAGTAACGAATCCGCGAAGGATCATTCTGATTTTGAAGACTACATAAATGAAGATTTTAGTAATTTGCGCCATGGGTCACCTTTTCATGCGTTTTTCAAGACAATTTATGATCAAGAAACTAAGTCCATTGATACCGACGACGTCGAGGATAATAATTTATTTAACATGCCTTTCCTTTTGTATTTATTAGAGTATATTTTGCCATTTTTTCCACTGTGGTCTGCGGTTTTGTTGACGAAATATAACTTGCTAAGAGACACTAACAGTAGTGTGGAGAACTGGTTCAAAATAGTTAAAAAAGATGTATTTCGGGGTAAAATTCATTTTACAGCACCCAGATTTGTTCAACAAATGTCAAAATATTTATTGCCACGTTTACTGGAACGTAAGTATACTTTAAGAACAGAAAGGCAAAAAAGAAATAAAAGAGCAAATCCGGATTTAGCTGAAGAATTCTGGTTGAGGAAAAAGCGAAGGTTTTATTTTAATACTCCAAAGGAAAAAGAGCTCAAAAAACCAGTAATTGCTTCCGTTATCGATGAAGATGTCAATAGGTCTGTGGTTGAACATATTGGCAATTTCGATGCCAGTAAGTCTGTTTTCAACACTGTGCATAAATATCCAGATGAATTCCCAAAAACACCACTTACAAAATCTATCGGGGGAATACTTTTATCTGAGGAATCCTTGCAAACATTGTTCCCTTGCCAGTGGCTGGATGACAATATAATTAATGCGTTTTTATTAATTTTACAAGATACGGCAGAAATAAGTAACTTAAAAGTACAAGTATTTGAATCGTTCTTTACTCAAAAAATTATGGAAGGTTGTATATCAACTGGGCAGAAAAAATGGGTTGAAGTTGAAGACATCTGGTCCCAAGACATCTGGATAATGCCGGTTTACCTAAATAATCACTGGACATTGTTGGTTACTATTTTTCCCCATAGGTTATTTTTATATTTAGATTCTTTGCACGGGATGCCACCAACTCAGTTAATTCCCAATTTATGTAGCTTCATAGAAAGCTACAGAACGGCCCGGGTCCAAAAAATAACTCGATGGCAAACATGGCAATTAGCAATTCCTTCGGATATTCCCCTTCAGTCGTCCTCTGAAATTTCATCAGGTAATTGCGGTGTGCATGTATGCGCTTGGGCATATACAATCTGCACCAGCTCGTTTTATTTATTTTCAGAAGACGATATGAATAATTTCCGCAAAGGAATTGCCTTGTGGTTGTTAAATTCAAAAGAAATTGTTCACGGCACAAACCGAAACAATCTTAGACAAGTTATTTTTGAAACGAATATTATTCACAAGTCAAAAACAGAGACAAGAAAAATTAGTACCATCTTTAATCCCCCCTTCGAATTTTTATCAACTTTAGAATATTGCGCGACACTGAAGGCATTGTTACAGGCCCAAGATTAATATTTGCTTTCAGCTTCGCTTTTGACAGTTTATACTGCTGTAATTATCATCCCTGAGTCCAACTTTAAATGAATACGATTTTACCAACTCGTCTGCCTAGTATGCTATTTACCATTTTCTCCTTTGCCCAAATTTTAAACTATTTAAGCCTCTGGTTTTTGTCAAATCCTTCGTGTATGTCATTTTTTGCTTTATTTCCAATCTCTCCACCAAATATAAAGGTGAACTAAAATATTGTCATAGTTATGTTATCATGGATTATTTTATTAATTATTTTTAAAATCACACTGTATTTATATAAAGATTATTTTGACAATAACGATGAATAGACACTCTGTTATTCGGTGAACTTGGTGACGACATTGAGGGTTAGCTTGGTTTTGTTTAACTTTATTGAGTAAGGCAAGGTATGCTGACCTAGCAATGCACCGATCGTCGATAACTGAATGATAGAGTGATAGGTAGTCGTTCTTAAGATGTCGAGACAAGACATGTGCCCGTTGGTCGGGAGAAGAGCCGTCCTTACAGAGAAGATGCAAGAGAAGTAAATTAGTAAATGTCTGATTTTATTTATTTAAAGCCTAAACTTATTATTGTTGATTAATTATTAAATACTGTTTTTTATAACCTGCTTTAACTTCATTCCCTCCATTCAATCCCAGAGACTATTACTTGGTCTCAGTCGTAACAATCCCCGTTGTGACAATATGCTGCTATATTTAACAACAGACGAAAATTTAAAACTTTTGAAACGACCCCGTAGCCTCTGATTTTTGCCAAATCCTTTATGTATGTTATTTTTTGCCTTATTCTAAATCTACCCACGAAGTATAAATGTGAACTAAAATATGCTCCTATATTTAATAAAATGACGAAAATTTGAAACTTTTGAAACGACCCCGTAGCCTCTGATTTTTTCCAAATCCTTTATGTATGTTATTTTTTGGCTTATTCTAAATCTACCCACCAAGTATAAATGTGAACTAAAATATGCTGCTATATTTAATAAAATAGCGAATATTTGAAACTTTTGAAACGACCCCGTAGCCTCTGATTTTTGCCAAATCCTTTATGTATGTCTTTTTTTGCCTTATTGTAAATCTGCCCACCAAGTATAAATCTGAACTAAAATATGCTGCTATATTTAATAAAATGACGAAAATTTAAAACGTTTGAACCGACCCCGTAGCCTCTGATTTTTGTCAAATCCTTTATGTATGTTATTTTTTGCCTTATTATAAATCTGCCCACCAAGTATAAATGTGAACTAAAATATGCTGCTATATTTCATAAAATGACGAAAATTTAAAACTTTTGAAACGACCCCGTAGCCTCTGATTTTTGTCAAATCCTTTATGTATGTTATTTTTTGCCTTATTGTAAATCTGCCCACCAAGTATAAATGTGAACTAAAATATGCTGCTATATTTCATAAAATGACGAAAATTTAAAACTTTTGAAACGACCCCGTAGCCTCTGATTCTTGTCATATCCTTTATGTATGTTATGGTTTGCCTTATTCTAAATCTACCCACCAAGTATAAATGTGAACTAAAATATGCTGCTATATTTCATAAAATGACGAAAATTTAAAACTTTTGAAACGACCCCGTAGCCTCTGACTTTTGTCAAATCCTTTATGTATGTTATGTCTTGCCTTATTCTAAATCTACCCACCAAGTATAAATGTGAACTAAAATAATATGCTGCTATATTTAATAAAATGGCGAAAATTTGAAACTTTTGAAACGACCCCGTAGCCTCCGATTTTTGTCAAATCCTCCATGTATGTTATTTTTTGCCTTATTCTAAATCTACCAACCAAGTATAAATGTGAACTAAAATATGCTGCTATATTTAATAAACTGACGAAAACTTTAAACTTTTGAAACGACCCCGTAGCCTCCGATTTTTGTCAAATCCTCCATGTATGATATTTTTTGCCTTATTCTAAATCTACCCACCAAGCACAAATGTGAACTAAAATATGCTGCTATATTTAATAAAATGACGAAAATTTGAAACTTTTGAAACGACCCCGTAGCCTCTGATTTTTGCCAAATCCTTTATGTATGTTATTTTTAGCCTTATTCTAAATCTGCCCACCAAGTATAAATCTGAACTAAAATATGCTGCTATATTTAATAAAATGACGAAAATTTGAAACTTTTGAACCGACCCCGTAGCCTCTGATTTTAGTCAAATCCTTTATGTATGTTATGTCTTGCCTTATTCTAAATCTACCCACCAAGAATAAATGTGAACTAAAATAATATGCTGCTATATTTAATAAAATGGCGAAAATTTGAAACTTTTGAAACGACCCCGTAGCCTCCGATTTTTGTCAAATCCTCCATGTATGTTATTTTTTGCCTTATTCTAAATCTACCAACCAAGTATAAATGTGAACTAAAATATGCTGCTATATTTAATAAACTGACGAAAACTTTAAACTTTTGAAACGACCCCGTAGCCTCTGATTTTTGTCAAATCCTCTATGTATGTTATTCTTTGCCTTATTTTAAATCTCTCCATCAAGTATAGACGTGAACTAAAATATGCTTGTATTTTTAAAAGTTTTAATTTAGAATTTTTTGGGTGAGCCCTGTAGTCGCTACTTTTTTTATTTTTTTTAGTAATTTTGGTAATTTAGAAAATTTCAAGCCTCCTCACCAACTGCTGATAAAAATTTTACCATTAAAGATCATGATTGTCTTATGGTATGTATTTAATTATTTGATTTCCAATACCGCGAAGGTACATTCCGCTTCAAAGATTTCGTCAGCCAGCCGCTGGCCGCTGGCCGCTAGCTTCAGGTTCATACCACAGGAAATACATACCAAGTACAAAAATAAATATAAAATATGAAAAACGTATCACACACACCGCAACAGCACCACACTCAATACAGAAAGAATAGGTTGTAGCACAATTTATCACATATCTATGTCAGACCATTCCTATCTGTGTCATTATAAAAGTCATTCATGCTATAGTATGCCTTTTCAATTAAATAGTTCTCTACAATAGTTTTAACTCGACCCTGAGGTAGGGTTCTTAATCTCTCTGGAAAACTATTGTAGATTTTTAACAGTGTGTAAGGAACATTTTTTTGAATATAACTAAAATTACATTTTTCTGTTAATAAATCAGTTTTATATCGAGTTGGATAACAATGTTTAAGAGTAGCATCTTCAAACAAGTCTTTGTTTCTATGGACAAACATAAAAGAATCCAATATATACATACAAACTAAGGTTAATATTTTCTTGCGAATAAATAAATCTTTACAACTTTCACGTTGTTTTATTCCAAAGATAGATCTAATACACCGCTTTGGAAGTATTAATATTCTGTCTAGCTCTGTTGAATTTCCCCAGAATATAAGGCCATATCGAATTTTAGATTGAATGAAAGCATGATAAGCTGAGATCGCAGCATCCATGCCAACACGCTCAGTAATAACCCTCAATGCGTAACAATATCTAGACACGCTCGTTGCTACGCCGTCGACATGCGCTCTCCAGTCCAATCTCCTGTCTATCGTCACACCGAGAAAAGAAATTTTTTCTGAACTTTTTATTTCTCTATTTTTGTAGAGAAAAGAAAATGCACTATCCGTCCGATTTCCGAACACAATACATTGAGTCTTTGGTACGTTTAACAGCAGGTCATGGGCTGTAAAGTATCTGTCGAGCGCGCCGCAAGCCCTCTGCACGCTTATTAGCATTGCATCGGACCCTCCTTCAGTAAATATCAGGGTAGTATCATCCGCGTATAGAACCGCATACTGTCCTGCAACATCCGTGAGCTCATTCGTATACATAATATAAAGTAAAGGGCCCAAGATAGATCCCTGAGGAACACCCCTAGCAAGGCCGATCTTATCTGAGACTATAGGTCTACCGTAAGTGTCATTCTCAATCACTTGTTGCGTACGATTTTCTAGATAAGATTCAATTAATTTTAGAGCATTTCCCCTTATCCCATAGGCTTCTAATTTTCTACATAACGTCTTGTGGTTGACGCTATCAAAAGCTTTTGACAGGTCAATGCACATCGCCATAGTTAATTTTTTACTGTTTAATGATTCTAAAATGTTTGTAATTGCTTGGTAAATTGCTCTTATGGTAGACTTGCCCTTTCTGAAACCGTTTTGATTCTCAGCAATTAATAAGAATTTCTCCAAAAAATATGTCAGTCTGTTATATATCGATTTTTCGAAAATTTTTCCTATGTTAGAAAGAAGAGATATAGGCCTGTAATTTTTGTCTTCATCAACTTCGCCCTTTTTATGTATTGCCTTTATAAGTGCATTCTTTAGAAGGTCCGGGTATATGCCCGTTTGAAAGCATAGATTGATTATATACGATAATGGTTTAGCTATTATATCAGCAACTTCTTTGAGAATTTTAACAGATATGTTATCATCACCAACAGATTTTTTGTTTTTTAGACCTGCTATGATTTTGATAATTTCATGGGGATTAGTTGGTCTCAGGTATATGGACTGCAAAGAACTGACAGGATGAGAGGCATCATGTAAAGAAGAATTTGGATTTGGACATGCTTTTACAAAATATCTGTTTAAGTTATTTACCACTTTGAATGGATCATTACATTTCTTGGAAAAATTCTCAAGAACTGTTTTTTTATCTCTGTTTCCAGTTATATTTTTAACTAATTGCCAAGTTGCCCTAATCCTGTTTTCAGCATTATTTAAGAATTGTTTGTTAGACATTTTTTTGGCGCTTCTAATGACCTGCTTTAAAATTTTGCAGTAGTTATTAAAAACTTGACTGGAGATCTCTCCCTTGATTTTTTTAAAATAAGGCACACGTTTATGCCTACAGGACACCTTGATGCCTGTTGTGATCCAGTGATTGTTCTTTTTTGTTATAGGACATCTTTTGACTACAAAAATTTTATTGAAATAATTTAAGATTATGTTCAAAAATTTAGAGTATGCCTCATTCACTGTGTGTGTGTCATACACCTGTGCCCAATCTATCATTCCAATCTCCTGTTTAAAATACACGATCTTACTCCTAGAAAAAAACCTCCTATATTCATTTTCTGGCCCATTTTTGTTGCTATATAAACCGGTAACACTGATAACCTGTGCATGGTGGTCTGAGAGTGCAGAGTTTAACCAATAACTACTTGAATACAAGGACACAATGCTTATCTGTGACGTCATCAGCCGTGGTCATATGAATAAATGAATACAATATTATATTATATGCTTTTTTTGGATTTATGTTTTTGTGTGACTTATAAATTTGCACTTTAGACCATCATTATTTAAATATTTAAACTTGCATTTGGGCAAATTATGCGTTAATAAGATCTAAAATATGTATAAGTGATAAAAACTATAATGATTTTAAAAAGAACTACTTTGTGTAAAATGTTTTACTGTAGTTTTTTTAGGTACATATTTTAAGGTGAGTATTAATACCAATTATAAAAAATAATATCTTCTATTAAACTAAGAGATCCTAAAGATTTTGCCTCAGATATTGTGTATCCTCAGATAGCAAAATTTTCCAAAAATTTAGGTACTCGAGGATTTACGAGTAACTAAGTACTGAGAAAAATTTACTGAAAATCATCATTGGATTACCTAGCCACTTTAAAGTTAAAGTTAATGTATGTCCAATTATTTTGTATATGTATTTAATTTCCTTTTATGACCTTTACCTAATCGGTTATTTTTCTTGGCACAGTAATTTTTGAGCAGAGTGTTGGTAATACTGCTAAGTAAAATATCAATAATTGTTTTTGCTGAGTGTGTATTGCAGCCATCAAAGTATATTAAAAATTCTTGTTTAAGGATATATTTAAATACGAGATTAGTCAGAAATGATTTTTGAGAAAAAATGTTTAAGAATGTATTCTCATGGTCACTAAGTATTTTCTGGAATAAAATATATGAAACAATAACTATTTCAATTACATGATCTCTAGGATATTGCAGGGCACCTCTGCTTAAGTTAGTTATGAGATTAAAATTATCTTCAACAATAAGTTCTTTATTGCATATCAAAGAATTTTTGCAATAATTGCATTTCAGCTTCTTTAAAGCAATATGGCTGCAATATCCCCCCAGATACGTAATCACAGGCATTTCTGGTTTAAAGTTGTCCATATCAGATTTTCGAATAATAATATTTTTAAGAATTTCGTCAATTTCTTTAGAACAGTCTTCAGCACTGTCCTGTTCGTCACAATCAGGTGATTCGTAGAATTTTTCAATTCTTAACTCTCCAAAATTATGGGATTTTAGTGTCAATATTGATTGAATTCGTAGTCGTTTTTCAGATTCATAAAGTTGTCGAATTGAGATGTGATAATGTCCACCCGCTAACTGTCTATACTTTCCAAAGCGATTTTCTAAGGGATCAGTTTGCAATTTTCCTAACAAAATATAATTTAAATTTAATTCCTCAAAACAATATTTCACAATTTCCAGCACACCATAAATTGTACGGGACAAAGCTGTGTGAGTTTGGCGTGTTAATTTTTTTAAAAAAATTTCTGATTTCCAGTTATCTAACCAAATCAACATTTGTTTCAAAAAGTCAAGTTTTGGGTCGTTTACTATTTTACCTTTTACAATAGGTTCCTGGAAAATATCACGCAAACGCTTTCCTTTTAATGGTGTTTTGACGTTTATTATATTCCACCACTTTACTATTATTTTCAAAAACTCGGCTGTGTCCTGAGCATTGGGGATATCTTTGTCAAAATTTTGTAAGCCCTCAATTACAAAAGGATTAAAAACTTTTAATGCCAGTTTTACATTTTGTCTTTCCATGCTAGACGGATACAGAGCTTTTAAATTTAAAGAGAAGCCAAATTTTAGTAACATGTTGTGTTCCAAGTCATGCAATTTTTTAAGAGATGCAAAACATGCAACTTTTTCTTCGCCAGTAAAAAAGTCGGGATATGTAAATGTCTGATCAGGTTTTGAGTTTAGCCAGGCATTGAATATACATTTTAAGAGATGGACAGAATCAAACAAGTAAAATAAAGGTCTTTTAGCATCGACAGGGTGTGGGAACACTATATTAAGTTCTTTTTTTGGTGAAAAATTTGACATAGCTTTTCCATTAATGGCATTGTTGTCACTGAGTACACAAAAAACTATATAACCGATAGCCTCTAAATGAGTTATTATTGTTTTGATAAAATGAAAAAGCAATTCATGGTTAATTTTAGATATAGGGGCAATGTGAACAACTTCTTCCAAATCTGAACAAATACTTGTAATCATGAAAGTATATGCAGATGTTGCTAACAATTCGTTATTATTTACTGATGCCCCCACCAGGTTTCCCCCTTTATAGTCTAAATAAGGGTTAATATGAATTTCATCCATTAGCAGACAAACATTTTTGTCTTGATCATTTAAATATTTAAAAATATTTTGTGCGTAAGTCAAAAAAAATTTTTTCTCATCAATATGGGGATCAGTTAAAAAATTATTACAGACGCCTTTGATAGTTTCAGGATGGGGTAAAATTATTGGCCAGTGATTTCTTAAATATCTGTACGCATGAGGACTGATTGTATATACAATTGAACAAAATACCATAGTTGTAGTGTTGTAGTGGAATATCTGTATCGTTCTTTTGGCAAAGTTCTTAATTTTATTTGTTCGGAGATAAATTGCAAAGCTTGTGCTAAAATATCATTGTCTACTTTTAAGTTTTTTAGCAAATCTGAAACAAAGTTCAAAATTTCATTAATTTTTGACATATCCATGTTATTTTTTCTGTAGTCATATTCGGGATCGCGGTCAGGATTCGAGTTATTTTCAGAGTTATTATTGTCTTGTTCGGAATCTAAAGGAAGAATATTCATCGAACAATCAATGGTATCAAGTAAATTTCGCAATTCATCCAAACTACTTGACAAAAAGGGCGTTTTTAGTTTATCAATTTGTATACTTACTGGTTGTCCGTACAAGTATGTACTTATTTCTAAATTATTATTTATTTTAGCAGCCCACGTAATTGAAGGCCCCGGAATATGCTTAATCTTAAAGAGAGTCTTTGAAGTTTTTTCATTAATAATAAACCACCCTTCATTTAAACTAAATGTTTTAAACAAATTATTAAATTCTTCAAAAGTTTTATAATTTGTAAGTTCTTTATGTATTAAAATTTCACGCTTGCTTTCTTCAATACCTTTTTGAAATCGTAATTCGTCTAGTTCTTTAAGTTTTTCTTCTCTGCTTTTTCGGTGCGTTAAAGTTTTTGATAAGTATTTTGGACAATTGGGAAATTTACTAGGTACGCTGTGCTCTTTTAATCTTGGTATATTTAACTTTACAGAAACGACCTCACCGGTTCTCGTGTCTTGCTGACTATACTGCCTGATAAAATCATCTTCTGTAAAATGAAGCTCACATACTCGGCTACTAGCATTTGGAATAAAATTTTCACGATGTACGGCCTTCTGCCATTTCACTTGCCCTTCCACACTCTTAGGAAAACGAAATACTCGTACTGTTGGTCCGTTTGGGTAATTACCCTTACAACCGACCACACAACATCTATAAGGCATTTTAATAATTATTTAAAACACTATTGAAACCGGTAATACACTTTGTTTTTTCACTAAATACACAAAACACTTGTAGATTGTTAACACGAAAAGGAAAACTGCATGTCATATGGTACAACGTTGCCAGATCGACGGTAGCGTTTTGTCTGCTGACTGCACGTTTACTAAAACTTATTATTATTGTTATTTTTTTATTTAACTTCAAAATACTCCCAATAAAATACTGCTGTAAAATTATATTAGGCCTGTGTTAATAACTAAGTTAACGTAGTTATAAACACATTACACAAAGAAAAGTTATTTCTAAGCTTATCCTAATTAAGAATTATAGATAATCTGACAATATTGTTTCAAGCACATGTCTGGACGCACAGCTGACTATGCTGGACGTAAAGCGTATTCGATTGACAAAATCTAATCGATCCGGATCAGGTTACAAACATTAAGTTAGAGGAATACGTAATTGAATCAGGAAGGGTAGTAGAAAGAGATGAAATGTGTCGGAAAGTGATCCGGATCGGTCCAAATTTTTGTCAATCGAATTCGGGTCGGGCGGCTGGACCTGAAAGGAGTTTTTGCGTATGGCCATAGATTAGGAGTTGTTGCATAGATATCCGTATATGTAATGACTTCGGGTGATGACGTCACATAACGTTAAGTCATAAGCATTGTGTCCTTGTATTCAAGTAGTTATTGGTTTAACACATAACTTGTAAAGTTTTGTTCAAAATTACAAAATATATTGTCAAATAAAGTGGCCGACTCTTTAGTTTCACGTGTAGCCTTAAAAATACATTGTTGTAGGTTATAAGCATTACAAAGATCTAATAGTTGCTTGTTATGATTATCTTCATTATTAAAAAAATTTACATTAAAGTCACCTGCTAAAATTACTTTATATTTTGAGTACTTGCTGTACAAGAAATCTAAAACCTGCTCGAGTTTCTCTAGAAAAACCTGATATGTTCCAATTCCTCGACGGTACAGACACACTATAACAATCTTCATGGTATCCTCAACGGCAGCAGCAAGCTCGATGTCACCTTCAACACTTATATCACAGACAGTTTTTTCGTCCTTAAAAGCACTGTTTTCATCACAGTAGATGCAGACGCCCCCATGCTTCATACCTCTTTACATAGAGAGACACGAGCCTGTACCCATCAAGTTTGATGAAGGGGGCTTCATTTTGTTCCAGCCAGTGCTCACTAAGAAGTAAGACTTGGGGCTTACAGACCAGTCCATCCAGGAAGCAGTCTATTTCCAGGGTTTTAGGTCTAAGAGATTGAATGTTCTGATGAATAATTGTTAGGGTTTGTTGGTTTTCAGAATTATTGTTAGACATTATATACTTGGATTGCTATTTGTCCGAGCCGTATTGAATCCTTTGTTTCTCCCTTTCCTGAAGCCAAATATATGTTGGACATTTAATATCATACACTCCATGATTTACATCTAGGTTCAATTTATATTTATTGTTACTTAATTTACAATTAACACATTCGGGGTTGTTTTTATCACAATCTTTGGTTTCATGGGATTTGCTGTCACAGACTCCACAAGATCTCTGGTTTTTACACTCCTTCGCTGTGTGGTTATATTGGTTGCAGTTGTAGCACCTCATTATGCCTATATATTCAAAGCACCTACATGATCTACAGTCTAGAAACAATCTATTTTCTCCTTCATGTAACACTCTCTCAAATGTGTTTGCTTCACATTCAACAATGGCAAGAAAAGTCTTTATCATTTTTTTTATTACAACCAGTTTTATTTGGCTTTCTGACGTTATGATGTTTTGATTTTGTTGCTTAAGCTTTTGTATAAGTTCTTGCTCATTATAGTGTTCTTCAATACCCACTAGTTTAATTCGTGGGTTTTTTTTACTTGGGATAGTGGTTACAAAATTTTGTCTAATCTTGGGTTCAAGGTTAGCCTGTAACTTCCTTGCTTCCAGCTCGTTCCGGCACCGTATAACCACAGCTCCCTCCCTAGCTTCCTTCATAGCTGTAATTCCAATGCCCAGTTCTGCAGGATTAACCTGCTGCTTAATGATCTTCCTTGTCTCCTTGCTTTCACATTCTTTCGTAGGCTTGATGACCACCACACCCTGCTTTAACGCCTTTGCATAGTTTACTGGCTCATCCAAGCTCTTTTTGGGGGGGTTTTCAGACCTTAGCTCTTTTATTGCCCTCATTACAGCGTTGGTTTTCTTTTCTATTTCACTAATTTTTTCTACCACCATGATATTTTGGGCCACAATCTCAACACATTTATCGCAAAACCACATGATGTTCTTGCATTCCATCACTGCCTTCGATACATTATCTTTCATTTTGACGCACATATTATGAAACGACTTTCCACAGAAAGCACAATGAATTATTTTATTGTTGACAATAAAATTGTCTTCACAAGCAAAACAAGTGTCCGGGGAACTCGACATTCTGGCAACTCCGCCAAACCGATCACAGCAAAAACGCCGGTTTTCGTAGCACAATTTTTTGATTAATAGGCGACAAACGAACAAAACACATCAGACTTTGTCTGTTCATAGATGTTTGGTAATTGCATAGGTTTTCATCAAGCAAACTAATTATTTTTCGATAAAATGCACGAATTTCAAAATATTTCGAACACGATACGACAGCGTGACACTCTCCGTCCGACGTTGCCATACTTAAAAGACCATAGAAGTAGGATTAGGCAGAGTAAGCGTAATTAAAATGATGGTCTTTACTTAAATAGCCATAATAAATCAAAAACTACATGGCAAATAATAGGAAGTGAGGTTAACTTAAAAGTTAAGAGACCATACCCACCGCATTTTACCGGTGCCGATGGGCGAGGGATTGAATCGTACGAACTGGCTGCAGATGAGTTTAACAAATATTTACTACAGTCCATTAAAGAAATGCCTAACTCTGTAGAACCCACAACTGTTTACAGGGGGGGAACAGATGACAAGTGGGTCTATGTTTCTGTCTCCGGTGGAGCCTGATGAGGTGTATGGGGTAATGAAAGCGGTTGCGGTCGGAAACTCTGCGGGAGCGGACGGTATTCCCTGTTCGTTGCTTAGTGAAGTTTCCAGTCAGATGGCACCTATCCTCAGTTATCTGATAAATGAGTCATTTGCTGAGGGGGAATTCCCCTCTTGTTTAAAACAATCAGTTGTTACCCCAATATACAAAAAGGGGGACAGTGTAAGGATTGAGAACTACAGGGCGGTCTCTCTTGCGACGCACTTTGTTCAAGAAAAAAAGTGTTTAGTTATAAACCGTCAAAGATACTATGATGAGTATCATTGACTAAGTACTTACCGCTTAAAACTTGAAAAGAACATTAAAATAACTCCGAAGGGTACTCTAGAGAAAAACACAGAAACAACAGGGTGTTCTGAGGGAAGCAAGTTGTAGAAGGGCGCGTGCAAATTAGCCCTCAGCTCAGTTAGCCGAATAGGTTCGATTGGACGCCACCTGTTTTTTACACCGACACAAACTGGAAGTCGCCTAGGTGGTTTAGGAACCTGCTTCTCACACAAAAAACCCGCTATTCATAATTTAAAATCCAAACATAGTGCGCAGTGAGCTGAATAAAAACAACTGAATACATTTAACCCTATACATATATTTACACATGAACAGTGGGTGGTACAATTATGGTTGGGCGATTTTGCCCCCGCAAAATAAATACACTGCCTACAAGAAAAAATAAATAAATAAATATCTTCCTGAGGAAGTCTCTCCTCAGTATTGCATAAATAGGGAGACTCCTTAGCTCTCACCCAAGAAGACAGGAAGGCTGCTTAGCGCCCGTCAAAAATAAACAGGGATGTTTTGTAGTCCCTGCCGAAGAGTCCTTTAACCAACAAGGTTGTGTGTGCATCGCCGTCCTGGTTTTTTGACTTTTTCACTTAAAATACTTATTTTGAATTAGTGATTTTTTGCAGCAGTGGTGGCTGTGTTTTCTTGTAGTGCTTTTCATTCCCATCTCCGTCAAAAATACTAATTAGTCATTTATACAGTCACATTATTTGCTTTTATTCCATGTAAGGAATTTCAAGAATTTGCTTTTTATATATCCAATTCCAATGTCTGTGGAGATTAGTAATCTATAGTGCGTTTCACCTTGATGACTCACCGATATTTGTGGTTCTGATCGCTCCTACACCCAGTTTCACATACTGAATTCAGTAACTTTACAACATGTCTGGAATATGTTATAAGTGCAATTCCTCCGTTATTTTTAAAGAACCTAAGAGGTCTGGTGAAACTTTTGGATTTCCCTGTGACCACTGCAAGCAAGTTATTTGTCAATCCTGCTGTGACCTGTCCGCTACTGAACTGCGTGCCGTTTTACTCACTAAGCGTGTTATGTCTTTTCACTGTCCGGATTGTGCTTCCAATGTTAAGCAGCTATTGCATCTAGTCGACCGTGTCGGCTTCCTTGAAAGTGAGGTGAGAATCCTCAGGGAGGAGTCCGCTAAACTGACCGAAGTTGCAAGAGACGTCAGTGAATTGAAGACTCAAACTGAACTATTGCGTGTGTCTATAAAAACCCTTGAGGACAAATCTGGACCAGTTGGGGGGTCAAGCTCGCTGCAGACCAACGCTGATCAAGATGAGATATTGCGCGAACTGCAGGATCGTCAAAACAGATCGAACAACATCGTGTTGTTTAATGTTCCTGAGAGCGACGACGACATGAAGGAAATTGGAACAATTCTGAAGATCCTGAGTAACAATCCCCCGAGAGTGACTGGTCATTCAAGGTTTGGCCGAAAGAACAGAAAAGGGGCTCGTGCCTTGAAAGTTTCAATAAGCTCTAGCAATGAAGTACTTTCGCTGATCCGCTCTCGCCAGAAGCTAAAAGGGAAAAACATCTATATAAATATGGACCTTACTCCCAAACAACAACAGCTTGAAAAGCGCATTTGGGATGACTTTAGGGATCGCAAATCTAGGGGAGAGGATGGTATTCGAGTTAGATACACTAAGGGAGTCCCTCAGATTGTTGGTGATCAATCGGAAAACTGATTGTCGACGGCCGGTGCTCCAACCTTGTGGGAAGGAGTCTGCATGTATACTATCAAAATGTGCGTGGATTGCGCACAAAGCTCATCGATTTATTATGCAATGTTTCTACATTGCCTTAACAGAGACTAATTTGTCAGAGGATGTGTCCGATGCTGAATTGGGTTTGAGTGATTATACCATTTTCCGTAAAGATAGGTCGAGTATCACTAGCACTAAGTCAACAATGGGAGGTGTACTCATGGCCATTCATAAATCAATTACATGTAGACTTATTCCTACAGCTGCACCTATTGAACAGATATATGTTGCTATTGGGTCGAGAAGGGCTCAACGTGTGCTAGGGTGTATTTATTTACCTCCAAATTCTCCTGCCGAGGATTACTTGCTGGTTAGCGACAGTGTGGATTCTTTGAGCGACTCGGCACCTGGGGCCGAGTTGTGCATTGTTGGCGACTTTAATCTTCCCAAGGCCGTATGGACTGATGTGGACCTGTGTTCGGTTGCTGTTCCGCGTGATGATGTGTATGTTCCACCACAAACTGCGGATGCAATTCTTACTGTCTCTGACATTTGCGCTTTGCATAATCTTTATCAGTCGAATAATGTACTTAATATTAATAATGTAATATTAGATTTAGTGTTAAGCAATAGTAGGTTAAGTGTATTATGTAGTGATCCATTAGTTCGTATAGACAATAACCATCCGCCTTTATGTTTCAGTATTGAATCATCTGGGGAATATTGTACTGTTAGTGACCAGGCTAACGAATTTTACTCCGACTTTAAATCCGCAGACTATTCGGTTATTAATGATTCTTTAAATTGTATTGACTGGGATGGAATTTTGATTGGCAGGAGTGTCGAGAATATGGTGTGCTTATTCTACGATATATTGTACAATGTTATAAACGCCTTTATCCCGGTTAAGAAAGTTGCCAGTGGTAAGTTTCCACGATGGTTCTCTCGGGACCTCGTTGCTCTGACTATTCAGAAAAAGATAGCTCATAAAAACTATAAAGCAAAAAAGACAGCCCAAAATTATCAGTTGTTTTCCGATTTGCGCTTACAATGTAACAATCTTTCTCGGCAGTGCTATGGTAATTATATAGCTGATATCGAATCTCATATTCACAATGATGTTAAGCATTTTTGGAATTTTATTAACTCAAAAAGAAAAACCAGCGCACTGCCTAATGCTGTTTGTTTGGATGGGGTTGAAGCGGCGATGGGTCCTGGGGCAGCCAATCTTTTTGCCCAGTACTTTAGTTCTGTGTACTCCTCTAACAATCGCTTTACGTGCAGTAGTATATTGTCTTCTAATGGTATTAACATTAACAACCACTCTATTCTAATTTCAGATATTTTTTCCGAGTTGACGAACCTAAATATTAGTAAGGGACCTGGTCCTGACAAGATTCATCCCATTTTTCTCAAAAACTGTGCATTTAATCTCTCTAGACCTCTGCATATTATCTTCAATAAATCTTTGACTGAAGGCGTTTTTCCGGATGTTTGGAAAACCAGCTTCGTGGTCCCTATCCACAAGAGTGGGGATAAAGATAATGTTAAAAATTATAGACCTATCAGTATCATTAGTGTTATTCCTAAGGTTTTTGAAAACCTTGTAACCAAGCACCTCACATCAATTCTGTCACCCACAATAATTAAGCAGCAGTATGGATTTTGCCTTGGCAAGAGTACTGAACTTAACCTGCTCGTTTATTCTCATCATCTGTTTGGGTCCCTTGAGAATGGTTCCGAGATTCATTCTATCTATACAGATTTCACCAAGGCATTCGACAGGGTCCCACACAATATTTTGCTGAGCAAGCTTGAGGCCTTGGGCATATCGGGTTTGATGCTCGGCTGGATGAGGAGTTATCTTGTTGATCGAAAGCAGATAGTGCGTGTGAATAATTTTCTGTCCCATGAGATAGCTGTTCCTTCTGGAGTCCCTCAGGGTTCCCATATAGGACCACTTCTGTTCAATCTTTTTGTCAATGACGTTTCTTCGTGCTTTCGGTTCTCTGATTTCTTGCTGTTCGCCGACGATCTTAAAGTATACAAAACAATAACAAGCTCAAATGATTGTCAGTTGCTTCAGGGGGACCTTGATCGATTTGTTGTCTGGTGCCATGAGAATGGGATGGAACTTAACACATCAAAATGTAAACTAATGAAGTTTGGTAGATTGCGCCAGCCAACTGAGTTTGTTTATCTCATCAATGGCGAAGCCGTACTCTCCACTGAATCAATAAGAGATCTGGGAGTAACCTTAGATCCAGTGCTGTCATTTACTAAGCACATAGAAAGTATTACAGGCAAAGCTCTTATGATGTTGGGCTTCATCAAGAGAAACTCAAGGGAATTTTCCTCATTGCACTCTTTGAAGATTCTCTACTGTAGTCTTGTCAGAACTCACTTGGACTATGCCTCTTCCGTCTGGAGCCCACATTATGCAGTCCACAGTCAAAGAGTGGAACGTGTACAAAGAAGATTTCTTCATCATATCAATTACAAATTTTTCAACAATAGCGATATCAATTACACCATCCTCTGTCAACGACTTGCCTTGTCACCGCTCTCTCTAAGAAGAGCACAACATGACCTTCATGTTCTCTATAAGATCATCAACTCCAGAGTGGATAGCCCTGATTTACTGGCGGAGATTGGCTTTCACGCCCCTGCTCGTTCAACTCGAAGTCACCAAACATTTAATGTTCCTTTCCACCGCACCAATTACGGAGCGAATTCCTTTATTTCGCGCAGTTCCCATCTTGCCAATCAAAATTATCATCTTGATTTTTTTAGCACTCAGACATTGTTTCTACGTCAGTTGGCTCAACTTATTATTGGGCAGTAATTTAATTTAATTTAATTTAGCAGCATAAGTTTATTTCTTTAGGTTTATTCTCTTGCGTAAGTATATTGTAATACTATTGTAAATCGTTTTTTGTAAAAATGGACATTGTCCGTCAATAAATAAATAAATAAATAAATAAATAAATAAAGAGGAAGTAATAGGGATGGTTTGCAGCCACTACGGAAGACCCTAGGAACAAAACAATTCCTAGTAGTTACAGAAATTCAAATTTAAATAATAAAAAAAAAGGTATTCGTTACGTTAATAGAAAAAAGTTAAATTTGGAGAGAAACAAGTGACTTGAACTGAAGCGCAAAATTTAAGCATATTAAATAAGAGGTAAAAGAGAAAGCCAGTGGCTTAAACTGAATCGCAAAATTTAAGTAAGTAGAAAAAGATTTAAAAATAAGAAGCTACGTTAATATCAAAAAAGTTACTAATAAAAGAGAAAGTAATGATTAAAAGCCACTTGCAAAATTTAAGCAAGCTTAAGATAATATTACAAAGTTACATTAATAAACAAAATAAATTATTACTCAAGGACATCGATAGCTAAATTTAAAGTTCATTGATACTTTAACGATAATCGTCAATATTTATAAAAACTAAGTGTTCACTAACTGACCAGTTTAACGCTGCATTATGTTATCTTACATTAACAATAAAAATAATAAAAGTACAACAAAAGAAAAATAGTTGATAATTAAATCATAAGTTTACGCAAGATTACAAGTATAAACAAAGAAAAAGGCTTAAGCGTAGACAGTAAAAATAACTAAAAATTGAAACCCCTAGATAGCTTGACTTAAAATGTAAACGTTCAAGTAAGATTCAAAGTAAAAGAAAGCTTAAGCGAAGCCAAAAAAAAAAAGAAAATAGTTAACACTTTAAACCCCTAGTGTAGCTTGACTTAAAAGCTAAGCGCTCAGCACTAATTCAGTAAACCCGAATCAATGTAAGATAACATAAGAAAACCAAGTCATATATGGAGAAACCGTTTAAATATGAATAATCAAACAAAATACACCGCCCATGTACAAAGCTTAAATTAAAAGCAAATATATCGCTACCATCAAAGCGACTACCTAACTACTTTGAGTTCCCAAAAGCGAATTTAACTAATTATAAAGCAACTATCTACCTTAAGATCCAAATATTACAATATAATAAATAGGTGTAAAATGTGCATGAGCCTAGTAAGTTTATTCCCCAAAATAACAAAATAATAGTCAAATGACAAATTGAAAATAAAATAATAGGTTAATTAACCTCTCTGAAAGCATAAAAATATGATTGAACCAATCATTATAGACCAAACAAAAATAAATCTAAATTTTCCAACTTCCCAGAAATAAAACCCGTGAAACCCTAAGCTCGCACACAGTTTAACTTATATAAAAAAATAAAATAAAGGATTTGGCGGCACTTCTTGACAGACTGGCGACTGACAATAAAAACAAACAAATTAATATATTTAAAAACACTGACTATAAAACCGAGACTGCGAATCACCTCGTCGAAAATCAAAAGGGAAATGCCCGTCCTGGCCCTTGGATCAACGAAATGACACTTTCATCCCCACCACCGATACACGGAAAACAAAATGGGTCTTCCGTCCTGCGCCGACCACCCTAATAAAAATCTTCCGCTACAAACCTGTGGCTTCAACGATAAAGCACCAAGTAACCGCGCTGGCCACGCGAAAATGCCTAAATGCTATAGGACAAATTTTCTATCCTACAAACCGACAACGCTGGAAAAATCAGTGCCAGCTGTCAGTCCTAAAAAAGAAGAACCTAACCCCAGAAAATTTACTAGTTATTTTAATTCTGGAATTTAACAAATTCTGTAGAAATTAATGCCGTTTGAATAATACAGAAATACAGAATCATACGTAACCAGGACAGTAAAGGCAATGCGATCAAAAGCCAAACAAATTAAGAGCGTTCCAATGTCTCAATAAAATGTCAACAATATGAAAATGTAAGTAAGTAGGCTTTCAAAACTGACTATTTAAACATGTTAGCATAGACTGAGGGCGACTTGTCTATATACAGGGAGGACTTTAAGCAAGGCGAAAAAACGAAATCCAGGGTCGAAACAAAAGGAACATTAAATCGAACTACAAGCTGTGAACGATGGCCAAGCTGATGTCAAGCTGATTTGGACAAGATAAAGGGCAATCAACTTACCAAGGCAAACCCGTTGCATAAAAGCACAGCAACTTAATTTAAGGTAGGAGTACAGTAATTTTCAAAGCGACCAAAACGAACTGTCACACTGTACTCCCCGTTTTCTCAAAGGTGTTTGAAAAAACATTTTACATACGATTAATTGGTTTTCTGAATAAAAAGAATCTGCTATTTTCTGGGCAGTACGGCTTCCGTACAGGAATGTCAACACAAGATGCTGTCTTGTCAGCGGTAAACTATATAATAAAAAATTTGGATAGTAAGAGTATGGTGAGCGGCCTGTTCTTCGACTACACAAGGGCTTTTGAAATGGTAGATCACACAATATTAAAACCTAAATTATTCAACTATGGAGTGAGGGGTCTGTCCTATGACTGGATGACTTCTTATCTGACGGGGAGAGAACAGAGGGTGGTTCTGAGAGCGGGTAGCGGGGAGCATTGCTCTGGCCTGCAGAGTGTTGATGTAGGGGTCCCTCAGGGAAGTGTCCTGGCCTGGGACCACTACTTTTTCTAATATTTATTGATAGCATAAAGAGAGGCAAAATGAGCCAAACCGAACAACTAACAATGTTTGCACATGATGTTTCCGCAATAGTAACTTCCTCAGATGTCAAGGATCTGACTAATAAAACTAGTGAGTGTGCAGGTAATATGCAAGAATTCAGCGATGATAATAAGCTGTTACTAAACTTATCAAAGAGTGAATCGATGATGTTTTCCACGAAGGAACGTGATTTTAGGCTTTATATAAAGTCTAGAGCTGGTTCGGTCAAACAGGTAGATTATACAAAGTTTCTGGGAATAAGAATAGACTCTCAACTGTCTTGGAGTATCCACATTGACAACGTCCTGCAAAGGTTGGCCCGTCACTCATTCGTGTTGTGGCGACTGAGATCATTTGTAAACAGAAGTGTACTTCTGTCATATTATTACGCCTATGTAAACCCAACTCTGTCGTATGGGGTGGTGTGTTGGGGCAATTGTAAGCGAATTAATAAGTCTTAATCTTACAAAAAAAAATAGTAAGAACAATAATGTTTAAAAAAATGAGCTTCTCATGTCATCAACTGTTCAGGGATCTTAGAATTCTAACTGTAACAGCAATATATATATATATATATATATATATATATATATATATATATATATATATATATATATATATATATATATATATATATATATATATATATATATATACTGCAATGTGCTTTATATGTTAAGGATAACGGGCAGGTGATATGCCCAATCAACATTCTTTGAGAACCTTGGATGCTCTCAGATTGCCTTGTCATCGCCTCTCCCGTACGACAGATAGCAGTTATGTAACGCCGATCAAAATATACAATCATTTGCCGAGTAAAATTAGAGAAATCAATAACAGAAACATTTTTAAAAGTAAAATAAAACAAATGTTGTTACAAAATAGCTTTTATTCTCTTCAAGAATTTTTTGACGTGAAATTCTAAGGAAAATTATTGTGTCTTTAGTACTGAGGGAATGTATGTCTGTACTGTTAGGGTGAAACTACGTAATCTGCCGAGGGAGATAATAGCTTGAATGAAGTGTGAATGAGTTTGTTTAGAGTTTAGGAATTTTAAAACTGACGAACCATATGTAATTTTTTGTGATCAATTTGTGAATGAATAAATAAATAAATAAAAAAGTGTGAGGCATATGAGAGTAATTTCACATACCAAAAATACGCAAATTCTCTGAAGCCAAACAGAAGTTATTGAATATTTTTGGTCTGACCACGTCATTTCTGGGGCCGTTTAGGGGGTGACAAATTATACGGACCACATCAAAATGTGAGGCATATGACAGTAATTTCATATACCAAAAATACGCAAATTCTCTGAAGCCAAACAGAAGTTATTCAATATTTTTGGTCTGGCCACGTCATTTCTGGGGCCGTTTATGGGGTGACAAATTATAAGGACCACATCAAAATGTGAGGCATATGACAGTAATTTCACATACGAAAAATACACAAATCCTCTGAAGCCAAACTGAAGTTATTCAATATTTTTGGTCTGGCCACTTCATTTTTGGGGCCGTTTAGGGGGTGACAAATTATGACGACCATATCAAAGTGTGAGGCATATAACAATGGTTTTATATACAAAAAATGAGTAAACTCTGTGAAGCCAAACGGAAGAGATTCACTTTTTTGGTCCGGCCACTTCAATTCTGGGGCCGTTTAGGGGGTGACAAATTATAAGGACCACATCAGAGTTTGAGGCATATAACAGTGGTTTTATATACAAAACTTGAGTAAACTCTGTGAAGCCAAACGGAATCGATTCACTTTTTTTGGTCCGGCCACTTCATTTCTGGAGCCGTTTAGGGGGTGACAAATTATAAGGACCACGTCAAAGTATGAAGCATATAACAGTGGTTTTATATACAAAAATGGTTAAACTCTGTGAAGCCAAAGGGAAAGGATTCACTTTTATTGGTCCGACCACTTCATTTCTGTGGCCGTTTAGGGGATGACAAATTAAAAGGACAACATCAAAGTGTGAGGCATATGACAGTAATTTCACTTACCAAATATGAGCAAATACTCTGAAGCCAAACCAAAGTTATTCAATTTTTTTGACCTGGCCACTTCATTTCTGGGGCCGTTTAGGGGGTAACAAATTATGACGACCATATCAAAGTGTGAGGCATATAACAGTGGTTTTATTTACAAAAAATGAGTAAACTCTGTGAAGCCAAACGGAAGAGATTCACTTTTTTTGGCCCGGCCACTTCAATTCTGGGGCCGTTTAGGGGGTGAGAAATTATAAGGACCACATCAAAGTGTGAGGCATATGACAGTAATTTAACATGCCAGAAATGAGCAAATACTCTGAAGCCAAACCAAAGTTATTCAATTTTTTTGACCTGGCCACTTCATTTCTGGTGCCGTTTGGGGGGTGGCAAATTATGACGACCATATCAAAATGTGAGGCGTATAACAGTGGTTTTATATACAAAAAATGAGTTAACTCTGTGAAGCCAAACGGAGGGGATTCACTTTTTTTGGTCCGGCCACTTCATTTCTGGGGTCGTTTAGGGGGTGACAAATTATAAGGACCACGTCAAAGTGTGAGGCATTTGACAGTAATTTCACATGCCAGAAATGAGCAAATTCTCTGAAGCCAAACTGAAGTTGACCGTATCAAAGGGTGAGGCATATAACAGTAGTTTTATAGACAAAAAATGACTAAAACTCTGTGAAGCCAAACGGAAGGGATTCACTTTCTTTGGTCCGGCCACTTCATTTCTGTGGCCGTTTAGGGGGTGACAAATTATGACGACCATATCAAAGTGTGAGGCATATATCAGTGGTTTTATATACAAAAAATGAGGAAACTCTGTGAAGCCAAACGGAAGGGATTCGCTTTTTTTGGTCCGGCCACTTCATTTCTGGGGCCGTTTAGGGGGTGACAAATTATAAGGACCTCGTCAAAGTGTGAGGCATATGACAGTAATTTCACATACCAAAAATGGGGAAATTCTCTGAAGCCAAACTGAAGTTATTTCATTTTTTTGGTCTGGTCACTTCAATTCTGAGGCCGTTTAGGTGGTGGCAAATTATGACGACAATATTAAAATGTGAGGTATATAACTTATTTCACATAACAAAAATGAGCAAATTCTCTGAAGCCAAATTCAAGTTATGCAAGTTTTTTGGTCTGGCCACTTCATTTTTGGAGGCGTTTAGGGGGTGACAAATTATGGCGACCATATCAAAGTGTGAGACATTTAACAATAATATATATGCCAAAAATGAGCAAATTCTCCGAAGCCAAACTGAAGTTGTTTAATTGTTTTTTGATCTGGCCACTTCAATTCTGGGGCCGTTTAGAAGGTTAAAGTTTTTATTAATGTGATTTAAAGTTATAAACTGTGTCATCTTGTAATTTTTGCAAGCTACTATCATAAAAAAACCTGAAAAACTATTTAATTTTTTTTCTCTATATTTTCCAAACTCGTTGGAAAAAGTAAATCTGAATCTGAAGCTAACTTCAGGCACATGACATTTTATTAGAAGAAATTAATTTAAAATGTGTTTAATCTTCTTTTAAGAGTCCCAATTTATTTTCGAAGATAAATTGTGGCGGCTTACTTTTCTTTAATAAAACCTCTATAATTAATTGCTATTTTCTCTATAAAGATAAAATTTGATTGCTGTTTTTTTAAATTAAATTAATGATGAGTAGCGTAGCAATAAATTTGAAGCGCTTAAATTAAAGCGATCTACGACAATCACACGTGTACAGGAGTGTAATATGAGTTCTTTAGACCATTTTAAATATCTGTTGGGCTCAAGAAATTATTTGATTTAAAGGGATATACTACAAATACAAAAATAAAGCCAAGAATACCAAAAAATAATTTACAATTATTTTTTGGTACGTACACTTTAACCATATTAAAGAAAAAATATATATTTTTGAGTTTTGCAAAAGATCGGAGGATGTAGAGGTAAAATTTATTAGATATCCAAAATATTACAGATACATACATATGTAGGTAATTAACTATTTTTTAATCCTACCGAATTTTTCATAGAGTCGCCGGCGGTGACTGGTTATAGAAAAGTATACAGGGTGTTTCAATAATGTACCGGCAAATTTAAATAGGTGATTCCTTGACAAAAATAATGAAAGAAGTTCCAAATAATATAGGTCCGGAAACATTTTGTTTCCAAGATACAGGGTGTCAAATTTTTATTTTTTTACGGTTTTTATTATTCATTTTATGAGCACTTAAGGATTATTTATTCAAAATTTGTACGAGTGTTACATATTAAAGTACCTACAGAATTAATCTATTGCCATTTAGAACTATCTACAGGGTGGGATTTTTTTGCGGTCACAACCACTTTGGCCCCGAACTTTTTTTTGATACGGCACTGACTACTCTTTTGTATAAAAACAACTTTTTTGGTTTATCTTTTAACTTTTTCATCAATTGCACTTTTTTCATATCTTATACGGTTCGGTTGATATTTGGCAAAACATGATTTAAAGTAGAGCCAAATTTTTAATCTGGTCAAATAACAAATAATTTATTTACCTAATAAATTTTTAATTTTGGTGGGTATTTGCGAAGGACCACCTCCTAGATGGATGGAGGAAATATATTATTAAGTTACCAAAACCGTCTCTCACAAAAAATGCCGTTGTTTGAGCACTCACCAGAGTTGATGTTGTTCTGGAAGCAGGAGTTCAGATTGGCTGGCCGGCCGGCATTTCTCAGGACACAGGACACATTCGGGACTGTAGCACAAGGTTTTAGCACCAAAGGCGCGGAAACTAGGGGTAAATCGTACCCTTTTCAGCTCGGAGCACAGCACGTTTTTCGATCTACACAGTAGTACTTTTCACACGCTTCTCTTCTCACACAGTGTGCGCCGTTTCTCCCAGTTACACTGTTGCCGTGCTTAACAACAATTTTGTGAGAGTACACGCGCGAAATATGAATTGAAAGGACGAAAAAAGGTTAATACCCAACATTTTCCGCCCACCAAAAATAATATATTATTTTTCCCACAAAAAAGAAACAAAAAAAAATAAATTCACTATTGTAGTGGTAACACTAACCTAAATCCCTACACCTATTTACACTATAAGAAAATATGCTTCAGTATTACTGCATTGGCAAAGGACATAGCTTCACCAATGGTCTGTCAAGTACGCCCTTGACAGTACGAACCTGAGCAATTCGCACTACTTTATCAGGACTAGAGTAGAGTTTAACAACTCTGCCTAAAGTCCAACGCATCGGAGCGATATTTGGATCTTTTATAACAACCAAGGTTCCCACAGTAGGAGGGTTTTCAACTGTGTTCCATTTTTGCCTCTGTTGCAAATTGTGGAGGTATTCCACATGCCAACGCCGCCAAAAATGCTGATGCAGCTGCTGAACCAACTGCCAGCGATTCAGTCGGTTTACCTTGCACATGACTAGATCCTCATCTGGAGGTGCAGTTAATGGCTCGGTCGTCAAAAAATGACCAGGGGTTAGACTAGTTACGTCATTGGGATCAGGACTAAGACTGCAGAGCGGTCTCGAGTAGTGTTGTAAATATCCGTATTCATTAGATATCCGAATCATACGGAATCGGAATCAGCTAATATCCGTATCCATTATCCGAATACGAATCCATTTCTTGACCCGCGCGAAAGCGGTTACAGATCATGTATACGTAGGCATGCAACAGACTAAAACATTTTCTATCCGGATACACGGCTAGGTAGGTCGATGCGGTATCGGTATCATACCATTCGAAGTCGAAGTTTAGGGATAAGAAGGCACCGCGTCGCGCCGTTCTCGTTTGAATTCGGTTCGGGTGAGGCGGGACTAGTTTAACCAATGGGTCTCATCTCATATGATACCCGTTACCCCGATAACTATGCCATCTTTTTTTAGGAAATGTCATTAGAAAGAGAAAGCACAATATCAAATATGCCAAATCGCAGACCGTGTTGTTCGCTTACACTCGATTCCGATTCCGTTTTCTCTTTGCACTTTGCATTAGTAACCACCCGATGCGAATTTATTTTGATTCCGAATCCGTATTCAAGTTCTCGGCCGGTTCCGGATAATCCGGATTCTTTTACTATTCGGATCCAACGGATTTTTGGATACGTATCCTTACATCACTAGTCTCGAGTTCAACACTGACTCTATCTGTGCCAGTACCGTTGACAGCTCCTCAAACGTCAAAATCTGAGTCCCAATCACTCGAATTAGGTGAGTTTTCACAGACTTCACTGCCGATTCCCATATTCCACCGAAGTGAGGGCTGGCAGGAGGGTTAAAATGCCACTTGATGGCTAAACTCTCACAAGATCTTTCACAATTAGACAATAACAATTTGTTAGCACCAACAAAGTTAGTACCTCTATCACTGAACAAATCTGAGCACCGCCCACGACGAGCTACAAATCTTCGAAAAGCAGCCAAGAAGATAAACCAGAAACCAATTCAAGATGAAGAGCTTTAGTAGCAAGACATATAAACACACAAATATATGCCTTTTGACTGCGAACACCACGATGTTTCCCTAGAGTAACATGCACAGGCCCAGCAAAATCTACACCACTTTTAGAAAAGGCCTTGACCTGTGAGACTCTTGCAGGCGGTAAGTCGCCCATAAATGGCGTAAAGGAAGTCGGATTAGCACGAAAACAAGTTACGTTGGGTTTCCAGCAGGGTGGTTCGTAGAAACCCCTCCGTATGAACTTGCTAATACACTGCCAATGAAACTATACAGGTAACCTCAAACAGATATATTAGGACAAGTGATACAAATATACCGCCACTAACGTGCGTGAAGACGTCTAACAATATACTGTATATCCTAACACAGGTTCTTACAGTATTTATATTATTTTATTAGATAAAATGTTAACTAAATGCTTCATAGCAAAAGATAACTTACGGTGAAATAGATAATGTTTTAACATTATTCATGTAAGAGATATAATAACTGATAAAATGTGAAATAATATATATGCAGAGAAATAATAAAAGATAATGATCGATAAAACTCTTGTTATGCACTTATTACTTATTTATCATTTTACCCAGTGTAATAGATAAGAACCTAAATAAAGTCTTTCTAGGCATTTACCAGTCTTTATCTTTATAGCTACACTTCACCAGTGGCGTAACACGTAACTCCTCCCTTCTTAGGAAAAGACCTACGGCTGCTCTAGTTGAGTAGGGCTTTCAGCTTCTGTCTTCTTTCTTCTTGACAACTTTATAAAAGGATAAGGGTAGTTGATGCGATAGTAGCAACGAACTCCAAAATATGTCATTAAGCAGATAATGACACAAATTAGTAGGATGATCCATAACCAAGAACTGTGAAGAGTTTCTCTATTTTCGGAGAGAACCAATTTGCTTTGGTGATTCATGACTGAAGTTATATGTTTTATTTCTTCAAGGTCCATACTCTTTATATTTAGTGGAGTGGGATGCTCTTTAAGCAGAGACATATCTAGTGATGGCAGTTGAACAACTGTTGCTGGTAACATGGTTTCAGCTGTAGAATAGAATATCTCCATATCAATAATTACATGGCAGCTTTCTGGTATAGAAATTAGATAGCTACCCGGATGCTACTCACTGTGTTTTTCCACTTGGCAAACTTCTGTTATTGGTGCATTGCTTGGAGTGGTAAACAATACATTTTGAGGGGTCACTTGATTGGCTGTAGGAGTGTTTAATCTTATCAAGAGAGTGCTGCAATTGGTGGCTTCATTCTTTATAACGATGCTGACAACGCAATCTTCATTGGCTTCTAAATGGTCTTTACAGTAGAAGGTGTCTTCTATTTGCTCACAAAGGTCTTCTTCATATTGGAAGTTTCCAGTTTTCTCATTAAGGATAAGGTATGGTTTTGGTGGTGAGATAATTTTATTTTGAATGGGTACTGGATATATAAAATAGGATTTGAATTGTAAAGGGTGTAAAAATGGAAAGTGGATCAAGAAAATTATTCTCTCTTTATCAAAAGTAAGTTGAATTCCCAAAAATTTATAATAATTTTGTTTATTATTAAAATCTACCAACTGATTTTTATTATAAAAAGAGTTCATTTTCGTTATCATTGACTCTAAATTATGTAGTGAAAGGAACATTGGATGCACCCTGTTTAGATAGGCAAATGTAACGGCATTTATAATTTGACTTAAATTATTTTCCAGACTAATCAGAGAATTAATTATTAAATGTAGTGCATTAATAGCATTAATTTTTTCTTGATATTTTTCAGTAAGATGCATTGTAGTTATTACATTAGATCTTATCTGAAAAAGACTTTGATTTGTTTTTAACATAAAATCTTTTGATATAGAAATTTGTTCGTTAATTTTTCTTGAATCATATGATCATTTTTATTTAGATGGTTTCGTACAGAATTTATTCTTTTACCGTCTTCATGATCAAGTGTTCCAAACAACCATTTAGATACAGTACCTCCAAAATTGATTAGACCACGTTTTTCCCTGATATTTGGATGAACGGCTTGAAGTAAACGCTCTATTTGGCTTATTAGTGACCAAGCTTGTCCAGCCAACTTATTTGACATTGTAGTGTCATTTTTATTTTCTGTAATAAAGGCTAATTGTAATTTAAGATTGTTTTTTAGTTCCGTGAAATCAGTAATATTAATATAACTTACAAAAGTATGTTTGTTTGAAATTACTTTAGTATTACCTAAGAGAATTGGTAAAATTGGATTAGCTAATTGTTGGATAGAGGCCATAACAAAATTAATATAAATAAGGAGTAATGAGAAACGATATAGAATCTTCATTCTGAAACAAGGTAAATAAATATATTAATATTTTTTGCGCCTTTTTATATTATGCTTAGAATACTTAGATGTTGAGGTTTTTATTTTATTTTTTGTTTGTGCTACAGGATCGACTTTAACATATTTCATTGCTAATTTATCACGAGTTTGTTGTTTGTGATAAACTTTATCATCAGGTTTAAGAGTTATAGGGGTTTTTCTTTTATCATTTGTCTTATTAAGTCTATCGTCTTTTTCAGTATTAAATTTTTCTTTAAGTTTTTCGTATGTTTCTTTTAATTTTCTTTTATGATCTGTGACATACTTTGAAACTATATCCCTTTCTTGGATATCAAAAGGATCTTTGGCACTAAAATGTCCTGTTACAATTTCAAATGGTGTAAAATTAGTTGACGAATGAATTGAGTTATTATAATGTAATATGGCATATCTTACTAAATTATCTAATGACTCTTTAGCATTTTGTTGAACTTTTGTTCTTATTTGTTCCAAAAGTGTGGAATGAAATCTCTCCACATAACTATTGGAGTTGGGGTTTTTAGGAGTAGTAAAATGAACTTGGACTTTATGTAATTTACAAAAGTCTAAAAATGAATTGTTATTAAATTCTATTCCATTGTCACAGACGATGACTTGTGGAATACCGTAGTGGGAAATAAAGACCAATAATCCGTCTAGGATATTGACTGAATTAATTCCAGGTATGCTATATGCTTGTGCAAATTTTGAAAACGTATCAACTATCGTCAAATATTTTTCTTTAGAAATTGATAATGTATCCATATGTATTCTTTCAAATGGTTTAGTACCTAATGGTAATTTTTGAAACTCAAAAGTGTTAGGTTGCCTTTCGTATTTTGCCTTTTGACAAATATTACAATTATTTATGTAATTAGTTACGTCTTTATCTAAATTTGGCCAGTAATAATGTCTCTTTAAAGAATCAATAGTGGTAGTAATACCTCTGTGTCCGGTTTTATATACATGATGGTAATTCATTTATTCTTTTTGTTCATTGTCTTTGATTACTGTCGGTAAGTTTGTCTGAGCAAATTAATAGCTTAGAATGAATTCTTACTAGCTTGTCTTGTAAGTATTTTATAAAAAATCTTTCATGTTCCTTATCAGGAAAATAAAGATGGTAAGTAGTATTATTATTAAGGTTTGCAATAAATTCTTCTAAGTCATCATTTATGTGTCGTCTTCTTAAGTTTATAAAGAATCTTTGATTCTCGAAAACTTTTTCTCTAATACAAAGTGGTACTGGCGAAGACTCAGATATTTTTATAATCATCTGATTCTTATAATAGTTAAGTGGTTTTTCTACATAAGGTAGAGATAAAATAGGCATTTCTTCTGCGGAATGCACAGTAGACACATGATTTTCATTTGTATCTAGAAATTGCTGTATTACGTCATCTGAATCTCCAATTTCATTAAATAAGGACTGAATTTCTGTGTTATCAGATGGATTTCTAGAAAGTGCATCAGCAACATTATTTTCTTTGCCCTTAATATAATCTATTTCGTAGTCAAATTCTGACAGAAGAAGTTTCCATCGGATAAGTTTTGAATTGGGTTCCTTAAGGTTATCTAGCCATTTCAAAGGTCGATGATCGGTAATAATTTTAAACTGTCTTCCAAAAAGGTAAGGCCTAAAATATTTTACTGCCCATACTATAGCAAGTAACTCCTTTTCTGTAACGGAATAGTTAACTTCGCTAGGATTTAAGGTTCTACTAGCATAACATACCGGTTTACCATTTTGACTTAAAACTGCACCTACTGCAAATTTACTTGCGTCAGTGGTTAAGAAAAATGTCTTTAAGAAATCTGGGTGAGCAAGGACTGGGTCATTGCATAGAATTGTTTTGCATGTTTCAAAGGCCTTAATAAAGTCTTCTGTATGTTCTACTTTCTTTCCTTTCCTTAGACAAAGTGTTAAAGGTTTTGTTATTTTTACTAAATTATTTATAAATTTTCTATAAAATCCAATCATTCCTAAGAAACTTTTAATCTGCTTATGAGTTTTAGGTAACGGAAATTTAAGGATTGCGTCAATTTTCTTAGAATTGGGTTGAATACCTTCCGGTGTCACTATATGACCTAAAAATTCAGTTTCTCGTTTTAAAAATTCACTTTTGTCTAACTGAACTTTTAAATTATATTTTTCAAATGCTTTAAATATTTTCCTGAGATTCTGGATATGTTCATCTAAAGTTATTGAGAATATGATAACATCGTCCATATATACTAGACATATCTGATTAACGTATTCCTTTAATACTTCGTTTATCATTCTCTGAAATGTTGCCGGAGCATTTTTCAGACCGAATGGCATTCTTAGGAATTCGAAATGACCATAATCTGTAGAGAAAGCGGTTTTTTCAATGCTATCATTGTGCATAGTAATTTGGTGAAATCCGCTAGCTAAATCTAAAGTTGTAAAATATTGAGCTTTGCCCAATTTATCAAGTAGCTCATCAATATTTGGTATGGGAAACCTATCTTGGACAGTCTTGTTGTTTAGTTTTCTATAATCGACGACTATCCGCCATTTTTGCTTTCCGGACGCGTCAAGTTTTTTTGGGACAATCCATATTGGACTGGACCAAGGGCTAGTACTGTTTTGAATAATTCCTTCTTCTAGCATTTTCTTTATTTGTTCTTGAACTTCACTTTTATGTACCTCTGGAAATCTATAAGATTTTGTATACACTGGTTCTTCATCAGTGGTTTTAATTATATGTTGGGTTTGAGTGGTAGCTGAAAGTGGTTGATTTGGGTACTGAAAAACTGTATGGAATTCTCTACATAGTTTTGTTACCCTAGATTTTTCTTCCGCGTTAAGATGGTCTAGTCGAAGTAGGTTTTTAATTTTATCAACATTAGAATAAGCGTAGTTGCTTTTAATTTCTCCTTTAAAGGTTTCGAAGTCATTTAAAGGGTATGCTTTTATAGGTTTTCTTAAGTTAGCATATGTATCGTCAATGTCCAAGTTATGAATTTCTACAATTCCTTGGCCATTATTTACTTTTGTTACACATTCAGGTATATAACAGTGTGAATTAACTTTTATCTCGGGGATATAATAATCTCCGTCATTAGGGACATCTATAGGGATTACTGTCCTTAAAATTTCATTGTCGCCTAAAGATATATTATGACAATCATACTCAGATGGAGAACACTGATATACAGGTATATTAATATTTTCTTTCTTAAGATAGCCATCTTGAATATTCCAATTAAAACCTAAATTGCGAATATCTCGAAAACTAATTAAGCCATCGAAAAATCTATGAAAGTCAAAAAGTGTAAAAATAATTTTTTCTTTTGAATTAAATTCTTTAAAAGCAGGGATATGCGTTTCATACTTTGTGGTAAGTTGTCCACATGAAGTTTTAATTACATTTGGCTTTATAACAATATGTTCAGAAAAGTATTTTTCAGCTAAAACGGGATTTAGCAGTGACATATGACTTCCCGAATCTAAAAGAAATTTTAACGGTTTGTTGCCATATCCTAAAATTTTGATATATGGAAGTTTTCTGTTATCTATATAATTTAATTCTATGTTTGATTCATATTGTAGGCCATTAGTTGAAAATTTGGTTCATTAATCAGTTCAGTTATGTCATCTGGCATATTATTTTCTTCATTTATTTGTGTTTCTGGATAGTTCTCGTATTCTTGGATTTCCGATATTTGAATTTGTTCAGTTTCCTGCATGTCATTGTTAGTATTGTCAAAATATTCATGGTCATTATCAGTATTGTCAATATTATACAATTCTTCAGATATAAAAGTTGGTCTAGATCGAGGCTGAAAATAATTTGGACTTCGATGGAATGAAGTACTTGGTTGTTGAACCGTTTGTTTAGTAACTACAGACATTGGAGTAGGTCTTGGTTGCATTGTTCCCTTAGGTTTCCAAACATTAGTTGGTTTACCAAAGACCTGTTGATTTGAGAAATATTTCGGGGGTGGTAATTGTTTTGAGGCAATATTAATAGGTTGACTCGGAAAATGTTTTTGCTGATTTGGTGTAAAAGGTTGTTGTGTCAATGGAGCTTGAAAATTTGGCCTAGGGGAATTCTATGTAGAATAGTTAAAATAATTTGGTTTTGGAGTATTTTGTACAACTTGATTTGAAGTATATGAAACATTTTTTCTACCATCTTGAATCATTGAAAGAAAATTTTCTTCTTCTAATAAGTATTGCATAGCCTCTTCTAAAGTTTGATGATTTTTTAATCGAACTGCCAATTGAATTTGAGATGGAAGATATTTTTGAAAAATTATTAGAACTAGTTTTTCGATATTATTTATTTGTGCCAATTTTTCAGGTTGAGCCAAAGTAACGTCATTATTTATAGAAGAAAAAATTAAACTTCTTAAATACTGACATCTTACACCAAAACTATAAGAGTTTTCTTTATTTTGAGGTTTTATTTGATGTAGTTCTTGTAATAAACAAGAAAATGACCTCTGGCCAGAAAAAGAAATTTTTAAAATACGTTTTATTTGTTCCCAAGTAGTTAATTCGACACGGCTTGATATAATAGTTAAAGCTTTGCCTTTTAATTTACCAATAATTCCGCGAAAAATTAATTTAGTCAATGTTTGATTAGCTGCATACTGATTTACAGTTTCGTCGCAAGCTGCGATAAAGTTATTTAGTTCACATGGTTCACCACTATAATTTGGGATAATATCAAGGAAAAGACGTACCTCAGAATAATTTACTTCTGGCATTTTTGGTTCTAGTTGTTTAGAATCACTTAAAACAATTTGTTGTAATTCAGCCGCAAGACTATCTATATCAAAGTCTGACTCAGAATCAGAACTTGAAGAGTCTGGTTGTTTTTTAATTTCGTTTATCTTTTGCCTATATTCCCTATTTTTACGCAAAGAAACTTTAAACTTATTGATCATAGAGCGAGAGAGAATAACTTATTCATTAGGAGAGAAAAAAAAAGGAAGATAAAAAAATTGATTGAGAAAATGACTTGCCTGACTTCTTCTTTTCGACTTGAACTGTTCCACAGGATATACGTTCCTCTGGATGATTGTGTGAATGGATGTGAAGCTTTTCCACAGGATATGCGTTCCTCTGGATGGTTGTGGATGGTTGAGAAGATTTTCCACTGGATATACGTTCCTCTGGATGGTTGTGGATGGTTGCGGACCACTATTTGGATGAGCACTGAGCACTCCAACACAATGAATCCGTGAGTTTGACGATGATGAAGAGGGTGGGAAGTGACCAAGACCTCGCTTGTTACACTACTGTTCCCTCAACTGAATTTGATGCTTTGATTTTTGTGGATTTTGTGGTTGACCCGTTGAAGATTTGAAAATCACCAGTCCGTTTAAGAGCTATCCGTATATACGTTACGGCACTACACTTGAACTTCTTGTACGGGCACTAATCCTTGACCGAACTGCGCCAGTTACGTTGGGTTTCCAGCAGGGTGGTTCGTAGAAACCCCTCCGTATGAACTTGCTAATACACTGCCAATGAAACTATACAGGTAACCTCAAACAGATATATTAGGACAAGTGATACAAATATACCGCCACTAACGTGCGTGAAGACGTCTAACAATATACTGTATATCCTAACACAGGTTCTTACAGTATTTATATTATTTTATTAGATAAAATGTTAACTAAATGCTTCATAGCAAAAGATAACTTACGGTGAAATAGATAATGTTTTAACATTATTCATGTAAGAGATATAATAACTGATAAAATGTGAAATAATATATATGCAGAGAAATAATAAAAGATAATGGTCGGTAAAACTCTTGTTATGCACTTATTACTTATTTATCATTTTACCCAGTGTAATAGATAAGAACCTAAATAAAGTCTTTCTAGGCATTTACCAGTCTTTATCTTTATAGCTACACTTCACCAGTGGCGTAACACGTAACTAACAGGTATTACACTTCGACAATACATGACGAATCGCTTGTCTTGCCGACAATATCCAAAATTGTTGGGTTATTAAATACTGAAGTCCTCTGGGACCAGGATGACAATTATCACGATGAAATTGTAAAATAATCAACTCTGTTAGTCGATGGTTTCGAGGAAGAAGAACTGGATGCTTGGCATCAAATGGCAAGTCAGAATGCCTCAAACGTCTGCCCACCCTGACAACACCAGAGCTGTCAATGAATGGAGCTAATTGACGCAGGGGCTTGGAACATGGTAAACTTTTCTGAATTTTTGCCAAGTCGTCCGTAAAAACTTCTTGAATCATTTTAACAACAACCAATAAGGCGTCATAAAGTTCACTATAACTTAAAGAGCCCCTTTCACGTTGACCTGGGTCCTTGCGGAGATTAGATTTAAAACGGAGACAATAAGCCACAACACCTTGAATTTTTCGCAATGAAGAAAACCTTTGCAGTAAGTCACAAAATGGATGTTTAGCACTAGTTGCAAGAAATGCCTTTTGCCTCTCCTCACACGCAATCTCTTCAGATCGACAATCCCCTTGGCAAGAAGGTCACAGATGGGAGGGATTTTTCAACCATGGAGGTCCAGCCCACCATAACGAGTGTGACACAAGTTGCTCTGGAAGCAGACCTCTTGACGCACAATCCGCAGGATTGGTTTTCCCATTCACATACGACCAGCAGTTAGGGGGGACCTTTTCCTGGATAAGTGACACTCGGTTCGCCACAAAGGTTTTCCACCTATGAGGCGAAGAACGTATCCAAGATAATACTCCAGTCGAGTCAGACCAGGCAAAAATCTCACTTATGCTTACACCGCGGATATTAGCTACGACAAATTCAACTAGATCAGCAAGTAAACTTGCAGCACACAACTCCAAGCGGGGAAGCGATACACGCTTCAATGGAGCCACCTTGCTTTTTGCACACATCATAGACACAAATATTCGATCATCACTGAGAATCTGCCGTATGTAAACCACTCCAGCATAACCCACTTCCGAGGAATCACAAAATCCATGGATTTGGGTAACAGCACTTTGGTCAACTATAATTTGACGTGGAATAGAAAGAGACGACAACAGCGGTAGCTGGTCTCTAAAAAGTTGCCACTTATGAACAAGTTCTGAACTAGGCGTATCATCCCAAGCTAGTCCTTGTTCCCACAATTTTTGAATCATACATTTTACCATTAGCACAACGGGACACAAAAATCCCACTACATCGTAGATCCTAGCAATCTCCGAAAGATTATTGCGCTTTGTACACTTTCTGTCTATAGGTCTCACAGAATATGAAAACGAGTCTGTCACCGGGCACCACTGCAGGCCTAACACCTTCACACCGGGTGAATCCCTTCCACTAAAGTCAATGGGTTGCTGATGAGTGTCAGGGACATTCCTCAATAAAGCTGGGGAAGTGCTGGCCCATTTTCTAAGTTCGAATTGACCGATGTTTAGTAGATTAACCAGTTCCCTTTGCAGGGCTGCTGCATCCTCAACAGAAAATGCTCCTCCCAACACATCATCCACATAGCAGCTATTCTTAATGGTATCACTGGCTAACGGAAAGTCATCACCATGATCACTGACTAACTGAAGTAAGGCTCGTATAGCCAAGTATGGGCTAGATGAGACACCATACGTTACAGTACGCAGCTGGTACTCCTGAATTGGATCAGACGAGGAAAAACGCCACAATATTCTTTGGTAGTCACAATGACCATTTTTCACAAGGATTTGGCGATACATCTGACGTATGTCCGCCGTAAAGACAATGGGACAAACACGAAAATTCAATAAAATAAAAGCAATATCATTTTGCAACTTTGGTCCAGTGAGCAAAGTATCATTAAGGGAGACACCATTTGATGATTTACAACTAGCGTCGAAAACCACTCGAATTTTAGTTTCATTCCCCTCACCCTAAGGGAAGATAATCTACCAATTGCATGTGCCCTTGATGTAAGTAGTCCTTCATGAAGTCATGATATAACGTTTTTAAATCTGGATTCCTGTTAAGTTTGGACTCCAAGCAGCAGTCTTCGAAAAGCTTGAGCGCGAGATTCTCCTAAAGCTGGAGGGAACACACGAAAAGGCAAATCCACTATATAACGACCACTCCTTTCACGTTCACAGGTGTTAACAAAAGTATTTTCACAAGTTTGGTCTTCAATCGACAAAACCTGAGGGGCTTTGGGAACACACTCTAACTCCCAAAATTTTTGAAGCAATTTATCACTTTCTGAATAAGCACTATTCACCGATGTGAAACAACTAAGCACGTCTTTGGAGGGCAAGGATTCCACAGAACCAAACAGTACCCAACCCAAAGTACTATTTATAGCACAGGGACCACCACTCTGTCCTTTTCGAAATCCTGGAAGGATAATCTGTGAAAACAAATCAACACCAGCCAAAATATCAATATCACTAGGAGTATGAAATCTTGGATCAGCTAAACACAGTCCGTTCAGATATTTCCATTTTCGCACTTGGAATTGCACATTATCCGAAGGGAGAGCACTACAAATCTCCGGCAATACAATACACTCAACGCTGTATTGAGGATTTGTTTGGTTACACGGGGTTAAGTTAAGGTTAACATTACCCAGAGAAGCACACATTGACATTTGATTCAGACCCTGAATCGGAGTACACGATTTTTTAGTTGGAAAGCCAAAACGCTTTACACAACTCTCACTAATAAAGTTTGCTTGACTAGCCGAGTCAAGCAAAACTCGACACTGGATGGGTCTGTTCATCTTGTCCTGCACACACACCAAAGCAGTAGCAAACAAAGCTGATTTATTCGACGACACGGTACTTGTCAACACTGTCAAATCATCAGGCTCTGCTTCCTTTGAAGAACCACCCGACACACTATTAGGCTGAGCACTAGTGTTTCCCACTTTAGGCTATGGAAAATGCAACAAAGTATGATGGGTTTTTCGACACACCCGACACCTAAATCTTGAATCACAGCGACTTAACCCATGAGAAGGAGAAAAGCAATTGAAACACAGACGAGAACCCTTTATAAATGAGTGTCTTTGATCGACATCAGCGCTTAAAAATCTATCACATTTAATTAATGAATGATTATCATCCTGTTTACAAAAAATACACTTCTGTTCACTTCTCGGGAGGTATGAAGGAACATATCTATTATTTTTATCACTATGACCACCTTTCTTTGACTTATCACCACCAAAATTTGGTAAAGAAGATGCTTTGATCGGTTTTGACAATAATTGGGTATTTTCCATAGCACGGCACTGTTTTTTAGAAAATTAAACAAATCGTCATAGGTTGGTATGGTTTTGTCACTATACTGAATTTCAAATGACGTCTTTAGAGAAGGATCAATTTTCTGAATGAGCAAATTTAATTTAGAAAAATCCCACAAATCAATGGGCGAAAATTGATTTAAGGCAGAAAGATTTTCCGAAAAATTTGATAATAATTTTCTAAGTTCACACGCGTTATTATTTTTCATTGATTCTGCTCTATAAACATTTAACCAATAATTAGTAATTAAAACACGTTCATTTTGGTACATCTTCACAAGACAGCCATAGGCAGTTAAATAATTATCGTCAGTTATAGGAATGTTTTTTACCACAGTAGCAGCTTCTTTCTCTAAATAAGAAACAAGATATTGAAAACGCTCAATATTAGAAAGTGAAGAGCACTCATGAATTAACGTTTTAAACATGTCAAAGAAAGTGGGCCATTTCTTTAAGTCACCGTCAAATTTTGGAATTTCAATTTTGGGTAAGCGCACCCTATCACATTTATCACTCTTATTATTGTCGATCATTGACTGTTGTTCTACTTTTTCAGTACGCACATAACTTTTATACACCGCTTTAATTGCATATTGCATGTCATCAAATACCTCTTCGGCTTTTTCATGTTCCTCTAATTTCTCTGTTTCACACAAAGACACAATTTCTAAATGAACAGTTTCAAATAAGTGTACTTGTTCAGCCAAACTGTCATATCTAACCAAAAAATTTTCAAGGCTTGCACCTTGGAAACCTTCATTTTCTGCTTTCATAGCAACCTTGTATAGTTTTTCAACTTTACTAACTGCGTTTCTTTACTAGTTTCTTAATATCAGACATTTTAGTTGATGAATCAAATAATTAAGTTTAAAACGAAAGTATTTTCCCGAGTATTTTCCTAACTATTAACACGTTTTTTTTTTGTTTTTAAATAAATTAAGAAACACACAAAGCGCGTCTTATTAAGATCTAATGAAAACAACACCCAATGACAACACGGATAGAGAAATTCCTAAAAGTTACAAGCTTCCGAGACATCCGACAACATCGCAATCATATTTGAATTTTTAAATATAATATTAAAGATAAAAAATAAAATTTATACACCAGTAAATTCAAATAGTGTCACCACCACAATATTGATAAAATGCAAACTAATTTTCATGCAAAAAAAGGAGAAAGGTTCACGCGGAGATAAGACGAAATCGAACTACACACAAAAAATTATCGATTTCAACCGGTACCTGCTTCAATCTTTTTACACTATTGTAGAAATGATTTTGGAATGTTAATTAATAATAATTTTAAATAAATGGAAAAATGACTATTTATTCATAGGACTGTTCAAATTATTCGGTTCGAGGGCCAAAAAAATGGTGGGTATTTGCGAAGGACCACCTCCTAGATGGATGGAGGAAATATATTATTAAGTTACCAAAACCTTCTCTCACAAAAAATGCCGTTTTTTGAGCACTCACCAGAGTTGATGTTCTGGAAGCAGGAGTTCAGATTGGCTGGCCGGCCGGCATTTCTCAGGACAAAGGACACATTCGGGACTGTAGCACAAGGTTTTAGCATCAAAGGCGCGGAAACTAGGGGTAAATCGTACCCTTTTCAGCGCGGAGCACAGCACGTTTTTCGATCTACACAGTAGTACTTTTCACACGCTTCTCTTCTCACACACTGTGCGCCGTTTCTCCCAGTTACACTGTTGCCGTGCTTAACAACAATTTTGTGAGAGTACACGCGCGAAATATGAATTGAAAGGACGAAAAAAGGTTAATACCCAACAAATTTAGTTATAACAAAACATATTAACGATAAAAGCGTGTTCACAAAAATTGTTCAAAATTCCTTTTGTGAATATGCTTTTATCGTTAATATGTTTTGTTATGACTAAATTAAAATTTATTAGGTAAATAAATTATTTTTTTTCTGACCAGATTACAAATTTGGCCCTACCTTAAATCACATTTTGTCAAATATCAGCCGGATCGTATAAGATATTAAAAAGTGCAATAGATGAAAAAGTTAAAAGATAAACCAAAAGTTGTTTTGGTTTATCAGTGCCGTATCAAAAAAAAAGTTCAGGGCCAAAGTGGTTGTGACCGCAAAAAAAAACACCCTGTAGATAGTTCTAAATGGGAATAGATTAATTCTGTAGGTACTGTAATATGTAACACACATGGATTTATTATATTATAAGGATTCGATGTCCGTATACTGTGAGCGTATCGAACGTGAAGCCTTATATTTGTTGTTTGTTTTCCCCCAGGTTTTTAGTTTACGAACTACGTACTTGAATCAAGAAGGGTAGTAGAAAGAGATAAAATAGCATTGGAGTGTTGGAGTTCAGAAGTATTGCTGTCTGTGCTGGTTGTTTAGGAAAACGGCTGAACCTCGGTCTGAACACTCGGTTACACGTACGTCTTTGTTTAATGAACTAGAAAAGAAAAAGTGCGACGTATAGATTTATATAGATTTATAAATGACTCGGAGCGACTTTAAATAAACACCTTTAGAAATAACGTAACCTATAAATAATAAAACCTTCTTAACTTAAATTTATTATTATTTAGCAGAAAAATAAAATATTTTAGGGCTTTTATTACTTTTAGTAAATCTTGTGATGCTTCTAACGTATTTTTTGTACAAAAATACAAGGTAAAATAAGATGTGGCCAATGTTTACAAATTGTGTTTACAGTGTCGTTTAGAATGGCTTGTTTTGGCTTCAAAGAATGTTAAATCATCCCGTATCCAGTCTTAATAATCCATGGTAACACACGTACAAATTTTGAATAAATAATCCTTGAGTGCTCATAAAATAAATAATAAGAACCGTAAAAAAAAATAAGTTTAACACCCTGTATCTTGGAAACAAAATGTTTCCGGACCTATATTATTTGGAACTTTTTTCATTATTTTTGGTCAAGGAATCACCTATTTTTTGTCGGTGCAATATTCAAACACCCTGTATATGAATGTACATATACGTTAGACTTGAAAAGAAGTATACAGGGCGGGTCTTGGGTTATTACCTAAAAAAAAAAAAGAAATTCTGATTAATAAAAAGTTAATCTACACACGTTCAAGAGTGAAATGTTCCTTTTCTTTTGTATAAGGTTTTATTAAGAGGTTTTATTATTAGGTTTCACTAGGACTAGTAACACATACATATATAATAAAAACGTTAAAAAGTCCTTACTGACGTAGTCAATTATGTGAAAGGACTGACAAATTCAATAATTTACGTGCATCATGTTACTTAACACTGTGTCAATTGCGCTTTAAACTGACAAGTGTGGGTGAACTGGATCTCGTGATATACATTTGTACATATTGTACCCATACCTTATAATTTTCGTTCGGATTTGCTCGGGTTTGCTCAGGTGTACCCCATTTATTTAAAATCATACGTAATAATTTAATGGCTGGTGCTTTTAAATTAATGATTTTTAATTTTGATGTCATAATAAGAACTTTTGAAATAGATAAATCCTCATCTTCGGCTAGAGCGCTTCCGAAAATACAGAAAAGCGTATCAATCCCAGTGTATTTGAAAAGATGCCGTGCTGACGGTCACTTCAAATATTTTTAAGAACACTGACGGCAGCTATTAGCACGTGCGTCAAAATTAAATTAATTAATAATAAAGAAAGATCAGAGACAGCTGATTTTTGTTTATTTTTTAAAAATCTCTTTGACGCCTGCCTTAAACAGTGACTGACTTTATGACATAAATCCATTCCGATGCGGCGTAAGTGATAAAAAATACCGAAATAATTGACAATCTCAAAAAAGGTAAAGAAATTTTTAGCTCGCTAGATAAAGTTCCCATTAAAACAAAAAGAAAATCGATTCTCTGCCGAATTTACCAGAGACCAGACCTCCTTCAGTAGCGTGGCGTGCCTTGGGGGCACAATGATTTGGTGCACCAAGTAACTTACCTTTTATTGGAGAGTAATGTGGTCATAGTACGCAGCGAATCTCTAGGGGGCGCAGTTTAGACGCCCATGCGGGGGAGAGGGGCTTGCACCCCTAGCCCCCGACGGCACGCTACTGACGTTCATGTTTAAATGGAATTGTTCAAACAGTTAATGATATATTTGGACTGTTTGATGAAGAGAAAAATGACAAAAATAAATTTTTATTAACAAAAAGGTTGAATCAAGAATCAAGAAAACATGTTTTCTGTAATTAGACACCGTGGATGCTGGAATGTAAATCCTTCCGCAAAATCATTTCGCTTGTCTTTTAGAATTCAGACCATAGCCGGTCTTTTAAAACCATCAAAATATTCAAACTGCCAAGAGGACTCAGATGGTTCAATCTTACTTCCATTAAATAGTTCACAAAAGAATGAAAATATCCACAAAACTCACATTGTTTTAGACGATAAAGAACACACTCTTCCTTTAAAATTAGTAGAAAGTCCAGAATCTTCTGCGAATAATATTCAAATGGGCTCATTAGAGGAATGTGCCATAAATTATGCAGGATATCTGGTCAAAAAACTAAAGGATAGGTTTCACCGCTCAGTATGTTCTGATTTGGTTCATGATTCCGCACTAGATAACTTATTTAATGCTAAACAATTATTTTTGTTGTAAAAAAATTATGGTGGACACGATAAAATGTCTTTAGTTATGCCTACCGATGAAGTTGCAGCTTTGGTCCATAAAACATTTTTGTCGTTTAAAAATTATTTTGAGATTATCAAACATGAGGGATCTGTTGGATCAAAACTAAAAAATATCCTCTTAGCAGAAAATGTGGTTTGGTTGGGAAATAAAGAAGATTGCTGCTATGAACATCGAGCGTTTTTAATTGAACATTTGATTTTAACAAACATATTCAAATTCCGCAAGTGGTCTAGAGATACTAAAAAGAAATTTACTCAAAAGATTAAAAATTTACAAAACAAATAGTCAACAATTTTCAACAAATTTGTGCTTTTCCAGAATACTATTATTTTTTCAAATTTTTATTTAAGATAAAATAAACCTTCCTTGTCTTATCCGAATCAACCAATCGTGTGAACAGAACTACTGACTAAGTCCAGAAAATTCTATAAAGTCTATACGTCATCACCGAGTATAGACCCGGCTTGCAGTTGCGAAGCCATTTCTTACTTTTCATAGCTTAAGAGTTGTCATCAGGTAACATCCTCATGTTGTTTTATTTTTTTAACATTGCTGCTGCTCAGTTATATGCTGAAACTGAGAACTTTCCCTTTGACTTCTCCTTTGATCTTGACTTTCCCAAATCGACATATAAAAAATACATATAATTCGTCAAAAAAAAATAAAAACATTGGTCTGTACTTTATCCTTAAAACCGCGCCACGCGAAAATTCGATAGGGGTACTGAATTTTTGCATTAGGTACAAAATAAAATATTTAAATTAAGTTGTCAGTCGGCGTTAGTCGTGTCAGCCCTGTTATTATAATTGAAAAATTCAATTAGTGTAATAAACAAACAGGATAAAAACTAAAAATAATTTTTTGAGAATCTTGTCCCCCTTATATTTCCAAAATTATTACATACAAAAAAGTATGGAGACTTTCAAGTTCAATTTTAGAAACGATGTATCCACTAAAACCAGTTCATTAGTTTTACTGATATAAGAGTTAAAGATTGTTAGTAATAAAAATCAAAATTTAATTTTAAAAAATGTTGCACCCTTAAGGTTCCCTGTAATGTTATAAATGTTGTATAAACAATAGCTTATCCATCCCTTTTCTAAAATCTTAAATGTGTTTAGGAATTACAATTTTTTATTAAAAAGTTTATATCTCGGTTTATATATTCTGCCCAAGATATCTGCAACCGGCAAAAATTTAAAGAATGCAATGAAAGGCTTAAAAACGTTACCAATTTGTTTGTAAACCAGATGTGGTAAGAAAAGTTTAAATCTTAACGGAAAATTAAAAAGTTTTTCAAAATTGGTCTGCAAACAAATGGGCAACATTGTTTAAGCCTTCCCTTGCATGCTTGAAATTCTTTGGCCGGTTGCAGATATATTGGGCAGACAATAATTTTGTAAATCAGGTTCCTTTAAATTTAAGTGCCCCGAGTAAAAATTCTTACGTCTTGCTCCCTACGAATGAACATTAAGTGTAACTTTGGTTGGTCTTAGACTACTACTCTAGAACGTATATTTCCTACAGTTAACACATTAATATATTTTTTAGGATTTCCAATACAGCGAAAAAATTTCTTAACTAAGCCACACTGGTATGACATTCAAAATTTTTAAACATATCTAAAGAGACTAATCGAAACACGTAAGAAAACGACCGCTGGGAGTTGCGTATTTAAAGCTCAACACACGCCTTTTGTATGAAGAAAACTTAGTCGAAATAATTCGTTTAATGTTTATTCAAATTCAAATATTTATTTATCCTTCGGCTATATACATAATATTGATAGGACACGTCACTTAAAAATATACAAAGTTAGCAGTCACAGTCCAAAAACGGAAACAAATACACGATTAAGGACACAAATAAATTAAACATTTATATCAACAACACTGTCACAGTATACAATAAATTCTTCAATGGAATAAAAACAATTGCTCACTAAAATGTCCTTCAGTCTTTTCCGAAATAACAGAATAGACGTTTCTTGTCTCAACGAATGATTTAGTTCATTATAGAGACTACAACCTGAGTAAACTGGCGATTTCGTATAGAAACTGTGATTTGGACGATCCAATCGAAAAAAATGTCTACCTCTAGTGCTATGGCTATGAAGATTTCCATTAGTTAAGAAGCTATATTTATTTTTATGAATATAGACCAAGATCTTAAATATATAAATGCAAGGCAAAGTTAAGACTTTATAATTTATAAACAATCTATTGAACTCACTAGATCGTCCCCACACTGTAATATTAAAGATAGGTTTGGGTAGATCATTGCATAACAAGTCTTTAAGAGGTTTTCCTTCTCAAGGGTATTTTTTAAGACAGATATAGCAAAATATATGCTGTATAATTTCTTTGAAATAAAATCAATGTGATAAAAAAAACCTAAGTGGTTGTCAATATACACACCCAGGAACTTAGCCTGCTCAGTTGTATTAAACACTTTACTAGCAAGAGAAAATGACAGTTTACTTGGAACACGATACTGACTATGACTTTCAACAAAAATAGTTTTTTCAAAATTTATAATTAGGCGGTTTTTGTAGCACCATTGGGTAAACAGATCCAGAACTCTCTGTACTTTCAGTTTTACCTCATCAACATCTTTACCACTTACGACAATGTAGGTATCATCAGCGTACATAAAGGGCATACCATGACTGTTAATGTGCTCCGGCATGTCATTCACATATAAAAGAAAGATTAAGGGTCCCAAAACGCTACCCTGAGGGGTCCCAATATTCACATCAAACACACCATCATCCAGCTTAACAAACATCCTTCTATTCCTCAGAAAAGATATTATCCAACTATTAATTATTCCCCTTATGCCCAGTGCAGTTAGCTTGTCCGCAGTAAAACCTAAATCAACCGTGTCAAAGGCACGGGATAAGTCAAAAAATATTGTTATCACACATTCATTCTGATCTACTTTTCGATACACGTACTGAATGTATTCAATGCTTGCTGATTCAGTTGACAAGCCTTCTCGAAATCCATACTGATTTGAAGCTAGTATACAGGGGCGTGCGGTCCATGGAAGCAAGGGAAGCATTGCTTCCCCTAAAATATAGAGGAATAAAAGTCAAATAAAATCGTCATAATATCTTTAATTCTTTATTTCATAATAAATTCATCTCATCCTAAATAAACATAGATCAAGCAAGCCTCCAAAAAATAGTGGGCCTTGAGTGTTACCCACCAAGTTAAATATGCGGCATAAAAGTTGATAAAAGACAATAACACATTACTCTGTCTTTGTCGTACTAATAACAGTGCAGCCAGCGAGCCAGTTCTGCTTCATACGTCTCCCGTCTTTCTCCTCTCATCGGAGATGATCGCGCTATCGCGCACTGCATCGTGATCTCGCCGCCTTCCATCTCGCGTGTATGTAAATCTTAAGTTGCTGTTAAGGAGAGGTAGAGGTTCTGACGTCTTTAGAATACCATTTCACTCAACTAACTATGGCCAGAATGATCCTATCACTAGATTATTACGAAGTGCGAATAATTTAAGCAATACTTTTGATGAGGTTAATCTTTTTGGTTCCAAACTTATAATATTTAAATCTATGTTGAGAGGTTTGTTGTGACCTCAAGTATGTGACATTCAATTGTGAACGTGGTGTTTCTTCTAAGGTTTTCATTAATTTAATTTATTTAATTTGACTATATTGGTGTCGTTTAGGAATGTATTGATTCCATCGTGTATTTATATTATCGTGAGATTTATATTATTATAATATTTGTTGTAACCAAATTATTTTGTAAAACTGGCGCTGCCGTGGATAAATAAATAAATAAATAAATAAAATAAATAAATAATTATTGCAAATAATTATTCTAAATAATTATTCCACAGTTTTGAAAATTGCTTCCCTTCTCCCAAATTTCACCGCACGCCCCTGGAGTATATTATATTTCTTTAAGAACGCATTTATTTTAATACTAACGACCTTTTCGATGACTTTGGAAAATACACTTAGTATCGAAATAGGTCTATAGTTTTCTAAATTACTAGGGTTGCCCTTCTTTAGTATAGGAACAATGCAAGCTAGTTTAAGTATATCAGGAAATTGGCCTAGAACAATGCTGTAATTTATTATATCTCTTAACGGAATTGCCAGTTCCTTAATGGAATCTTTTACTAACCTAACAGGGACTTGGTCAGCACCACATGTCTTTGTGTTTTTTAATGATTTTACTACATCCACCACATCCTTGCAGGTTACTGGACCCAGGAACATAGATGGTTGATTATTATCAATAGTCATCGTACATTCATTTGATAGGCCATTATTAAACTGTGTTTTCAATTTATCATCAACAACATCGCAAAAATACGTACCAAAAGCATTGGCTATTTTTTTCCCTTCTGACAACACAGTGCCATTAAATGAAATACCATCTATTTTTTTCTTTTTACTTTGTTTTCCCAATGTCATATTTACAATGTGCCAAAGGGTTTTGTTCTTATTAGTAGAGATATTTAACATGTTGGAGACGTGACTTTGCTTTTCTTTCCTTATTTTACTGTTGATATTGTTCTTTAAGTTCCTGTACAAACCATGCACTCTTGGATCATTAGTTTGTTTTCTTAAAATATTTAACCCCTTTAAGTCATCCAGCTGATTAGACAGCTGTGCACTAAATTTAATTTTACAATTTTTCTTTGAAGTATTTCCCTGCTTGTTTACCCTTTCAGGACAGGCTAAATTAAAGCACCATAAAACACAATAAAGAAAATTATCAAATATTTTGTTTATATCCCTATTCTGCCCTGATAATGGTACAAATAAACGTTGAAATCTGTATCTAAACTCAGACACGGAATTTTCATTTATAAGACGATACTTACGTACTGCGCCTTCTGTGAAAGGATTGCATTCTTTTCCAATATAGAATTTAACAGTTTGCGCGCAATGGTCAGACAGTCCTGGATCGAGGTTTGATATTGAACTAATATTTACAATATTCGTTATCACATAGTCAATTGATGATTCCGTTATTCGACTGCCATAATTAGCAACTCTTGTAGGTGCGTCTACTAAAGATATCAGGTTAAAAGACTGGAAAATATCTGTCAAAATACGATAATTATTTGATCTGCCCTTATCAACATTTAAATCACCAGTTAATATAATATAACTAAACCTTTTACAAACAATATTCAACAATTCGCACAACTTCAGACAAAACAATTTAAAATCACTATCGGGCGCTCTATAAATGTTACTTACACAAAGGGTGCCATTATATGACACAGAGCTATGTTCAAAGCAGGACTCGGATGATAAATGGTCTAAGGTTTCCACCTTCTTCACACACAACTGAAACTTTGTGGCAACAAAAATAGCAGTACCTCCATGCGATTTATTTTTTCTTGTAAATTCATTTACTTTAATGTAATTATTCAAAGTTATACAATTTAACTCCTCAGAAGTCAACCAATGTTCACAAATACACAAAAAAGAAGGATTATTTTTTTCTAAATAAACATCTAGGTAGCAAATTAATTTTATTTTTTAGACTCTGTATATTAATGTGGCATACACTCAATAAAAATTTATCACAATTGTGTGTTAAATGTTCCCGCTCCGATCCACAACTCTGCGCAAAAAATGACTATCATCCAAACCCTCATTCACCTCAACAACCGCGACACTTGCAGAATTTAATTGAGGGTATTTCGAACAATCTACGATGGTCAGACATGTTAAACTATCATTAGGAAAATTATTAATTGCACTTATAATAGCGTTAGCTATTCTTAATTTTCCCTTATCCTTAAGTTGGAAACTCCTATATTTATAATATTCTTTCTTAAATATATTGCTAAAATCAATTGATTTAATGTTCATGGCAAATTTTCTGAGGTAATTAACATTCTCTATTATAACATCTTACTTAGGACAACAGTATTGCATTGTAACCTTGAGATCTATGAACCGTTGGTAGTTTTTGATTTTTAATAAAGAGACATATTTAAACCGCCTATATATAGTAACTCGAGAAGTGAAACCTCCTGTAAAATTTTTCTCTACGATGCTACTTTTTTAGTTATTCTCCTGTAAATGTCTCTCATTGATTGGCTAGTGATTGTAGCGTCTCCAAGAGCCTTCGTATGGGTTAGTCGATGTACATGGCTTTGATAGCCGTGTGGTCTAGGTTGTCAAACATCACCAAGGAGATCCCAGCACCTTCGAAGAGGACCTAGGTTCGAATCCTGTGCTAGTCAGGGTCCTAGGTTCGAATCCTGTGCTAGTCAGGACTTTTCTCAATAACATTATTTTTCAGTTTGCGCCAGAGAAGTGGGGCTTGTGGCGTCATCTGTCTGGCTCAAGTAAGGCCCAGGGTTGGAATAAGTCATGACTTTTATAAAAAAGTCAAAATAGTCAGACTTTTTGAATTAATTCTGACTTTTTTCAATTAATTCGATTTAAAAAAAAATCTTTGTAATTGGTATATTATCTATAAAAACCTATGAATAGTATTTATTTCAGATTATGCCACCAGTTTAATATGAGTACCTACATGTTGTTTTTCAGGATTTTTATTTAATTGTCAACCATTGATTCCCACAATATAAGAATAATTAATAAGTTAAGAAAACTAAAGCTCTATCTGAAAAGATATTATTAAAATATCGACAAAAAATAACTTTTCTTCTTATTTAAATATCCCAGTCTTTGTAACTAGGATGAAAAACAAAAAATAGTTCTCAAGAAAGCCTGAAAAACGTTTTTCCTATAGTACAGAGCCTAAGAAAAGCATAAACTAGTCTATTCCGCAAATCGGAATGCACTAGTCCAAAGGATGAAAAAAAAATTTTAGTCCTGCAGAAAAAGCTACTGATGTCATGAGTCGTTTTGTTACTTTGCGCTGTAGGGTCTATATCAACTAATGAAAATGCCGAAATCCACCACTCAATATCTGTCATGTTTGAGATAACAGAATCTTGCACCATAGCTTCCCTATAAGGGGATAATTTTTCATTGAATCACTGGTAGAAGATTTGGAAATTCTGTGGCAGTGCATTTTAAAGCATCTTGTTTTTCCTCTTCGGTTAAGGTTACATTAAATTTTCGGTTTGTTGGACTCACCATGTGGGCAATAAAGGGGTATGGAGTTACTTTTGGTGTGCCGACATATAACCTTCAGCTCTATTCGGGACTATTTTGTGTGACTACAAATTTTACCGGACAGGCGATTTCAAAGTGTTAGATTCCTGTAATGTAAATATGGATGGATCAAAGAGTAATTCTCAATATTTGCTAAATCCATCGGGTAGCCATATTTTAAAAAAACTAACTGGTAAGTCTTGTATAAGAAAAGAAATATATTTCCAAAAAAAAATTAATAGAAAATAGAACAGATTATTTATTTGAACTCAGAAAAAATGTGAATTAATTCAGTGACTTTTTAAAAAAATTTAATTGATTTAATTCATGAATTAATTCACTGAATTAAATCAGGTGAATTAATTCATGCCAACCCCTCCAAGGCCATACCTACTCCTTTGATTTTCGGAAATAAAAAAGAGGTACTTTTTTCGTATTTTTGAAAAAAGTGGGAAAATATGATCCGTTACGTGTTTTCTATAATATTACATTCGCGCTTTCCCGGTCCTGCTTCGAAGTGTTCCATAACTTTTAAATGGCGCAAAATTTTTTCTCGTGTGTCTTTTGGGATTACCTTTGATTTTCAGAAATAAAAAAGTGGCACTTTCTTCGTATTTTTGAGAAAAGTGGGAAAATATGATCTGTTACGTGTTTTCTATAATAATAATAATAATAATAATAATAATAATAATAATAACTTTATTTCAAATCATGTACAATATACATAAAGGAAACGACGTCAGTCTCAACAGTTTACACTTAAACTATGGGCAGAAATCAATTATATTATATGGTTCTAAATTAATCAGCAGTTTCTTAATTTCTAGCTTAAATCTATTGTATGAATTTATCTGTTTAATATTATTTGGCAAGGCATTATATAACCTTAAACACATATAGTGTGGGCATTTTTCTGTTAGAGTTAGTCGGTGTACCGGGTATGACACATCCATTGTCCTTGTTTTGTACTCATGGGCTATAGTTAAATTAAACATTCCTTTGTACTTAAAGAAAAACATTAAACATTCATATATATAAATCCCATACACTGTCATTATTCCTAAATTTTTAAAAACACTTCTACAACTTTCCCTGTATTCCATTTTTTTTAAAGTTCTCACTACTCGCTTTTGAGCCACAAAGATATCGTGTCAAGTTGTGCTTTCCCCAGAAGACAATCCCATATCTCATCACGGATTCAAAATTTGTAAAATATAGCATTCTAAGAGTTTTCTCTCCCATATATTTTCCGACGACCCTTATGCTGTAGCATATTGAATTTAATTTTTTTCTCAAGGTGTCTATATGGTATGACCAATCAAAGAATTCGTTAATATAGACCCCCAGAAATTTTACGTCATTCGAGAAATTTATTTTTGTGTTTTCTAGTTCTATAGTTGTTGGTTTTTCTATGATTGACTGTTTCGTTCTAAATAACATTATATTTGTTTTATCTTTATTTAAAATTAGTTTATTTCTTGTAAACCATTCTGTTACAGCAGCAAAAAAACGTTTAGCTTTTGTGAAAAGATCTTCCACATCCTGGCTACTTACAATAAGATTTGTATCATCTGCATATTTGACTAAATGTTCATAATTTTTAGATGTTATACACGCCAGATCATTGACAAATATTATGAAGAGAATCGGACCCAAGATACTTCCTTGTGCTATACCAATATCATTGTGCAAAATTTCAGAGCTACAGGTTTTCCCATTTTTTGTGACTATCACGGATTGTCTTCTGTTATGCACATAGGACTCTAACCATTTTTTAGCAATCCCCCTGATACCATACATTTCTAATTTTTTAATTAATATTTCCCTATCTAGACAATCATATGCCTTTGACAGATCCAAAAAAATGCCCATTGTCAGTTCCCCTTTTTCAAGATGGTCTATAATAAATTGTAAAAACTGAAAAATTGCTGTGTGTGTGGACTTTTCTTTCATGAAACCATGTTGGAATTTGCTAAAAACGTTATATTCCTTTAAGAAATTGATTATTCTCGTGCTCATGGCTAATTCGAATATTTTAGAAAAAGAGTTCAGCAAACTTATAGGTTTATAATTGTTTATATTTTCTGGGTCACCTTTTTTATACAAAGGCATGATCTTAGCTATTTTTAAGTTATCAGGAAATATGCCAAATTGAAGCGAGTTATTTATAAGGTAGCACAAGACATCCTGTAACTTAATTGCAGTTAGTTTTACAATGCTTATTGGTATATCATCAACCCCACTACTATGCTTATTTTTGATTTTCTTTGCTATTTCACAGATCTCTGTGGGCGTTACCGGTGCCAAGAACATGGAATTTTCATTCTCTTTTATATTGCAAGTAAAGGGTAGGGTAGTTGAATCGTTTAATAGGTTTGGAATTATAGATAACAAATGCTCATTATAGTTTTTAGCACTGACCTCAGAATCACCCTCCAATGCAATCTCTGCATGGTTTTTACCCTTTCCACTGATTTCCTTACAGATAGTCCACACAGACTTTGATTTATTGTCGCTATTTTTAACCCTGTCCTCATAGATTTTGGAACGAGATTTAATTAACATCTGGTCATATTTTCTTTTTTCCTGATTATATAATTCTTTGTATACTTGGTTATGTCTTGATAGCGTTAGGAAAATGTCCAATCTGCGTTTGCATTCTATGAGTTCAGGGTTTTTTGCGTCGAGGTGTGATTGTTTTGTTCCAGTTAATATGAGAGGAAAATGTTGATTAAATAATAACTTAAAGTTGTTCATGAAAACATTCCACTGCTTATTGACGTCACCCTCCCCCACGCTATACACCTCCAACCAGTTTTGATCTTGTAGAGAAGCTAGAAAATTATTTTTGTTTTCTTCTGAAAATACTCTTTTATACTGTGTTTCTTTCTTTTTAAGATATTCAATGCTAAAAGAAACCTTCTGTGCAGTGTGATCTGACACATGGCTTTCAAATGTCGATGCCTCTAAATAATCATAATTGGTGAATATATTTTCTATACAGCTAGCTGTATTTTTAGATATGCGCGTATTTTCAAAAATGGTTGGTTTTAAATTAAAAGAATACATTAATGAAAACAAATCATTTTTATGCTTATTTGTTTTTATCATTTCAATGTTAAAGTCCCCTACTATCGAAATTAATTTGTTCTCACTAAATATATTTACCAGGAGGCATTCAATTTTGTCCATGAAGATATTTATATCACCTGATGGTGGTCTATATATAGTTACTATAATTATTTGTACATTATTAAAACTACATTCTACTGCTGCACACTCATACACGCCACTCACTGAAAGATTATTTAGTTTTGTACGGGTTTTAAATTTAGTCTTTTTCTTTATATACACTGCTGCACCTCCATGTTTTCCTTCTTCACGGCAGAACATTGAAGCCAGTTGAAAGCCTTGTATTGCGAAATTTCCTAGTTGTGTTTCTGTTTTCCAATGTTCGCTAATGCACAGTATCTCACAGTTCATGTGATCTTGTAGCATACTGTCTATTCTGTCAACAGAATTTCCTATTGACTGCACATTTTGATGAATTATGTTAATAATTCTTTTGTTCTCAAACTTGTGAGAAATTGTGCTTTGGTTGGTTTTTGGTGTTATAAAAAATGGCCTGAATAGTCTATTTGGTTCTTGTAGTTTTTAAGTCGTCTTTGGTATATTGGACAGTTTGTGTCTCGTGACGAATGCTGGCTGTCTTCTTCTTTGTACTTCATTTTTATACAGTTTATGCATTTTAATTTTCCTGCGTTACATTCTGTTCCAATGTGGTCGCTTGCGCTACATTTATGACAAGAAGGGTTTTGATTGCAATACTTGACGACATGCCCGAACCCGGAACATTTAAAACATTGTGGCATGTTGACGTATTCTTGAACGTAGACTTTCACGAGGTCAAAATTAACAGTTTGTTTCTTTAAGAACCATTATAATATTATATAATTATATAATATATTAGTATAATACTGCACTCGCGCCTTCCCGGTCCTGCTTCGAAGTGTTCCATAACTTTTAAATGGCTCAAAATTTTTTCTCTTGTGTCTTTTGGGATTACCTTTGATTTTCACAAATAAAAAAGAGGTACTTTTTTCGTATTTTTGAGAAAAGTGGGAAAATATGATCTGTTACGTGTTTTCTATATTACATTCGCGCCTTCCCGGTCCTGCTTCGAAGTGTTCCATAACTTTTAAATGGCTCAAAACTTTTTCTCTTGTGTCTTTTATGATTACCTTTGATTTTCAGAAATAAAAAAGAAGTAGGTACTTTTTTCGTATTTTTGAGAAAAGTGGGAAAAAATGATCTGTTACATGTTTTCTATAATACTGCACTCGCACCTTCCCGGACCTGCTTCGAAACGTTATAACATATTTAAGGTTTACGAAATATTGTTTAGTTTGTTTTAAGTATAACTTCGTAACACATTAAAGGCCTTAATGTTAAGTCATAATGCATAAATTAAAGTATACAAATATAATTCATTATTGTCGTTATCTAGAAGTTAGTACGTCGACGGCTCCCGCTCCGTTCGTTGCTGCTTCGATGCAAACTTCAGTAACATATATTAACAGTGTATGCTTTGTATATTTATGAAGCACTTATGTTCTTTTTCAAGAACCGGAAGGGCCTTGAACTGCAAATATATACCACAAGAACGCTGAATGTTAGTTACCCAATCCACCGCTTAACATTGACTGAAAGGAGCCCGTATTACATTTGTTTGAAGTTTTTCAATAATCTGCCAAATATAAAAAGCATAAAGTGTCAGAAATTTTTTAAAAACAGTGTTAAGAAAATGTTAATTGACCTAGAACCTTATTCTATTGATGACTTTCTTGGTAGGAGACAAACGGTGCAGGTGTAAATGTTAATTTAAGGTACCAAAATTGTTAATTTTTTTCTTTGTTTAACGCCATTTCTTTTGTGTATGGTACATTGTTTGTAATGTATTGTAACTCAATTTGAAATAAAGTTTATTATTATTATTGACTTGTATAAGTACATTGTACACTAACATCAATAAAGAATTGAATTGATTATTATTATTATTATTACCTTGTGTCATCTTGTAATTTTTGCAAGCTACTATCATAAAAAAACTTGAAAAATTATTTAATATTTTTTTCTATATTTTCCAAAAAGTAAATCTGAATCTGAAGCTAACTTCAGGCACATCAAAATAGGTACCTAATTTGGTTTAGACTCAGCTATACATTATAGTTAGTTTTGTTTACACTATTTTTTAAAACATTGTAATATTTTTACCCAGGCAAATAGCACGAGTGTATTTTGTCCTTTTGTGAACTCTGACACACTAAAATTATTATTATTATTAAAATATGAGTTTCGAATCTTAGCTTACTGTCTATGCATAGACCCAAAAACTTATTTACATGCATATTCTGTAAAATTTGGGTATCACGAACAAATTCATTTATTTGTCACCGGAAAGAGACAATATTTGATTTGGATATATTAAGAGATAAAAAATTTGAGTCTATCTACTCATTGACTTTCATTTAATCTCCATTAACCCTCCCTTCTAACTTACTGGAATCAGTGTTACACCATAGAATAGTCGTGTCGTCTGCGAACATTGTAAACGAACCTGAAATATTCAGACTAGATAACTCATTGATGTAAATTAAGAACAACAGTGGGCCTAGGACCGACCCCTGTAGCACACCAGAAGTAATTTTTTGTTGTAAAGATTCGTTATTATTAAAAACAACTGATTGATAGCGCCCTGGTAAATAAGATTTTATCCAGGCCAAAGCAGCACCTCTAAATCACAAATTTCAAGCTTGGCCAGCAGTACTCTGTGATTTAAACAATTAAAAGCTTTAGCCTGATCACAGAATACCGCCGCGGCAACCGCTCCGTCGTTTAGTGTGAGATATAGGTTTTGTAAAAAAAGAGAACATGGCATCACTTGTATTTTTAGAGGCCTGAAAACCAAACTGTGCTTTGCTTAAGAGGCCATGTCCATTAATATACCCAACAATATGGCACTTCACAAGCTTTTCAACAACCTTAGCCAATATTGGAAGCAAGGAACAAGGTCTAAAATTTAAAGCAGACTCAGTATCTCCTCCCGAAAAAAAATGCTTTCAATAAATTTTCGAGAACAACCATTAAATAAAATATGGTCCAGACTAAGGAGATCTTTAATGCACAAATCCTACTATAGCTTAAATGAGTTCTATCAGGATAAAGAAGAGGTAAATGAATCACTACAGTGATTTTAAAAGTACCTATCTTGTTGGTAATACTATATTGTAGCTATCTTTTTAATGTATTTCTGGGTCCGTACACAGAGAGAAAGAATTAATTTACACAAGTAAAATTTGTTTCTTTCAATTAAATTATTTAATTGGTATTGAGCAATTAAATATATAATTCAGCGAATTTAATTATTTAATTGGCAGGTTTAATTAACTGAAGTAAATCATAATTTCTGTAAGTAAATTTACACGATAAAGTAAAATATGACTTAATTGTATCAATTATCATTTAATTCATTTAATGTGAAGGTATGATACCTACAACTAATATTGGTTAATACAAATATCTTAGTTTAATTATGTGAAGTAAACCTTAGTTTTACTAAGAAAGATATATATATATATATATATATATATATATATATATATATATATATATATATATATATATATATATATAATATATATATATATATATATATATATATATATATATATATATATATATATATATATATACTATTTGCAATCCCGATATAGTTCCCATTCAGTTTTTTTAGGTTTATTTGCTTTACATTAGCATTTGAAAAAAGTTATGTATAATATGCTATTCGTTAAGCAAATCATTATATACTAGTTTAGTATGAACGCATATGTCAATCTATTTTTTAAATGTTTGGCCCTCAAAAAATTTAGTGACATTTTTTCTGACACCATGATCGTAAATTTGTTGCGGGCCAAACAGTTAAGAAATAGATTGAAATATGCGTTCACACTAGCCTAGTAATGATTTGCTTAACGAATATCATATTATACATAACTTTTTTCAAATGCAACAGTAAAGCAGATAAACGCAAAAAAACTGAATTAGGTTGACAATACCAAACATAGCGGAGCCAAGAGAACCTTAAGCAGTAAGAAAATATTTCTTGAGGTTAAAATATAGAGCTTTTATAAAACAAAAGATGAAAATGTCTACTTTCGTTTCACATATTTATTGCATTTAATGTGATACAATCATTTTTAAAATGACACAATAAAACCCTGCAATAAAGTCGCCATACAGAAAAGTATATTTTTATTTTTTGTTCTATAAAAGATCTATACTATAACGCCAACAAATATTTACCAAATACAAAGAAACTTTAAATTTTACTTATCACTGAATACATGCATATCTTGGTACATTTATAGGTATATCCCTACAAAATAAAACAACAAAAGGCTATTATATTATCCATAAATATATACACTAACAAAAATAGACCAAATGGCCGTCACTTTCACTGTTACTACCGGAGTAGCCGCTTAGTCTGCCTTCTCATCAAGGGACGATGGGTAAATGCGATGCACGCCGGGATGATTTATGTCGACGGGATGGCATGGCGGTTAGGGCTAGCGTAAAGAATAATTTTATTCTCATAAGCCGCGATTTAGTTGCCAGGAATAAACTTTAATTTTTGGAATTACATATTTAGTTCTGTTGTTCCCTTATTAGGAAAATTAAATTATAATTGTCAGTAGATTTTCTTCGTTATTGCGACAATACAATTTAATTTGTACAATGCAACGTTTAATACAATGTTTAATTATGCGAATTTTTCTATTAATTATTAAAGCTTTTGTTGGAGGAAAAATAATTTAATTTTTTTAAGAATATATTTCTCAACTAAATATTTTAATTACAGTAATTATGCAAAATATAAAAGAAATTTTGTTGCAAGTATCGCTTTTTTATTTGAAATATGGTTTTATCCAGGGAATTATTTTTTTATTTAAAAAATTATAGAATGTGATTTAATACCCACCAACTTTTTTTCTCTCTCTGTGTAAAAGCCCCCCACAGACTACGATGTTTTTCATCCGTTCGCATCGGCAATTTGAACCGTCGTGTTGAAATTCAATATTCGACAGATATTAGAACGGATGGTTCGGCACGACCGTTTTCAGCCATAGACTATCAGTTTGGCACGCCGATTCGAATCGCAGCGATGAGAACGGATGAAAAACATCGTAGTCTGTGGGGGGCTTAACACTTTAGTGCCACAAAAACTGAGAGTTTTTCATAAAAATAAGGATACAGTGGACCCCCGGTAATCCGACAAACGTTTTGCAGGGTGGTCTCGGACTATCGAATTTGTCGGATTATAGAGTACTGCCTAAGACCCCCTATAGTCCGGAATTTTTTGAAAAAGAGTACCTTGTAATCTGACAAATTACAAATCAAAGATTCTACATATTTGAACTACAAATCATACTACATATGTACTCGTATATATGTAATATGTACATATGTGGAATTTAGTAAATTAAATCATTTACAAGATGAAGTTTTTAAGCTAATTAATGAAGATAATGAAGTCAGAAGCAAAAGCGTGGATATTGCGGAAGTGGAGGGACTGTTGTGTAATGATGATTGTTTCTTGAAGATAATTCATCTTAACATAAGAAGCATAAATAAAAACATGGACAATTTACTCACTTTTTTAGAATCGTATAGTCTAAGGTATATAGATATTATTGTATTGAGTGAAACCTTTCAACTTGCCACTACAGCGAATTGTAATGTACCGGGATATCAAATTCTCTATAACGAAGCGGACTTTAATAGAAATGATGGGGTCATAATTTTGGTTAAAAATGACATTGATATTGATTTTTCTCTTAAGCTTTTGGGTATTTCAAAAGCAACACTAGGCAGAATAACATTTCAGGTGAATGATATTTCTTTTGGGTTGACAGCAATTTATAAGCCGCCGCCTATACCAAAGACAGACTTTATAAATGACATACATACCTTTCTAGATAATGAAGCAGGGGCGAACATTGACATTTTTATGGGGGACATGAACATAAATTTATTGGATGACAATGACAATAATGTAACAGAATATCTGGCTCTAATGAATTCAATTGGTTATCAGTCATATATTAACTCGATAACGAGATCTATATCTAAAACATGTTTAGATCATATATTTGTGAAAAAAAGATTAAATCTAGCCAACCTTCAACTTAATTCCTTTGTAATTAATGAAGATATAACAGATCATAGTCCTGTTATGCTCTCTATAAGTCAAAAAAACTCGGCCAAGGAAAAGCCTAATAATAAACAGGAAAACCAAATAATATCCAAAATAAATATAAATAAATTAAAAGACCAGTTACGTCAATGTGATTGGTCAAATGTTACTAATAAAAATGACCCAGAAATAGCTACACAAATATTTTTATCTACTTATAAGCAGTTGCTGTTGAAATCTACTGAAACCTACACAATTAACGTTAATAAATACAAAAAAATAAAAAATTGGATTAGTGATGGAATTGTAAGGTCTATTAAAATGAGAGATAAAATGAAAAAGAAACTATTATCTAATTACAACCCTGATCTCGAAAAGGAATATAAAGAATACAGAAACCGTCTACTTAAGTAAATTGATTCATAAACAAAAAAATGATTACTATAAAAAACAAGTCGAAGAAAATAAAAATAATCTAAAAAAACTTTATGAAATTATTAGAGACGCGACTTATGAAAAAAACTCAAAAGCAAGGACTTCCATTGATATTAAGAATGATCTGGGTAAAAGCTTTGCAGACCCTCTGGAAATGGCAAATTTTTGTAATGACTACTTTGTTAATATCGGTATTAGAATGGCACAGGCTATTCCCTCTACTGACATGGGCCATAATGACCCTCCAACGCAAAAATCTATTTTCCTGCATCCAGTTACAAAGAATGAATTAATTAAACATATAGCATCATTAAAGAATAACAGCGCACCGGGACATGACAATATTCAAGTGGAAACAATAAAAGAAACTCATCTAGAAATAATAAATCCCTTAATACATATATTTAACCTGATTTTTGAAAAGGGTATTGTACCGCGCGAGTTTAAGGTTTCAGTTGTTACCCCTATACATAAGTCTGGTTCTGCAGTATCTGTGAATAACTATAGACCAATAAGCCTTATAAGCAATTTTGCGAAACTTTTAGAGAAATGTATCAAAGAGAGACTAAACCAATTTTTTATGGATAACAACATTATATCTTCGAATCAGTTCGGCTTTGTGGGAGGACGCTGTACATCGGATGCCATGCAGAGATTGATGTCTGAGACTGTTTATAACCTGAATGGTAACAAAAAATGTATATCTGTATTTTTGGACCTTGCAAAGGCGTTTGATAGAGTCTCGCATGAAAGGCTGATACATGTTCTTGGTAATTATTAGGGATGTAACGGGTAGCGCTTTTTAGGATCCGGCCAAACCGGGTACCCGGTCAATTAAGACCAGGTAAAACCCGGTACCCGGCCGGGTACCCGGTCCCGGGTACCCGGTCTTGCGGAATATTACTATTGGCAATATCTTCTTTTACTTCTAATCAGTGGGTCATAGCAGAAAAGTTGCTGGAGCTGCTACAACCATTTGAACAAACAACTAAACATTTCAGCAGTACACACTGTACTATATCGGAAGTAATTCCTACAGTTTTTTCGCTAAAGAGGTTTTTAAGAGAAACACAAGTTCCAGGCTTAGGATCCATGCAAGAAAATCTTATGGAAGGATTAAGTCGAAGGTTTTCGAATATCGACACGAACAATAATTATCTGGTTGCATTTTTTACTGACACAGATAATTTGAAGGAAAAAGTAATAAAATATATCCTTGAAGCAAATTTGTTAATCCAAAATAATGAAGTTAATTTGTCATCCAATTCAGATTCAGATGACAATGTTCCTCTTAGTTTGTATACAGATAATCCATCCTCATCAAAAAGACCTAGAGAAGATAAACGCTCAGTTTGGGATGTGTTTACCAGTATTGCAAACACGCGAGATACAAATAAAAAATCATCTGCTAAAGCACCAAACATACAACAGGACGTGGAGGATGAAATAAGTTCATATTTGGCGTTGCCGTTAATTGATAGACAGTCAAGCCCATTTTCGTGGTGGCAAATAAATTCGCAGAGATTTCCTAATCTAGCAAAGCTTGCTAAAAAGTTTCTTTCAGCACCTGCCTCAACAACATTTAGTGAACGGTTGTTTTCAGAAGCGGGTAATATTTATGAAGAAACCCGAAACCGACTATCCTCTGAGAATGGTGAAATTTTAGTTTATCTTCATCACAATTTGCCATTAATTGATTTTAGTTATTAAATGTTTTAACAAAGTTTATTATTATAACCTTTTAAAATCTGTTTTTTATGTATTTTTTATCATCACAAAAATACACCGTTTCAGTTCTTTTATGTTTTATTTTATCAAAAATAGAAAACATAATAAAAAAACCGGGTACCCGACCGGGTAACACCTGAACCCGGCAAAACCGGGTATCCGGCCTTCCCGGCCGGGTACCCGGTTTTGGCCGGGTAGACCGAGTACCCGTTACATCCCTAGTAATTATGGCATAAGAGGGGTGGCTAGCAAATTGATGGATAGTTATTTGTCAGAGATATCAAATGGTCAAACTGAACAATGTTCTAAGTAAAAAGCAAAGAATAAAAATAGGTGTACCCCAGGGTACGGTACTTGGACCACTTTTGTTTGTTTGTTACATAAACTCCTTATTAAAATTAAATATGAATGGTTCAGTAATTTCTTACGCCGATGACACAGTACTGGTATTTGCTGATGATTCTTGGGGGGCGGTTAGGAATAGAGCGGTGATCGGAGTGGGTATAGTGAATAACTGGCTTCAGAGCAACAAACTGACACTAAATCTTACAAAAACAAATTATATAGCTTTTTCATTGACTAAAGCAAACCGACCTACTCTCAATAGCATTTTAATAGACAATCATTACCTGCAGGAAACACCTCAAACTAAGTATCTTGGCATTATTGTGGACCAACATGTTAAATGGCAGCCACATGCTGATTATTTATCAAATAAAATACGACAATTAATTCACAAATTTTACTTGTTGAGGGAATTTCTAGACAAAAAAACATTAATAACTATTTATAGGGCGTTGGTAGAATCAGTTCTAAGATATGGTATTGTGGTGTAGGGCGGAACTTACAAAAGTGGATTATATAAATTAAACATTGTTCAGAAACTTATTTTAAAAATAATATTAAAGAAGAACAGATTATACCCTCAAAATTGTTGTTTACTCCGGAAATGTGTAACATAAGAACACTATATATGTCAACAATATGCTCCTATATTCATAACCACAAAAACATGTGGAGTCGCATTAGTCATGTCATAACTATGTGACTCGAGCCAGTTCCGGTGGGAATCTGCAATTGCCAGTAAGCAACAATAGCTTGAATTTGAAATACCTAAATTATATTGGCCCTAAGGTCTATAATCTGCTTCCGGCGAACATTAGAACTACTACTAACGAAAAAAGATTTGGAAACCTTTGCAAAAGGTTTGTTTTTGAAAATTATGAGCGGTTTGAAGGTTTCTTCTGAGAGTAAGACTAATGTAATGTTAACCGTTTTCACTTTTTTTTTTCACTGTTGTGTGTTGTTGTAATTGATTGAGCTTTGGCACATACAGCTATTTAGATAGCTAGGTGCCATTTCTTATAATGAGGTAATCTGAGATTGATCATTTCATTTGTATAATTATTTAAAATACATTATCTCTTCTAATTTTTATTAGTACCTACATAGTGTAATGTAATGAAGTGTAATGTAATATTTATACAATGTAAATTAAATTAAATTAAATAAATAAATAAATAAATAATTAAAAAAAAAAAAAAAAAAACATCACAATAGAACGCTTACATTTTATTATAAAAATATCATCATCAATGCTATAGAACTTACAAAAAATAATAACTAAACTTATTTACGTTAGAAAATAATTATGTTCAAACGAATGTACATATGTACTGAAAATGTAAGTGTTTCACAGGATACTACGAATAATCAAAAACTATAAATAGAATAGAATAGAATAGAATAGAATAATATTTATTATGCAATAACAGTTACATCATTACATAAAAGGTAGCATTCTCAGAGAGTTCTTCCATGCTACCCTACACAATACAAAGGATAATATGAACCAATCAATTTATAAAGCATGAAAATATTCATCAATTTTTTTTTCTTTAACGTTGTCGGATTACAAGGGGCGCCGGATTAGACAGAGGCCGGATTACCGGGGGTCCACTGTATTGTGAATGTTGTAGAGAGTAATTCTTTTCAAAAAAGTGCGGATTTTGTTGATTTTATGTTAAAAAAAATTCTCGTTTTCCGAGCGTTTTTCTAACCTCAAAATTGACTTTTTATCGGGACGGGAGAGTAAATTGGGGTGTTGGGTCCATAACACTTTAGCGCCACAAAAATTAAATCAATTCTTTACAAAAAAGTGCGGATTTTGTTGAATTTGTGTCAAAAATTCTCACTTTTTCTAACCTCAGATTTCACTTTCTTTCTAAAACTAACCCAAACTAACCCCAAAATTGACTTTCTTTCGGAATTGGTAAAAAAACTTAAATGTATCAAATCCTCTTCTCAACCTCTAACACAGATCAATGAATAATATCTATTCTTATCAGCTTAATATCACTATCGCTACTTGCAATATAATTACATAAAATGGTGAAATGATGCTCACCTCACCAATATTAACCAATAGAAAACAAATATCAGTACTTCCTTCAGTTATGACGTCAACCGCAATGAAAAATTTACCAACTTTAAAGGCCTATATTTGTAAAAAAACGTACATAATCCGCAATTTTGATTTCAGAAATCGTCAAATAGTTGTATACACTAACGATTCATATCTCTATCAAGGCTCAAGGCATGTGGCACTAAAGTGATATGTCACCATATTTCATAGTGTTTTTTTTTTGTATAATTATGACACCTGGAATTCTAACGAATATATTAAGGATGGTGTTATTTTGCACAAGTTGGATATTCTGCATTTCCTATTTCGTTTAATTTGACACAATCCATACCCTAGTAGGAAGTTTTTGTATTTCATATACTTAGTGTTTTATATTGTGCATTTGAAGGATCAAATAAAGAACTATGTACCTAAGTACTTAAGTATCCTGACCATTTTAACACGTTTACAAAAAAAAGTGTTTTTATGGCTAGGTGTCTCAGACCCCTCTGTACCATTTGTCCTAAAAGTGGGTTCCGTACCAGTTACAGTTTAAATCTCTATTGTAGGTGTAATGTAATATGTTTGCACAAAAATATTTGCCTTTATTATATTATTTCCTTTTGATGTGTGAAACTATATTGTATAACAAATAAGTTATTGTTATTAGGTATTTACTTTAGACCTACCAAGCAGAAGAAGTTTAAGTTCTCGTCGGGCATCTCGCTTGTCCCGTCGTAGCTGCTTTTCTATTTCAGCATTAATTCGCTTTTGTTCTCGAGCCTCATCTGACTGACAGCACTGCATGGTCATACTCTTGCGGATGGGGCGTCGTACCGCTGCCTGCCACCATTCACAATGCCGGCACTAACCAAAACACACACTAACTAGGGATCGACACTTCCTGGAACAATCATCGCGGTCGGTTGTTGCTGTTGGGTGTGGTGTAGCTTTATGAAACATATTTTACATCAGTTAATCTTATTAGAGTAACTAGATCGCGGAAGCCCCATGTACGATTTAGGCATAGATTTGATTAAACCCATTAAACCACTCCGGATCCACAGCACAGGACTAGATCGGCCACCGCTAGGATATTTTAGTAAGAATTTTAAACACCGTTTACACCGAACTTATATAATTCCACCACTACAGAATGAGCAAAATACGTTTGCAACAAAACATAAATTCCATACTTTATGTCACTACCGAACTTGATTTGATTAAAATTTAATAAAAATACCCATTTCATCAAAAAAATTCTTGTCAATATGGCGCTATCCGTGGGGCCGACATTACGCAGGACAGGAAATGCATATAGACATCCGACTATGGTTTGTTACTGAACTTTTTTATTAAATAGTTCAACTCTTTTATAAATTTCGAACCACAAATAGGCACCCGTGTAGTTCCCAGAATAGCACAAGCACCTGTTAATTTCGTAGGACCCTTTCACAAAATAGGCAAAAGGAACGAAATCCAGTCCACTGACCATATTTATGAGCGATGCCGATATAGGGATGCTAACGATACTTCGATATCGATACCTCAACAGTATCGATACTTTTGCCATAGTATCGAGTATTTTTGGCATCGATACTTTTATAACGATACCAAGTAGGTATCGATACTTTTTTTGCAGTATCGGTATCGAAACCAATTAGTTACTTTACTACCACCGCCATCTATTATACCTTAGTTAAAGTGATATTTAATTCCAGTTTTATATGCATAGGAATCATTTGGCTGTTGTTTCTTGAGGTAATTCGATCCGTGGCTCATTAGCGGAATTGGTGCCTTAACCAGAATTGGCGACTCCAATTAAGGAAACCCAGCGTTGCCACCGCTGCAATCAGCTGATATAACGGGGAACAATGGCCCACTCGATGCAAAATTACAGAAACCTATGCGATAATTTGGGTTCATGTCTTCTCTGAAAAGTTCATGACATTTGTCAAACTAACCTCAACCTTACTTTTTGGTTAATGACAACAAACTGTGCTTTACTCGTAGTTCGTGATTATTAGTTAAAATCGTATTGTTTTTTAAACTTTTTGTGGGTTACGACATTATAGCGATCATGTTTTAAACCCTTTTGACTCTTTTTAAATTTCTTGAGAAACCCCTGCCTCTAGAAATGTGATTGAAGGGAGAGAACTTTTAAACGCCAAACCAAAGTTTACAGAATATATATTCTGTAAACTTTGGCCAAACACATAATTACGTGTGGAATTTTAGAAAAAACCGGTAAGTAATTTTACATAAAGAAGTGTTAATAGTAGCCATAACGCAAAGTGCAATTTAAGATAAGTTTTGGTAGCTGTCAATACACTGATTCCCACAATTGTGTGAGTTAATCTTTGGGTAGTTTACCCTTGGAATTTTTAATGGTAATTCGGATTATTGTATGCACCGAATTTTTTCATGAAATTTTGCACAGACCCTAATTTTGGGTCGTAGAACACGAATCCGAAGTCAGTTTTTGGCGGTCTCGAATGGTTTTTCCGCAAAAAAATATTTTAACTTTTAGGTTAGGTTTTTCAATGAATTTCTTTAAATTTCGGCACTTTTACTTAAACACATCTATACAAGTCATTACACACTATTTTTCTGAACCATATTTAGGCAAATTTATGTAGAGACACATTAAAAAAACAGAGAAAATATCAAAAAACTGAAAAAAATAAACACGCAATTCCTTGTTACACATTCTGATGGAAAGACGCGCAGTTGCCAAATTTACAAATTGTGTTTCCCTCAAATTTTAACGGTTTCCATGAATAAATCCGAAAAAGAGATGGTTAAATCATAATGATTCTTCTACTAACTTTGATATTTTTGGCTATAAGTTTCTTAGATTGGATAGGAATACTAAAGGTGGTGGAATTAGCGTTTACGTTAAAAATCATTTAAAAGTCAAAGTAATAACTGTTCTTGACACTAGACCTTTGGAAACATTTTGGCTTAATATTTTAATTAACAAGAAAAAAGTAGGTTTTGGAATTATTTATAAACCACCAAACATTAGTTTCAACTCATTTTTTATTCTTAACCAGGTAATTCCACAAGTGTACTTATCGGTTGATAGACTGATCATAACAGGTGATTTTAATGTTGATCTGTACAATAAAAATCAAGATGGTTATCTTCTTGAAAATTTATTTGCAACTTTCAGTTTAAAACAAATTATTTCAGAGCCTACAAGAAAAGAAACGTCACCAAAAATAATTGATCATCTTTATATAGATGAAAATATAAATATTACAGATTCTGGTATATTCAAAACACAATTAATAAAAAATTCTTCGGGAATTTCTCTAACTGATCATTCAATGGTATTTTGTAAACTTTTATTAGAAAATAAATCTCCTTGTTCATTAAGGTACTACAGAAATTTTAAAAATATTAATTTTGATTTATTTAATGAAGATTTAGCGCAAATTGATTGGAATGCAGTTGAAAACATTAATAATTTTGATAATAAAATTGAAATATTTAACAATAGTATCCTAAATTTATTTAACAAACATGCACCAGTTCAAATAAATAAAAATAAAAAAACAAATTCGTGGATTAATTCGAATATAAAAAATTTTGCAAAATTAAAAAAAAAAGCTTTCAAAAAATATTGTAAAAATAAATCTGAATCAAATTGGAAAGATTATGTAGAAATAAGAAACTTTCTATCTAAATTTATAAAGAAAGAAAAGCAAACATTTATAAAGAATAATATAAATCCAAATAATCCAACACTTTTTTGGAAAAACTTGAAAAAATTTAATATTAATTTAAGAGAATCTAAATCAGTAAATGAATATCCTTGTGCACAAGTACTAAATAATCATTTTATAAATTCTGTAAAAAATGGATCTCCAAACCAAAATTTACTATCTTTTTATTTGAATAATAAGTTTTCTAAAATCAATCAATCAATTCCAAGATGGCCGGCAATGAGGTTGTCACAGAAAATCTCTCCTCGAAATTACGCGAAAAACGCGAGGAAAAAAATAAAATAATATGTTTTCATTGTAATAAAAGTACTCTAAATGCAGTGCAGTGCGGGAAATGTGAAAAATGTTTTCACTCGTCCTGTTTAATTCAAGCAGCTACCCAAAAAACGGCACCATGCCGACATGTGCCAGCCTATGCCTGTGATGACTTCTGGGAGACAGAAAAAAGCCTCTACCAGATGATTATCAAACATCTAGAAGAAAAAAACCAAATTCTTATGGAAAACAATGCATTGCTAAAGGAAAATCAAGATATCCTCCGAGAAAAACTGGAAAATGCTGAAATTAAGGTTAGGTTATTATCAAAAATACCGCCAAAACCACAGGAGGTAACAGCAAATGAAGTTAGTTGCGGAAAAAATGATGGCTCTTCGAAACCGACGTCTCATTTACCCGAAAAACATGCCCAGAAAAAAGAAGCTGCTAGAATCATAACCTCAAATATTGTCGAAGAAAATAAAAATGAAACTGAAACAAGGCAGGATGACGATGCCGAAAACGAAGGCATCAATGCTGAAAACGAAGGCATCGATGCCGAAAAAAGCCAATGGACGAAAATTCAATACAAAAATAAAAAGCCGGCCGAAAATAAATTCAAAAATCGGTCCACTAGACGAGAACCCTTGAAGGGAATAAATGAAAATCCCACCAGCCTAAAGACGGCAACGAGGATGGAATTCCTATTTTTGTCTGGACTTGCTGCAGATGTAACGACAAAAGAGATCATGGATTATCTGCAAGAAAATAACTTAAATCGTGGTTGTAACTGCGAGAGAATGAAGACGAAGAATGAGAAGTTTTATAGTTCATTTAGATTAGCTGTCCCACAAAATGAAGTTGACCAATACCTGTGTACAGACTTATGGCCCAAAGGAGTCATCGTGAATTATTTTCAGAATCTTCAGCGCCAAAGCAAGGTAAAAATAAACCTCCAGAGGAAGAGTTGAGGGTTTTGCATATAAATGTGCGATCCCTAAGGAAAAAGGTGGATGAAATAGAAGCATATATTATGGATAAGGATATCGACATATTGTGTGTAACAGAACATTGGTTGACAAAGGAAGAAATTGCAACAACTCAGATCCAGGGTTTCACTCTGAGAGGCTGTTCTTTTAGACAACAAGCAACAGGAGGTGGTACTGCTATATTTATTAAAGACACTTTTGATTCTGGTATGGTTGATTTTAAATGTGATTTTAACTGTAATGTTGATAAATGTTTTGAAAGTTGTTCTGTTTATATTAATGATTTTAATTTGTATATTTTAACAGTTTATAGGTCACCCTCGGGATGTATTGACACCTTCTTGGAACTAATAGAGGAAACACTAACTAAAATAGGATTAAACAAAAAAATTATACTGGCAGGCGACTTTAATGTCCATTTTAACAAGTCAGATACAGCCAGCTCTAAGGTATGTGATCTTTTATCAAGTTTTGACTTATCACGAGCGGTTTATGAGCCAACCCGGGGTTTGGCCTGTCTAGACAATGTATTTTTCACATCTACAATGAATATCTATGATGTAGATGTGGTAGAGTTGGGGGTCTCTGATCATAAGGGACAGATAGTTAAGTTCTACCTCAAAAAAACAGGGCGTCTAAAGCATAATAAAAAAGTTTGTAGACCCATTACTCAAATGGGCTTATTTCAATTTCATAACAAAATTGCTGACTGTTGTTGGAAATTTATAGACTCTCCGAATCTAAATGCTGATGAAAAGGTCAGTATATTCAATAGCATTTTGGAAGACATTTACCATTCTTCATTCCCGGAGAGAAAATACAGTGTTCGACCAGGCTCTGCAAGAACTGTCTCATGGTTCAATGAAGAATTACGAGGCATGAGAGAACAGTTAATGTTGCTCAGGGATCTGAGCAGGCAGTATGGCTGGACAAATGAGTATAATAGATATAAAAAATTATATAAAAATAAAATAAAAGAGGCTAAAATTCAAGCTAATAATAATCTAATATATAGTTCTAATAACCCAGCAAAAAGCGTGTGGCAAATTATCAACGGTCAGAGAGGTAAGACCCAGGGTATTACTGAGACTAACATATCAGCAAATGATTTCAATAATTATTTCTCGGGCATAGCAGAAAATATAGTGAGGAATATCCCGGTTGCGGACAGGGACCCTGCGGCTGGCTTGGGCCTCAATGCTGATGATCATAATAATGAGCAGTTTAACTTTGTAGAAGTCTCCTTTAATGAAATTCGTGATGTCATAGACAGCTTGAAAAATAAACCTAGCCGAGATATATTTGGCCTTAATGTAAAAGTAATAAAAACCATAAAAAATATAATATTAATTCCATTAACTAAACTTATCAATCACTGCTTCCGGGAAAATATATTTCCACAAATATTAAAAAAAGCCCTAATAACACCTATTTTTAAAAAAGGTGATCCCAATTTACCTGAGAATTATAGACCTATATCACTATTGCCAGTCATTAGTAAAATTCTTGAAAAATGCATGGCCTTGGGGATAATAAAATTCTTTGAAAATAATGAGCTATTTACAAGCTGTCAGTTTGGATTCCGAAAGGGGAAAAACACTGTTATGGGGATTTTGGATCTTGTCTCTCGGATTACGGAGGCTTTTCATCATAAAAAGTATAGTACCGTTTTGTTCTGCGACCTTAGTAAGGCCTTCGACTGCGTGGACCATGGGATTCTTCTAAGCAAACTGCAGGCGTACAATTTTAGTCCCAGTAGCTTGAATTTGCTGGGTTCTTATCTCAGCAACAGGCAACAGACGGTGAGGGTTGAAGGGGTGGCATCGGCGGAGAGGTGTGTCAACATTGGGGTTCCGCAGGGATCCGTTTTAGGACCCATACTGTTTTTAATATATATCAATGACCTACCTGCGAGCAACCCCACGGCGCAATTTACCCTTTTTGCCGATGACACAACAATCTTTACCACTGATGATACCCTGAATGCCTCGAGAGAGATTTCCGTGGCTGCGCAGGCGGAGGCTGAGCTATGGTTTCGCTCGAACAGACTTCTTCTGAACAATGAGAAAACTAAAAGAATGGTATTTACTATGCGCACTCTGGAGGACACTACCGATACCTCAGGGGCTAGATTCCTGGGCGTGACTTTAGATGAGAGGCTACAATGGGACATGCACATTGAAGGAGTGGCTGGCAGGCTATCGAAGGGTGTATTTGTGATAAGAAATCTTTCAGCCTGTGTCTCCCGACAGATTTTGAGAACTGCATATTTCGCTGTATTCCATTCGCACCTTTCATATGCTGTGTTAGTTTGGGGTCATTCTGCTGGGGCCCGTAGACTGTTCGGATTGCAGAGGAGAGTGGTGAGAATAATGGCTAATCTCGGCTATAGAGATGATTGTAAAGGAGCATTCGCCTCCATGGAAATACTTACCTTGCCCTCGTTATACATATTAGAGAACCTACGCTTTATAAAAAATAATAGTCTACAAACGCATGAAGAAATTCATGAGTATAACACGCGAAATAAGGCCAACTTAATACCGCATTGCTGGCGACTAAGAAGGTGTCAAGACGGACCAGGGTTCTGGGCCATAAAATTTTATAATGTGTTACCACACGAAATAAGGAACCTACCTTTAAAGTTATTTGATAAGAAAATTAAGGAAATCTTAATTCAAAATTCTTTTTACTCCTTTGAAGAGTTCTTAAAGCTTAAATTCTAACTGTAGTAATAATGGAGAACTGCTGCATTGTAGTAATGGGTATTTTACTGTATATTTTGACGTGTGTAAGCTTTTATGTGTGTAGCATGAATAAAGTATTATTATTATTATTATTAAAATTGGTAAAGATGTGTTTCTAAATTTAAAACCAATTACAAATTACGATATTGTTAAAATTTTATCAAAAATTAAAACAGAATCATATGGAACAGATGGTATTACTTACGCATGTTAAATCTGTGTATGAATAATAATTTTTTAAATACTATTAAACATATAATAAATTGTTCTATTCTAAATAATAATTTTTCTAATATCTGGAAAACTAGTTTAGTTATACCGATTCCTAAAATTCACAACGCAGAAAATGTAGATGATTTTAGACCAATTTCTCTACTTTCTGTAATATCTAAAATTTTAGAACGTATAGTTTTTGACCAAATAATAGAGTATTTTAAAAAATATGATATTTTACCAGAAAATCAATCAGGTTTTAGAGAAATTATAGTACTACTACTTTACTCTGTAAACTTAAAGATGATATTTTAGAAAATTGGGATTCAGGTTTTGTTACTAATATAGTCTTTCTCGATTTGGCTAAAGCCTTTGATTCTCTAAATCATGAAATGTTATTAGCAAAGCTTAAATATATAGGTTTTAGTCTAAAAACTTGCCAGTGGTTCAAACATTATTTATCTGACAGAAAACAAGTGACAAACATTGCAAACGAATACATTTGTGACATTTCAAATTCACTGCCTATTTCTAGAGGTGTTCCACAAGGATCAGTATTAGGCCCTTTATTGTTTATTATATACACTTTTGATTTTCATTTATCTATTAAACACGGTAATCTTTAGCTTTTCCAGATGATACTCAAATATACCACTCAATCAAGTACACAGATTTAAAAAATAGTATTTCCTTAATCAATAAGGATATTTTAAATATTTCGAAAACTATAACTGATCACGGATTAAAAATAAATGAAAAGTAAAACTAACTTAATTTTAACTGGTCCTAAAACACTAATCACTAAAATAAAAAATAATTCTGATTTCAAAATTGTTCTAAACAATAGTTTTAAGATACCGTCAATCGAATTTGGCAAAAATCTTGGCGTAATTTTTGATCAGCATCTTAATTTTCATGAACATATAAAAAATATAATTAAAAAAGCATACTACAAACTAAGAATTTTATATAACTTTAAGGACTACTTAAATACCGATACTAAACTTAGACTGGTTGATTCAATTATTCTAAGTGGATTAGATTACTGTGATATCATTTATCACAAAAATATCAGTAACGAAGATAAACAGAAATTACAAATTCTTCAAAATAACTGTGTTCGTTTTTCAGTAGGGCTAAAAAAGTATGATCACGTATCACCTAGTTTTGACGAACATAATTTAATTAAATTAGAAAAAAGACGCGAAATCCACATATCCTGTTTTTATTTATAAAATAATTTTAACTCAGAAACCAAGATATTTAGTTTGAAAAAATTGAATTCAGGAATAATATTCATAATGTTAATACTAGAAATCAGAACGCTATAGAAATACCTAAACATCATACTAAAAAATATAAGTCTTCGTTTAAATATAACTCTTCTGTAATTTATAATAATATTCCTTCTAGTCTGAGGGGCTTAAGCTATATAACTTTCAAAAAAAATATAAAAAATTATTTAGTAAGGGTAGGATTGGAAGAACGATCTTTTATAAATCAAAACCCTACCTATTTATGCCAACTAGTATACTACTGTCATTTTTTGGTTTTCTTTTTTACTTTATCATTTTTATATTTATATTTTTAATTGTTTTATTGGCATAAATAAACATCTTTATTATTATTATTATTATTATTTTATTTTCCCTAGTAACAGCACTTTAGTTTAGTATTTAGCCAGCAATAGTGACAGACAGGTGCTTTAAAAATGGAACACAAATCTGAGCAAAAAGGTGTATACACCCAAGCAAACCTGAGCAAGAAGGTGGTCAGGTTTGCTCAGTTTTCATTGATATAGATACATATATATCTATATCAATGAAAACTGAGCAAACCTGACCACCTTTTTACTCACCAACCTGAGCAAAAAGGTGGTCAGGTTTGCTCAGTTTTCATTGATATAGATACATATATATCTATATCAATGAAAACTGAGCAAACCTGACCACCTTTTTACTCACCCAACCTGAGCAAAAAGGTGGTCAGGTTTGCTCAGTTTTCATTGATATAGATATATATGTATCTATATCAATGAAAACTGAGCTAACCTGACCACCTTTTTGCTCAGGTTTGCTTGGGTTGGGTATATACCTTTTTGTTCAGATATGGTTGCATGCATCAGCATGCAGGTGTTGGATTACTGATCAATAGGATTTTGGTTAGGTCTGATGTAGGTTAAAATTAAAAAATGTTGTTGACTAAGTTGGACAGAATAGTAACTTTAGTTTGTTATGGTTAGCTTTTTTATTATTCCTAATTTACAACTTTTTCTTGAAAAATAAGTAAACCTGGCAACGCCGGACATTTGACAGCTGGGAACGTAATGGCGTCTACTAGCAAATACAATGGAATTTTATATAGGAAAAAGCAATTTTCTTAGCTATTTTTGGCTAAATGTGGTGTTTTGTGTGACGAAATTAAATAAAAATTATAAGTTTACAGATATGTTTAAGTGAAAGTGTCGAAACTTAAAGGAATCTATAAAAAAAGGTAACCTAAAAGTTAAAAAAATTTTTTGCGGAACAACCATTCGAGACCGCCAAAAACTGACTTCGGATTCGTGTTCTACGACCCAAAATTAGGGTCTGTGCAAAATTTCATGAAAAAATTCGGTGCATACAATAATCCGAATAATTACCTTTTTAATTAACAAAATACGATTATGCGATATTATTAATACCAAAGGGATGAATATTGTGGTTATGATGAAAAAAGTTTGTAGGTTATTACTTAAAAAACATATTTATGGTCTTGCCAGTACTTTCTAGGGCAAACATATTTTGGTGTGAATGCCACCTTTTTTATGTTGTTCAAATAACCATACATATTACGTAACTTATTTTGGAATTATTGTTTTAGATTCGTTCATTAAAATTTTGTCCCTATGTCTCCAAACATCTCTAAACTCTGCACCTCATGAAGTTACTGGAACTTTTAAAATTATTCACGATCAGCTAGAAGTTAAGAATATGAGGTGTTCCTGTAAGGGAAAAAGTGTAAGCATATACCAGCAGTTCTGTTACATTGCACCAGGTTGTATAACTCATAATTAAATTGGGCATGACATTGAGGTTTTCCAGTGATTAAAAGATGATAACAGTGGCGTACCTACCATTTTGGGGCGGGGGTGAATTGGTATTATTTTGCAAATAAGAATACTTTTTATTAGATGCACAATTTTAGTAGCTAGGGGCGCCATGAACTAGGGCGGAGGGGGGCTGACTGCCCGCTAGCCCCCAAGGTATGCCACTGAATATCAATCATTATTAATTATCTTAGTTTTTGTTTCTGTTTTAGATCTAATTTAACTGAAATGGAAGAGTTATCTTCCACTGACATTCAGTGTATATAGAACAAGAAAAAGGGAGCTTCAATTTCCAGTTATATACCTCAGTCTATGAGTCTGGATGCATAAGGTAATTTATAAAAAATGAAAAACTACTTGAATTTAAGTTATATTTTTTATGTTAATATATACATAGGTTTTGCTCAATGGGTTAAATTTTTATTTTTCTTTTTATTTAAAAACAAGTTACTGTTTATGGATTGTCATCAAGAAAGTATTAATATTCCATACAGGTTGTTAAAAAAATTGATTTTGCTTAATATATATATTTATGTAAAATACTTACTTACATGTACTTAACCCCAAGCTAAAAAGCACCGCAAATATCTCGATTCACTTCAGATTTGTGCATTATATTTTAAACTAAATTCTGTACAGCATTGTTTTTTAACCGTTTTAGAGTCGCGACCCCCGAAAAAGCCAAAAAATAAAGTAAAAAACCTTACGACCCCCTCACTGTACATTTTAATGTTTATCACAGTTTTACATTACTAATGTGTAAAATTCATTATTTAATAAAAGGATTTTTAGTATACGTTCCTTATTTTCTTGACATATTGCGACCCCCCCCCCCTTATCAGATCGCGACCCTTCTGAGGCTCGCTGCCCTCAGTTTAAGAAACGATGCTCCACAAAAATACACGTGTTTTTAAATTTACTGAAAATTTATCTAGTACAAAAATTTTCGGGGATAATACCACGAGAGCTTAAAAATTACCGATAATTTTTCACGATTGCGTGTTCTCTATAATTTCACGAGTCCGCAGGACGAGTGAAATTTGCAAAGAAAACACGTAAGAGTGAAAAATTATCAGTAATTTTAAAGCTCGAGTGGTATTTAGGGGATTATTTCACGAATGAAAACACAAACTGCTCGAGTGATATTTAGGGATTATTTCACGAATGAAAACACAAAAAATATGAATTGAATATTTATTAAACAATTTAAACAACAAACCTTACTTTTAAATTAAAAGAAAAAAATTATCGGTGTAATTTTTTTAATTGACGTAACGTCAAAAAATTATCGCTGTAATTTTAAAAAACTTTACTCATCTTATGGGACTTTTAACACATGAGTGAAATAATCATGGAAATTTTTTACTGAAAATATTTTTTCCTAATCATTTGCGTCTTGTAAAAACTAATATTTTGAAACATTGGATTTCTATTTCTCTAGTTATTAAGTATGCAGATTGTGAAAAAACCCTTGTTGGTCTCGAGTCAAAATTTGCAGCACTTATGCGTCAGTGAATTTATTTTAAAACTCCAAGTTTTTTATTATTCAAAGAAGTTACTTGCTGTTTATAAGGAATCCTGCTGGTTTCGAAAACTATGGTCAAACAATCTGTTACATGATCTACAATCTACAGGATGAAAAATTTAAAATATAAAAATGTGTAGGTACCTACCTCATTACCAAAATTTGATCTTGCACTATATTATAGATAGCAAACCCCAGCAAATTAAATGTTACTCTGAACAAAGAAAAACTAAAAATAAATATTTAAAAAAAATATACCTTCAGTGATAGAAAGTTCAACTATTTTTTTACTTTCCGTACCAGCGGAAGTATTTCATTTTTGATTTTTATTTCCTTTACAACACAGTAACTTTTTGTCATATTTTAACATGTGATAAATGAACATTAAAAAACTAAGAGAAAATTTTAAAAAATTTTAAAATGTTTATTTTGCATAATGTACAGTATCCACAGATGGGGTTCACAAGAGGACCAAATTTTTAATGATAAGACTAAATGTCATTATTAATAAAAGTTTTTACTTGCCGAAAAAATAAGATTAATTCCTTCATTCTGTGAGGAAATTGCTAGTTCAATTGGAACCATATTCTATTCATGACTTTAGATAATAGGCTTGATGCGTTGTCTATCATGTATTGTAGCACAATTTTGAATAGACGATTTTATTATTATTATAACATTTTGTGTTAAAACTCTAAATAACGCATGTTTATTCTTGACACAATTCCTTGTTTTTTGCATTGGTGTCCGCTAATATTTAGGACAAAAACTCCCGTGACGCTTATTTTTCTCGTAATTGTCTTTGGGTTGTTTAGAAAAATTGGACTGTTGAATTGAACAATATCTGAGGTAAGAACCAGAAACTAATGTACAGTTGACATAATATTGATATTGATACAAAAATTTTAAAAAGGCTGCCACACAGATGCACTGAAAGCAGGTCTTCCCAAAAACTAAATTTTCTTTGCAATTTTCTCACCTGTACATAAGGGAACCTTCTGCAGCATTTGACATACATATTTGATAGGTATTAAAAAAATATTTGAAGCAGGCCACACAGGTAAAAAAAATGAGTAAAAATACAATCAGGTCTTTTCTAAAAATAGACGTTTTTTTCTAGTTTCTTCCACATGCACATGGAAGCAAGGAACCTTTCGCCAAGACTAACGTTTTTTAAATTAAGTATGTAAAGCATTTTTTTTCAATTTTCTCACTTATTTACCAATTAGAAAAGGGAACTTGTGTGTACTGTGAATGAATTTTTGGCTTTGGAAATGAATTAATTAGGTACTTATACTAAATGTATTTTTTTCCTCTTCCTCTTTAAAAATATGCTTTTAATAATAAACAAATACCTATATCAAGTGCTGTAAAAAATTTCCTTCTTTCCTATGCATGTAACAAACCTGCACTTTTGAAAAAGACCTGCTTTTAGTGCACTTGGTGGCTGCCTCGAGGCGTATTCACCTACATTAGCTCTAGTACATCTTAGTGTTCAAGCAGCTTTGTTCGAGTAGCCTGAGGCTAAACTTTGCTATGCGTGTCTTATTGCTGCGTACATATATGCACTATTTTATAAATAAAGAAAATTTATTATTACTTTTTGTAAATATCTACTTTGTAAAACTAAGTAAAAATACTCGATTCATAAAATTATATAGATACTAGTTTGTTTTCCCCGCTCACCTTTTCATAACCAAATTTCATACTTACCTACTGATGCTTCAGTTCTTGTATTTCTTAGCTTCACAAAAATTGTACTAAACAGAGATTATACTGGTAATTTCTGGGAGCAACCCTTTTTAATTTTGCATGCCTAGCATAATTACCTAAAATGAACAAAATTTATAAATATCACAAAACTACTTTCAAAGACATGTAAAGTAAGGAGACTTGAAAATCCAAAATACCCACTAGATGATTTTAAAGTAGTTCAATGTTAATTAGGTTTATAAACAAAATTGTATTTAATTTATTATTTAATAATAAATCACAAGTGGGTACTTAAATTTTAGAATATTTATCAGCTACTGTTCCTTCATATTTACTATAACTCTTCGTATAACTCCAGTATCAATCCCCATGTAGGGACATTTTTACATTATTAAAGCAGTTTAAAAAAGAATCAACTATTGGTTAATTACCTATCTAATATAATAGTAATACTTTTATGGTCATCAAAACATTCAAAAATGAACACTGACAATATTATATTGTCTATCTATAATAGAAACCAAGTTATTATCTATATCTGCCAGTCATTAGGTTTGTGAAGGAGTACAAAAATGTAGATTTGCTTTTAAAAATAGAATTTTATAGTGAATATTATGAGAATACCGTCGTTAGGCGTGAAAAACCTCCCATGTGGCATTTAGACCATTTTCAGTTTATCCTTGCGTTTGGTTGGTTTTTAGGCATTTTATGAATTAGTAAAACCTCCTATGTGGTTAACCTGATACTCCTCCAAAAAAATACATCTTTCCGTAAACCTCCTATGTGTAAACGCACTAAATTCGTCCTTAAATATCTCCTATGTGATTTAATTCCACATAGGAGATATTTCAGTTGACAGCGTCTCAGCTGGTGTTCGTCATAGTAACACATACGAGGTTTTATGCAAACAATAATACGTCACATATGATATCTTTCAAATGGTTAGTATGCCTTAGAATGCTACAAAGACTACTTGGTGCAGCAATCATAATAGTGTTTTTATTGTTTTTTCCAGTTTTTCCTAAATTTTTCCAATTTCCAGTCGTTTTAGGTATAGGTAAATGTATTGCAAAAAGAAAGTATTTGAGATTCTAAAGTTTGACGTGTCAAACCGTGTTTCTCGACGATTCGTTTTCGAGCAATGTAGAGCTCAATATGGGTCTGCACGTGGCTTTTTCGACATAAAAAAAATTGAAAAGAATTACTTTCCATTTTGCGAATATTGCCAATTTCAATAGGGTTCGGAAGCCCCCGGTCCTCTACAACCTCCGAAAATTTAAGTCAATTTAATTAAGTTTTGCGACCTGTATCGTGTATCATACGAAAGCGCGGAAATTTCAACTTTGACGTTTTAATAACTCCGAAACGGGACACCCTGTATAACTGAATTTTTTATCGAAGGTAGATGCACTATCCCTCTATTAACCCAGAAAATTTGATAGGGACCATCCCGGAACGGGCGGTCTCAATAAAAATTTATAGAAAAATAAAAAATGAACTATTTTGTTTTATTTGTATGACCACTGTGGCAATTTGATTATGTTTTTAAATAGAAACTTTTATAACTAAACTTTTACGTAATGGTTACTTTCATTTTATTTAGCTAATCTTAATAAAGTAACAAAATATAATAAAATCAAACTTAATTTTATCGATTTATGTTTTTTCCAAGGTAAAATAGAATTATTCTACAATATCAAAAGAATTATTTTAATCAAAGTTTCATCAAAAAATTAAATAAAGCCATCCTTTTCTGGAATTAATTTTTCTTCACAGATTTTAATTAAATTTATGTCGATAGTATTTAGATTTATAATACTTCCTACATAAGATGTAATAATTTGTTTATTTGCCTTGTAATATCTGCAAAAAGCTACTATGTGTCCTACATTCTTTTGGAAAATTCTCCTATGTGTTAACTGGAGATGGTTAAAATCTCCTATGTAGTAAAATATCACTTTTATCAATAATTTAAGCTTGAGACTATGTTCTATAATAATTAGTTTTTGATTTCCGGGAAGTTTTATATATTTGTTCTTGGTTTTTTAAAATTTTGCACTAATTTGAAGCAAAACAACAGAAATATGTTGTTTTTTCGTCCTCCTGTAAAATTAAAATTTTTCACATAGGAGGTTTTTCACGGTTAACGACGATACGCAGAACATTGTAATACATTGCCCTCAACATTGCCTTTTAAAACGGTAAAAGTTACATTTATTAACAAACACATTTTCACAATTCTTAACTAGTTATAAATGATGAATTTACCTACCTCCATCAAAAGCAATAAATTAATCTCGTAGTGTAAAATGTAAGGACACTGTCACTCATTTGTAGGAAAACCTTATTATATATTCCTCATATTGAGGTTTGTCTCTAGTATTGTCCATAGGTATTTTCTTCCATCATTAAGGATATGGTCACTCCATTTTTAGGGCTTTTTTTGATAAAAAGGGATGTGAGCTTAAACATACTCAACTTTCATTTAACTTACATTTTGCACACTCTCTTGATTCGGTCTGTGGTTTGGTCTTTTGAGGTTAAAAATCTTGCATTTTAAAAATGTAATAAGCGAAACTTATACGGAACTATTACACAGAAATATTAAGAGAACTGAGGAAATAGTCAATGCACAGTATTTTACACGAGTAAAACGGATATTTATGCACAGGCATTGAAAAGTTCGTCGAATGGCGGGGCCACTAATCGACTTTCCCACTAGAGTTATTCAAATATGATTTTTGGGTCTGCTTGTTGTTTTTGTTACATTTCTTCTTTATTTCTCAATATACTTTAGATTTTGTAACAAAAATTACAAAATAGGACTAATTCTGAGGTTTTAAAAATGGTATAAATAAACAAACAGAGGTAAACAACCCCCGATATGCTAGTTACAAAAGTGGCTGCTAGAGGCGCGGCGAATTATCCGAGCCGACAAATCCCAGACATACGTTCTTAACAATCTTAACATATCCCTATATAGATGACAAAGTAAGAAGTAATATACAATGTCTAAATTGTGTTCAAATTGTGTTCTCGGACCGTTCCAAGCGTCAACTCGAACTCCTCCGCCATCAGCTGATTCCCCGTTATAGTAGTTTAGCAAATCGGCTGATGAGGACGCCACGCTCTTAATTTGTGTCCCCAACGCATTTCATTGGAAAAAATGAGAAAAAACGTTATAATATCCAAGAATTACAATGAATTGTTACACAAAAATAATAATATAACCTAGAAAACTGTTATGGTACACTATTTCATCACCTTGGGCGGATATTATGCCTTAACATCAACGAAACACTGAGCATAATTTACCGAACGACGGGGGCAAAAAACTGCTGTGTACACAAGGTATTTCAAAATGATTTTTGAGTTTTACTATTGTTTCTGTTGTACTTCGTAGTCATACTTATATATACTTAAGCACTCCGAAAAAAACTTTTTAAATAATACTAAATTCGACGTTTCAAAAATGCTAAAAAAGTTATAGAAAACGTAAACATTCCCCGTTATACTAGTACCAAAACGGCCGCTAGTTGGCCAGAACGGTGTTGCCGTCTCCCTAATTGGAGTCGCCAATAGAATATTTATTTTATTTGCGCCTACTTTTAGGTTCCCAATCTGATGTTTCCAAAAATATAAGTTAATAATATTGGTTTCTTGACCGTTTTTGATTAAATAGTTTTATTGTACTTCTTGGGCTTTCGGTCAGTTTAAATTAAAGTCTTGAAATGGTTTTGACGTTTCGGTTTATTTCATCTCTAAACCATCATCAGAATCCTAATAACAAAGGTGTAATAGTAATATATTTTTCTATGTAAGTTTTATATAAACAAGAGATAGTAGAATAGGACATACCTTTTAAATTGATTTCACTTAAACACTACATTTTAACAAAATGACTTATTGCAACAGGGTTTTAAACTAGACTGATTTGTGGATGTTTACAGTAAAGAGCTTTGGTTTTATTATTCCAGATGTTTAAGGGTAGGGACACAAAAATTTTGCTTTTATTTTCGTTTTACTTTTTTATGATAAGGTTGTTGTAAATATGGTACTTAAATTATCCGTATCTGTTCTATAGTTTAGGGTGTTATGGGTTTTTTTAATATGTATCATTTCCTTTATGTTTCGTTTTTTGTAGTTTGATTCATAATCTAAGATTTCTACGTTATTAAAATTAAAGTTGTGTAAATATTCTAGTGAATGATTTGATAGAGCTGTTGAACTGTGACTAACATTTCTAATACTGTTTTGATGTTCCTTAATTCTGTTTTTAAGATATTGCTTGGTTTGCCCAATATAGGTTTTTGGGCAATCAAGGCAATTTATTTTGTAAATGAGTTGAGACTGGTTTGTTTTTGGAATATTTGGTTTTAGATTTGTGAATAGTTGTCTTGAATTATTAATTGGTGTTTCTACAACCCACAGAAAAATAACCCCAAAAATATGAATGAAAACCATTACGTATCTACTCCATACATAAAAGAAATAAACCAGAAAATTAAAAAAGTACTTCACCCACATAGAATCAAAATAGCAGAAAAACCAATTAATAATTCAAGAAAACTATTCACAAATCTAAAACCAAATATTCCAAAAACAAACCAGTCTCAACTCATTTACAAAATAAATTGCCTTGATTGCCCAAAAACCTATATTGGGCAAACCAATCTTAAAAACAGAATTAAGGAACATCAAAACAGTATTAGAAATGTTAGTCACAGTTCAACAGCTCTATCAAATCATTCACTAGAATATTTACACAACTTTAATTTTAATAACGTAGAAATCTTAGATTATGAATCAAACTACAAAAAACGAAACATAAAGGAAATGATACATATTAAAAAAACCCATAACACCCTAAACTATAGAACAGATACGGATAATTTAAGTACCATTTACAACAACCTTATCATAAAAAAGTAAAACGAAAATAATAGCAAAATTTTTGTGTCCCTACCCTTAAACATCTGGAATAATAAAACCAAAGCTCTTTACTGTAAACATCCACAAATCAGTCTAGTTTAAAACCCTGTTGCAATAAGTCATTTTGTTAAAATGTAGTGTTTAAGTGAAATCAATTTAAAAGGTATGTCCTATTCTACTATCTCTTGTTTATATAAAACTTACATAGAAAAATATATTACTCTTACACCTTTGTTATTAGGATTCTGATGATGGTTTAGAGATGAAATAAACCGAAACGTCAAAACCATTTCAAGACTTTAATTTAAACTGACCGAAAGCCCAAGAAGTACAATAAAACAAAAATATAAGTATATGAAGCACTAGTAACACGTTTACCGGTTTTCTTGCATTAGCAATGCGGTCCAGAGGTAGAGTATCCGCTATTGAACCGATAGCTTGTGGATTCTATGCCGGGCTCGGGTGATTTTTTTAAAAACTGGTCATTTAAAAAATTAGATCGGCACTAAAAGGTGTATCGGCAACGATTTTAGCACTTGTTCAGGTGCAATTTTTTTATATTAGTGGTTATCTCGTATGTCATTGTACTACTAAAATCTCAAGCATGGACAAAAATATTAATTTGGCAGGCGCTCCTTTTATTTTTACATGTAACCCAGGGCCCTGAAACTTTAAATACGGATTATCGCATCTGCCACTTGTCACATTTTAGTTAGCGACCATGACACAGAGGGCACTACGTCCATTCGACAGACGACAGATGTCAAAATTAGACCAATCAGGTTATTTTATTCTCGGTTGTCTGGCATTAGCAGTGTTGCCAATGTGTGAGGAATTCCTCAAAATGTGAGGAATTTACAGATGTGCTGAGGATTTTTGAGGAGCGTGGGATTGTGAGGAAAATTGAGGATTTTGTATGTTCAGAAACTAATTTTTAAATTTGCCGCCGTTAAAAAAGTTGGTACACCAATAGCGTGGAATCTGGTACAATAAATCTGGTACATTTATTGTTGTGGTTGGTACAATCTGTTTTCTAAAAATTGTACTTCCGTAAGTACCCGTATTATATCCCCCAAATGGGCAGAAGGTATAAATAAAAAAATGCTACAATATTTGCTCTTTCATATTAATCAAACAATTTTTCCTGTCGCGTGTGAGCTAGGATGACCAATTGATCTGTTTTTTTTTTAACAAACATCTTTTTTGATGCTAAATTAAGTAGTTCCGAAAATATATTTCTTAGAAAACACTTTAAATTATGAACTCTACTGGTTTAGGAAATGTCAATGAAAAAATGACAAAAAATCCTAAACTAACCTAAACGAACCGTTTTTGTATTTGGTCAGATTTACGTTTCCTTATGTCTGCTATGTAACTCTGTAGTAAATTACTTTAAAAAAAGTTGTTTTTTTTTAATATTCGAAGTCTTTTTCGAAACAATGTTTGAAAAAATGTACTTTATAAAAACATGTTTTCTTAAAAAAATTAATTTCGAAAGGTGGTTAAAAAAAATTCTAAAAGTCAGTTTCCGAAAAAAAAGTTTGAAAACATCCCTAGTTTTCGAATAAGTGTGTTCGAAAATATATTTTCGAAAAAAAGTGCTTTCAAAAAATATGTTTTCGAAAAATTTTCATGAATCAGTCCAAATGGACAAAAGGTATGAATAAAAATATGCCAGAATTTTGGCAAGTTAAGATGACAAACCGTTTTGTTTTCGCAAGAACAAGTTTAAATATTTCGTCTTTTATGAAATAGTATATACATTTCCTAGAAATGTAAACAATAAAAAATTAATGTTGCACACGAACTTGTCCGTTCTTTTTGGTATATACTTTTGTGTAGCTCGAGATGACGTTGCGCCCCCCCCCCCCCCCCAAAACGAAATTTTAAATCCGCCCCTGCGATCAACGTGAGGAATTTTGAGCAATTCTATCGAATTTTGTGAGGAAAACCACATGGGTGAAACTTGAATTGAATAAGTGGAAACACGACCGTTACACCATTAGTAGTATGCCACCGTAAAAAGAGGTGGCACTGTAGTATAATTGTTCTGCAACCATCATTTCACTCAGTTGACGTAACGTGTGTCAAATTTTGCCGCGATTTGTGACAGGCTGATAATTATTTTATAATTAAACAGTTTCATTCCCTATTCTTTTTATATCTTTTGATGTCATCTATAACATAGAAACTGTTGCAAATTTTAGGATGGTATTCATCACACAGGTATGTACGTTACTTATGTTTCTTTTAAATATTCGGTTCCTGCCTATTTATGCCTGTACACTGTATAGATTTTCTTTGTTTTATTTAAAATGATATTTTCTGAACTGATGAAGTTATTGGTTTTTAATGTGCATAATGATAATAGGTTGAGAGAGTACGAATTTCTGTAGTCGCGAGAATAGCATGTGTACTTTTTTTATTTATTTTGTTTTATGACCTCTCAAGGTCGGTAGGTTTTGAATAGTCTTTTTTATTTCCCTTTGTCGTTTGCTTTTTAGGTTAAAGCCCTATGCTGACTTGACCGGCCTGTCCATGGACACATAAATTGGAAAATTGGAATCAAAACAACAAAGAAAAAGTAGAAAGCCCTTTAAATGCCGTAAGTTTTTGTTTTTATCACTTATCGCCCTTGATTTTCAGTGTATAGCCTTTATCTCGTCTCTCTATTACTTTGAGCTAAAATGGCATATGTGACTCATTCAATTCTAAGAAAAAAGTACTCTTGTAAATATCCAGGTTGCACTAATACATATTTTATTTCCGCTGAATCCAGTCACATCAATAAACATTTTTTTCATTTCCCCCCTGCTGATGATCAACGATTCAACGTATGGAAACAAAATTGTAGAATTAGTGATGATACTAATGCCAAGAATTTTAGGATCTGCGAAGATCACTTTGATAAATCTCAATTTAGAAACCCTATTTTAAAACAACTAAACCGGAATGCTGTTCCAAATATGAATCGTCTGCTTCCTGAAACTTGTTCAGTTAGTGTATTGTCTCCCAGTGTAATAGCTTCTGACAGTTTGGGTTTGCAAACCTTAACAAATTCAAGTATCTCAGAGCCTGGTTGTTCCAATTTTCTTACCATCAGCACTCCAAAAGTCTCACCAATCCTGACACCTTTAAATATCTCAGAGCCTCGTGGTCCCAGATTTCTTGGCAGCTGTACATCAAAAGTCTCATTAGACCAAATACCTTCAAAAGAACATGGTGGTTCCAGTTTTCATGCCAGCTTTCCAAATATCGAACCTGATAGCAGTACTCCAGAAGTGTCAAATCAGTACCCTACTTCATTGGAAGATCAGGATGAACCCAATTGAATTGATCGTACCCTACGTCCGCTTAATTTTGATATTACTAAACCTGATTTTCCAGAAGAGAATTTAAGAACTAAAGTAAACAGTGACAACACAGGGAAGTTTTCTTTTCTTCTTGAACCACCTGAAGAGCCTGAACAAAGTAGACACGGGTATTTAAGTAAATGTGGGATAAGTAAAAGGATTTAACCCCAACCAAAAGAATTATGCTCAGAATTCATAGAAGCACATCTTCCAAATTGTGTAAATTAAGTAAAGCTCTGGAAAAAGAGAGACATAAGCTTAAGGAACTTAAAGAGTTGCATGATAATGGTCTATTTCACTATATTGAAGACAATCTCAATGATGTATCCCAACAATTTATTAATTCACAAGTCAGAAATGCTAACCGAAGTCCTCATGGTAAACGGTGGACCCATGAAGATAAAGCTTTTGCCCTTTCAATTTATAAGCGAAGCCCCAAGCTTTATCGATATCTTCAGTCTGTTTTCGAACTGCCCACTCCTAGAACTTTAAAATTAATCCTTTCAAAAATTCCATTCTCCACAGGTATTAATAAGCCAATTTTAGATTTATTAAAGTTAGAAGTTGACAAAATTCCTGAACTCGATCGTTATATCAATATTTTATTTGATGAAATGTCTTTAACCCCAAGTTTACATTATGAACCCCATAGACAATCCATTTGTGGATTTCAGGATTTAGGAGAATTAGGTAGGAGTCATGAACTAGCAAACCACGCATTAGTGTTCATGATTCGGGGTGTCAGGAAAAGTTATAAGCAAGTCATTGCTTATTATTTTTCTAGTCATTCCGTGTCAGGACACAATTTAAAATCTTTATTAGTTCAAGCTATTGGACAGCTTCAGAATATTGGTTTCAAAGTGGTTGCAACAGTTTGTGACCAGTTTAGGGCTAATCAGAAAGCACTTCAAGATCTTTGTTTAGAAAATAAAGACAATCCCACTCCCCATCATTTCACTGTAAATGGGCAGCCAATTTGTATAGTCTTTGATGTCCCTCATTTACTGAAAAACACTCTAAATTGTCTCATGTCTAATTACATTCGTTATGAAGGTTTAAAGGAGGCAAAATTTAATTATATTAAAGATACTTTTGATCTTGACCAGCTGCGTACCTATAAAATGTTACCCAGATTGAAACCTCATTACTTTAATGAAAATGATTCTTATTTAAAAATGAAAGTTAAAGTAGCAGCTGCGCAATTAAGTCATTCTGTTGCTGCAGCAATCGAAACCTGGGTTAGTGTCCAGAAGTTACCTGCAGATGCAATCTATACAGCTGAGTTTGTTTTCACTATAGATGACTTATTTGATTCTTTAAATGGCACTTCTGTGCTTTCTTCTGATGGCAAATTGTATAGATGTGCCCTTAGTGAAAAGTCTCCCCATCTAAAGTTATGGTCCAAAATGTTAACTCAATTAAGTAATTGGAAAGTATTGGATAAGACCTCTCGAAAAGACAAGACCAACAGTTTTTCATTTATTAAAGGTTGGCAGACAACTATTAGGTCAATTATTTTCATTTGGAACAATTTAAAATCACAGGGCCTTCAATTTCTTAACTTAAGGGCATTTAATCAGGATCCTTTAGAAAATTTATTCGGTCAGATTAGGCAACATGGCATTACCAATACACATCCTACCCCACAGCTCTTTATTGGTGCTTTAAAATCCGTTGTTGTAAATTCTCTGTCAGCTCCAGTTGCTAGTGGAAATTGCGAAACGGATAATTGTAGCTTTCTTTCAAATTTAACGAATTTCTTGTATAGTGACCATAGTACACATAACTCCGAAGATGAGACTGACATTGAATTTGATGATCTTCCTTCGTCAACTTCTGATAACGATGGTTTATCTTTGGACTCTAATCCTGAGAATTATGCTTCTGCCTATGTTGCTGGATACATCTTAAGATCGATTAGTGTTCCTAAATGTACAAGTTGTCACAATAACTTGTTCTCTCCAGAGGTAACCAGTTCTCATCTCTTTACTTCATTTAAGGAATACTCGGATAAACCCGGCAGTTCAAAACTATGCTACGCTAGCGAAAAAGTAATAGAGTTGGTGGATAAAATACATACACTTTTGTACAGATTTTTAAGTGATCATGCCCACGAAACTAATTTCGAAGATAACTTTAAAACTAAATACTCTTCAAGTCTAAATGAACATTTCTGTGATATTCATGACACCAATACTCAAATAATTAACAAAATTATACGTCTCAATATTCATAAATTCGCGAAAGATAAATTACCAAAAAAACGTTACACAAAGGGGCATGATGATAAAGTTAAAAAATTCAAATCCAGCAAGTTAAATTGATAGGTTTTTACTAATCATTTTCTTTCTCTTGCATAAACTTCGCGAGCATTTACCATCTGAACAGAAAGACCAGAACAGCATAGCCTCAACGAGACATTTTAATTCGGATTGGACGAAATATTGACAAACGTGACCATATCATTCCAGAATGTGACCAGTAATACCACAACGTGACCTGTGATACCCGACTGTGACTATCCTAATGTGACCTGTGATCCCCTAACATGACCTGTGATTCAAGAACTAGGAGAAAATAAAATATAAAGACTGTATGTAGCTTTCCTTGATTTTCATTTGTTAGGAATATTGTTTTTGTTTAGAGAATATTATATTTTTTTATTGAATGTTACATGTTATATCATTATTTTTTTACAGAGTGCAATTTTCATTTTATTTTACAATGTCAAGAGCTTTATATTTTTGTTTACTCAGGACGTGGTTTTTATTTATAGAATTTATTTTTTATTTATATTGTTATGTACATATGTATATACTGTTATGATTGTATAGGAGTTTTTATTGTATGAGAGTTCATGTTTTGTTTTAATAATAAAGTATGTTTAAAGAACGATGGTAAAAAAAGGCTATTTTGTGCCAGTCAATGTATCAAACGTAAAAGATATTTATAATGGACCTGCTGAACAACATGATGTGATTAGAATTTACTCATGGTCTTAAAAAAAAGGTTTTCCCGGAAGCATCCGGTAATTCTAATTGCGCCATCATGTTCAGCAGATCAAAATTCACAAAAAATATCATTTTTGTCCCCTGCCTTAATGGACACAAAAGAGCCTTTTGTAACATTGTTCTTTTTGTTGTTTGTTCTTTAAGAATTCTGCTTTTGTTTAAACAATATATTTAATATCTGTTTTAACTGATGCTGGGTTGCAGGGCAGGCAGAGAAATTACTTAGCCTCGACTCAATGTTGTCTGTTAATTTTTTTAATTTTTCTTCCATGCACTCCCTAATTTTTTTATAAATCCTGGTAGACGATGTTTTTAATGCCGGTTTTACATTTGTGTAGTTATCCATTCCTTGATGAATTTCAGCATGCCAACATGAATTCGTATAAAAATAGGGATTATCTTTCAAGCTCAGGAGTTAACGGTATTTAGTAAATATAATCTCAACTTTATGAAAATTTACACATTTAGGTGCATGGAAAACTACTCGTATATAAAAGGAACTTGGGCTATTTTTTAATAACAATGTGATAACAATAACTGTTTGGTAAATAAAGCCTACATGCAACTTTGTAGTTTTATTATATAATTTATATTTTACATATTATACTGTGTAGGGTTTAGAAGTATCAGTATTTGATTGTTAAAGACTATTATTGTTTTTTTAATTTGTAATTTCCTCTAAAATATAATTTAATCAGTAAAACCATCAATTTATAGCTGATTTTACTGAATACATAATATTTTATTGTGCCATACGAAAAAAAAAACAATAAATCGTCTTTAAAACAATCAAATACTAGCTTCAAAATAAATCAATATATTCAACATCACTTTTAAACTACCCGCCACGAGAAAACGAGCTGGAGCGACATCTGAGAACACGGTGGCATACTAATTTATTGATTTTTATTTAAATTTCGTGTTTCTTCGTTTTACTTAGGAGTTAACATTTCTAACCTCTTATATATTTTTTGAGGAAAACGATAGTATGCTCTTGGCAACACTGGGCATTAGTGGCATTTGTCTTGATTGTCTTGTCCGTCAGTTAGGGATGTTGATATCGGAAAAAATATCGATATTTATTATATCGTTATTTTAAAAATATATTATATCGGGTATTCGATATATCGGTAAAAAATATCGATATTTCGATATATCGATATTTCGTTCTCACAAAAACTGTCCATGTTAGATACACTAAAACTGTATCAAATTTTTAACTAAATTATCATTAAGTTTTCAATAACGATTAGATAGTGCAGGACTTGTAAATCGTACAGTCAGTCGGAACAATAAATTCGCTAGTGGCGCGATGCTGTGACACGCTTCATTTCAACTTTCGACATCGAGATTATACATTTATCTTTTAATTTTTAATGCTGTCATGAAATAAAAAGAGATCAAATCACAGATCAAATGAAGTTTAATATTCCATGGTACTGTTGCGATCCGAGCTACGTTCCAAAAATAAATCTAAATATTTTTAGATGCTACTTATTTTCGTTTGGTATCCAAAAAGTCCGAAATAGTCTGAATTTCTTCAAGGTCCGAAAAAAGTCCATAGCTTCAAAAAAAGTCCGAAAATCGGACTAAAGTCCGCCGATTGGCAACACTGGCTTGCAGCGTTGGAGCGTTGCAAAATGGCGTCCAACAAACAGTCGAAACGAACCGAAATTCGTAAATCTTCTCTTCTAAAATACAATGGCGTCTCGTCGGCTAGCAACGTCCAGCCAGAAATTCGTATTGTAAATTGTCCGAATTGCCAGTAAATTTCTTCTTCTTATCTTGCGATGGCCTCTTGCTTTTCACCATCTAGCTACTAAAGCTGGCGAAAAATATCGGATCCGATAGTAAGATTTTAATATCGATATTCCGATATATCGGTATAAAAAATATCGATATATCGAACAAAAAATATCACTTATTTGATATATCGATATTTTTTCAGCATCCCTACCGTCAGTCCGTCAGCCATTTTATAATTTCGAGAAAAGATGAACATTATTTTATGTGTGATTTTAATCACAATTTATCGGCTTAGAAAAGCAAATTAGGACTTTATTACGTTTCCAGGTAAGTGTTCTCTTGTATTAAAGAAAAATATGGTAATTATTCGGATTATTGTATGCACCGAATTTTTTCATGAAATTTTGCACAGACCCTAATTTTGGGTCGTAGAACACGAATCCGAAGTCAGTTTTTGGCGGTCTCGAATGGTTTTTCCGCAAAAAAATATTTTAACGTTTAGGTTAGGTTTTTCAATGAATTTCTTTAAATTTCGGCACTTTTACTTAAACACATCTATACAAGTCATTACACACTATTTTTCTGAACCATATTTAGGCAAATTTATGTAGAGACACATTAAAAAACAGAGAAAATATCAAAAAACTGAAAAAAATAAACACGCAATTCCTTGTTACACATTCTGATGGAAAGACGCGCAGTTGCCAAATTTACAAATTGTGTTTCCCTCAAATTTTAACGGTTCCATGAATAAATCCGAAAAAGAGATGGCAATATTGGCATTTTATTTTCCCTAGTAACAGCACTTTAGTTTAGTATTTAGCCAGCAATAGTGACAGACAGGTGCTTTAAAAATGGAACCAAATCTGAGCAAAAAGGTGTATACACCCAAGCAAACCTGAGCAAGAAGGTGGTCAGGTTTGCTCAGTTTTCATTGATATAGATACATATATAGGTATCTATATCAATGAAAACTGAGCAAACCTGACCACCTTTTTACTCACCCAACCTGAGCAAAAAGGTGGTCAGGTTTGCTCCGTTTTCATTGATATAGATATATATGTATCTATATCAATGAAAACTGAGCTAACCTGACCACCTTTTTGCTCAGGTTTGCTTGGGTTGGGTATACACCTTTTTGTTCAGATATGGTTGCATGCATCAGCATGCAGGTGTTGGATTACTGATCAATAGGATTTTGGTTAGGTCTGATGTAGGTTAAAATTAAAAAATGTTGTTGACTAAGTTGGACAGAATAGTAACTTTAGTTTGTTATGGTTAGCTTTTTTATTATTCCTAATTTACAACTTTTTCTTGAAAAATAAGTAAACCTGGCAACGCCGGACATTTGACAGCTGGGAACGTAATGGCGTCTACTACCAAATACAATGGAATTTTATATAGGAAAAAGCAATTTTCTTAGCTATTTTTGGCTAAATGTGGTGTTTTGTGTGACGAAATAAAATAAAAATTATAAGTTTACAGATATGTTTAAGTGAAAGTGTCGAAACTTAAAGGAATCTATAAAAAAAGGTAACCTAAAAGTTAAAAAAAATTTTTGCGGAAAAACCATTCGAGACCGCCAAAAACTGACTTCGGATTCGTGTTCTACGACCCAAAATTAGGGTCTGTGCAAAATTTCATGAAAAAATTCGGTGCATACAATAATCCGAATAATTACCAAAAATATAGCCAATTATCAATACATGTCTTGAAACATGGTATTCTGTTACATAGTTTAGTAAACAAACATTTTTCCAGGTACTTTTTTATTTCAAATTGTACGTGTAGTTTGTTCTAAAATATACAGTTTTTTCATTTTTTGATATTTAAAAATATATTTTCAGCATTCAAAAATAATACACTGCCAAATGTATTTCCAATATCTACCAATAGTTCCGAAGACTAGACTAATATTAATAAGTTATTTCTATATTATATGGTTTATTTAAGTGAACATAGTTTCGTAATAATAAATAAATGATGAAAGTTGGCAATAGTGAATTTGACCATTTCTGTTTTGTGGTCTTTGTGTCATTAAAAATGATTTTAATCAAACTTTTTTTATTGCAGATGTAAATAGACAAATCAGATATTGTAGTTTGGTAAGTAGTACCATTTTCTTAATCATATTTAAAACATATTTCGTGCTAGGTGTAACTATTTAGATGATTTTAATTCCAGAACATTCAATATAATTTATAGTTTTTTTAACATATTTTTTGTGCTTATCGGAAAAATTCATTTTGTAGTTTGCCACCCATACCTACATGTTACTGTCTCTGTATTTTATCTAACATGGCTGCAGTCATAGCAGCTTCTTCCTTTCGCAGAGTTAAGTACTCGTGTAAGAATCCCTGTTACACTAATTTTCCAAAGGATTATAAAAACAAATTTTTTTTTATTTTCCCTAAACTTTTGCGACATTAGAAGCTTGAAAAACAGCTTACTGAATACAAGTTCTCAATTGGTATACATAACGTTTGTACGTAGCATCCCTGCGTTAAGCTTCGGAAATAAACATATACGTCTTGACGAGTACACTTTAACTCTGGATTGCCCTACTGGACACTGTAGAAAGCACAACATTTTTACTGACAGCAAAATAAATAGCAGTAATAAAAAGGTGAAACTTAACCAGAGTTTTTTTTATGTACCATTCGCTTATTGAGTAAAGTTAAATAGTGCACCTGATTTGTGAGATATAAATAACTATTAGGTATTTAGTGTACAAGATGATTCTGCCGAAGTTTTCGTTTTGTTTCATGTTAAATGCTCGATGGAATTGGACCTCCACACAAGCCCAACGTGATGTTAATGGAACTGAAGAAATCTGATTAGAACCTTCACCCGATTGTGACTTTTACCTTGCGTTAACATTCTCATGTGAGCCATGTTGTTATGAGATGACTTGATTAACATTTCGTTATGATTTATATTGATTAAATGAAGAAATTAGTAAAAATAGGACCTTGTTGTTTTACTTTTAAATATGATACAATTTTGTATCGACTTTAAAGGTAAATTGATGTTTTGCTATTTTATGCCTTGTATTTATATATTTGTTTTAGATTGTCATTTTTTTATATTTTATCTGAAAATTCTTTTATAAACGTCCAATAAAAACATTATGTAAATACAAGGTTATAAAATGTCAAAACATCAATTTGACTAACTGATCATATGGTGGCTTTTCTTCTGCACCCCGCTTCCGCCTTGAATACTTTGGGACCCTACGGATGAGGGCGCCACAATTGACAGAAATGTTGCGACCAATTAGCACGCACTTAACGTTTCTTACCTGTTGTTCTGTGATGTAACCCAACCTCTATACTCTATTCTACTAATTGCGCATGGTCAAGTAATTAATTCGTAACTGTATTTTGTTTAAATTTAAATATGCAACCGGAAAAAGTAAAAGCACTTTCTTGAGTGTTATTCCCAAAAAAAATGTTGCGTAAACCTTTCGATACCGATACATGACAGTATCGATACTTTTTCGGTAAGTATCGGTAGGTATCGATACATAGCAAAAAAGTACCGATTTGGTATCGGTATCGATACTTTTTGTTATTTTCGCATCTCAATAGGTGTCTTCCTTTCACCCCAAGCAGGAGCTCCTGTACAGCTCCAGAGCCGCACACAGTTGTTCCATTCAACTGGGGCATCAAGCACCTGCAGTGGGACTCTGCGTCGTTATAGTAATCTACTATAGCTTTCTACTATAGAAATCTATTAGCGTTTTCTACTATCGTCAAATGTGCAACTCTGTTTAGTTGTAGACAATGATCGGGTATCTTCGGAACTCGCCAAAGGGTAACTGTCTGAGCTAAAAACATTGCGGAAATTCTAGGGATTTTTAATTTTATAACTAGAAGTTTTGGACAGAAGAAAAAGTTTGGATATATTTATGTTCAAAAGCATAGTAGAGTTGGGAGATATAGTGATTTTTCGATATCTGTTAGAACAGAGATGGTGATTTAAGAATAGCCGTTATTTTTAACGGTGATTTTTCACTACAGCGATTTTTATTTTTAAGGCGAAAAGGAGCAGCATAGTTGCTTTTACAAGACTGATATTCGATATAAATATTGAATAATGCAGCTACAATTGGAAGTAAAATTATAAGTTGATTTGGTTAGTAAGTTATTAGGGTAAAAATAGTATTTTTTCGAAACGCCCAGTGCCAGAAGCGCAGCGAATATTAATCGAAAATGGCCTTTATTCTTCATTTTTGCGCTAGATTAAGTTAAAAATATTACATTTTTTCCGAAATTAGAATTATAATGCTTTTGGTAATTTTGAGTATAGGTATACCTGAAAATGTTTTTATGAGGCTGAATTTAAATACGACAATAAATTAATAAAATTATAATCTCTTAGATACTTTTCAGATTTGAAATTAACCATCTAAAACTGCAAAAAAAAATCCCATTTAATAGCTTAAAATTGAGGACACAGTGAGTCTAAAGGAGATTATAAAATACTTAATAACTCACAACATAAATAACAAAAGAATTATAAACAATAGTATCAGAAAATATAATAAAAAAAAACATTCCCTTTTATATCTAGCTATCTGCAGTGGGACTCTGCGTCGTTATAGAAAACTACTATTGCTTTCTACTATAGAAATCTATTCGCGTTTTCTACTAAAGAAAATTTGCAACTCTATTTAATTGTAGACTAATGATCGGGTATCTTCGGAACTCGCCAAAGGGATAACTATCGGAGCTAAAAACATTTGCGAAAATTCTAGGGATTTTAAATTTTATAACTAGAAGTTTTGGATAGAAAGAAAAGTTTGGTTATATTTAGGCTGTGTACCGTTGTCAAACCTGGTTAACCGCTCGGTTTCTTCGGTGACATTAATGACAGATATTGCGTTTCCAATCTGCCAACTTTTCAGATTACCGATACTTACGGGACACAAAACCGTAACCGAAGTTGACAACGGTACACGCCCTAAATGTTCAAGGTTCATGTTCAAAAGTATTTTACCCTTTACCTAAGTTGAATTTTTTCATTTTTTCCATGTGCCATCCAAAGCCCTTCTAGAACTAGTAACACCTAAGTACAGCTTATACAATAACACAGTTACCTAAGTAAGATAAACAGGGGCGCACCCAGGATTTTGTCTCAGTAGTAGTTTGTAGGAGTGTTTCAGGGATCACGCGATTTGGTGGATTTTTTCAATTATTAGTGCACTTTTTAAATTTTTGTGTGTCTAGGATGTTAGTGTAGGGGGAACTGCCGCCCCCCCCCCCCCCCCCTGGGTACGCCGCTGAAGTTAAACACCGCAACGCAAGTCGCAACGTCATCAGCCGAGAACTTACTGCCGCTGTCGACTGGTGACGTTGCGGTGTTGTAACTTAAAGAAGGTCCTCACCTCACGGGCAGAAGAAGCGGAACAGCGGACAGGAACTTCGTTTGTTAAACATGGCAGAATTCAACTAATCATATAACGAAGCGCCTCTCCGCTGTTCCGCTTCCTCCGCCCGTGAGGACCCACTTTTACGGCGTTACTAGTTCTAGCATCTTTGGCTATTTATTTGGATATTTTTATTTCTGGATGAGATTCAGCGAAGTTGATCAAATAAAGCCAGTGTTCACTTCTTACGCGCATTTTACTACTAAGATACTTTTTGTTTGTTGCTTATTTAAAACTATTTAGTAAAAAATGTATGTATTTCGATCTCAAAATTTTCAACTGAGTAATTTGTATCCAAATTATAAGCAAAGTAAGGAGCTTTTACTGGTCCTTTTTATTTTTTATAAGCTCTGCACTTAGGACAATTTGTGGTTATACCTTTGTTTCTACAAATAGAATTCTACGACATCGCGGAGTCCCACTGCAGCATTGGCGATGTCGTTTCAAGACGACAAGATGGCTGTCACATAATCGACTTCGAACCATACGCAGAGTACGAAACGATCGTTCCGTTTCTACAAATAGAATTCTATGACATCGTGGAGTCCCACTGCAGCGTTAGCGATGTCGCTTTCGTTTCAAGACGACAATATGGCTGCCACATAATCGACTTCGAAATCTACGCGGAGTACGAAACGGTCGCTTTGTTTCTACAAATAGAATTCTACGACATCGCGGAGTCCCACTGCTGACCGTTCGAGCCCTATCCCCCCTGCCCTCTCGTGCATCACTTATGACCCATTGAACTGCATAACAAACTGGAAGGGTAACGAAATGAGCGACAGCTGAGGCAAATTTTTCAGTAGAAAGAGACGGAACATAAAAGGGGTTGTTGTCTCTTTCTTACGCGTTAGTTTAAACGCTGAATAGATTTGTAATTGTGGTAAAACTTTATTTATTATTAAGTTGGGGATATTTATTAAAAATTAGTGGTTTTAGCTTATTACTAACAACTTAAACTACAAATACCTTTACATAAACGTATATTTTTAAACCTCTTTCTTTTGAAAAATGGAAAAAAATAAAGATAGCATACTGTATTAAGTGAAAGTATTTTTTTTAAATTACATATTGCATGATTTTTAATGAAAACATAATTACTTCTTTGTTTAGCACTGATTTTATTACAGAAGTAATTTGTAAGTTGCATTTTTTGAATAAAAAATAAAACAAGTTAATGACAAAAAATATTATTTATTAACGTATATATTACAAATTAACAATTATAAATTATAAATTAACAATTTTAAAAACAAATTAACTTGGTGAATTTTTGCCTTATACTGGCCGATGTTCCTAGTATTTTTAAATTTGTTAGTTTAGAATAATGATGCATTCTACACTTTGTAAAAAGTTCAATAATTTTTCTAACTAACTGAATTTCATGGGACTCCTCTGATAAAAACTCCTGAGTTACTGAATGCAGAGGTCAAAATTGATTTTTTCTTTGGGAAAAATATTTAACGGCTGTATTACTAAGTTTCCTTTTTTACATTAAAATTGCTACATAAAACCTTTTGATCTTGAACAAAATATTGAAACTGTTTCTCGGTAAAGGTAATAATGTCATATACTATTTTTGAAGCATATAATAATCCACCCCGTGTTACACTGTTAGTAAATTTCTTAAAATCTTCTTTAGGACTACTATACTCATGGTCATGGTCATTCGTGTTCTCTGATATATTTGGAATGACATCAGCTTTAGAATTCTTTTGGTAGATCCTGCTCTTTCTATAAACTCTGATGATATAAAATGTTCCGAACAAAGTTTACTTGATCTGGAGGTTTTCAATCTTCTCGGCGAATAGCTTTTATCCAACACTCAAGAATTTCAGGTCTTTTAAATGGAAAACTAAAATATATATAGATATATAATATATATTGGTAATTATTTAGATTAACGTAAACAGCGAATTTTTTCATGAAATTTTGCACTGACCCTAATTTTGGGTCGTAGAACACGAATCCGAAGTCAGTTTTTGGCGGTCTCGTAAAAAAAAATTTTTTGTGCTCACCCAACCTGAGCAAAAAGGTGGTCAGGTTTGCTCAGTTTTGATTGATAGAGATATATATGTATCTATATCAATCAAAACTGAGCAAACCTGACCACCTTTTTGCTCACCCAACAAATTTAAAGAAATTCATTGAAAAAGCTAACCTAAAAGTTTAAAAAAAATTTTTACGAGACCGCCAAAAACTGACTTCGGATTCGTGTTAGAACACGAAAAATTAGGGCCTGTGCAAAATTTCATGAAAAAATTCGCTGTTTACGTTAATCTAAATAATTACCTATATATTATATATAGATGGAAACATTATTACTATAAATAGGTACTTGACATTTATAATAGTATATTTTCAGTCATATAGAAATAGTAAGGTTAAGTACCTATGTTTTGATAGTTTAAATAAAAATAAACCTTATTTATTACTTACCCATGAAAAGAAACTGCCTTTTTGGGGTTATATTCATTAGAACAGTAACCATTCTGAACAAAGTTTGAAGTTGTGGCAACCAAAACAAAAAAGTTTGCTAAGTACCTACCTGGATACTCGCCAGATAATTTCACTCAAAAATCAAAATTGAAGCACTCCAACAACTAAAATTATACCTAAAGAACTTTCCTAATGTCTTTTAGAAAACGTTTTAGTAAAATAAAAGCAAAACACCCACAAATTTCCACTAATCATGTAATTATACGAATTAGTTCTTAAAAGCTGCCATTAACGTATACGTGCGCGACAGAGATGGCATTCCCTTTTATTAGCCATCTCACTCTACTGCGAAATGTGCCTCAAAAATCCATATTTGCGACACGGCCGTGCCCATTCCAAATGAGCTTAATGTCAAACTTATCAATTGTTCCTTTCGGAATGGTGTCGAGTGACTCCGGGGCGAGTCGCTCCGGGGCGTCAGACACCTGAAAGGAATATTACCTTAGACAAGGAAAGAGAGGGGACTGGTAACGCTAACGCATGGCAAGTGTGACCAAAATTCGAGACGACGCCATTTTTTGGTGCTAAACATTGCCGGTGACATCAAAGATATTTTGTGGTGTTTCGAACAGAATTTTGATTAAAGACGACTACATTTTAGTAATTTATGATGGTGGGTTGTACTGCTTATGGCTGCAAAAGCCGAAACGAGAGAAATGAGCCTGGAATTACCTTTCACAGGTAAAAAGTTAAATGTTACATAGTTGCAAGACAAACAATTTTCGAAATATTTTTGTTATGAGATAATTTATCAACGCAATTCGAATATGATGATTTAGGCATTTTCAAAACAGACTATGTATGTTTATTTGAACAATGTGCTTGAATGTTTTCATTCATTATCAACTCATTAAAGATATAAATTATGATAATGGCAAGATTTTTTCCAGTGGCGGGTATGTTTTTATTCGGAAAAAATATTATAATATTTCATTAACTTTGTGTGCGTAAATTAGTCAGTACAGCAGGTTTTTTTTTAAATATATAATTTATTTGTTTTGTTGTAGATTCCTCATGAACGATCCCAGAAGACTTGCTCTTTGGGTTAAAAAAATGCATGTTGCAGACTGGAGTCCTAGAAAAATGATAAAATTTCTTCAAAGCACTTTGACTGGAATTTATTTTATAGTATTGGTGAAAAAACTTGTCTATTAGATGATGCAGTACCTACAGTATTTTGAGGAACTGCCTAAATATCTCCAGGAAATGTCACAAACAAAGCAAGTAAGTCAGACTTTACACAACATTTTGTAATATTATTTTGTAATATAGGTACCTAGTGTAGGTATCATATGCTAGAAATAAGCTAATTAAATGTATTGTTGTAGGCAAGAAATTGGAGGCGTTCCTGTTCTGTTTCTGTTGTGCCAGCCAGGGATAGTAAGGCCGGTAATGTGGAACAAAACTTAGATGAAACACCATGAAAAAAACAGCTTAGAAGACGGTTTTTCCAAGCAGTACAACTACCTTCCAAGCAATATAAAGTCTTTGAATAGTTAGACATTTGCTGACTGACAGGGCTTCTTATTCTGTTGCTGAATTTTATGATGACTCATTTTAATTTTTTTACACATATATATGATTATATCGAGTTTTAAAATTATGTGTATTGTTTGTATACCTTGTTGAGTTTGTCTTTTATTAGAGTTGGTCTGCTTATATACTTTATTTAGATATTTTTTTATATATATTTATTTGTAATGAAATACTAGTATTTAGGATCATGTATCATATAGGAACTACCTTCTTGCTTTGTCTATAAGATGTAAGTCTGGCAATAAAGCTTATTTCAATTTGAATTTGAAAAGCAGAATAACTTTACACAACTTTTGTATTATGTAAATATTTATTTTTGTATCAGTTTATTAGGCGTACTTAATATTTATTGTTTCTAAATTTGTTTGCCTATGTACCTATATAGTTAGTTTTAATAACTTTTCAGAATTGTTATTATTATTATATTACATATATTTTTTTAAATATACTTGAGAACAATTAAAATTGAAGGAGTACATTGGATCTATTGATTTTCTCCACATTTCACAAACCAAAAATAAATTATTACTATAAGTCGTTTTATTCGTTTTGGTAAAAGTCTACAATCGCCTCTCATGATACGCCGCCGTAGCCTGGTGCTGGATCACGATGCATTGAGTTCTACGCGATTTTGACACTAATGACAGTGGCCATGTGATGGATTGCTTGTTTTGTTTGAGTAGTCATGTGACTTTGACACTTAGAATAGAATTCTATGTGGCGTGATCCGGGGTCTGGTGTCAGATGGCTTCATATCCGTAGCATGTATTACCCGTCCTCTCTCTTTCCTCGTCTAAGCTAATAATAATATGTAAGTGTATTTCGATTTTTTCCTTGGTACATCAGTATGGTTTTTGTTATGAAATTACAAAAATAAATGCATAATTTTAAAAAAATCCAGTATAACATTGTTTTATTTTATAGCACTATTTTAAATATTCTATTTCATACAGTTTTTGCAGCAAGAAGGAAAAAAATTAAATTAATTTACAAAACCTCTAGTTACGCCATTGAGCGGATCTGTCTGGTGTCGGATGGTCACACTTCATGTCAAATAGTTACGCGTCCCCTCTCTTTCCTTGTCTAAGAATATTACTTATGCCGATATGCGCTTTTTAGTCACGTGATCATCTGATCATTCTCTAGAGTTGATATAAAATACTAGGAACAAGTATTTTGTAACAGGTATGACCGCATAACGGGTAGGTACAGGTAACAGGTATCGATTTTACCAAAAATACTAGATGCGTATTTAAATACTCATGTACGCGAACGCGATATTTGGCCACACAGTGGATCGCGTTACGCGGTTTTGAAACCGCCTCGGCGCAGCGTCTAGTACATACGCCGCTAGCTGTTTTCTTGATTCAAGCAGTTGGAGTTATATGTGACTGGTCAGACAAGGCGGTTTTCAGAGCGTCTTTGAGACCCAAAGCAAATAATTTTATTTAATTAACGAACTGCAGTGAAAATGGCCACCGCCTCGACAGAAACCGCGCCGAAACCGCTATGTGTGTCTTGTCACTGCTGCAGCCGCGTCGGCCGCCGCGCGCCGCCTCGACAGAATCCGCTATAAAAAACGCCGCCTGTGTCATCGTAAGGTGCGTTTCCTATGGGGCGGTTGACGCTCGCGGCTGCCGCACAGCGTTTGCTGACGCCAGGATATCCATTGACGTTGACGCTTGCGTCTGACGCTCGAAAAGAAACGGATAAATTAAATTGTCACATGAGCAGTAATAGGCGTCAGACGCTGTGCGGCAGCCGCGAGCGTCAAGGTATGTTTTTACTTGTGCGTCGGGCGGTAGAGTTCGGCGGTAACCGCTTGCGGTACCGCACTGCTTTAATATATTTTATATGGCGCTATTTTCATTTATGCGTCTGAGCCGTGCGGCCCGACGTCCGAACGCGCACGTTCCTGTCTCGACTGCTCATAGTAGCAGTCTAGCCGCCGACGCGATCGGTACAGTTTAGGTAATTGTTATTAAGTCTGTAAACGCATTTTTCGGTGTTCACTGCTTTTTTTACATCATGGCTCCAAAATTTACTGCAAATGAAGACGAATTACTAATTAAAGAAGTTAGAAGGTATCCCGCCCTTTTTGATGCTCGTCTTGCTTCAAAAATGGGATCAGCTTTTTGACGTTTTTTTCTTTGTAAAGCCAGTTCCTCATCTTCTTCGTCATCTTTAATTAAGAATATCAGCAGCGAGTTCTTTTTTATCCATCTACTCTACGAGATACCGCACTTAACTGTCGTTTCTAAAAAAGCGCCAAAATGCCAACGCTTTTAGCAAAAACACACCGACGTGACCGCCAGTCGTTACCGCCGGAGGTTACCCTCGGACGCTGCCGCCTGACGCACAAGCGAAACCATACCTTCAGCCGCCCCATAGGAAACGCACCTTTAAGCAGCGAGCGCCGCCGGTCCCAATATCTGCCGCGGTGTTTGGAGTATTTTCAGTATTTTGATATTTGATACGAAGTAATAGGTACGATTATGGATACGTATTTCTCTGTCCCGCCGGCGCCGTTCAGCTGTTAATTCCGATATTTTCCCCGAAAGCGCGTTCCTGCATCCAAGGTATAGGTATAAAGTACAGATTAAATTATTTTATTATTTATACTATATAGGGTGAGTTGGGAGGAACGCACCAAATTCTAGGAGTGTACTCTACATGCAAATATAAGTCGAAAAAACTCAAAAGTTGTAATCAGATTTTTTTTTCCAAATACAAGGTTTTAAAAATATGATAAGGATGCTTTATTTTTATTTTTTGTTTTTTTTTTTGTCGGTGTATAGATGATAATCATGCCGTTGTACTTGTAAAGGGGGTCTTTGAAATTTATTATTAAACAAATTTTAATTAAAAAAATTGTTGGTGTTTTTTCAAAACGTTGTAATTTGAAAACAAATGAAGGTTTCATAGCACTATCCGGACACCTTTAATTTTGGAATTTTAACACATTTTTTTATTGATATTGATATTACTTACCTTTAATGTGGAAAACACAATATTTTAACTAAGAAAATTACTTTATTAGTAAAAAAACATGATTTTTAAGAACCATATTTGATGGTTTTGCAACATATTTGCGAAGGTAAATATCAATTTTGGATGACTTCTTGGATTATGGGAACACAGTTTTGCCACATTATTATTTTTTTGGTGTTTTAATTCGTCTTTGTGAAATTTTGACATTACAGCTGTTGTCATGGCAGAAATACTATAATTTCTTCTTGTGGCCATGGGGTTGTGAAATACGTTCTCGGACAGGTTTGCTCAGTTTTAGCCCAAACAGCACACGATATCCAATGGACATCCATTTTAAAGCCATTAGAGGGTCAGGACATCCATGGACCATTCACTGAGAAAATTCATTTAATAAAAATTTTTGTTGGTCGGCTTTAATACAGTGGCGGTTCGTGGTTTTTGAATATGGGGGGTGCAAAACAGTTGTTAGGGGGAGGGGTGAAAAGCGCCGAATGCTAGCTTGCACGATATTTTTTCAAAACGTCATAAACACCGTTGATTTTATTTATAAATCGGGGGTTGGACGACCCAACTTTTTGATTGCAACTTTTTCTTCAAATGGAACAGGTCTATTTTCTAAAATATACTTTACAGAATTCATATTGACAACGAAAATGCCGAAAAAACAGAAAACAAATCAAACTATTTAACGGCAAAGGCAGAAAGGCTGCTGAAGTTTTGAGACCGAAGCACGTGTACTATGCCGACCGTTGTCATAGCAACCACAGATTTATCCGCAATCTGATTGGTCATCGAGCATCGCGTCCTTCTGTGTGACATCATCTCGCGGTTGTTCTCAAGCCGAGACCCTGCGGAAGTAAGGATTAGGTTCGCGCTTGATCCACCGTTCAGATTATAACTTGGACTTTTGCCAAGGTACTTGAAACTACCTTCCAAGCAGAAACGCTGGATTATTTTATCTGTGCTTTCGCTGGCTCTGTAATTTACGTTACGCGGATAATTTGAATAGTTTTTTGGTGCTATGAGTTGCTTTAATGAAATAAATATTTTATATACTTATTTTATTATTTTAGTTGGTAATTTAATTGGGGGGCGCGAGACCCTGCGCCCCCTGGCAGTAGCCGCCTCTGCTTTAATAACTATCATTAAATTTTTTTCTAACGTGTATTAGAACTTTAGTAATAGTTAAAATGGTATTTAATGGCTACAGTTAAAGTGTTTTTGCTACAAATGTGTTCTTGCGATTATGAAAGAAATTTTTAAAATAATAAAAAAACTGTAGTCTTAATTAAAAACTTTATTTAGTATATTTTAAGAAAATAAGAGTGTTGTGACAATAAAAAAATATTATATCGTTATTAAATAAGATATTATTATATTTTTGAATAACTGTTATTAAGTTGTATTGTTAATTCTATAAAAAAAATTTCTTACTCCTTACTAAACTGTTTTTTCTTTATTAAACCATTTTTATACAGTATATGATTTATAAAAAAAATGTTGTGACAAGAAAAAACCATCTTATTCTTATTAAATAAAATATTATTACATTTTTATTAACCATAATTAATAGGTTTATTACCTTTATTAAAGTATTTCTTATTCTAACTAAATTATTTTATGGAAAAGGGTCTTCGTGTAATTTCGGCCACCTTCGTATATATTACCGGGATAGCCCCAAGTGGCCTATAGTTAATCTGACCTAATCCCGAAACTCACTTCGTGTCGAATCGGAGATCTTCATTTCTGCAATTAGCCTAACACTCGAGAAGTTGACAAACAAGGATGGAATACGCATACTTTCTTTATTTTACACATGCCAGTGTATTGTATGGAAAAAATTATTTATAATTCACTGGCAAGTGATATTGCCGCCAAATTTTATAACGGATTAGTTGCTTGTTACTCTTGTTAGACTTGTCTCAAGCAGCTTCCCTAGCATCAGCGTCTTTTGAAAGATCTGAAGTGACCTATTATTTGTTTGAGATCCCATTTGTGTGTTGTGATTACAACAGTATTACAATCTTTTTTGCAGATTAATTTGTTAACAAAACTCATACAATGCTTTACCAATTGTTTGCTAGATCGTTTCACACGTAAAAACCAAAGAACTACCCATTATAAAACCGTACGATATGAGGTACGCTGATTGTAGAAGTTCTTCGGAGTTAGTACCTACCTACTGTGGCAACAATTTTCCAAAGTATCCAGTTACATAATATGCTAGAAAATATTAGAATGGTTCGGTGATTTTCTCGTGGAAATAAATAATAATAACAGTTTCTTTTAGTTCTTCCACAGATGTGTCCTGTATGACATAAGTATTAACTGCCAAAGTTTAGCTTTTGATTAGGTACCTATTTAATAAGTTAACCCTCTAAAAACACTTATAATCAAGTACTTAAAATAGATTTTAAAGTAACAACGTATTAGGTACTCGGCAGCTGATGAAAATGGAGTGACAACACACTACAAATAGACCGGACCTCTTAGTTTTATCCCAAAAAATCAATAAAAGAGTTAATATTATTCACCATTAATTAAACCACTAAAACTATTCTTAAAACGTAAGCTAATTAAACAAAATAAGAAAAGCAATTAGTTTTTACCATTACAATACCCAGAAAGATGCAAATAAATTAGTACAAACTCTTTTATGGGAAGAAGATAATTTGAAATTTCGTCTACGATCAGCTGTTCAGCCGCTCTAACCAAAATAGCAAAATAGTTTGCTCCACGTCAGGAGTTTAGGCCAAATGGGTGTAAAACGGATTATGCCATACGAGCTTAACCGAACGCCCGCCGGATACACTCGGGTTTAGGCCAGTTAAACTTTAGGCCCGATGGGTTTTAGGTCCGATGGAGCCATCTCATATTACCGATGCCTAAAATTCGTCATATACCCATCCCCGCAGCAAAAGCAAAAGTCATTTTACATTAGTCACTCAATCATTAGGTCAGGCAACTGTGACCCGCGCAGCATATAAAACTCGACGCGGTTCTGCACTCAGAGCAAAAAATAGCCGACTTTAATTTTCTTTACTATTCTAACACATTCGGTAATTAAAAGACAGAGACAGCCATTTCATTTCTGCCATTTTTTGCACTGAGAGCGGAACTGTTACAAATGCCGAACGGAGTCGTGAACGGGCATTTTACTGTCGTTTCAGTTATTCAGTTTTTTATAATTTTGTTTCCTGTGGTCCTGTGGTTTTAATAATGGCTTGGCGTACTCTTTTGTCCCAATGGGGGTTCCAAGAAGATATATCCCGATTCGAAGGTAAGTAACAATTTAAAGCCTAGTTTGTGCATGACCAATTAACGAAAATAAAAATGGGTGGGTTTATTCTAGCAGCGCGTAATTAAAAAACACCAAACTGATAAAATATTCAGGTTTGCTCGGGATATTGACAGGTGTTTTTACTGTTTTTAAATTTGTATCTATAGGTTACCTAATTTTAGTAATAATTTTTCCAAAAGTGCAAAAAGTAGCATATTAAGGTAAACATACCAGTAATTGACACTATTAGGTGGAAAACTTCGTAAACAGAATCACTACGGCCACAATTATAGACTTAAATTCCAATTCTACCATTTCCTAATTAGTTTATACTTTGACAGTCAGTATGGCATAAGAGGGATTTGTTGAAAAAATTATATACATTTTTTTAGTATAATAATTAAACAAAAAACTTGCAGAAGCACCAGTTATTGACAGTCGATTTTTTGAGTGTTCTAGTAATTGACACACCAATAATTGACAGTTAAATGGGGATTTATTTAAATATGTATTTAATTATATAGATTCAAAAACATCAATTTCTTTGAAGAATACATAATATTTTATTCTGTCACCAAGACTTTGAATTTCAGGATGATCCAGAATTCCTACTACATCATCAAATTTTATGATTGAGATGTCATTCGAATCTCAATTAATTTGAAAGATGATTTTCCATCCATTGATTTTAGGGAAACAACTTCAATGCCGATTTTACATATTTTTTGTACTACACATACATATCTGTAGACCAAAGTTTGTTTCCTCCCACCCAAAAACTTGGCTAAGATAAAATCTCCAACCCGAATATCATCTTTGGTTTTAGACTTCTTGGCTAGGTGAATCAATGGAATATCTTCACTGTCATCATAGTCAACACTTTCATCTGCATGAATGCTGACATCATCAAGACTATCCCCACTTTCAACCCACTCTTCAGACTCAATACTCAATACTCAATACTTTATTCATGTCAATACCAAAAATTAGTTTACATACGTCAGTAATAATAAGTGATAAAATTCTAAAAACAGTTTTAAAAGGATTACAATTTAGAAACTAAATATGTAACAAGATCTACTGAATAAAATAAACTTACAAAAAACACTAAAATACAAAACATCACATGTTAAAATCAGAATTAAAATACTCATTAAAAGAATAGAAAGCCTTCTTGATTAAGTAACGTTTTACCCTTTGCTTAAACATTTTCATTTCAAGGCCCTTGACTGTATCAGGTACAACATTAAAAAATTTAACAGCCGAATAGCCCGGGCCATCCTGACACCTTCTAAGACGCCAGTATGCAGGAACCAGATTATGCCTTGCACGAGTGTTGTAATCATGAACATCTTCATGAGTCTGATACATACCAATATTCTGCTTAACATACAACAAGCACTCGAGCATATACAAACACGGCACAGTCAGCAAACATAAATGTGTAAACATACCCCTACAATCGTCCCTGCAACCTAAACCCGTTATGATTCTGATAGCCCTCCTCTGCAGGCCAAACACTCTGTGTACCTCAGCTGAGTGTCCCCATGTCAGTATGGCATAAGAAATATGTGAATGGAACAGGGCAAAATAGGCCGTTCTTAACATTCCAGCTGAGACACACTGATACAGGTTACGGAGCACATATAGGCTTTTACTGAGTTTTTTTGCAAGGGCATCAATATGTTTTCCCCATTGCAGCCGAGAGTCAAGGGTTACACCCAAGAATTTTACCTCTGAGCAACTCTCAACACAAGAGAGGTCCCTCATCGTAAACACCATACGAGTTGTTTTGTCTGCATTCAACAGCAGTCTGTTCGAGCAGAACCAGCTCTCAGCCCTCGCCTGTGCCGCCATGGATCCATCAATAGAGTCCTCATAGCAATCGGCAGCACGGAACACTGTCGTGTCATCAGCAAAGAGTGTATAATTTGCCACATTTTCTATGCTGGGAAGATCATTTATATATATTAAGAATAGTATGGGACCCAAGACAGAGCCCTGAGGCACTCCTATGTTAATTTCACTCCTTGCAGATGACACACCAGATATCCGCACCACCTGATGCCTGCACTGAAGATAAGACTCGATAAGCTTCATGCTGCTGCAACTAAAATTGTGAAAACTCAGCTTTTGTGCAAGAATACCATGGTCCACACAGTCGAAAGCCTTACTAAGATCGCAGAACAAGACTGAGCTATATTGCATTTTATGGAATGCATCAATTATATCGGAGACCAAGTTAATGATGCCTAGAGTTGTGTTTTTGTGCTCCCTGAAGCCAAATTTACACTGAGAGAACAAACCCTCTGTCTCAAAGAATTTAACAATTCTAATGGCCATGGATTTCTCCACTATTTTGTAGATAATGGGCAAAAGAGAAATCGGCCTATAGTTTTCAGGCTGCAGAGGATCTCCCTTTTTAAATATTGGAGTAACAATAGCAATCTTTAACACATCAGGAAACTTGCTTTGTTTAAAACATAAGTTTACTATTTTTGTCAGGGGAATAATAATACAATCCTTTATAGCCTTGATCATACCTACATTAAATCCATAAATATCCCGACTCTGCTTATTTTTCAGACTGTTAATGATGTCCCTCACTTCATTAAAGGTAACCTCAGTGAAGTTAAAAGGAGTATCAGGTGGCGTAAGATCTTTAAGGTAGTTAAAGGGATCGTTGTTTGTCACAGGGATCAGATCTACAATATTACGGGCCACATTCGAAAAATAGTAATTAAAATAATTTGGCGTGATATCAGTAGTATTGCTGTTTTCCTTTGTGTTACCGTTATGATTATTAATTATTTTCCATATTGTCTTAGGAGGGTTGTTGGAAGAACGTATTAAATTATCATTAGATCTTATTTTAGCGTGTTTTATTGCTTCTTTGTATGTTTTCCTGTACGATTTAATTTCTTGTGATATTCCTGCAATGTTATACTGCTGTCTCAGTTCACTCAGAAACCCGAGATGATCTCTCATCGCCATGAGCTCATCACTGAACCAGCTAATATTTTTAGAATTGTCAGACCTAACAATATAGGTTTTTTCAGGAAATGCCTGCAGGAGTGCACTCTCAAGCAACCCCATAAAAATTTCGAAAGTAGTGTTAGCATCACTGTTTTCCCCAATGAAGCCCCAAGATATGTTGTCAACAATATTAAAAAATTTTAAAAGGCCATACTGTGTTACTGGCCTACATAGTTTCCTGGAGTGAGTAAAACCACTATCACATATTGGAATTTCAAATTCTATTATTTGTGCCTTATGGTCAGATACATACATGTCAACAACACAAACAGAACAGAGATCAACATCAGCACTCAAAAAGATGTTATCCAGGCATGAGTCAAGTCGTGTGGCTTCAAAAATAGCCTGCTTAAGCCCAAAGCTTACCATAGTGTTACAAAAACGAATGGTCGCAGGCTGAGCAGAGTTGAACTTGATATTAAAATCTCCTGCAATGATAATTTTTGCGCTAGACCTAAAACTAGAGAGTATTCCCTCAACTGACATCAAGAAGCTGTCAAAATTTCCCGAAGGTGAGCGATAAAAGGCTAAAACAAAGATATTAAATGATTTTATAAAAACAGAACAGTGTTCAATACATTTCTCAACATTACTATGAGAATTAATAACTGCTGCAGAATTCTCCAGATGTTTTTTGGCCAGGATAAGGGTACCTCCACCAGAATATTGTTTCCTCGTTGAGAAGGCTACTACTCTATAGTGTTGAATGCAGAGGCAGGCAATCTCCTCCTCACCAAGCCAATGTTCTGAGATACATACAATCTCTATATTCTGGTCAGCTAAAAAGGATTCTAGTTCATTCACTTTATGCCTGAGCGATCTGACATTAATGTGGATGATTTTTGGCATTATATAAATTATCAAAACTATCCCTGTCACCATTAATTATCGGCGCTGAAGGTTCTGAAAATGGTTGACAATGACACCCCTGGGTGGTAACGATGGCAACACCGCCAAGGGTTATAAAAGCAGACCATGGCAACGCAGCAGTCAGTCGCTCGTAGCTAATCACACGGGGATGATTTTGATTTATGATTCTTTATTCTTTTTTAAAAGTAATGTAACGATTATAATAAAAGTTGTTAAGTTGTTCGTGAGTGTCCTTATTTAAATCCTGCGTGTCTTAGGCTAATCCGCTCGACAGCCTGGTGATAGTTAACAATTTCAGAAGCGGATTTACTTCAAGGTCGGTCCACGGTACGTGTTGAAAAATCGCAAGAGAAGAAAGAAAACGATTATAGACATTCTAGTGGTGATTGCCGGACAGTTTGTTTATGGAAAATCGTGAAAAATCCAGTGATATTCGTGAATTAGCAAGTGACTCGTACGAACTGAAAGTTCCAGAACATTCGAAATTTCAAACGTGTTTGGGCGTTGTTAGGTGAAATTTTCGGACTAAAAGTTTCGAGCTTAGGGATGCGTAAAAGTTAGGATTTGGAAGTGCGAAACGGCCAAGAAATAATTTCGACATTCCGGATTTTAGGACTTGCGATCTAAGACTTCGAAACCACGGACCTTTGGAATTTTATATTTCCGACAGAAAACCGCGTAGTGTCAGTGAGCACGTGACTAATTGAAGTACGTGACAGCTGTTGTCAAGTCAGCTGGGATAGAAACAAAGTTTAAAAATTGTAAAACGTTAGTTTTCCAAGGGAAAATGCCGCGTTACCTTCAGTCAGAGCCCGAAAATGGCGAACAAAATGGACAACAAAGAAGTTTGGAAAATGTAATGGAAACTATTGTTAAAATGATAAATGTAATGGAAGTTAACAGAGCCACAACCGAAAACAGAGTTTTGGATTTGTTGGAGCGGCAAAACGATCAAGCTATGTATCAAGTAATACCGGATTTCTCGCAGAACATTGACGATTTTAATGGCGAATCTGTAGGGAAACCTGCCCTAGATTGGTTGGAAAATTTAGAGCGAACAGCTGTATTACATAGATGGCCATCAGAGTTTAAGTTGGAAACAGCCAAAAAACACCTAAAAGGTACTGCGAAAAAATGGTACACTGCCAATCAAATAAACATCCGGAACTACCAAGATTTTGTAAATCAGTTTAAAAAAACATACGGTGTCAAGCCAAATAAAGATGTCTTGTGGCAAAATATGAAAAAGAGATACCAAACCAGGAATGAGACTGTTATCTCGTATTTTCATGATAAATTATCTCTGTGTAATGCTTTAAATTTCGATTTTGATAAAACAAAGTCGCAAATTTTAATTGGATTAAATAACAAGAAAATTATTCCTGCTTTACTTGCAGCAAAACATGACAATTCTGATAGTTTATTACATGATATAATCAATTTTACGGACGTTAGTACTCAAGCACTAGATTTTGGTGACAGAAGTAACAGAGATCCTAGCTATTTTGTTAGAAAACCAAGAGATAGTAGGCAAGGAAACCGAAGGTATGAAACGGAGAGTTCCAATATGTTATAGATGTAAGGCAGAAGGTCACTTCAAAAGAGATTGTCCACAGCGATCACAGCAACAAAATGACAACAATTCTGATCGACAAATGGTAATTCAACAGGAAGTGGAAAATTTAGGTTCCATGGCAAAATTTATTAAGCAAATAAGTATTTATGGTATAAGAATGAATGCTTTAATAGATACTGGGAGTGCAGTGTGTACAGTATGTGACAATGTTATAAAAAGTTTTGGTTTTTATAAATTACAATGCAATGAAAATCTTTATGGTTTTGGGCAAGATAATCCAGTTGTAGAATGTAAAGAAAAAATTAGTGTTCGTGTTAATTTGGACAATATTATGGCAGATAATGTTGACATTTATGTTGTACCTGATAACTCGCAAGCTGTTGATGTCATACTAGGACGTACGTTTACAGAATTAGATCACATTGCTTATTATAAACAGGGCAATAATTTAGTTTTCGGATATAGCGATCAAGATCCATTTTGTAAATTCCCGAAAGTTGTAGAAACAAACAGAAAGGTTCTGATAAAACCTTTAAATCCAGAAGTACTAAAACGAGACACAATTGGGTTTATTAGAGTTAATGCTGATGATAAAGTTTTTGACGTCTCAGTCATTAATAGTACTAGCCGAGATGTTAATATAGAGAAGGACCAAATTCTCTCAAAAATGCAGTTCAAAATTGAAAAGGAAGTAGAAAACATTGTGGAAATAAAGGAACCAATTACACGGAACATGTTAAATATTGATGAGAATACTCCAGAACCATATGTTGAGCAATTATTAAATCTAGTTAATGAATATAGGGATACATTTGCTCAGTCAATAAAAGAAATGGGCTGTACAGATTTGATCGAAATGGATATTGTTGATAATAATGTGCCTGTAAGAGCTAAACCGTATAAAAGTACATATGAAGATAGACAAGAAATCTCAAAACAATTGAAAGAACTAAAGGATTTGGGGATAGTCAAGGACACAGCTTCTCCATATGCAAGTCCAGTACTTTTGGTAGGGAAAAAAGATGGCGGCAAAAGATTAGTTGTAGATTTTAGAATTTTGAACAGGCAAACGTTAAAATTAAACTTTCCTATTCCTCATATAGATGAGCAGTTTGAAGACCTCAATGGATGTCGCTTATTCAGCACTCTGGATTTAACAAGTGGATACCTACAAGTACCATTAACAGAACGGGCTCAAGAAAAAACAGCTTTCATTACCAATGATGATACAGGACAGTTCACAAGAATGGTATTTGGGTTAACGAATGCACCATATGAGTTTTCTCAGTTGATAGGACAATATCAAAAATCCTGGAAAATTATTGGTTTAAAGGAATGAGAAGATATGTAAGAAGACATATAAATGGATGTTTTCATTGTCTGGTAGCAAAGAATCCAGGAGGGAAAAGGCCGGGGTTACTACATCCAATCCCTCCAACTTCAAGACCCATGGAAAGAATACATATGGATCATCTGGGCCCCTTTATTAAAAGCCAGAAAGAAAATTCCTATATTCTTGTTATTATCGACTCGTTAACCAAGTTAGTTCAACTAAGTGCAGTAAAAACAACAACTTCTAAAGAAACAGTGATGCAAACTAAAAAGTTTATCGAGAAATTTGGAATACCTAAGGTGATAGTTACAGATAGGGGAGCTGCTTTTACCGGAAAGGAGTTCAAGCATTTCTGTGAAGAACATGGAATTCACCACAATTTAATTGCTAGTAGATGGGCTCAAGCCAACGGCCAAGTAGAGGTGATTAACCGAACAATTGTTCCATTAATCATGACCTCAATGGAAGAAGAAGAAACATGGGATGAAAAGATTAAGACAGTTGAGAGAAACATAGATTGCACCGAAAATGGTAGCACTAGGGTTGCCCCATTCAAAGCCCTGTATGGTTACATACCGAATTTTGAAGATGCAGTATATGCTCACAGAATTGGAAGAAATAATTATGAACCCCCATCCAATATACAAAAGAAGATAGTCTCAAGAATAGAGGAAGCGCAGCTTAAGTACAAGAAGAGATATGATAAGGGAAAATTTGAGAAAAAGTTACAAGTTGGAGATATAGTCGTGATGAAACGTGTACCTGAAGGTATGGGTCAGCCGACCAAGACACAAGATAAATACAGAGGACCACTAGTCGTCATTCAAGATATGGGAAAAGACATTTACAAAGTCCAGAAATTGGAAGGAACCGCAGTAAGAAATTTCTGTACCAATGCTCACGTATCACAATTGAAAATCTACAAGAATGCTATAGAAAACGATGCAAGTAGTGAGGAAGAAACAGAAGAAGACCACAATTTTGAAATTAAAATTTACGAAAATAAAGATAGAGCCAAGACTCACTGTCAAGTATCCAAGAAGTTTGGGAGAGAAGACAGTTCCGAGGAAGAATATGAAATAGATCCAACTTACCAGCCAGAGAGTCCTGAGACGATAGAAGACGACGTGAAAAGACGAAAACGTTCAAAGAGGACAAAAAGAATGCCTCCAGCCCTTATGGATTATGAATTGAATTAGGGTGCCTTTGCATAATCCAAACATATCCTTTTGTTATGTAATATTTATGTATTTGATAAGTTTTCCTTGTTAAGAATTAGATAGTTATTTTTGGGGACCAAAAATCCTGCAGGATGGCCGAATGGTAACGATGGCAACACCGCCAAGGGTTATAAAAGCAGACCATGGCAACGCAGCAGTCAGTCGCTCGTAGCTAATCACACGGGGATGATTTTGATTTATGATTCTTTATTCTTTTTTAAAAGTAATGTAACGATTATAATAAAAGTTGTTAAGTTGTTCGTGAGTGTCCTTATTTAAATCCTGCGTGTCTTAGGCTAATCCGCTCGACAGCCTGGTGATAGTTAACATGGGCCACAATGTTTCACACATATATTTCTCGCGCTCATTATATGGGACAACGAGTTTAAAGGAGGCGCGATATTTATCCTTCTTTGTTTTGTTTTTGTCACATCGACAGTTTACATCCATGTCATTGTCTCCGAGATATTTCAAGATTTCCTCATGATTTACATCAGGAGCAAATCCAGATAGAAACAGGAAAGCCATGTTAGGAGCTATTCTTAGAGTAGCTTTTTCATTTGCGCCCATGATGGGTGCTGGTCTGGTTGATTTTACAGCCTTTTTATTATGTAATTGATTGGATGGTATGTTTTTATTCCTCTGCTGTGGCTCAGATCTTCCTTTAAATCCTCTCCGCTTCTGCGTCAGCCATTCATTCTCTAAGTTTGCCGAGTTTGCCAAACTCGAGGTAGCTTGTTCGGGTTGCTTTTGTTCAGTTCCACTGTTTCCGTTTTCAGTGACATTTATGTCAATGACGTCATTACCATTATTAGTACTGGGATTTTTAGAATCTAGGATTTCGACAATCGGTACTGCACTAGCAGTTTCCCGCCGTTCTACGTCGTTATTCTTCTTACTGTCAGAGGGCACCACTATTTCTGTTTTGTTTGTCACTGTGGCCTCAAACCCTTTTATTTTCCTTGCTGTGGCTTGAGGGACCGAAGGGGGAGAGGGGACGTCCGTTTTTGTTTTTGATACTAAAAGTTCATATTTTTCTCGCCAAAGAGGAGCATTTTCCTGTAATAGTCTATTTTTCTCCTCTGCTTCGTGGATTAGCTTCTTCAGATAGGTTATTTCTATACTTTTCCCATCCATATTACTTCTAACCTCTTCATCATCTTGGCAACATAACACGCGGGTGTGATCGATAAATTTAACTTTCTCTGTCCAATCTCGGGTTGCACAAGAATTGTGAAACACATTTCCACATATTATACACACTACACTACTAAAAACTTTCGTTTTACAACAATAAAAACTGATTTTTTGTTTGCTCTCACTTTTCAGGCGTTCTCTAGTCGCCGCCATCTTGAGATACCAGACTCACTACTCACTAGAACTTTCAAAATCTGAAGCTCGCTTCCTCCTTTTAATTTTATTTTTTATTTCATTGCATTTTTCTTCCTTCGTTCGTTTTCTTTCTTCAGCTCTTCTTTGTTTCTCTTCTAGCATTTTCTTTTTTTTCTGCTTCTTTTTTTAGGTGATACTCTTGCCACGTTCCGGAAGTAATAGCAGAGGAAAGTTTCTCCTTTTTGCGGTTTTGATTTGACTTTACTTCTTCTGGCCAAAACAATGCCTTCTTAAATGGCGTTGGAACTTGGTTTTTCAGTAATGATATATTTAAAGGTGAGTTCTCATTGCACGTAGAAAATGAGGATACCTTTATGAAGGCATTTTCAGTGGAGCCAATTGTGTGAGACACTTCTTTTTCGGGTGTAGCTAGATTATATTGCTATATATTCCAATGAATCCTTAGATTTCAGATACTCCTCTATCTCCTGAAACCAGTCTCTTAGTTGCTGTTCAGTTACTTTCTCACGAGCCAGTGTCAAATTTTGTGCTACTCTCTCATTCAAATTTGGGTGTCTTCGCATGAAAGAGTCATACCACTTCCTGCTTCAAGAGCTAAGCTCATTTGCTCCTTGGTATAATTTTTTTTAGGTGCCATACCTGCAACAAACAATGTTCCAGTAATTGACACCCTATGCTCTAATTATTGACACCCCTGTCAAAGACAGGATCACAATATTGGTTTTTCTTTAAATTTCTAGGAGAACGTATGTACGATAATCTGAACAATTTGGCAAAAATCATTCAATATTTCCTAATGTTCCAGTTATTGACATGTGTGTCAATAACTGGCACACCACGGCATTTGCATGATCCAGTCACTGACACTACCATTAAAAGCAAGGTTTTAGGTGTTTGTTGTTAATCATTTTTACATAAAACTTAACTTTAAAGCTAGATAAACATGTACACATATTTAGGCTTCATAAAACATAATATCTACAAAAGTTATTAAATATTATTTTATGTGCTTACCTTAGGGCCGTTTGCACGAACTAGATAAGCAAGGCGTAAAAATAAGCTAACATATGGCCGTGAAGACACCGTATTAAGGATAAAACAGAAAGATCACAGTCATATGACGGCTGAAACTTAAGCCTCGCTTCGACAGTTCGTGCAAACCGCCATTAAGGATTTCCTTAAGCAGTGAGATAAACACAAACACGTGATTGTTATGGCGCCCAAATTCATACTACCAATTTGACAGACTGTTCTTTTAGGCATTAGTATTGCCAAACTGTATATTCTTCATAGTTTTCTATTGGCGACTCCAATTTGGGAGACGGCAACACCGTTCTGGCCAATTAGCGGCCGCTTTGGTACTAGTATAACGGGGAATGTTTACGTTTTATATAACTTTTGTAGCATTTTTGAAACGTCGAATTTAGTATTATTTAAAAAGTTTTTTTCGGAGTGCTTAAGTATAATATAAGTATGACTACGAAGTACAACAGAAACAATAGTAAAACTCAAAAATCATTTTGAAATACCTTGTGTACACAGCAGTTTTTTGCCCCCGTCGTTCGGTAAATTATGCTCAGTGTTTCGTTGATGTTAAGGCATAATATCCGCCCAAGGTTATGAAATAGTGTACCATAACAGTTTTCTAGGTTATATTATTATTTTTGTGTAACAATTCATTGTAATTCTTGGATATTATAACGTTTTTTGTCGTTTTTTCCAATGAAATGCGTGGCACTCAAATTAAGAACGTGGCGTCCTCATAAGCCGATTTGCTAAACTACTATAACGGGGAATGTTTTTGTTTCTTCTTTGTCTTTAGAATAATATTTTTCGGCATCTTTGTCAATTTTGTCGTCAAGGTAAGCCCTGCTTCCCCGTTCAATCAGCTGATGGCGGAGGAGTTCGAGTTGACGCGTGGAACGGTTCCAGCACACAATTTAGACATTGTATATTACTTCTCACTTTGTCATCTATATAGGATATGTTAAGAACGTATGTCTGGGATTTGTCGGCTCGGATACGTCGCCGCGCCTCTAGCGACCACTTTTGTAACTAGCATATCCTCTAGCATTACCTCTTGTTGTTTATTTGTACCATTTTTAAAACCTCAGAATTAGTCCTATTTTATAATTTTTGTTACAAAATCTAAAGTATATTGAGAAACAAAGAAGAAATGTAACAAAAACAGCAATCAAACCCAAAAATCATGTTTGTATAACTCGAGTGGGAAAGTCGATTAGTAGCCCCGCCATTCGACGAACTGGTTACTGTTTTTCAATGCCTGTGCATAAATATCCGATTTACTCGTGTAAAAGACTGTGCATTGACTATTTCCTCAGTTCTCTTAATATTTCTGTGTAATAGTTCGGTATAAGTTTCGCTTATTACATTTTTAAAATGCAAGATTTTTAACCTCAAAAGACCAAACCACCGACCGAATCAAAACAGTGTGCAAAGGTGTGTAATTTAAATGAAATTTGAGTAAGTGTAAGCTCACATCCCTTTTTATCAAAAATAGCCTTAAAAATGGAGTGACCATATTCTTAATGATGGAAGAAAATACCTATGGACAATACTGGAGACAAACCTAAATATGAGGAATATATAATAAGGTTTTCCTACAAATTAGTGACAGTGTACTTCTTACATTTTACACTACGAGATTAATTCATTGCTTCTGATGGAGGTAGGTAAATTCATCATTTTTAACTAGTTAAGAATTGTGAAAATGTGTTTGTTAATAAACATAACTTTTACCATTTTAAAAGGCAATGTTGAGGGCAATGTATTACAATGTTCTGCGTATTCTCATAATATATAAAGTACGTTTCTATGCACTATAAAATTCTATTTTTAAAAGCAAATCTACATTTTTGTACTCCTTAACAAACCTAATGACTGGCAGATATAGATAATAACTTGGTTTCTATTATAGATAGACAATATAACATTGTCAGTGTTCATTTTTGAATGTTTTGATGACCATAAAAGTATTACTATTATATTAGATAGGTAATTAACCTATAGTTGATTCTTTTTTAAACTGCTTTAATAATGTAAAAATGTCCCTACATGGGGATTGATACTGGAGTTATACGTAGAGTTATAGTAAATATGAAGGAACAGTAGCTGATAAATATTCTAATATTTAAGTACCCACTTGTGATTTATTATTAAATAATAAATTAAATACAATTTTGTTTATAAACCTAATTAACATTGAACTACTTTAAAATCATCTAGTGGGTAATTTGGATTTTCAAGTCTCCTTACTTTACATGTCTTTGAAAATAGTTTTGTGATATTTATAAATTTTGTTCATTTTAGGTAATTATGCTAGGCATGCAAAATTAAAAAGGGTTGCTCCCAGAAATTACCAGTATAATCTCTGTTTAGTACAATTTTTGTGAAGCTAAGAAATACAAGAACTGAAGCATCAGTAGGTAAGTATGAAATTTGATTATGAAAAGATGAGCGGGGAAAACAAACTAGTATCTATATAATTTTATGAATCGAGTATTTTTACTTAGTTTTACAAAGTAGATATTTACAAAAAGTAATAATAAATTTTCTTTATTTATAAAATACTGCATATATGTACACACCAATAAGACATGCATAGCAAAGTTTAGCCTCAGGCTACTCGAACAAAGCTGCTTGAACACTAAGATGTACTAGAGTTAATGTATGTAGGTGAAGTATGCCTCGAGGCAGCCACCAAGTGCACTAAAAGCAGGTCTTTTTCAAAAGTGCAGGTTTGTTACATGCATAGGAAAGAAGGAATTTTTTTTCAGCACTTGATATAGGTATTCGTTTATTATTAAAAGCATATTTTTAAAGGGGAAGAGGAAAAAAATACATTTAGTATACCTAATTAATTCATTTCCAAAGCCAAAAATTCATTCACAGTACACACAAGTTTCCTTTTCTATTGGATATTGGTAAATAGGTGAGAAAATTGAAAAAAAAATGCTTTACATACTTAATTTAAAAAACGTTAGTCTTGGCGAAAGGTTCTTCTGTTTTTAGAAAAGACCTGATTGTATTTTTACTCATTTTTTTACCTGTGTGGCCTGCTTCAAATATTTTTTTAATAACAAATATCTATGTCAAATGCTGCGGAAGGTTCCCTTATGTCACGTACAGGTGAGAAAATTGCAAAGAAAATTTAGTTTTTGGGAAGACCTGCATTCAGTGCATCTGTGTGGCAGCCTGGAGCCTAATTTCAGTTATATTCCTTCCTCCCTTTAAAAATGTATGCTATAATAATAATAATAATAAATAATTCATGTTATGTTATGACTCACAATGGTGTTTACACAAGTCAAGATGGTATGTTTAACTATGTTTCTAAGTCTGTTGATTTGATAAAGCAGTTTAGGCCTTTTTAAAATTTTTATATCAATATCAATATTATGTCAACTGTACATTAGTTTCTGGTTCTTACCTCATATATTGTTCAATTCAACAGTCCAATTTTTCTAAACAACCCAAAGATAATTATGAGAAAAATAAGCGTCACGGGAGTTTTGTCCTAAATATTAGCGGACACCAAGTGTATATACACCTAGTTCTGACCAATCATAGACATATGTAATGTATTATGGTTCTCACTAACCGTGACTGGCTACACCTAGGTGTAGCCGATTAGAATAAGGTTAGACCTAGTTCTAGACTACTGCGACTGGTGATACCTAGGTATAGCCAGAAATAGGTTACATCTAGCGCGCGCATTCAATATTAGCCGACACTTAGCTGGTACACCTAGTTCTAGCCGGCTGTGACTGGCCAGACCTAGGTGTATCTGGTTATAATGAGGTTTGTAATACGTTACACCTAGGACTAGTCAACTGCTAATGGCTACACTTAGGTGTAGCCGCACTTAGGGTTCTACCCGTAACATATGTACTTATTATAAGAAGTTAATGAATCGAGGCTAAACTATGAGCCAAACTACCCCTGTTGTTCAAAGTATTATAAAATTTTATTAAGTTCCTTAGCATTAATTAATTATCTTACATTTATAATTTGAGGACAAATTATTAGATGTTTAAAAAAAAATCTTAATTTTTATACTCAGTACGCCACTGACTACCTTGTATTTTCACGCATTAGAACTAGTTACTCTACAACTATTTGTGAAGAAATTAGAAACCTCCGGTAGGTATATCACTTTACCTCAGTGTTTTTATTTTTTTTAGGAGAGTTATGACATCGCTTGTTTCAATGAGCTTTTGTGAAGAAAATTGTGTTAATTTAAATTAAACACTAAAATAAACTTTTCATAAACATATTTTTATGTCCTGTCGATAAGCTATAAACTTTAAAAGCAGTACCTACCTATTTATTTAGTTACAATTTACATTTTTTTTGTAAAAGCTTATCAAGACAAGCGGTGTCATATTTGGCTAAAAAATAAAAACGCAAATGTATATAATTACATATCAACTACAGAGTTCTAATTCGCAGATTGCTGTAGGGTGATAATCCTAATGCGTAAAAATAAAAGATAGCCAGTGGCATACTGCTGCAAAGACTAAAAAATTAGAAAAATAATACAAAAACGACTTTCTTAACATCTTGCCATCAAATTAGAAATTTCAGTTAAATTTTTGATTCTAAGAAACAACTCATAACACCTTTGAATATTTTTAAAACAGAGGTAGTTTACTCTAGTTATATATATATATATATATATATATATATATATATATATATATATATATATATATATATATATATATATACATATATATATATATATATATATATATATATATATATATATATATATATATAATATAATATATTATACATACAGTGTCCGCCATAAAGTTGGCTACATATGGGAAAATTTTTATTATTAATATTTAAAAAAAAACTGTACTGGGGATTCATTTCTGCATGTCCGACAACCAAAAAAATCTATTTTAACACACGTCGTGTGATCATTGGTTTGGCGGAAATTTAAAAGTAAGTTGACGGGGTAAAATTGACAAGATATCCAAAAATTTTACAGGCTTCCCACCAAAATTTTTAAATCGAATTCCCTGACATTTCCCGACTTTCCAGGTCTCCTTGAACACAATTTCCGAGAATAAAAAGAAGCTAACCGCAAGAAAATTGTTTTTTATAGTTAATAGATGGTTTATTACCTACTTTTATTGCCTTATTTTCAATTTTGTTATGAAATGAAATTATTTTTATCGATAAGACACACCCGGATTATTTTTAATTTTTTTTGGAAATGAAATTATTTTTATCTATAACTGGAAAAGGCAAATTTGCCAGGTTTTCAACTAGTTTTCCCTGACCACTTTTGAATCCCCTGACATTCCCCGACTTTCCAGAAAAGTGGGAACCCCGTTATATAAACATGGATCCTCAGACGCTTCTTGTTCGAGATACAGGGTGTTTAATATTTTCTTTTTAAAAGTTTGTTTTTAATTTCTCGAAAATGCGTTAAGATATTGACATGAATTTTGGTACACGCCAGTATGTAATCAAAGGGTACCTTTACGTGCAAAATCTTATTTTCTAAAGTACTTGCATCAGTGGCGTGCGTGCTAGTAAGTCTTTATTTTTAGCGAAAAAGATGGCACGCCACTGTTCTTTTTGCAAAATTGATATTGTTTTCTTTAAACCCAACTAACTCTGTGAAAACTGTCTCTTGAGCTTTTTTGTTCTGACGCACCGTTTTCGAGATAAAAATTAATTTATTTCTTACAATAAAAACAAATAATAAAAATGAGATTTTAATATCTTTTGTTCAGGAAACTGTGCTTTTTGATTTAAGCCTATAGTAGATGCTGGAAATGGCTCCGTGCTTCAATACATGCTCTAAATCGTCTTCGCATATTTCTCCTAACTCTTCGGAATACTTGAGGTGTGAAAATATTAAACACCCTGTATCTCGAAAAAGAAGCGTTTTAAGGATCCATGTTTATATAAACTTATTTTCATATTTTTAAATGTAGAAACTACCCTTAAAATTTCTTGACATCTTTTTGTAACACCCTGTATATATTCAAAAGCTAGTACTACTAGTAGTAAAAGAAGTAGTACTTTAATACGTCAAATTAACCTCACTCTAGATTAAGAAAAAGGGCAAATAAAAGTTTTTCCAAAAAATGCACCACTATCGTCAGGTTGCATAAACAATTTAATCACGAATTAAACTAATTAGACACTTGTAATGTGAGAGCACTCATTTTAACATCATTGCCAAAGATGACTTTAAACGTCAATTAAATTTACTACTTGATTAAAAGTTTTGTGCAACCTGCTGTATGACGTTAAATGTATTTAAAAATTTAATCAAATTAACAGTTTCTTGTTTTTATTTGTAGATTATTTGAAAAATTTCTAGGACCATAGTTAACACAGATTCAAGTTCCGAGAGTTAAGACTGACAAATGTACAGAAGCATCAAAGGAAACTGCCATACATTTGTTGAAGCCCCCTAAGCACCTTTTCTTGTTTTAAAAAGATTAGCTTACCTTGATAAGTTATACATTGCTTTTTTCTTTTAGACTTTGTTTTTACATTTACTCATATTGTGCAGTTCTATAGTTCAATATATGTATGTTCTCGGATTTTCTCTTTTTAGACTTATACCATTATTATAAAAAATCAAATCACTTCACAAAATTTATTTTTCTGAATGGATTATATAATTGTTTAGCTAAATACAAACATTTAATAATAAAAGGTTGTTTATCAACTGTTTAATAAGAATGTTACTACTAGTACTAAATGTATAAAAGACTTTACATTTAAAATTTAAAACTCAGAATTACCAGTTGTAGTTCTGGAGTTTGTATTTTATGTTATTTAATTTGTATTGTAAAAGGTAACAATCACATCATACATAGTTATTCTCGAGTCAAGGAGTAATTCATTATGCTTACAACTGTTGACATATCATCTGTTGAAATACAGTACTTATTCTAAAAAAAATGTTTATTCTAGTGTTGAATTTTAAGATACAAGGAACTTCCCAGTAAAATGAACGACTTCATTTCTTTATACTCTAAATTTAATCTTTGTTTGCCATTAACTGCCAACCTTTTTTGGCACATCATTTCTTTTGTCTGGTGGGTCTCTAGGTGAATTTTATGATCAAGAAAGTGTTAAGATATTTTCTGATCTGTCCAACAAAATTCGGCTCATATAGTAAGCCTACTGATCCTGTATGTATCCAGTCTTAAAATTTTTGTCAAATAGTTAAAAAACTACAATTTACTTAGTCTTACTTGGCTCAAAATTAGGAATGCCATAAAATAGGTTTATATTATGAGATAAAGTATAGCTTGCTGGAGTAAAAATAGACCAATTTAGATCTAATAATCTTCATATAGTTTTGCTTCTTTAAACAGTTATAGGCCTTAGAACTTTGTGTTTTACTTTACACTGCATTGACAACACCCTACCCACCTAACAAACCAGAGCAAAATTGTACTAAGATAAGTTTGTCTAAATCGGTGTATTTCGACTCCAGGAAGCTACTATTAAAATATGTCGCATTCGTTTCCAGACACCCTTTATATACAATATCAATTAATGAAAGTTTCTGCTCACCAAAGAAATTAGATTCACCATAAGAAAATTTTAATTTCTTGTATAGGGTGCTCCAAAAATGCAAAAAGCAAGGAATTGTGTCAAGAATAAACATGTGTTATTTAGAGTTTTAACGCAAAATGTTATAATAATAATAAATTCGTCTATTCAAAATTGTGCTACAATACATGATAGAAAACGCATCAAACAGCATAAAAGGAAAAAATATACATATACAATAATATCTGATTACACACTTCACATGTTTAAAGCCTATTAGCAAAATTTACAGAATATATTCTTTAAACTGTGCTATTAGGTATCTAAAAAGTCATGAATATAATGTGGTTTCAATTGAACTAGCAATTTCCTCACTGAATGAAGGAATCAATCTTATTTTTTCGGCAAGTAAAAACTTTTATTAATGACATTTAGTCTTATAATTAAAAATTTGGTCCTCTTGTGAACCCCATCTGTGGATACTGTACATATATGCAAAATAAACATTTTAAAATTTTTTAAAATTTTCTCTTAGTTTTTTAATGTTCATTTATCACATGTTAAAATATGACAAAAAGTTACTCTGTTGTAAAGGAAATAAAAATCAAAAATGAAATACTTCCGCTGGTAAGGGAAGTAAAAAGATAGTTGAACTTTCTATCACGGAAGGTATATTTTTTTAAAAATTCATTTTTAGTTTTTCTTTGTTCAGAGTAACATTTAATTTGCTTGGGTTTGCTATCTATAATATAGTGCAAGATCAAATTTTGGTAATGAGGTAGGTACATATTTTTATATTTTAAATTTTTTATCCTGTAGAGTATAGATCATGTAACAGATTGTTTGACCATAGTTTTCGAAACCAGCAGGATTCCTTATAAACAGCAAGCAACTTCTTTGAATAATAAAAAAAAACCTGTTTAGCATGAACTGTCAAGGACATGCTATATGAAAGTAATTAATTTTGTCATTTAATTAAATATAAAAAAATTGTATCTTCATACTTTGAAGATAAAGCTCCTTTTTTTTTCTTTCCAATAAATTGTTATTAATTCTGAATGATAAAACTTCAGAAGATGGTTGTATGGGTGCCAAATACAACTATTATGCTGTTAAAGTCCTAATTGGTCATTCTCAAATTCAAGGCCATATTACAAGCCTTGTAAAACATCACGCCAATGATATGAAACCTAAGTACAGCTAAAAATCTGTACCTTTCACCTCCATTCACAAAAGGAACATCGCGTTTTAAGTGAGACATGAGGGTGTATGGGTGGATCGAAAAAATCTTTTTTTGGATTTTCAGTTGACCTTACCTGGCGAAAGTTGTCAGTAGATATCATGATTGCTTTAGCCAAATCTCAGAATTTTCGAACATCATCTTCAGGTTCCCCGCGAGTGTCAAAGTTTAGGGAAAATGTCAATTTTTTACCTTTACCAAAAAAATAACGGAATGTTTTTCTTTAATTATTTTACTTGGGCTGGTATGCCCAATCAATGTTGTATTATTAAAAAAAAGCTCGGAATTTTTGATAAACATCTAGAGGTTCCACTGCTGTATACAAATTAAGAAAGAAATTAAAATAAAAAACATTTTAAAAAAATATATTTTGTGTAATTTTTGTTAAGCAAATGATTTTTGTTTTGCTTGACAGACGAAACAAAATCATTTTTTGGTATTAAAATATGGAAGCTTGTTCCTAGAGTCTATTTTGGCCCTAATGAATCGGTCTCTAGCTTCTTGGCCTGAAACAGCTAGAGAAGCCTCTGTTACAAGCTTAATACTCCTCTCCACAGCTTGGGTGTGGCATAAATTTTAAAATATGCCTCTTCCTACATTTCCTTGCCACACCCAAGCTGTGGAGAGGAGTATTAAGCTTGTAACAGAGGCTTCTCTAGCTGTTTCAGGCCAAGAAGCTAGAGACGGATTCATTAGGGCCAAAATAGACTCTAGGAACAAGCTTCCATATTTTAATACCACAAAATGATTTTGTTTCGTCTGTCAAGCAAAACAAAAATCATTTGCTTAACAAAAATTACACAAAATATATTTTTTTAAAAAGTTTTTTATTTTAATTTTTTCTTAATTTGTATACAGCAGGGGAACCTCTAGATGCTTATCAAAAATTCCGAGTTTTTTTTTAATAATACAACATTTATTGGGCATATCAGTCCAAGTAAAATAATTAAAGAAAAACATTCCGTTATTTTTTTGGTAAAGGTAAAAAATTGACATTTTCCCTAAACTTTGACACTCGCGGGGAACCTGAAGATGATGTTCGAAAATTCTGAGATTTGGCTAAAACAATCATGATATCTACTGACAACTTTCGCCAGGTAAGGTCAACTGAAAATCCAAAAAAAGATTTTTTCGATCCACCCTAGTGTATAGTGTAATATGACACTGAAGACTACGAATGTATATTTGTTTAATATGCGTTTTATTTGCTATTCTAATAAACTAAATTATTTTTGTTTTTCTTCACTTGGCGGCTTCAAAGGCTTTTACCTAAAATATTTTTTCAAATCAATTAAAAATGTTTCTGATCTCTTTTTAATGATGTTTTGATATAATTATGAATGTCAAAAATTTCTAGGTAATTTTAAAACTACTGCTCTGGCTAATTGTTTTCAGGTTTGACAACTTGGAGTTTTAAAATAAATTCACTGACGCATAAGTGCTGCAAATTTTGACTCGAGACCAACAAGGGTTTTTTCACAATTTGCATAATAACTAGAGAAATAGAAATCCAATTTTTTAAAATATTAGTTTTTACAAGACGCAAATGATTAGGAAAAAATATTTTCAGTAAAAAATTTCCATGAAAATTTTTTTACTAGATAAATTTTCAGTAAATTTAAAAACACATGATTTCTGTGGAGCATCGTTTCTTAAACTGAGGGCTGAGGGGGGGGGGGTCGCAATCTGTCAAGAAAATAAGGCACATATACCAAAAATCCTTTTATTAAATAATGAATTTTACACATTAGTAATGTAAAACTGTGATAAACATTAAAATATACAGGGAGGGGGTCGTAATTTTTTACTTTATTTTTTGGCTTTTTCGGGGGTCGCGACTCTAAAAAGGTTAAAAAACAATGCTGTAGAGAATTTAGTTTAAAAGATACTGCACAAATCTGAAGTGAATAGAGATATTTGCGGTGCTTTTTAGCTTGGGATTAAGTACATGTAAGTAAGTATTTTACATATCTATATTAAGCAAAATCAATAATTTTAAAAAACCTGTATGGAATATTAATACTTTCTTGATGACAATCCATAAGCAGTAACTTGTTTTTAAATAAAAAGAAAAATTTAACCCATTGAGCAAAACCTATATATTAACATAAAAAATATAACTTAAATTTAAGTAGTTTTTCATTTTTTATAAATTACCTTATGCATCCAAACTCAATATAGACTGGGGTATATAACTGGAAATTGAAGCTCCCTTATTCTTGTTCTATATACACTGAATGTCAGTAGAAGATAACTCTTCCATTTCAGTTAAATTAGATCTAAAACAGAAACAAAAACTAAGATAATTAATAATGATTGATATTCAGTGGCATACCTTGGGGGCTAGGGGGCAGTCAGCCCCCCTCCGCCCCTAGTTCATGGCGCCCCAAGCTACTAAAATTGTGCATCTAATAAAAAGGGTAATTATTTAGATTAGTGGAAACAGCGAATTTTTTCATGAAATTTTGCACAGACCCTAATTTTGGGTCGTAGAACACGAATCCGAAGTCAGCTTTTGGCGGTCTCGTGTGGTTTCTCCAAAAAAAAATTGTTTTTGGAAAACTTTTAGGTTAACTTTTAGGTTACCTTTTTTTATAGATTCCTTTAAGTTTCGACAGTTTCACTTCAACATATCCGTAAACTTATAATTTTTATTAGTTTTCGTCACACAAAACACCATATTTAGGCAAAAATAGATAAGAAAATTGCTTCTTTCGATAGAAAATTCCATTTAAACTGGCTCTGAGCCGCCATTATTTTCCTACCTGGCAACAATATTTCTGTGTCCGGTGTTGCCACGTTTACTTATTTTTTATGGAAATGCATGCTGATGCATGCAACCATATCTCAACAAAAAGGTGTATACCCAACCCAAGCAAACCTGAGCAAAAAGGTGGTCAGGTTTGCTCAGTTTTGATTGATATAGATACATATATATCTATATCAATGAAAACTGAGCAAACCTGACCACCTTTTTGCTCAGTTTTCATTGATATAGATATATATGTATCTATATCAATCAAAACTGAGCAAACCTGACCACCTTTGTGCTCAGGTTTGCTTGGGTTAAAATTGTTAAAATTTGTGAGAAAAACGATTTGTAAATTTGGCATCAGAAATTTCGAGGTTTATTTTCTTTCAGTTTTTTGATATTTTCTCTGTTTTTTTTTAAAGTGTTTTTACATAAATTTGCCTAAATATGGTTCAGAAAAATAGTGTGTAATGACTTGTATAGATGTGTTTAAGTAAAAGTGCCGAAATTTAAAGAAATTCATTGAAAAAGCTAACCTAAAAATTTTTTTTCGAACAACGATACGAGACCGCCAAAAACTGACTTCGGATTCGTGTTCTACGACCCAAAATTAGGGTCTGTGCAAAATTTCATGAAAAAATTCGCTGTTTCCACTAATCTAAATAATTACCATAAAAAGTATTCTTATTTGTAAAATAATACCAATTCACCCCCGCCCCAAAATGCTAGGTACGCCACTGTTATCATCTTTTAATCACTGGAAAACCTCAATGTTATGTCCAATCGGTACGCCACTGTTACCATCTTTTAATCACTGGAAAACCTCAATGTTATGCCCAATTTAATTATGAGTTATACAACCTGGTGCAATGTAACATAAATGCTGGTATATGCTTACACTTATTCCCTTACACGAACACCTCATATTCTTAACTTCTAGCTGATCGTGAATAATTTTAAAAGTTCCAGCAACTTCATGAGGTGCAGAGTTTAGAGATGTTTGGAGACATAGAGACAAAATTTTAATGAACGAATCTAAAACAATAATTCCAAAATAAGTTACGTAATATGTATAGTTATTTGAACAACATAAAAAAGGTGGCATTCACACCAAAATATGTTTGCCTTAGAAAGTGCTGGCAAGACCACATGTTTTCCAAGTAATAGCCTGCAAACAAACTTTTTTCATCATAACCACAATATTCATCCCTTTGGTATTAATAATATCGCATAATCGTATTTTGTTAATTAAAAATTCCAAGGGCAAACTACCCAAAGATTAACTCGCACAATGTGGGAATCGGTGTATTGACAGCTACCAAAACTTATCTTAAATTGCACTTTGCGTTATGGTTACTATTGGCTACTATTAGTACTATTAACGTAAAATGTAAAATTACTCACCGGTTTTTTCTAAAATTCCACACGTAATTAAGTATATGTTTGGCCAACGTTTACAGAATATGTAAACTTTGGTTTGGCGTTTAAAAGTTCTCCCTCTTCAATCACATTTCTAGAGGCAGGGGTTTCTCAAGAAATTTAAAAAGAGTCAAAAGGGTTTAAAACATGATAGCTACAATGTCGTAACCGACAAAAAGTTTAAAAAACAATACGATTTTAACTAATAATCAGGAACTACGAGTAAACTGCACAGTTTGTTGTCATTAACCAAAAAGTAAGGTTGACGTTAAGTTTGACAAATGTTATGAACTTTTGAGAGAAGACATGAACCCAAACTATCGCATAGGTTTCTGTAATTTTCCATCGAGTGGGCCATTGTTCCTCGTTATATCAAAGAAAATAAAAAGGGTTTGAGAAATGCCGGTTGCGTGTATTCAGTGCGAAACACGAGCCATCTATGAGCCACCTGCATGGTAACTCTGTTGCTAAAATGGACTTTTTCTTTACCGACTGAACAGTGACATCACCGGTCGGTAACCCACAAATTCCCTACTATACCGACTGGTAGTGCGGGAAAATTTCAAATCAAAATAAGTTTTGTTTGGAACATTACAATAAATATAAATTATAAAATTTACTTTTTTTAATAACTTTATACTGAAATGGCAACATTATATACAATATTAAACGTAAAATAACTTCATATTAAAGTATATTTTGTTTTTAAAAGTCAATGTGGCCCATTCTTGAGTATTGTACATTTAATGCAATGCTACAAACAAAAGCTTAAAGTTGATAAGATTTCCAACAGTAGTTTTTTTATTACCAACAATGTCATCTTCAGGTAATAATAAAATATTAACAAATGTTTTAATAAAACAAAAATTTTTGTTAAAAAAACATTTACTGGCCAAAAACCACTATACAGGGTGTAATTAAATTCACTGCATATATTGGAATGGGTGACTCCTGGGGTAGTCTACAGACATACCCAATACTTTTTTTTTCTTAAATCGAACATTTTAAAAATTTTCAAAAATACCCTAAAACCCGTCCATGTTCGACGCACCTGTCTCAGCGAGCACATGGTCCGTCATAGCGTTTGACACAAAATTGCGCGGGAAAAACTTAAAACAATTGAATTTTTTGTAAGGTTGCCAGACAATATTATAAATCTTTAAGAATCATTTATTTTCTGTTATTAACCGTAATTTAAGACAAAGGTAAAACAAATTTAAACCTTTTCCTAAGAAAAAATAAAAAAAAAATAGTAAAACGACCACTGCAAAATCAATCCTTTTTGTCAGAGTTTTAACCAGTAGTTGCCTAACATAATTTAAATATCAATAAGTAGAACTAAAAGTAAGTTGCAAAAATGATACTTATCTAGTAGGGAATGTGTTGAAAATGTCTTTAATTTGCTCCCAAATCAGCACGATTCGTAGCAAAATATCCCGAATCCGTAAAAAGATGTTCTCCATTCAACACGATTTCTCAGTTAATTCACTTTTCTAATTGGCACATTATACACTATTTCCTTCATCGTACCCACAAGAAGTGGCTGACATGGTTCCTTAGCTGCTGTAGGTGCCACTAACACAAAATAAATGTTCTTTCACTGGGAGGTTCGAAGTTTAGAAAATCTTCCAATGTACAAAAGTTGTCCGGCGTTTTTGTTAGCTGCTCCGTAGTACAAAACAAGCTAAGCATCTCGGCATCTTGGATTAACAGATTAAAAATCGGCTACACCCTCTCGTTTTATAAGATATTTTTTTAAATCATGCACATAGATTAGGGTTAAGTTGATCATGCAATTCACTAATCGTTTTGCGCCGATTGGGCATCATGACTCATGAGACGACCAAAGACCTTGGAGACGTAACCGCGTTCTTATTGGTTACAGATTATTTCGGCGGAGTTTTTGAAATTCCGGAGTAATTTGTAATTTAGATAGCGCTTTTTTCTAATAAGCTGTAAAAACTCTTACGGGGCAGTTAAAATATAAAATACATACAAAATGTAACACTTAAAAATTTTTAGTGTCAAATTTGTTGAAATATCTTTATTTGAAATTAGCTAATATGCTCTAGTCATAGGCAACCACTTATACCTTATATTATGATTCAAGTGGTTAAAAGTGTCACGTGATTGGCTTTATTTCTATTCGTCAGTGCTGGTCACGTGATTCGTATGTCAAATGAGCCTAGGTCAAGGTGGAATTTTTAGGTTATATTTTTATTTAATTTTTGGTTCAATTTATTTGTAATTAGTATCCAATTTAATCTAAACGAACATTGTAGAAGCAAGCACGATATTAAAAAGCAAGTGTATTTATATGCTGGAAATAAATTAAACTTTCTGTGCTTGGACTGTCATTGGCTTTTTTGGAAATGATTTTATTTATCACTTACAAAATGAACATTCGTTAAATATACATAGAACAACAAGAAAAATAGTTCCATAGTATACAAGGTATTGTTATTATAAAATTGCGTGGAAAATGTTTAAAATAAAGATTTTAGAATTTAAATCTTGGAAAGCCGATGTCGAAAATAGGGACAAATGCCAAATAATTTTATGGGCGAAAGAACATTTTAGGCTCAGGTGATGAAGTACAATACTTCCGTTGTTGTAGAAGTGGTAAGTATGAAAAATAGTACATAATTTTGTATACAAACAATATACCGAGCAATATACCTACAATAAAATTTAGAAAAATTGTTGTCTCTTAATAGATAATTAAATTACACAAACAGTTGGTTTTGACAAGTGATAAAATTATGTTTTATTTAAGGTAAGAGGATTACATCACACTATGGACATTCAAATGACATCTAACACCTAAGGATACGTAAACTTGATAAACAGTTAGAAGTAAAATTATTAGAAAGGTGTTTAGACTACAAAGTAAGTTTTAGAAAGCTGTGTATTAGTATAGAGTTATGGGTACAGGAATGTAAAACAGCTCAAAATAATCCTCTTAATGTACAAACCACAAGGTCAATCATATGATTATTTTATGGACCTGACTTTTGTCTTATTGTCATGAAAGCATCACTACTGTCTCAATTTGAAAAAAAATATTGATAGCACAGATGGGCTTAATAATAATTATGACTGAGAGGACCACTATTATGGTAGTGGATGATTTTAATGAAGGCTTTCCAGTTGCCATAATGTTCCGTAACAGAAAAGATACCTTTATAAATTAAATATTTTTTGAAGCGATAAGGCAAAAAGTAGGAGTCATTTCATGGAAATCATTTATGAGTAATCTTAGTGGGACATTTTATAATGCTTGGGTCGAGGTTTTGGGCGCTTCACAACACCAACTTTACTGTTCTTGGCATGTCGATTGTGTTTGGCGTACAAATTTATGTAAAATTGGCAGTCATGATAAAGAATGTATTAGTTTATAAAACTTTAAAATATCTCTTAAAAACTACAGACACATCCTCATTCCATGAACAGTTAAGCAGTGCTTTAAATAATTTGCTTGGTGATCCTGACACAAACAAATTTGGAGAGTATTTCTCAAGTTGTCATGCACATAATTATTTAAAATGGGCATATTGCTTCCAAAAGGACTGTGGCTTAAATATCAATATGTAAAACTGATAAATAAATAAAAGTTGCAAAAATTGATACTTATCTAGTAGGGAATATGTTGAAAATGGCCCCCATTTGCTTCTAAACAAGCCCGTACTCTACGCAACATGTTGTCTCTAACTCGTTCAAAAATATTCTCCATATTCCTTATTTCTTCAGCTGCCATTTCAACACGATTTCGCAGTTGTTCCACGTTTTCAATTGGGACACTATACACTATTTCCTTCATCGTACGTCACAAGAAGAAGTCGCATGGACTGAGGTCAGGAGACCGTGGAGGCCATCGGACAGGCCCGTTTCGTCCAATCCATCTGTTGGGGAAGTTTTCCTGTAGGTATTCATTAACTATTCCCGCGTTATGACAAGGGGCGCCATCATGCAGAAGCCACATGTCTCTTCTCACGGCCAGTAGCACATCTTCTAGCAAATCTGGTAACTCACCTTGTAAAAATGCTAAGTAGCCTTCGCCATTCAATCTAGGAGGTAAGATATGCGGTCCTATTAAGTGGTTGTCTAATATCCCACCCCAAACATTTATTGAAAACTGCCGCTGGCGGTGGGTTTCACGATATGCATGGGGATTTTCGCTGGCCCAAATATGCGTGTTATGCTGATTCATTATTCCGTCTCTTGTAAATCCTGCTTCGTCAGTGGATAATACATTGTGGAACCAGTCTGGCTCGTCTTCGCTTTTCTGGGCAAACCACTGACAGTACTCCCTTCGTGTACCGTAATCCTCCGGGTACAGTGCTTGTACTTTCTGCACGTGGTATGGATGGAGCAAGTTTTCCTGCAACGTGCGCCAGGTGATATAATTCGACGCTCGTCCTATTTGCGTCGTTAAGCGACGCGTACTGACGCCAGCAGTGGGACTCTGCGTCGTTATAGTAATCTACTATAGCTTTCTACTATAGAAATCTATTAGCGTTTTCTACTATCGTCAAATGTGCAACTCTGTTTAGTTGTAGACAATGATCGGGTATCTTCGGAACTCGCCAAAGGGTAACTGTCTGAGCTAAAAACATTGCGGAAATTCTAGGGATTTTTAATTTTATAACTAGAAGCTTTGGACAGAAGAAAAAGTTTGGTTATATTTATGTTCAAAAGCATAGTAGAGTTGGGAGATATAGTGATTTTTCGATATCTGTTAGAACAAAGATGGTGATTTAAGAATAGCCGTTATTTTTAACGGTGATTTTTCACTACAGCGATTTTTATTTTTAAGGCGAAAAGGAGCAGCATAGTTGCTTTTACAAGACTGATATTCGATATAAATATTGAATAATGCAGCTACAATTGGAAGTAAAATTATAAGTTGATTTGGTTAGTAAGTTATTAGGGTAAAAATAGTATTTTTTCGAAACGCCCAGTGCCAGAAGCGTAGCGAATATTAATCGAAAATGGCCTTTATTCTTGATTTTTGCGCTAGATTAAGTTAAAAATATTACATTTTTTCCGAAATTAAAATTATAATGCTTTTGGTAATTTTGAGTATAGGTATACCTGAAAATGTTTTTATGACGCTGAATTTAAATACGACAATAAATTAATAAAATTATACTCTCTTAGATACTTTTCAGATTTGAAATTAACCATCTAAAACTGCAAACAAAATCCCATTTAATAGCTTAAAATTGAGGACACACTGAGTCTAAAGGAGATTATAAAATACTTAATAACTCACAACATAAATAACAAAAGAATTATAAACAATAGTATCAGAAAATATAATAAAAAAAAAACATTCCCTTTTATATCTAGCTATGTCCTACAGTGGGACTCTGCGTCGTTATAGAAAACTACTATTGCTTTCTACTATAGAAATCTATTCGCGTTTTCTACTGAAGAAAATTTGCAACTCTATTTAATTGTAGACTAATGATCGGGTATCTTCGGAACTCGCCAAAGGGATAACTATCGGAGCTAAAAACATTTGCGAAAATTCTAGGGATTTTAAATTTTATAACTAGAAGTTTTGGATAGAAAGAAAAGTTTGGTTATATTTAATGTTAAAGGTTCATGTTCAAAAGTATTTTACCCTTTACCTAAGTTCAATTTTTTCATTTTTTCCATGTGCCATCCAAAGCCCTTCTAGAACTAGTAACACCTAAGTATAGCTTATACAATAACACAGCTACCTAAGTAAGTTAAACAGGGGCGCACCCAGGATTTTGTATCAGTAGTAGTTTGTAGGAGTGTTTCAGGGATCACGCGATTTGGTGGATTTTTTCAATTATTAGTGCACTTTTTTAATTTTTGTGTGTCTAGGATGTTAGTGTAGGGGGAACTGCCCCCCCCCCCCCACCTGGGTACGCCGCTGAAGTTAAACACCGCAACGCAAGTCGCAACGTCATCAGCCGCCGAGAACTTACTGCCGCTGTCGACTGGTGACGTTGCGGTGTTGTAACTTAAAGAAGGTCCTCACCTCACGGGCAGAAGAAGCGGAACAGCGGACAGGAACTTCGTTTGTTAAACATGGCAGAACTCAACTAATCATATAACGAAGCGCCTCTCCGCTGTTCCGCTGCCTCCGCCCGTGAGGACCCACTTTTACGGCGTTACTAGTTCTAGCATCTTTGGCTATTTATTTGGATATTTTTATTTCTGGATGAGATTCAGCGAAGTTGATCAAATAAAGCCAGTGTTCACTCCTTACGCGCATTTTACTACAAAGATACTTTTTGTTTGTTGCTTATTTAAAACTGTTTAGTAAAAAATGTATGATGTATTTCGATCTCAAAATTTTCAACTGAGTAATTTGTATCCAAATTATAGGCAAAGTGCATAAAAGCAAAGTAAGGAGCTTTTATTGGTCCTTTTTATTTTTTATAAGCTCTGCACTTAGGACAATTTGTGGTTATACCTAATGCCAGAGTGAAAATGCACAAAATTTTGAGACTCAGACTCATTAGGAATAATCTTAAACAGAAAAAGCAATAGTTCAAACATATGACCTCTAAAGCCTTCGTTCACCGAACACCGAACCGGCAGTGCTCTGATCCAAAAACATGTAAACAACTTGATCCATAACCTCACAAAACCGATAACTACAGCATTGGCGATGTCGTTTCAAGACGACAAGATGGCTGTCACATAATCGACTTCGAACCATACGCAGAGTACGAAACGATCGTTACGTTTCTACAAATAGAATTCTATGACATCGTGGAGTCCCACTGCAGCGTTAGCGATGTCGCTTTCGTTTCAAGACGACAATATGGCTGCCACATAATCGACTTCGAAACCTACGCGGAGTACAAAACGATCGCTTTGTTTCTACAAATAGAATTCTACGACATCGCGGAGTCCCACTGCAGGATCTTCTTCAACCGCCACTAAAATTTCCTCTTCTGCAGCCAAAGTATTTTGATTGCGGGGTCGTCCTCTATCAGCATTAAAACCATGAAAATTTCCATGGTCCCTTAGATGTTGTACCACAGACACAAATGTTCTTTCATTTGGAGGTTCGCGATTAGGAAATCTTTCAATGTACAAAAGCCGCGCTTGTCGAGCGTTCTCATGTGCTGCTCCATAACACAAAACGATATCGGTAAACTCGGCTGAAGTTCTCGGCATTTTGGATTAAAAAACAGATTAAAAATCAGTTATATCTCTCCAAGAATTGGCGCCAAAAATACTAGCAGCAACAGCCACAGTTTCAACCGAAAAAGAAGATCAACGACGTTGTGAAGTGAGCGACAATGGTTAGAGCTCGGGCACTGAAGGACATAAGAGACGTTTTTTGGCGATTGAAAACCGTCAAAGCCAAACCCGAGGGTTTATCATTGTTGTCTTTATTTATTTAGATTTGACTGCATTGTACAAATAAGGATAACAATATGGTTTTGATTTTTGTGACACTATCTTTGTTTGTTTACGTTGGATAAACAAAGAGAGCACATGGTTTTGGTTTTGATGGTTTTGAATCGCCAAAATTCGGCTCAGAATGGGCAAAGTAGCGAAAATGACAAAGCACAAAAAAGAAGAGGTCGGAAGATCCTAACCCAACACCGAGGAAAACAGGTTGAAAATATGGATGGAACAGAATACCTCAATATTTTAAAACGCTTAACTCTTTCTAGTCAAAAGCGTATTTTAAAGAACTTCTTAATAGAAAAATGTTATTATAGTATAAGCGACTTCTAAAAGATAGAGATGTAAATAGAATAGGGCTTTCCACCTAATGTGTAACAAATTATTTTATTCAAATTTTTAGTGTCCTACGTTAAGTTTAGTTGTAAGTTTTAAATTTTGTGACACGGTCTACACCTATTTGGTAAATTTTATATATTAATATTGGATAAATAAATAAATAAAATAAATAGGGATGCTGATACTTCGATACCTCAAAAGTATCTATATTTTTGCCATAGTATAGAGTATAAGCGTAAGCGTAAAAGAAAAGAATTTTCTTTGGCCCTACCTAAGATCGATAACCCGAGAGAATTTTTCCAGAATTGTTTTAATTAAATTATTTTTTTTGGTGGAAATGATGCAGAAAATTACAGAAACAGAAAAGGATTTTTTTTCATTTAATGTGCAGACTGTAGCTGATCCCCAACTACGAATAAGAGATATTGTCGCTCGGTGGCCAGGAGCCACACATGACAATACAATATTTGCCAATTCTCGGCTGAAAGCACAGTTTGAGGATGGCAATTTTCATGAAAGTTTTCTTTTGGGTGATTCCGGATATACATTATCCGAATACATGATGATTCCGTTAGAAAATCCACAAGCTCGACCCGAAGCTCTATATAATGAATCCCAAATCAGATCTAGAAATCTAGTAGAATGGCAGTATGGAGTATGGAAGAGAAGATTTCCGATACTACAATTGACAATAAGATTAAAAAAGGAAACAACAATATTTTCACAATTTATAAATAAAATGATTTTGGAATGTACTTTTTTGTTTATTAAATGGCATTTGCAAGTAGAAAATAAGAATTTTATTCTACAGGGTGTTTCTGAAATTGTCCTGTATTGGAATAACCTTTACAACAACTACTTACTACTACTATAAGTGAGATTGTATAGTAATCTAAGTGAAAATAAAAGAAGTAATTTTCTTTCTAAAAACATTTATTAAAACATAAACTTTGTTAAAGAATAGATATATTTTAGACTTGCATTGTCTTAAGTTATTGCAGAATCAAGAACGTAAGATGGCGGAGCATACTTACCAGTTGAAACATTATGATTCAGCAATAACTTAAGACAATATTCTATTCCTTAACATACATTATGGTCTACAACCTTTAAACAAACAACAAACTATTTATTTATTTATCAACGTACATTGTACATTTACAAGATTTAAAATTACACTGTCATTACTCATTAATCTGCACCATTTTAAAATTACACTTGTAGCCAAAGCTTTGAATTTATTTACCGAGACACCAAATATATGCAGTCTGTCATAATACCTGTTGACATGCGCTGCTACCCTATTTATGGGGCTATGCAACAAATAGTATGTCCGACAATGTGGGGAGAAGGGTTTGCTTACGGGTCTGATAGCTAGGTACGGGAATAATTGAAAAGATTTCAACACATTCAGGACTCTTTCTCATGTTGTTAAGTACTTTAAAGGCCAAACAGACATCATAAAACGCCCTTCTGGACGCAGGCGTGGCTAGGTTCAGGTAGGACATAGTCTGGTCATCTGTAAGATTAATCCCAGTTTTGAAGAGTAGAAATCTGGCAAATTTGACGAATTTGTGCTGGACACTTTCCAGTCTATTTATATGAACTTGATAGTGTGGTGACCAGACTATGCTTGAACACTCTAAAACGGATCTCACAAATGAAATAAAGAAGGTTCTTACAGCGTACGCACTTCTAAAGTCCCTGCATGATCTCTTAATAAAACCAAGCATTCTATTCGCTTTACAAGTTATAGCATCAAAATGCTCAGTAAAGGTTAACTGAGTGTCCAAGTAAACGCCCAAGTTCTTAACTACCAACACCTCCTTCAGAGGAATGCTATTTATACAATATTGATAAGGAAATGGGCACTTTGATCTGCTGAACCTCATAAAGCAGCATTTGTCGACATTGAGCGACATGTCATTAAGCTGACACCAGGAAAAAACAGTGTTTATATCCCTCTGCAGGGAAATCGTGTCACAAGAGGATGTCACACATGTGTACAGTTTCAAATCATCAGCAAACAGTAAATGATTCGAAGATAACAAACTACCAAAGTCGTTGACAAACAAGCTAAATAAAAGAGGTCCAAGGTGGGAGCCCTGAGGAACTCCGGACGTCGTCTGGAAGGGCTTAGACAGGTAGCCATCTATTTTAACCTGTTGTTCTCTTTCGGACAAGTAGGACTCAACCAGAGTGCCAGCCATCCCGTACCTTGATAACTTTGAAAGCAGGATGGCATGGTTTACCTTGTCAAAAGCTTTGCTGAAATCGGTGTATATTGCATGAGTCTCAGAATTCTGTGCAAAGGACGTGTTAATGAAATTGACATAGAGGAAAAGACAACAGATCTACCAGACATAAATCCATGCTGTTGACTAATTATAATTTGTTGAAAGTGATTAGTTAATACAGTTTCAATGCAGTGTTCGAATAGTTTAGGTATTGCTGATAGAATACTGATTGGTCGGTAATTCTTAATGTCATTCTTGTTGCCGGACTTATAGATAGGGCAAACATATGAAAGTTTCCAAACGCTTGGAAAGTTACCAGAAGTAAGAGATTGGGAGAAGATATATTATAGAGGGAGATAAAGAGAATGTGCACATGATTTTAACACTCTGTTGGGAACACCGTCAGGACCTTCACCTTTATTGACATCAAGCTTGAGCAAAGTTCTCTGAATATCAGTAGCACTTACGATAATATTAGTGAGAGTGTCAAATGCATCAGGAAAAGCTTGCTGGGGATTAAAAGAGTGTTTGGGGTTGAAGACCGATGAAAAATATTAGGCAAAGAGATTTGCAATGTCAGAACTAGTGTTGTAAATATCCGTATTCATTAGATATCCGAATCATACACTGAGAGAAATCCCCCAATACAACGGTTATCCTGACACGAGGTTATTTGTGGTTATACAATTTTCCATACCCATAAATACGCATCTCTATAAATTTACGATACTTTTGTATTGTGGCAAGAATATCAGTTATGCTGTACCAAGGAATATAACCGTTATACAACATCCCTTTTGTTGTTAAATACTTTGCTGCCGCTACATTCTTGTTTCATAGTGCTAATATAATTAGCTATATGCATGATCCATTTAGAGAGATTGTATAACCATTATACAAAAACTATATAATGGTAATATACCAGTTGTTTTGTCCCAAGAAGATCAAGGATCAAGTTATAATTTTGTTCAAGGTTTCCGTTTGCCAACCAATCAAAATGCATCGACATTGCAGCTCGTCTAATTTCGGTGTTCGTGCATATGATTCGCGACTCGGCCATTTGCATTTATGTATTAACAGGTAATGCATTATTTTGGCATTTTGCGACATTGCTATTGCATGTGCAGTTTATTTGTTAGATCCGTAGTTTTGCAATGATGGAGGATGGAGTTAGTTTTGACAAAGGAATAATTAGAAAGATTTAAGGGTAAGTAAGTTAATTTAAAGGATTATTATCTAAGTATTTTTTTGCTTTACTAGCTTCACCTTCCCACACACGAATCGTGAACATGGCGGCTTTTCTTATGAAGTTTGTCGTTTACAAGTGTGATGTATATTTTTGGTTCTACACAATGCGTAATTTCCTTCAAAAATAATATTTAACAAAATAGGGCAGTTTTTTTGTAATAATATATAGGTAGTGAAAAAATAGCGGATTATTTTATTTTCTTGCAATTTTTAATATCATTTTACCAGTTGAAAATAGGTACTATTTTTCCTGGCGTAGGATGTTCTTCTTTTCTTTAGGCTTTTATTGTGATTTTAGTTTGTATTACTTTTTTTTAACTGTATTGAAATGTAGCGAGAGTGATATTAAGCTAATAATAATAGATATTATGCTTTGATCAGTGTCAAAAGGTTGAGAAGCGGATTAATAAATTAACCTAACCTCTCTTTTGTTTACTTTTTGGTTACTTTTAGTTACTAAAAAGTACAAAAGTTAGATTTTCCTCACTTTTTTCATACTTACGAGATGTGTACTTTATTACCAACAATTTTTTGTCCAGTAACTAGTAAAATGTACTTCTTAGGTTGAAAGTGACATTGATGTCAAACATAGTGACAAGGATGATTTAATTTACACCAAACTGCCTGAACTAGCTAATGCCATCCTAGTAGCAGAGGCCAAAGCACAAAAGATATGTCTTGTTCCAGAAGAAAACATTGGTAAGCATACAATTTTGTATTTTTGTTTGTATACTTACGAGATGTGTACTTTATTACCAAACATTTTTGGCCAGTAACTAGTAAAATGTACTCCTTAGGTTGAAAGTGACGTCGATGACAAACATAGTGACAAGGATGATTTAACTTATACCAAACTGCCTGAACTAGCTAATGCCATCCTAGCAACAGGAACCAAAGCATGAAAGATATGTGTGCTTCCAGAAAAAAACATTGGTAAGCATACAATTTTGTGTGTATACTGTACACTTATGAGATGTTTACTTTATTACCAAAAATTGTTTGTCCAGTAACTAGTAAAATGCACTCCTTAGGTTGAAAGTGACGTCGATGTCAAATATAGTGTCAAGGGTGATTTAACTTACACCAAGCTGCCCGAACTAGCTAATGCCATCCTAGCAGCAGGGACCAAAGCATGAAAGATATGTGTGCTTCCAGAAAAAAAATTGGTAAGCATACAATTTTGTGTGTATACTGTATACTTATGAGATGTGTACTTTATTACCAAAAATTGTTTGTCCAGTAACTAGTAAAAGCACTCCTTAGGTTGAAAGTGACGTCGATGTCAAATATATGTCAATATAGGATGATTTAACTTACACCAAACTGCCCGAACTAGCTAATGCCATCCTAGCAGCAGGGGCCAAAGCATGAAAGATATGTGGTTCCAGAACAAAACGTTAGTAGGTAAGCATAAAATTTTGTATTTTTGAAAGGGTGATTGATGGGGAAAATTTATTATTTTGATTTAAAAATAAAATAACTTTATGGAAAAATTTAATGGGATAACGTAAGAAACAACGGAAAAATTTTGATACAAGGCGAGGTTTTTGTTAAAGAAATAAAAAAATAACTGCTCCCGCAGATATCAACTAGTCGGAACCAATGAAACTACTGTAAATCGGTCAACAAACCATCACGTTTTTTATCAATATGGTCCGCAAATTCAAGATACAGGTAAAAAACAAGGGGTTTTATTATTGTTAAAGGACAACAAAAGTGTTTTGTTGATGTAGAGAAATATAAAAATCACCAATAACTCAACAAACTTTAACAGTATTCATGAGCGCCCATAGAGAGGGGCAAGGGGGGCAGTTGCCCCCCTGGGGTCGGGTTCCACGGTGCTTTTTAACAACTGCGCAACTTCGTGACTTTGTAACATACGGGTTTTTTGCTGGTCCCCCCCCCCCCCCCCTGAAATTTACTCTATGGGCGCCCATAACAATATTGTTAATAAGATGAATTTATAAATGTATATTTTTTGTTTATTGTATTTGTTTTATTTTTCAGGTCCTCTCTTAAAAGCACTGTTAACTCTGCCATAACTTTTACAATATGTTGAAGATATTTTTGAACTAAGGCAAGAATTAAACGTTCCCAAACACGTTTCGCAAAAGTCGGGAATATATCGCTATCTTCAATTTTTTAGTTTTAAATATTATGTAAAACAAAACTGAACATTTTACGGTACAATTAGTTATGACAGTTCCGAATTATGTTTACGTATAAATATATTTGACGTTTATAGAAATTGGTGTTTTATTTATTTGAAACGGACTGAAATCTCATCACTTGTCATTAAATTACACATTGCAGTAATAATTATTTTACATACATTTTTCTAATGGATATATTTTAGTTATATGATAATTTTATGTGTAATTTATAGTATGTTAAGTAGCTCTCTCTGTATTTTCAAACTACTATATAGATGCTTTATCATTAGTAAAGTTGTTCAGCTCTTATATGTAACAAACATTTATTCATGATCAAGCACCTATATAATAATTTGAAAATACAGAGCTGATATTTAACGCATTAAAAATTATATAATTATTGTCATACAACTAGAATATTACCATTAGAAAAATTCATATAACTTGTTATATAACTGATATATAATGATATTTTAATGGTATATAATTAACCATATAGCGGTGGCATAACGAAAACTTGCTTTAGTAACATTTCATATAATCTGTATATAATGATATTTTAATTGTATATAGTTAATCATATAGTAGATATACAACTAAAGCTCGCTCTAAAAGAATTTAATATAACTGGTTATATAATGATATATAATGATATTTTGGTGGTATATACTTAACCACATAGCGGCTATATAACTAAAATTTGCCCTAGTAATATTTAATATAACTGGTTATATAACCGGTATAAAATAATACTTAGTGGTAATGGTAAATTTGCTAAGTTTTTAGAAAAACGCGTTGTATAACCGTAACAAACGGTTTATTTGTCACAAATAGTATATAACTTTTGCATAACCATTATGTAATTTTCTATAATGGTTAATATACTTTTCCCTCAGTGTACGGAATCGGAATCAGCTAATATCCGTATCCATTATCCGAATACGAATCCATTTCTTGACCCGCGCGAAAGCGGTTACAGATCATGTATACGTATGCATGCAACAGACTAAAACATTTTCTATCCGGATACACGGCTAGGTAAGTCGATGCGGTATCGGTATCATACCATTCGAAGTCGAAGTTTAGGGATAAGAAGGCACCGCGTCGCGCCGTTCTCGTTTGAATTCGGTTCGGGTGAGGCGGGACACTAGTTTAACCAATGGGTCTCATCTCATATGATACCCGTTACCCCGATAACTATGCCATTTTTTCTTAGGAAATGTCATTAGAAAGAGAAAGCACAATATCAAATATGCCAAATCGCAGACCGTGTTGTTCGCTTACACTCGATTCCGATTCCGTTTTCTCTTTGCACTTTGCATTAGTAACCACCCGATGCGAATTTATTTTGATTCCGAATCCGTATTCAAGTTCTCGGCCGGTTCCGGATAATCCGGATTCTTTTAATATTCGGATCAAACGGATTTTTGGATACGTATCCTTACATCACTAGTCAGAACCACTATCAGCTTTGTGTGTATCAAGGTGCATTTTCTTTGGACGTGCACCCTGATTGGATTTAGAGCGAATAAAGCTCCAGAAAAAATTAGGATTTTCTGTAATGGCGTTTTCGGCGCTGCTGATATACCGCTGATAACATTCTTCTGTTAGGTTTCTACATTGCATTCGTAGCTGATATTGTAATGTTCTTGATTGTTCAACTGTTTGTATCTCTTGTGTGCGATTTTCTTCTGAAATATAAGATTTTTCAGTTCTTGTGAGAACCAGATTGGAAATTTATTGCCAAGTTGCGACCGTTTCAGAGGTACAAACATATCACAACAATTATACATAACAGAATAAAAGTTGTTTACAGTTACTTCTATATTCTCATTTAAAATTGACAGCCAGTCATACGAAACCTACATCCTAAAATAATCACCTAATTAGGTGATAAAACAGTTGGCAGAACACTGATTTTTAAAAATGAAATAATTTGTTCTAATACTTTTAAAACTTGTCAAGATGACTTAGGCTAAGACCTTTTTTTCTAGTTCTAATTCTAAAATGTCAAGTTCTATTTTATGTTTTCTCAGTTTTATTGTATGTTCTTCTGTTGATTGTTCCATGTGTAATTTATGTTCTTCTTCTTTTATTGTCATCTCCTTTGAAAGGCATTGCCCTAAAAATAATTAGTGTTTCAAAAAAAAAGTATAAACAAAACTATATGTAAAGTATAAATACACTAAGCTGACTCTAGACTAAATTAGATGTTTAAAGAAAAGATGTACTAAAAATCCCTACAAAAGCCCTAAATGGATGCCCCTGGCGAAAAGAGAAAAAGGATCATCTGACATTGTAATTAGCTCTGTTCGCAGAAGAATCACAAACTAGTCAGAGCCAATCAAATTACTGGAAACCAGTCCGCAAACTGCCATGTGACCAAATAGCTGAAACTTGATTGGCGCTGATCGGTTTATGATTTCTCTATGGACAGAGCTTATACATATGTGCTATCACTACTTTACCATCAGCTCTTTACGGGATGTCCTAATTTATTGACAAAAATAAAAATCAATTGACCAGGGGTATAGATTAAGCCAATCATATTTTCATTTAATATAAAAACACTTATAAGCAGCAGACTTCACAAAAATTTCGTAAAATGTTTTGTTTAGTTGATTACCTGTTTTGGTGGGGGTCTGTTCTAATTTGTTTTCGATACTTTGTAACCTTCTTGTTTCATTGCAAGTGGTTGTCACCTCTACTGGCAAAATCACAGGCTGTTTTTTGTTTTCTATATTCAACATACTTTTTTTTTGTCGGCAATGGGATAGCTTGCATCTATCAATAATAATAAATTTATCCTTGGCTGCTCTTAAACCTAAAAATATAATTTTTTTTCATTCAAATTCAAGTTCAAATATTTATTCATCCTTCGGCTATATACATAATATAGATAAGACACGTCACTAAAAAATATATAAAGTTAACAATCACAATCCAAGACGGAAACAAATACACGATTAAGGACAAAAAAATTAAACATTAGCATTAACAACACTGTCATAGTATACAGTAAATTCTTCAATGGAATAAAAACAATTGCTCACTAAAATGTCCTTCAATTTTTTCCGAAATAATACAATAGACGTTTTTTGTCTCAGCGAATGATTAAATCCATTATAGAGACTACAACCGGAGTAAACTGGTGATTTCTTATAGAAACTGTGATTTGGACGATCCAATCGAAAAAAATGTCTACCTCTAGTGTTATGGCTATGAAGATTTCCATTAGCCAAGAAGCTATGTTTATTTTTATGAATATAGACCAAGATCTTAAATATATAAATGCAAGGCAAAGTAAATAAATAAATAAAAAGTTAATCAAAAGATTAGGTAGGATTTCCTTACATACATTTATAACATACAAAAACAGATTTTTTAACTTCAGAAAAATAAATATTTTTAGGTAAAACATATTATTAATCTGTAAATACTAACCCCTGTTGTACGTAAGCTCCAATAAATTTTTCACTGCAGATGCCCTCCATATAAAATTTGGTCGAACCACAATATTTGGCATTAAAATTAATGATTTGTAGATCATAGTTACAAATAATTTGGCAATTTTTTGAATTAAATCCTTTTTGATTAACATAAAGATGTTCATCCTCTGCAGGTGCTATGAGTGCAGTCAATGCACCCGATGATTCCAGGAAATCCAGCTTTTCCATAAAACCCCTTTGAGCTTCGTTAATTTCTTGTGGGGTTCTGGGAAACCTAATCCACAAATGACCTAAAATAGTCACTATTGCATTGGCCACTTCATAGGTGCATCTACTCCTCACTACTTGCCGACTTGTAGATAACAAGAATTCTTCAGCAATGCCCCATTGATAATTGCCTGTGGCAAAGAACCTTCTTAAAGCAATTAGAATTTTTGTCTGTGTGGGTATTCTGGTTGGCCTTATTTTCTGCCTCTAAATGGTCCACCAAATTATCAAACAGATATGCCACTAAGTCCTTGTTGAGACGAAATAATTCTATAAACCTTGTGTCGTGTAGCGAAAAGGGATCACTTTCGTCTCTCATCACACGCTTTTGAACCCGATTTTCATACATACGTACATTGTTTTCTAAATTATTAGTTAAAAACCTTTGTGCAGGGAACATTTTACTATAATCCAAATTCAGTATTAATAAAAATAAAAAAAATTTGACAATTCACACAAAAATAATAAATAAACAATTGAGGTTATGGCTAAGACCTGACTTCTCTTCTTTTTTGCTAAAAAAATGTATAACTATACGCAACCCATAATACACGCAGGCATGTGTGGTTGCTTATACAGTAAAGCATATTAGCTAGTACATAATAAAGTATTTAAAAAAAAGATATTTCAACAATATTCCCCATATCTTCTTTAATGCTCGCTTTTTTTACAAATCTATTTTTTTGTTCTCGATTAATCGACATAAAATTTTACAAGGCGACACGCTTTGATCATACGTTCGGACGTCGTGCTCTCTCTCTCTTTTCTCGTTCTCGCTCTACTCTCTCCATCTATTTGTTGCGCCAAGAGGAGCTAACGGCTACCACTTTCACGCTTCAATTTTCGCCGGACGCGTCCGGGACGAAAGCTCACGCTGTGATTGGTTAAATATGTGGCATAGCGACGCGTTAGGTGACTGCGCAACATCACGAGTGCGTGCAGTGGTTCCGCCAGCTCCGACCGCGCACTTTTATCGGCCGGCTTGTAAAATTCTGTCATCCAAGTGAAAAAAAAAGTTTTCAATTTATTAAAGGTGCTATCGTATGATTCGTATGTGTTTATAGTGTTGATTATTTATAAGAAAACAAAACATTTCGTAGTGTTTGTCAGACTTTCATGTTTTAACCAAACGGATGGGTTGTATTGTGTAGTAATAATAACCTTTATTATTGTTTGAAGAACAGCGTGCGAGTCCGTCAGAGAAGTTTCATTTTGGACTTTACTTCCAGTCAAGAGGCTCGTAATGCGTCGTTTGGAAGCGCGTTCGTTTTTATAGTTATTTTGTAGTTATTGAATGTTGTTTGTCGTAATTTTTTTTTGAAGGTAAAGTTTATTATTAATTTAGTTGTGAGGAATTTCGCTTAAAAATTAAGGACGATATAAATAAACCTGTTAATAAAAGTCAAATTTTCTATTAAATATGATTTAAAATAGGCAAATAAAAAAAAGGACATGCTTAAGTGTTAGGAGTTTTTTGTTTAAAGCTAATTTGGAACCAAAATTTTTGTACAGGTACTCTTTTTCTTCCAAAAATTTCTGGTCGGCCTAGTGGAACAAAATTTTACTCTTGTTTTGAACAGCTGTTCTCTGGCTTTTTTGTGTTGTAGTAAGTATTTTAACTTTTTGAATTTTTGAATGTTTTAAAAGATTTAGTATGATTTCTTACTTTAAAGATAACAAATCTATTATTTTTCAAACCTGTTACATAGGAATATTCTAGGAAGAATTGGCAACGTCACAGTGACTTCTGACGTCAAAACAAAAGAGTTTTTTCTGTAACTGACATTTGTCGATGTTTTTTATATGGCCATGTATTTATTGCCAGTGGTGCGTAGTTACAAAAAAATTTTTTTTTGCGGGGCGATATCTACCATTTTTTATCATGAAGCGCCATTTATGAATATTTTTATTCAGTCTGAATTCATACCAGCATTTACGGGTTTCAATATATGCAGTGAATTTCATAACACCCTGTATAGAAATCAATAGCAAAATCAATTGTAATACACAGAGACATTAAAAAATTCTGATTTCTTGATCTTGACTTCTCGTATCAGCAACGGGGCCTCCTTGTGGTACACTGTAAAAAAAGAAAAAAGCAGTATCTTTTGCTCATAAAAAGAAAATAAATAAATTGTCGCCTGTAAATCTTTTATCATTGCAAATTAAATCAATAATAATTAGAATTAATTTTACAGGACTTTTCTGTAGGCCACAATTGATCTGCAATAACACTAAGTAAAAATGTTAGCAACCAATAAGGTCATTAATTCATATCGACGCTAGAGCTGAAACTTAAAAGGGTGAATTTATTATAACAATAAATAAAGAATTTAGTAGTATAAAAAATGAATAGTAATACATAATAATATGTACAAAAAAAGTATGATATAATCAGAAACATATTTGATTTTAGTTTTTTAGAGCCATGATTTAGATAAGCATATTTACAATGATAATTAAGTATGTGTATGTACAACACACAGTTAACAACTTCAACTTTACATTTTAAAAACATTCTAAATAGTTCCCCAGGTATAGCTTCCAGGCGGCAATATTTACAAAACGTACCTACATAGAAAGACGAAGAAATTCTATACACCTATCACAGAACAGAAATGTTTGGAACATACAAATATATTATACACATACATGCATTCTTAACAACTACTGAGTATCATACAATATAATGTCATTGTCAAGGCACTGATCACTATTACTACTTCAACTAATTCACAATCATCGCTTTCAAAAGTCTGTTCCATTGTGAGTAGCTCTTCCAAGTTTTTTTGCACTCCGGTACAAGTGGTAAGTTTGTCAAAATCGGTTATGTCGTCACAATTGGGAATTGAGTCAGTATCGGGTGCTATGTCAACATCGGTTATTATCTCACAATCAGGTGTCTTACAAATAGGTGACGTATATACATTGTCAACGGTTAAATTATTTTTGTGACATAATTTTTGTTTCTTGAATCGATTCGTTTTTTAAAATGACCTTTAGAAAAATCTGGAGGATTTTTCTTATCGTTACAGTATTTGAAAATAGGGGGTCTCAAAGAGATACCCTCATACACTAAATTTAAAAAATGTGTAAAGATTTACCTTTTAAATGAATGTTTTTATAATGTTAACGACTATTTCAAAATTTTAATTTAGTATTGTCTTGTAGAATTACTTTAATTATTATTCTCTAGTTTCTTTAAGTATTTTAACATTTTTGTTTGTATTGACGTTGTCATATCGTTAGATTCTGTAGACATAAAGTGAAATAAATAAATAGATAACTTAATGCATTTATTAATTAGTTCATCATAAACTTCAACATGATCTTTACAAAATATAAACGATTGAAAAACTGATTTGTAGCAAGATTTTATTTTGTGTTCTAAATGATATTCATGTCCTCGAGTTTCAAGATGGCCTTTTCTATTTAAACTGATCACTAGTTACTAAAAAAAGCAGTGTGTGGTGGGTCCATTTCCACACACATAAGTGTAATATGTTTTTTCCATTCATCCATGCCTATATCTTTCACATCTATCAGCAATTCCATGATTCAAAAAAATTACATTGCAAAACACAGACTTATTGAGCAAATGTCACACATTATTGATTTTATTTTTAAACTCAAAAAGTGTGTCGAAATCATGGAAGTCTTAATTATTATGAAAATAAATATGTTAAGAATAATAAAATTTACATTAAGGTACAAACAAGAAAAAAGTTGTATAATAGAAATCTTAATTTTGTTATTAATTTCATAGCATAAACTGTTTAAACATATAAAGCTTACGAATACAGGAATTAAATAAATGTTAGTAAATTGTATCACAGCCTGAAGATTATTATTACTTAATCCCCTATTTCTAAAACAACAATGGGTCAAGCCACTGCCCTCGTGGTCTCCTTCACGAGGGCAGTGGTCAAGATAACTCTGTACCAAGTATAACAAAAAATTGCCATTTTCGGTAATTATTCAGATTAGCGTAAACAGCGAATTTTTGCATGAAATTTTGCACAGACCCTAATTTTGGGTCGTAGTGTAGAACACGAATCCGAAGTCAGTTTTTGGCGGTCTCGAAAAAAATTTTTTTTTTTTCTCACCCAACCTGAGCAAAAAGGTGGTCAGGTTTGCTCAGTTTTGATTGATATAGATATATATGTATCTATATCAATCAAAACTGAGCAAACCTGACCACCTTTTTTCTCACCCAAGAAATTTAACGAAATTCATTGAAAAAGCTAACCTAAAAGTTAAAAAAAATTTTTACGAGACCGCCAAAAACTGACTTCGGATTCGTGTTCTACGACCCAAAATTAGGGTCTGTGCAAAATTTCATGCAAAAATTCGCTGTTTACGCTAATCTGAATAATTACCCCATTTTCTAATGATTATAATACTTTTGTACCAATATGATATAACATCTAGCAAAAATATCAAAGCTATTATTTTATCAAAGGCTAAATTTATTCAGATTATCTTAGGTGTTCGAGAAACCCTCGAACAAAGAAGTGGATCTCTTAGTCTAACAGAAGTTATTTTTTAAATCATAAACAGGACCAGTTTTAAACTAAAAAGAAATCTCCCGCTTCTTTGTCAGACACCTGCTGTTTTCTTCACCGTGTTGCCCAGCAACCGTTTTTTAAAATTATTATGACAGTTGTTGTTCTCTCGCTATAAAGATTTGACAAACCCTCGCCGATCTAATGAAAAATTACTTTGAAATTAGTTGTTTGAAATCTACTATAATGTTATTGATTAGTAGTGTATTTTTCTACGGAAGTGTAAGGTTTTATTAAGGAAACTAACAAGTTTGTTTCGTGCTATAACACTGAATTCTGCATGATCAAAGGTAGGACCCATCCAGTTTTTTTTGATTCCTATAAATAATCTCAAGCAGCTTGGTGTTCCGCAGAAACTGTGTCTGTTTTTTTGAACTGCCCCTTTTTGCAGTTGAGAAATTTATTAACCCAGCAAATTTAGTATTGAGTGTTGAACTCAGAATAGTTATAAAAGTGATTGAACTACTCTAAAGGCAGTAAACTTATTTTTTTTTGGTGATTCATAAATGCAAACAGTACTTCGTCTCATCAAACAAGAAAATAGTTTTGACTACAAGTGTTTGCGTCATTACGAAGTTGTCTTTTTACAAGCTTCATGTGCACTGTTAGCCTAATATAAATTTGTTTAGATATAAGAGTAGTTTTTAAGTTCAAGGAACAGATTGCATTGTTTGAGAGCCACTCCGTGCCTTTCTGGCACTGGTCCTTCAAGGCTATGGTAAAAATTCTATTTAAAAATACAAAATTTTGTACTTATCAAATTAATTGAATTTTATTTTTTATCAGCGCAGGATTATATTATCGGCAAGAACCTCTGTGGTTTTTGCCTCTTTTATTTACGAAAATCAATGTGTTTTCGTACATTAGGATTTAAAATAACAAAAATAAGATGCTAAACATGCACAAATGGAAAATCAGTTTTATAGCCTATATAATTAGCTTGTATGTAACAATATTATATTTACAGCAAGCACATTTTATTAAAGGTTTTTAAGATAAAATGATAAATTTATGTGCATACTTACAATACCTGTTTGAAGAACAACTCACAAAATCACCGCGTGGTCAGGTAGACAACTTTCATCTATAATAAAGCGAAAAATGTCTTTTACTGCGAATAAATCTATTTATTAAATGGTAATTACACTACTCATGGCAAAAACACCATAATAACGCTAAAAACTACGTTTAAATTAAAGGATTTAAATAAAAAATATAAAACAAAGCACTTACGAACAATCGGCTCTGCTGTCGCTGTCAAGATGTCTGTCGGGTCCGGCGGTAAAAAACAGTGTAGCCAACACCAACATATACTATTTAAATTTTTTGTAAGAAGTTAAAGAAAATTACCAAATTTTATGAGGCAGAATTACATTAAGATACAAATATTATATGTTTAGAATAGTAATACTTTGAAAATATGTTATAACAAAAAAAGATTATTCATATAACTGAAATTTGAAAAATAAAAATAACAGTCCCTAGTTATGTCAAACCCATGTCAGTGAAGTTAGCTCCTAATCAAACCCCCCTGCCCCAACCAACCCGACGAACTGTAGAGACAAATTTGGTGCTGCGATTGGTTCAATTAAACTGACACCCCCCTGGTTATATCAGCTGATTGCAGCGGTGGCAACGCTGGGTTTCCTTAATTGGAGTCGCGGCATAAACGTCTTAAAATAAAATAGACTACTAACGCCAATGGAGCTGTCATTTCAAAAGTGTCGCCAGTATGCTCGGCGCCATGTTGGGTGCACAGACTTATGGCAACACTGAATTTCATTGTCCCCAATGCATAGGAAAATAAAAATTGCAGGCGGGATATTTAAATTAAAAAATTGCGATTGGTGGAAATACTGAAATTTCTAATTTATTATTTTTTTTTCAGTGGTTGGCAACATTGTTCTTCCATGAACGTTGTCAGTTGTCACTTGTGACTGTTTGTTTACTCAGTTTACTGTTTTATTATTTATTTGGAGATTTTCGTATTAGCAATGTTTAGTTTTGTATGTGCAGTTATAAGTGCTATTTATTTTCAGACTTCATTTAAATTTCGTTATAAGATGCCTCACTGTTTTGTATTGGGCTGCCCTAATAACACAAGAGCAAGAGATGGGCTTTCTTATCATAGGTAGGTTTATAAAGCATTATTTACGATCTATGATTTTAGGTTTTTAATATGCTAGAGCGTGATACAAGTTTGAATTAATTTTTTTTTAGCTTGCCTAAAGACACCCAACTGAGATCTCAATGGCTAAACCTTATTGGGCGTGATTGTGATCCAAATTCTTTAATCATATATGAAAGAGTATGTTCAGATAATTTTTCCGAAGATGATATTGTACTAAGTGGTAACAGAAGATATTTAAATCCTAACGAAGTGCCATAGCAAAATTTACCAATATTCCAATATTGCAATGTGTTAGCGAAGATGGCGGCATTATCAAATTGCCAGTTAAAGGGAATATAACTGAAACTGAACTTACAATAAAACCAATTAAGAAAAAAATTGCTTAGTTGATATTGTCAATAAAGAAATCGGGTCAGTTTCCAAGTGTGATAAACCTTTAGAGGAACCTGTACCTAGTGGGTCAGAGAAATGTCAGAGAATTTAATCGCTGTAAATCCTGTACTCGGTATACTATTTTGTTTATTTTATTTTTTTGTGATTTATGTCTAATACAGTCCGATCCCTAATTGATTGATAATAAATCGTTCTTAGGGACATTCTTATTCATAATAGCATTGCCAGAATTGAATGATGTAATTTATTATTGTCACAATCTCTCCTTGGTAAAGTAATTGTAAACCTCCTAGAATTAAGTTTATACTACTTACAGTCAATAGAAATTAATTTTTCTTGCTTTACTTAAGATTTGTTTGTTTATGTTCCAAACTACACTAGTTTTTTTGTATGAGTGTCTTCTACAACTTCAAAAATGTTGTAAGTGCAGTTTGTGCAGCACGAACGATCAGACCATTATAGTATAAGGATTTTTTATTTGTATTTATTTTATTTTTGAAATAAAAAAAACGCTGTGACTAGAGTCCCGACTCGGGACCTAACTCCAGTCCCGAATAACGTCATCAAATTACGTCATTAGTAGTTTTGTCGGGACTGGTGTTCCGCCCCGACTCGGGACCCAGATTCAGTCCCGAACAAAGTCGTCAAATAACGTCATTAGTAGTTTTGTCGAGACTGGTGTTCCGCGCCCCGACTCGGGATCCACATCTAGTCCCGAATTTATAATACGAATCGTACATTCACCTAAATCACCACTTACAAACATGATATATAGGTACAGTGACAGTATCTATGTCTACTTAAGTTGGCTACATAGGAAAAAACTTTTTTATTAGTATCTAATTTTTGTTAAAAATCTTGCTCCCTATAAAAAGTTCTGCATGGTCTAAATCTTATAATAAAATCATCTGACATCAAAATTTATCAGTCATATACGATGTGTGTAACAAAATATGAATTTGGCGTAAGAGCAAACTACCTTGTTTTCAAAATTTAAAAAACAGAAACAAAAGAAAATTGCTTGGAATTAGAAACTATGTTCAAATATGCAGTCAAGTTTATGCATTGATTTTTAGATTTTTTATTTTATTATTTTTTTATTTATTTGTTTATTATTTCGCTTTTAATTGGGCGTTTGGTGTAAGGATAAAATTCTTGGCACACCTTATGGAGCTCGCCATCTACTAGGCATGACGCCACACTAACCACCGCACCGGTTGAATAACTTTAAAATACAAAGACAATGTTTTTATACGTGCGGTGGAAAACAGGAAGCTACAGGACATGTCGACAGACACTCAACGTCCTGATGAGAATGACTTTTTTATGAATTCTATTTTATTTTAATAATTCTATAAAACTCAAATTAATGAAATACATACAATTAAAATATGTATTTAAAAAAATGGACATGAACGTTGACATCAAAAATTTGTACCCGCCGTGAACAAAAAAAAATCATGATTTTTTATTTTAAATCAATGATTTTTTTAAATCAAGTTTTGCCCAACCCTAAATTAAAAAAGCATATTACAAGTACTCATCATAATCAAATCTAATATAAATTCGGCATAGAGTTTTTGGCTCCTTTTTTATATTTATGATTGGCACTATTAACATATTTTTGGCGCTGTGATCGTTTGTAACACAATAAATTCCTATTGCACACCAAACACCACACGCGAGACCCGTCATATTTTAGGTTCGGAAAAGTAAAAATAAACTTCGGAATATTCTGCGATAGCAGGTGACTTCTACGAACGTTTGGCAACCTGTTTCCACCGCAAAGCATGTCGACACATCGCGGTAGTTATAGTTTCGGGGCCTATGGTCTGGTACTTCGATTTACGAACCCTAGTTATCAGTTAATCAAAACTTGGCTAGAAAAATGCCATGTCGATTTTTGTTCGGGTTTTATGAGATATTGAGGATATAATGATGCGATACTATGTGCTGGGTAGTGGGTACCATCTGTGGTGGTTAAATTAGTTTTTACTCAGCATGGATTTTTACATCTTGATAATGTGCAGCATCCGATAATAGCTAAAGTTTTTTCCAATTTCTCGCCGATAAATTAGCATTAGCAGAAATTAAAGACACACTTGCGTACCTATACATTTCTAGTTGTGTCATCTAAACGTCCTACTACTTTATCAAGTAAAGTAAACCACATACAACTTCTAATATCAATATCATTATTCGAACATAACCTCAAAAGCCTTCTATTAAACTATTAAGTCGGGACCGGACGCGGGTCCCGAGTCGGGGCGGAACACCAGTCCCGACAAAACTATTAATGATGTAATTTCATGACGGTATTCGGGACTGAAGTTGAGTCCCGAGTCGGGACTCTAGTCACAGCGAAAAAAAAACAATTTTGTGTCTCTTTTCGTTTCGAAACGTTTCCAAGAGGGACAAAATGACTACTAAAACCAACGAATACTAATACAGGAAGAATACCAACTAACGTTGTTATTTGTCGCAGCACGGATCGAGTCGAAGGTCATATGAAATGTCAATCAAACGTCAAGCGACACTAATTGGTCTGGCCCTTAGACAAGGGAAAGAGAGTGGACGCGCAGCGATGCCTGCCTGCCTGTTACCGACTGCCACCTAAATCATGGCCGGTCAAAACAGCAAGGTCTCTCCAGTGGCGTATCGCGCAAACGGAGTAAACGAGGATTTTACATACGGTCATATTGATATAATTTATTAAAAATAAAGTTGATTTAATGACGATGGCAGTTTTATTGCAACCTAAAAGTTACATTTTAGTTTAAACTAATAGTATGTCTTTGTTATGGATACTTTCAAGTTGTTGACTTATAGAACCAGAAATGAACTGTATAAAATAAGAATTAGTTAAAAAACATTTACATGGTTAAATAGGTTTTTTTTCAGATATTGATTATTTTTCGTTGTTTGTGAAAAATCTGGTTTAGCTTAATATAATAAGAAACACAAATGCAAAACACATTTTTATTAATTTTAAATAAATTAAGTACTTGTCATTTTGTTAAACACAAAAAATGTAAAACTACATACAAACATAAAAGACAAACTATTTTACAGCATCAAAAGTAATTAAAGGATAATAATTATAATATATAAGTATACAGAAAACGCAAATATAAACATAAGTAATACAGTAAATGTGAAGCCTGGGGCAGCATTAATATTTTGCAACCAGTTCCCTAGTGTACTACAGTGTGGTAAGCAAATATCAAAAACACTTCTTACATAATTGCATGCCTTGGGAGAAAAAAAATTTAAAGTGAGAGCAAATTTCCGTAATTCTGGCGAATATGTTCTTTTTTTCCCAATTTTTCTTTGTAACATTTCTTTAGTTACAGATGTTATATTCCCTAATAGCATTGCTTTTTCATTATCTAATAAATTATTTTTTTGTAAAGTTTGTACCATTTGCTTTAAAGAAACAACTTTTTTTATATCTTTTTAAAGACTGAGTTAATACCAGAATTTTTCTGGTTTTTGCTTTGCTTTTAGCAACCTCACGGAAAAGCTGTTTTCTTAATGACTTCTTTCGTGGCTTCAGGATCTGCTACAGGCAATGTAGGCTCATTTGAAGGGCCTGGTTGTGGACTACATGCTCTTTCTTGTCTACAAAAACAAACAGTTTTACTTCAACTAAATGAAAAAAATATTTTTTTTTTAAAAAAGCTTTTATACTTTACAACTAAAAATACCTTCTTTGACTGCAGATAGTGTGGAAGCTCTGAAAATAATGTTGGAACTGCTTCTTCATTCAGTAAACGAACTCTTGACTGCGAGTTACTTTTGTAGAACCAATGCTTTTCAAAGTGTTTTGAACAAAGGCGATCATGTTTTGAGGGCATCCAATCATCTACTTTCATGTTTTCTATCCACTTTTTGCATTGCTCTCACTCTCTAGGAAAACTGAAAGAAAAAGTTAATTACTTAAGTAGGTAGGTACTACTCGTCCTTTTTTTCCCTCTTTTATTTTTCTTTAGTTACCCTTTTTTACAACGAAACATGTATTCTTTTACACATTTTAAAATATTTAAAATTTCTTTCAAAGAAAATTTATGATTTTATAACAGTACATTAGGTACGCCTATGAACACAAGGCGTGTTTCACCAAAGAACCTGAGTTTAAATACATAATTCTGACTAAAAGTAACTAAATACTTAGATAAAATTTTGCCTATTGTTACATTTTTGATCATACTTTAACATATTATAAAGAAATAACTCAAAGACTAGGCTTTATATCCAAAATTTAAACATAAACTAAAAGGGACAAAAGCATCTCTATTAGTTTTTACCTGTGAAATGATATTCCAGGCTCTTTCTTCTCACTTCGACTTTTACAACAATATGCTGAACAGTTCACCATAATGAAATTTAATATACTTCACTTCTCACCTTCACTTTACTGATATAAATTCGCAAAATAAACTTTCGATGCGTTTTGTTTGTTTGCCACCTAAACAATGGCCGCCGCTCGAAAAGCGTAACAGTTTCTGCTCATTGGTTTAATGGCATGCGCGGTATCCTCTCTCTTCCCTCATCTAAGGTCTGGCCGCTTTTGGGAACGGTGGGGTTGGGAACTAAAGGTGGCGCAGGCGCAATTTAAAACTTCAGATTTTTGGTTATTTTAAATATTTTAAAGTAGCAAATAAAACTTACAAAATTATTTGGAATCAAAACCAAATAGGTTTGATGCCAAATAAATCCATAAGTTTTAAATCCACTTTAAAATATACGTCTAGCATGAATATGAAAAGGAAAATCAAACTTAATGAAGTTGATATCGTAACTTTATTATCAAAAAGAAACACAAATATAAACATTTCATAAATAGCTTAAAACGATGCAACACTTTATAGACACTCACCCATACCTAAATTTTAAAACAACAAAATTTATAGAAATCAAAAACAATAATAATATACATTATATTCTGGTCATTTTTTTTTATATATGTATAATATAACCAAGAACACGATTTTCTCAAAATTAATTTAAGGCATACAGAAGAAATAAGACATGTACACTGAGTATACCTAAGAAAAAGTCCTTAATCACAATCCTGTCAAAAAATAGACGTAACTTGTCTTGATAATGTCAAACCAAATAAGTTAGCCTTCGATTGCTTTTGGAGTCCTTGTATGACATGAAAAAGAAAAAAGGATTTCAGGTTTTTATAATACAATACATTACAACATTTGTCTCGTTTGCTCAGTCTGATATTCTTCTATGAAACTATAATTGGAATTTTTGTCAAAAGAATATTTGCAATAATTTTTTAGAGTATTGAAAGCTGTAAAACCTAAACGTGATAATGCACTAGAACTAAAACACAAACACTGAATACTTAGACACTGTAAAATATACCACTGAGAAACTTAGATATGAAATAAAGCTACCATGGTCTGCGCACTCCAATTTAGCCGCTCGAGCTACATTTGTTTCCCCCCACACGGCCAGACGGCGCGTCGGTCAGATATTTCAGCATATTTGCCCATGTGCTAGAAACTGTCAACTGTCTTGTCACTCGATTGTCTGTCTTGTCGCTGGATTGTTAATATTTTTGTAATATAAAGTAAAAGTTTAATTGCAAATACTAAAAATGAGGCTTTTTCTACTCTTTGAATGAAGAAGGAAGTTAAATTTGATTATGTACAATATAAAATAGTGACGAAGAACTAAAATGCCTCATTATGCATCCGAAACCTAACATGTGTGAAAGAAGCACTTTAAGAAGGAATATCTCAAAAACTAAGCTGTTCCGACAAAAACAGCGTTCAGATTTATAATCTACGCCCCAAAATATATCATTCCTGAAAATTTTCGATTTTGGCATGACATAAGCTATAAGAGCTGAATTAAGTACTGAAGGGATTTTTTGTTTAGATAGCTGTCGACAAGAATACTGTGTCTTTAGACAGTAAAGTATATTTGAGTTTGAGATACTATCCACCTTAACAATGCCTGCTTACTGCTGTATGGAGAACTGCTGGAAAAATAAATCAAAACATTTTCCTAATCCGTCAAGGGATAGAATATCGTTTGATAGATGGGTAAATATTTGTGGCAATAGGCGCTTGATAAAAGAAATGTTACCTGAGCAGGTATATAATAATTATAGAATATGCTCCCTCCATTTTGTACCTCAGGATTTTGGAATGAATGAAAAACTTAAAAAAGGAGTTGTGCCATCAGTCCAGTTACGAGGTAATTATACTTTTTTTGTAAAATGTATACAGCTGATGACTTGGACTAAGCTGTGTGTATATTTTTATGTTTTTACAATACTAATATTAATTTATTTGCATCAAATTATGTTGTATTGGACTTGTTTGTCAAAATTGAGAAATAAAAGTGAAATAATAATAGGATATAATTATACAAGGCTACCTATAGTAGCCTAATATTTGGTAGAACAAAAAAATAACTATATAGGACTATTAATAATTGAAATATGTAGTGAGATAAATCATGGAAGGTTAAATTTATCATCCTGAAGGTTTTTGACTTTATTAATAGTATCATAGACTAAATAATACATAGACGAACACTGGCGTGTAACAAAAATGGACCAAAAAGCGGGCATCCATTGAGACATTTTGAGGGTTTACTGGTTTAGGGCTTAGAAATTTGTTTGTCCACAATTATATATCCATGCGTTTATATGTACTATATAGATATATAATGGTGAACAAACAAATTCCCAAACCGTAAACCAGTAAATTCACATAAATGTTTCAAAGGATGCCCGCTTTCGGTTCCATTTCGGTGTATTCGAGGATTTGTCTATATTCTTTATAGTCTCTGATAGTATGTATTATTAAGTAATTACTTATAAGAACTAGGTATAACTATATATTTTGTTACTTCAGGTTTAGCTGGAAAACTGAAATTTGGTTACAAATTACAATACAGTGTATAAAAATAGTATATTTATTACTAATATCCTCAAAAAAACACAAGGTGTTAAAATTTTAAAAATATTTTTCGTTACTGCCTTAACTAAAACTATTTATTTTTCAGAAACATTAGGTCTTGCTGAAGAAATAAGTGAATATGTAGCCCCTACAAATAGTGACAGTGCAACTACCAGCACACACGTAGAAACATTAAACATCTGTGAAAGTGATAACCAAAACGAAAATGGCTTTGCCGGCACTAGTAAACAAACTTCCAGTGTATTGATTCCCTCAACTCCAGAAAGTATGTAAGGATATTTTGTTATGTATTGCGACTGCTATCAAAACATTTGTTTCCTTTTGTACTGGCCCTATTTGCTTATTATTTATTAGTTACTTGAACTCCCTAATATAAAAACTTATTCGATTACAGTTGACCAGAAAAATATTTCTCCCTCATTTTCACAAAAATGAGCATTCCATTTTTTCTTTGAAAAATTAATTTATCACAGATTATATCAGTCAATAGGATGATTTTAAATATTCAGGGTGTTCCAAAAATCATATGCCATCACTTAAAGGGACATTCTTTGTAAAAACTAAGGCAAAAAGGTTATATGAACATGGGTTCGCAGATGCTTTGTTTCAAAGAGGTGTTAAATTTTTTTATTTTCTTTCAAAATATTTTTGAAATAGATTCATCAAGTTTGATGAAATTTACGTTGTGGGAAGTAGGTACTTAAATTAAGCATAATTTTGACTATGAAAAGACTTTGACAGGTCCTCCAAGAGCGTGCATATGAGAAGACAGTACAATATTTTTGCAATAGAAACGTGTACGCCACTGATTTTTTCACATTTTCGTTTCTCAATGAAATAGCATGTTAAATTGTTAACAAAACTTACCTACTTCTTAATATTTTTCAATTTTCACTTCGTTTAAGAGATAAATGCAGGTTTATTAAGCACCTTACTGGTTTAGTTTTCCCAACAGATAATTGCACATCAGTTTTAACAGGTAAAGGCTATTTAAAAAATGTAATATCCTGTATCTTTGAAACAAAGCATCTGCTGACCCATGTTCATATGAACTTTAAATTTTAAATATAAGATTTGCCCCAAACAAGCATGTCTTCGGGGGTTTTATCAAGTTTATTTATAGTATAAATATATATAATAATATTTAACTTTTAATTAATTTAAATAACCTTTATTATTATTATTATTATTAATATTTTAACAATATGAATTGGCGCATGTACAGTTCTTAACATTAAACAAAAAGATTAGAGGATGAAACTTTTCTTTAACTTTGAAAACTTTGCGCCCTGCTAATTTATGTTAATGTTCATCCATCATATTTTTAGTGATTTTTAATCCACATATATTCAACGGTTTCATATCCCTTTTTTTAAAGAAATTACGCTGAACTGAACAATCAAATTCAAGTCCTTAACTTGCTGGCATTTCTGATAATCATTCTTTTAATTTTTTTAGTAGTGTTGGCCTTGTTACACCATTCATTATACTGTACATGTTATTACTTCAGTTTTATATTGTATGGTATGTATATAATAAACTTTAAAGAAATAAATGCTGAATATGTTTTTTTCCACGGACATTGTTGGTGTCCAAATTATGTAGTGTCATAGAAAATATTTGGTTGTAGATATCAAAATAATTTATATTCTGAATTTTATGACATAAATGTTAATATCATAAAGTAATAATTTAAAGTAAGTGTTATTTTATAATAATTATTGAAAACAAATATATTATGACTATAGTCATAAGACTATTTGTTTCCAATTGATTCCACAATAATGCACCAAGTTATAACTTTGGTGTGTGGTACAAATATAACTTCGTTAATATAAACATTGCTGTTATAAAATTGAGAATAAATAAATTATTTAGATATTTTTAGAATCAAAATCACAAATCCCGCCGAAAACAGCGCCATCTAGTTGCGGGGAACTTCAGTTTGATGTAAAACATAAAATGTAACTACTTTCCTTTCAAATGTTAGAGTGCGAACTTGCCCCCAACTGCATAGATGGCGCTCAAATGTTTTTAAAATTTCAATACAGAAGAGTCCATTCGTCCATTCTATCCCCCTTTAAATATTTTTCTATGAAAGCTACATTACAACAAAATCTATAAGTCTCTGCTGCAATATACTTGTTTGCCTGTTGTGATCCTACCCACAATTCAACAAGAAACCTAAAATTAATGAGTACATGACTATTAACACTGTAATTACCTAATTTATAACACGCAACTTATTTAGGAAATATACTGGAAGGTTACTTTTACAACAATTTTATCTGTATAATAAAATAAAAATTCACTAAATACATGATGGCTACCAGTGGCGGCTCGTGAGTTTTTCAACAGGGTCGGCAAAATTTTAATCTGACAAACTCGAGGATTTACTGTGTTTTTGCCCCTCAGAAAGTATGAAAGAATATATAATATTTTTTTCATATGTGTCATCATAGGAGCAATAGGTTTTTAAGGCCTAAGTTTTTAAAATTTTTGTTTATGAATTTTGTATTTTTTTTATTTTATTTTTTTACTTTTTAGCTACATATAATGTAATCAAAAAAAGTGATCTTAAATTAAGATTACGTTGACCTTAATAAAACAATGCAAAATCTTGAGATAAAAGTTCATTGACAATATCTTTACTTTTGATAATAAGTACTTACAATTTGAGCTGCATCCAAAGCATTTCCCTCCATTTTTTAAATACTTACGCTGTTATTTTACCAAATTTTTCGAGCCGGCAAAAAATAACTTAAAATGTTTAAAGTGAAAGGTACACAAAGTACGGCACAGCACAAGACAGTAAGACACAATATCTAATTTCTTAGGCACTTAATCAAGTACTAAGGAAAATGTCGAAAATGGTACTGAAAGTAGGCCTAAAATTTGCGAAAAACAGTAATCATTCAATACTAATCAATTCACCCAGTCCCTACTGTCAGAGTGTCACTCTTCACCCTCATCAAAACGCATTTCCGCAGTTGCCAATATCTCATCATCCTGGTTCTTTTGACCGTTGAAAATATAATTTTAAGAAAATAAACATTAAAAATCTAAACCACATCACAATAAAACATTCAATAATATACACTACGTATTAAATTGTAAGTAAATTAATATTTGCCATTATTCCACAAGTACAAAGAAGTTCTATTAACTTGATTGTATTGTATCAAGACCCAAATAAATTTTCCATGGATGAAAAAGTGCACAAATCGGCAACATGCGGCAAAACCAAGTCTGCCGCAGAGCACATTTGAAACAGGGTGTTAAAATCTTTTAATTGTATTACTATTGTATGTTTGGTTGCCTGTTTCGGTAGCTTTTCTCGGCGGCTTGCCTCAGTGGCCGTTTCCTAATCTGTGAGAAGACCTGCTATTATTACTTTCGGCCGTAGTCACTGCCTCATATGGAGATGACCGACCGGTGAAAGAGTAAATAAGTTTGTAAATAGAAATAAACAGTTGAATTAAAAGCTAAATAATTGAACCATTAGTTTTAAAAAATAGTTAAAATTAAAAATATAGAAATTTTAAACATTGAATAAGACATTCATTACTGCCTATTTTTCTATTTTATTGGGTCGGCACTGCCGACCTTGCCGCCCCTGGCGAGCCGCCACTGATGGCTACAATTGATCTATTACTACTATTGCCAAGAAAAAAGTTATGTTAATTGCACAGTTTTCGTACAAGGCTGATCAATTGTATATCAACTTTTTTTCACGTAATATGAAGGTACAAAAGAAAATTGCTGCCGGTATATACCCACCAAACCTTTTAGTAGTTTACCTTATTTTTGCTTTAGAGAAAACAAGTTATATGCCATCATAATAATACAAGATAGGTATTTTAACAACGATGATTGTGAGTATTTTATTTAAAAGATTTCACTGAAACACTACTTTAAAAATTCTACTGGCAGCCTAATGCAACACACGAAATCATTGGTGCAATATTCGAATTGTGTTTTTGAAGCTTAACAGCAAAGAGTTGTCCTAACTATTATTTGCTTATAAATGAAAAATTTCATCACTTCCTTTCCTTTACGTCATCATACATTCCACAGCATTTCTCTTGAAAAACAATGGTATTGTAATAAAAGTAACCCATACTACAAACAAAATATTTTAATTACTTACCTGGAAGAGAAAAAATAATCCATCGTCTTGTTAGAATGCTATAATTAAATAAAAAGCTCCAGCAAAGTCAAAAATGACCAGCAGCCATTTTAGCTTCCAGACTTCCAGTCGGCCAGACCGGGAAGTAGGGTGGTAAAATAATGAAATTGTTGATTGTTGGATTGGTCGCCTAACGCACCCATCTCTTTCTGTAGTATCGTTGGTTGGACATTTAAAAAGAGACAAAGAAAAATTTGTATGTCCGAACTTTATTCGATAAAAGTCTGGCCGGTACGTATGTCGGGTAATTATTCGGATTATTGTATGCACCGAATTTTTTCATGAAATTTTGCACAGACCCTAATTTTGGGTCGTAGAACACGAATCCGAAGTCAGTTTTTGGCGGTCTCGAATGGTTTTTCCGCAAAAAAATATTTTAACTTTTAGGTTAGGTTTTTCAATGAATTTCTTTAAATTTCGGCACTTTTACTTAAACACATCTATACAAGTCATTACACACTATTTTTCTGAACCATATTTAGGCAAATTTATGTAGAGACACATTAAAAAAACAGAGAAAATATCAAAAAACTGAAAAAAATAAACACGCAATTCCTTGTTACACATTCTGATGGAAAGACGCGCAGTTGCCAAATTTACAAATTGTGTTTCCCTCAAATTTTAACGGTTTCCATGAATAAATCCGAAAAAGAGATGGCAATATTGGCATTTTATTTTCCCTAGTAACAGCACTTTAGTTTAGTATTTAGCCAGCAATAGTGACAGACAGGTGCTTTAAAAATGGAACCAAATCTGAGCAAAAAGGTGTATACACCCAAGCAAACCTGAGCAAGGTGGTCAGGTTTGCTCAGTTTTCATTGATATAGATACATATATATCTATATCAATGAAAACTGAGCAAACCTGACCACCTTTTTACTCACCCAACCTGAGCAAAAAGGTGGTCAGGTTTGCTCAGTTTTCATTGATATAGATACATATATATCTATATCAATGAAAACTGAGCAAACCTGACCACCTTTTTACTCACCCAACCTGAGCAAAAAGGTGGTCAGGTTTGCTCAGTTTTCACTGATATAGATATATATGTATCTATATCAATGAAAACTGAGCTAACCTGACCACCTTTTTGCTCAGGTTTGCTTGGGTTGGGTATACACCTTTTTGTTCAGATATGGTTGCATGCATCAGCATGCAGGTGTTGGATTACTGATCAATAGGATTTTGGTTAGGTCTGATGTAGGTTAAAATTAAAAAATGTTGTTGACTAAGTTGGACAGAATAGTAACTTTAGTTTGTTATGGTTAGCTTTTTTATTATTCCTAATTTACAACTTTGTCTTGAAAAATAAGTAAACCTGGCAACGCCGGACATTTGACAGCTGGGAACGTAATGGCGTCTACTACCAAATACAATGGAATTTTATATAGGAAAAAGCAATTTTGTTAGCTATTTTTGGCTAAATGTGGTGTTTTGTGTGACGAAATAAAATAAAAATTATAAGTTTACAGATATGTTTAAGTGAAAGTGTCGAAACTTAAAGGAATCTAAAAAAAAAGGTAACCTAAAAGTTAAAAAAAATTTTTGCGGAAAAACCATTCGAGACCGCCAAAAACTGACTTCGGATTCGTGTTCTACGACCCAAAATTAGAGTCTGTGCAAAATTTCATGAAAAAATTCGGTGCATACAATAATCCGAATAATTACCGTATGTCGTAACTAAGCGTGTTGCGATACTTGCCATAAGAAGTTTCATGGGGCTGACTAAAACCAAGTTATTATTATAAACTGCCACCCAAAAAATACAAATAGAGAGAAGAGCGGGTCCTATGTAAAATGAGATACAAGACAAATAGACATTAATGACAAATGACAATAATGACATTTCACTACTAGCGCCACCAACACAAGGTGCATGGTGAACTAAAATTCCTCTTGGCTTTTAGGTTTTTAGTATTTTTAATGTCAGTTTTATCGAAAATGAATATTAATAAAATCTTGTTGTCACTTTTGACAGTGTCAACAAAAATTAATTAATATACATTTTTACGAATTTTGAAAAATGGTATTTAAACTAAAAATAAAACTCGTATGGATAAAGATAACACTATTTAATACATTTTAAAATAAATTAAACAAACAGTATTTTAAGGTTATATTTTATAACTAAGTAATCACAAGCAATAACTCGGAGTATGCATTATACTGATAAATGAATCTCCAGTAGTGGTTAGACATCTCGAATAAAAAATAATCGATCATTCGATTATTGAAATCACTCGAGATATCTCAAGAGGTCAACGAGATCATTGGAATGATTTAACCGAGAGGTTGGGCACTTGACGTGGCTGGGGCCGGGGCCAAGATTATATTATAATTTTGAATGATCATTCGATATTAAAGTCATTGTAGACCTAATCTTTCGATTATTTAATTCATTCGATTATTCCCAACACTAATCTTCAGAGAGGTGTTCGTGTCAATGTACCTGCATCAATTAGGCAGTTGCTCAATTTTTACTAAATATTTACATTATGATGCAAAAACAAACTAATTTCGTAAAAAAATCTAGCCCCAGTGCAATAATTTATAATTTGTGGCTATATTTATGTGATACCTTGAAGCTTACCATATAAATATAAACACCTCTCTGATAAAATGTACATGTACGCAACTATTTATCATTCAACATTTATCAATATAAAATATTTTTGTGTTATATAAAATAATCTGTTCGACCAGTCAATCAAATACATAACTTTGCCAGCACTTCGTCTTTCAATACTTCCTATTATAAGCAATGCCAATAAATCTATTGAAAGTAAACAATACTTATTAAATATTTTTATCAATAATAAAGTATCTAAATTAATTATGTCCATAATAATTATTCTGTCTTCTAGTTATTGTAGTACAAAAATTTGTAGTTTTTTATTGTTGCTTCTTGTTAAATAATAATATACACTTTTAAAAGAAGGGAAAAGAAAGGAACTTACAAAAAAAAATTCTTTTCCTTTCAATGGCACAAGATATTTCAGCACCACCTGACATTCAGTCAATACGTAAACTTAATTTAACATACCTGCAGCAGATATTTAGAAAATCAAAATAATAGATCCACTATGAGAGTTCCATAAAATTAAAAAGGATACAAGTCTTGTGAGTTGTCGCATTAGTTCAGCATCTAAGATGATCCATGTGTTCTTTCTTCGCACTGCATGAACAGCTGAAATTTTTATTGAATTTACTTTAGAATAAAGCAAAAGCGAATACACTTTATTAACATGCTTTATTAAACATGTTTGTTCAGATTCACTAAAAAGGTTTAAGATTAAAGGTGGGTTTATGCAGACCACTTTAAATTTAATTTAACCCTAATTTGACTCTATTTTTAATTTAGTATGAGTTAAATACACATGAAGGCATAAGAGTGTTTATCCACAACTTTAATTTAATTTTACTTTAATTTTAACTTTCAATGAAAAATTTTTTAGAGCAAAATTAAATTTAAATTTAAAGTGGTCTACATAAACCCACCTTTAGTACTGGTTTAAATTAAAATAATAATATTCTAGTTGATCAGGTAGGTTTTGACAGCTTTTTGTCCTGTCATTGTTCCTAAGTTGTCATTAAAAACATAACCTATTCTAATATTTCAGTGATTTGCTTGGTTTCCCCACGATTTTTTTCTTGGAACGTGCTGCTAAAATGAACTTAGTTCTGTTATTGTGGAAAGTACATACCTACTATAAATCTTAGTTGTCTTATTATTGCACTTGTCAGTTTAAAACTGGTTGTCAACTTAGACCAGTCTAGCATTGGAGAATCTGGCCGTTTAAATTTAAATTTAAAAAAATTCCCTAATCTTAATTAGAACGGAGATATTGCATTTGGCATATAAAAATAGTAAACAAAAACAATTTATTGGTTCTTTACTTTGCTGATAAGTTAAGGTTAGAAGCTGAGATTTAAACCACAATTTGCTGTAAAGGGATGCATCTTTCGATTATTTAATTCATTCGATTATTCCCAACACTAATCTTCAGAGAGGTGTTCGTGTCAATGTACCTGCATCAATTAGGCAGTTGCTCAATTTTTACTAAATATTTACATTATGATGCAAAAACAAACTAATTTCGTAAAAAAATCTAGCCCCAGTGCAATAATTTATAATTTGTGGCTATATTTATGTGATACCTTGAAGCTTACCATATAAATATAAACACCTCTCTGATAAAATGTACATGTACGCAACTATTTATCATTCAACATTTATCAATATAAAATATTTTTGTGTTATATAAAATAATCTGTTCGACCAAAGCCAATCAAATACATAACTTTGCCAGCACTTCGTCTTTCAATACTTCCTATTATAAGCAATGCCAATAAATCTATTGAAAGTAAACAATACTTATTAAATATTTTTATCAATAATAAAGTATCTAAATTAATTATGTCCATAATAATTATTCTGTCTTCTAGTTATTGTAGTACAAAAATTTGTAGTTTTTTATTGTTGCTTCTTGTTAAATAATAATATACACTTTTAAAAGAAGGGAAAAGAAAGGAACTTACAAAAAAAAATTCTTTTCCTTTCAATGGCACAAGATATTTCAGCACCACCTGACATTCAGTCAATACGTAAACTTAATTTAACATACCTGCAGCAGATATTTAGAAAATCAAAATAATAGATCCACTATGAGAGTTCCATAAAATTAAAAAGGATACAAGTCTTGTGAGTTGTCGCATTAGTTCAGCATCTAAGATGATCCATGTGTTCTTTCTTCGCACTGCATGAACAGCTGAAATTTTTATTGAATTTACTTTAGAATAAAGCAAAAGCGAATACACTTTATTAACATGCTTTATTAAACATGTTTGTTCAGATTCACTAAAAAGGTTTAAGATTAAAGGTGGGTTTATGCAGACCACTTTAAATTTAATTTAACCCTAATTTGACTCTATTTTTAATTTAGTATGAGTTAAATACACATGAAGGCATAAGAGTGTTTATCCACAACTTTAATTTAATTTTACTTTAATTTTAACTTTCAATGAAAAATTTTTTAGAGCAAAATTAAATTTAAATTTAAAGTGGTCTACATAAACCCACCTTTAGTACTGGTTTAAATTAAAATAATAATATTCTAGTTGATCAGGTAGGTTTTGACAGCTTTTTGTCCTGTCATTGTTCCTAAGTTGTCGTTAAAAACATAACCTATTCTAATATTTCAGTGATTTGCTTGGTTTCCCCACGATTTTTTTCTTGGAACGTGCTGCTAAAATGAACTTAGTTCTGTTATTGTGGAAAGTACATACCTACTATAAATCTTAGTTGTCTTATTATTGCACTTGTCAGTTTAAAACTGGTTGTCAACTTAGACCAGTCTAGCATTGGAGAATCTGGCCGTTTAAATTTAAATTTAAAAAAATTCCCTAATCTTAATTAGAACGGAGATATTGCATTTGGCATATAAAAATAGTAAACAAAAACAATTTATTGGTTCTTTACTTTGCTGATAATTTAAGGTTAGAAGCTGAGATTTAAACCACAATTTGCTGTAAAGGGATGCATCCCACCTATATGTACGTAAACCCAAGCTAGTCATCGTCACCTTTCAGTGTGATTTTTCTTATGTTAAATGGGAAATCTACATTAACTTTATGATATTTATAAGTTGAATGATCTGTTCTACAAAATCTAGTTAATACCTACATCCATGCAAAAACATCTTGGTAAAATAATTTAGAAAATATGTCAATGACCTTATCTCTTTATACTGGGGTTAGATTTTAATAATAAAACTTATGTTTTTATTCAACTTTAGATAATGTGTTATTTACTCACCTCAAATTTAAAGGAAATGTTGAATTTTCAGTTGAAATTCAGTAGAAATAAAATAAATTTAAAGGTTAGGTGCCGCCCTCTATGGGTTTTAAGGTTATTGTTGGTAGAGAAGGTTGTAAACCGAAGTTAATTAGTTTTAGGGTAGATGTCGCCAGCGTGTTGTTGCCATGAATGTATTTATAATAACAAGTGAAGAAGAAGTAAAAAAATAAAGTAGAAGTTATTTCGTGTTCTGGAAAAAGGTGTTTTATTTACCCTTTAAAGTAAAAGTAAAACCAAAAAGCCAGATTATTCAACAGGTTATGGGCCCAGGATGCTCTGGCAGTAAATAAACAAGCAAGTAAAATAGTAAACATAAAACGTAAAAACGCACAAGCGTGTTTGGTGCAACAAGCCAGCAGAAAGAAAAATGGCGTCAGAAGATTCAATATGCCACATTGAAAAATTAGTTGACGAAACTTCCTATCAGGTTTGGAAATTTCAATTGACCGTTACGTTTAAGGCCCATGATTTATATGCAACAGTAAATGGAGATAAGGTTTTTGCAAGCCTAACAAAAGATGAAGAAAAAGCTGTGTGGTTGAAAAAGGACGCGAGAGCGCAAAAACTGATAGTGACGACCATCGACCGAAAATACATGATGCATATAATAGACTGCAATACGTCTAAGGAGATGTTTGATAAAATAAAGTTAATTTTTGAGAAGAGCTCAACAGACCAAATCTGTACTTTACTTCAGCAATTCTATAGTTTCACCTATGAAAAAGGGACTGATATGAGTCTTCACATAAGCAGAATTGAAAATATTGTGCATAAACTTAAAGCACTTAAACAAGACATAGATGACAACATGGTGATTTCAAAAATTCTGAGCACTCTCCCGAGCCACTATGGACATTTTGTTACTGCTTGGGAATCAGCGGCTTCTGGTGAAAAGACATTAGTAAAATTAACTGCTAGACTGTTGACAGAAGAAGCTAGAAGTAAATGCAAGGAAAGTGAAAACGAGGTAGCTTTTGAAAGCACTGCAAAATATTGTAAAAAATGTAAAAGTAAGACGCATGACACTAGATTCTGCAAAAAAGAAAAAGCTGAAAGAAAATGCTATAAATGTGGGAAAGCAGGACATGTCGCTAGAAACTGTTTTACCAATACTAATACCAGTACACGAAGGGGTAATTTTCCTCAAAACAGAAAAGAGTGCAGCATATGCAAAAAGACGAATCATCAGGAAAAAGACTGTTTCTTTAGAAATAAAAATAAAGACGGTGACAACAAAGTAGCATTTCTCAGTGAAAATGGTACTAGTTTACAAACACTAGACTTCATCGTAGATTCTGGAAGCTCATCACACATGGCAAACACAAAAGAACTGTTCTCAACTTTGGACGGAACCTCCTCGAAAATTCAAGTTGCGAAAAAAAATGAAAAAATGACAGCTGAAGGAAAAGGAAGCATTGAAGGAAGTACATGCATATTAAATGAAGTTCTATATGTACCAGAGTTAAGAAAGAACCTACTTTCAGTAAATGCAATAACTGAAAATAATGGTGAGGTTGTTTTTACTAAAAATAAAGTTGTAATAAAGAAAAATGACACAAAAGTGTTGGAAGGAATCAAAGAAGAAAATGGACTGTATGTAGTAAAACTGGATAAACAAGAAGAGTGTTATCTAGCAGAAAATAATGAAAAGATAGAAGAATGGCACAGAAAATTGGGACATTTAGGACAAAATAACGAAGAAATTAATTGATTTGACAACAGGTATGACCTTGACCCAAAGTGACTGTGACAAACTAAAAACCTGTGAAGTGTGCCTTGAAGCTAAACAGACAAGACTTCCATTCAATACAGTAAGGCATCGAGCAAATAGGCCTTTGGAAATCTTGCACACAGATATTTGTGGCCCCATTGAACCCACAACTTGGGACGGAAAACGATACATACTGACAGTTCTAGATGACTACACTCACTACTGTCGAGTTTATCTGTTAAGAAGTAAATTCGAAGCCACAGAGTATTTAAAGTATTTAAAAGAATTCATTAAGGAAGCAGAGGCGTACCATAATATAAAAATGTCAAAAATACGTTGTGACAACGGGGGAGAATATGCCAATACATCCTTTAAGCAATGGTGTAAAGCCAAGGGTATTGTGTTGGACTTCACCATTCCACACAGCCCTCAGTTGAATGGTAAAGCCGAAAGGTTAAACAGAACCCTGTTAGAAAAGGCACGAGCCTTAATTTTTGATGCAGAATTAAATAAAGATTTTTGGGGTGAAGCAATCTATGTAGCTGCATATTTACTAAACTGAAGTCCTACAGAAACAGTTGACACTACACCTATAGAAGGACAGGAATAAAACCAAATCTGTCGAGGCTACAAATTTTTGGCTCGACAGCATATGCAAAAATGTTAGGTTATGTAAAGAAATTTGATCCGAGAAGTAAGAAATACCTGTTCATCGGATATGCATCCAATGGCTATCGTCTGTGGGATATAATGTCAAGAAAAATAGTTATACGTAGAGACGTGGTGTTTACAGAGAGAGAAAAACCAATAAAAAATAAAACAACAATAAAGATAAGTCTAGAAGAAGAAAGTAGTGAAGAAAAGATGGAGCGGAAAGAAGAGGTCAGTTCTGTAGAACCGGAACAAAATTTAAGACAAAGACATACTCAAAACGTGCAAAATATTCAAGAATTAGGAGAAGGCGTGGAAGAGAAAGAAAGTCAAATTGAAACCAGAGCTGGAAGAAAAATAAAATTACCAGACAAACTAAAAGTATATGATGTAAGTTATGAAGATGAATCATTTCTAACCTACCAAGAAGCAATAACAGGTCCAGAAAAGGAGCAATGGAAAGCTGCTATAAATGATGAAAAAGACTCATTAGACAAAAATAAAGTGTGGACTACTGTCGACAAAAGTGAAGTAAATGGTAATAGAATTTTAACAAGCAAGTGGGTATTTCGCTTGAAAGATGACAACAAATACAAGGCAAGGCTTGTTATTCGAGGATGCCAACAGAAGGACGGCATAGACTATAGCGAAACTTTTAGCCCAGTAGTAAATATTAGCTCACTCAGAATCTTATTTGCACTTGCTGTAAAAGGCAATATGACAATAACAAAGTTTGACATAAAAACCGCTTTTCTCTATGGAAATCTATCAGAGAAGATTTACATGTACCTACCAGAAGGTTACGAGGACAAAAATAAAACCGAAAATAGTGTGTGAATTAAAAAAATCTCTGTATGGTCTAAAACAAGCGCCATTAAATTGGAACAATAGATTTACTGATTTTTTGAAAACAAGTGGACTTATCTCATTAAAAAGTGACCAGTGCATGTTTAGAAACAAAGAAAACACTCTTTACTTGGCCATTTATGTGGATGACGGAATTATCACCAGTAAATGTCAAAATCAGCTAACGAGTCTGCTGAAAAACTTAAAGCAAGAATTTGAAATGACAATAAGTGAAAATCCTGATAAGTTTTTAGGCATTGAAATTAATAAACAGCCTGGAAAAATTGCACTTTATCAAGAAAAGTATGTAGAAATGACCCTGGAAAATTTTAAAATGCAAAATGCCAAACCAGCCAGTACGCCAATGGCTTCTGCAAATACTAACCAACAAAGTAAAACAACAGATGTCAATTACCCATATAGAGAAGCAGTTGGAAGCCTGCTATACTTAGCAAACAAAACAAGACCGGACATTTCATACTCCGTAAATTTTTGTAGCAGAAAAATGGAAAACCCGACCAATCAAGACGTTATTAATGTAAAACGTATATTTCGTTATTTGGTATCCACAAAAGGTGATGGAATATGTTACAGTAAAGACTTTGACTGTGAAAAACTAGTTGCGTATTGTGATTCAGACTTTGCTGGAGACACTGAAACGCGTAAAAGTACCACCGGGTATATAATATATTTTTGTGGTGGACCTATATCCTGGGGATCAAGAAAGCAACCAATAGTATCACTCTCGAGTACCGAATCTGAGTATATCGCTGCTGCAGATTGTGTTAAAGAACTATTGTATTTAAAATCAGTTATCGATGAACTGACTGACTGTGACACAAAAATAGACTTGAATGTTGACAATCAAAGTGCTATAACAATAATTAAAACCGGACAATTTAATCGCCGCAGTAAACATATAGACGTCAGATTTCATTTCATCAATGAAAAAGTGCGCGAAGGTATAGTGACTTTAAATTATTGTGCTACAGAAAACCAAATTGCAGACATTTTAACAAAACCAATTGGTAATGTGAAATTTCAGTTCTTGAAAGAACAGTTTATGTGCAAAAAAATTTGTCAATGTAAAATTTTGTCTGTATAATGTTAAGTTATGTTATTGTTCGTTAAACCTAACCTATAAATTTGGAGAAGGTGTTGAATTTTCAGTTGAAATTAGAAATAAAATAAATTTAAAGGTTAGGTGCCGCCCTCTATGGGTTTTAAGGTTATTGTTGGTAGAGAAGGTTGTAAACCGAAGTTAATTAGTTTTAGGGTAGATGTCGCCAGCGTGTTGTTGCCATGAATGTATTTATAATAACGAGTGAAGAAGAAGTAAAAAAATAAAGTAGAAGTTATTTCGTGTTCTGGAAAAAGGTGTTTTATTTACCCTTTAAAGTAAAAGTAAAACCAAAAAGCCAGATTATTCAACAGGAAACACTCCCAGTGCTATTTTAGCCTATATAAAATATTAACTTTAGAGATTAAAGATAAGATTTTTTTCCTCAAGTTTTAAAAGATTTTTCTTATTTTTGGTTTACAAGACCGATATTTTATTTTAAATTATTTTATTTGTTAAAAATGAGAGCTGGCCATTTGGTTTCAACCAGAGCCATTAATCCAAAAACAACAACAACATTTTATTTGTTATTCGGGCACAAGACATAGATAGTGTCAAAACAAAAGTTCCCCATATTCAAGAAACTTAAAAACATATTACAATTACATTTTAATATCACAAAATCGGTTGGATATTATAAAAATTATTTTGGAGAAATGCCGATGACCTCACCTTTTCACAGAGGTTAAAGTAAATAAGAAATTTTAGGTAAATTTATTAATTACTTACCTCAAATTTGAAGGCACCACTCTTGTTCCGAAAAACGCAAAGCCATAAGGCCAAACTTTTTAAGAATACAAATTATTGAAGTAGTAATAAACTAATAAATAATTATTGCACGAAACATCATGTTTTGTGAATTATTGATCCCAAGAAAATGCAAAATGGCGCATGGCGCCCAAACCCAAACGAAAGGACGACTGGCAAAGAAAGCTAGGTTCATTTAACTTTAGTGTTACTCCCTGCAACAGTCAAGAGTATAAAGACAAAGTGAAACAACCAGAAACAACGTTTACTCCCTATTTGTTAGACTGAACCAGCATTATGAGACCAGGTTGCACCAGGCTAAATGAACAATCTGTTCCGTGAGCTAAGCTGTTCTATTGGTCTGAGAATAACCAACCGTATCCATGGATAGCACATCACGTGGCTTTTAATCATAATTTGTAGTGATAGTCCCATGATATTTACCTCACCTTACTTGGTGAGGTAGCGTTCCCCCGCAAAATCCCAGTGTTGCCATTTGGGGCGACAAGTCGCCAAAATGACGACTTTTTGTCTCATGAGAGTGTGGCGGCGATTTTCAATAAAAAGCTTATTTTTGGCGACTTTTTACGGGTGAAAAAATTGAATATATGAATATACACGTTGTATACAATACGTAAGAAACAACGTCACAATAATAATCATGATTGCACCGAGGGATTTCTCAAAGAGAATATCTGAACACGCCACGAATTGTACGTCAAATTTTGGAGATTCCCCCAAGCTTGCTCCACAAAAACATTTTTTTATTTAGTACTGACAGTTTTCTAACCCCAATATCTCAAAAAAGCTGTGGCGACAAAGAGGGGCGACTTTTCTTGGATCGATGGCGACTTTTTGCTTTGTTACTCTGGCAACACTGGGAAAATCCCTTGTTGCCATAAAGCCCATTTAAACCTTCAGACCCCTGCTGCCACCATATATTTATTTTCTAAGGGTGGGTGGGGGTATCTATCGCCCTAAGTTTTTTCTTGTGCCAAACAAAGATCAGATTCACGAATACCTTTAACCGTTACAGGCAGGGAAGGAAAATGGACGCCCATACCCAGAGGGACTGATGTATCAAGATAAGATGGGTACGTTTTTAACTTAGGGTCCATTGTGCCATTTTTAACAGAAATTCTGTGTTTGTAGTAATAGACATATTTTATGTCGTTTCTACACAAAATGATTTCCACACATCTAAACTATTTTGACGTCCATAACCGAGTTTAAATAATATGTACATTGTACACTATTTTTCATAGAATATTGAAATGCAGAGTTGTTTCAAATGTACAGTGTCCCACGCGTTTTAAAAAATACATTAATTTTTTTCCAGACTTTAAACAATTTAATATATCTGTATTAACAAATTTATAAAAAAAAAATTGTTTTTAAAACTCATTTTAGGTTTATTTATATTTAAAAAAATACCAAATACTACGTTCTCGTACACTAAGAGCATACAAAAGAAAGATTCACCTTAAGTTTATTTAGTAATGATGAAATAAACAAACGTAAGCAAAAATTTAAAAAAACAGATCTATTTCCACCAATTAAAATTTTTTAATTGAAATATCCCGCCTGCAATTTTTATTTTCCTAGGCATTGGGAACAATGAAATTCAGTGTTGCCATAAGTCTGTGCACCCAACATGGCGCCGAGCATACTGGACTTAGACGACTGGAACACTTTTCTTCCTAAATGTCAGTCATCCATTTTATTTTATGAAATCCGTGAGTCGCGGCGACTTCAATTAAGGAAACCCAGCGTTGCCACCGCTGCAATCAGCTGATATAACGGGGAACAATGGCCCTCTCGATGGAAAATTACAGAAACCTATGCGATAGTTTGGGTTCATGTCTTAGACAAGGAAAGAGAGGGGACGCGTAACTATTTGACATGACGTGTGACCATCCGACACCAGACCGATCCGCTCAATGGCGTAACTAGAAGTTTTGTAAATTAATTTAATTTTTTTCCTTCTTGCTGCAAAAACTGTATGAAATAGAATATTTAAAATAGTGCTATAAAATAAAACAATGTTATACTGGATTTTTTTAAAATTATGCATTTATTTTTGTAATTTCATAACAAAAACCATACTGATGTACCAAAGAAAAAATCGAAATACACTTACATATTATTATTAGCTTAGACGAGGAAAGAGAGAGGACGGGTAATACATGCTACGGATATGAAGCCATCTGACACCAGACCCCGGATCACGCCACATAGAATTCTATTCTACGTGTCAAAGTCACATGACTACTCAAACAAAACAAACAATCCATCACATGGCCACTCCCAGGTGACCAGTTATATCCCTGTGATATAGTAATTAGAGTTCAATAAGGGAACATTGTTATCTATTATTTTTATGTACCAGCAATGTTGATTTAATGAAAAATTGCACCAAAGCTATATTTTATTTAAATGTGACATCAATGTTTTATAACTGTGACGTTTTGTGATCTTCCACATATACAAAACATGAATGTTGCAAAAAACCTCTTTTGAACAGGGCAGTTATATCCCAGTATTGCATATTAATTGGACCCTAGCTGTTATGCAAAAAAACTTCTAACGCACAAAATGAAAAAAATGAGCACCTATACCTACTGAATCGCTACCAGTGCGAAAACGGCCTAACCCCAAAAAGATAGTTTCGAGAAAATGTGAAAAGAAAATTTTGGAAAATACTGCTTTGTTCCATTCCTATCCGAAAGTATTTTAATCGATATATTTTTGTTTAATTTTTTTTATTGTAGCTATACCAAGAATGTAGTACCAGAAAAATTGCAAAATGTCATATTTTTTAAAAAAAAAAGTGGGTTAGGCTGATTTGCATCCTATAAAATTTTGTAAAATTTATTAGGCCAGGGTAAGAAAAAACTTGTTTTGGGCAAATATTTCGTTAAAACAGATAGTATATTTTATGAAAATACAAACGTACAAGAAACTAGTTATAAAAATGTCTTTGAATGTAATTATTCATCATTGTTCTCCTCCATTTCGATGAAATCTTCAGATTGTTCCTCCGTTGTTTTCAAATTTTGATAAAATTGGTGGTAAACGGGTGGAATGAAGTCGGAAAGTGTCAGTAGGTCCTGTTTTTTTTATGTTATGCCCGTTCGGATACAACAGCTGCAAATTATTATTTACTGAAGATGTCGCAGCATTCCTTTTTGCGATGTTCACTGTTTTGAATGCAACGCAATCATTGTTGGAGTATTTAAAATGTATGAGAAATGGTTCATCCTTTTTAAATTTTAGCCATTGCATTTTCAACCACTCTACTTTTTCATCATTTATAGATTTTTTTCTGTTGGTGATTTGGGATTGAAGGGATGCAGTAGAAAAAAAATCTTGGCTTGTCATGACAACAATTTTGAAAGGGTTCTTTTTCCTCGCAGATCTAATGACATTACACCAATGTTCCGGAATGTAGATATCTTTGTAGAATTTTTTTTGTTTCTCGATGAGCCCAAAGTCCTGATCGCAAGCCAAATACGAGTGTCCACTCACCAAAAACTTTTGATCAATCTCGTCTACTGTGTAATTACCAGAACTTACAATAAAATTACAGAGCAGCGCTATCTTGATATTCCGGTTTTGGCCCCCGCACTGGTCTGAGTATAGTATCAGTTTTTTCGAGACAACATAATTTTTCACAAAATGTAGGAGGCACGAGCCTATCTCATCAGGACCTCGTGAAGCTTTTGATTCATCCCAAACATAGATAAATGCTTCGTTTGTTGCCAGGTTATGAATACCCAAACAAAATGTCCACAGTTGTCGCTTATAATAAGCTATACCTGTGGACAAAACTGGAGTGGCTAACGTTTTCATTAGGTCAAAACTAATAACAGTGATATTTTTGTCGTTTCTTGCCAACCCTGCATCTGCTTTCATTCCTTCCCTTGCTGATTCAGCCTTACGAAGATGTAACTCTCGCTCGGTAATAAGTTGCTGCTTTGCAGCTTCATCGGTTGAGGCTTCGATTTTTACTTTTAGAAAATCACATTTTCTACATGAGTCGGACACCGGAGCATGAAAATGTAAATTGAACTGTTTATTAAAAACGTTGGCAAAAACAAAATATGAAGCTGGTTCAGGAGTTTGATCTTTGTAAAGACTATACATTTTCCCTAAACTGAGATCGGGTGACAGGTATTTTCTATGGGGGTTTTTTATTCTTGAATAATGTGACTGATAGGCAGGGAATCTATTTATGAAATTCTTGATTTCCAGTATTTTCTCCTCGCTTGTCTTATTACTGGGGGCATGTTTTCCTCGTTTATCTACGGGAGGGGTCATACCAGCGGCTTTGCTCAACATTATTCTGCTTATTCTTCCATCTGAAACTTTCAACACCTTTTTGAAGAACTCTTTGCAGATCTTTACTTTTTCTCCATTTTCATTGGTTAAATAGTACAATCGCGTATTCGAACGTCTTGATGGATCTGCGTTGGTTTTGTAACACCTTAATTTATTTACAACTTCAACTAAGCCGAAACTATAAGAGGTTTGTAAATCATGAGTTTCAAGTCTATAAAAGGTTTCGAGTAAAGTTTTTTGTCGTTCAGCATTTATTTTCACATGGCACTGATTAGAACAGGGACACACTATTTCTTCAAATAATTTAGGCGGTACCACCCTACCTTTGAAATTTTTATATTCTTCACCTTTTATTCGCTTCGCTTTCATAACATTTCTCGGCCATATTTTCTCATTCCTAATGCGTTTTCTTGTTTTCACTGTTGCACTAGTAGTAGCTTCATCTCTTTCACTTTCACTTTCTGAGCCACTAGGATTACTAGGCACATATTCGGAGCCAGAATCTTCAAATGGGTCGTTTTCATGCGGGTCTGAAAATGAAAAAACATAACCTTAAAAAATCGTATTTTTTATATGCAGAATTAGTACCAAATGATTAAAGTTAAAGTTCTTACCTTTAACATGTGGTGAAGTACTCATTTTCTTCTATTTTTTAACACATACGTAGTTATTGTTCTTAATTCAATTATTCCCCTCACACCACAAAAAACTTTTAACGCTTAGTGATGTCAATAATTGAAACTGTTTTTGCAAGAACGGCCTAAGAAACAGAACTGTGGATTAGGCCGATTAGGCACATTATGTGTTGACAAAATACTTTAAAGCAAAAGTAAATTACTGGCGCCATCTTTTGAACAATAGCTGAAGGTGGCATAGGCTGTTTTGCATTGTATAAAGACATGCTTAGGGAACGAGTTAGGCCGAATATCTCAAAATCATAAATCTGTGGGTTAGGCCGATTTCGCACTGGTAGCCTCAATATAGGTACGTCTTATACGTATACCGAATGAAATTTATAGGTAGGTACCTCTACTCTTTGTTTTGCATTAACCTCCCAACCCAGAATCACCAAATATATAGGTCTTTAAAAATTTGTATCCAATATACCTACAGTATTTTAATTACTATCCAAACTGAACTTTAAACTCAATAACTTAAATACAATTAAGTTTTATGTGGGTTCATATAGCTTTTTGCGTAACAACGGTCACAGAGATATCTCATACAGAGCTCAGGTATATATATATATATATATATATATATATATATATATATATATATATATATATATATATATATATAGGTATATATATATATATATATATATATATATATATATATATATAAATATATATATATATATATATATATATATATATATATATATATATATATATATATATATATATATATATATATATATATATATACAGTGACCGGCAAAAAGTTCGCAACATATGGGAAAAATTTTTATTAGGAGAGTATTGGAAAAACTTTTCCGGGGGATCGGTTCTGCATGTCCGATAACCTAAAAATCAATTTTGACATACGTCACGTGACCACTGGTATAGCGTCAAATTAAAAAAAAAATTGTTAATTTACAAAAAGTGAGGTTAGTTGACGAGATATCAAAAAAAGTTATTTGAAAAAATTGCTTAGAATTAAATTCTAGGTCCTTGTGCAAAATTTTAAGATTTTATTTAAAAAAATTGGAAAACTCAATTTTTTTTAAATATTTTTTTATCGATTTACAAATTTCCAGTTTTTTTCGTTTAGATAGCTTGGCTAATGTAAAGCCCATGTATCTGGATGAAAATAAACGAATGTAGTAGTTTTTTCTACAATTGACAGGACAAAATTAAAAAAAACAGGGTTTCGCCAGACGCTAGCTGTTGCAATGATTTGTATCTAGCAGCAGTGTCAAAATTTTAGAGACATTTCAATGAGATTACATTGAGAAAACCTTAATCGTCTTAAATATATCTGAAGTTCGACTTTTTGTAAAGTTAAGGGGATTAAAATAGATAATAAACAAAAAAGTACCTGTTTATTTAATTGAAATTTCATAAACGAAAACCAATGTAAGAAAAACTTAAAAGTAGTCAAATTCTGTACTAACAACATAAAAAATCATTGTTTTTCCTTGGGTGCACAAAATTTAAAACTCAGTATGACCACCATTTCTCTCCATACATACTATTGTTCTCGAGCGCAACTCTCGATTAACATTTCGGAGCATTTTACGATTTATTTGCAATACACAATTTCTAATGACATTCTCTAAATTTTGTATATTCCTAAAGGGTCGATGTTTGTACACAGAGTTCTTTAGGTATCCCCACATAAAGAAATCTAACGGAGTCAGATCTGGTGATCTCGCAGGCCACGGATTTTCAGAAAACCGTCCTATCCACTGGTTTCCAAATTCTTGATCCAGCCATCTCTTCACCTCATTTGTGGAATGAATGCTAGCTCCGTCTTGTTGAAAGTATAAATTTCTTCTTTCGGCTAATGACAAATTGTCTAAAAAGTCAGATATCTCAGTTTGTAGAAATTCTAAATATCGTTCTGAATTTAAATTGTCTCTAAAGAAAAACGGTCCCACTATTCTGAGGTTGAAAATTCCGCACCACACATTAACCTTAAAACTATATTGGTCTTTACTCTGAATTACAAAGTCTGGGTTTTCGGTGGCCCACCATCTACAGTTTTGTGAACTGACGGTTCCGTTAGAGGTAAATGTAGCTTCATCCGAGAAAAGAACGTTCTTTGGGAAATTAAAATCTTCCTCAATCATACCCTGGAACCAGGCACAAAAATCGAAGCGGGCGTCATAATCCCTATCTTTTAATACTTGTACAAATTTAGGTTTGTACGGATGAAATTTGTTTCTTTTTAATATCCTCCGCACAGATCTTTCGTGAATGTTAGTGATCTCCGATATTTGACTAACTGCTAATTGGGGTGTTTCTGTGATCGACAAACACACATCCAGAGAACCTTCGTCACCTGTTACCGGTTTTTCATGGGAAACTTTATACTGATTTTCGGCTACATCCTAAAATCGCCACGAACCCCTTGTTAATGTATTGTCAAACATTTTACCTGCAGAGGGTATAGCCCAAAATCGCCACTACTCTTATCTTCTGAATAAATTAAATGTTTAATTCAGTATATTTCTAGCTGTTGTTTGCTAAGCATTCTTTCAGATTGTTTCCATCAGTGAGGAAGGAATATCTTTGACTATACCTTCACACATGTGCAGTATCTCTCTCTCTCTCTCTCTCTATCTCTCTCTCTCTCACTGCTTCTGTATGTAGTTTTATTTTGTAAAATTGTATCTATGGCAAATAATTTATTATGAACTATAAAGTTATTAAATATATATACTATTATCTTATAAATAAAAGGCTCATGGCGATTTCGGGCTATAGGTGTCCGGGTAACTCTGTAAGCCGTGGCGATTTTGGGCTGCCAATTTAAGGGCAAGTAATTATAGTGGCGATTTCGGGTAACACCGTGATTTTCTACCGATCCCGTTTCTTTAAATTTATTGACTAGACGAGATACTGTGGAATAATGGAGGGATTTATCGGGGTGCCTCTCATTAAAAATTGCTGCTGTTTCTCTATGGCTTTTGTAATTATCTCCAGAAATTAAAATAATTTCTATCTTTTCCTGAAGAAGCAGTGTGGGTGCCATTTTAAGGAATAAAATATTAATAAACTTATGTAAAATATCAAACTTAGTAAGATGCGAGACATAAACCAATGACATAGGTTGAAATCAAACAAATTATAATTTGTTTGACATTTTCTGTTGTTTTTAACCTACTAGATTATTTGGTTGTTTTAATTTCAGAGCCTGCTTTGGTAGTTTTAAGTACAACTAAATAGACCTGGTTGTTAAATTTATGTGCGAAAAATCTTAATAAAATCTTGATACAGTCATTTCATTAGATTCAAACCATTGCAACAGCCAGCGTCCGGCGAACACCTATTTTTTCGATTTTGTCCTGTCAATGGTAGAATTGTAGATCTGACTCCGTTAGATTTTTTTATGTGGGGATACCTAAAGAACCCTGTGTACAAACATCGACCCTTTAGGAATATACAAAATTTAGAGGATGTCATTATAAATTGTGTATTGCAAATAAATCGTAAAATGCTCCGAAATGTTAATCGAGAGTTGCGCTCGAGAACAACAGTATGTATGGAGAGAAATGGTGGTCATACTGAGTTTTAAATTTTGTGCACCCAAGGAAAAACAATGATTTTTTGTGTTGTTAGTACAGAATTTGACTACTTTTAAGTTTTTCTTACATTGGTTTTCGTTTATAAAATTTCGATTAAATAAACAGGTAATTTTTTGTTTATTATCTATTTTAATCCCCTTAACTTTACAAAAAGGCGAACTTCAGATATATTTAAGACGATTAAGGTTTTCTCAATGTAATCTCATTGAAATGTCTCTAAAATTTTGACACTGCTGCTAGATACAAATCATTGCAACAGCTAGCGTCCGGCGAAACCCTATTTTTTTAATTTTGTCCTGTCAATTGTAGAAAAAACTACTACATTCGTTTATTTTCATCCAGATACATGGGCTTTACATTAGGCAAGCTATCTAAACGGCAAAAACTGGAAATTTGTAAATCGTTAAAAAAATATTTAAAAAAAATTGAGTTTTCCAATTTTTTTAAATAAAATTTTAAAATTTTGCACAAGGACCTAGAATTTAATTCTAAGCAATTTTTTCAAATAACTTTTTTTGATATCTCGTCAACTAACCTCACTTTTTGTAAATTAACAATTTTTTTTTAATTTGACGCTATACCAGTGGTCACGTGACGTATGTCAAAATCGATTTTTAGGTTATCGGACATGCAGAACCGATCCCCTGGGAAAGTTTTTCCGATACTCTCCTAATAAAAATTTTTCCCATATGTTGCGAACTTTTTGCCGGTCACTGTATATATATATATATATACAGTGTGGTCGTTTAAGTGTGCAACATATGGGAAAGTTTTTTATTACCGATTTCTCAGAAAATTTTATTCTTGATAAAAGTTGGTGCACGTTCGATAATCATATTGGGTGTACTTTGAATGGTTGCAAGTCAAACGGTGTACAGGGTAGGGCAAAAAATATAAAATTTCTACAAGAATAAAGTACCCCTATTTCAGAGAATTCAGCAAAATGTTATTAAGAAAAGGTGTTTAGAATTAAAAGTTATGCATTGGTTTGAAAACATGACCTCATAAAATAAAAAACAAAATTTTTTTGAAAATATTAATTATTTCCTAAAAAAATTTTTTTTTTTATTATCACCCTAAAAACCTTCATAAATTAAACAAAATCAAATCAAGTTCACACATCTTTGTTCAAATTCAAGCATATTTGTAAAATTAACTTAGCTTTTTAATTTATTAAGGAATCACAAACTTCATGTTTGTTGCAAGGACATTAAACACAACTTTAAAATACCGTAAAAATTATTTTTAACAAGATAAAACATTAGTAATGATAATTTTCAAATTAAAAAACTCTCATTTAAATTACAAAATATTTATTTTAAATGTTTATTAGAAAATTGTACAAAATAATCGACAAACATGAAATCCTACTAAAATAATCGCAGATACCTATGGAAAGAAAACAAATAAGGGTTAAAAGTAAACATTATGACAGTTTGGTGGCATTATTCATTCTTAAATAATTATTGTTATTAGCTGATCTCAAATGCCTCCTCCAGTAAAGTTAACGTTAGCCGAAAAGGCAGAATTAGTGCTAATATGTGGAGAACACTATAAAACAGTGCGTGAAGCAGGAGATATATTCAATGAACGACATCCAGATAAACAAGTCCACTATTCAACCATAAGCAGAATTTTAAATAATTTTAAACAGACAGGGTCTTTAGAGTATAAATATAAAAATGAACGTACCAAAACTGTATGTACTGAAGAAAATCAATTACAAGTACTTCAAGCAGTTGTTGAAAACCCTAGAAGATCCACCCAAGAAGTGCATGCTTATACGGGTATAAAAAAAACCTCTATTAAGGAGATTCTTAAAAAACAAAAATATCACGCCTATAAGCCAATGTTTATTTGCACGTTTCAAAGACAAGACTATGACTTGCGGTATGATTTCTGCATGTGGATTCAAGGAGAAATAGAAGATCAACGTGATTTCCATAGACACATGCTTTTTGGGGATGAATCCACGTTCACTACAAATGGCGTTGTTTCTTCCCAAAATTGTAGGTGGTGGTCGGACGAAAATCCAAATTTTGTCATTGACAACAAAAACCAGTATTACCAAAAAACAAACGTTTGGTGCGGTATTATTAACGACAAATTAATAGGGCCGTTCTTTTTTCGCCAAAACCTAACTGGTGATACCTATTTACATTTTTTGGAAAACGAACTAACAGATTTTTTGGATAATATGAGTATACAAGAACGACGTAAATTATGGTTTGTACATGATGGTTGTCCGGCTCATTCTGCTAGAATTGTTTCTGAATGGTTAAATGGAGAATTTGGTGATAAATGGTTAGGACGAAATACCGATCCACGGTGGCCTCCTCGTTCGCCAGATCTCACCCCACTAGATTTTTTTTTATGGGGATATTTAAAGCAAAAAGTTTACAAGGATCGACCCTTTAATAATGTTGGGGAGCTTGAAATTTCGATACGATTTCATTGCAGAAATATTCCAGCAAGTGTATTGCGATCCACGCTTAGTGAATTTTATGATCGGACAATTAAATGCATTGAACGTGAAGGTGGACATACGGAGACGCGTCGATAATTTTTTTAAACATACCTAATATAATTTTTTTCTGCATTTCAAATATTGTCTGTTTAATTTTTTTTAAATTTGTTTATTGTTAAGTTATAATAAAAAGCCGATAAAAATTGACAAAACCGTTGGCACCATACTCAAATACGTTTAGGAACATTGTATTTCTTGACTTTGCACTAAACGCAGACATAATGCATGCATTGTTTTGTTAATAATGCCCCACAACGCCATTATGTTAGAATGATTTCATGTTTGTAGATTATTTTGTACAATTTTCTAATAAACATTTAAAATAAATATTTTGTAATTTAAATGAGGGTTTTTTAATTTAAAAATTATCATTACTAATGTTTTATCTTGTTAAAAGTAATTTTTACGGTATTTTAAAGTTGTGTTTAATGTCCTTGCAACAAACATGATGTTTGTGATTCCTTAATAAATTAAAAAGCTAAGTTAATTTTACAAATATGCTTGAATTTGAACAAAGATGTGTGAAATTAATTGATTTTGTTTAATTTATGAAGGTTTTTAGGGTGATAATAAAAAAAAATTTTTTTTTAGGAAATAATTAATATTTTCAAAAAAAATTTGTTTTTTATTTTATGAGGTCACGTTTTCAAACCTATGCATAACTGTTAATTCTAAACACATTTTCTTAATAACATTTTGCTGAATTCTCTGAAATAGGGGTACTTTATTCTTGTAGAAATTTTATATTTTTTGCCCTACCCTGTACACCGTTTGACTTGCAACCATTCCAAGTACACCCAATATAATTATCGAACATGCACCAACTTTTATCAAAAATAAAATTTTCTGAGAAATCGGTAATAAAAAACTTTCCCATATGTTGCACACTTAAACGACCACACTGTATATATATATATATATATATATATATATATATATATATATATATATATATATATATATATATATATATATATTATAGCAGGAGCATTCATCCACAAATGTCCTACTCAAAAGAGGCGCAATGTGATATAGTTGATCTCTCATTGCGATAAACCATAAATATGTGATAGGTATGTGGCCTATACATATATATGAGACCTACTAAAGTATTTTAAAAAATCTTGATAAATATTGCGCTCTGCGATTTTTTGGGCCAATATTTTCTACTTTTTTGAACAGAGCTGCTCCGCCCAGGCTCCGCCAGAGCAGCAAAACGGACAAGCAAACATCAAACCCATTCAAATTAAACATCAGGGCGAAGTCAGTAATACGACTCTCTTTGTTTAATAATGAGGGAAGGACAGGGACGCGGATATGACCGGGTCCGGAGCGCTTTCCGGATACCCGAATTAAGAAGTTTTTCATAATATGTCATCGAAAAATAGGTATTTCAAAGTGTTGTTTTGAAAAAAAATTTGCGGAATATTCAGTACCTAATTTTCTTTAAAAAAAAATATTGAAGTTTGAAAAATTGCATAATAAAATGTCAGTTGTATGCAGTGTTGCCAAAGTTGACCGAGTTTCCTATAGATATTCTCGATATCCTCGATATTGCGGCATTGCGGCTTGAAACAAGTTAAGAGGAAATCTAAAATATTAAGAATTTTAGCGTATGTATAAATATACCGATATCGATGAAAACCGAGCAAACCTGAGCAATCGCTCCGCAAGCAACGCAATAGAAAATAATATTACAGTATTATTTATTTCCATTTTCAAACGACGACAGTAATCAGAGTAATCACAACTTACAACTAATAAGTATATTTTTGCTTTAATGCCAAAATTTTACAAAAAAGAATAAAAACACCAAAAAAACAATAATAAATGTGGCAACACTGTGTTTCCATAATCCAAAACGCCACACCATAACCTGAAATATGTTACAAAACTATTAAAATAGTTGATAACAATCATGTTTTTTACTAATAAAGTAATTTCTGAGTAAAAATATTGTATTTTCCGCATTGAAGGTCATTTATAAACGTTTTTTTATTAATATTACGTAAACGTAATATTAATAAAAAAATGTGTCAAATTCCAAAACTAAAGGTGTCCGGATAGTGTTATGAATGAAACCCTGAAACTAGGGTTGCCACCTGTCCTTTTCTGGAAAGGACAGTCCTTTTTTAAGGAGTCTTGTCCTTTCTGCTTTTTTTAGCTTAAAATGTCCTTTTTAAAGCCCAAACTGATATTCGGACGACCTTGCTAGCGCATTTTCGCAGTTAAAATAATTTCTAAAATTAAAAGTGAGTTTCAAACGTTTACGTGATATTCTGACACTGCTGAAAGCATTATTCGTCTTTCGCGTCGATGGACATTGCGTGCGTTTCGTCTGAAGTCCATCAACCCCATCATCAAAACGATGAGAGAAGGGGACAAAACAAACATAACCACAACCTATAATCGAAGAACGAATTTTTCTGTTTTTGGCATTAATTGGCGAGATGAAAGAAACAGGTGCATAGTTACTTTAAATAAAGCTGAACTTTTGATTTTACTGTTAATTTTGAGGATACCTGTAATGAATTATTATACGATAAAGAATGACAAAAAAAATGTTATAAGCTGGAAAATCAAATGAAAAATATAGATTTAAGTTTCAAAAATAAATATTTATTTAAAAAAATATATTTATATTATTTTCCCCAAAAGGAAAACCAAAAATACAGTTTTTGATAAAATGGTGAACGCGGATTTTTCCCGCCTTTTCCAAAGTCCTTTTCCCCAATTCTAAAAAGGTGGCAACCCTACCTGAAACCTGTGCCAGAAACTGCCCGAAGCCCCTAAAATTACACCTCCATATTGGTAAGTTTACCTTTGCGTATTCATAGGCATGGCTAGGCGACGTTTAAAATGTAGTTTGTCGTTTTCAAGTTTATCCAAAAGGCAACAATGAAGACTAATATCAAGTCACATAAAACAGTTCGAAAACAGGTCATTTAACCCAAATTCCACACCCCAAACATCTACACTTTTAACCAATAATTCAGAAAATTCTTTCCCCACTGGTTCAAGGCTATCACATGGGGCCCCTGAAGTATGTCAGTTCCCACCCATAGGTACGAGCACTAGCTCAGATTCTACTCGTGCTGATCTTTCCAGCTGATCTTCCTGTTCAGATTACCTATCCATTCCCATAAGTTTTCAGGAATGTTTAAATGATACTTCTGGTGAGTTTTTCAGGAGCAAATAATACTGAATTCTGTCAATATGGGATTCAGAGACAGCCTCTACAGGATGAGTTACGTTCGTGGATGATTAACTCTTCTATTAGCAGGTTTCATTTAAATAAACTCCTGCATATTTTAATTAGCCACGGGCATAAAGACCGTCCTACTGATGCACGGTCTTTGTTTCAAACTCCTCGTCATAAGGATATTGTTCCTTTGGACCCAGGTAGTTATTATGACTTTGGTTTGGAATTATCATTAGCGAATTCTATCAGCAAGTCTTTTGCTGCTGATGACACTATTCCTATGGTGATTGAGATCAAGGTGAATATGGATGGACTACCCATTTCAAAGAGCTGTGGAAGTCAGTTTTGGCCCATACTTGGACAGATATATTCCAATGAGAAATTCATTGAACCATTTACTATTGGCATTTATCAAGGAATGTCCAAACCCAAATATCATAATTTAACTGGACTTAACTTATTATTTCTTAAAATCATTTTAGACGGTGTATGTGATGCAGAATTATTTTCGGAAAAGGCGTTTGGTACATTTTCCAGTGACTGGATACGACAGAGAAAACAAAGATACCATAGGGATATTTCGAAAATTGTAGTAAACAATGAGGGTGAAAATTAAAGGTAAGATTTTTTTTGTTTTGTTTATTCGAGGCAAAGTTTATCTCTAAGGAATTGTAAATCTAAAATAACTTGTAAAAACGGAAGTAGGCATTGTAAAATTCTACTTATAAAAAAATTATCTAAACCATTACTGATAACTACCCTTCGGAATGTTATCCCGGTAATGGGGTTGTAGTCAGGATATCAAGATTGATTATTATTATTATTATTATTATTATTATTAATTTTAGTCAAAATCTGACTCATATTCTACGGGCCCTATTAACAAAGATATCAAAAAGTAGTACTTAAATGAAAAAGTTGTACATATTTTTATTAATATTTTTAATATGCTATCAAAAAAGACAAATCACCATCGGAACGTTGAGATTTTTACATAAACTTCAGTTTTTTAAATGGATTTAAATGGAGTTTACTTCATTTAAAATATTTTTCCTCATTTCAAAAATATATATCGAATCAAATCAAATCAAATATACTTTATTATTAAATATAGTTTTATACAATTCGAGTTAGTCGCTTTTGAAATAATTAGGCTTAAACATTTAAGAAAAGTAACCTATTTATCACGGTAGTTATGAACATGCAATTAAAATTATTCAGAATGGCCTTCTCAATTTGAGTTTAAGAAGAAAACACAAACGTTAGCCTAAGCGTTCATGGCTACCTTGATAAATAAGTGAATTTTATTAAATGTTTAAGCCTAATAATAAGTCAAAACCAGTTGTACCGAATGGCATCAAACTATATATTTTTGAAATCAGAACAACAAATCTTAAATATATATAATACATACAGGATACAGGGTGTCCTATTTAAAGAACTGAAGTTTATGTAAAAATCTCCTGTCACAATGGTGATTTGCTTTTCTTGATGGCATATCTAAAAAATTTATAAAAAAAAATGTACCAGTTTGTCTTCTACTACTTTTTGATTTCTTTGTTAATAGGGCCGGTAGCATTTATATGTATAGTATATATATATATATATATATATATATATATATATATATATATATATATATATATATATATATATATATATATATATATATATAAGTATATAGGGAATAGCCCTGTACCTAATACTACCCTGTTGGTGGGATAGGTTTTTGGAGGGCTACTGATAGCCCACTTCTTCGATACAAAAAGGCAAATACTACACATTGCTTTTTCTTTATTTTAGGGATCCAGATTCAAGATCACATTCAAAAAAACCTGACTAAAACTAAAACTAAAAAATATAAGAATTACAGAGATTTTTTTGTTTTTATTGCTTGCTAGTTACCCATATATCCCAAGCAACTCCTTTATCATGTTAGCAGGAGTATTGGTAAATATATCTAATCCTTTTACATACCATAGATAGGGTTTTAGAGCTGTACAGACAGTGTACCACTGTAGTACACTGTCAATCTATAAATATTTAGATTTAAATTTTATGAAAGTAGTCCATCTCACAGTGGAGTGAAAGTATAGAAAGGGTTAGTAAGACTCAAAGTCTGCTCCACTAATTTAATGAAACCTGATTAAAGTTTCAAACTATACATGTTTCGGAGGTAAATATCTCCATCAGCAGTCGAAGCAGTCAAACATTTTTTTTATACATTGGCAATATAGAGAAAACGGGAAGTAGAAGACTTACCTACCTAATTAAAACCTCAACAAAGTAGGGACGCCTGAGGCCTTTGGCAACTTGACAATAGTTAAAAAAAAATTCTTTAACTATTGTGAAGATACTAAAGGCCTTAGGCGTCCCTACTTTGTTGGGGTTTTAATTAGGTAAGTCTTCTATGCTCCCCTACTTTCTTATTATTGTTAATGTATAAGAAACAATTAGCTTTCACTGATGAGGATGGAGGTATTTACCTCTGAAACATACACAGTTTGAACATTTAATGACGTTTCGTTAAATTGGTTTGAGTTTTACTAACCTTTCCTATTTAGTTTTTGGTTATACTGTAAATGGAATCTATTTGTATGCTTAATTTTAAAGAGATATCAAAAATATGTTGTCAGAATATGTTCAAAAAGAACGAATTGACCATCAAAGAATTAAAAATGAGCCTTATTTTACAATAAACACTTGAAAATACTGGAAACACCTATATCTAAAATAAAACTGAACACTATTACATGAAGCCCTGAGAGTTGGCCTACTTTCAGTGCAATAGCAAAAAAATTAAACTTAAATAGAATATTCAATTTTGTTACTGTCCATTTGGTTTCGGTCATGAGAAAGATGAAATTTGTGGTAATATTAGCGTTCTAGCTTAACGATTTTTGTAGATTTTGCGGGTTTAGGACAAAAACCAATTCCTTGTAAAAAAAAATTACAAGGAATTGTTTTACTGTTCCCAAACCCGCTAAAGTCGGCAAGAATATAGATAAAACTACTTTATAATAATAATATCGACGGGCTAGATACGTTAAATCACGTGAACAAATCAGCTATACTACATTGCTGCTTTAAGGACAAAGCAGTGATGAATTAAATTTGTAACAGGAAGCAGCAGTTATAGAATATAAATGTAAATTGACTAGATATGTTTAATCACCACGAGAGATCAGTTAGGTCACATTGCTAGTTAAGTTGCATCAGCATGAAGGATCAGCTATGTCGCATCGCTTTTTATGTTTTATCACCAAGAGGAACCAACTATGTCACATTGCTATTTGTAGTAGTATTCCAAAGCTCAGTGAGATGTAGCAGTGATAGATATGATTTGTAAGTATTAAAAAGGGCCCATTGCGCCTCCCTTGAGTAGGACATTTGTGGACCTCAGGAATGCTCCTGCTATATATTTGAGCTCTGTGCGAGACATATCTAGAATAAAACACAGCACATGAGATTTATCTCTGATACATAGCTGCTATATAAACTGGTCACCTGGGCTGTCATTACTGTCAAAATCGCGTAGAACTCAATGCATCGTGATCCAGCACCAGGCTACGGCGGCGTATCATGAGAGGCGATTGTAGACTTTTACCAAAACGAATAAAACGACTTATAGTAATAATTTATTTTTGGTTTGTTAAATGTGGAGAAAATCAATAGATCCAATGTACTCCTTCAATTTTAATTGTTCTCAAGTATATTTAAAAAATATATGTAATATAATAATAATAACAATTCTGAAAAGTTATTAAAACTAACTATATAGGTACATAGGCAAACAAATTTAGAAACAATAAATATTAAGTACGCCTAATAAACTGATACAAAAATAAATATTTACATAATACAAAAGTTGTGTAAAGTTATTCTGCTTTTCAAATTCAAATTGAAATAAGCTTTATTGCCAGAAGACTTACATCTTATAGACAAAGCAAGAAGGTAGTTCCTATATGATACATGATCCTACATACTAGTATTTCATTACAAATAAATATATATAAAAAAATATCTAAATAAAGTATATAAGCAGACCAACACTAATAAAAGACAAACTCAACAAGGTATACAAACAATACACATAATTTTAAAACTCGATATAATCATAAATAAATTAAAATTAAAATGAGTCATCATAAAATTCAGCAACAGAATAAGAAGCCCTGTCAGTCAGCAAATGTCTAACTATTCAAAGACTTTATATTGCTTGGAAGGTAGTTGTACTGCTTGGAAAAACCGTCTTCTAAGCTGTTTTTTTCATGGTGTTTCATCTAAGTTTTGTTCCACATTACCGGCCTTACTATCCCTGGCTGGCACAACAGAAACAGAACAGGAACGCCTCCAATTTCTTGCCTACAACAATACATTTAATTAGCTTATTTCTAGCATATGATACCTACACTAGGTACCTATATTACAAAATAATATTACAAAATGTTGTGTAAAGTCTGACTTACTTGCTTTGTTTGTGACATTTCCTGGAGATATTTAGGCAGTTCCTCAAATACTGTAGGTACTGCATCATCTAATAGACAAGTTTTTTCACCAATACTATAAAATAAATTCCAGTCAAAGTGCTTTGAAGAAATTTTATCAGTTTTCTAGGACTCCAGTCTGCAACATGCATTTTTTTAACCCAAAGAGCAAGTCTTCTGGGATCGTTCATGAGGAATCTACAACAAAACAAATAAATTATATATTTAAAAAAAAAAACCTGCTGTACTGACTAATTTACGCACACAAAGTTAATGAAATATTATAATATTTTTTCCGAATAAAAACATACCCGCCACTGGAAAAAATCTTGCCATTATCATAATTTATATCTTTAATGAGTTGATAATGAATGAAAACATTCAAGCACATTGTTCAAATAAACATACATAGTCTGTTTTGAAAATGCCTAAATCATCATATTTGAATTGCGTTGATAAATTATCTCATAACAAAAATATTTCGAAAATTGTTTGTCTTGCAACTATGTAACATTTAACTTTTTACCTGTGAAAGGTAATTCCAGGCTCATTTCTCTCGTTTCGGCTTTTGCAGCCATAAGCAGTACAACCCACCATCATAAATTACTATAAAATGTAGTCGTCTTTAATCAAAATTCTGTTCGAAACACCACAAAATATCTTTGATGTCACCGGCAATGTTTGGCACCAAAAAATGGCGTCGTCTCGAATTTTGGTCACACTTGCCATGCGTTAGCTTAAATGAGTGTTACCAGTCCCCTCTCTTTCCTTGTCTAAGGTTCATGTCTTCTCTGAAAAGTTCATGACATTTGTCAAACTTAACGTCAACCTTACTTTTTGGTTAATGACAACAAACTGTGCAGTTTACTCGTAGTTCGTGATTATTAGTTAAAATCGTATTGTTTTTTAAACTTTTTGTGGGTTAGGACATTGTAGCTATCACGTTTTAAACCCTTTTGACTCTTTTTAAATTTCTTGAGAAACCCCTGCCTCTAGAAATGTGATTGAAGAGGGAGAACTTTTAAACGCCAAACCAAAGTTTACATATTCTGTAAACGTTGGCCAAACACATACTTAATTAGCGATGGGATATCTCGAATGAAAAATAATGGATCATTCGATTATTCAAATCACTCGAGATATCTCGAGAAGTCAGCGCGATCATTCGAATGATTTAGCCGAGAGATTATAATATAATAATAATCGCCTTTCGCCGCTTCGAATGACGAGACGAAATACGAAATGATGCCGCCGCGCGCCGCCGCCGCCGACTCGGCACTCGACGTTGCGTTACGATGCGATTGTCTCGGATGTGTTTTTCATTCGAATGATTATTTATTTCGAATGATCCTTCGATATCGCTCGAGCATTATTTCATCTCTCGACAACGCATAGTGTTAATTGCATGTTTTTATGATATATACAGGGTGTTAGTAAAGTATGTGGCCAAACTTGAGGGTATTATTCCTTACTTAATTTTAAGACAAAACATAGGTCCATAGGTCCTAAAAGACTTTGTTTTTAATACACAGGGTGTTGAATTTTTGTAAAAGGTTTTTCCTAAATAACTAGAGGACGCAAATTAGTATAAAGTTGAAATTTGGTTACAATTTTTAATGTATAAATGGGAGTCATGCCAATTTGTTTAAAGAAGTGTTTTTGTTTTCATGGATCTCTTACTTTTTTGTTTTTTTAACAAATTATACTAATAATGTTATGTATAACTTTATATTTTTTTGTTTTTATCGAAAACGGCCAATCCAAGCAAAAAAAATTCAAGAGATGATTTTTGTGTAGTTTTATTTGCTATATTTTTTGATTCGAATGATTATTTCGAATGATCATTCGATTATTAAAATCATTCGAGAGCTAATATTTCGATTATTTAATTCATTCGATTATTCCCAACACTATACTTAATTACGTGTGGAATTTTAGAAAAAACCGGTAAGTAATTTTACATTTTACGTTAATGTTAATAGTACTAATAGTAGCAAATAGTAGCCATAACGCAAAGTGCAATTTAAGATAAGTTTTGGTAGCTGTCAATACACCGATTCCCACATTGTGCGAGTTAATCTTTGGGTAGTTTACCCTTGGAATTTTTAATTAACAAAATACGATTAGGCGATATTATTTATTTATTTTATTTATTTATTTTACTCAATACACGGGCGAACCCATTACAAAATTTAAAATTTTTTATAAGTTACATTATGCACTTAATACTAAATAAAATCTATTGTCAATTATTAGACATTTAAAAAGTCAAACAGATGTCAAACACACATTAAATAAAATTAAAGGTAAAGTAGGAATGATAAATTATCAGATGGCGGCTAAAAATAAAAAAATAAAAAAATTATCGTAATAAACTACTTCGAATCTGACTGAGGGATGAGCCGAAGATGTCCATTTGAATCTCATTTGTGAGAGTCATCACACGATTCACGGAACTGAACTGTCCGTAAAGCGTGCGATGCCTCCCCAAAGAAAATACAGGAACAACTCTAAAGCTTCTGGCAGGAACATTCAAATTCACCAACATCAGAAGCTCTTCACATTGAATCGCACCATGCAACAGCTTACAGATAAACATTTTATCAGAAATTCTTCGTCTTTCATTCAGTGCTTTGATATTTAACATTCTCATAAGCATATTATAATCAATTTCATCACTAGGTATAGACAGCTTAAATCCTATATAACGTAAAAATTTTTTCTGTATGCGCTCTAGAGAATTGATATGATTTGAAAAATAGGGAGACCAGACACACGTGTTACTTTCTAAATTACTGCGCACCAGAGATATATAAAGAGTTTTTATCGTAAATATATTGGAGAAATCGTTTGTGTGACGTTTGACAAATCCAAGCATCTTGAAAGCTCTGTTACAGCACGACTCAACATGGGCAACAAATGCAAGCTTACAATCGAAAATCACCCCCAAATCCCTGATATGATCAACATTTTCAATCATTTCATCACCCACAAAGTATTCATTCAATTGTGGATTACGTCCTCTGGAGAATTGTATATATTTGCATTTCTTTATGTTTAGTGTCATGTGGTTAACACTGCACCACTCCCGGAATCTAAGTAGGTCATCACGCACCCCTTCATGTGAATCTTCAGACTGTAATATCTTAAAAATTTTCAAGTCATCTGCATAAAGCAGAAACTGACAATGTTGGAAACAAGAAGATATGTCATTTATAAAAAGATTGAATAAGAGGGGAGCAAGATGACCCCCCTGAGGCACCCCAGAAGTGACATTGATTGTGTGAGAGAGAAAATATTTAACTTTAACACGTTGCTGCCTACATGACAGGTAAGACTGCAGCCAAGAGAGCACTGGGCCATCCACTCCATAGTTAAAGAGTTTGTCAATCAACAGTGAGTGAACAACCCTATCGAACGCCTTGGAGAAGTCAGTATACAATGAGTCAACTGAAAAACCCTCCTCCAAGGCCCTCGATATGGCTGTATTATAAACCAAAAGATTTGTAGTGACTGACTTACCACCAACAAAGCCATGCTGTTGTGGAATGATAACATTTTTAAATTTAAATGTAAGAAAATCATTAACTAGAGACTCAAAGACTTTCGGAATTTGAGATATTATTGATATGGGACGGTAGTTTTCTACATCATCTCTGCTACCCTGATTTTTATAAATAGGTGATACGTAGGAGATTTTCCAGAGCTCAGGAAACATACCAGTGGATAACGACTTATTGAAGATAAGCCACAGCGGTCTTGACAGGGAGAAGGAGCAGTTTTTTAAAAAATAGGGGGGAATCCCATCAGGACCCGGTCCCTTGGATACATCTATGTGAGTTAGTTTGTGATATATATCAGCAATACCAACAGTCAAAAATCCAACGTCAACAATATCCTTAAATGGAAAATTATTGTTATGTTTAGGATGTACATCAGACGAACCAGGTGCTGCATACACCGAGCAGAAGTGTGTAGCAAAAAGATTCGCAATATCACCTCCATCGGTGCACGCAACACCTCGGTAGTTGACAACAGAGGGAATATTGTTATCATTTCTTAATGTGTGGATGTGTCTCCAAAAACTCCTTGGATCGTTTTGTATATTGTTTTCTATCTTGCTAATATAATCAGAATAGCATTTTTTTGTCTGAGATTTACAGAGAGATCTTAAAGTGCTGAAAATAATATAATCAGATTGAGAGTTTGTTTCCTTAAAGTTTGCATGAGCTTTTTTTTTCTCTATAATATTTGTTTTAAGTTCTCGACTGAACCAAGCTGGAAATTTAAAATTGGTTTTTATGATTTTTTTTGGAGTGTATAAAGATATTAGAGAATTTAGTATATTATAGAAGTTACCCACATCATTATCGACACAAGATGATAAGACGGAATCCCAATGAATATTCAACAATACATCATTAATCGCATCATAGTCAGTTTTATAATAATCATAAATTTCATTTTCATACTGTAATATTTCACAATGTACATCACATTTAAGACTCAGAACCAATGCTGGATGATGCCTATCACAGTTAATAATAATATCATTAGCAAGATCGACCCTATCACTAAGACTATCTGTAAAGACTAAGTCTAAAATTACACCATTAGCATTTTTAACATTATTCAATTGAAAAAGATTAAGAAAGGGGAATGTCTCAATAACAGACTCAGCAGCAGCACAATATCCCGATGTTAACACTCCAAGAGAGTCATTAGACCATTTTAGCTGAGGTAAATTATAATCACCAGCAGTGAGATGGAAAGTCTTGAACAGCACGTTCAACAGCTGCACAATGAATGCTGTAATATTCAGATGATGCTTTAGGAGGAATATACACACAACAGAAGATTTTTTTAAATTGGGGCGTTTCAATCACAACCCACACCTCCTCAGATCTCTCATCAGCCACATTAATTAGTCTACAGGGTAAGTCCTTAATAACTGCAATCAACACTCCTCCATTTCTAGTTTTACCCGTTAACTGTTCATTCCTGTCCATCCTAAATAAGGTGTAATTAGATAAATGTAGTTCTGCATCAGAAATACTGCCATTTAATGAAGTTTCAGTGAACATTATCACGTCGTAATCACAGCCAGAAACACCATTGCAAAGGTCGGTCAACTTCGTTCTCAAGCCGTTGACATTTTGGTAGTAAACAGTTAGTTGTTCTGCCTCAAATTTTCTCGGTAAGGTTCTCTGCGGCGCCTGTGGAAAAAACCCTGATTCTGTGGATTCCTGCTATTCACAGCCCTACCCCCATCATACGGTTTAAAACCATTACGGAAAACAAAGTCGCTCACGGCAACATGCTCAGGCCAAAAAAGATTATGTTTTATTTCATCTTCGTATTTTGGTGGAATTCCTATCTTAAAGCTGCATGTTTCACCTTTAGAGCGAAGACACTTCACTATTATATCTTCATCAGTGATACTAATTCTGTTTCTAATGTAATTCAAAACTGATTGCGCAGTCGCACCATTTTTTATTCTATTCGCAAAGAGCCACTTTTTTGTAGCCACTCCAGACAGTTCATCGGACTCCCTGCTATCACCATTGGGAATGGAATTTTTCTGACGATATAATATAATACCAAAGGGATCAATATTGTGGTTATGGTGAAAAAAGTTTGTTTGCAGGCTATTACTTGAAAAACATGTGGTCTTGCCAGCACTTTCTGAGGCAAACATATTTTGGTGTGAATGCCACCTTTTTTATGTTGTTCAAATAACTATACATATTACGTAACTTATTTTGGAATTATTGTTTTAGATTCGTTCATTAAAATTTTGTCTCTATGTCTCCAAACATCTCTAAACTCTGCACCTCATGAAGTTGCTGGAACTTTTAAAATTATTCACGATCAGCTAGAAGTTAAGAATATGAGGTGTTCGTGTAAGGGAATAAGTGTAAGCATATACCAGCATTTATGTTACATTGCACCAGGTTGTATAACTCATAATTAAATTGGGCATAACATTGAGGTTTTCCAGTGATTAAAAGATGGTAACAGTGGCGTACCGATTGGACATAACATTGAGGTTTTCCAGTGATTAAAAGATGATAACAGTGGCGTACCTAGCATTTTGGGGCGGGGGTGAATTGGTATTATTTTACAAATAAGAATACTTTTTATGGTAATTATTTAGATTAGTGGAAACAGCGAATTTTTTCATGAAATTTTGCACAGACCCTAATTTTGGGTCGTAGAACACGAATCCGAAGTCAGTTTTTGGCGGTCTCGTATCGTTTTTCGAAAAAAAAAATTTTTTTTACTTTTAGGTTAGCTTTTTCAATGAATTTCTTTAAATTTCGGCACTTTTACTTAAACACATCTATACAAGTCATTACACACTATTTTTCTGAACCATATTTAGGCAAATTTATGTAAAAACACTTTAAAAAAAACAGAGAAAATATCAAAAAACTGAAAGAAAATAAACCTCGAAATTTCTGATGGAAAGACGCGCTGTTGCCAAATTTACAAATCGTTTTTCTCACAAATTTTAACAATTTTAACCCAAGCAAACCTGAGCAAAAAGGTGGTCAGGTTTGCTCAGTTTTGATTGATATAGATACATATATATCTATATCAATGAAAACTGAGCAAAAAGGTGGTCAGGTTTGCTCAGTTTTCATTGATATAGATATATATGTATCTATATCAATCAAAACTGAGCAAACCTGACCACCTTTTTGCTCAGGTTTGCTTGGGTTGGGTATACACCTTTTTGTTGAGATATGGTTGCATGCATCAGCATGCATTTCCATAAAAAATAAGTAAACGTGGCAACACCGGACACAGAAATATTGTTGCCAGGTAGGAAAATAATGGCGGCTCAGAGCCAGTTTAAATGGAATTTTCTATCGAAAGAAGCAATTTTCTTATCTATTTTTGCCTAAATATGGTGTTTTGTGTGACGAAAACTAATACAAATTATAAGTTTACAGATATGTTGAAGTGAAAGTGTCGAAACTTAAAGGAATCTATAAAAAAAGGTAACCTAAAAGTTAACCTAAAAGTTTTCCAAAAACAATTTTTTTTTGGAAAAACCACACGAGACCGCCAAAAGCTGACTTCGGATTCGTGTTCTACGACCCAAAATTAGGGTCCGTGCAAAATTTCATGAAAAAATTCGCTGTTTCCACTAATCTAAATAATTACCCTTTTTATTAGATGCACAATTTTAGTAGCTAGGGGCGCCATGAACTAGGGGCGGAGGGGGGGCTGACTGCCCCCTAGCCCCCAAGGTATGCCACTGAATATCAATCATTATTAATTATCTTAGTTTTTGTTTCTGTTTTAGATCTAATTTAACTGAAATGGAAGAGTTATCTTCTACTGACATTCAGTGTATATAGAACAAGAATAAGGGAGCTTCAATTTCCAGTTATATACCCCAGTCTATATTGAGTTTGGATGCATAAGGTAATTTATAAAAAATGAAAAACTACTTAAATTTAAGTTATATTTTTTATGTTAATATATAGGTTTTGCTCAATGGGTTAAATTTTTCTTTTTCTTTTTATTTAAAAACAAGTTACTGCTTATGGATTGTCATCAAGAAAGTATTAATATTCCATACAGGTTGTTAAAAAATATTGATTTTGCTTAATATAGATACGTAAAATACTTACTTGCATGTACTTAACCCCAAGCTAAAAAGCACCGCAAATATCTCTATTCACTTCAGATTTGTGCAGTATCTTTTAAACTAAATTCTCTACAGCATTGTTTTTTAACCTTTTTAGAGTCGCGACCCCCGAAAAAGCCAAAAAATAAAGTAAAAAATTACGACCCCCTCCCTGTATATTTTAATGTTTATCACAGTTTTACATTACTAATGTGTAAAATTCATTATTTAATAAAAGGATTTTTGGTATATGTGCCTTATTTTCTTGACAGATTGCGACCCCCCCCCCCCCTCAGCCCTCAGTTTAAGAAACGATGCTCCACAGAAATCATGTGTTTTAAATTTACTGAAAATTTATCTAGTAAAAAAATTTTCATGGAAATTTTTTACTGAAAATATTTTTTCCTAATCATTTGCGTCTTGTAAAAACTAATATTTTAAAAAATTGGATTTCTATTTCTCTAGTTATTATGATAATTGTGAAAAAAACCCTTGTTGGTCTCGAGTCAAAATTTGCAGCACTTATGTGTCAGTGAATTTATTTTAAAACTCCAAGTTGTCAAACCTGAAAACAATTAGCCAGAGCAGTAGTTTTAAAATTACCTAGAAATTTTTGACATTCATAATTATATCAAAACATCATTAAAAAGAGATCAGAAACATTTTTAATTGATTTGAAAAAATATATTAATATAATAAATAAATAATAAAATATATGAAGCCGCCAAGTGAAGAAAAACAAAAATAATTTAGTTTATTAGAATAGCAAATAAAACGCATATTAAACAAATATACATTCGTAGTCTTCAGTGTCATATTACACTATACACCCTCATGTCTCACTTAAAACGCGATGTTCCTTTTGTGAATGGAGGTGAAAGGTACAGATTTTTAGCTGTACTTAGGTTTCATATCATTGGCGTGATGTTTTACAAGGCTTGTAATATGGCCTTGAATTTGAGAATGACCAATTAGGACTTTAACTGCATAATAGTTGTATTTGGCACCCATACAACCATCTTCTGAAGTTTTATCATTCAGAATTAATAACAATTTATTGGAAAGAAGAAAAAAGGAGCTTTATCTTCAAAGTATGAAGATACAATTTTTTTATATTTAATTAAATGACAAAATTAATTACTTTCATATAGCATGTCCTTGACAGTTCATGCTAAACAGGTTTTTTTTTATTATTCAAAGAAGTTGCTTGCTGTTTATAAGGAATCCTGCTGGTTTCGAAAACTATGGTCAAACAATCTGTTACATGATCTACACTCTACAGGATAAAAAATTTAAAATATAAAAATATGTACCTACCTCATTACCAAAATTTGATCTTGCACTATATTATAGATAGCAAACCCAAGCAAATTAAATGTTACTCTGAACAAAGAAAAACTAAAAATGAATATTTAAAAAAATATACCTTCCGTGATAGAAAGTTCAACTATCTTTTTACTTCCCTTACCAGCGGAAGTATTTCATTTTTGATTTTTATTTCCTTTACAACAGAGTAACTTTTTGTCATATTTTAACATGTGTTAAATGAACATTAAAAAACTAAGAGAAAATTTTAAAAAATTTTAAAATGTTTATTTTGCATATATGTACAGTATCCACAGATGGGGTTCACAAGAGGACCAAATTTTTAATTATAAGACTAAATGTCATTAATAAAAGTTTTTACTTGCCGAAAAAATAAGATTGATTCCTTCATTCAGTGAGGAAATTGCTAGTTCAATTGGAACCACATTATATTCATGACTTTTTAGATACCTAATAGCACAGTTTAAAGAATATATTCTGTAAATTTTGCTAATAGGCTTTAAACATGTGAAGTGTGTAATCAGATATTGTATATGTATATTTTTTCCTTTGATGCTGTTTGATGCGTTTTCTATCATGTATTGTAGCACAATTTTGAATAGACGAATTTATTATTATTATAACATTTTGCGTTAAAACTCTAAATAACGCATATTTATTCTTGACACAATTCCTTGCTTTTTGCATTTTTGGAGCACCCTATACAAGAAATTAAAATTTTCTTATGGTGAATCTAATTTCTTTGGTGAGCAGAAACTTTCATTAATTGATATTGTATATAAAGGGTGTCTGGAAACGAATGCGACATATTTTAATAGTAGCTTCCTGGAGTCGAAATACACCGATTTAGACCAATCTTAGTACAATTTTGCTCTGGTTTGTTAGGTGGGTAGGGTGTTGTCAATGCAGTGTAAAGTAAAACACAAAGTTCTAAGGCCTATATCTGTTTAAGGAAGCAAAACTATATGAAGATTATTGCATCTAAATTGGTCTATTTTTACTCCAGCAAGCTATACTTTATCTCATAATATAAACCTATTTTATGGCATTCCTAATTTTGAGCCAAGTAAGACTAAGTAAATTGTAGTTTTTTAACTATTTGACAAAAATTTTAGGACTGGATACATACAGGATCAGTAGGCTTACTATATGAGCCGAATTTTGTTGGACAGATCAGAAAATATCTTAACACTTTCTTGATCATAAAATTCACCTAGAGACCCACCAGACAAAAGAAATGATGTGCCAAAAAAGGTTGGCAGTTAACGGCAAACAAAGATTAAATTTAGAGTATAAAGAAATGAAGTCGTTCATTTTACTGGGAAGTTCGTTGTATCCTAAAATTCAACACTAGAATAAACATTTTTTTTTAGAATAAGTACTGTATTTCAACAGATGATATGTCAACAGTTGTAAGCATAATGAATTACTCCTTGACTCGAGAATAACTATGTATGATGTGATTGTTACCTTTTACAATACAAATTAAATAACATAAAATTCAAACTCCAGAACTACAACTGGTAATTCTGAGTTTTAAATTTTAAATGTAAAGTCTTTTATACATTTAGTACTAGTAGTAACATTCTTATTAAACAGTTGATAAACAACCTTTTATTATTAAATGTTTGTATTTAGCTAAACAATTATATAATCCATTCAGAAAAATAAATTTTGTGAAGTGATTTGATTTTTTATAATAATGATATAAGTCTAAAAAGAGAAAATCCGAGAACATACATATATTGAACTATAGAACTGCACAATATGAGTAAATGTAAAAACAAAGTCTAAAAGAAAAAAGCAATGTATAACTTATCAAGGTAAGCTAATCTTTTTAAAACAAGAAAAGGTGCTTAGGGGGCTTCAACAAATGTATGGCAGTTTCCTTTGATGCTTCTGTTTGTTTATGCAACCTGACGATAGTGGTGCATTTTTTGGAAAAACTTTTATTTGCCCTTTTTCTTAATCTAGAGTGAGGTTAATTTGACGTATTAAAGTACTACTTCTTTTACTACTAGTAGTACTAGCTTTTGAATATATACAGGGTGTTACAAAAAGATGTTAAGAAATTTTAAGGGCAGTTTCTACATTTAAAAATATGAAAATAAGTTTATATAAACATGGATCCTTAAAACGCTTCTTTTTCGAGATACAGGGTGTTTAATATTTTCACACCTCAAGTATTCGGAAGAGTTAGGAGAAATATGCGAAGACGATTTAGAGCATGTATTGAAGCACGGAGCCATTTCCAGCATCTACTATAGGCTTAAATCAAAAAGCACAGTTTCCTGAACAAAAGATATTAAAAACTCATTTTTATTATTTGTTTTTATTGTAAGAAATAAATTAATTTTTATCTCGAAAACGGTGCGTCAGAACAAAAAAGCTCAAGAGACAGTTTTCACGTAGAATTAGTTGGGCTTGAAGAAAACAATATCAATTTTGCAAAAAAAACAGTGGCGTGCCATCTTTTTCGCTAAAAATAAAGACTTACTAGCACGCACGCCACTGATGCAAGTACTTTAGAAAATAAGATTTTGCACGTAAAGGTACCCTTTGATTACATACTGGCGTGTACCAAAATTCATGTCAATATCTTAACGCATTTTCGAGAAATTAAAAACAAACTTTTAAAAAGAAAATATTAAACACCCTGTATCTCGAAAAAGAAGCGTCTGAGGATCCATGTTTATATAACAGGGTTCCCACTTTTCTGGAAAGTCGGGGAATGTCAGGGGATTCAAAAGTGGTCAGGGAAAACTAGTTGAAAACCTGGCAAATTTGCCTTTTCCAGTTATAGATAAAAATAATTTCATTTCCCAAAAAAATTAAAAATAATCCGGGTGTGTCTTATCGATAAAAATAATTTCATTTCATAACAAGTAGGTAATAAACCATCTATTAACTATAAAAAACAATTTTCTTGCGGTTAGCTTCTCTTTATTCTCGGAAATTGTGTTCAAGGAGACCTGAAAAGTCGGGAAATGTCAGGGAATTCGATTTAAAAATTTTGGTGGGAAGCCTGTAAAATTTTTGGATATCTTGTCAATTTGACCCCGTCAACTTACTTTTAAATTTCCGCCAAACCAATGATCACACGACGTGTGTTAAAATAGATTTTTTTGGTTGTCGGACATGCAGAAATGAATCCCCAGTACAGTTTTTTTTTTAAATATCAATAATAAAAATTTTCCCATATGTAGCCAACTTTATGGCGGACACTGTGTGTATAATATATATATATATATATATATATATATATATATATATATATATATATATATATATATATATATATATATATATATATATACATAGTTATATATATATATATATATATATATATATATATATATATATATATATATATATATACATAGTTATATATATAATATATATATATATATATATATATATATATATATATATATATATATATATATATATATATATATATAACTGGAGTAAATTACCTCTGTTTTAAAAATATTCAAAGGTGTTATGAGTTGTTTCTTAGAATTAAAAATTTAACTGAAATTTCTAATTTGATGGCAAGATGTTAAGAAAGTCGTTTTTGTATTATTTTTCTAATTTTTTAGTCTTTGCAGCAGTATGCCACTGGCTATCTTTTATTTTTACGCATTAGGATTATCACCCTACAGCAATCTGCGAATTAGAACTCTGTAGTTGATATGTAATTATATACATTTGCGTTTTTATTTTTTAGCCAAATATGACACCGCTTGTCTCGATAAGCTTTTACAAAAAAAAAATATAAATTGTAACTAAATAAATAGGTAGGTACTGCTTTTAAAGTGTATAGCTTATCGACAGGACATAAAAATATGTTTATGAAAAGTTTATTTTAGTGTTTAATTTAAATTAACACAATTTTCTTCACAAAAGCTCATTGAAACAAACGATGTCATAACTCTCCTAAAAAAAATAAAAACACTGAGGTAAAGTAATATACCTACCGGAGGTTTCTAATTTCTTCACAAATAGTTGTAGAGTAACTAGTTCTAATGCGTGAAAGTAAAAGATAGTCAGTGGCGTACTGAGTATAAAAATTACGATTTTTTTTACAGCATCTAAGAATTTGTCCTCAAATTATAAATGTAAGATAATTAATTAATGCTAAGGAACTTAATAAAATTTTATAATACTTTGAACAACAGGGGTAGTTTGGCTCATAGTTTAGCCTCGATTCATTAACTTTTTATAATAAGTACATTTACAGGTAGAACCCTAAGTGCGGCTACACCTAAGTGTAGCCATTAGCAGTTGGCTAGTCCTAGGTGTAACGTATTACAAACCTCATTATAACCAGATACACCTAGGTCTGGCCAGTCACAGCCGGCTAGAACTAGGTGTACCAGCTAAGTGTCGGCTAATATTGAATTCGCGCGCTAGATGTAACCTATTTCTGGGTATACCTAGGTATCACCAGTCGCAGTAGTCTAGAACTAGGTGTAACTAGGGTTGCAACTTTTCCGGAAAAGTTGGAATTGATGAAAAGTTCGATCAACTTTTCAAGAAAAGTTCGGAAAAGTTGAGCTTTACGGTAATTTTAAGGTTGCATCTTGCATTGTGATGTGTTCTTGCGTGGAAATTATGTAAATAAAATACTGACCCAACCTTTTATTATCTATCATATTATTTATATAATTTATAAACGAAAATAAGCAATAAAACAAAACAACAAACAATAAAATATAACCTAAGAGTACGACCAAAGCCTCCTAACCTAAGATGAATCACCATCATCACTGCTAAACGAAGAATCTTCATAAATAGCGATAGAATCATCAGACTCCGTAGATTGTTCATCTGAATCTGACCCTGGCCCATACTCATCATTTGTCGATTCTAGTTCTTGACTATCTGCTAAAGATTTTTTAGATTGTTTGGCAGGAGCAGGAATCCCACATTTTGACCTTGTCAACCTCTTCGTGACCATACTGGCACTGCTGGCAGAGGCGGATAAACCTAAACCAGACTCAAAGGGTACTTGATCAGTGTTGGCAGTGCTGCTGGTTGAAAGGACTTGGGGACCATCTTCACCAGCAGTCGTGGTCTTTGTGTTATGGTGTGTTGTAAGCAGCTTCAAATTGTGGCTGATGTAAACAATTTTTCCCGCTTTCTCCGTTGTTAATCGATTTCTACTTTTCGTATGAATTCTACTATATGTACTAAAACTTCTCTCAGTAGCTGCGGATGTTGTTGCCATTGATAAAATAGCAGAAGCAACTTTAGATAGAGGAGATGTAGAGCATATGCCCTTCCACCACACTACAGGATCCACTTTGTGAGCACACGTCCAGACAAGTTCTTTAGCCCACAGTTCATCCTTTGCTTTATATTTAGCAAAGTCAGCTATTACTTGTTCGGCATCCACATCTTTCATATGCTCTGAAATCTTATTGATGAACTCTAGCCCATCAACATGTTCCTCGGTTGACAATTTGTGTCCTTGATAACGTGGATCCAGAATATTTGCCGCTAGATGGAACTTATGTAAACAGAAGTTCTGGCGATCAGCAAGTATGTCCATAATTTTTTTTTCTTCTGCTTTGCTGGCAGGGCATTTAGGCACTTTTTCCTCAAAAATGGGCTTTAACTTTGCAAATATTTCGGGAACTAAAGAAGCACTTGGTTTGTCTCCTTCAATTTTGGTTATCCATTTTCCAATGGGTTCTAGCAGATCTCTGGTGTTTTCGAGCCTCGCCCAAAAAACATCATCATCCAACAGCATTGTTTTGATATCCTTTTGAAGGTATTTGACAACTGCCTCATTAACTGCCAAAGTTTGCAGACAAAACTTGTTACTAATCAAACTGTTGAAACAGCGTACGATTGATGCCCATCTGGTTGAAACGGGCAACTTAAGGGCTACGTTAATATTTTTCTCTTTCTTGATCTGGGTAAAGTGAGCTGTTAGAATCTGACTACATTTGATATGTGTTACAATTCTGGCTGCTTCGTTTTTCAAGGAGAGAATGGCCTTCAACTTTATAATATCTTCAATTAAGAGGTTGAGTGAATGCGAAATACAGCCATAGAATGACATATGGAGATATTTTTCTGCAAGTATTTGCCAAGCCTTTTTCATATTGCTTGCATTATCTGTCACACACGATAAAACCTTTTCTGGGCCAACGTCATCTATGACTGTGGAGATAAGATTTGCCATATACTCTCCTGTGTGGCTTTCAGTTCCAGTTGGAAGGCTTTTATAAAAAACCGGATCAGGAGTAGTCAGAATGAACTTCACGATGCTTTCATTTCTGCAAGTAAAAAAAAATATAAAAATAGGAAATAAGTACCAGTTTAGTTTAGCTATGGTATACTGCCTGTAGCGTACAGCACAGCACATGATTACAGCAAGTCAGTTTTGTAGTAACCTAGTCAGTATTTGTTTAATCTGAGAAAAAGAGAAGTAAGTTAAAATACCTACTTTTTTTAGCAAGACAAAACAATATTTGATTTCTACAGGTTTTTTTCTGTATTCTGTATCCCTGTCCTGCTGCACAATTTTGAATTGAAAATTCAGTAAACCTACCATAGCAGCATGAAATACACATTATGACTATGACTGTTAATTACCAATTTACCTTATGTTGCTCCATCCATCACATTGCAACGTGATGAAGCGAGCATCTGCATCTTTAGTTTCAACAGAAACCTTCACACGATTCCATTCTTCGTGAAGTAGAACATTTGATAGACGATCTCTGGATGGAAGTTTCAATGCTGGCCGGAGATGTTTAAAAACTGCTTGCCAATGCGATGATTCTAGTAGGCTTAGTGGTGAACCACTTGCGTAGATGGCTCTACTAATAAGATCATCGGCAATGCTCTGTCAACGTAAAAACAATTTTAATAATAAACCGCAATTAAACAATAAATACAGGGTGCTAATTAATGGTAGGAGGCACATAGAAAAACCACAGACTCTTTCCGTAAAAATATTAATCATACTTACCTATATCCGAAAGTTGATGTTAGAATGTACGATGTACTTGTAGTGAACAGACGTGTTTGAGAGGTGTCCTCGAAAATTAATAGTTGCTAAAGTTCTTTGTGAATGGATTTTTATGAAACAAGCACCAAAACAAAGGTAAAAGCGACTACTTTCAAGCTGCCTTTTTGTTCTTTGCAATTTTGGTCTTTGGAAGGCGTAGTTTTGAGTTATTAAATCTAAACTTTTTTTTTCCTCTATGGTCAATGCCATTGGTATTTTGGGCGTCGGACAGTGCGCACGAGAGTAAATTATGGTGGATCAAGTACAAGACAAATATGGTGAATTATTAGCGTGCATACGTAAAACGGCGGAAGAAACCAGGCTAAGTGTCTCTGAAACTACAAAGGGGCACATAGAAGAGGGAAACAAGCAGATTTTACGTTTATTAGAAAAACAAGATGATAAAGTGCGTAAATTGGAAAATCGTTGCACAAGAATCGAAAGCCAGCATACTAAATTTGAAAGATGGTTTCGTCGCAATAACCTTTTGATCTTTGGCTTGGAAATTAAAAATGATAAAAATTTGCTTCCCTTTGTAATTGATTTCTTCAAGGATAAACTAGGAGTTGGTATATTGGATACTGAAATTAACAATATCTACCAGTTAAAACAAAGCAAATCACTTAAAGTAGCTCCCATAAAAATTGAGTTTGTAACAGTTGTTAAGAAGGAGCTCGTGCTTAAGAACTGTTTTAGGCTAAAGGGAACACATATTTTTATTGCACAGGACCTTTGTTTTGAGGACAGACAGGACCTTAAAGTCTTGCAAGAGCATTTAAAATTGGCAAGAGAAAAAAATTACAACGCTAAGATTACTCGAGGAAACAAACTTATCAGTAACAATGAAATTTATACAGCGGACCAACTACGGAAAATGTCGGGCAACTCTTACAACTTAGATGTCACTCCTGAGTTCGAGCAAGCAGTGCAAAGATCTAGCAGTGCGTCTACTACGCCATCCCAGGAAAGGGTATTTCAGTACAACCAGGAAGAATTAGTAGATGGTGAGAGTGAAGTTGATGACTCTGCGGATAAATTAAAAATTAGTGAAGCGGAAAAGCGCAAAGGTGATACGAATACGGACTTGGATAAATCTTTCGTAGAAATTCCGAAAAAACCTAAAGTGCCGGTTCTGACTAAAAACTTGAGATCAGCCGCCAAAAAGTAAAATTAGTGTAGTTTGTACGTGGCCCGTTTCTTCTTTAATTTGTATTGGCAATTTCGAAACTCTTTAATATTTAAAAGGAATTTATAAAGTAAGTGTTTTGGTATGCTTTTTTGCTAATATATGTATGTATATATATATATATATATATATATATATATATATATATATATATATATATATATATATATATATATATATATATGTATTTTTGCACACTTTTACAGTTAGGAAAGTAGACATTACTGTACTTTTTTCCCTCTTCTTTGCTTTTTCTTCTCTTTGGTTGATCTATAAATATTTTAGGGAGAGGGAGAACATGACTTTAAGGGTGTGCCATTTGAATATAAGATCATTGTGTGCCCATCTTGTCGAATTAAAAAATATTTTAACATATAATAACTTTGATATTATCACGTTGAGTGAAACATGGCTCAGTTCAAATATCTCCAATGATAGTATTCAAATAAATGGTTATTCTTTAGTTAGAAGAGATAGAAATGGTGGCGCAAGGGGAGGTGGTGTTGCAATATACCTAAAAAATTACTTAAGTTTTACTAAGCTAGAAAATACTGCCGACTTGGAAGATCTGTGGATATGTGTAAGGCAGAAAAAAACAAATTTTGCTCTGGCATGTATATATAAACCACCTGATTTCGACAGTAATGTTTTTCTGGATTTATTTGAAAGTACTTTGATAGATTATTTGCCAAAATATGATAAGCTTTTCTGCTTTGGCGACTTTAATATAAATGTTTTTTGCGAGTCTATGATATCAAAAAGGTTCTTGAATATGCTGGAGGGTGTCGGCCTTAAACAAATTGTAAATTTTGCTACAAGAATCACCTTAAATAGTATATCAATTCTCGACTTAATCGTAGTACCTGAAGACTTGAGTATTCTGGATTGTAATTCAATTCACGTTCCCCATATATCTGACCACGAACTTATTTTTGCAGTATTTAATTTGAATGCAGATAAACAGAAAGCATTAGAAATTAGGTATCGAGACTATAAGAATGTAGACGCTAAACAACTATATTCGGACCTTCAATCAATACCCTGGCGAAATATTAACGATTTAACTACCGTGGATGAAAAGGTAAATTTTTTGAATGAAAACCTTAACATGTTGTTAAATATTCATATTCCTTATAAAACGGTAATTTTAAATAAACAACATAAACCCTGGATTACGGATGTGATTAAAATCATGATAAGAGAACGAGATAAACTTCTTTCGAGGTATAAACGAACTAAAAGACCTCTAGTTTTTCAGGAATATAAAAGAATGCGTAATTTTGTAAATAAAAGTATTGAACGGGAAAGGAAGGCTTTCTTACAGCATCAATTGTCCAATAATAAAAAATCTGTTTGGGATACCTTAAATAAATTAAATATCTATACTAAAAATAAAGAACGAGTAATTCCTAATCATTTATCAGACCCTAACAAAATTAATGACTTTTTCATAAATTCTATTCCCAAAGTTGGAGGGTCTGCCACTGTGTCTCAGTATTACAGTGGGGTTTACAACAACATAAACAATCATCTGAAGTTTCATGCCGTGACAGAGGAAGTTGTTTATAAATTTTTGCTGACTATTAAGACTGGAGCTACAGGTGCTGATGATTTAAATATTAAATTTATTCTGCTTTGTTGTCCTTTTTTGCTCAAATATATCACGCATATTATAAATTTTTGTATAGAGTATTCTCAGTATCCGTCACTGTGGAAATTAGCCCATATTATACCTCTACCTAAAATCAGTGACCCTAAAGATTTTAAGGACTTACGTCCCATAAGCATTCTGCCTGTTTTTTCTAAGGTACTGGAAAAGATTATTAAGCAACAGTTGGTTGAGCATTTAGAAATGAATAAAATTCTCCCAGATACACAGTTTGGCTTCAGAAAAGACCACAGCTGTGCCTCTGCACTGCTTACTGTGACCGATAATATTTTCAACGCTATGGACGCAGGTATGGTAACTATTCTTATTCTTTTAGATTTCTCTAAAGCGTTTGACACCCTGCAACATTCTATTTTATTATCTATTTTAAAATATATTGGCTTCTCCGCCGAAGCTGCACTTTTTCTGGAGAATTACCTTAAAGAACGGAAGCAACTTGTTGTGATTAATGGCCAAATTTCAAATACACTGATGTTAACCTGTGGCGTGCCACAAGGATCTATTTTGGGCCCAGTGCTGTTTTCTATTTATACTGCTTTTTTCCACAAGTTTATTAGGAACTGTACTACTCTAATGTATGCAGACGATACACAACTACTATATTCCTTTCCACTAAATAATATTGATCTAAGTTGCGAATTAATTAATCTCGATTTAAATAATATTTATAGTATATCTATGGAACATTCCTTATCGCTTAACCCTAATAAATGTACTGCCATGTTGTTCTGTAAGCAGTGATGGATTTACGCCTAGGCCCGTGAGGCCCGGGCCTAGGGCGGCATAATTTGAGGGGCGGCAAAATTTTTGAAATGCTAAAATTTTAGAGTCGAAAAAAAGTAAAGACAATCCATTTCAAAAATTGGTTCAGATTAGTTTTTATAAAAAAATTTCTATGGAATATATTATAATTCAATTCATCAATTTATTTCTTAATCTGTGGGTAAGATGTTAATTTTTTAATAGATCAATTATAGTCTTTATCGAGTAATGTTCTTTACTTTCTGTTAAAAACATTAAAAACACGACATTATGTATTATAGTCCTAACGAAAAATGGCGGGAAAACATAATAATTTTAATCATGGGGTTCAGTTTCATCGAGTCCGCTTAAATTTGCGTCAACGTTTTCGCCATCGCTGTCACTGTCATTGTCGCTTCACTATCTTCTTCACCTCCCAGTGTTATAATGAGTGGCTCTAGGGAGGAAGGGAGAAGGAGACTTTAAAAGCTGGCTAGGATTATTTGCTTTCCTATCTTCGTCTTCTTTGTGGATTTGTCTTATTGCGCCTGTACTAACCCCTGTGTACAAGGCAACCCGGTCTAGTTTTCTTTTCAGGGGCAGCTTAAAAGCATTATCTTTTCTTTCCTCATCACATACACGATAAACATTAGCGATTACCTCACGGGTTTGGCTGTGCAGTATTTTTCCTTTCGCATAATTATTCATATTTTCGCTGCACTATTGAGCCGACACTGGTTATTGTTGTCTCGAAACAGGTGGCCGCGTCTGCCTTCACTTCACATTCCAAAACGTTCTAGGTCCGTTTCGTCTGGCGCGAGCCGATCCAAATTCATCTAGCCACCTGCAACCCTTTGAACTAGGGCATGTCGCCAAATTTACGCATTAGTATACACAGATATTGAAATATACCTATATAATTCTTAATTATTAGCGGTTATACAATTTTTTGTTTCCTAAAATTTGAACGTTAAATTGTAATATATTTTTATATGATAAGAATATCATTGCATGTTATTATTTTATTATTAAATAAAGTCAATATGTGGGGCAAATAATTTTTTAAATAAAACTACTCATTTCATTAAAATAATTAGACAACATTGCATAGTGCCTTGTTGTTTTTTGCCCGAATTATTTTCACTGATACAGATAAATGTGTCAAACTTTAACAGGTACTGACGCGTTTGACTTTGTTTTGTTTAATGTACCTATAGAACGAAACATCGCGCTCTAGAAAAGGCACAGCAATCATTTTAGTTTTACGAATGCTCTTCATGTGTACAAGTCTCGAATTATTTTATTCTGTTTCTTAACATTAAAAAAATAATTGATTGATAACTTTAAATTAGACATTGTTTTTTTTATATAATTTGTGGTAGTTTTGATTTTATTTTTTAATTAAATATGAGTGGCTATCGAAAAAAATTTAGCGGTGCAGAATATCGTAAAAGAAAAGCAGAAGAATCCACGAAAATAGATAATTTACTTAAAAAAATTCCAAAAATATCTAGTTTTATGACAAGCTCAACTAAGTCTTCTAATAATGACCAACAACCATCATGTTCATCGGTCGTAAGTATCTTGTTATGATTGCTAATAACTTTTTTATATATATAACGTTAGTCGTGGTAAACATTAAATAAATGCCAGTTGTTGAAATTGACTTTTTTTTCCAGCCGGAATTAGAAGAGACTTCAGAACAAGATATCGAAGAAGTACAGTCACACCCTTCTCTATCACAAGATACGAACGAGACGCCGTCAAATTTTCCTTCATCACAAGATACTGAAGAAATCCAGTCAACAACTGATATTTTAAAATTTAATACTGATCCCTTTTTATGGAATTTGAATGAAGAAACACGGGATTTCATAACTATAAACGGTATACCACGAAATGATAATACGGACTTTAAAAATTCCAGAAATGTTTATAGTGATAAAACGAGGCATTGTTCCAAAAGTTTATTTCAACGTACTTTAAAAAACGGAGAGATTCAACGCCGTGAGTGGTTAATTTATTCAGAAACTAAAGGGTCTGTATTTTGTGTTCCATGCTTATTATTTGGTAGAAGTGGTGAAATGAATGCTTTTACTGGCGAAGGATTTCGTGACTGGAAAAACTCAAAAGCACGCATCGAAGCTCATGAAAATTCTGATTTTCATAAAACTAACGTTAGTTATTTTAAAGCTCGAGCAGTAGTTCACGGGCGTGTTGATCAACTTCTAATAAAACAGCTCGATGAGGAAATAACGTATTGGAAAAAAATTTTATACCGAGTAATTGCAATTATTAAATCACTAGCAATAAGAGGGTTGCCATTTCGAGGAAATTCAGAACGAATAGGAGATCCTCATAATGGGAATTTTTTAGGAACAGTAGAGCTTCTTGCTGAATTTGATCCATTTTTATCTGAACATTTAAAATTGTACGCGCACCCTGGTAGTGGAAATACGTCGTATTTGTCTAAAACAATCTATGAAGAAATTATATTGTTGATTCAGAATAAAGTACTACAACAAATTTCTAGTGAAGTGCAATCTGCTAAGTATTTTGGTATAATTGTAGATTCTACTCCTGATATTGCACATGTCGATCAGCTTACTATAATTATAAGATATGTACGTGATAACGGTGAAATTGTTGAAAGGTTTCTAGAATTTCTACCAAATATCGGCCATAAAGCTAAAGATATTGAGGATGCTTTGTTAAAATCTCTAGAAAATAATGGTTTGGACATAATGAACTGTCGTGGCCAATCTTATGATAATGCAAGCAATATGTCAGGTATATATTCTGGCCTTCAGACACGAATCAAAACAATTAATCCTTTAGCAGATTACGTTCCTTGTGCCGCCCATTCTTTAAATTTGGTAGGATCATGTGCAGTTGAATCGGTAACAGAAGCAGTCGACTTCTTTTCTACTTTGCAAGAACTATACAATTTCTTTACTATATCTACACATCGTTGGGAGATCTTGGTGCAGCGTACAAATTTAAGAGTTAAGAGTCTTTCTCAAACTCGTTGGTCTGCTCGACATGATGCATGTTACGCATTAGAAAAAGAGTGGTCTGCAATAATTGATGCACTGGAATTTATTGCCGAAAGCAGAGATGAGAAACCGACTACGAGATCTGAAGCTACGGGATTGCAGCGAAAATTGCAGCATTTAGAAACAGCAATCCTAGTCATTGTTTGGAATGTAATTTTAGATCGTTTTAATGCTGCTAGTAAGAAGCTTCAAGAATCTCAAGCTGATTTATCATCCATTGTGCAGATCTATAGTTCTCTGGCTCTATTTCTTCAAGACATGAGAGACAGACAATTTTCTGAATATGAAGAAAAAGCCAAAGCACTATCTGGAGTTCACGATTATTATCGTTATGATACTCGTCGCAAAAAAACCAGAAAAATTCAGCCAGATGACTCACGGGTAAATGAAAGAACACCTTTTTCTGGACAAGAAAATTTTCGCACAAATGTTTATTACCCTATTCTAGACACTCTGAGTGTACAATTGGCCGGGCGTAAAAGTGCATATGAAAAGCTTTACGAAAATTTCAATTTTTTTGATGATTTAGCTGAAATAGATACAAACGAATTGAAAAATCTTGCCAATAAACTAGTCAGTAAGTATTCTGACGATTTGGAAGAGACGTTAGGCAATGAATGTATTCATTTACATTGTCAACTCAAAGATTCCTTAGCAAAAACGGAAGATGTACGCTCTGCACAAAAAATATGCAATGTATTGCATTCACGGAGTCTTCGAGATGTTTATCCGAATGTGGACATTGCTCTACGAATTTTTTTGAGTATTCCGGCTACAAATTGTTCAGGAGAAAGATCTTTTTCCACTCTAAAAAGGGTAAAAACCTATTTACGCGCAAGCATGGGCCAAGATAGACTTAATGCTCTTGCATTACTGTCTATTGAAGCTCAACTAGTCCAAGAAATTAATTATGACGATATAATCGACGTTTTTGCGCGGACCAAAGCCAGGAAAAAGAAATTTTCAAATTGATTAATATTAAAAAAAATTATTATTTATCTGTCTAAAGTTCATAACTTATTTATGTCATGTTTATTAGTTATATTTAAAAATTATATTTCAATAAAATAAAGTTATTTTAAAATAAAAATATTGGATCAAAATTAATGAAATTCATTTTATCAAAAAGGGCGGCGCATCGAACGGGGCCTAGGGCGGCAGCAAGCCTAAATCCGTCACTGTCTGTAAGTCAAAGAATCGGAACAATTTGAGAAATCAATTGAAGTTAAATATTAATAACGTAGAGGTAGTGTTTAGTGACCATGTTCGTAATCTGGGGTTGTGGATGGATAGTGACTTGAGATTTGGCCGGCACGTCTCAGAGTGTATAAAAAAATCAGTATGTAAGTTAAAATTGTTGTATGGCTCTAGGCATGTGCTTGATCTTGAGACTAAACGTCTGCTTTGTGACTCTTTGATATTATCGACCTTTAATTACTGCGACACGGTGTATGGCCCATGCTTAACAGCACTGGATTCTCAAAGAATTCAAAAAATTCAAAACAGTTGTATTCGTCTAGTCTGTGGTATTCGTAGGAGAAACCCAGTGAGCCATAAGCTGAGGGAGTTACGATGGTTAAATATGAAAACAAGGAGAAAACTACACTGCGCAGCTTTTTACCATAAAGTTATGATCACAAAAACACCCTCTCAGCTATACAGAAAAATTGTTTTTAGGTCGGACGTGCATAACATTAATATTAGGCATAGAAACACCATAACCCCACCGTTTCACAGAACTAAATTGTTCGAACGGAGTTTTACCTATAATGTCCCAGCTGTTTATAATTCGATACCTGAAACTCTAAAGACATCTTCTTTGAAGGCTTTCTATAAAAAGTACAAACGTTATTTAACTGAAGTTTAATATTTTTGTTTTTTCTACTCATTTAATTTGTACAAGTCCTTTGCTTAGCAATTGCTTAAGGTGGCATTAATTTCATTGTTTCTTATTAAGTAATTTTTGGGGAGATTTATTTATTTTTTTTTTATTTTATGGTTTGTTATGCCATAATATAGATCATTTTTATTTATATTCCGATTATGATTATTAATAGGTTGTGGGAGGTGACTACGCTGCAGGATTTCCTAGTCATCAAACTAAACACCTAAACTTATTGCTGTATCGATGCAGTTAGTCACCTCTCTTTTTGGTTAAGTGTAAGATCAACCTTTATGCGAGTGAAGGATGAACTTCGCCATTTTGAAGGATTGTGTTATTTAATAATTAACTATGTAGTTTTCCTTGTAAAATCCTTTCAAATAAAGCTTTTATTTATTTATTTATTTATTTTATTTAAATGAGATACAGGGTGCAGGGTGTTAAAGTTAAAACTTAATTTTTGTTTTTTTTTTTTAAATTTTTAGAGAAACTAACGTTTTTTCCCAATATTTTGCAATTAGGGATTTTTAGGACAAGCAATTATTTTTTTTTGTGAAATTGAATGTACAATATAGGGGGCGCTGACTGCGGTAGTTTTGGCACATTTATTAGGTCATAACTTTTTTGGGCCACAGTGTATTTAAATTTTTAATAAAATTAATACCTTTTTCATATTTATTACGTAAAAAAGGTATACTAAGTTCAGGTCCCCTAGAGTTACCGTTTCTGAGATATTTGCATTTAAATTATTAAATTCAATAATTTTTGAATGTATTATTCCGTTATTCCTAATTACCAGTACTAGAACATTATCATGTAAAAGTTAATTGGTAAGAAATAACAAAACATTATTTGCTTTCCTGAACTAGCGTACTGAATAATTTAAATTCAAATATCTCCGAACCGGTAACTTTGGGCGACCTGAGCAGCCTGAGCTTAGTACACCTTTTTTACGTACCTAATAACTATGAGAAAAGTATGTTACTGAAGTTTGCATCGAAGCAGCAACGAACGGAGCGGGAGCCGTCGACGTACTAACTTCTAGATAATGACAATAATGAATTATATTTGTATACTATAATTTATGTATTATGACTTAACGTTAAGGCCTTTAATGTATTAAGAAGTTATAAAACAAACTGTAAACAATATTTCCTAAACCTTAAATATGTTATAACGTTTTGAAGCAGGTATGGGAAGGTGCGAGTGCAGTATTATAGAAAACACGCAACAGATCATATTTTCCACTTTTCTCAAAAATACGAAAAAAGTACCTCTTTTTTATTTCCGAAAATCAAAGGTAATCCTAAAAGACACAAGAGAAAAAATTTTGAGCCATTTAAAAGTTATGGAACACTTCGAAGCAGGACCGGGAAGGCGCGAATGTAATATTATAGAAAACACGTAACAGATCATATTTTCCCACTTTTCTCAAAAATACGAAAAAAGTACCTCTTTTTTATTTCCGAAAATCAAAGGTAATCCTAAAAGACACAAGAGAAAAAATTTGGAGCCATTTAAAAGTTATGGAACACTTCGAAGCAGGACCGGGAAGGCGCGAGTGCAGTATTATAGAAAACACGTCACAGATCATATTTTCCCACTTTTCTCAAAAATACGAAAAAAGTCCTCTTTTTTATTTCTTAAAATCAAAGGTAATCCTAAAAGACACAAGAGAAAAAATTTTGAGCCTTTTAAAAGTTATGGAACACTTCGAAGCAGGACCGGGAAGGCGCGAGTGCTGTGTTATAGAAAACACGTAACAGGTCATATTTTCCCACTTTTCTCAAAAATTCGAAAAAAGTACCTCTATTTTATTTCTTAAAATCAAAGGTAATCCTAAAAGACACAAGAAAAAAAATTTTGAGCCTTTTAAAAGTTATGGAACACTTCGAAGCAGGACCGGGAAGGCGCGAGTGCAGTGTTATAGAAAACACGTAACAGATCATATTTTCCCACTTTTCTCAAAAATACGAAAAAAGTACCTCTTTTTTATTTCCGAAAATCAAAGGTAATCCTAAAAGACACAAGAGAAAAAATTTTGAGCCTTTTAAAAGTTATGGAACACTTCGAAGCAGGACCGGGAAGGCGCGAGTGCAGTGTTATAGAAAACACGTAACAGGTCATATTTTCCCACTTTTCTCAAAAATTCGAAAAAAGTACCTCTATTTTATTTCTTAAAATCAAAGGTAATCCTAAAAGACACAAGAGAAAAAATTTTGAGCCTTTTAAAAGTTATGGAACACTTCGAAGCAGGACCGGGAAGGCGCGAGTGCAGTGTTATAGAAAACACGTAACAGGTCATATTTTCCCACTTTTCTCAAAAATTCGAAAAAAGTACCTCTATTTTATTTATTAAAATCAAAGGTAATCCTAAAAGAGACAAGAGAAAAAATTTTGAGCCTTTTAAAAGTTATGGAACACTTCGAAGCAGGACCGGGAACGCGCGAGTGCAGTGTTATAGAAAACACGTAACAGGTCGTATTTTCCCACTTTTCTCAAAAATTCGAAAATAGTACCTCTATTTTATTTCTTAAAATGAAAGGTAATCCTAAAAGACACAAGAGAAAAAATTTTGAGCCTTTTAAAAGTTATGGAACACTTCGAAGCAGGACCGGGAAGGCGCGAATGTAATATTATAGAAAACACGCAACAGATCATGTTTTCCCACTTTTCTCAAAAATACGAAAAAAGTACCTCTTTTCAAGTTTTCATAATCAAATGTAATACCCAACGGTACAAGAGAACAAAATTTTAAGCTATTTTAATGCTAAGGAACCTCCCATTCTGTACCGGAAATAAGTTTGGTATACATTATTATTTTTCCCGACAATATTTAAAGAGTACCTGTATTTTATTTCGAAAAAAGATAAACCATTTCAAGACCAATTTGCCAAACTTAGCAGACGAGCAAGGGAAAATCGTTATCGATAGGTAATAAACCGTAAGCAAGTAAGGCGTTACACGTCTACTCCCACTTAGTATTTACAGCCCTATCTGATACCGCCTAATTCTTACCTGGATATTTAAAAGGGGATTGAAAAAAATTGAAATAAAATAGAGGTACTTTTTTCGAATTTTTGAGAAAAGTGGGAAAATATGACCTGTTACGTGTTTTCTATAACACAGCACTCGCGCCTTCCCGGTCCTGCTTCGAAGTGTTCCATAACTTTTAAAAGGCTCAAAATTTTTTCTCTTGTGTCTTTTAGGATTACCTTTGATTTTAAGAAATAAAAAAGAGGTACTTTTTTCCTATTTTTGAGAAAAGTGGGAAAATATGATCTGTTACGTGTTTTCTATAATACTGCACTCGCGCCTTCCCGGTCCTGCTTCGAAGTGTTCCATAACTTTTAAATGGCTCCAAATTTTTTCTCTTGTGTTTTTTAGGATTACCTTTGATTTTAAGAAATAAAAAAGAGGTACTTTTTTCGTATTTTTGAGAAAAGTGGGAAAATATGATCTGTTACGTGTTTTCTATAATACTGCACTCGCGCCTTCCCGGTCCTGCTTCGAAGTGTTCCATAACTTTTAAAAGGCTCAAAATTTTTTCTCTTGTGTCTTTTAGGATTACCTTTGATTTTAAGAAATAAAAAAGAGGTACTTTTTTCCTATTTTTGAGAAAAGTGGGAAAATATGATCTGTTACGTGTTTTCTATAATACTGCACTCGCGCCTTCCCGGTCCTGCTTCGAAGTGTTCCATAACTTTTAAATGGCTCAAAATTTTTTCTCTTGTGTCTTTTAGGATTACCTTTGATTTTAAGAAATAAAATAGAGGTACTTTTTTCGAATTTTTGAGAAAAGTGGGAAATTATGACCTGTTACGTGTTTTCTATAACACAGCACTCGCGCCTTCCCGGTCCTGCTTCGAAGTGTTCCATAACTTTTAAAAGGCTCAAATTTTTTTCTCTTGTGTCTTTTAGGATTACCTTTGATTTTAAGAAATAAAAAAGAGGTACTTTTTTCGTATTTTTGAGAAAAGTGGGAAAATATGATCCGTTACGTGTTTTCTATAATACTGCACTCGCGCCTTCCCGGTCCTGCTTCGAAGTGTTCCATAACTTTTAAATGGCTCAAAATTTTTTCTCTTGTGTCTTTTAGGATTACCTTTGATTTTCGGAAATAAAAAAGAGGTACTTTTTTCGTATTTTTGAGAAAAGTAGGAAAATATGATCTGTTACGTGTTTTCTATAATATTACATTCGCGCCTTCCCGGTCCTGCTTCGAAGTGTTCCATAACTTTTAAATGGCTCAAAATTTTTTCTCTTGTGTCTTTTAGGATTACCTTTGATTTTAAGAAATAAAAAAGAGGTACTTTTTTCGTATTTTTGAGAAAAGTGGGAAAATATGATCCGTTACGTGTTTTCTATAATACTGCACTCGCGCCTTCCCGGTCCTGCTTCGAAGTGTTCCATAACTTTTAAATGGCTCAAAATTTTTTCTCTTGTGTCTCTTAGGATTACCTTTGATTTTAAGAAATAAAAAAGAGGTACTTTTTTCGTATTTTTGAGAAAAGTGGGAAAATATGATCTGTTACGTCTTTTCTATAATACTGCACTCGCGCCTTCCCGGTCCTGCTTCGAAGTGTTCCATAACTTTTAAAAGGCTCAAAATTTTTTCTCTTGTGTCTCTTAGGATTACCTTTGATTTTAAGAAATAAAAAAGAGGTACTTTTTTCGTATTTTTGAGAAAAGTGGGAAAATATGATCTGTTACGTGTTTTCTATAATACTGCACTCGCGCCTTCCCGGTCCTGCTTCGAAGTGTTCCATAACTTTTAAAAGGCTCAAAATTTTTTCTCTTGTGTCTTTTAGGATTACCTTTGATTTTAAGAAATAAAATAGAGGTACTTTTTTCGAATTTTTGAGAAAAGTGGGAAAATATGACCTGTTACGTGTTTTCTATAACACAGCACTCGCGCCTTCCCGGTCCTGCTTCGAAGTGTTCCATAACTTTTAAAAGGCTCAAAATTTTTTCTCTTGTGTCTTTTAGGATTACCTTTGATTTTAAGAAATAAAAAAGAGGTACTTTTTTCGTATTTTTGAGAAAAGTGGGAAAATATGATCTGTGACGTGTTTTCTATAATACTGCACTCGCGCCTTCCCGGTCCTGCTTCGAAGTGTTCCATAACTTTTAAATGGCGCCAAATTTTTTCTCTTCTGTCTTTTAGGATTACCTTTGATTTTAAGAAATAAAAAAGAGGTACTTTTTTCGAATTTTTGAGAAAAGTGGGAAAATATGATCTGTGACGTGTTTTCTATAATACTGCACTCGCGCCTTCCCGGTCCTGCTTCGAAGTGTTCCATAACTTTTAAAAGGCTCAAAATTTTTTCTCTTGTGTCTTTTAGGATTACCTTTGATTTTAAGAAATAAAAAAGAGGTACTTTTTTCGTATTTTTGAGAAAAGTGGGAAAATATGATCTATTACGTGTTTTCTATAATACTGCACTCGCGCCTTCCCGGTCCTGCTTCGAAGTGTTCCATAACTTTTAAAAGGCTCAAAATTTTTTCTCTTGTGTCTTTTAGGATTACCTTTGATTTTCGGAAATAAAGAAGAGGTACTTTTTTCGTATTTTTGAGAAAAGTGGGAAAATATGATCTGTTACGTGTTTTCTATAATATTACATTCGCGCCTTCCCGGTCCTGCTTCGAAGTGTTCCATAACTTTTAAATGGCTCAAAATTTTTTCTCTTGTGTCTTTTAGGATTACCTTTGATTTTCGGAAATAAAAAAGAGGTACTTTTTTCGTATTTTTGAGAAAAGTGGAAAATATGATCTGTTGCGTGTTTTCTATAATACTGCACTCGCACCTTCCCATACCTGCTTCAAAACGTTATAACATATTTAAGGTTTAGGAAATATTGTTTACAGTTTGTTTTATAACTTCTTAATACATTAAAGGCCTTAACGTTAAGTCATAATACATAAATTATAGTATACAAATATAATTCATTATTGTCATTATCTAGAAGTTAGTACGTCGACGGCTCCCGCTCCGTTCGTTGCTGCTTCGATGCAAACTTCAGTAACATAGAAAAGTATTCTTTTCATTAAAAACTTAAATACTTTGTGGCACAAAAGTCATGACTTAATAAATGTGCGAAAAATACCGCAAACAGCGTCCCCTACCCCCTACATTGGACATTCAAATTTCACAAACAAATGAATTTCTCGTCCAAAAAACCCTAATTATTGCAAAATTTTGTGAAAAACGTTAGTTTTTCTCAGTTATTAGAGAAAGAGAAAAACAAAAATGAAGTTTTAAGTTTGACACCCTGTATCTCAGTTAATATCAACTTCCGGATATAGGTATTAAATCCTAATATTTGTACATAGGAAGTCTGTGGTTTTTCCTTGTACCAGTACCTTTAATTAGCGGACATATAATAATGATGTTGATGATTTTATACGTTACATGTTGTTACATTACCTACCTGTTCGTGTTGCGAAATTGAATCACAAAAATGCTTCATTGTCTTAAATTTTGGCTGCTGCTGTGCTCTCTTTTTGGAACTAGAGCCGGGTTTATAATTCGAATGCGAAGACCCAACCGAAACCGATAGAGATGGCGATTTACTGCCACTACTAGCACTAGTACCACTGGCTATTGCGCCTTGACCTTGACATTGAGGAGCTTGATTCAACGCTGGTTTTGATGATATTTTTCTCTCGTCATGCTCATCCACATCCATATCGTAATATGCAGGAACACTTTCCTTAAAACTTGAACTAGTTGAAGGCTGAGGCTCTTTGCCGTCGAATATTTGCTTAACTACCACAGGACATTTTACACATGCTAGGATGTGCTGCACCATTCGTGTTGCGTTAGCAGTATATTGTTTATAGCAAAATTTACACTCGAATTTTTTGGTTTTACTGTTTGGAATAGTTACGTCCTTAAAGTATTTCCACACCAATTTCTTCTCATTTGCCATGTTAAGTTGAAAAATTATAACAATTTTTAACGCATTCACTAGCTTAGCTTATATACGCGGGGACGGGGAGAGCGATCGGGGCATTACCAGGGTTCGGAACAGAATGGCGTATTATTGTCCGCTTTAGTTACGGCCGACGCTCGGCGGCTTCCGCGGGGATTACACGAGTTGGTAATGAATACCGGGGTTCCCCGTATTGTCTGTTATGTTCGCCGACGGCCCAGCTTTGCCATTATTTTATTTATTTATTTTATTCTCTAGCAGGAAAATCCCAAATACAAGATAATTGGACAAAAATACAATTTCTGTCAATACAAGTAAAAGTAAATACTAAAAATATAACCAATACTTACAAATATATATATATATATATATATATATATATATATATATATATATATATATATATATATATATATATATATACAGGGTGTTATGGAAATCATTTAATATATTGGAATGGGTAACTCCTGATATGAATTCAGATTGAATAAAAATATTCATAAATGGTGTTTCACTATTAAAAAAGGTAAATATCGGCCCTCGAAAAAAAATTTTTTAGTACCTGCGCGCCACTGTCATAAATACATGGCCATATAAAAAACAGCAAGAAATGTCAGTTACAGAAAAAAAAATTTTTGTTTCGAAGTCAGCCGTTGCCAAATTTTTTTACCATATTTCTATGAATCAAGTTTGAAAACCTAATATCTTTGTTACCTTTAAAGAAAGAACTCCTAGTAACACTAATTTCAAAGAGCTAAAATATTACAACACAAAACAATACAGAGAACTGCTCTTCAAGTGAAGTGTAAAATAATAATCTTCAACTAAACGTACTTATTAGCACTGGAAGTGGAAACTTTCTTCTTCACTAAATAATATCCACAAATGTCCAGTGTTATCCTTATAGCACTGGAAACATTCTTTTTCACTAATTAATAAAGTTAATATACTTAATATACTTATAATAATAAGTTACAAAACTGGATTAATGTGTAAGGAATGTAAACAAAGTGATGACATTCCCAAACCAGAGAAGTATATCGAAATTATGTATTTAAAGACTTTAGTGGACGAACTAAAGAGTAAAAATGAAATTCTTCAAGAAAACAATAAACTTCTTAAAGAAAAAAATGCTTACTTGGAAAAGAATATAGAAAATTTCGAAAATTCTAACCTAATAAAAAAAGCCGTAAAACCAAAAATTCCGTGAAATTAGCTGCGAAACAAACAAAAGAAGCAGAAATTGGCATCGAACAAAACGACTTGAAATAAGGACCACAACAACAGTCTAGCGTGACTGCAAGCCATCCCAAGAAAAAAGAAGAAAATGACAGTGGCATTAACCCTACTTTCAGCCCCTTCAATCAAACCCTTTTATTTTCTTTGATTTTTCTATGCTTTCAACGAAGTTGAACAAAAACAAACAGAAGCTTACAGTAAAAAATAAAAGAAACAAGTGGACCCAAAACTGAGACCAAACTCAATCGAAGGCAAACAGAGGATGCAACCACCTTGAAAGCCGCTTCATCAGGTAGCTATTCTTGGTAATTTGTATCAGGATTGTCTAGTGACACAAAACCTGAGGATATAGGAAAATACCTAAAATTAAATTATAACATCGACTGTGAATGCGAACGGATAAAAACAAAGTGGAAGCAGAAATATAGTTCTTTTAAAATTGGTGTGCCCACGGATAAAAAATCTGTCATTCTTGACAAAAATGTTTAGCCAGTTGGTATTCAAGTAAACAGTTTTTTAAACCTAACTAGGTTAGAACCTCAACAGGGGCGAAGCCTGGTGGTAGCAAATCGTCATGTATAAAACTGCTACATTACAATGTCCGCTCTGTGAAAAACAAGCTTCACGAGCTCGAGGCTGCCATTGCTGATTGTGACCTGGGAGTCTTATGTTTAACAGAACATTGGCTGGAACAGGAAGAAATAGATCCGCTGAGCCTGCTGGATTATGTTGTCAGCGCATCTACATCACGAAGTCAGTCACTTGGTGGTGGAACAGCTGCATCTGTCAAGTTTCTAGGGCTATACCTAGATAGGAAGCTGAAATGGGATGTTCATGTAGCTAATGTTTGTAAAAGACTTGGAAGTAGTGTATTTGTTTTACAAAATTTGAGTGAATGTGTTTCAATAAATACCCTGAGAACAGCATATCATGGAATTTTCCATAGTGTTATGACATATGACATTATCGCATGGGGACGGTCACCTCATGCACAAGAGTCTTTGGTCTCCAGCAAAAAGGCAGTCAGAATCATGGCAGGCTTAGGGTACAGGGAGGATTGTGGGAATGCCTTTGTTCAGTTGGGAGTTCTTACCCTTCCTTCGGCTTACATCCTGCAAAGTTTCCTCTACATCAAAGAAAAGGATGACCTACTGTCTTACCAAGACATACATGACCATGACACTAGGAATAAGACCAACTACGTTCCACAACACTGCAGGTTGGGTAAATGTCAGGCTCGACCAGAATATTATGCAATAAAACTGTTTACTAAGTTACCCCAAAATGTTAAAGAGCTCTCTACTCAGCAGTTTAGAGTGAAGGTGAAACAGTTCCTAATAAAACATGCTTTTTACATCACAAAACAGTACTTAGATTATAGTTGTAATATATTTTAATATTTTTATTTAGATTTTTTAATGTGTTTGTATTGTGTTCATTTCGATTTATAAATTTTAATGCATTGTATTGTCAGGAATGTTTTTATTATTGTCTAAATATGAAAATTATTTTATCTGTAATTGACGTGTGTAAACAATTTATTTGTAATAGCATGAATAAATGAATTTGAATAGAAAATTAAACTGTTTTAAACCACGATTGTATAGGGATATCCAAATAAAAGTGAACAGGCATATAACTTTTTTATTTTTAAAGATGGAAAAAAATGTTAAATATGAAAGCTTTGGGGATTTTTATAGATCATGCATATATCTTATCAGCAAAATAATCGAGCATCGGATAAAAAAAATCCAAAAATATGATAAAAATGATACCATCCAATTTAAAATAAGTAAGAAAATCAATGTTTTATACTATGTTTCTTTTATTCGATACTCAATTGTTTTGCTGATAAGATATATGAATGATTCATAAAAATCCCCAAAGCTTTCATATTTAACATTTTTTCTCATTTTTAAAAATAAAAAAGTTATAAGGCCTGTTCACTTTTATTTGGATATCCCTGTACATATTACCACGTACACAGTATATTATCCAATTTGAATTTGTTGTAGAAATGCTAAAAATATATAAAATAATGCAAACAAGGGGCGCCATCAAGGAGGGGGGGGGGGGGGAAATGAAAATTGGAGAGCTTCCAACTATACGATGGTGGTTAAAACTTAAAATGGGCACCCCGTATATAAATATGTTTAAAGGCACAACTATAGAGATGGTAGTGACCAGTGGCATATGGTGAAATTTCTAAGTTGTATATATCTCTGTTCCTATGTACAGGACCGGTCCCAATTTTAATTGGTTTTAATTCCCACTGGGAATGTTTTTGTAAAGAAAAAAAAACGTTTTGAATTTGCGAAAAAAGTTGAATTTTTGCTTGAGTTTACCAGAACATTCCCAGTGGGCACACTATTAAAACCTCTAAATTTGGTCGGGTCCTGTAAATAGGAACAGAGATATACAACTTTGAAATTTCACCATACGCCACTGGTACTGACCTACGTTACTACGTTACTAGCCATTATATCTAGTTCACGATACACTTACAATAGTATGCTACGTTATGACGTCACTTCGAGGGAAAATTTTAAATTGACTAGGCGCTTACCTGAGCAAACGAAATATGACAATAATATTTTAATAAATGTCAACTCAATATACTACCCGACAATAAACTGACCTGTAATATTTGAATAAACGTCAACCCAATACACTACCCGACAATAAATTGACCTGTACATATGTACAAGGGGTGCAAGTGTCTAGTCAGTTGAGGATTTTCCCTCGAAGTGACGTCCTATGTAGCATACTGTTGCAAGTGTATCGTGATCTAGTTTAATAAGAAGCATGAAAAGGTAGTAATAAAAAAATAATTCCTCTGTATCGATACACGATAGCTCAAGCTCCTGTTTTATAACAAACGACATAAAATTTTAATGTTTTCTTTTTAAAAAAATAACTAAACTCTAAAACTGTCTAGAAGACAAAAAATAAAATATAATCCATAGAGGAATGTAACAATAATCAAAATAAATAATTCTTTGAACAAAATTCAATATTTAAAGTAGTTAGTCGACTTATTTCTTTTAGGTATATGTCTTCTATATGTAACAATGGCAATTCTTTAAGCATACTTATATTGTTTCAATATAGTGTTTCTTTCTTCTAAAATGTTATTTTTTCTTTGTTTTTCCTGTAACTTTTTTTCTTTTATTTCCAGAAGTTTTTTATAGAAATCTTTTCTATCCTGTCTTATTTCCTTTAGAATATGTATATGTCCTTAACTCTTTATTCTTGTAACTAGTTTTTACTGACATTGTTTTTACAGATGCTACTTCCTTTGTCTTCTCAGTGGCATTTGCTTCCATTATAATATCCTGCATTATATTCTCCTTTTCCATGTTTGTGTCCACTAAACCAGTATTTTCCTTCTCAATTGCTGAATAAATCACAGTGTCTGAAGACAGCAATATAGCTGGATGTATTCCTTTTACCTAGAATTTTATCCATAATCTCTACATATTCAAAATCTTTCCTTCCTCGGCCTGTTATTGTTATCTATATATTTTTTGTACATTCTTTCTAAATGTTTCCACCGATTCTCACAATTTGCAGCAGTTATGTTTTGTTTTGTTTTGTACCGTAATTCTTTTGGGTAATTATTGATATTACTGTAAACAGCGAATTTTTTCATGAAATTTTGCACAGACCCTAATTTTGGGCCGTAGAACACGAATCCGAAGTCAGTTTTTGGCGGTCTCCAATGGTTTTTCCGCAAAAAATTTTTTTAACTTTTAGGTTACCTTTTTTTATAGATTCCTTTAAGTTTCGACACTTTCACTTAAACATATCTGTAAACTTATAATTTTTATTTTATTTCGTCACACAAAACACCACATTTAGCCAAAAATAGTTAAGAAAATTGCTTTTTCCTATATAAAATTCCATTGTATTTGGTAGTAGACGCCATTACGTTCCCAGCTGTCAAATGTCCGGCGTTGCCAGGTTTACTTATTTTTCAAGACAAAGTTGTAAATTAGGAATAATAAAAAGTTGGCGGGAAAATGCGAAAATGAACCAAATTTAACCAAAAGGGCAAAAAGATGACCCCAACCAACACCCTGGGGCACCGATCCCTCTTCGCCTGCGAGGAAAGAGACTGGTCAGGGCCCCTAACCAGGTGCTAACCCTGTTCCGACCTTAGGGTGCCCTCCGATCCACCGTTCGTATCAAAAACTTTTCTAAGTCGGTGAATTAGGTGACAGATCTAATATTTTCGATATAACGGTGGTATAACGGTGGATCGGAGGGCACCCTAAGGTCGGAGCAGGGTTAGCACCTGGTTAGGGGCCCTGACCAGTCTCTTTCCTCGCAGGCGAAGAGGGATCGGTGCCCCAGGGTGTTGGTTGGGGTCATCTTTTTGCCCTTTTAGGGAAAATAAAATGCTATCTGTCTTATTTTACTCTCATATTGCCATCTCTTTTTTTGGATTTATTTATGGCCGGAAATTGTTAAAATTTGCGAGAAAAATGTTTTGTAAACGTGGCAACGCCGGAAAATTGACAGCTGGCAAAATAATGACGTCTAGAGCGATAAAATGGAATTTTCTATAGAAAACAGCAATTTTCTTAGCTATTTTTGCCTAAATGTGGTGTTTTGTGTGACGAAAACTAATAAAAATTATAAGTTTACAGATATGTTGAAGTGAAAGTGTCGAAACTTAAAGGAATCTATAACAAAAAGGTAACCTAAAAGTTAACCTAAAAGTTTTCCAAAAACAATTTTTTTTTGGAAAAACCATACGAGACCGCCAAAAGCTGACTTCGGATTCGTGTTCTACGACCCAAAATTAGGGTCTGTGCAAAATTTCATGAAAAAATTCGCTGTTTACAGTAATATCAATAATTACCTTCTTTTGCTATTTCCTCAAACATTTTCTTAAGGTTTCTTATTTTTAAAGAACCAACTTGGTTCCTATAATCTTTATACAAATCCAAGAACATAAGTGTAGAATTGTGACTCCACTTATATGATTCTCCTTCATCTTGGGCTTGGGAAGGATTGGTTGAGGGCAATATTATAAACTCCGACATACCTAAAAAAGGAAATATTGCTCTATTCTACGGTAAAGTGAAAATCTGGCAAAAACTTACCTTCTTGTTCACACATTTTAATAAATATTTGCAAAACAAACAATCTACTAAAAATCTGACACATAAAAAAAGTATGGTTAATGGTTAATTCTGCTTCCTTTCTTAAAATCGATGACGCCTTTTTTCTCTTTTTCGATATATGGGCTTAGCAGTTAACTCTAGTGTTTCAAAGACAATAATACAAACAGGCCTTTTATTTTAAATTTTCGCGCCAAATAAAAGTACAGGAAGTGACAAAGAGACATGTTTCATGATGAAGGGAGATCGAAATAGAAGGATTTCTTGTCATCAAAGGTCCGTGCGCCATATTTAAGTTTGTCAACAGCACACAAGCCACACAATTGAATGTTTTAATTTTTTTTTTTCGTTTAAAGATTTAAATAATTTAATTTATTTTCACTACCTAGAAAATGGTCTTCGTCGATCCGTTGTTAACCAATATTTTGATCAGTTTTATCTAGTTTCTTTGAGTGAGTAGCGTAATAGGGTTGAAAACTAAATTTAATTTAAAACACTAATAATATTTACGTATTATATGGTAACGTTTGCCGGTGCAAATGTAATTTAGCGGATCTGGTTATACTTTTGAAGTAAGTACTAGGTATGTAGTTGTGCTCAATTCAATTAGTATTTTCGTTTTGAATTTTAACTTTTCCTTGGCAGAAAGTTTAAGCTAGTAAGAATAACGCTTATTTCATTAATAACGTAATATAGGGTGTCTTAAATATTACTTAAAACTAAGGCTACTGACAAAAATGATTGATTTCGCAGTGCCTTTTTACTATTTTTTTTAGTTTCTTCGTAGGAAGAGGTTAAAAAAATTCTTAAATGTCTTAAATTACGCTTAAAAACAGAAAATAAATTCTCCTTAAAGATTTATACGTCTGACAACGTTTCAACAAATTCATTTGTTTAAAGTTTTTCGCGCGCAAATTTCCGTCAAGCGCCTTGTGTACGATCAGCCAGATGCGGCGAATATAGACTGGTTTTAGGGTATTTTTGAAAATTTTTAAAATGTTCGATTTAAGAAAAAAAAGTATTAGATATGTCTGTAGACCATCCCAGGAGTCACCCATTCCAATATATTAAATGATTTCCATAACACCCTGTATATATATATATATATATATATATATATATATATATATATATATATATATATATATATATATATATATATATATATATATATATATATATATATATGTATATATAAAAAAGAATAACAAATATTCCAATGAAGGAGACTCCCTAAGTCCCTGATTTTCCTCTATCTTGTAAGTAAAGTAAATATTTCCCTTTTTTGACGTCGCGGGGAATCGCCTACTACCGAAATTTCCAACTTTTCCAAGGTACTAGCGAACTTTTCCAATTTTTCCGAAAATTTTACCAACTTTTCAAGCGAACTTTTCATCGGTTGCAACCCTAGGTGTAACCTTATTCTAATCGGCTACACCTAGGTGTAGCCAGTCACGGTTAGTGAGAACCATAATACATTACATATGTCTATGATTGGTCAGAACTAGGTGTATATACACTTGGTGTCCGCTAATATTTAGGACAAAACTCCCGTGACGCTTATTTTTCTCATAATTGTCTTTGGGTTGTTTAGAAAAATTGGACTGTTGAATTGAACAATATATGAGGTAAGAACCAGAAACTAATGTACAGTTGACATAATATTGATATTGATATAAAAATTTTAAAAAGGCCTAAACTCCTTTATCAAATCAACAGACTTAGAAACATAGTTAAACATCCCATCTTGACTTGTGTAAACACCATTGTGAGTCATAACATAACATGAATTATTTATTATTATTATAGCATACATTTTTAAAGGGAGGAAGGAATATAACTGAAATTAGGCTCCAGGCTGCCACACAGATGCACTGAATGCAGGTCTTCCCAAAAACTAAATTTTCTTTGCAATTTTCTCACCTGTACGTGACATAAGGGAACCTTCCGCAGCCTTTGACATAGATATTTGTTATTAAAAAAATATTTGAAGCAGGCCACATAGGTAAAAAAATGAGTAAAAATACAATCAGGTCTTTTCTAAAAACAGACAGCAGGGAACCTTTCGCCAAGACTAACGTTTTTTAAATTAAGTATGTAAAGCATTTTTTTTTTTCAATTTTCTCACCTATTTACCAATATCCAATAGAAAAGGGAACTTGTGTGTACTGTGAATGAATTTTTGGCTTTGGAAATGAATTAATTAGGTATACTAAATGTATTTTTTTCCTCTTCCTCTTTAAAAATATGCTTTTAATAATAAACGAATACCTATATCAAGTGCTGAAAAAAATTCCTTCTTTCCTATGCATGTAACAAACCTGCACTTTTGAAAAAAGACCTGCTTTTAGTGCACTTGGTGGCTGCCTCGAGGCATACTTCACCTACATACATTAACTCTAGTACATCTTAGTGTTCAAGCAGCTTTGTTCGAGTAGCCTGAGGCTAAACTTTGCTATGCATGTCTTATTGGTGTGTACATAATAATATATGCAGTATTTTATAAATAAAGAAAATTTATTATTACTTTTTGTAAATATCTACTTTGTAAAACTAAGTAAAAATACTCGATTCATAAAATTATATAGATACTAGTTTGTTTTCCCCGCTCACCTTTTCATAACCAAATTTGATACTTACCTACTGATGCTTCAGTTCTTGTATTTCTTAGCTTCACAAAAATTGTACTAAACAGAGATTATACTGGTAATTTCTGGGAGCAACCCTTTTTAATTTTGCATGCCTAGCATAATTAAGTAGGACCTAAAATGAACAAAATTTATAAATATCACAAAACTATTTTCAAAGACATGTAAAGTAAGGAGACTTGAAAATCCAAAATACCCACTAGATGATTTTAAAGTAGTTCAATGTTAATTAGGTTTATAAACAAAATTGTATTTAATTTATTATTTAATAATAAATCACAAGTGGGTACTTCAATTTTAGAATATTTATCAGCTACTGTTCCTTCATATTTACTATAACTCTTCGTATAACTCCAGTATCAATCCCCATGTAGGGACATTTTTACATTATTAAAGCAGTTTAAAAAAGAATCAACTATTGGTTAATTACCTATCTAATATAATAGTAATACTTTTATGGTCATCAAAACATTCAAAAATGAACACTGACAATATTATATTGTCTATCTATAATAGAAACCAAGTTATTATCTATATCTGCCAGTCATTAGGTTTGTGAAGGAGTACAAAAATGTAGATTTGCTTTTAAAAATAGAATTTTATAGTGCATAGAATCGTACTTTATATATTATGAGAATACGCAGAACATTGTAATACATTGCCCTCAACATTGCCTTTTAAAATGGTAAAAGTTACGTTTATTAACAAACACATTTTCACAATTCTTAACTAGTTAAAAATGATGAATTTACCTACCTCCATCAGAAGCAATGAATTAATCTCGTAGTGTAAAATGTAAGAAGTACACTGTCACTGATTTGTAGGAAAACCTTATTATATATTCCTCATATTTAGGTTTGTCTCCAGTATTGTCCATAGGTATTTTCTTCCATCATTAAGAATATGGTCACTCCATTTTTAGGGCTTTTTTTGATAAAAAGGGATGTGAGCTTACACTTACTCAAATTTCATTTAAATTACACACCTTTGCAGACTGTTTTGATTCGGTCGGTGGTTTGGTCTTTTGAGGTTAAAAATCTTGCATTTTAAAAATGTAATAAGCGAAACTTATACCGAACTATTACACAGAAATATTAAGAGAACTGAGGAAATAGTCAATGCACAGTCTTTTACACGAGTAAATCGGATATTTATGCACAGGCATTGAAAAACAGTAACCAGTTCGTCGAATGGCGGGGCTACTAATCGACTTTCCCACTCGAGTTATACAAACATGATTTTTGGGTTTGATTGCTGTTTTTGTTACATTTCTTCTTTATTTCTCAATATACTTTAGATTTTGTAACAAAAATTATAAAATAGGACTAATTCTGAGGTTTTAAAAATGGTACAAATAAACAACAAGAGGTAATGCTAGAGGATATGCTAGTTACAAAAGTGGTCGCTAGAGGCGCGGCGACTTATCCGAGCCGACAAATCCCAGACATACGTTCTTAACATATCCTATATAGATGACAAAGTGAGAAGTAATATACAATGTCTAAATTGTGTGCTGGAACCGTTCCACGCGTCAACTCGAACTCCTCCGCCATCAGCTGATTGAACGGGGAAGCAGGGCTTACCTTGACGACAAAATTGACAAAGATGCCGAAAAATATTATTCTAAAGACAAAGACGAAACAAAAACATTCCCCGTTATAGTAGTTTAGCAAATCGGCTTATGAGGACGCCACGTTCTTAATTTGAGTGCCACGCATTTCATTGGAGAAAAAACGTTATAATATCCAAGAATTACAATGAATTGTTACACAAAAATAATAATATAACCTAGAAAACTGTTATGGTACACTATTTCATAACCTTGGGCGGATATTATGCCTTAACATCAACGAAACACTGAGCATAATTTACCGAACGACGGGGGCAAAAAACTACTGTGTACACAAGGTATTTCCAAATGATTTTTGAGTTTTACTATTGTTTCTGTTGTACTTCGTAGTCATACTTATATTATACTTAAGCACTCCGAAAAAAACTTTTTAAGACGGGAATTTGATCGCTCAAAATCTGACTAAAATTAACCGTCAAAAATAAGTGAAAATTACTCCCTTATATATTTTGTAGATGGCACCTACAATAGTATTTTATAAAATTATTTGGAAATTGAATTTTACAGGTATTTTATGGCTACTTTGGTTACTGATTGACAGATGGCGCTCGGCTCGCACGTGCAAATTAAAATAAATTCATGCAAATTAATAAATTTGGGATCATATTATACCGTGTACCAAATAAAATACGAGTGTGATTCAAGGTTTTCATTTACTATAATAATATGATCAGAAATTAGTTTTAAGTGTACTTTTTATGCTTTTTCAAACAAGTCCAAATAATATTTTGGTAGGAATCGTTCATTTACTACTGATTATCTTTTTTTACGCATTATTTCTAAGATTATTTCATATTTCTGAGATTATTTCATTTCGTGCACGAAAAGAAATATCCATTATGTAGGTATAAGGGTTATTCCAAGCAAAACAATACATTTTGTGTTGTGGGGTCATATAATCGGTTAATTTTGGCCGCCGTTAAATATGTCGCCAAATAAATAATTTTTATATTTAGCAGAACTCATCAGTAAAGCTTTTGCAAACGATGGGGATTCCAGGGACGGCTCTAACCTAGCTATAAATAAATGTAGGATCCGATTTGAAAATAAAATACAAATATTTATTTACTCACATTGTGTAATTTGAAAATGCGAAATACGAAAATACTTTGGTTAAAGCAATACAACATACAGGGGGTGTCTAAAAAGTCTTAGTATGGGTAAATATCTTTGCTATTAATAAAGATAGAGACTCCAAATTTTAGTTGTATCTTATTGGTTAATAAATCTACTTTTCTACGTAATTTTACTTTTTCAACACCCTTGGGAGGGCGGGGGGTGACGCTAGGGAGTTGAGGTCAAAAATTTCGAATGCAAACCTATGCCGTGTCGTCCCTTCTTTTAAAAGTCTTCAAAAAAGAAATATTTTACAGCAAACCCCGTATTTTAATTCATTTTTAAATGGCAAGCCTATCAAAATTATACATCGTAAATCGTATAGTCGACCGTTAGTCGACCTCTTGTGCCATACAGTACCAGTCCGCGCGCACATTTATTTTTTGTTTTGTAGGGCACTCTTTCTAACTTTTTTCTGACTTTTTCGACTTCATTTGTCGTTTTTATATTTTTCGTGTTGTGCCATCTGCGCAGTAGACCAAAATGCGTACCACGCGCAAACCGAGCATGCTAGACCTGCGCACGGAATTTCAGGAGATGGACTTTGGTCTCTACATTTGAACCCATTCACTTTTAAGAATATATTATCTCCAATAGGCAAGGTACCACCATGTATTTAAATGTATTACTTTTTCTCAAGTTTTTTTCGACATTATTTTTCGTTTTTTTGCCATCTGCGCAGTAGACCAAAATGCGCACCACGCGCAAACCAAGAGGGCTAGACATGCGCACGAAATTTCAAGGGATGTACGTTGGTGTCGACATTCAAACCTACCCACTTTCAAGAATAAATTACCAATAGTAAAACCAGAGTACAACCAAGACAGAGAGTATAAGTACGCCCAGCCAGTTCTGAACGTTTCCGTATGAGGAGCGAGGGGAGAAAAATGCATAAAAACCATGCTTGAGAGCACGTCGCCATAGGCGTGCTTTAAAAAACGATTTTTTAAGTGGAAAATAAAAATTATATTTTTTGTAAACTTCACACTACTTAAAATGACTAAAAAAATGGAATTCAAACAAACAGAAAATAGGTACCTATACCCTATTGCTAAACAATTTACAAAACCAATTTACAGTTAGATATTTAAACTTACCTTTTTGTTAGAAAAATACAGTTCACTTATAAATATTTTAAGTACAAAGGAAGTAAATAAATAAATATTATGTCTATATATAAAAGAAGAAACTGACTGACAGATCAACGCACAGCCCATACCGCTGGGTATAGAAACTTGAAATTTTGCACAGAGGTTCCTTATATAACGTAGGCGTGCACTAAGGAAAAGTTTTTCAAAATTCAGGGGGTGAAACAGGGGTTCAACCTTTGTATGGAGAAAAAGTATTAGATGGTCCTATTAACTCGGAATTTCATAGAAGTATTCTAAAAAATAACAGCCAGATTCTCCAATGCTAGTCCGGTCTAATTTGACAATCAAAAGTTTTAAACTGACAAGTATAAGAATAAGACAACTAAGTTTTATTCTATGAACTTATTTCTGAGCTTTTTCGCAAATTTATCAGGAAAAGGACAATTTCAGTACGTACTTTCAACAATAATAGAACTAAATTCATTACAGCAACTCGTTCCAAGATGAAAATCATTTGGAAACCAAGTAAATCGCTGAAATATCACAATACTTCATAAGTTTTGAATGACAGGGACAGGACAAAAACCTGTCAAAACATAACTGATCAACTATAAGATCTTAATTTAAACCAGTACTAAATCTTAAACTTTCTTAGTGAATCTGGACGCAAATGTTTAAACACGTGTTTTACAGTTTTTAATAAATATACTCTTCAGGGGGTGAAATGGGGTTTCAAAGTTTGTAATGGAGTAAAATTGTTATACCGCGGACGAAGTCGCGGGCGCAAACTAGTCAAGCATGAAATAGGTACTATAGTAGAATATTTATAGTTGAAGATTTGGAATTAAATTTCACAGCAGAATAGGGGAATATGAAAAAATAAAATTGAAACACCTATTTCCAACTGACCCTAACTACTAACTAACTAATTAAGACTATACATTTTCATTATCTGATTCTTGACTATCAGCGTCGGAGTCAGTATCGCTATCGCTGCTGTCTCCATTCAAAGTGATTATCAGGGGTTCCACTTCTTCCATATGTTGGTCGTTTATCCAAAAGTCATCTTCTATTTTCACCACATGATTGCAAAATTTCTTCCAATCTTCACTGGTTATTGCCTGAACGCCTTGCTCCGTTAATTCCTTAAGCATTTTAATTGTAAATTCACCTGTGGTGTTTCTGCTTCTGATGAAGCGTTTCAATTGCGCCCAGGCAAGTTCGATCGGATTCAATTCGCACATGTATGGTGGCAATCTGAGTGGAATATGGCCGTGACTCCTGATAACCCTATCGATGACGTAATTTTTTTCATCATTTGGAGGTTTATGGATTTGAACAAGCTCGAATAATTCCCATTTACGGCTCTGGGGATCGTGCGGGATACCTACAATAAAAAAAGCTTGTTTTAATGGCCATAATGTATGGTTTGCATTTTTACAGGACATTCGGCAAATATATTTACTGCATATTCAAAATGAAGTCGGCATTAGTGCTCACTTTTTTATTATAAGAGCTTTGATTAAATTAGCAAAGAAGTATATTTTTTATGCTGATTCCGAAGGTGATATAAAAAAAAACAACTGAGCATCACAATCACGTGATATTGAAAATACATTTTTCTTAAATGGAATGCCCTGTAGTTGATTTAACCATTGGATAGAGCATAATCTAACCAACATTTATTATTTAAGACATAGCTACCTTTCAGTTTAACATTAACGGAGATGTTTAGGTTGAAATGTTATCTTAGAGTACTTATCGCAGGTGGCCGCGTACTGTATTAAACGCTGCTTTCCTGCAATTATTCATCGCAGGAGGTCATGACAGAAACAAAACCTTTGCAGTGAAAGCCAATCTGCCATGATTTATCTCTTCTTGAATAAAATTGCATGTTAGTCGTGTTTGATGTTTTCGGTATAACAATTTTGTAGTATATGCTCAATTGCAATTTTCTTCAAAAAGGAGTGAATCTTGGCGGACTGGCATTTCGCTGCATAGGTTTTGCTTCTGTCATGACTCATAACTTCACATGACCTCCTGCGATGAATAATAGTAGAAAAGTAACGTTTAAAACAGTATGCGGCAGCCTGCGATAAGTACCTACTCGAAGACTACATTTAAACGTAAATATCTCCGCTCATATTAAATTTAAGTGCATGTAATAAATACCAAATTTTGTTGAGATTAGTGTGCTCTATCGAATGGTTAAATCAAATACAGGGCATTCCATTAAAAATATATATATTTTGGCAATATCACGTGATTCTGATGCTCAATCATTTTTTTGATATTACCATCGTAATCAACAAAAAATACACTTCTTTTTAATTTAATCGAATTAGTAGCTCTTATACTAAGAAAGTTGGCAATAGTTTCAACTTCACTTTGAAGTATTTGTATAATATGTCGTATGTAATACCTTTGCCATAAACAAAAATATATTAACTTCTCTGATGGCGAGGACTCACCTTTTTTTAACAACCAGGAAACCACATCTTTCTTTAGAGATGACTTGGTTGGCGTTTTATCCTCTTGCACTGAGTGTTAGGACGCATTATCCATTACCAGTACCGAATTTTGGGGAATAGTTTTAAGCAGTTTTTCTTCTAACTACTTGCAAAAGTTTGCACTATTCATTTGTCCGTGATAATCCCCGGTGGCTTGGCCTGCTTTAAAAATTAAACTTGCATTCGGGACAAAGCCATTTTCTGATCCCGCGTGGACAATGACGACCTGAAACAGGAATAGTTTATTTTAATGAAAGCATTTTCCTTGCCCTGAGTAGATTGTAGTTTTCCTTCATAGAAAATTGAAGAAAGTGTTTCTTGAATGTTCCTTTATTATCGCATCATTTCGTTGCTTCAATTGAATCACTCCCAGGCTGATTTCTTAAAAGCTTTCTCACAATGCAATTTTTGTAGCATTGAAACGTCGCCATACTATGGGAAATTAGAAAAACACAGAGAAAACCTGTAATAACTTTTTGAAATGAACTACTTACCTGTCGAGCCGATGGTTTTTATTGAACCAAACACATCATGACTTACGAAAACGCCAGGCGCTGGTATAAACAAGCTCAAACTTTTTTCCGCGTTTCACGCCACTGTCGCGGCAAGCTTTTCCCCGTCAAACGGTGCTAAGAAAGAGCGGGACTACATAAGCCATAAATTTAGACTGTTGTAGTTTTTCTTTTTGCGTAGGATAACGAATTCCATAAAATAAATACAACGATATATTTTATGGAACTTATAATACGTCTGTGTAACAAATTATCTTGAATTTGTTTACAGTTCGGTCAATTTAGACCAAGTTTTCTGCTGTTCGGTTAATAAAAGGCTATGAAAAAAAGTTGCATGGTTTTGCCCCTTCGCAACAACAGATCGCGGCTACTGCATTGCCACATATCTGAAGACAATGAATAGAGATTTATTTTATTAATTTAAATATTGCCGAAAAAGATCATTTTTGCACATCTTTACGTTTGTATGGGTGTTTTTAATAAAACTAGGCATAATATTGTATTAAAATCTATTATATTACTGGCAAGTTTAGTTGTTCTAATTTAAAATTATATGATTCCTAACTTTCACGAGTTTTACAGCACAACTAACGGCAACACAGCCAAAGTTTTTCTTGCATTCTTTCCGATGTTCAGAAACGACTGGGCGAATTATATACTATCTCGTAATGATTTCATTCATAAATACGATTTGCTTTCTATGACCTCCAAACCGAAGTCGAAATAAGCTGCCATGGGCGTGCGATGCAGATTTTGGGTTATAATAAAGAAATGCTGCAAAATAAAAAATACAATAGAGTAGAATACAAATGTATTATTAAATATTTAATAACTAATCTAGGAACAAGTAAGTAGGTACCTTATTTATAGCAATTTTACGTCTACAAGAAAAACTATAAAACATGTAGAGGAAAATAAAGAAAAATATGAATACTTCACTCGTGAATTAGCAAAAATGAAAAGTATTGCATGAAAGTACAAAACTACAGGCTTTGTACAATAATGTAAGCCCTTTATACTATTACGTAACAAAACATACCTACCTAAATGAAATATAGTTTTGACAAAGTGGAAGGTCTTGGACAAAATACCAATCATTCTCTATTTCGTATCTTTATTATATGTCCGTTGTTACGAATATTTCTGATGTACGGTGTTATCCTTTATATTCTGCATCGAATCTAAAGCTTTTATCAATTGGAATATACAAAACTTTTACGGCAAAAGTAAAATTATTTGTAAGGAACAGAAAAACAAAGCTAGAGAAGTCCAAAAAAAAGTTGGAGAAAAGTTGGGGAGAAAAGTTAAAAAGTTAAATACATAGTTGTACCTTTCCTGCTGGCGATAATATATTCTTAAACGTGACTGGGTTCCAGTGTAGACTAGGGCTCGGAAGTTTTGGAATTGAAGTATTGGAATATTTACTTCATTTATTATTCAAGTATTCGAATTATTCACTGTTGAAATAGTCTCCACGAATATTCGAAGAGTCGCTGCGACTTGTAGACGTTTCGACTAGTCGAATCGCCTATTCGAATCTACTATTCCACTAGTTTATGCGACTATTCGAACAGGTGGTTCGACTATTCGAATAGTTGAATCGACTATTCGAATATTGGTGGAGACTATTCGAATATGGGATTCGAAGAGGTGATCCTACTATTCGAATAGTCGGTTCCACTATTCGAATAATCGCTTCGCCTATTCGAATATTCGTGGAAACAATTGTAATATTTGTTTCGAATATTCGATTCGAATATTCGAATATGTGATTCGAATATTCGGTTCGAATATGTGAATCGAATATTCGAATCGCATATTCGAATCGCATATTCGAATATTTGCTTGGAATATTCGATTCGAATATTGGATTCCAATATTAGAATATTTGATTCGAATATTCGATTCCAATATTCGAATATTTGCTTCAAATATTCGATTCCAATATTCGAATATTTGATTCGAATATTCGATTCCAATATTCGAATATTTGATTCGAAGATTCGATTAGACTATTCGATTCGAATATTCGAATATTTGATTCGAATATTCGAATGTGATTGGAATATCCGGATTGTTAATTCAACTATTCGAATAGTCGGTTCGACTATACGAATAGTCGATTCGATTATTCGAATATTTGAGTCGGCTATTCGAATAATTACAATTCGAAATCGGCCTTTATTCTAATACTTGAATTGACATTCATTACTGACTGTTACTTCTTTTTTGAACCTGAAAACTGTTGCTAAACTTACCGAGACACTTGAGTAAAGTGCATACGTATTTTTTCCCGTTTCATATAGGTATTTGACTAATCAAATATCGGAATATTGACAAAATCGAAAACTCAAATATTTGAATAGTCCAATACTGAAAGACTTCGAACATATAACTACTTTTGAAGGGAAATAATATTCGCTAGTCCAATATTCGAATATTGTCTAGCACGGTCGGTTTGCGCGTGTTTAGCATTTTGGTCTACTGCGCAGATGTCAACAACCGACAAATATACAACACAATAAAATAAAAACAATGTCAAGAACGTTGCGAAAAAAAGTTTCCCACAAACATAACAAAAATCTGCACATGAATTGCGCAGGCAGGTACTGTATGGCACCATAGGTCGGCTATCGCTTGTTGACTTATGCATGCCTCGCCCGGACGGGTACATTGGGTTGGGTGCCATTTTGACCTTTTGTATATATGTTGCAACACTACTCCATACTCGAAATGAGCAATGTAAAACCTTAGTTATTTTAAAAGGACCATGTAGTATATTTCCGTTATTCAGGAGAGCTTCTGAGTATAAATTCACGGATATAGGTAAGATTTCGTGGGGGTAATTTAAAGTTCTCCCAAAAGGAAAGACTCTACAGCAACTGTGATGTCATGATTGAACCACATATGGAAAACAACACTCAAAAGTTTAAATTCTAAAAAAATGTAGTCACGCATTAAGAATAGAATAGCCCGTCCGTATAAAGGGTATAACGCACAGTGAAAGTGAGTATTGCGACGCGCCGCGTCGCAGAAACCTCTCTCTGCTTGCCGTGTTGCTACCGCACTGGTAATGTCGGGGTGTATTGTGATAATCCTACGCGCCAATCTCGGGGTGTTGCCGTGTGAAGGCCATAGCGTGGTCGAGCAGGCGGGAATGAGAGATAATATTCTCTGTGTCTTGGTTTTTCTCTGGTAAAACTACAACTACGTATTTACCATATTTCTACGATTTAATGAATTAAGTAGTACGATTAAAGAAGTAACATCTGCCATTCTCGAAAATACCTTTAAAATGAGGTACCATACGGCATAGGGTTGCATTTAAAATTTTTGACCTCAACTCTCTAGCGTAACCCCCCAAGGGGGTCGAAAAAGTCAAATTACATAAAAAAGTAGATTTATTAATCAATAAGATACAACTACAATTTGGTGTCTCTATCTTTATTAATAGTAAAGATATTTGCCCATGTCAAGGCTTTTCAGACATCCTGTATGGTATATCCCTGTAACCGAAGTAATTTCGTATTTCGCATTTTCAAATAACACAATGTGGGTAAATAAATATTTGTATTTTATTTTCAAATCGGATCCTAAATGTATTTACAGCCAGGTTAGAACCGTCCCTGGAATAACCCCCGTTTTCAAAGCTTTACTCATCAGATTCATTTATAAAAAAGTAATGCACCGCATGCTAAAAGACCTTTAAAGACACCTTTCTCCCAAAGACCATCCAAAATCCACTCATATCTTTCCAATCCTTTGGCGACAACGCTGTTTACTTTCACCCCTGCCGTTGTGACACTACCCCACACCCCTCCCCCTACGACGTTTCCACCCTCACACTTTAATGCCCCTTCGGCACACCCTCATACACTCTACTTCTTTTTGGGAAGGAGACATTTCTATACATCCATCATCCACCATTCTGACACTCAAATCTTCACCCTTTGGCGAAAGCGCACTTACTGCCTTCCTGACATTCCACCCTCACACCCACACCATCACTGATAAGCGACTGTTTTACCGATATGACGTCATCCCCTAAGAGATGCATGTAAATTTGAATTTCGCGGGCTGATAAAGTTGTTTACTCTCGGTATGTCCGTTTTGTACGTCTGGCGTCTTTAACAATACATACAAATACAATACAAATACTCCTAACCTAAAGAAGCACACCATTTTGCCTGAACATATTTCTAACAATGTGTTTTCCATTTTTTTTTTTCAGTTACTTCTAACTTCAATATATACCTAACGTACTACTGCCAGAACGAATTATTTTTTCAGAAAATATATTATTCCCTTTAGATTCATAATTTATATCTGTTATCAAAAAATTTACTCCAATTTTATAAACTTTACCATCAGAAATCAGAAACTATTTTATTTGGTACACTGTATATTACTCATATTAAATATAATAAACATAAATACATCTTACTCCAAAATCTTAGAGAAAACTGTAAACAAACTATTGACCCGCCCTCTTTATAACAGGGGCTGAACTTTTGCCTGGTTCTTGTCTAAGTAACCACCAGTCCGTGAAATTAAATATGGCGGAAAAATATCGACCATATGATATAATATTTAGTTTTCAATGGACATTGGCCGAATAAAGGCATTTTTTCGGTTGAAACTTTCTAAAAACACTTCTCGTAATTTAATCTCGGATCTAACCCATTTTTGTTAGATTCTGTGCCAAAAGTTTTTAAATTGTTATTATTTTTGTTTGTTGATTACATGACAATGAGGCCAAAGTTTCTAATAAAAAATATGTTAGATCGGAGCTTAACATTTTAGCTTTCAATACATGTCTCTAAATTGTTCTAAAATTGCGTAGTTTTTAAAAAGGCCATTCTGAAACGAGGCTCTGCAAGGCACATTTTTCCTGATTCCACTCTTAAATAATACTAAATTCGACGTTTCAAAAATGCTACAAAAGTTATATAAAACGTAAACATTCCCCGTTATACTAGTACCAAAACGGCCGCTAGTTGGCCAGAACGGTGTTGCCGTCTCCCTAATTGGAGTCGCCACAAATGATTGGGTTTAATCAGATGAGCTTATTTTTACAGAATATTTGGACAAGTGTCAATAACTGGAACAGTGTCAATTACTGGTGCGTTTACCTTATATACCGCGGGACTGAAGTGACTTAATCCCTTGAGTGGTTGTAGCCCTCGGGCAACAAACTCCATTAAATGGGTAAATCAGTCCCGTGGTGTATAATATACTACATATTTTATTTCTGTTTTTATTGTTGCTTTTTTTTTAAATTTTGATTACCAATTTAGACATACCATAATAAACTATACAAATAAGAAAATGAAGATTTTTGAATGTTTCTTTTTATTATATTTGTAGAAGAAGGAATTAATGATGCAAGTTTTGAGTTACTTGATGAAGCAACAGTTGAAAAACTGTTTTTGAGATGTGGACCCCGGCTACTTTTCAAAAAATTCTATAACCAGTACAAAGAAAATCACATGACAGTAAGTGGTTTATAATTTAGAGCATGCTAAGTGTAAGAGTGCTCTCATGGAATGCAAGCCTTTACGGCTTTGGCCAATGGAGAAATCATAGTTCTTGGCATTAGAAGGTGTGAAACTGGGATTACTTTGTGGCATTTCACCATTGATTGCATGTGGCATTTTCAGAGATCTTAATTGTAGGAAATTAAAACACTGAATATTAAATATTATAATATAGAAGTTATGTAAATTATTATGATAAATTCAGTGCTTTAATTATCCAGAGTTTAAATCCCTGAAGATACAACGTGCAATCGATGGAGAAATGTTGTAAAGTTCGTTCAGTTTGGCAAGGTTAATCCCAAGAAGTGCGATTTCTCCACTAAGTGCTTTCATGTATTTATAAAATATTTTGCATGCACAAATTGTTCATTTTAAGATGCATTTATTTTAGCAAAAGCACAACGATCTTATATAGGGTGTCTTATACAAGACGCAAATTTCATATAAAGTTTACAACAAAATCAGCACAGTAGCACAGATTACTCCTACCAGATGCGAATCTCTTAATAACTTTCCTATACCAGGATTCCGCGGTCTTGGCGCTACGGACAGAGCGGCCCGGTCGCTTCGAGCGTCGAAGCCGTGAATGGAATTTTCCACGCGTTTGGTAGGTTTTAATTCAGAGAAATTATGGATTATATTTTAAAATATTAAAACATGATATTGTGTGGCATTTTATATAAAATTATATCATTAACAAATACAAAAACGTATCTCGTTTATTAAAATTACACTACAACCTAGCACAACAACAATTTAAACCATAAAATCAACGCAACAAAACTGATGTAATAACATTAGCCTGCTCTCTATTCCACCGAGACGCTCGCACACGCTAACAGCGAGGAATTCACCGTTCGGCGACAGACTAAATAATAAGGAGCATCGCCGCCTTATAATTTCTCGAAATTGAGCCACCGTCGAAAGCGTAAGATTCGCATCTGGTCCTAATCTGTGACAGTAGGCCAAAACACAGCTACAGCACCTGCGCAAACTAGAGTGAACCGATTTAATAAAACTTTATATAAAATGACTAAGATTTATCAAAATACAGAGATCGCTACATTGTAAAAAGTTGAAAATATTGTTCCTATGGTAAACCATTTTTACTTCAATGTCATAAATTGTGTAATGTAAGTATCAACAAAAATATTCCAAAATTTTTTTGCGTGAAAATTTTAGGATAGCTTTGAAATGACAAAAAACCAATTTTGAGCAAAAATTTTATCGATGTCTGTGTGTGTCTGTTCACTTGATAACTTTCAAACCGTTTGAAATATCGCGTATTTCAAAGAATAGTGTAATAACTCAAAATAAATAAGTTTTACAGGAGAGACAAAATTTCAGTTATGTTTTTGTATACGCATACAATTTGATTATTGTTACTGTAATTGTATTTTATTTTTAAATATGATTTGGCACTGGAACTGTTAGGAAATGCAGACCTGTATCGAAGTAAAATAAAATATTTGTGTAAATTTTTTCTCTGGGAATAATAACTATGCCTCCTCCCTACAAAAGATAATTTCAGCGCCTCTGGCGGCTGAATTTTGAAACGGAGACCAGTTGCGGTTTTGTTGGTTGATAATATAGGTAGTTAACTTTTAATTCCTGCCATAAAACGCATTTTGAATATTTTTGAGTTTTTCTAGTTTTTAATTTTTTCTAGTTTTGTGAAGAAAATTAACTGTTTGTAACATAGAAGTAAATTGGTTGTTGGTACTCAGATAAACCTGAGGATAAACCAACTAGGTAATTGTTACCCATGTCAGTAATGTGCATAATTTAGTATCATGGTTAAAACATGCGGCCATGGCAGTATGGCACATATTATATAATTAAACTTTCAAAAAAAAAGGGCCAGATCCTATCAGTACCAACTTCACTCTATGGCTACTGTGACACTGTCTGTCTGCAAGTATACTTATATATACAGGACTGGTAAACAACTATTTTGGGTGGCAACTAACATGTGCATGAGTAAATAAGAATACCATGTAGACAATAGCAGAGTGGAGCGCAGCAGACATCGCGTGTTGGCGAATATATGCCAACACTGCGTTTTAGTCTATTTTACTTCGACTCGTAATTTACGCATTACTTATTCACTTCTTTGCATGGGAATTGCCACCCAAAATAAAGCTTTACCAGGCCAGTATATAGGCTGATAACTACTTAGTACTACTTTGTTTATTTAAGGATATTACTGAAATAGTGTCAGCTGTGTCCACGGATAGTTTAAATACACGAAGTACTGAACAAGATACATATTCATATAGTCCCGATGATGAGTTATCAGAGCTAATTGCCATTGGCAGTAAATATCAAGAAAGCCATTATCAAAACACGCCTAACACAATAAGTGGAGGCAAACATTTTGTTGAAAAAATCAGATGAGCATTCTTTAGGATCTCCAGTACTTCTGAGCAATGATTTAAATAAAATACATGCAGAAGGGCAGTTGAACTACCAAGGAAGTTTATTTCTCCAGGTTATTTTTCTTTTGGAACTGTTAAATTAAGATAAAAAAGTAATTACATTCTCCTCTCTTTCTCTGTCTGTTTATATTTCTGTTTTTAAATACTTTTTATGTAAGGTTCCTGATGTGTACAAAATTCACATAGTTACTCATAAAACCACTTTTTAGGACCTAGAAAGAACACTGGCAAAATCTGTGGATGGTGAAATTGTTCTTAATTCTAAAGATAAGCTCAGTAGTGATTTAAGACAAAAGTTAGTGAAATTATTAATTTCTGAATTAATGTCTTTATATGGTGAAGAGTGAGTATAGTAGTTTAGTAGCAAGGGCATAAAGTAATCCTTTATTTGCATATTTAGTATTGTTTACGGACCTTTAAAAGTGTGCTAACCACAAACTTGACTTTTTATTGAAAGAGAATGTTAAATAAAATGGCACAATTTTTTTTCTTATGTTTTTGGGATACTTGAGCTGATCATAGGTAATGAATTATAAAAACTTTTTTGAATGCTCAACCACCTTTTTATAACTCAAAGAGAAAGAAATACAAAATTGTGGTGATAAGAATTGTAGATTTTGGTTGGTTACAGTGGCGTATCGTGACTATGAAAAGTGGGGGGGCCCATAAGTTTAACGTTTCCTTATGCAAAGGGGGCATTTAAAATTTAATAAAAATGCATATCTAATATTTGAACTTTTTATTTAGCAGATTTCAGCAAACATAATAGTTATATTTTAAATTATGAAACTAAATAAAACTTTAACGGTAAAACTAGAAATATACGTTTATATTTACGAATCTGATAAAAGTGGAAACAAGTGTATTAAATAAATATGGTGATTATATTTTAATCTAGATCTAAAAGAACATCATTCTCCGTGTATTCTGAGAAATAAAAGAATTGAGCAAAATAGCTAAGGAAGTTTCATCAGTCAATAAAGATGAAACCAGTTCCTGATGGATTTGCATTAGGGCTAGCCCAGTTAAACGTTCCTGACCCTTGGTACTTCGCAAATATGTCTTTAGTCTTTTGAGTACGGAAAAGAATCTTTCCGCTGAAGCGGAAGTTACAGGACAACTTAAAATAATTTCAAACATTTCCCAGCAAGCAGGAAGCATACGAATTAAGTCGTTGTCTAAAAATATTTGGGCACATGTTTCTACAGTTTCTTTTTTCTCTAAAAATTGCTTATAAATTTTAATTTGATTAATTAGACTTTCGGCTGAGTCAGTTATTGTATAAAACTTATTAATTTCAACTACCTCATCAACGTGCAAATCCCCCAGGTCAGTTAAACAATTAACTACTTTGCTTACCATTGAATAATCATTTTCCGAAAAACGAATTTTAAGATTACCTACAATTTCATCAATTGCAGTGTAGAACAGATTTGTACGAACCATTTCTTTAGCATTAGAAAAATGAAATGCGGCTCCGGAACCACAATCAAGTTTTTTAGGAATTTTTCTTTGTCGAGGTAATGCAATTTCTTTGATATCATATCCCTTAGTTTCAATTTCACCAGTAATATTTTCCATTTTTTCAAAAATCTGATTAAAGGTAGTTTCATTACGGGCATCCTGAATTGTTTTTATCACCGCACTTGATTTTTTATTAACTGATGTAATGTTTAACGTTGGAGATTGTAATTCTGTTGATAAGAGGTCTGTCGTTTCCAAAATTAATTTTAAAATTAAAATTGATAAAAGAAATTCCTGTTCTAAAATAGACTTTAATAAACCTGATGCCACTGCAGCAACTTTAGGATTATTTCTATCCTCAGTTAGACTGGTAAGAGTATCAACAATAGCAGGTAATAAATTAATTACCGTAGTAACGGCTTTGTGGCGAACAGTCCACCTAGTTTGAGATAAACTTTTAAGAGTTTTAATTTTTGAAGAAGGGCAGATTTCTTTTATAATATTTTGAAAAATAGAGTGTCTTTTTGCAGATGCTTCAATAACATTATACAACTCGTTAATTACATACAGTGCATTTCGCAGAGGTACAATATTTTCGCAAAATCGAGCAACCGCTAAATTCAATAAATGAGCATGACAATGAAAGTACAAAGCTCTCGGCTCATTTTCTTTAAATTGTGCAGCCAGGCCATTAAACTGACCGCTCATGTTACTTGCACCATCATATCCCTGCCCCCTCATTTTATTTAGCGGTATACCAAGTTCAATTAAAAAATTACTTAAGACTAGGTGTAGCTCTTTACCCCTAGTGTCTGGACAATCTAAAAATCCTAAAAATTGTTCCTTTATAACATATTTACTGATTTGCACCTGACAGTATCTTATGCCCACTGCTACTTGTTCTTTGCTCGATACATCCGTTGTTTCGTCTACAATAAGCGAATAACAAGAAGCAGTATTTATCTCATTTACAATTTTTTCAGTTATAAAATTTCCAATTAATTTAATTATTTCATTTTGGATCGGGGCATCTAAATAATTGCAAATTTTTGATTGACACATGTCTTCAAAATTTTTTTGTTTATCCCGACACCGTAATTTAATTAATTCTATAAAATTTCCCCTATTAAAAGACTTCATTGTGACCCCTGAAGGCAACGCCTTGTTTTCCTAGCCATAAGATTGTTTCAAATACAAAATTGCAATAATTTCTATTTTTTTCTATGGTTTCTTGATGAAATGAGGATATCTGTCCAGCTACTGAAGAAACACTGGTTTTATTCAAAGACCGATTTTCAACAAAAAATTGCTTGGCTCTAATATGCGAAACCGATTCATCATGCTTTTTAAACTTTTCTAAAGCCCTTTTCCAGTTTTTCACCCCTTTTTTAACAAAGGCTTCATCAGCACAGCCAGGTTGGTGAGCACAAAATGCTCTACAATAAAAACAAAACGCAGCGTCCAGTTGCACACTGTATTCCAACCAGGGATACATGTTGTACCAAGATGACTTAAAGCTTCTTAACTTTTTTTCTTTTCCATACTCCCGTTTATTAAATTCCAACATAGGTTGACATGGCCCTTTTATTAGATCGACAGTTGCATTTAAACATGCAGGATCCCTTGTAATCCTTGTCTTTATATCATCACAGTCAGAATTCGTCGGCCTTGGCTCCGATATGTTTTCAATATTTGTAGTAGAATCACGAAACTGATCAGGACTAGACTTTAGAAGCGTTGCTGTTGTCGCTGTTAACGCCTGGGTGTTCCGAAAAAAATGTAACAGATTCATTTGCTTCTTTGACATGTTTCTAAAATAAAAACAAAAAATACCTAAAAACTATAAAGTAAAAAAAAATATTCAAAAACGCTCATATCAAAAATTTACGGTTTATTCTTAAAAATTACAACATACTTACCTAAGGATAATTAAGACTTTCAAGACGCGTTTCAGTATATGTATACATATAATTAAAGCTATGAAGAATGTAGCAAATGTAAAAAATTACACTCTGACTTCGTTCGCTTTTTACGACAGGCTAAACAAACCAACAAACTAATAAGCATGAAAACATTTGGCGCGCGAAAAAATATATAATAGGTTAGAAATGTTAACTCCTAAAGCCGGCGCCACACATGCCGCTTTCGACAAAAAGTGAGCGGTTACTCGGCGAAAGCTGCTTGTTTGTACCTGACGCTCGCCTATCGGTGTTTGTCGCTTGCCATTGCCGTTTCGTGTCGGTAAATTGGCGCGAATCAAAGGATCAGCTTCACATTTGCTCGTCTTCGACAAATAAACAAATGTGTGTATCAAAGCGCTCGCCTATTGCCAAAAGCCACTCGACGAAAGCCGAATTTCGCCGTAAACCGCATGTGTGGCGCCGGCTTAAGTAAAGTCTGGAAACACGAAATTTAAATAAAAATCAATAAAATAGTACGCATGATGTCGACCAGATGTCGCTTCAGCTCGTTTTCTCGTGGCGGGTACCTATGTAGTTTAAAGGCAGAATAATCCTTTATTATTAGAATGAAAATCAAGATTTCTCTAAAAATGACTTTACTCATATTTATATTTTGTATAGTACATACATAAAAAAATGTTAAAAGTAAAAATATGAAAATATTACCCGAAATTATTTTTAAAATCCCAAAAAAGTTGGGGGGCCTGGGCCCCCCCAAGCATACGCCACTGGTTGGTTATGGTAAAACTGATTTAGTACCTTTCTTAAGTTTTATTGTTGTCGAGAACTAGTTATTTATGTAAATGTAATATAACTATTTAGGGGTATTATTGAAAAGTATTAATTTTTAAGATTTTGCCATTTGAAAAATAGATCAGTTAAAAATGGTTTTCTCGAATATTCACTAACATTAAACTCAAGTCTAAATATGAGGTTTAAGCAACAGACATTAATTAAATTTTAACTGTTTTGGTGTACCGTATAACGGGGTTAATTTAGACTTTTTTTGAACTTTTTTTTAAATATCAGAAAACTTAGCGAGGGAAAACTAGGTGTGGATGTTGCTTTGAAAAGGATTAGGTAAGTAAGTGTCTTAATTGGTCAGAAAGGCCCCCCCTCTTCGGGTGGGCCCAAAAAAAAATTTTTTGTACCCGTCCAAAATTGCCCCTTAGACCAGGGATATTTTAGACTTCGTAAAAATATCGCATTATGTAATATTTCCCCGCTCGTGGGGCTTTTTTGGACTCCTAAGGATCCCTTTTTTGTTATTTACTAACACTCAAATGTTATTTTTGAGCGCTAGTAAATAAAAAAAGTGAATAAAGCTCAATTTAAAGATGATTCTTTATTAAATAAGAACAAATGAACCTAAACATATTAAATCCTATTTAAATAAACACATAAACCTAAACATAGGTATTAAGTCCTCTTTAAATAAACACAACTCAATAGGAACAAATAATAACAGGTAGACCCAAATTCAATCCTGTAAAGTACAATGACGTTGGTGCCGGCGGCAAGATTGTTGCATCGCCGTCTCTCTCGAGCCTCATGTGACTTCATTAAAAACCAGTGGATAACTAAAAGTTTTCTCTCCGCCGGCACCTACGTCATTGTACTTTACACGATTGATTCTGGGTCTACAAAAAACAAAAAAGTTCCCGTAAGTAGGTAAATTAAGATTAAGCTTCGCTAAACTTAAAAACTAGATATTTTCCGCTGTTGTACAGGGAGATTATCACTAATTTTAGGGTGTTTTCTGAGGGGGGCTTCATCATCACTAGAACTGACATATTCCGGATGGACAGACGGTTCTTTGAGAGTATTATATTGGTCGAACACAGGTAAATCATTAAAGCTTTCAGTTCCATCATCTGAACTTTCAACCAATTCGAAATCGCCCTCATTTTCAGCTGTCTAACTTACACTTTCTTTACGATTTCGTGTTTTTTTTAGTCTTCTTCCTCCTGATTCCAAGGACGTATTAGGTTCATTATTAGGGCGATAAAATTTCTGCGTTGCATTGACGGACTTCGGTACAGCTTTTTCCTTAGAAGTACTTGCAACATCATCTGCGCATATACTCTTCCCAGGCTCAACTGACCCTCTCTTTCGTCTCGTTTTTTCTCCTAGATTACCTTCGTTCGACCCTCGCATTTCTTTGAGACGGTCAACAACTGCATCAGAAATAAGCGAATGAGATTCTCCAACGTCTTCGCTCTCGGGAGGCAATCTGGTTTTTGGTTGCGAAGGATCAAATGGATACAGTCCTACAATAATGGGGCTATTTTGGACACAGGGGATATTTTGGATTGTTCGTCCAAAATTACCCCTGAAAAAAGGCCGTCAAATTTCTAAAAATAAAGCTACGGAAATATTCATTTGCAGAATTGTTACTTACACTCCTACCAATTACTCCACCACCATATATTTAATTTAATATATCCCTATACCTTTCCACAGGCGAAAGTTTGACGTTGTGATTTTCCGCCCGTTAACGACCACCCGAACTGAACTTCCACTACCCACCTAAAATACCTGTTCTGACTACGCATTTAAGAAGAAGCCGCTTCACTGATGTTATCTGACATTGAAATCGTCGCCGGCGACTCAATCGGAAGAATTCTTCTTAGCAGAGTTGCCATATTGTGACGCGTGGCATGATTTCCAAAATATCCCCGCGAATCCAAAATAACCCCGTTATACGGTATTCAAATTTGTATTAATAGCTTACATTCTAAGCCACTGTTAACTTTATTGCTCCTTCAGAGCTTATGCCTAAACCTTTAAGATGTAGACCTGGCTTTGGCATTAGTGAATCTGGATGTAAATGTTTAAAAAACTTCTTTTACGAAAAACATTTACTTTTTAAAAAAATTAATTTCAAAACATACCAACAGCCTTTGTGAAATAACTAGAAAAAAATTTTTAGATTAAAGGCACAAACATTTTTAAGAGCGGCAAATGAAATTGCAAACTATTTTTAAAATGAGCTGTCTGAAATATATTATGTCCCCTATATGGGAGAAAAGAGAAGAAAACTTGTGAATACAAAGGGAGAAGGATCACCATGTCCCAGAGGTAAGCTCTGGTCCCGATATGTAAATATAGAGTGCTCTAAGGGTTTCAAATGCCCAAAAACAAACTACTAGCCCAAGACGTAGCCAATCAGAAGAGGACTCTACATTCGAAGAACAAGAACATTCTTACTTGGATTTTCTGAAAATTGCTATTGAGCCCCATGCAAAAATCCTGGAAGCTTGGGAAGCCACATTGAAAATTAGGAGATTATATGTCAACCATAAATTGGAAGAAATATACAATGACTTTCCCTGTTTGCATCAAAATTTCGGGATAGAATTAGTAAGCAAAAATACTTTGATACAGTATTTTAAAAAATTCTATGTCCTACAACAGACAAACAACAAAATTTTGTTTTATCAAGTAACATTTTAGTACCTCTTATAAAAACTTAAATGATATCACTGTTTGCTTTAAGGCTAGTAGAAATTGTTCAAAGATATGCTTATTAATTGTTGTGTATCTTGAAAAAAATTGTTAAAGCTTGTAGTAGATATTACTCCACAGTTTTATCACTAACCCAAATTGTCATTACTACATAGTTAAATTATCAGTTTCCATGCTAATGGTTAATCTAAGCGATTAAAATCTAGAAATAAATTTCATTTTCAAATTTCTTAATGTTAGCAATAGGCGATTTTTCGCGTTGACCAGGTCATGAACTTTATTGACCTGGTTATTGTTTTAGCCAATCAGAATCAAGAATTTAGTAATCACATGATCATGTGATCATAACCTGGTCAATGCCAGAAATCGCCGAATAGTTGTAGAAAAATTTTGATATTCAATGTATACAGTAATGGCTACTATACTGTCATTTAATTTACTCTAGTTACCTTATTTGACTTCACACACTACTGCTCAGTAAGAATAAACTTTTTTTCTCAGACACTAAACCCAGGGACACATGTCAGATATTATTAAATTGTCATTTTTATAGTAGTTACACAATTTTTTTCTGCTTTTAGATTGAAACTGATTTTAATAGAAAGCATCCTAGCACAATTGATATTATATATTTAACAGCTCCTAAAGTTGTAGATGCTATTTTAGAGGAAGCGAAGGAGAGAAAGATCCACCTGCCAGAAACTGATGGCGCTGGTAAGTTTTAAAAAATATAGTATATTATAGACCATTGGACTGAAGAGGTTATTTCGAGGGTTATTTTAATCTTGGGGCCGCATTTGTAGCCTGAGCGTAGCGGGAACTGAAAGTTGTTGAGGGATTAAGGGACACTTTAGTCCAGTAGTTTATATGCACTTTTTGCATTTTTATGATTTTAAATATATAAATATAGAAAATCCCAAGGGGTTATTTCTTTTTTAATCTCTTAGAGTCGTTTTACACTAATTAATCTCACAAATGTGCCGAGATTTTTCATTAAAGGCATTGTCTGTAATAAGAGAATTATTAAGAAAATTTTTAGCATAAAAATATAAAACCAGTTTTACGGCTTCAACTATCAGAAATGTATTCTGCATGATGTTATCTTGCAAAGCACATTATCAAAACAAAAATATCACTAAAATTGCGGGATAAAATTTCGTCTTTGTTAAAAAACTGATACTGACAAATTGTTCGAAAAGTTTCGGCAAATTTTGGTTAAAAACTTCGTAATAATTCTCGTGAGTTAAAACGGCTCTTAGGGATTAAATGTGGTGTATCAGTCATTGTCAAAAGCGTCACTTTAATCTTTGAAGTGAAAAAAATAATTATAACTAAACTGAAGTATTTATAATCAATAATAATAGTATCTAGATATAATAATCATAATAAAAACAGCAACCAAAACAATCATATTAGGACCTACCAGTACTAGTAATATTTGTAGACATGCATCGATACCTACTGAAAAGTACTTATATATTTTAGAGAATCTTGTCAAAGCACTTGTGCTGTTACCGTTTCTGTTTCGACCCACACATCTTAAAAAGTCCAGAAAAGGACAGATCTGGAGGCCGACAAGGACGGAGGTGCAACAGGCTTTTTTTCTGCCTGTTGAAGTAAGTATTGTGTATGTACATTTGGAGTGGGAAAAACACCTTATAAAATACAAACAACAGAAACAAAAGTTAAAGGTTTTAATTATTAAATACATAAATTTGTATCAATTATTAATAAATAAAAAATAATATGTTTATTTATTATTATATGTATATATACAGTGTCACACAGAAATTACGCATCAAATCAGAAACTTTTTTATATAGATTTCTAAGCAAACTTTATTTATTTGATAAAAGTTGGTGCATAATGAAAAACGTATTTTGTCTATGTAAAATTTTAGTTAGAATTTACAGGGTGTTCAAAAAATTCCAAAATGTTGTTTAGGAATATCAAAAAATTTTCTCGAGATAAAGTTAAGCTGCTGCCACGAGAAAAGCAAAAGTCAGATAACATTTTTATGACAGATGTGACTGCAGAGGAATTTCAGATTAAATATTGGAAAAAGGGAATTTTTGGCATTGTTTGCCTTAATTTTGTCAACAACGGTCCTCTTTTGGAGGAAAATGTTATTTGACTTTTCTTCTTGTCTTAAAGGCAGGAACCTTGTTTTCTCCGTAGAACATTTTGCGAAATTCTTAAATTTTTGTTTTTCGGAACTATTTTTGTATTTTTTGAGCACCCTGCATACTCTACCTAAATTTTGAAGTTTCTAAAATAAGTTTTTCTTTTGGGGCCAACTTTTATCAAGAATTAAATTTTCTGAGGAATCAGTAATAAAAAAGTTTTCCATGTGTGGCCAACTTTTACCGGCCACGGTTTATTTATAAATAAAATTATTATTTTTAATATATTTTTTTAGAATTTTGACGAGCTGCAAGACAGGGTGAATGCAAGAAAAAACAAACTTATAGAACATTAACGCACTTTGCAACCTTTTGGGGTTATTGTGGGACTTCTTAATAACCCAAATGCATATTTTATTGTTGTCAATGAAGTGAAGTACAAAATTAACTCTTGCATTCGAATACTTGACCCAGGCAGCACACTGACGTCAATTTGACATATTCTTTTTCGTCACCTTAGACGTCTTTCTAACCCTAAAACTGACGACATAATGACAGTAGGATGACGTGATTATGTCACAGCCCCAGGACGTCATTTTCTACCGTAATTTTGACGTCATCAGGGTAACGCTATATTGACGTCTGTTACGTCATACTAGCGTCATTAGTCCGTCATCCTAGAGTCATCAGTCCGTCATACTAGCGTCATGAATCCGTCATAATAACGTCATAGGTCAGCCATTAATGGCAGATTCAGGAACTTTAGCACACCCAGATGTCAGTTACCGAGCACAGAACTCGAAATTTAAGGGACTTCGTACAGGACCTGCTAGTATTATCTAGGAAGGAAAAAATGATTTAAATATTTGCCAACAAATTCGGACTGGGCCCCCTCAATAACTAAAAGTACTCTTCTTAAATAGAATGTGATTTATAAATTACCAATCTTTCGTCGAAAAATCTAAACTTTTATAAAAACAAGTAAACTTAAACGTTAGCCTTAAAGATGTGAATTAAAAACTTAAAAATTATTGTAATGTCTAAGATAACATTTGTTTATTTTTATAAAACTTTAGATTTCTTTACAAAATATCACAAAATTACTTATAAAAATATTTTAATAAAAACAAGTTTTTAACCCAGGGGAGCCTAGCGAAAATTTGAAGTCCTATTGCAAATTTTAACATTATTTTTCCTTCATAGTAATACTCCTGAAGATCCGGTATAAACCACCCCAAGTATGGTGCGAGTTCAATGTTCTATAACTGAGATCAGGAAATGCTGGAATTTCTAGTTCGGCCAATGCCCATAATAAAACTGATGGAAATACTAAATCTGCAAAATAAAACTTTATTATTTAAAAATATATCTTACAGTTTTATTAATTTGAAAAATGTCTTTTATGTCATATATGAATAGGTATTTTTTTTAACAGTGCATGTTAGCTATCTTAATATGTAAAAAACTTAAATAACAAGAAATACATACATAAGATTAATAATAATCATTACTGGTTTAAATACTTCTTAACGGACATTTTTCTTGGAGAAACGTTGTGGGGCATGCTTAAGCCAGATTTTAATCACAGCTTCCACTTCTGCATTAGTCACATTCGTTGTTTTTCTTTTACGGCGATGTTTACGTAGATGCTTTGTTCACCACTGACACCGCCCCACTCTTCTGCCACTCTACGATCACATAAGCCATCTAGAGCAAATTTAAAAAACTGATTTATGCAAGCAGGCATTTTGCATTGTTAATTTTAATAAAAATCAGTAAATGTGTACCTATACCACTACTAATGTTACGTAACCACTAAAGATGGATTTATACAAATATATACTATAAGTTCAAATAATAAATTAGATAAAATAAGATAGTCCAAATAATATCGGTTATAGGTACAGCAAACAAAAATAAATAAGTACACCCAATCAGAAGTTACGCAAACTTGAAAGAGTTGGAAACAATGGAAACCCACAACCTTAAAATTTGACAATCCTTTAAAATGCCGATTCTTTGGGTTTTTTATAATAAAACTAAAATAAATAAATAGTAAACAAAATATTAATAAAAACCAAACATATTTCAGTTACTGTCAAATGCCGAAACCAGCTGTTCTCGTGGACATGCGCACTTCTATTTCACGTAAAATAAAATAGGTATAGGTATCTTGCTTCAAGGTTATTATTTGTTATTTTTATTTTCTGTTATTTGCCTCATATTAATACCTGAAAGTTCTATCTGTGTACATCTAATTTTTATTTGTCTCTTAAGGTGTTTTTCTATATAAATCGACCCTAAAATTCATAATATCATAATCTCGCACAGACAAGGAACGACGCCATATTGCAAGAGATTGGTGGCATTACGTGTGTTCATTCTGTCGCAAGAAAACCTATTAATTTTATTTTTAAGGACACTTTAAACAAGTTCAGAAAAGTCGTTAAAAAACAAATACCTTTAAAACATATATTAAATGATATAAAATATAACTTACCTGCAAATAAAACCGTCGTAGGTACGTTAAATGTTAAATGTTGACTTGACCTGACCTACAAGAAAGAAAGAAAGGAGTGAGTAGGCAAATGGCGTTATTGCGCAGGCCGCGTGATGATGCCGTTTGCCGAACCGACGCGATCATAATGCGATTGTAGTCGATTGGAGTCCGCTAGGTGTTAAAAGGTTAAAAGCGCCAAATTTAAAAACTTTTGGTTTTATTCTTTTTCACTTTAAAATATGTAGTTTTAAGAAAACGCCGAAGTACAGATGACATCAGTAAATTTACTGAAGGATTTGTGATGGTTATTACATCTGTAAACCTGCATAAAAGCTGTCATAATTTATATAATTGATCTGTTTCATATATTTTTCAGACCTGTATCAGTCTAAAATCTAGTTTACAAAATTTTAAATTTAGGTAAAAAAATTACGAGAAAATGTCGTCCAAATGACGTCTAATTTATTACGTCTAAAATACGTCGCAGAAATGACGACATAAATCACGCCACTTTTTGGGAATATGACGTCCTTGACCGTAGTTTACCAAAAAATGACGTCAATATCACGGCAGTGTGCTGCCTGGGGAGTTACAGTTTCAGCTGTTTCATAGCCTAGATATAGCTTACCCTCCAGAGAGTGAACATGTTTGGTTTCTAGTGGAAGAACTCTTCTTCCAAATGAAACCGACCAAAAAGTCCCCATCAACCGGAAGCGTAATTAGTGACATTAAATCACATGGAAAAAAATGCGTCAGTGTTTCCATTTATAATTTTTGATAATACTAACTTTTTACCCAGCTGCCACAAAAGTAATTTAAAGGTATTTTCCAAAGAAAAAAAAACAACAAAAAACACAAAAAACAGAACGGAAAAATTTTAAAAAAAATCCATTAAATTTAGACATTCTGTTAAGATAAATAAAACAGGGTAGAAAGTGTCCTAACGTTGTGCTGGCTGGAATTAGTTGTAACTTAAGTTATAAGTTTTAAAATATTAGTTCTTACATTTCTTGTCTTTACAGTTAAGAAAGTAAAATGCCGACTTGCAGCTTTTGCAAAGTTACATTTTTTAAGAGTAATGCTCTGATCACTCATCTGAAAATAGTGCATCGATGTGAATATTCTTATATGTGGCGAAAGTAACTGCCATAGAAATTTTCCCACTTTAAAGAGTTTTAGAAAGCATATTAAAACGCATGAATATAAGTATGAACGGTTGAAAAATAATGGTAATAGTACTTCACCCCAGGAATTACCTGACGAACATTTATTGTCCCACTATAGCCAACCGGCAGGCCCAAACACTACTGAATGTCCAGATAAACGGTTTAAATTAGATGACAATCATGAATCATTGCAGCTATTTAAAACGAAATTACATAATAATACTAAACGTTTTTGTGTCAGTTTTATTCAGAAAAATCATTTTGTAGAAAAGATGTGCCAAAAATTATAAATTTTGTCCGAGATTTGCTTACAGAACCTTTGAAATTATTTAAACCTTGCGTCGTTAATAGCGATATTAATAAGGCTTGGGAAGTAAAGTTCTGTTTTGAAGAATTGGAAAACATGTTTACATGCTTTGGAAGTGAACACTTACGTTTTCAATTTTTGGAAAAGTCCGGCGTATATATTCCTCCAATAACATACATTGTTGGGCAACAAATAGAAGTTGATTGTGCTGCAAGACTTGTTCAAAAAAACTATACAGCACAACAAATTCCCTTAAGGGATATGTTGACTGCTTTTTTTCATTACCAAACGTTTTAGAAAATACACTAAAATATATAGAACAGCTAGAAAACTGCAAAAGTAATGGAATTAATAATATAATTCAAACAACTGCATGTCAAAAAAAGCTTAGTTATTTAAAAAAAATTATATTGTCTTACCTTTATATATATATATATATATATATATATATATATATATATATATATATATATATATATATATATATATATATATATATATATATATATATATATATATATACAGTACAGACTAATCCGAACTAATTAAAACACGGGCTTAAAGAGATAAGTTCGGATTACCGATATTTTCGGATTACTGGATAGTAAATACATACATACACACATATATGCATTAGGTTTTATGTGTTACTGAGAAGGCAAAAAAATAACAATAAAACCAAAAATTATCTTAAAATACCTATATGTATTTATCAAAAATAAAACAGAAAAACTTTAAAAAAATCAAATCAAAATGTACACATATTTTAACGGTTAAAAAAGAAATCGGTGATATCTGTTTGCTTTTTGGTATCAACTTCTTTTTTGTTGCATTCTGCCTGCAGTGTGCGGAGCAATGTTACTTGTTGAGGTGATAAATTATTCTCACAAGCCCATCTTAAACATGTGGCGAAACATTTCACTTCTTCATGTTTTACAAGTTTGACTGTTGGCATTTCTTCATCGCTTTCTTGATTGTCAAAATCCTCTTCATTTTCTGTATCAGAAGCGACTTCATTAATTATTTCTTCTTCAGTGAGAAATACACCATCCTCATTTTCCCCTTGAACCCATTCCTGTACATCCTGATCTGACAGTTTCACCAATTTTCCCAAACATTTCCTTGATTTCAGCCAACTCATTAGTCTGAATTTTATTAGATGGAAGGAATGTACTTAATGGTAAATCATCTTCATCATCAAAGTCCTCTTCAGTCTGGTCATTGTTCATAACTAAATCGACATCTTTTTGTTCAGTGGTTAAGTTTGGACAAATATTTTTCCAGGATTTCTTCAACAGCTCAGTTTTTACTCTTTGCCATGCTTCGTCAAGAAAAAATACCACGTCTTTTAAATTGACTGTCTTTAAGATTTGTGCAATATCATTATCAGATTCAACAATTTGTAAAAGAAATTTCTTGCGATAATTAAGTTTAATAGCCTGAATCACATGTTGATCCATGGACTGCAAAATCGGTGTACAATTTGGTGGAAGATACATGGCAAAAATCTGTTTATCATCATTCATTAATTCTAAAGCATCGGGATGGCCAGGAGCATTATCCAAAATTAACACAGCTTTCTTAGGTAATCCTAATTCCTCCTTTTTGTTTTCTATCGACGGCACAAAGTGAAAATGAATCCAGTCCTTAAACAGATCCTTTGTTATCCAAGCTTTTTTTGCTCCCTCATAAATAACTGGTAATTGACAATTACGGAAAGCACGTGATTTTTTTGCCTTTCCCAAAACTAATAACGGTAGTTTGTGACTTCCTGATGCGTTTGCACATGGCATGAAAGTTGTCCTTTCTTTACTTAATTTTCTTCCTGGTGCTGATGATTCAGATTTATTAACCAACGTTTTTTTGGGCAACACCCTCCAAAAGAGGCCACTTTCGTCCGCGTTGTAGATTTGATCAGAAGTTAGTCCTAATCTCTCAATTATTTCTTTAAATTTGAATTTAAATGGTGCTACTACACTAAAATCACTAGACAGCTTTTCTCCCGAGACACTTAATTGGCGAATTCCATATCTCTTTTTGAACTTCTGCAACCACCCACCACTGGCGTTAAAGTCTTTAATATTTAGCTTCACAGAAAAAAACCTAGCTTTTTCACATAGAATGTCTCCAGAAATCGGAGTACCTCTGGCACGCTGTTGTGAAAACCAGGTATAAAGGGCGTTTTCCATATTAGGATATTCACATGCTTTCACATTTTTTCTTTCTCCGGGTCCATTTTCAGAAGTAGAAGTGACAAAATTAAAAATGTTCTCCTTATTTTTCTTAATATCCGTAATACCTAGTAGATTTTCCGACGTTATAAATTTTAGATAACTTGGATGCCAATTCACCTTCATCTAATTTATTTAGAATTTCTACTTTTTGCAAAAGGGTTAACGTGTAATGTTTCCTTTTTTGCGACATGTTTGCACGGTAATAATATTCTAACTAAAAAAGATCTAATCAAGAAAGCTTCCGTCTCACAAAAAGGATTTCCCCGAAACTGCCGGGGAATTACCCATAGAAAGTAATCACGTGTTGTTTCTAGAGGTACGTTTTATTGTGTCCGCTGACTCTATAATCCGAACGATATTCGTTAAACCGAACCTTGTTCGGATTATAGAGTCTTGTTCGGACCATCGCTTTGGGCTTCGTTAGTTCGGATTACTGGATGTTCGGATTAAGGTGAGTTCGGATTAAAGAGTCTATACTGTATATATATATATATATATATATATATATATATATATATATATACCGGGTGTCCCTGGAAAGTGGTTCGCCTCTATAACTTCTTTGGTTTTGATGATACAAATTTGCAATTTTAAGGATATTTATAAGGCATTAAAGTACATTTTTTCACAAGTGATTCAACTTTTTTCAACTTTCGGTTTTCCGGGAAGTGACATCAACTTTTGATTTTTAAATGGGACACCCTGTATTTTTTTTATATTTTTGACTCTGGGTTACATTCTGAATATAATTATTTGCCGCTTGTCACTTTTTCTTATGTCAAAAACAAATGTATTTCAAAATTAACTTTTTAGTCTAGAGCGCCATGGATATGTTTAAGTCGTTAATATTGGTATTAGCAACAGAGGAAAATGTTTTTAAGGGAAACCGAAATTATAACAACAATAGTAAAATACCCTACTTATGGTTCCAAATATTTAAAATGTCCACAATCTTGTTGTTGGCAAAGCCGGACCTTTTCGACAGTTGCTCTAACTACATTCCTTAATATTCTCGGATTAATCCTGTTGATTGCCACCCCCACTTTATTTTCTAATTCAAGACGAGTTGTTGAAGGAATATCGTAAACAGGGACGGACTGGGTCCGGAAAATTTGGCGGGCTATTTAAAGGTAAAGGCGCCGATTTAAATTAATAAGCTTTTTTAACTATTATTTTCACTTACACGAAAGGGCGCCAGGGCGTCTTGTAAACAAAAGGCGCGGCGGGCTGCGCCCGCCAGCCCGCCGGGCCAGTCCGTCCCTAATCGTAAACTTCATTTTTAATTATTGTACGCTATAAGAAATCTAGAGGGGTGAGGTCAGGTGACCTGAAATATTTGGAAAATGAAATAAATGAAATTATAAACTTAAAACTGAGTTCGGTTTTACCTTGGTGGCCACCTAACAGGACCGTTACCAATCCACTTTTCACCATAAGTATAATTTAGGTAATCCCTCACTGCTCCTATGTTATGAGGAGGGGCGTTATCGTGTTGAAAGAATAGATTTTCTTGATTAATCATTGGAATTTCGCCAAGAAGCTGCTCAACTTCTTGGGTAAGAAAATTTAAATATATTTCCCCTGTTAAGTGCCCATCAAAGATTATAGGACCTAAAATCCTGTCGCCAAGAATCCCGACCCGACAATTAAACCCAAAACATTCCTGAAAATTGCCTTCCTCCATCCGATGTAAGTTTTCTTGACCTCAGTATCGTTTGGTATTTCTGTTAAAAACACCCACATTCGTAAAACGGCTTTTGTCAGAATAAATAATTTTGGAGGAAAAGGTGTTATATTCAAAATATTTATCTAAGTACCAGTTGCAATATTGAAGTCTTCGATAATTGTTATTTTCGTAAAGATGTTGGTACAACGGATATTATTTATTATATCCATGTAGATGATTTGGAAGTTTGACACACTAAAGAGATCTCCCTAACTAAAGCATTAATATTTACCGGCACGTATGCCAAGACGTCAATTTCTTTTTCTTCACTGATTAATTATAACTGGTTCATTTTTATTATTTGCGCATTTTTGGACTAGCTTTAAGAAATAATGACATGTTGGGTGACGGCGTTCAGGATATCTTTCGGTGTAAAGTCGAACTGCATCAGTTTACTTTTGTCTACACTCACCAAAAACTAAAAGCATGTCAATTTTTTCACTTCTTGAATAATTTTTCATCTTGTAGATTAGAAATTCCAAAAGTATTAAACAATACTGACAACAAAAATTCACATTCAATAGACATTTGGTTTCAAAGCCACCTTAGTTCGGTTGTTTCACGACATTACTATTATTATCCTCTCAGTCCATGACCTACTATCTTGACTAAACGCTATAAAAATCCATTTATGGAACAACATTGGTTCAACGTAGGGGTAACGGTTTTTTAGTCTTTTAGGAGTAGTTGAGTTAAAACCTTATAATGTGGGATATCAAATTATTCGTAATAAAATGCTCTTTTATTCTAACTGCACGAGCCACCATGTTCCCATTTGAAAAAAACGGGTAAAATAAATTTGAAAATTAAATTGCACATAATTTGAAAATTATGAATAAAAACAGGAAAACGTAATTTTTCCCTTGTTTTTAAAACTGAAATAGATGACTTTAACATTCTCATAGCACTCTAGACTAAAAAATAAATTTTGGAAAAATACTTTTTTTACTTAACAAAAAGTGACCAATGGCCCATATTTGTATTCAGAATGTTACTCTGAGTCAAAAACAAGAAAAAAATACCGGGTGTCCCATTTAAAAATTTAAAGTTGATTTCGTTTCCGGTTAAACCGGAAGCTGGAAAAGGTCAAGTCATCTGTTAAAAAATGCAATTTTACCTCTTACAAACACAGTCCAAATTATATCTTTTTATCTTAAAAAACAAAAAAGTTATAGGGGCGAGCCACCCCCTTGGGACACCCGGTATATATATATATATATATATATATATATATATATATATATATATATATATATATATATATATATATATATATATATATATATATATATTTATATATATATTTTTTTTTTTTGATGAATTTGAAAGTGGTAACCCTCTTGGATCTCATTGTGGTATACATAAATTGGGCGCTGTTTATTGTCAACCTGCCTGCCTACCAGTACCACCACTTTATCAGTCACAGTTAGAGAATACATTTTTAGCTTGTCTATTTCATTCTTCAGATATGAAGGATTTTGGCCAGAAAGTGATTTTTGCTAAATTAGTGGATGAGTTAAATTATTTAAAAAATCAGGGCATTCTTGTAAATTTGGAATCTGGAGAAGTACCTATATATTTTTGTACAGCTCTAATATTAGGAGATAATTTAGGACTAAATACAACTCTGGGGTTTCAGGAAAGCTTTACAGCAAATTATTTCTGTAGATTCTGTAAGTGTCCACGGTCAGATACTGAAAGGCTTGCACTTCAGAGTTCAGCTCTTAGAAATAAAATAAATTATGCCGAAGACCTATTAAAAAATAATCCCTCTCAGACTGGTATTAAATTAAACTCGGATTTAAATATTATAGAATTATTTCATGTTGTTGAAAATTGGGCCGTTGATATAGCCCATGATATTTTTGAAGGAGTTGCAATGATTGATATGTCCTACTTGTTAAACCAGTTTATTTTAATAGAAAAAGTATTTACCCTTAGTTTTGTAAATAATAAAATAAGATACTATAATTTTAGCAGAAACCACAACAAACCGCCGCTTTTCACCTATATGTACTTCTTTAAAAAAGAAAGCTATTAAAATGTCAGCGTCAGAAATGAAAAGTTTTGTTTTAAATGCCGGTTTATTATTTGGTCACATGATTCCTGAAGGAAACAGACATTGGCTTCTTTATACATATTTAAGAAAAATTTTGGATATTGTTTTGTCAGATGTTATAAATGACGAAATGATTTTTGAGTTAGGAAAAAATATTGAAAAACATCATTTACTGTTTAAAGAACTGTTTTCGGAACACTTAAGACCTAAATTTCATATACTAACCCATTATCCTCATATAATTAAAAAATCAGGACCTTTGAAAAAATATCTACTTTGCGATTTGAAGCCAGACATCGTGTTTTAAAACTGGCTGGTAATGTAGTAGCTTCGCGTGTTAATATCACTCGTACTCTATCCATAAAGCATCAGTTAGAGTTTGCCGAAAGATTGATTTCCAAAACAGGCTTTACAGACAGAGTTGTCTATTCTAGCGCCGTCAAGGTAACTGGGCAAGAATTCATGGAATTTAAAGAAATTAGTTCAGAATTTTCACATAACATTTTAAAATTTTTAGAAAGAAATATTTTTAAAGTCACTAGAGTCTCTGTAAGTACTATTGTTTATAAAATTGATGACTTTATTCTCTTAAGTTACAGCAAGCCTACTTTTGGCCAAACTACAAATATTTTTATAAATGAAAATAATTATATCTGTTTCATATACAACGAAATAGATACTGTTTGCTTCAATGAACATTTATTTGCATATGAGGTTTAGATATTACCTAAGAAGTACAAATTTATATTTTTTAAAGATCTTATCCCTTTTGAGACATATGTAACTGTTAGGAGAGAAAAATTGTTTTTATCTTTGTATTAACAAATCTGCAATTTGTGACTGGGCATTTTACTTTTTATATATGTTTAAGGAAACTGTATGTACCTACTTTTAAGTTTTTTTTTTCATTTATTTTATGCGAGTTTTGACTGTTAATTTTTTGTTTGTGTCGTTTAACAGGCATACTATGTACGTTTCTGTGTGTACTGATTATGGCAGTGGTAGATTTAGTTTAAGTTATGGTAAAGCTTATATGACATGCTTAAAAATATATTTAGTTAACAGAAACGTCAAACTTTAACTGTATTAGTTTAGCTGAGTTGGAACATTGTTATGTTGAAATTTTACAGTAACCAAAAGATTGCTAAGGTTAAGAGTTTAAGAGATCTACAGGGTACCCATTTAGTGCGTAATTCATCAGTATCTCTTTAGATATTAGCGATAAAGGAAAATCTTCAGTACAAAAGATTTTTAGTTCCTAAAGATGTATATTCTAAAATAATTTTCAACTGGTAAAAGTAAAAGTAATTTTCAACTTTCCCAGGAAAGTATGACTACCTATTTTAATTTTTTTAAATGGAACACCCTGTATATTTTTATATATTTTGTAACTAAAATTATAGACACAGATACATTTTATGTAACACATTCTGTACCAAGATTAAATAGTTTCTGAGATATTGACATCTGAAAAGGGACCATTTCTACACTTTGGTAGGCTGTACCACCTAAACGGTGCATTTTGAAGTAAAACGGGTGGCATATTCCTATCTTAGTTTTGGATTATCTGACTGACCAATTTCCTGTTTCCCCGGAAATGAAAGGAAATCCGAAATTCCGTTGTTTCGGTCATTTCTGGTGAAACCGGAAAACAGTGTTTCTGCTTAGGGGGTGAAAAACTAAGATATTAACATGCAAGCCATTTTACTCCAAGATGCACCGTTTAGGTTTTATAGTCTGTCAAAGTGTAAAAATGGTTACTTTTCAGATGCCAGTGTCTTGGAAACTATTTAATTTAGGATAGGCTATGTTCCATAAAATGTATCTAAAACTGACTGTATATTCAAAATATGTAAGAATATACATTTCAAAAATTAAAATTGATACTGTCCTACTTTTTTTGAGAACCCTGTATAGTTGAAAATAATTTTAAAGTATATACTACCAGGAACTAAAAATCTTTTGTATTTAACGTTTTTTCTCAAACACTCATCTCTAATGAGATATTAAAGAATTACGCACTGTTGTTATAAAGTTCCTATGTTAATTTTTTACATTACTCGCGTGATCTCGGTTTTGTCAGGACCTATATCGTCGTCTCCGTTATCAGTAGGCGTATCTGACAAAATTGCAAGTTTAAGTTAACTCTATAAATAAGTAACATTTAAATTGTTACCAATGGAAGTAACTCTCTACTATCTACCGGGTGATACTCAAAATTCCCATTAAACTTTTTTATGTTTAGGGATGGAGAAATGAATTTGGCAGGATATCTATAGGACATAAATCCGCCTTAATTTGGTTTGTCTGACGTTTTTATTTACTTTCTGTTTAATCCGAAATGACATCAACTTTGGATTTTTAAGGGGGACACTCTGTATATTATCCCGCTAACAGAAATACTTGTCTCTGTAGATTACAAATATACCAGGTTCGTAACCTTTACCTTTAATGGGTAGTTAGAAAAGAAGTAAGAACAGTAAGAACTCATCTGTCATAAGTCTACCGTGTCAGAGAGAGAATGCAATACAGTAGCCTTTTGTTTCTGATACGTTAGGCCTATGCTAGGAATTTTATATTTTTTATCGGTTTCTGTAAAAGTTAGAGGTTACAAGCATAGTATATTTGTAATCTACAGAAAGAGATCTTTTGACAGAAAAGATAATATACATGGTGTCCCGTTTTAAAATCGAAACGTGATATCATTTCCGGTTAAGTCGGACGTAGGCGAAAATGATAGTATCCCAATAAATACGACTGTAGGTCCTATAGACAACTTGTGAATTTCACTCTTTCATCCCTAAACATACACAACACAACGTGTTGTTTAGTAAATGCAGTTCTATTTAGGGCCGGTTTATTTATCCCTTGACAAGTCATTGGCAAGTAACAATAACATAAGAGTGACATTTATTCCATTTCAAAAGTCAACGGCAATGACAGTCTATACTGTTTTTGTTAGTTACCAATGACTTGCCAAGAGATGGATAAACTGACCCTTATGGACATAACTCAGATCTGCAAATTTGTCAGTTTTGCCCATTTGTAACGGTTATAGTATATTTCATTTTAGTTATTTCAAAGTTTAGTTAACATGAGTGTCAAACTTTAAGTTAGTTTATGTATTAGTTTTATTGTATTGAAACACTGTTGCATAGAAATTTTACAGTTTACAGTATCGAAAAGACTTCTCTGTAGGTTTAGAGTGTTGTTTGGTAAACAAATATATGTAATGCTTGGTTCAAGACTTGGTTCAATATAATTCGTTTCTTATCAACTAATTGTTTTCATGTTAACCCTTCTGAAGACATCTCATATGGACAAATGTACTCAGATTCACAGATCCAGTAACTGTTATGTAGTATATTCTTCAGTAAAACACCTTGTTTTACTACAATTACTATTTATTCAAGCCAAATTACAAAAGAAGAAGTGATCAATAGAAACAGATAATTTTGTTTTATGCTTTTACATAGTTACATAAAACAACTGTTCTGTTTCTGTCATACATAAAACTAATAATAGGGAGTAGGCTACAGCGGTATGCAACAAACATAACAATACTAAAGGTTGTTCTACTACTATAAATAACAATACTAAAGGCACAACAACACAACAATTGGCAAGATGGCGCCGAGTAAAGAACGACTAAAAAGCGATTCGTCCGATCAAAAGGCACTTTTTAAGTGTTGTAAAAGAAATATACTGCAGTGATGTGTGTAAATTGCGGTAGTGTTTTTCACAAATCATGTGTTACGCGCGATTGGGCCGAGAAAGTTCATTTTATCGATGAAACTCTTGTAACGAAGTGATTAGGGGTTTCTATCCCCTTTTATTTGGTAAATCAAACTCTCTTCTTTAAGTCTAAATCATATCTATATTTCCATATTCAAAACAATGTCCCAATTCAAAAAGTGCTTATCTTTCTTATAATAATTACATATAATCAATCCTTAATTACCTTAGTCTACATATTGGGTTTAATAATAAGTTATACGGGGTGTACGCCTGCTACAAGGAGCTAATATATATATATATATATATATATATATATATATATATATATATATATATATATATATATATATATATATATATATATATATATATTTTGTTACACTACACCTCCTACGGAGAACAAAAAAAACCACAAAAAAAAAAGGTTTAGCGTATCTATTTTTACAAACTCTTATGACAACTCTGGTTATTACTATTGTACAATTTAGCTCTATTTTTGTGAATTTCTTTGATTTTATTCCCTACTAAAATAACAATATTTGGCGACTTATCTTCTACTACCACATATGGACCGTTAAAAATTTCTTCGAGTTTATTCCCGGTTTCGTTTTTTACTAAAACCTGGTCGCCTTTTTTATACGTTTTCGCGTTAACTTTAGAATCGTGACTTTTTTTCCGTTGTATTTTTGACTGAATGAGGTTATTTTTGGCATCCTCCCAAGCTTTCTGTAGTCTATATTTTAGTTCTAGTGGGTAGTTATCGAAATTGTACAATGGTTCAGTACCTGTGTCGATATTTGAAGGGATTTTGCATTGCTTACCAAACACAAGTTCATATGGAGTGTATTTTGTGCTAGTGTGAACAGTATTGTTGAATGCAAAACACCAGAACTGAACCCATGAACTCCAACTGTCAGGGTGTTCTGCCGTTTGCACTCGCAAATAAGCGCCTAGATTTTTGTGTGTATTTTCCAACGACCCTAGTGTTTGGTGGTGATAAGCTGTTGATGCAAGTTGTTTAATCTGCAAAATTTTGCAAGCTTCCTTCAGAGTTGTAGCTATTAATTCTGTTCCTTGATCTGACACAATTGTCTCAGGTATTCCATATCTTAAGATAAAGTTAGCCACAAGAGATTTTGCAATAGTTTTTGGCTTCTTTGTTTTGGGTCGGGTATCCTTCGACAAATTTTGATAATTCGCACTGTAACGTTAATATATATTTATTTCCATATATGTCTTCCGGCAAGGGTCCTACTAGGTCTAAGAATAATTTTTGAAAAGCTGACGAAGCAGTTGTGGTTATTGACATCGGCTCAATATTAGGCCTAGAATGTTTGAACCTTTGACACTGATCACAACGCTTTACAAAATCGCGAACATCTGTATGCAAACTTGGCCAAAAATAGTACTTTTTTTATGTTCTTATACATTCTGTTAATGCCTGTATGACCGCCGCTCGGTAGAATGTGGAAATCATTTAATATTATTTGCCGCATTTCTATATTCGATATTTTTTGTACATCTTTTATAATTGAAATTTTTATATTAGCCATTTTTAATTCTGAGGGATCCCTACTTATAATATTTATTAATTGCGCATTATTAATATTTTTTAAAATATATATTTCTGGTACCTTATATTTTATGCAAATATTCTTAAGTTCTCTCAACGAGGCATTACCTGCGAACGTCGATCGAGAATTCTTAATTTTTAAAGCCTTTTCTTTTTCTGAAAAAGTTATATAGCTTGTACAATAATCATATTTTTTATTTTTTGATAAATTATTAAATTCTAGTGTTGAAATGCAATAAGCTTCGCAAGAATTTTTCAGCGGTTTCAAAAGTTCCACCATTCCTGGGTGATCAAGCCGTTCGTGTACAGAACTGTCAAAACTTTGCTTATTTAATTCTTTCTTAGCTTGTTGCCTGGTCATAACAAACATTGTGTTGCACACGCTGTTTGACATTTTTTTCAGTTCTTCCGATGTAGTTTCGATTCTAGATAGTGCGTCTGCTACTACATTATTACTACCTTTTACATATCTTACGTCAAAATCATACTCTTCTAACAATAATCGAAATTTGGTAAGTCTGCTAGATGGATTGTTCATTCCGAAAAGGTAAACAAGAGGCCTATGATCAGTATAAATGATAAATTTTCTCCCAAATAGGTAATTTCTGAAACTTTTTACTGCAAAAACAATTCCCAAAAGTTCTTTGTCAATGACGGGATAGTTCACCTCTGCCTTATTTAACTGTCTGGAAATATATGACACTGTCGAACCATCTCCGTTCGAAAGAGTAGCTCCTAAAGCTTTATTGGAAGCGTCTGATGTCACTATAAAAGTATTAGTCTCCGAAAAATTTGGAAATTGTAACACTGGTGGGTTCACAAGTGCTTGCTTTAGGGTTTCAAAAGCCTTTTGACATTCTGGTGTCCATTGGAATTGTACACCTTTACGCGTTAAAAAATTTAATGGAGCAACTATTTGTGCAAAATGTTTTATGCTTTTCCTATAGAAATTTGCTGCGGCCACAAACCTCTTGACTTCCTTATCGTCCATTGGTACAGGGTAGTTTTGTATAGCCTGAACCTTTTGAGGATCGGGACAAACACCCTCTGCTGAAATGACGTGTCCGAGATATAAGAGTTCTTTTTTCAAAAAGTCACATTTTTCAGGATTTAGTTTCAGATTAACGTCGCGTAATCTTTGTAGTACTTTTATTAAGTTGCTGTTATGAGTTTCTAAAGTGTTGCCGAAAATAATTAAGTCGTCTAGGTAAACAAAACACGACGAATAAGTTAATCCCGATAAAGCAATTGACATAGCTCGAGAGAAAGAACTAGGACTTATCTTAAGCCCCATTGGCAGTATAGTCATTTGAAACTGTCCTTGGTCAGTTACAAATGCGGTACAAGGCCTACTTTCTTTTTCTAGCTCAATCTGATAATATCCTTGTGATAAATCTAAATGTGAAAAATATATTGCCCCGGACAACGAATCTAAAATTTCGGATATACACGGTAATGGAAATTTATCATCCTGTATATTTGAGTTTAAAGTTTTTCTATAATCTATTACCATTCTCCACGTTTTATTTCCTTGCTCATCGGCTTTTTTAGGTACTAATAAAATTGGTGCCGACCATGGAGAAGAGGCTTCTTCAATTGTTTTTTCACGGAGCATTTTTCAATTTGTTTGTTAAGTTCCGTTTTCTGAGAATAAGGTAAACGGTAAGGCTTAACATAAACAGGATTTGTGTTAGGCTGTAAGTGAATTTTTTGTTTGTAAATTTTTGTCGTAGTTAATGTTTCCCCTTTTAAGCTAACGAAGTGATTAGGGGTTTTTATCCCCTTTTAAGTGAAAAACATCTGAATATTTAGAGCAAATTTTTTGTAAAGACCATTTTTCTGATTTTTCAAGATGGTCTAATTTTACGGTGCCTAACAATTTATCTATTCTGTTTACAGTTTTGTGGGCCGGGTTATACTGACATATATCATAATGGTATAATGGCACAATTTTTGGAGCAAAATTTTTTATGTTCACGTCTTGATCGCGTGTATTAAGAATTCGTACCGGAATACGATTAGAAACTGATTTTACCAAGATTCCCGCAACAAATACACCTTCACAAATTTCATCCGGTATTACAACGCATTCGTCCTTTGTGTTGGTATGAAAATATTAAATTACCTCATGTCTAGCCGGTATGCAAGTATAATTCTCATATTTCGAGTGAATAGACGTTAATATTCGTTTCTTATTTACATTAAATGATAACCGAAAGTTTTCGTAGTCTAGCTTTGCCAAGTATCGCATAAAAAAATCTGTTCCCATTAAACCATTCACATTGTCCTCAAAACTGTCAATCAGCAAAAACTCGTGACACACTTTTGCGCCATTTATATCTAAACATAAATTTGTCGAACCTTGCGAAATTATTGTCCCAGAGACCCCGTTAATTTTTATTTTCTTTAAACAATTAACCTTTTCTGTTTTGTCTATGACGTTTTTAAAAATGACGCTTATTGAAGCTCCGGTATCAAGTAAAATTTTTAAATTTTTATTTTTATATTTCACATGAACTCCTACTTTTTGTTGATTCTATTGATTACCCAGATTTAATCCTTTTAAGTGAGCACTGGCTAAATGAAAACGAAATTATTCATTTACCTAACTACCATACAGTGTCTAAATATTCTAGATCAAACACCATTCATGGTGGCACGTTGATTTTAGTTAGTGAACAGTCCTTAAATTTATATTCTTTTATCAACTATGAAAAGTTAAACGGTTTGTTGGTCGAATGTGAATTTGAATTTTGTGTGGTTTACTCTTTTAAATTGAATGTATATGTTGTTTGTCTGTATAGGCCGCCAAGTGCTGACGTGCTGGTCTTTATAAATAGGTTAGAACAGTTAATTTCTAAACTTCCTTTACATGCCAATATTGTTTTGTCCGGAGATTTTAATATAAATTTTTACGATAAATCCCACGCAAATACTCAGTTAATAAGTAATTTGCTTAATTCTTTTGATATGAGCATGCATGTGAAGGGAGCGACAAGAATTACTCACTCCTGTGCTACTATGATTGATTATGTATGTTCAAATGAAAACGATAATTTTAATGTTATAAAGTGTTCTGTTCATGGTGCAGGCTTATCTGACCACGAAGCCGTGGTAGCTAAATTTAGAATTTTTGATAAGCTGAAAAGAACGCCGGTGCGAAGGCGTCAAGGTAGGCTATTTACAAAACGTAGATATACCAGCTTCTCCAAATTATGTATGACTGTTGATTGGAATACGATTTTCGACTGTGAAAATCCCCTTGAACGGTTTCACTCAGTGTTAATAAACAAGTTTAATGAGTCTTTTCCAATCAGAACTATAAAAATTAAAAATAGAAAACCTTGGATTACTAAGGGTCTCAAGGTGTCTGCTCACAACATGCGAATTTTACATAAGATGAGAAAATTTTACTCTGAGAGTACATTCTTTTTGGGCTACTATAGTAAATATCGCAGTGTCTATAGGAAGGTGATTAAAGCGGCAAAAAACCTATATTTTCAGAAAAGAATTAAAAACAGTCAAAACAAACAAAAAGAATCTTGGAATATTGTTAAAGATTTAAGCGGAACAAAAAATAATATGTTACCCACTTGCGATCTTGATGTAAATGAACTGAATTTCTTTTACTGTTCAATTGCGGAAAAACTATCAAATGGACCGATCCATCGAGAGGATGCTTGTGATTTTCTGAAGGATATTTCTGTGTGGGAGACTTTCTTCTTTCTGCCAACTGACATCGATGAGTTGGAACAAACTTTTAAAGCCTTAAAAAACAAAAACGCCTGTGGATGGGATGGGATGTCCATAAAGGTTTTCATGAAACTCCCCTATCTTGCCCTCTGTACTTTGGCCGAGGTTATCAATTGGTCCTTTTCAACAGGAATATTTCCACCTTGTTTGAAACAGGCGTTAGTGGTCCCTCTTTTCAAGGGAGGTGATGCAAAGGTATTTTCAAATTACAGGCCGATTTCACTTCTGCCAACTCTTGCAAAGATTATAGAAAGACTTGTGAAGGGGCGAATGTTGAATTTCCTTCATAAACATGGTGTCCTCCATATGTCACAATTTGGATTTCGGGATTCTAGAGGTACTAAGGATGCTATTTTCTCATTTCTTCGGACACTGTATTTTAGCCTGAATGAGGGAGAGGTTGCTGCAGCGGTGTTCTGTGACCTCGCAAAGGCGTTTGATTGTGTGAATCACAGGGTACTGCTGAGCAAGCTGGAAGCATATGGGTTCAGGGGGAAATCTTTGGCTTGGTTTACATCGTTTTTGTCCGAAAGATGTCAACGTGTCATTGTCAGCAATAGTAGGTCGCGTTCAATGGGGATCTCTGCCGGTGTTCCTCAGGGATCTGTCCTTGGTCCCTTGTTGTTTCTACTTTATGTGAACGACTTACCCCATCTTAAACTAAGTGGGTCCTTTACAATATTTGCGGATGACACAACGATCTTGTGGCGACACAGAGATCCTTTTCAGCTTGAGGTTAATATTAAAAAAGACCTGGCCATCTTGGAAACATGGTGCTCGTCGAATTTCTTAACATTGAACATCGATAAAACCAATATTTTATGTTTTAAATGTAGCACGAATGTATCGGTGGGTGATCGTATAATTAGTAATCATCGCGTCAGCAAATTCCTGGGGTTACAAATTGATGAAAAGCTTAAGTTTGATAAACATATTACTACTCTAAACAAGAAACTATCCCAGGCGTGCTACGCGATCAGGGTTGTCTCTCGTGAACTGGGTAGCGCGACAGCGGTCAGTGTCTATTATGCCCTAATGGAATCGCGGTTGCGCTATGGTCTATGTTTTTGGGGATGTTGCCCAGAATACTTACTTAATTCAGTTTTTATGCTACAAAAAAGGGCAATAAGATTTGCCTCTGGGGCAAGGGCTCGCGATTCCTGTAAACCTTTGTTTCGCTCGTTGGGAATACTGACATTGGCTTCTCTTTTCATTCTGGAGACAGTGTGTTTGGTGCGAGAGAAATTTAGATCAGAATTACTTGAACAGACTGGTTATCCGACGAGAGACAGTGACTTTACCCTGAGACTTCCGATCCCTAACTCGAGTTTGGTAAAATGTTCGGTAATCTATAATGGTAAGAAAATGTTTAATCACCTTCCCAGACGTATACGACTGACCGTATGTCAAAAAAGGTTTAAAAAGCTTGTAAGAGAACTTCTGATTGGACAGGTCTATTATAAAGTGGAGGAATATTATGTGGATTCATTCAATTAATTTTATGTACGTGTATATTTGGTGCGATTGTATTTTGTGAGACTTTTATTTGGTGATTTTTTCTATTATTTGAATGCAATTATTTGTTATTGACGTGGAATCAGAGCGTGTTTAATATTATATAGTTGTGTTATTTTATTTGTAAGACTTTGTCTACAAGGGTTATATCCTTTTGACAATAAAGTATTTTTGATTTGATTTGATTGATTTGATAAAATTTAGTCCGTTCGTATTAAATATGAATGGGTCAGGAAAATTTGTATTTTTATCTAGATGGGCCTCGAAAAAATGTTTCGCTCTTATTACTGTTGGTATTATCCACTTCTTCCGAATTCATATAAAATCCTCTTTGATTTTAATTATTACCAAAGAAACGTCCTCTCGTACCATAATGTCCCCGTGGTGAATAATTAGGGCGAGAACCTCTCCCTCTGAAATTATTATTACCTTGCTGACCCCGCGAAAAATGCCCTCTACAATTGTTACTGGTCGCTCCAAAATTATTTGCACCCCTATTATTCCGGAAGTTTCTATTTTGTCCTTGTCTATTATTATGATAATGGTGTGAGCAATTATTGCCTTTGCCTCGCATATGAAATAAGGGTTTTGAATTTGTTTCGCCTAGATATTCATCTTTCGCACCACCAATTGCCTCACTAAGGGTATCGTAATTTCGCGCTTTCACTATGGCTCGCAAACTGAAATTTTGAAGACCGTTAGCAAAAGAGCTTATAGCGATTTTCTCATTGACCGGCCTCAAAATATCCATCACTCCAGAGTCTCCCCCCGACTGAGATATAGTTAGGTCGACCATTAGTTCTTCAATCGCTTTCCCAAACTCTTCTACCGACTGCGACCCTTGTTTTATGTTATTTAGCTGCGACGATAAAGCGGTCGCGGATTTTTTTGTGATAAAATGGCGCCTAAGATCTGTAACTAATAATTGGTTTGACGCATAGGACGATTTTAGCCTAATATTTGCATTTCCTGATAAACGCGTTTTTAGTACATATGTGGTTAACAATCGTTTACCTGCGTCATCCAAAAGTGCATCATACCACTCAATGCCATTAATTAATTGTAAAGTTACGGTTTCAGAACCATCCATAACTGGTAGAAGGCCTGATGCAGTTTTGGGATCGAATTTTTGAGCCATTTTTGCTGTAACTTTGTCAAAATGTTTCGAATCTGAGTCAGAGGAAACCAAAATTTCGCTTTCTATCTCCGCTACCTTGATATCCCCTAACCTAGATTGTAAAATATCTTGACTAGCTTTTAAATATTGTTCTATCTGCTGTATATATTCCCTAACTTTATTTATTACCCTAGGCTCGTTTGATTTTTCATTAAATGTTTCCCTAATAGTTCTTAATTCTAATGTATACTTTTTAAATTTAACTAGCTTACGTAAATTATATTTCTCTTTTTGCCGTATTTCCGTATTGTCCTTCACTAAATTCCTCTTCAATACTTTGACTTCATCTAGTAAATATATGAATTCAGTAGGTACCGACATTCCATTTTTTATCCACTAAATTTACCATTTTCCTTTAAACTCAGACCCCCTATTTTTATTGTAACCTAAAATGTTCCTCTTCTTACTTTAGACTGTTTCTCGACTTGTCCTGATTTCTTGCCGAACTTCTGCACGCATTCTCTGTACCACCGCTTTTGCAACTCTTCTATATATGCACCAACCAAAGAAAATTGCCAACAATACAATAATACTTACACCGAGAAAAAAATTACTAACCATAAGTAAAAATCTAGTTATCCTAAGTAAAAAGTTGTATACGATATGTGACAAGTATTTTCTGTACTTAGGGTAGCAAACACTAGGTTGCTAACACAGATTGCTTGCTAGTAGTTCATAGTTTAGTAGCTACAAGTACTAACATTAGTTATCATAAATAGTCAGGTTATTAGTGGTGAGTATCAAAAATAATAACCACCAGTTAACGCTAGAATTGTCACAAGTACGCTCGTTGTTTATGGCTACTTAATTTTATTAGTGGCTAGTATTTAGTTAGTAGTCATGTTATTAGTGGCAAGTATGGGGAATAGTAACCACTAGTTGACACTTTAATTGTCACTAGTCATCGTTAATGCTAGTTAATGTTTATTAGTGGCTAGTATTTAGTTAAGTTGCCACGAGTAAAATATTAATAGCTGCTAATAGTTGGTTATTTATGATTAGTATTTTAACTGTATACAGTAATGTTCAGGCTATTAGCCACTAGTAATGTACTTTATTTATCACTGGTATATATGTTATTAGTAGCTAGTATAGGACTTAATTGCTACTAGTCGATGCCTTAATTATAGCAAGTAAACAGCTAACTAGCTGCTAGTATTAAAAATTAATTATGTATTCACTTTATTACCATAGTACGGTTGCGCTTAATTCCTCTTTCACATTTCTCTTATTTTTAGCTTTTAAAACAAATGATTAAAATAGAAACCCTCAACAGCTAGCCAGAAATAGTAGGTGTCTATTATGTATGAAATCGGAAATACGGTTCTCCTTCAGAGGAAAGAATTGGCAATGAAAATACCAAAATATATTTTTATTATGACCCAACTACAAGATTATTACTAAAATGGCATACTTAAAAAGTTTTTTTGGTAACTTGGTAGCCAAGATTGGAAACACATACACTGTTTAATATTATGTTTCATTTATTAAGAATAACTTTATGCTCCATTTTATTCCATTTCCATTATCCATTTTAGTGATAGTAGTATTGCCATCTCTTAAACGGTAATCGCTGTGGGCTCAATTAAATTAGAGAGAGGCTTCCTGTTTAAGACATAATTTATGCTACGTTGTCAGTGCTGTTTTTAGTTTCCGAGATACTTTCTAATTTCTGCTTCCTACACTTTGGTTTTCAAATATTCTCTAAGTTTACCGGAGAAAATTAATCTTGGCCCATAAATAATTTTTTGGTTGTTTCATCATCAATAAATTCAAAACTTCGTCTGTAATTTCTTCTCCTAAAAATTATAAAATGTCTATAAATTTATTTGATACTAACGATTTAGTTGTTGATGAATCGTTGTTAATACTTAGTAAAGCTACTAAGATTAGGTGCGGTTGATGCCTTATCAACGAAATTTTGAATTTTATGGCATTAAAGCTTACTTGGACTTTGATTTGATTTGATTAATCAATTACCGAATGACCAATAACATTATTACAAATCATGAAACAGTAAACAATTTGCAAATTAAATAATTTTAGAAGTTCAAAATTTCCCTATTAGCAAGGATAATATAAACTTAACACCTACGTAAAAGTAAACTTATTGAAACGTACGCATCTAAAAAAATTAACTGATTGTGCAGGATATCGTACAAAATGGGACAGACTAACCTCTGTATATTATATTATGAAATTTCTTGTTTGGTTAAAACCTAGGTACGAGTAAATTTAATAGTTATGAGACACTGATATTAGAAAATCGATATTTATAGACCTTTGATAACGTAGCATATAAATGGTACATTAAAAAAAAGTTACATGTCCCTACTTCGATACCTATACCTACATTCTCAAAATAACTTCGGTTTAACCAGAACTGACCAAAAGTGCAAGTTTTTACTTCCGACTGGACTTCCGATTAAACCGGATATTGACATTGTTAGGTAGAGAATAAAAACTAGGATAGGGATATACAAGCGGTTTTTCTCTGCTCTGCACCATTTAAATGTGGCAGGCTGTCACGGAGCAAAACTGATCACTTCTCAAATATCAGTGTTTCGAAACCCAAGCATAGTGTTTCATATCATAAATACAGAATACTTTTAGAATCTTAAGTAGAATTTAAACATAAAATCGTATACAGAATATCCCATTTAAACTGTAAAATCAATCGATTTAATAAAAAAGAAATTTCACGATGCTTTTGTACGTTCAACTAGCGACTGTCAAACCCGTAAAAACACTAAATTAAACAGTGGTTTCTATATGCTTTAGAAGCAACTGCAAAACTAATCCCTTTAATGAATTAAATTTAACTATGCCTCATGGTCATGTCCTATATAAAGGCTCTACGAGCAATTGTGGAAAATTAGGTAAAAAGCCGGGGAGAAACCTGAATAGGAAATGCCCCCCCCCTAAGGCAAATTTGAAATAATGCCCCTGATGAGATCCTAAATTCTTTAGAAACAACGGGGAAACCGGTTTATTAACTAAAAAATTTAAAAATGTCAGACATTAAATCTTAAAAATACATGATTCGCCTATATATATAAATACGTAAACACAAAGGACAAGCGTTGACGAGCAGTAACTTTCAAATGAAGGTTTTTTCTTTTATTTTTCTCTGGCTTTTTCAAACCTATTTGGCCACTGACCAGAGAGGTTATCAGAGAAGCCGAGGTTGGCTTGTGACATTCCCCATTCGCACGAAAAAACAGTAACTCTTTATATAACTTTAAAAATAAACATTCCATTTTTAACCAATCATTAAAATGTTCTTTTACGTAAAAAAATACCAATTTTAATTTACTAAAGCCGATGTTGGTACCTATGTTGATATATATGAATACGAGATACACAAAGAGATATGGGTCCCTAATTAGGTCATTAAATATTGGAACATTTACTTACTTTAATAACAACTGGTTCAAGCCCCATTCCGTTAATAACTTCCGATAGGCCATTCACTATGCGACATGTAGACCATCGTCTTAATCCACAACCTATTGCCACATTGCCACTATGCAGCTCAGATCAAAATAAAACACAAGTCAGACGCCAACTTATACCGAACGCTCACTTAGCTCACCGAAGTTGCACGAAGCGAGTCGAATGGGCCAGAGATGACTTGTGGCAATTATAGGGGAGAATTACCACAAGTAATCCGATTATTAACGATTATTATTATTTTTTAATAACACTAAGACAATAATGGCAAGAAGTCCATCACTTGCACTAAGTAAACGACTTTATAATGGTTAGTTATAATTATTAGCAACAAGCCATTATTTACGGTAAATAAAAGATTTTCTAGCCCTAAATTAAAAATTACTTGTTACAATTAGAAAAATGTTAGCAACACAGTTTAATTGGCCGGTTTTTCTCAGTGTATACTTAGGATATCTTGGATAGAGCCGAAACCATGGGTACTTGGGCTGTTAGTTTGACCACCGCTATTCCCTGCTTGTGCTATTATTATTTCTTCTTTGCTCTGTGTCTTGCCCATTTCGTCGATATTCAAATGCTCAACATTGGTTCGCAGACAGGATCGCCATGTAACGAAGTGATTAGGGGTTTCTATCCCCTTTTATTTGGTAAATCAAACTCTCTTCTTTAAGTCTAAATCATATCTATATTTCCATATTCAAAACAATGTCCCAATTCAAAAAGTGCTTATCTTTCTTATAATAATTACATATAATCAATCCTTAATTACCTTAGTCTACATATTGGGTTTAATAATAAGTTATACGGGGTGTACGCCTGCTACAAGGAGCTAATATATATATATATATATATATATATATATATATATATATATATATATATATATATATATATATATATATATATATATATATATATATATATATTTTGTTACACTACACTCTTCTAATCTGTTGCAAGGTTGATTCGGAGGTTAGCAACGATATAGCCGACAAAATTGAAATTACCTATCTAAAGAGACTCGTGAGAGAGCTGGAAAAGCAAAACAAAACTCTGGAAGAAAATGCGAATCTATGGAAAGAAAGGTATGAACATAGAAAAATATTTAAGGTATGAAATGCTGAACATCAAATCGTTACATAACCCAAGCATCTCCTGCATTCCACGCATTCCAATGTCCCGCCCTGCCATCACGGTACCGCTGACTCGGCCGATGCCGATCACAACGCTCTACCCAAGCCAAACGAAAACTTCATAGAGGAAAAGGTGGAAAAACCGTTAGATGGCGCTAGTCAAAATCAAAAAAATGCGATTTCGGACAACGAAATCCTAAACGCTGAAAGCACAAGTAGTCCAAATGCACCGCGGATTGACATAAGTGACGTCACTGATGACATTGGCCAGGGCCAAGGGTACTAAACTTAGATAGGAGTGCTCAATGCCATTAACCCAATGTTCGCAAATAGAACTGTCAATCATATGATTGTGTGACGTCACCACGTTACCTTCTTGCTTTGTTTACATATGCAAATACGGTAGTTTTGTACTGTTTTGCTTGTTTTTGAACAGTTTTTTAAACTTTTGGAGTTTATCCTTATAGTTGTTACTAGTTCTGTATTTTCTTCATCGTTTGATATTGTTGTTATAGTTATTAAGTCGTTATTTTTCATGTTGTTCCACTTCTTGTGTTGTTTTATTTAGTATCGGAGACTTTTTTCATGGAGAAGCGTATCAAAGGGGACCAGGAATGGTTAAGAAACTGTGAAGAAAAATTTTGAAAAGGGAGAAAGTCTTGCCTTATAAACTGATCTGGGATTTTTGTAAACTGAGAACTATGATAATTAATCTTAGAAATATAAAAGCCGAACAAGCAAAAAAGTCCAGTAAAAGAAAATCAAGTGGTGCTTCTCATGTTAATATTAGAAGTAAAATGAGAAAATTAATCAAAATGGTTAATTAAAGCATTTAAATATGCAAAAATACAGACAAATCAGTGTTTCTATTATTTAATTTTCACTTCAATAGTCATAACTCATAACGTAAGCTACTTTAGAATTTTACATAGATCTTTATATCTTCCCTTATGGATTCCTATTGTAGTTGTCCATTTTAGATACACTAAAATTGTATCAAATTTTCAACTAAATTATCATTAAGTTTTCGACGAGGCTGTAAGGGCAAATCCAAACAACAAAAAAACAACATTTGTAAACAATTAATTTTAATTTAAAAAATATAGTCAAAATCTTGTTTATTTAGCATATTGTTTATTTAGCATTTCACCATCCAGCTTCTATAGCTGGCGAAAAATATCGATCCGAAGGTAAAAAATCTTGCCTAAAAATGTCGATATATCGAACAAAAAATATCATTTATGTGATATATTCATATTATTTCAGCATCTCTACTTTCTGCTGACGTTCTGTTTAGGCTTTCGAATGTCATCATCTGTTGCCCCCATTTACTTAACTTGCTTCCTTTAATTTAGTACATAAAGCAAGAAATAGTACTATGTTTATCACTCCACTAACTAATTATGGCTTTCATAGCCTCATGGTTCGCTGGTTTAACGATATTAATTTGGATCCCTTTGGTGGGACTTTGAGGGGGTTTAAAAAAAATTATCTAGGCAAACATTTGTGACTAATTTGATTGTTTCATGGTATATTTGGTTCTGTATTACAGATATGTATATTTTTGTATCTTTAGTATTATTAATTCATGCCCTGTATTTTCCATATACTTGTAAATTGTAAAACGGATTTTCCGTTGAAATAAATAAATAAAATTAAATTAAAGTCCTGATTGTTTTCAATATAATTTTGTTCTACTGCATCCAACTAATTATTTTATCCATCCATCCTAGAAAGTTTTAACCATTTCTCCGTTCGTTGTTCAAAGTTCTTTGCTTTGCTGATAAGGGGAATAGTTAGTAAAATATTTAACTATTTTGTGGATTATCTTGGTAGGCATACCAGCAAAACTGTTGCTTTCATAAACGGCACGGTACCTAGTCCTAAAAAATAAATTGATGGATAAATAATGGACATCCAAAGAAAAGATTTTAGCTTTATTACCTTTTTTACAAACTGAGAAAGCTTCCTGTCTATAATACCAAGCCTTAATATGTCTCTGTACATCATACCAAATTATGTATGTAAAACTAAATTATTAGTTTAATAATAACAATATACATTCCAAATGTCTCAAACTTGATCAAAAAACAGGCGAAGATACACAAGCAGCCTATTCAAAACTAGGGTACATAGACCGCCTAATCGCCCCCGAGGGGGCTCTATAATGTCGGTAATATCATCATTGTCATGCCCTGAAAGGGGACTCCATAATGTCGGTAATATCATCATTGTCATACCCTGAAAGTTTCGTGTTTCTAGAGCATGTATTAAGGAAGATGTCACACTCCTTCGGACTGATGATGTAGAATAGACCGCCCTTCGTATCCGTGTAGCTACACACATACAAACACCACACGTAGAAACTATTTTTGCCAACAAAAGCTTTTCGGACACCCTGTATACATACATACAAACATGAACACATATTAATACAAATGTATTCGATTTGCGTGAAATCCGACCTAATAAATTTTATCTAAGTAATAATAGGAGTATTTGCCCATACCAAGACTTTTTGGACACCCTGTATACATTCAAACTAACACCCACACGTTTAAATAGGAATATAGTCGATTTACTTAAAATCCGAATTAATTAGGTTTATCTCGATACTAGTAGAAGTATTTGCCCATACGAAGACTTTTCGGACACCTTGTATACATACATACAAACATAAACACATATTAATACAAATATATTCGATTTGCGTGAAATCCGACCTAATAAAGTTTATCTAAGTAATAATAGGAGTATTTGCCCATACCAAGACTTTTTGGACACCCTGTATACATTCAAACTAAGACCCATATACGTTTAAATAGGAATATAGTCGATTTACTTAAAATCCGAATTAAGTAGGTTATCTCGGTACTAGTAGAAGTATTTGCTCATACCAAGACTTTTCGGGCACCCTGTAGACATGCATACAAACATAAACACATATTAATACAAATATATTCGATTTGCGTGAAATCCGACCTAATAAAGTTTATCTAAGTAATAATAGGAGTATTTGCCCATTCCAAGACTTTTTGGACACCCTGTATACATTCACACTAGCACTAGCACGTTTAAATAGGAATATAGTCGATGTACTTAAAATCTTAATTAGTTAAGTTTATCTTGCTACTAGTAGAAGTATTTGCCCATACTAAGACATTTAGGACACCCTGTATACAAACATATAAATCCGTACACATAGAAATGCAAATATATACCTACGATTTGCTTTAAATCCGACAATTGAGTTACTATTTGTACAAAAGCCAAAGGTATTTGCCCATTCAAAGACTTTATTTCGGACACCCTGTATACATATATAAAAACACAACAGAACACGACACATAGTAAATTAAATATTTTCGATTTTCTTGAAAACCGGCTCAATTAATTTTATCTTCGTACTAATGGCAAAGATATTTCCGCATACAAAGACTTTTTGGACACCCTGTAGACATATATACAATCATGCACATGCCGCAAGGTATAAAATGTATTCTCGAATCGTTCTGGTTACTTTAAAACGATCCGAATCAAGTCATTTCCCTAAAATTAAATTAAAATTATTCAATAATAATTAATATATTGCCCCAAAGGTATACACGCTCATGGTTAGAAAATAAAATGCATATATATTTGGATTTTTTCGATGCCACTGAGCGCAATATTAGAATCTTCAATGATGTCTTGTAGCGTCATCGGAAAGTCGATAAAATTGGTTTTTAAAGCCAAATTTATCAAATGAAATGTCTTTCTACCGAAAGTATAAGGTCCCTAAATCCCTTGCCCGGTAAATTTGAAGCCGAAGTTGGTCCAGAGTCGTTCCTATTTCGCATGAAAATGCTGACGTTTTAGCCAAATTGTGACATTTCATATATTATAATAATTAAATTAATACATTTTCCCGTATAGAAATTGATTTTTATAATGCAATGTAGGGTCAACAAAAATTTCAAAAAAATGATATTTAATGCCCATCTCGTGCTACGAAATGGTCAGGAATAGATAAAAAAACGTCCATTCTATCAATTCCATGTATATTCCAAGCCGAAACTGGCTCAGGATCTTTAAAACATCGCTAGGAAAACTGGATATTTTGACAGCTCATATTTAACTTCGATCTAAAGCGTCACCAGTTCAATTGTTTTTTTTTTCATGGCATGGTTTAACATTCGCAGTTTTTAAAATTTTTCCTGCGCCGAACCTATTTATTTATAACTTTAACGCAAAAATATGGAGTTTTAATTAGTTAGCAGTGTTCTCAGATGATGACGGAAGAAAATTAACCAAAAAAGAGCTGTTAAATAAGAGAAATAATACATAATAATGCCATTTAAAGATGAATTTTGATGGAAAAAAACAGAAAAAATGTGTTTTTACCCCCTAAATCCGGCCCAGGATCACCCATTCGGGATTCATTTTAAAGCCTGATTATATCCCCAAGTGATAGCGTTGAAAAAGTTGGAAGAAATTGGATAGGAAAAGATACAGAGTGATTCGAATGTAGAGATGTCATGAAAAAATGGTTAAAAACCGAAATTTAATTATCGATTGCTCCTTTCCTATTAAGAATTAAGGAACCAAAAAATATGGAAATTACGTATTTCGGCGAGCTCTTTCCGATAAGGCACATGAGATTTCGATTTGAATCCATTTTGACCCCCGAAAATTCAAAACCGTCAAACAGTTGCATGAAAATTCGTAATTTCCAGTTTTTCCCAAATTTTTCCAATTTCCAGTCGTTTTAGGTATAGGTAAATGTATTGCAAAAAGAAAGTATTTGAGATTCTTTAGTTTTATGTTCAAATACGTTTTTCTGTCCGATGTTCCGGTTTCGACTTATTCAGTGCCAAAGTGGGGTCTACAAAGGGCATTTTTCGACATAAAAAAACTCAAAAGAATTACTTCCCATTTTCCGAATACCGCCAGCTTCAATAGGGTTCTGAAGCTCCCGGTCCTCCACAACCTCCGAAACTTAAATCGATTTAATTCACTTTTGCGACCTGTACCCGATTTCAACGGAAATCGCGGAAATTTCGACTTTGGCGTTTAATAACTCCGAAACGGAACACCCTGTATAGCTGAATTTTTTACCGACGCTAGTCGCACTATCCCTCTATTAACCCAGAAAATTTGGTTGCTGCCCCTCTAACCATTTTCGAGAAAAAAAAAAGAAAATGTGAAAATGTCGAAACGGACGACAACATACACACACACACACACACACACACACAATTTTTTTCCAAGCAGTCGGTATATAGACCGCTGTTGGCGGTCTATAAAAATGTAAACAAAGCAAAAAGGTAACGTCGTGACGTCACAGGACATAACCTCATTTGGCTGACAGATTGAGCTGATTGAGCACTCCTATCTAAGTTTAGTACCCTTGGGCCAGGGCCTGTTCACTCGTGGTAGTGACTAGTCCCACATTGGCGCTAGTGTCTCCCGTCATTTATCATTTGTTTGTCATTGTCTTTTGACTGTCGTAGTGTCAAGCATACCCTTTTATTTTCTTTGGTGTCATTCGTGTTTTATAAATAACATAACCAGTGCTGCCAATGTGCGGGTAATTACCCGCTTTTCGGGTAATTGGATAACCTTTGCGGGTAAGAATTCACGTGCGGGTAAAAGCGGGTAATTCAGGAAAGAGAAAAAAAGGGTTAGTTCAGGTTACTTCAGATATTAGCTAAAATTTCAAATATGTCTTTCTAAAAAATCCGGTTTAAATTTGTGGCACCAAATTCACTTTTTAGTTACGTTTGGCAACGTCGGAATTCATTTCCGTTGGGAGTTAGGAGATGTCGCGCGTCGATGTTCGATCTGCATCCCTACCTGTTTACTCTTTCATCGTTTTCGGCCGGCTAGTGGTCATGGTCACGATTGACAGTTAAACAATAGATAAACTTCATTTGTCAACCAATTGGTTGAGTTTTATCCATTATTTAACTGTCAACCGTGACCATGACCACTAGCCGGCCCCAAAACGATATCAGCAGCTGGGTCGACGCACCGGTGTAAGTGTGATACTTTTTGACCTATATCATGAGACAATCGAAACATCGATTAAATATTTTTCTATGAACATCGACCACGTGATACCTGTCACAAAGTATCACACACACACACACACACACCAGTGCATTGGATCATTAATTTCTGAACTCTACCCAGTATTTTATTTTTTGTTTAAAAAATTAAAGTTTTGTAACGTATATTTTCATGTTTTATACCTATGCGGGTAAAATTGCGAGTAATGGCTATTGAGGATGCGGGTAAAACCGGGTATTATATTTCGAAGCACCTCGTCTTCGAATCACTAGATAACTAAGTAGTACCCCTAATTTGTGTCAAAAACATCACAACGTTTAGAGCGCTCCGAGTAATCCGGAGCGAAAAAATTTATCTCGGAACGCACCCTCATACTGTCTTCTTGGAACGCTGTCAAACATCCTTCATAACTCTTTTTTGTGTAAAACGGTCACAACGTGGTTTTTGGTTTTTTGGTTTTTTAATGATTTTTTCTGTTCCAGGATGGGGAAAGATAAAGAAAGAAAGCGGGAAAGACAGTCTAGATCAAAGGAAAAGGAATCTAAGCGAAGAAGAAGCTCTAGGAACTCATCTCGCTCTAAATAAAGGAACTCAAATCTCGACTAGAGAGAATAGAACGTCTGCAGTCGAAAAGTAACAGTCGTGATCGAAGCCCTAGAGGCTCGACAACATACACCAGCCGCAGTTATAAAAGTCCGGCATTGAGGTATATTTCTTCCTTAAAGGATGATCGAAGTCCAAGAGTCTCGACTATTCCTTCAACCTTTTATACTGAAAGCATGCATCACAGTGATGAGAGCCCACGATGCTTCACCCCAGATCGAAGTCCAAGAGGCTGGACAGTACACAATGATATCACCGACACACTGGAATTACAATTAGATGAGGATACCCTACAATGCCTAGGAATGAGTTCTAAAAATGTAGATGACAAAAAAGCAACCTTATATCCAGATCTAGCAAAAGCTTGGTCTAAAAACTTAACTAATGGGGTAAGTAAAGAACAGGAAAATATAGAAACATTGTTTAAAAGTTTTCCAATGCCAGAAAATTGCCCACAATACGCCGACGATACGACTATTCTATGGCGTGACACTGATGCTGATAAGTTGGAACGGAGAGTTAATGGAGATTTAATGAAAGTCAAAGAGTGGTGCGATGCAAATTTTTTATCTCTTAAGAGTGGAATCCGGAAAAATCTGCCTTGCAGAGCTTCGTTTCAAGAAGGTCTTTTTAAAAACTACGCAATTTTAGAACAATTTAGAGACATGTATTGAAAGCTAAAAGGTTAAGCTCCGATCTAACATATTTTTTATTAGAAACTTTGGTCACATTGTCACGTAATCAACAAACAAAAATAATAACAATTTAAAAACTTGTGTCACAGAATCTAACAAAAATGGGTTAGATCCGAGATTAAATTACGAGAATTGTTTTTAGAAAGTTTAAACCGAAAAAATGCCTTTATTCGTCCAATATCCTTCCAAAACTAAATATTATATCATATGGTCGATATTTTTCCGCCATATTTAATTTCACGGACTGGTGGTTACTTAGACAAGAACCAGGCAAAAGTTCAGTACCAGTTATAAAGAGGGCAGCTCAATAGTTTGTTTACAGTTTTCTATAAGATTTGGGAGAAAGATGTATTTACGTTTAATATATTTAATATGAGTAATATACAGTGTACCAAATAAAATAATTTCTGATGGTAAAGTTTATAAAATTGGAGTAAATTTTTTGATAACACATATAAATTATGAATCTAATGGGAATAATATATTTTCTGAAAAAATAATTCGTTCTGGCAGTAGTACGTTAGGTATACAGGGTGTCTAAAATAGGTGATACCACTATTGCTATCTCCGAAATGGTAAAAGATACGAGGTCGGTTAAATTAGAGAAAATGTGCCATTTCTAGTCCCTATTCATATTCCGTTTACGGAGTTGCCAAATTCTCTATAGTTTCTTATCTACAGGGGATTTTTTAAAAATAGTAAAAAATTTAATTCTTAAATATCTCGAAAACTATTATAGTTGGAAAAAAGTTGTTTTTACAAAAATCACACGATTTTGTACCTTCTCTAAAGTAACGTTATTGTTTTGTTTATACCATTTGTTTTTACTGAGTTACTGATACTAACTTCTTTTTTTCAAATACGGACCGGGATTTCTTGCTGCATTTTTTGAAAGAATACTTCATACCCTTTACAATTATGTATCACTTGATTATGGTTTTCGTCGTTTTGATCAGGAATAACTACATCATCAGGATTTTCTAGCGATACGGACCTGGGATTTTCCATGTTAAGGCACAATTTCACAACCTATCGCTGTGGTTTAAATTATTCAACTAATTAATTTTAGACTATGCTCATGATTACTAACCAGAACCCTTTGGTCATTAAAGTTTGTCAAATTGTTAGTAATCATGATTATAATTAAAATTTACCAGTTAAAACAATGTAATCCATAGTTACTGATTCTGACCTAATTGTTGCCATAATAGGTCGTGAATTGGTGCATTAACTTGAAAAATGCCTGGTCCCTACTGGTAGAATATCCCGATGATGTACTATTCTTCACCAAAACGTTGAAAAACATAATCAAGTGATACACAGTTGTAAAGGGTATGAAGTATTATTTCAAAAAATGCAGCAAAAAATCCAGGTCCGTATTTGAAAAAAAGAAGTTAGTATCAGTAACTCAGTAAAAACAAATGGTAGAAACAAAACAATATCGTTACTTTAGAGAAGGTAAAAAATCGTGTGATTTTTGTAAGAACAACTTTTTCAAACTATAATAGTTTTCGAGGTATTTAAGAATTAAATTTTTGACTATTTTTTAAAAATCCCCTGTAGATAAGAAACTATAGATAATTTGGCAACTCCGTAAACGGAATATGAATAGGGACTAGAAATGACACATTTTCTCTAATTTAACCGACCTCGTATCTTTTACCATTTCGGAGATAGCAATAGTGGTATCACCTATTTTAGACGCCCTGTATATTGAAGAAGTTAGAAGTAACTGAAAAAAAAAATGGAAAACACATTGTTAGAAATATGTTACGGCAAAATGGTGTGCTTCTTTAGGTTAGGAGTATTTGTATTGTATTTGTATGTATTGTTAAAGACGCCAGACGTACAAAAGGGACATACCGATAGTAAACAACTTTATCAGCCTGCGAAATTCAAATTTACATGCATCTCTTATGGGATGACGTCAAGTCGGTAAAACAGTGCTCTGCTGCCTAACAACCAGCGAAACGTACATAGCAACCATGTGTAATGTGTATGAGAGAGACTGTTTAGAGTGAGATACAGATGATCGAGTGGCTCGGAGAAGGAATTGAGGAGCACCGGTGCCAAAGGAATAGCGACAAGATGAGAAAATTTTTCTAAGTCACTAAGTCGCTTATCAGTGATGATGTGGGTGTCAGGGTGGAATGTCAGGAAGGAAGTAAGTGCGCTTTCGCCAAAGGGTGAAGATTTGAGTGTCAGAATGGTGGGTGATGGATATATAGAAATGTTTTCTTCCCAAAAAGAAGTAGTGTGTATGAGGGTGTGCCGAAGGGGCATTAAAGTATGAGGGTGGAAACGTCGTAGGGTGAGGGGTGTAGGGTAGTGTCACAACGGCAGGGGTGAAAGAAAACAGCCTTTTCGCCAAAGGATTGGAAGGATATGAGTGGATTTTGGATGACTCATCAGATTCATTTATAAAAAAGTAATGCACCGCATGCTAAAAGACTTTTAAAGACACCTTTCTCCCAAAGACCATCTAAAATCCACTCATATCTTTCCAATCCTTTGGCGAAAACGCTGTTTTCTTTCACCCCTGCCGTTGTGACACTACCCCACACCCCTCACCCTACGACGTTTCCACCCTCACACTTTAATGCCCCTTCGGCACACCATCATACACTCTACTTCTCTTTGGGAAGGAGGCATTTCTATACATCCATCATCCACCATTCTGACACTCAAATCTTCACCCTTTGGCGAAAGCGCACTTACTGCCAACCATAGACAAAATATATTTAGACCATCACAACGTATTCGCGACACCAGTTGAATCCGTCCAATGTATGGGCGAAAAAGTGCGTTTGTACGCATATGGCGCCAGTCAGGTTTTTAAACGACGGTTCTCCCGAGGCATGCGCACTCGGGACGTCTCGCAAAAGTGGTTGTTGAACTCAATGACGCAACTCGGCGATCAGAACCGGACCCAGTTGTAATCACTGAAGGAAACACATGGAATACAGCTGTTGTAAATGCTGAAGTTGCTATTTCCATTTGCAAAAATACTTTTAAGTTTTGAGCATAAACGTCTTAAAATAAAATAGACTACTAACGCCAATGGAGCTGTGATTTCAAAAGTGTCGCCAGTATGCTCGGCGCCATGTTGGGTGCACAGACTTATGGCAACACTGAATTTCATTGTCCCCAATGCATAGGAAAATAAAAATTGCAGGCGGGATATTTAAATTAAAAAATTTTAATTGGTGGAAATACTGAAACTTCTAATTTCTTTTTTTTTCAGTGGTTGGCAACATTGTGCTATCATGAACTTTGTCAGTTGTCACTTTGTGACTGTGTACTGTTTTATTATTTATTTGGAGATTTTCGTTTTATTTTCGTTGATTTTAGTATCAGCAACGTTTAGTTTTGTGTGTGCTTATAAGTTATAAGCCGAGAATAAAATATTTATTTTCAGACTTCATTTAAATTCCGTTATAAGATGCCTCACTATTTTGTATTGGGGTGCCCTAATAACACAAGAGCAAGAGATGGGCTTTCTTATCATAGGTAGGTTTATAAAGCATTATTTACGATCTATACCTAATTATGCTTTTAGGTTTTTAATATGCTAGAGCGTGATACATGTTTGAATTAATTTTTTTTAGCTTGCCTAAAGACACCCAACTGCGATCTCGATAGCTAAACCTTATTGGGCGTGATCCAAATTCTTTAATCATATATGAAAGCGTATGTTCAGATCATTTTTCTGAAGATGATATTGTACTAAGTGGCAACAGAAGATATTTAAATCGTAACGTAGTACCTACCAGAGCAAAATTTACCAATATTGCAATGTGTTAGCGACGAAGGTGGAATTTTAAAATTGCCAGTTAAAGGGAATATAACTGAAACTGAACTTACAATACAACCAATTAAGAAAAAAATGGGGTTCTTAGTTGATATTGTCAATAAAGAAATCAGTTCAGTTTCCAAGTGTGATAAATCTTTAGATGAACCTGTACCTAGTGGGTCAGAGAATTTTGTGTTAGCAAATCACTGTAAATCCTGTACTCGGTATACTATTTTGTTTATTTTGTTTTTTGTGATTTGTATCTTAATACAGTCCGATCCCTAACTGATTGATAATAAAACATTCTTAGGGACATTCTTATTCATAATAGCATTGCCAGAATTGTATGATGTAATTTATTATTATGTCACAATATCTCCTTGGTAAAGTAATTGTAAACCTTCTAGAATTAAGTTTATACTACTTGTAGTCAATAGAAATTAATTTTTCTTGCTTTACTTTCATGTTAAGATTTGTTTGTTTATGTTGCACCAAACTACACTAGGTTTTTTGTATGAGTGTCTTCTACAACTTCAAAAATATTGTAAGTGTAGTTTGTGCAGCACAAACGACCAGACCATTATAGTATAAGAATTTTTTATTTGTATTTATTTTATTTTTGACATAAAAAAAAAACATTAATTTTTTGTCTCTTTTCGTTTCGAAACGTTTCCAAGAGGAACAAAATGACTACTAAAACCAAGTTATTATTATAAAATGCCACCATATATGTATTTATTTTCTAAGGGTGGGTGGGGGTATCTATCGTCCTAAGTTTGTTCTTGTGCCAAACAAAGATTAGATTTATGAATACCTCTAACTGTTACAGACAGGGAAAGAAAATGGACGCCCATACCCATAGGGACTGATGTATCAAGATAAGATGTGTACGTTTTTAACTTTGGGTAGGTACATTGTGCCATTTTTAATAGAAATTCTGTGTTTGTAGTAATAGACATATTTTATGTCGTTTCTACACAAAATGATTTCCACACATTTAAAATATTTTAACGTCCATAACTGAGTTTAAATACTATGTACATTGTACACTATTTTTCATAGAATATTGAAATACAGAGTTGTTTCAAATGTACAGTGTCCCACGCGTTTTAAAAAATACATAAATTTTTTTCCAGAATTTAAACAATTTAATATTTATCTGTATTAACAAATTTATAAAAAAATAGGTTTTTAAATCTCATTTTAAGTTTATTTATATTTAAAAAAATACAAAATATTACGTTCTCGTACACTAAAAGCATACAAAAGAAAGATTCACCTTAAGTTCATTTAGTAATAGTGAAATAAACAAAAGTAAGCAAAAATTTAAAAAAAAAGATCAATTTCCACCAATTAAAATTTTTTAATTCAAATATCCCGCCTGCAATTTTAATTTTCCTATGCATTGGGGACAATGAAATTCAGTGTTGCCATAAGTCTGTGCACCCAACATGGCGCCGAGCATACTGGCGACACTTTTCATCCTAAATGTCAGCCATCCATTTTATTTTACGAAATCCGTGGTTTTGAGTTATTAAGGGCGTGTACCGTTGTCAACTTCGGTTACGGTTTTGTGTCCCGTAAGTATCGGTAATCTGAAAAGTTGGCAGATTGGAAACGCAATATCTGTCATTAATGTCACCGAAGAAACCGAGCGGTTAACCAGGTTTGACAACGGTACACAGCCTAAGATTAACTCTAACCAAATAAATTTTCTAACTTTTATCTTAAATGCACTCCGGTGTTGAAGTGAACACACACACGGAGAAGTAGAAATATTTATCAGTGACGTATATTGAGTGTGGTCAAGGTGTCAGAAAGGCACTGATGGGGTGTGTGTATTAGGGGCATTGTATAAGGGGTAAGATGGTGTAAGAAGGTCACATATAGTGTCAATGTCTCCTTCCCCTATATTGCATAAGGGTGAGTGAGTGTCCAAAAGGCATATTTGCGCTTTCGCCAAAGGGGAACTAAAAATACTAGTGGATTAGGGTAGAGGGGAGTATTTTAAAAGGGATGGCGAAAGAAAAAAGCTCTTTCGCCAAAGGATTCCTAAGATATCAGTGGATTAGAAGGTTGAGTGACCAAAAGGCATATTTGCGCTTTCGCCAAAGGGGCACTAAAAATACTAGTGGATTAGGGTAGAGGGGAGTATTTTAAAAGGGATGGCGAAAGAAAAAAGCGCTTTCGCCAAAGGATCGCTAAGATATCAGTGGATTAGAAGTGTGAGTGCCCAAAAGGCATATTTGCGCTTTCGCCAAAGGGGCACTAAAAATACTAGTGGATTAGGGTAGAGGGGAGTATTTTAAAAGGGATGGCGAAAGAAAACAGCGCTTTCGCCAAAGGATCGCTAAGATATCAGTGGATTAGAAGGGTGAGTGTCCAAAAGGCATATTTGCGCTTTCGTCAAAGGGGCACTAAAAATACTAGTGGATTAGGGTAGAGAGGAGTATTTTAAAAGGTATGGCGAAAAAAAAGCGCTTTCGCCAAAGGATCGCTAAGATATCAGTGGATTAGATTGACATGGGGCCGTAAGTAAGTAGCGCTTTCACCAAAGTATCAAGTGTACACACTGCAAATAGGTGTAAAAATATTTACATCTTACCATAGAACTTGGTTTGTTCAATAATTATACAGGATGGGATGCCAATTCAATACAATATACACATTGTTTTGGTAATTTTTTTATTTACTATTTTACTTCTTAAAACAGTTGCATATTTTATTTCTATTGTTTAGAATACTATGTTTATATTTTATTTCAATTCAATTTTGTAAATGTAACGTTTAAAAAATTAAGAGGGGGGACATTAAAGAGACGCACTGTATATGTATAAACTGAGCTATTTTCGACGAATTATCGACAGTTTCGTATAGCAAGAAAACTCAGATTTAAGCCAACAAACTATACAATTTTTGTTAAAATCTCACTAATGGTTACATTTTTATCATTAATAAAAAGAATAATTACAAGTAATATATTTAGCATTTATTACTCGATAAAACATTCACGTCATGTGAAATAAATTTTGAAGTACGGTGCTGTCTATCACAAGGCAAACGTTCGACAAGGCGCAAGCCCGCAGAAGACCGTCTGTGTCTACGGATTCAGCTTGGTAAATTTGCCACATTCCACATTCGCAAATGACATTATTTCTCTATTATATATTTTCTCTATGCTGCCAACTCATCAGTGATGAGTTCTGCTAAATATAAAAGTAGAGTGTTTGTGTGCGCATCAGACCAATCCAATCCATGGATATATATCCATTTTACATGGTTATATATGGATATACTGCATTCAATTCCAGGAAATGCCATCAAATCCATACACCAATTCCCCCCACTCTTCACCCCACCAAATCCCCCCACTCTTCACCCTACCAAATCCCCCCACTCTTCACACTACCAAAATCCCCCACTCTTCACCCTACCAAATCCCCCCTCTCCGCTCTCCTCTCCCCTCTCCTCTCCCCGCTCCAAAAACAAAAAAACAAAAAAACAAAAACAAAAAACAAAACCATTCCACAACACGCACTCTTCACACTACCAAATCCTACCACTCTTATATCAAATCCATTCCTCCTACCCGCCACACCACTTTTATTGCTATAAATTCTCAATATTTACAGTATTTAACACAATTCACAACGATGTCTGTAGCAGTCCCTATTGATTATTCATGGGGCACAGAACATTGCGAAAGCTATAATCCACAAGACTACATACAAAATAATTTAATTTTACGAAAACCTCCACCTAATCTATCTAAGAGTGCTAAAAAAAGTTTCGAACTGAACAGAGAAAGAAAGTTCAAGAATTGGAAGCAAAAAAGGAAAAGACTGCAAAAAAACTATGTCTTGTCCAACAGCAAATGTAATGTTTAGTCATGTAAGCGGAAAGAAAACCTTGATAGATTTTACTACAGAAGAACTAGAAATGTTACCTTTGGAATATCTAATTAATTATGCAGATCCTTTGGAACTCTTGGATGTATGGGGAAAATTACCAATGTCTTATAAATCAAGTTTTGATCTTCAAATTAAATTGCCATGTTTTTTTCATTATAATCGTCCTGACTGGAGCACACAATTCGATGGTCCTCCTGTATCCCAGAAATAATGTTTCGTGTGCTATAGAAACATAAAGTAGACTAATGTAGATAAACTCACTGTTATTTTTGTTCAAAAGTAAACCTGTATTTTAATATATGTTTTATAAATGTCAAACAAATAATTAGAAGTATTATTCATTAATCCATGGATTTACAGCATCCCACCACTCTTCACCCACCAAATCCCCCCACTCAAAATCGTTAAATATCATTACGCAAAGCTTCACTCATTTCATCGTATTACAGCGCGTTACTTAAAAGGGTAAGTGCGGTTAAAACGCAAGTGTTGTACTAATTCGAACAATACACAGGTCAATACAGACCCCATATGTAGAGCGGTAGAAAGGACAACAAATTTTTTATTTGTGGCTTCACTATTGGAGTTATATTCTTAAAAGTGGGTGGGTTGGAATGTACACACCAAAGTATATCTCCTAACACTCCGTGCGCATGTCTAGCAAGCTCGGTGTGCGCGTGGTACGCATTTTGGTCTACTGCGCATATAAAAAAAATGGCGGATAAAAAAAAAAATAAATAAAATGGCGGATTAAAAAAAAAAAAAATGGCGGATTTAAAAAAAAAAAATAAATGGCGGATAAAAAAAAATAAAAAATAAAAAAAATGGCGGCTCAAAAAAAAAAAAAAATGGCGGCTAAAAAAAAAAAAAAAAACGTTTTTTATATTTTTCGTTTTTTTACAACTGCGCAATAGAGATGCGCATGGGCATGCCCCGCCCAGACGGATTCTCTTTATATTCTCTCTTCGCTTCTCGTTCTGCAGTCGCATCTTCAGCTCGACAGTTGTGTCTTCTCCTTGTTACCTATATATCCTCAGCGGTTAGTTAGCGTTGATATTATATTAATTGTTTAGTTTGCAAAAACAGTATTGTACAAAGTGTTGTGAGACCGGTGAAAATATCCCAAGAACTGTTGAATAAGTATCAGTCTTTTCTGCTTTTTTGTTCAGTTCTCAAGATGTATCAGTGCAGTGAATGCAACAAGAGTTTTATTCATCAATCGAACGTGTATAGACATAAAAAAGAATCGTGTGCCATGAGGCCATCTTGTTCTCGCAAAAAAAGAAAGGCTAATACCCAGGTATGTGATGTATCCATGAAAAAAGCTAAAATAGAAGACAGACCTCCAATACCTAAACTTACTTTATCACGATGTAAAGATTGTGACACTTGGTACGTGAAAAATAAACTTGCTGCACATTTACGGTCAAACCTACATAAAAGTGCACTTAAAAGTGACGATAATGTAAAAATTTTAACTTCCGCGTTTAAAAACAGGATTGTGTCTTACATGCTGCTTCCATCGAAAAAGTACGTGGACATTGAAGAGTTTTTTGATGAAGTACAACAAAAGTTTGTAAGTTTACTTTCCGAACAGTTAGTTAATCATAAAAGTGTTAAGATTAATGTAGAACTATTTGGACAATATCTCTTACAAACAAAAGAGGCAATCGAAACTAAATCGTTTAACACAAAAAATAAGGTCATAACTTCAACAACAACAGATTTATCTGATATTTACAAACAATTTTTGTCTGAAATTAAAGAAAAGGTGTCAATATTCACAGAAAATGGATCAGGTTGGGCATTGGAAAAAATATTACATTTGGAGCTTAATATAAATAAATTTAATCCAATTTAGAGCTTCATAGCTTGGGGGCACAAACATATAAGTATTTTGGAAGAGAAATCCAAGACTGATGATGATCAAGTTAATAATGTAATTGATATTCTAAAAGATTTAGTTCGTGACGAATATAAAACATAAGAACCCTGGAAAAATATTTTATTTTGAAAATGGCTCTGCTACCAGTAGGAGTTCTATTTCTATCAGCATTCGTTAACAATACTTTGTTCATACAAGTTGATCATAATGTTCGAGAAGCATTTATTTGTCTATCTGTTAATAATGTAAATAATGATAGTTGGCCTTCAACATGGAAAAGAATGAATATAAATAATGGTTTATTTACCCACAAAATAGATGATAATATTATAAATGATTCTACCATTGTACAGTATAAGTTAAGATTATATTATTTCAATAAAACTTCAATAGTGACACAGGAATGGAATCAGTTGTATAGAAAATCTTGTATAGAAGAAGAATGTAATTCAAATGTGTGTCTAGTATTATTAAGTATATTGTTAGTAGTGTTTTTATGTTCAATAGGATATATATTATTCAAAGTATATTTGTATTATAAATAAAATTCAATAATAATAAAAACATATATATAATAATGGTTTTTATTCATAACAATACCTATAATTATATAACAATTTTACGTTTGCTAATGCACAATGCCATGGATTCACATTTTTGTGAAAATAACATTCTGGAATTTTCTTAAATTTACTTAATTTTGGCTCTTGGGCAATGGGAATAGCGTATATGAAATCTTCATCCAAAAACTTTTTTAAGAAGTTGATTTTTTCATTCCCTTTCACGTAAATTTTGGGCGATTGGTAAACTTCTAACACATGCTTTAAAATATTATCAATTTCATTAAGTTCTATATTTCCAAATTCCCATTTTAGTCCATGATACTCTTCGCCCCATTTAACCATTTTGAGATCGAGAGCAGATAACATATTTTTTTGAAATGGTGATTTAAACAGATAATTTGAGCAACGAATACCGTCATAAATCGCTAATTCTTTTGGAATGTATCCAAAGGAACTGTTATATCCTTGAATGTCGATAAAAAGTTCTGTCTTACACTCATTCATGGTTAGTCGCTAAATGATGTTTAAATCTATAAGATTAGTGTTTAGATCCCCACACCACTCTTACTACTCCCCACTACCACGCTTATTATCCCCACTACCACGCTTGCTTATTTAAGCACTCACCCACAGTTCTACAACCATTATTTCAAGCAAGCATCTGAAAATGTATCAACCAACAAGCCAACAAGAGTTTAGTAAGAAGCGCAATGCAGCTCTCATCAATGAAACCATCTACTACATAAACAAATCCAAATCCAAATGGGTCAGCATTGGATTTTCCTTAGAGAGAAAATATATTCCTGTTGTTAAAATCTGTGGCTACAAATATAATCAAAATGTGATTTTTAATGAAGATCAATGGATTTCCTTCCTTAATAATCAAGGAATTATGTTAAGTTTCATTTATTCCAACAGCACCGGGTGGCAACCCATGAAGGGAAATGGTTATGAGATTCACTTTGTGTTTATTGGTGATGCAAGAATAATTAAGATTACACAAGATGGAGGTAATGAAGTATTCCTTGCTGGTGATACCATAAATGAATTAGTGAACTTGGCAAATTTAATCAAATATCGTGTTGATATCTTAAAAAACCAGGAATTTTCCAAATATTACAATATTTTAGTTAGTGGAATCTCTATGAAAAATGGCGATTTGTTAAAAAATGTATATGATGTTATTTCACCTATGGAAAATAGTTTAAATGTTTGCTGTGTTTTAGAATTATTAAACTTTTACTCAGATTGTGTTCTGGAGGATGTAGAAACATTCGTATGTAATGAATTTGTAAAAAGTTGTATTGAAAATAAAAATGTATAGGTATATTTTTCTTTTTATTCCGCCCACCTCCTAAATTAATTTTTAAAGCTCTGAACTTACTTTAAGTGTCACATACTCATACAAGATGTGGTTAGCATACATCTCAACGAGTAGCATATAACCTAACAAGCGCTATAGATAATCTATCACAACACTTTAGTAACTTAAAATTTGATGCTGTCCATGAAGCCGAGTATGGATTCGAAATATTTTATACATATGATATGGAAAGAAAGTATGAAAAAGCTGCAGAAGCCTGTAACATATATTTTCATACTTCTGATCTCTCTCTTATGTTAACCGGGTGGCAACCCATGAAGGGAAATGGTTATGAGAATCACTTTGTGTTTATTGGTGTTGCAAGAATAATTAAGATTACACAAGATGTTGGTAATGAAGTATTCCTAGCTGGTGATACTATAAATGAATTAGTGAACTTGTCAAATTTAATCAAATATCGTTTTGATATCTTAAAAACCAGGAATTTTCCAAATATTTCAATATTTTAGTTAGTGGAATCTCTATGAAAAAATGGTGATTTGTTAAAAAATGTATATGATGTTATTTCACCTATGGAAAATAGTTTAAATGTTTGTAATGTTTTAGAATTATTAAACGTTTATTCTGATTGCGTTGTGGAGGATGTAGAAACGTTCGCATGTAGTGAATTTGTAAAGACTTGTATTGAAAAATAAAATTTTAAAATATATTTTTCCTTTTTATTCCTCCCACCTCCTATTCCTCCCACCTCCTATCCTAAATTATTATTTAAAGCTCTGAACTTATTTTAAGTCTCACATACTCATACAAGATGTGGTTAGCATATACATCTCAACGAGTAGCATATAACCTAACAAGCGCTATAGAGAATCTATCACATGACTTTAGTAACTTAAAATTTGATGCTGCCCATGAAGCCGAGTATGGATTCGAACGATTTTATACATATGATGAATGCATGGATATGGAAAGAAAGTATGAAAAAGCTGCAGAAGCCTGTAACATATATTTACATACTTTTGATATAAGAACTTTTCTGCAAACCATAAAGGAAATGGGATTTGAGGAGCATTTGGGTGAAGTAAAACAGTTTATTCCACAAGACATCATTGAAGAAATATTTGAAACCTAATTTATATCAAATAAAAAACTTTATTTCATTTATGTGTTTTATTCAATCATTAAATAATTATTATATAAATTGTATACATTAGTAAGTGCACATATACATGGTGATTTAGAATGATAAAAACAATGAGCTTCTCCTTCTTGTAACGATGGATTTTCATCAAGTTCCATGACTGGTTTTAATGAATATTTTCGAATGTATTCGGATTTCTCTCTCCTTTTTACTACCTCTCCTATGCCACCTCTCTCTTATGCTACCTCTCTCTTATGCTACCTCTCTCTTATGCCACCTCTCCCTACCACTCCTCTCTCTTATGCTACCTCTCTCTCGCTTTTACTAGCTCTCTCCTCTCTCTTATGATACATACCACCTCTCTCTCTTATGTTAATTTCTCGCTCTCTCCCTATGCTACTTCTTGCATACAAGCTGCCGTTTTACCATTTGTTTCAAACATTACATAGTTCTAACGTATAAAAAAGAATGTACAAGAAGGTATAAAATGTCTATTTTTTCTGAATTTGGTTTCAGATTTTTCCAATTTATCTTTATAATATTGTTTATTACCTATACCAAATTTAAATTAGATTTATCAGCCACATCGCCAGCTAAAAGCTTGGTTTTTCTCTTCCGAGCCAGAAAACGATTTCTTCCATGCCTAATTACACACTCTTTATGTTTCCCAACTAATACCTCCAAATGAGAGCCATTCGACTTATCATTAACTCAGTCCTCCCAAGAAAACTCTCTTATTTATTTTCTATCGATACTTGCACCGATTTTGCTTTGAAGACCTCACCGCTATAATTATCATCCTTAATTGTTTATAATAGAACAACAAAAGGCGTGTTACGTATGCAAGGAACTCGAGATTATGGATCAAAATTGTCTGCAGGCGTTTTTCCCTGCCCCATCCCAATCTTCAATCCTTTAAATCCAGTGTCAATAGATCACATTTTCCTTCTCTCTTCAGACTCCCACGACACATTAGTACTTAGGCTTGAAGTTTTCGTGGACTGTCTCAGATAAAAAAGCCAAGTGTTTCACCTTTATTTGTGAAAAGACAATATTTTGATGTGGAATAAATAATGCATTTTTGAGCTTTTTCTAAGACCGATATCTTTCAAAAATCTTGCTCTTGATGGTAGTTTTCGATTGAACAAACTCCTGTCAACGCATAACTGGTCAACTAGAGCACCTTACTTTAAACCAATACTAAATCTAAACTTTCCTAGTGAATCTGAACGTTTATGTCGACAACACCAAAAAAGTATTAATCCAGTACACTTTGACGCTAAGAAATGAAACATCCTTTGAAGCTATTTTTAATAAATTTGATCTTAGATCGGTAGGGTAGAGTGGGGTTATCTGGACCGTCAGGTTAAGTGGTCAACTCTAATATTTAAAACTTCGCGGCCAAATTTGCCTACTCGTAGCATTACTCGAGTATCTCCGACACGTTCCGAATCTGCTGCACGACGCAGAACGTCCTTGTGCTACAGTTGCGTGGTGGTTAGTCGACGAGAGTTTCTCGAAGTGAAAAGTAATTTCTGCATCGTTGTTAAAAAGATATTTTTTACCCAACTGATTGTTTTAAGTGATCGCTCTACTAAACAAGTGAGTACGTATTTTTGTGTAGTTTTTAGATGTGTGCATTTTTTAAGTTAAATTTGTAAAGTAAAAATTATAGATACTACAAAACAAATGGCTGAACAGTGGGGTTAGCCGGGCCAACTAATGGTCAGGATACCTGGAACCCGGTCCACCTAACCCCATTCGCCATTTTTGTATTTTCCTTAAGCGTAATTTTTTTTTGAAGTTATAATGCCACGAATTCGTAAAAGAACCACTACAAATCGGTCATTTTCCGAAGAAACATTAAAGCTGGCCGTACGAGAAGTGATAGAAAATAAAATGGCAGTTCGGAAAGCAGCAAAAACATTTCGTATACCAAGGACAACACTTAAAAGATTTAAAGCTAAGGTAGAAAATGTTGGATTTGAGCAAGTGAATTTTAGTCCAAGAAATGAACATTTAAAGGTTTTTTCAATCGCTCAAGAGGAAGCACTTGCTCAGTACTTAAAACAAGCTTCTATGATGAATTACGGGTTAACCCTTAAGGAAGCACGTAAACTTGGTTATGACTTCGCCATAGCTAATAAAAATAATTTACGAAAAGGTTTAGATAATTGGAACAAAGATATGATGGCTGGAAAAGAATGGATACTCTCTTTTTTGAAAAGGCACAAGCTTTCCCTCAGAACACCAGAGCAGACTAGTTTAGGTAGGGCCACCAGTTTCAACCGCCACAATGTTGCAAAATTCTACGAAAATCTGAAAGTAGTTTTAGATGCTAATAAGCTTGAGCCCCAAGATATTTACAATCTGGATGAAACAGGTTTGTTACCACCATTAGAATTTTTCTGATACTTATTTTACAAAACGTAAAATTGTTTTAGGTTGCCTTACTGTTCACAAACCGCCAAAAATTATTGCAGCGAGAGGTGCCAGGCAAGTAGGACAAGCTACTTCCGCAGAAAGGGGAACCCTAGTTACTCTATGTGCTATAGTTGGATGTACAGGTAGAGCTCTCCCCCCATATTTGATCTTCCCGAGGAAACATTATAAAGAACATATGTTGAAAAATGCACCAGTTGGAAGTAAAGGGAGTGCAACACCGTCAGGCTGGATGCAAGGTGAATTATTCGAAGATGTTTTAAAGCATTTCGTTAGGTGCGAACGACCTAGTCTAGAAAAACCAAAATTAATTTTACTCGACAATCATGAAAGTCACCTTAACTTAAAGGCTTTAGATTATGCAAAGCAAAATGGCATAATTTTACTGACATTTCCTCCGCACTGTAGCCATAGACTACAGCCATTAGACATATCAATATTTGGCCCTTTTAAAAAATATTATAATTATGCCTGCAATAAATGGATGACCAACCATCCTGGTAGTGTCATAACAATTTACGACGTTGCTGAACTGGTAGGTGACGCGTTTCCAAAGGCATTTACAGTTCAAAACATAAATAGTGGTTTTGCCAAAGCTGGTATATATCCCTTTAATGATGATGTATTTACAGACGCTGACTTTCTACCATCCTATGTAACAGACCGTTCCTTAAATGATGAAACCCTTGTTTCATCCGTAAACGTAAATATACAAACCATCCTGTCTCCAAATGAAAATTCTGATACAAAACCTGGCTGCTCATTCCACAATAATATAAAAGAAACAAAAATGGCTACAGACGCTCTGTCAAACCCAAATACAGAGGTTCAGTGTGGATCTTCTCTAGAACCAAACTGTGCTTCAAACGTAGGAAGTCATATTAGTATTTTAGAAAAACAGCTTGTTCTTCCCGAAATTATAAGACCATTTTTGAAAGCACCGCCCAGAAAAATAAAGGCTTCAAGTAGGCGAAAGGGTAAATCAATGGTCTTAACTAGTACTCCTGTAAAAGAAGAACTTGAAGAAAGAGCACAAGAAAGAAAAACTAAAGCAGAAAAGAAAAAGACTGTTGTGCGTAAGGTTCTACAAGCATCCTCATCTGAGTCAGGAGAAGAACCTCATTATGAAGATTCTTCTGAATGGGAGGAAGAAGAAGAGAAAACCGAAGATGTAACAGTTTCTAGACAAGCAAAAGATTACAATAAAGGTAATTTCTTAATAGTTAAGGTACATGGAAAAAAATCCTTCAGGAATTACGCTGCAGAAATAATAAATAAAGTTTACAATGGGTACAATGTTGCGTTTCTAAAAAAGCAGCATCCATCCAATCGGTTTAAATACTCGGAGGAGGAGCCTAGTTTTATTTCATATGAAGACATAGTTTGTGGTCTACCAATACCTACTAAATACTCAAGAGGTCGATATGAGAATTTACTTTATTTTAACTCTGATATGTCTGAATTCAGCGTACAATAAATTATGTATTTCAAATAATTTAGTTTCTAGTTCCCAAACAGTTGTGAAGTTACCTGATGCGTTGGCTGTATAATGTATAAATAGTTCCTATAAGGGTTTAACATCTTTTGTTATATTGTTTTTTAAGTAAATGTTCTTTATTAAATGTGTTTGTTCTTTATTATTTATAGTCAGTTTAACTGGACAGTGGATCTACCCAGTTAACCTAACTCGTCAGGTTACCTGGTCCACTATTCTTGTTTATTAAAATCAATTTTAAATAAAAATTAATTTTAGTTTTTGATTTCACTGTATATGATTATGGTGCGATAATGCCTAACCAGTGTACTGAGGAAACTGACACTCGCTGATATGATTAAAATTGTAAATTATAATGATTTAAAGAAAAGTGGTCCAGATAACCCCCCTCTACCCTACACTTAATTGTAGCAGCTCGAAAAGGCGGATTAAAACTTTGTTCTTTAACTTGATGCATTCCAGAATAATATAATGACAACTTGTGTTACTATCTTTATTTAACCCATCAGTGTACATCTTACCTAGTAAAAACATTATTGCATTCACAACTAAAACTATTAATAAAACTCAATTCCAAGTTGCTCCAGTTCTCTTAAAATACTCATAATTTCAGGTGTATTAATGCCATCCGTATTATTCTCTTCCAAACATCGAAATTGGTCTATCATGTCATTGACATCTGTGTACTCTAGGATAGGACTCTCCGTCTAACTTCCTGAAGCCCTCCTCCCCATTTTTCTACTTCGTAGTTCCCATCGCTAGTGTCTTCGATTAATTTTCTCCATTGGATTTCGTTTTGAAATTTTAAAAATTTTAAATATTTCGTATTTTTCTTTTTAGCCACTATATTACTCAATTCTTTATAAGTGCTTCGGGGAGGAAATAGCTTTTTAATAATATTTACATACTTCCAACCAGACGATGAACTAATGCGTTCACACCGTTTAAAGTTTCTTTTGTGGGCATTTGTTAGAACTAAAATGTTTCTATATTGTAAGAGGTCGTTATCGGTGTACTCTACAGGGTGTTCCTCAGTCAGGAGATTTAGGGGGCCATCTGTTAACTTAAACTCTTTCTCACTAATAATTAGAGTATTTCCTTTAAAAACAGCTGGCACATTTCCAAGAAACCAACTGGAGCACACCTCCCGAAAACCAAACACGTTTTTATTTGACATTTCCATCAACTTTAAAGTTATTTTGCTGATAGCCATCTTATCTCTTTGACATCTAACTTGATAATGAAGCTTTCTTAGTGATATTAGGATATTTATTAACACGTAATGGCGTCGTAAAATAGACGTAACATAGACGTAACATAGACGTAACATAGACGTAACATAGACGTAGCATAGGCGTAACATAGACGTAACATAAACGTAAAATGGCATATGGCCTGTTTTTACCTAGTTTTCAGCTGGTTTTAGCTGTTTTAGCTGGTTTTTACCTGTTTTTAGCTGTTTTAGGAAGAGTCTTTTCTATCAGTTAAAAAAATAGAATATTTCTTAACGAGGGAGAAAACACAATTTACACGAGTGTGGCGTTCGATCACCCCTCGCCTTCGGCTCGGGATGATGTCACACGAGTGTGACGTTCGATCATCCCTCACCTTCGGCTCGGGATGATGCCACACGAGTGTAAATTGTGTTTTTTCCCTCGTTATGAAATATTCTATTTTTTAACTGATAGAAAAGACTCTTCCTAAAACAGCTAAAAACAGCTAAAAACCAGCTAAAACAGCTAAAACCAGCTGAAAACCAGGTAAAAACAGGCCATATACCATTTTACGTTTATGTTACGTCTATGTTACGCCTATGTTACGTCTATGTTACGTCTATGTTACGTCTATGTTACGTCTATGTTACGTCTATTTTACGACGCCATTACGTGTTAATAAATATCCTAATATCACTAAGAAAGCTTCATTATCAAGTTAGATGTCAAAGAGATAAGATGGCTATCAGCAAAATAACTTTAAAGTTGATGGAAATGTCAAATAAAAACGTGTTTGGTTTTCGGGAGGTGTGCTCCAGTTGGTTTCTTGGAAATGTGCCAGCTGTTTTTAAAGGAAATACTCTAATTATTAGTGAGAAAGAGTTTAAGTTAACAGATGGCCTCCTAAATCTCCTGACTGAGGAACACCCTGTAGAGTACACCGATAACGACCTCTTACAATATAGAAACATTTTAGTTCTAACAAATGCCCACAAAAGAAACTTTAAACGGTGTGAACGCATTAGTTCATCGTCTGGTTGGAAGTATGTAAATATTATTAAAAAGCTATTTCCTCCCCGAAGCACTTATAAAGAATTGAATAATATAGTGGCTAAAAAGAAAAATACGAAATATTTAAAATTTTTAAAATTTCAAAACGAAATCCAAAGGAGAAAATTAATCGAAGACACTAGCGATGGGAACTACGAAGTAGAAAAATGGGGAGGAGGGCTTCAGGAAGTTAGACGGAGAGTCCTATCCTAGAGTACACAGATGTCAATGACATGATAGACCAATTTCGATGTTTGGAAGAGAATAATACGGATGGCATTAATACACCTGAAATTATGAGTATTTTAAGAGAACTGGAGCAACTTGGAATTGAGTTTTATTAATAGTTTTAGTTGTGAATGCAATAATGTTTTTACTAGGTAAGATGTACACTGATGGGTTAAATAAAGATAGTAACACAAGTTGTCATTATATTATTCTGGAATGCATCAAGTTAAAGAACAAAGTTTTAATCCGCCTTTTCGAGCTGCTACAATTAAGTGTACCGATCTAAGATCAAATTTATTAAAAATAGCTTCAAAGGATGTTTCATTTCTTAGCGTCAAAGTGTACTGGATTAATACTTTTTTGGTGTTGTCGACATAAACGTTCAGATTCACTAGGAAAGTTTAGATTTAGTATTGGTTTAAAGTAAGGTGCTCTAGTTGACCAGTTATGCGTTGCCAGGAGTTTGTTCAGTCGAAAACTACCATCAAGAGCAAGATTTTTGAAAGATATCGGTCTTAGAAAAAGCTCAAAAATGCATTATTTATTCCACATCAAAATATTGTCTTTTCACAAATAAAGGTGAAACACTTGGCTTTTTTATCTGAGACAGTCCACGAAAACTTCAAGCCTAAGTACTAATGTGTCGTGGGAGTCTGAAGAGAGAAGGAAAATGTGATCTATTGACACTGGATTTAAAGGATTGAAGATTGGGATGGGGCAGGGAAAAACGTCTGCAGACAATTTTGATCCATAATCTCGAGTTCCTTGCATACGTAACACGCCTTTTGTTGTTCTATTATAAACAATTAAGGATGATAATTATAGCGGTGAGGTCTTCAAAGCAAAATCCGTGCAAGTATCGATAGAAAATAAATAAGAGAGTTTTCTTGGGAGGACTGAGTTAATGATAAGTCGAATGGCTCTCATTTGGAGGTATTAGTTGGGAAACATAAAGAGTGTGTAATTAGGCATGGAAGAAATCGTTTTCTGGCTCGGAAGAGAAAAACCAAGCTTTTAGCTGGCGATGTGGCTGATAAATCTAATTTAAATTTGGTATAGGTAATAAACAATATTATAAAGATAAATTGGAAAAATCTGAAACCAAATTCAGAAAAAATAGACATTTTATACCTTCTTGTACATTCTTTTTTATACGTTAGAACTATGTAATGTTTGAAACAAATGGTAAAACGGCAGCTTGTATGCAAGAAGTAGCATAGGGAGAGAGCGAGAAATTAACATAAGAGAGAGAGGTGGTATGTATCATAAGAGAGAGGAGAGAGCTAGTAAAAGCGAGAGAGAGGTAGCATAAGAGAGAGGAGTGGTAGGGAGAGGTGGCATAAGAGAGAGGTAGCATAAGAGAGAGGTAGCATAAGAGAGAGGTGGCATAGGAGAGGTAGTAAAAAGGAGAGAGAAATCCGAATACATTCGAAAATATTCATTAAAACCAGTCATGGAACTTGATGAAAATCCATCGTTACAAGAAGGAGAAGCTCATTGTTTTTATCATTCTAAATCACCATGTATATGTGCACTTACTAATGTATACAATTTATATAATAATTATTTAATGATTGAATAAAACACATAAATGAAATAAAGTTTTTTATTTGATATAAATTAGGTTTCAAATATTTCTTCAATGATGTCTTGTGGAATAAACTGTTTTACTTCACCCAAATGCTCCTCAAATCCCATTTCCTTTATGGTTTGCAGAAAAGTTCTTATATCAAAAGTATGTAAATATATGTTACAGGCTTCTGCAGCTTTTTCATACTTTCTTTCCATATCCATGCATTCATCATATGTATAAAATCGTTCGAATCCATACTCGGCTTCATGGGCAGCATCAAATTTTAAGTTACTAAAGTCATGTGATAGATTCTCTATAGCGCTTGTTAGGTTATATGCTACTCGTTGAGATGTATATGCTAACCACATCTTGTATGAGTATGTGAGACTTAAAATAAGTTCAGAGCTTTAAATAATAATTTAGGATAGGAGGTGGGAGGAATAGGAGGTGGGAGGAATAAAAAGGAAAAATATATTTTAAAATTTTATTTTTCAATACAAGTCTTTACAAATTCACTACATGCGAACGTTTCTACATCCTCCACAACGCAATCAGAATAAACGTTTAATAATTCTAAAACATTACAAACATTTAAACTATTTTCCATAGGTGAAATAACATCATATACATTTTTTAACAAATCACCATTTTTTCATAGAGATTCCACTAACTAAAATATTGAAATATTTGGAAAATTCCTGGTTTTTAAGATATCAAAACGATATTTGATTAAATTTGACAAGTTCACTAATTCATTTATAGTATCACCAGCTAGGAATACTTCATTACCAACATCTTGTGTAATCTTAATTATTCTTGCAACACCAATAAACACAAAGTGATTCTCATAACCATTTCCCTTCATGGGTTGCCACCCGGTTAACATAAGAGAGAGATCAGAAGTATGAAAATATATGTTACAGGCTTCTGCAGCTTTTTCATACTTTCTTTCCATATCATATGTATAAAATATTTCGAATCCATACTCGGCTTCATGGACAGCATCAAATTTTAAGTTACTAAAGTGTTGTGATAGATTATCTATAGCGCTTGTTAGGTTATATGCTACTCGTTGAGATGTATGCTAACCACATCTTGTATGAGTATGTGACACTTAAAGTAAGTTCAGAGCTTTAAAAATTAATTTAGGAGGTGGGCGGAATAAAAAGAAAAATATACCTATACATTTTTATTTTCAATACAACTTTTTACAAATTCATTACATACGAATGTTTCTACATCCTCCAGAACACAATCTGAGTAAAAGTTTAATAATTCTAAAACACAGCAAACATTTAAACTATTTTCCATAGGTGAAATAACATCATATACATTTTTTAACAAATCGCCATTTTTCATAGAGATTCCACTAACTAAAATATTGTAATATTTGGAAAATTCCTGGTTTTTTAAGATATCAACACGATATTTGATTAAATTTGCCAAGTTCACTAATTCATTTATGGTATCACCAGCAAGGAATACTTCATTACCTCCATCTTGTGTAATCTTAATTATTCTTGCATCACCAATAAACACAAAGTGAATCTCATAACCATTTCCCTTCATGGGTTGCCACCCGGTGCTGTTGGAATAAATGAAACTTAACATAATTCCTTGATTATTAAGGAAGGAAATCCATTGATCTTCATTAAAAATCACATTTTGATTATATTTGTAGCCACAGATTTTAACAACAGGAATATATTTTCTCTCTAAGGAAAATCCAATGCTGACCCATTTGGATTTGGATTTGTTTATGTAGTAGATGGTTTCATTGATGAGAGCTGCATTGCGCTTCTTACTAAACTCTTGTTGGCTTGTTGGTTGATACATTTTCAGATGCTTGCTTGAAATAATGGTTGTAGAACTGTGGGTGAGTGCTTAAATAAGCAAGCGTGGTAGTGGGGATAATAAGCGTGGTAGTGGGGAGTAGTAAGAGTGGTGTGGGGATCTAAACACTAATCTTATAGATTTAAACATCATTTAGCGACTAACCATGAATGAGTGTAAGACAGAACTTTTTATCGACATTCAAGGATATAACAGTTCCTTTGGATACATTCCAAAAGAATTAGCGATTTATGATGGTATTCGTTGCTCAAATTATCTGTTTAAATCACCATTTCAAAAAAATATGTTATCTGCTCTCGATCTCAAAATGGTTAAATGGGGCGAAGAGTATCATGGACTAAAATGGGAATTTGGAAATATAGAACTTAATGAAATTGATAATATTTTAAAGCATGTGTTAGAAGTTTACCAATCGCCCAAAATTTACGTGAAAGGGAATGAAAAAATCAACTTCTTAAAAAAGTTTTTGGATGAAGATTTCATATACGCTATTCCCATTGCCCAAGAACCAAAATTAAGTAAATTTAAGAAAATTCCAGAATGTTATTTTCACAAAAATGTGAATCCATGGCATTGTGCATTAGCAAACGTAAAATTGTTATATAATTATAGGTATTGTTATGAATAAAAACCATTATTATATATATGTTTTTATTATTATTGAATTTTATTTATAATACAAATATACTTTGAATAATATATATCCTATTGAACATAAAAACACTACTAACAATATACTTAATAATACTAGACACACATTTGAATTACATTCTTCTTCTATACAAGATTTTCTATACAACTGATTCCATTCCTGTGTCACTATTGAAGTTTTATTGAAATAATATAATCTTAACTTATACTGTACAATGGTAGAATCATTTATAATATTATCATCTATTTTGTGGGTAAATAAACCATTATTTATATTCATTCTTTTCCATGTTGAAGGCCAACTATCATTATTTACATTATTAACAGATAGACAAATAAATGCTTCTCGAACATTATGATCAACTTGTATGAACAAAGTATTGTTAACGAATGCTGATAGAAATAGAACTCCTACTGGTAGCAGAGCCATTTTCAAAATAAAATATTTTTCCAGGGTTCTTATGTTTTATATTCGTCACGAACTAAATCTTTTAGAATATCAATTACATTATTAACTTGATCATCATCAGTCTTGGATTTCTCTTCCAAAATACTTATATGTTTGTGCCCCCAAGCTATGAAGCTCTAAATTGGATTAAATTTATTTATATTAAGCTCCAAATGTAATATTTTTTCCAATGCCCAACCTGATCCATTTTCTGTGAATATTGACACCTTTTCTTTAATTTCAGACAAAAATTGTTTGTAAATATCAGATAAATCTGTTGTTGTTGAAGTTATGACCTTATTTTTTGTGTTAAACGATTTAGTTTCGATTGCCTCTTTTGTTTGTAAGAGATATTGTCCAAATAGTTCTACATTAATCTTAACACTTTTATGATTAACTAACTGTTCGGAAAGTAAACTTACAAACTTTTGTTGTACTTCATCAAAAAACTCTTCAATGTCCACGTACTTTTTCGATGGAAGCAGCATGTAAGACACAATCCTGTTTTTAAACGCGGAAGTTAAAATTTTTACATTATCGTCACTTTTAAGTGCACTTTTATGTAGGTTTGACCGTAAATGTGCAGCAAGTTTATTTTTCACGTACCAAGTGTCACAATCTTTACATCGTGATAAAGTAAGTTTAGGTATTGGAGGTCTGTCTTCTATTTTAGCTTTTTTCATGGATACATCACATACCTGGGTATTAGCCTTTCTTTTTTTGCGAGAACAAGATGGCCTCATGGCACACGATTCCTTTTTATGTCTATACACGTTCGATTGATGAATAAAACTCTTGTTGCATTCACTGCACTGATACATCTTGAGAACTGAACAAAAAAGCAGAAAAGACTGATACTTATTCAACAGTTCTTGGGATATTTTCACCGGTCTCACAACACTTTGTACAATACTGTTTTTGCAAACTAAACAATTAATATAATATCAACGCTAACTAACCGCTGAGGATATATAGGTAACAAGGAGAAGACACAACTGTCGAGCTGAAGATGCGACTGCAGAGCGAGAAGCGAAGAGAGAATATAAAGAGAATCCGTCTGGGCGGGGCATGCCCATGCGCATCTCTATTGCGCAGTTGTAAAAAAACGAAAAATATAAAAAACGTTTTTTTTTTTTTTTTGAGCGCCATTTTTTTTTTTTGAGCCGCCATTTTTTTTATTTTTTATTTTTTTTTATCCGCCATGTTTTTTTTTTTTTTTGAAATCCGCCATTTTTTTTTTTTTTTTAATCCGCCATTTTTTTTTTTTTTATCCGCCATTTTTTTTATATGCGCAGTAGACCAAAATGCGTACCACGCGCACACCGAGCTTGCTAGACATGCGCACGGAGTGTTAGGAGGTATACTTTGGTGTGTACATTCCAACCCACCCACTTTTAAGAATATAACTCCAATAGTGAAGCCACAAATAAAAAATTTGTTGTCCTTTCTACCGCTCTACATATGGGGTCTGTATTGACCTGTGTATTGTTCGAATTAGTACAACACTTGCGTTTTAACCGCACTTACCCTTTTAAGTAACGCGCTGTAATACGATGAAATGAGTGAAGCTTTGCGTAATGATGTTTAACGATTTTGAGTGGGGGGATTTGGTGGGTGAAGAGTGGTGGGATGCTGTAAATCCATGGATTAATGAATAATACTTCTAATTATTTGTTTGACATTTATAAAACATATATTAAAATACAGGTTTACTTTTGAACAAAAATAACAGTGAGTTTATCTACATTAGTCTACTTTATGTTTCTATAGCACACGAAACATGATTTCTGGGATACAGGAGGACCATCGAATTGTGTGCTCCAGTCAGGACGATTATAATGAAAAAAACATGGCAATTTAATTTGAAGATCAAAACTTGATTTATAAGACATTGGTAATTTTCCCCATACATCCAAGAGTTCCAAAGGATCTGCATAATTAATTAGATATTCCAAAGGTAACATTTCTAGTTCTTCTGTAGTAAAATCTATCAAGGTTTTCTTTCCGCTTACATGACTAAACATTACATTTGCTGTTGGACAAGACATAGTTTTTTTGCAGTCTTTTCCTTTTTTGCTTCCAATTCTTGAACTTTCTTTCTCTGTTCAGTTCGAAACTTTTTTTAGCACTCTTAGATAGATTAGGTGGAGGTTTTCGTAAAATTAAATTATTTTGTATGTAGTCTTGTGGATTATAGCTTTCGCAATGTTCTGTGTCCCATGAATAATCAGACATCGTTGTGAATTGTGTTAAATACTGTAAATATTGAGAATTTATAGCAATAAAAGTGGTGTGGCGGGTAGGAGGAATGGATTTGATATAAGAGTGGTAGGATTTGGTAGTGTGAAGAGTGCGTGTTGTGGAATGGTTTTGTTTTTTGTTTTTGTTTTTTTGTTTTTTTGTTTTTGGAGCGGGGAGAGGAGAGGGGAGAGGAGAGCGGAGAGGGGGGATTTGGTAGGGTGAAGAGTGGGGGATTTTGGTAGTGTGAAGAGTGGGGGGATTTGGTAGGGTGAAGAGTGGGGGGATTTGGTGGGGTGAAGAGTGGGGGGAATTGGTGTATGGATTTGATGGCATTTCCTGGAATTGAATGCAGTATATCCATATATAACCATGTAAAATGGATATATATCCATGGATTGGATTGGTCTGATGCGCACACAAACACTCTACTTATAAAAATTATTTATTTGGCGGCTTAATTAACGGCGGCCAAAATTAACCGATTATATGACCCCACAACACAAAATTTATTGTTTTGCTTGGAATAACCCTTATACCTACCTACATAATGTATATTTCTTTTCGTGCACGAAATGAAATAAATCTCAGAAATAATGCGTAAAACAAGATAATCAGTAGTAAATGAACGATTCCTACCAAAATATTATTTGGACTTGGTTGAAAAAGTACACTTAAAACTAATTTCTGATCATATTATTATTTATAGTAAATGAAAACCTTGAATCACACTCGCATTTCATTTGGTATACGGTATAATATGATCCCAAATTTAATAATTTGCATGTACGAGCCGAGCGCCATCTGTCAATCAATAAACAAAGTAGCCATAAAATACAAACGTAGGTCTTTGTGGGTTAGTTGTACACCTGTAAAATTCATTTTCCCAATAATTTTATAAAATAATATTGTAGGTGCCATCTACAAAATATATAAGGGAGTAATTGTCACTTATTTTTGACCGTTAATTTTAGTCAGATTTTGAGCGACCAACGTAAATAAGTTTTTGGGTCTATACATAGACAGTAAACTAAGATTCGAAACTCATATTTTACAACTAAGTAGAAAGTTATCTAGGGGCTGTTTTGCGTTGAGAGTTGTGTCCCGGGAACTTGACATCTCCACGGCTAGGAATGTATATTTTGCATTGGTGGAGTCGCATTTGCGATATGATGTGTGTTTCTGGGGATCTTGCTCGAGCCAGTTCTTTGGTGTGATTTTTGTTTTGCAGAAGCGTGCAGTTCGGTCCTTGTGCAGGGTCAATTCTCGGGAGTCTTGTAGACCACTATTTGTGTCCCTGCAGATTTTAACTTTGGCGTGTATATTCATTATTGAGACAGTTTGTCTCATGCACGATAAATTTCAGCCCGAAATTGAAAAAACAGGAGTTTACGCTACTCGATCTTCTGAAATGATCGCCTTACCTATCCCCACTTCAAGTTTAACAAAAAACTCTATTATTTTTAAAAGCAAACAACTTTTTAATCACTTGCCGTTAGTTTTACGAAAGATTAAAAATAAAAAACATTTTAGACGGGAAGTAAAAAAGCTATTAATTGGGAAGGCTTACTATTCCGTTTCTGAATATTTGGCTGATTCTTTTTAACTGGTGTCTGTATGTCTCAGATTTTACCATCGACCTTTTTGTCTTGTTTATATGTTGTTGTCTACTTTGATATTGTATATATATATATATTTTTTTTTTTTGCTGTTTCTTTTATGTCGTGACTTTTGATATTGTTATAGAATTTGACGTATTGTGTTATATTGTAATATTGGCGTTTTGGCCGTTTTATACATATTTTATTTTAATTTGCGTCCTTATTGTTTTAAGTTTAGTTAGTTAGATTTTTAGGATGCTTTGTTTAATAAGATTATGTCTTCAAACAATAAAGCTGTTTTGACTTTGACTTTGACTTTGAAATTAAAGCACCCGAGGTAAACATCGACATAAAACACATGTTGGTTCAGTCTCAAAATAAGAGAGATCAGGCAGTTCTTAAAAAGGACTCCATTAGAGTCGAGAATCAAAATAAGCTGGGTGCTGCAATATCTGGAGTAGGTGAAATCATAACAGATATTTTATTAAATCATGACCAAGACCCTACCTTTAAGCCTTACCTGCAAAAGTTAGGTAAGATTGGTACTGTATTAACAGACCTCCATCATGATATATCCATATCAAGGCGAATTACTATATCTTGTTTCTTAAGCAAAGAAGCAAAACAAGCTGCAGAAATATGTCGCCTAGATAATTTTCTGTTTGGAAAGGATTTTACGGAAAAATTTAAATCCTTTCAGGCACTCAGTAAGACTAGTAAAGACCTTTAAAGCTAATTTTACAACCTCAAATCCTACAGCCACCACCAAAAAGGCCATGGTGAATCTGCAATATTCTGGTAGACAACATTTAAACAGGAAAGCCCCATCTCGCAACTTGAGGGAAGTGCAGAGACTGAAGGGGCGATATCACTACGAACGTTACCCTCAAGAGAAGGGGAACCGTCGAACGCAGTTCAGACGTTAGAAAAGGTAAGTACAAGCTGTCCTGGTACGGGACAGCTAAAACATTGTGTGGAAAACTGGAAACAGATTACGAACAATCAAATAATAATTCAGTGGGTACAAGGGTATAAAATTCCTTTTATTAGAGTACCTTTACAAAATAAACCACCAGAAATGAAAAGTTTTTCTCCACAAGAAAAAATGGACCTCTTAAAAGTAGTTACACAATTGCTTGAAGATGGAGTAATTGAAAAATGTCAGGAATCAAAAAGGCAATTCTTGTCCAATTATTTTTTGGTCCCAAAAAAGAGGGGGGGGGGCTAGATTTATTCTGAACCTAAAGAACCTTAATAAGTTTGTCCGTACATTACCTTTTAAGCTGGATGTTAGGACAGCTTCAAAATTGGTTTTTAGGGATTGTTACATGTGCACAGTTGATTTAAAAAATGCATATTATGCAGTCCCAATTCACAAGAATTACAAAAAATACTTACGCTTTTCCTTTAACAACTACAATTTACTTGTTTACCCTTTGGATTGTCATCTTGTCCTTTTACATTTACCAAGTTAACAAAGCCAGTTTTAGCTTGTTTGCATAAAAAGGGTATAGTATGTATGGTTTACCTAGATGATATTTTAGTCTTAGCACAGTCATCATCAGAGTGCAAACAGAAATCTAGAATTGTAGTTGCTACATTGGAAAACTTGGGTTTTACCACAAACTATGAAAAAAGTTGTAAAACCAACTAAGAATTGTCAGTATTTAGGCACAATGCTTCATAGTGCAAAAATGATCCTGTACCTTCCCTCAGAAAAGAAAGAGAAGATACTTGCATTAATTCCAAGGTTGAAACAAAATAAAACATTTACAATAAGATTTTTTGCACACTTTGTAGGTCTTCTGATTTCAGCTTGTTTATCTGTTAAATATGGTTTTTTACATACTAAGCTTTTTGAAAGGGCTAAATACTTAGCTCTAAGGTGTAATAACCAAAATTATGATGCAAAAATGTTCCTTCCATTGTATGTATCGGATGACATTCTTTGGTGGGAGAATAATATATCTAAAGCTGTTAATCAAATTAAGACAGACTCATATAAAATGACCATCTATACAGATTCCTCCCTTTCTGGATGGGGAGGACATTCTAATGGTCAGGTCACCCATGGTTGGTGGACCAAAAATGAAAGGGAACATCACATAAATTATTTAGAACTGTTAAGTGTATTTTATTGTCTAAAATGTTTTGCAAAATACCTTAAGTCATGCAATATTAGTTTAAGAGTAGATGATACAACAGCAATGTCGTATATTAACAGAATGGGAAGTGTCAAGTATCCAAAACTGAGTAGCCTGGCCAAAACTATATGGAAATGGTGTGAAGAAAGGGACCTTTGGATATTTGCCACATATATTAACACGAAAGAAAATTGGATAGCAGATAAACAATCTCGTTTGGCCCCGTTAGATACGGAATGGGAGCTTAACGAAGATGCTTTTAAAGCTATTACGTGTAGATTCGGCATTCCAAATATAGACCTTTTTGCCTCTTATGCTAACACAAAGTGTAGTGTGTTTTGATCTTGGTTCCCAGATCCTGCTTCAATAGAAGTAGATGCTTTTAGCATCAATTGGAATGGATATTTTATCTATGCTTTTCCTCCTTTTAATTTAGTTTTAAGGGTCCTACGAAAACTAATAGAGGAACAAGCAGAAGGCATTGTGGTTGTCCCAAATTGGGAAAGTCAGCCATGGTTTCCAATTTTCCATGAAATGTTAGTGTGCCCACCTTTGTTGTTTACCTCTATAAGCAAGCATTATTTCAACCGTTGCTTTCTTGTTTCAGGCAGCATCCACTGCCAATTTCCCTGGTTGCAGGGAAATTATCAGGGCGGCTTTTTGTAAAAAAGGAATCCCAGAGTGTGCAGTGCCAACACTCTTAGAGTCCCTGTCACAGTCAACTATCAAGCAATATAGCACAGCATTTAAGGCTTGGTGGTAATTCTGTGAAGTAGAAAAAATAAATCTTCTGGAAGCTGGAGTTTCAGAAGTGATCTCCTTTTTACAGAAATTGTTGGATGAAAAGACCATCACATATAGTTCTTTTAATACGTATCGTTCAGCGCTTTCTCTTATATTAAAAGAAGATATTGGTAAAGATCAAAGGATATCTAGATTTCTCAAAGGGATTGCTCGGATAAGACCTCCGAAACGACGCTATGATTTTATTTGGGATCCTCAAGTAGTTCTAAATCACTTAGAAACTTGGTATCCCAATGAAAATCTGTCTCTAGAAAATCTAACCAAAAAATTGGTAGTATTGCTGGCTTTAATAAGTGCCCATCGTATTCAGACACTGGTTCTGATAAAAGTCGAAAATATTGTCATTATGCCAGAACTTATTCAAATTTTTATTCAGGAGGAGATAAAAACAAGCCTTCGACGAAATAATCTTCAACCATGTATAAAAATACCGTTTTTTCCGGACCAGCCTAAGCTCTGCCTTGCGTCTGTGTTATTAGAATATATACAAGTAACAGCAGAGCTACGAAATCCAGTCCAAGAGTATTTGTTACTAACCACTAAAAAACCACATAATACCGCATCTACTGACACTGTCAGTAGATGGATCTTTCTGAAGCAGGAGTTAATACAAAAATCTTTTCGGCATATTCCACACGACATGCTGCTACGTCAGCCGCCTTTAGAAATGGAGTTTTGCTAGAGACAATCAGGAAAACAGCAGGGTGGTCTAGATCCTCAGAATGTTTTGCAAAGTTTTATAATAAGCCTCTCCAGGACCAATTAAGTTTTGCAAACTCTATAGTAAAATCTAACTAATGTTACTGTGCCAGTAGGTTGTTGCTGGAAATGTATACATAGATTTTTATTACGTAAGTTTTCAGGATTAAAGAAGTATTGTACTTATTTTCAGAGAATATAATGTACCTTTTGTTTTTAATTCCTAGAATATTTATGACATTGCCCTTGTAGACCCAATAAATATACCGAACAAACAATACTTATACTTAGAAATACCGGGTAGAAAAAAGGCAAATTCAGAGTTCTCTGAACATCTACTTAGTTATCTAGTGATTCGAAGACGAGGTGCTTCGAAATATAATTCACCGATTAAACGAACTTACCTGTGAAGTTCGATCGGAATTATATGAGAAGCACCTGGTCTGAAGAATCACTTCCCGCCGCTCCCGCCCGTTGATTTGAATTTGGCTTTTTTCAATTAACTCTAAACTTATGAAGGATGTTTGACAGCGTTCCAAGACGACAGTATGAGGGTGCGTTCCGAGATAAATTTTTTCGCTCCGGATTACTCGGAGCGCTCTAAACGTTCTGATGTTTTTGACACAAATTAGGGGTACTACTTAGTTATCTAGTGATTCTTCAGACGAGGTCCTTCTCATATAATTCCGATCGAACTTCACAGGTAAGTTCGTTTAATCGGTGAAATTTACAAACGCCTTGCGGACAATCCTAAATTTGAAGTTGGCAGCACTGAACGTAACGGACGTCGAAGTGCTTTTTATACTTTTCAGTGATTAATTCTGATGTTAAAAACATGGTTTTTACGTGTTGTGTACCCAATTGTTCTTTTAAGAACACAGAACAGAAAATGCGGTCTTTTCCCAGAGATTTACAGGTGAGTTTACCGCTTTCCATATACGTATTACTACGTATATGCCGCTTTCATTATTCGAACCTCAAAAATCAGTAGTTTTGTTTTTCAAAAAAGGAGAAAATTCTGCCCTGATTCTCTTAAAAGTCTTTTGTTATATCTACTGTAGTTATGCCTCAAAAGTAAGCAAGACATTGGGCACTGAGTGCAGGTCGATTCTCACGATGCAACTAACTTCTGCAGCTGAGTTACATGGGTTCAATCTCAAACACACAGCATATTTCCATTGGGTCGGGATGCTTTAACTAAATTTTGAATGTGTGAGCTTGAATCAGTGCAATCGTTGTTTGAGGAGTATATAGTTAGCCAACCAATGTGTTGGACAGAGAATTTATTAAACAAAGATAGATATTTCAATAGGTGGCGACAAAGCGGTACTTTTTCGAAATTTCGGCTAAAATAAAAGTTTCAGCTAAATTTTCGGTAGATGGCCTCCCGCCAGATCTACTCGCATGCTAGGGATGGGTGAAATTATCGACCATGTTTTTCTCGACATTACATTGACAAATTAGAAAGTGCTGTAACTTGCTTGCAGAAAAATGTCACTTTTTAAATAGGTCCAGAAAAATAGATATTCGTGTTTATAGTAAATTTCAACAAGCCTGTACGCCTTGATGTTTTTTAAGTGTCTCGAGATAAAAATATAAAACGAGAACTTGTCACTAAAATGGATTTTTGACAGAAGTTAAGCCAACTTATAACCACTAAATTTAAATTAAAACCAAACCAGTGGTTAAATTTAAGAATAAACAAAACGACGGACGCTAGACGTCCAAAGGAATTTTAAGTTTTAACAATATATCGAGTGATATTGATGTACCTAAGTAAAGGAGATGAAATGGGAAGAAAATTAGGTCCCTTTCGGAAAATAGAGTCGGAATATGCTGCGTTGCGGATACAGAGTAAAAATAAATATACAGGATGTCCCATAACTTATGTTGTATAGAACAACTGGAGATGAGATAATAGACATCAAAATAGGTCTTTTGAGTAATTTTTTTATTCAACACCTTGAATTCCTTTAACCTCTAACATTTTACTTAGACATATTTGGCTCAAAAGGCCCATTTTGATTTCTATTTTATATATTTTTTTTTGGTTTGCAGCATTTACCAAGCTTTGTTGAAAACAAATTTGAAGATTATCATTTTATGTAGACAAAAATTTTAAATGCAGTTATATATCTTCCAAACAAAAAATAATCAAACAAAATAGAAAACTGATCAGTTTTTAAAATGATGAAATAAGTATCTTATCTTCTGAAGAGAAACTGACTCAAAGGAAAATTATTTTGATGAAATATAGAAAGTAGTAAAGGAAATATTGTCAGATTTTAATGTTTTTTTTGTTGTTGAGAAAGTGTTTGGGCTTTAAATTGTAAAATTTTAAAAAATTTTAATTTCATGCTTAGAAGTAGTTTCAATTGTTTTTTCTCTGGTAAAATTTTTTGATTTGTAGTTAACTAAAGGGTCGCAATTCACATAACTTAATAACTACATAAAATACAGTATCATAAAATAAAACAGGAATTTTAAAAAATAAATAATTTTTTATTGATATAATACAAACTATTTATCTAACTGAAGCCTTACATTACATTCTACAATACAGAATAATGCAATCTAAGAAAACAACTTAACATTCAATATTATTGTTGTTTGAGGAAAGGTAAAACTTAAGCCTTTCCTCAATGATATAAGATGGTTTAAATAATCAACGAAGAAACTATTACCATTGTACATAAAATAAAATAATAGTAAGCAAATATTTTTATTTTTTATATCGTGAGACTTAAAATGCTCTGTACATGCATCACACCACAGTAAATTTGATTTGTCTCCGACTTCCCCGACAGATCTATTCACAATAAAAATCTATGCATGTTACATTACACCTCATTAATGCTGATTTCGTTTTGTCACCTGCGAGGCTCTGGAGGACAGTAATGATTGATTTCGTGTGATCACGTTTAGAATTTAAATGAGATTCTCACGTGGTATATGTCATTATTGTCATCCTAAAGACTTTTAGATGACAAAAACGAACTCGGTATAAGGACGATCAAATTGTGTATAAAACAATACTTGTTACGAAATAAGGGAATATTATGTTGAAAACATCATTTTTTACAATAAAAATTTTTAAAAAAGTTTTTGCGATGGCTCATCTGAAGGATTATTTTAAAATCCATTTTTATTTTTCTCCTATGGATTAAAGATAAAATATAAAACATTTAAATACATAATAATAAGCAGAGAATTTTACTAGGTTATAAAATATATAGAAGCATATTGACTCTTAAGCTTGTTTTAGACGGGACAGTTTCTTGTTTAAGAAATTGAAAAAGTTTCAGTGTAAAATTAGCCATTTTTTGACAATTACATGAAAAAAGTAGAATTTAAGTTGGCATCTTAAACTTCAGCAATTCCTTGGCACAGAAATTTGTTTGTGTATATGGACAATTTTACTAATTCTTACTTAGTTGCTTACTAACTGTCAGCGAATCTTTCTAATTGGTGGTGTATGGGCACAAGTGAATCCTGGATTGAAGCAGCAAACCATCCAAGTTTTAAAATGTATTAAATAATATTTATACTTTACAAGTCATATGCTAAAATCGAAGTTCCCCTTAAGACCCGTCCTTCGCGAGTTACATATACATATATATATATATATATATATATATATATATATATATATATATATATATATATATATATATATATCTATATATATATATATATATATATATATACAGGGTGTCCTAAATGCCGTGGGTCACTATTGCTATATCAGAAACGGTAAGAATTACGAGGTCGTTTAAATTAGAGAAAAGTTGCCTTTTTTAGCGATCATTTAAAATGTGCTTACAGTGTTGCCAAATATCTTTTAGTTTTAGAGATATTAAGGAAAATGTAAAAATTCCTTAAATTTTCTTAACCAAATATCTCGAAAACCGGTGAATTGATCGAAAATAGTTTAGTATAAAAAATGTATGTTTTTTTGTTCTCTACTAAACGCACTTAACAGTTTCTTCAAATGACGTTTGACATTTGAGATATTGCTACCAACTCACTTATTTTAAATACGCACCTGGAATTTTTTTTTTCATATTTTGAAAGAAGATTATATTTGCAATCCAGTAGTATATCACTCAAATATGTTTTCCGACGTTTCGAGATGTAAAATTCATCATAATTTTTTTCATAAATGCCCTTAGTTCGGTCCTGATATTTGGTGTTTGTAGTAAAAAAGTATCAAATATCAGTTACTAAATAACAATTGATATTTTACATCACTTAAAAGTAATTGAAATTTATTTCTGTTTGAATAAACTACAGAAAAAATTACCTAATAGAGCGTCCTTAAGGATAAGAATTTCAAAAATTTTAATAACCTTGCATTCTAAAAAACTTTTCCCAATATTTTAAAATATGGTTATAATAATAACTACTCCAAATGCTGGAAATGGCCACCATTATTTTGTAAGCATTTCCGCGCTTTGTAAATAACCTTTCGTTGAATTCTTCGTAACATTGTAGGTGTAACTTTGTTACATGCCTGCTGAATTCGTTGAATTAGTTCATTTATATCGCGAGGTGTATTATAGTACACCTGATCCTTGATAAAACCCCATAGGGAAAAATCCATGGGGGTTAAGTCTGGAGATCGCGCCGGCCAGTTTATAGGTCCGTTGTTGCCAATCCAATGGTTAGGTTTAAAGTTGTTTAGAAACCTTGTACAATGCCGGTCTCGATGTGCTGGCGCGCCATCCTGTTGAAAGTACACCTATTTTATTATATTATTTAATTACCCTAGAGGTTTACATTATTGCAATTGTTAGTCACCACTCATTCGTAAAACTCATTCCGAAGAAGCTACAGTGTAGCGAAACATGTCAATAATTTTGTCAATATAGTGGAAGTTTACTAAGTCAAACTAGTAGTTTTTCTGGTTAACCCATAATATTAACGATAACAGTCTTTAATAATTTTACCTAATATAAATTTGACACAAGCCTAAAAACGTAATCAACTATTATTCTCTTTAATTGTTTTCCAAAGCCTACTTCTGCTTATTTAGATGTGCTTCTTGAACTTGTAGAATTGTATAAATTTATTTTACGTAGATTTCAATGAAGAGAAGCTAAGAATATGATTTTGGCGATAAAGTTACACTTTGCAAAATGTGGGTAAATAGGACCAAAAAGTATAGTATAATAAATAAAGTAATTCAAGAAATTATCTTGCATTATTTTAACTTTATTCAAACAAAAACCACTTTTTAATTATTTTTATCGGTTTTTGGTGATATATCAGTTGTAATTTGTTAAATGAGATCTGATATATTCTGTCTCTAAAAACCAAAAGACAAGACCGAAATATTTTGACCATAAGCACTAAAAACAGGACAGTATTAAGGGAATTTATAAAAAAATTGATGACTTTTTGTCTCGAAACGTCGGAAAACATATTTGAGTGATATACCACTGGATTGCAAATATAATCTTCCTTCAAAATATGAAAAAAAAATTCCAGGTCCGTATTTAAAATAAGTGAGTTGGTAGCAATATCTCAAATGTCAAACGTCATTTGAAGAAACTGTTAAGTGCGTTTAGTAGAGAACAAAAAAACATACATTTTTTATACTAAACTATTTTCGATCAAATCACGGGTTTTCGAGATATTTGGTTAAGAAAATTTAAGGAATTTTTACATTTTCCTTAATATCTCTAAAACTAAAAGATATTTGGCAACACTGTAAGCACATTTTAAATGATCGCTAAAAAAGGAAACTTTTCTCTAATTTAAACGACCTCGTAATTCTTACCGTTTCTGATATAGCAATAGTGACCCACGGCATTTAGGACACCCTGTATATATATATATATATATATATATATATATATATATATATATATATATATATATATATATATATATATATATATATATATATATATTTATATATATATATACTTTGTTACTTTTCTTGAACCATTTATAATATATCTTTTTTATTGTTTCTTTCTTGGGATTAGGTTCATTATAAAAACATTTTTTTTTTTATTATTTTTTATTAAAAGTCCATTGACGTTTCGACCCCTTTTCGGGTCATTTTCAAAATGTTTTTTTTATTTGGTTTGTTAAAAGACCTGTAAAGCTTATATGATTCACGTTCAGATTCAAAAAACCTGGAAAAGCCTCCAAATGCTTACAACGGATAAGGAAAATTCTTCGATTTTTCTGTGTCGCTAATTTTGCAATTAGTCTTGAGTATTCCTTTAGAATTTCCAGTGTGAATTGCCCATATGTCCATCCTATTTCCTCGAAGAAGGTCATTATGCTTAAAACTTTTTTAGCGTTTTCCACCCTTGCCACTATATAGATACTTTGTTACTTTTCTTGAACCATTTATAATATATCTTTTTTATTGTTTCTTTCTTGGGATTAGGTTCATTATAAAAACATTTTTTTTTTTATTATTTTTTATTAAAAGTCCATTGACGTTTCGACCCCTTTTCGGGTCATTTTCAAAATGTTTTTTTTATTTGGTTTGTTAAAAGACCTGTAAAGCTTATATGATTCACGTTCAGATTCAAAAAACCTGGAAAAGCCTCCAAATGCTTACAACGGATAAGGAAAATTCTTCGATTTTTCTGTGTCGCTAATTTTGCAATTAGTCTTGAGTATTCCTTTAGAATTTCCAGTGTGAATTGCCCATATGTCCATCCTATTTCCTCGAAGAAGGTCATGATGCTTAAAACTTTTTTAGCGTTTTCCACCCTTGCCACTATATAGATACTTTGTTACTTTTCTTGAACCATTTATAATATATCTTTTTTATTGTTTCTTTCTTGGGATTAGGTTCATTATAAAAACATTTTTTTTTTATTATTTTTTATTAAAAGTCCATTGACGTTTCGACCCCTTTTCGGGTCATTTTCAAAATGTTTTTTTTATTTGGTTTGTTAAAAGACCTGTAAAGCTTATATGATTCACGTTCAGATTCAAAAAACCTGGAAAAGCCTCCAAATGCTTACAACGGATAAGGAAAATTCTTCGATTTTTCTGTGTCGCTAATTTTGCAATTAGTCTTGAGTATTCCTTTAGAATTTCCAGTGTGAATTGCCCATATGTCCATCCTATTTCCTCGAAGAAGGTCATTATGCTTAAAACTTTTTTAGCGTTTTCCACCCTTGCCACTATATAGATACTTTGTTACTTTTCTTGAACCATTTATAATATATCTTTTTTATTGTTTCTTTCTTGGGATTAGGTTCATTATAAAGTAACAAAGTATCTATATAGTGGCAAGGGTGGAAAACGCTAAAAAAGTTTTAAGCATAATGACCTTCTTCGAGGAAATAGGATGGACATATGGGCAATTCACACTGGAAATTCTAAAGGAATACTCAAGACTAATTGCAAAATTAGCGACACAGAAAAATCGAAGAATTTTCCTTATCCGTTGTAAGCATTTGGAGGCTTTTCCAGGTTTTTTGAATCTGAACGTGAATCATATAAGCTTTACAGGTCTTTTAACAAACCAAATAAAAAAAACATTTTGAAAATGACCCGAAAAGGGGTCGAAACGTCAATGGACTTTTAATAAAAAATAATAAAAAAAAAATGTTTTTATAATGAACCTAATCCCAAGAAAGAAACAATAAAAAAGATATATTATAAATGGTTCAAGAAAAGTAACAAAGTATCTATATAGTGGCAAGGGTGGAAAACGCTAAAAAAGTTTTAAGCATAATGACCTTCTTCGAGGAAATAGGATGGACATATGGGCAATTCACACTGGAAATTCTAAAGGAATACTCAAGACTAATTGCAAAATTAGCGACACAGAAAAATCGAAGAATTTTCCTTATCCGTTGTAAGCATTTGGAGGCTTTTCCAGGTTTTTTGAATCTGAACGTGAATCATATAAGCTTTACAGGTCTTTTAACAAACCAAATAAAAAAAACATTTTGAAAATGACCCGAAAAGGGGTCGAAACGCCAATGGACTTTTAATAAAAAATAATAAAAAAAAAATGTTTTTATAATGAACCTAATCCCAAGAAAGAAACAATAAAAAAGATAGATATATATATATATATATATATATATATATATATATATATATATATATATATATATATATATATATATATATATATATAATAAATGTAAATGCGAAGATTTACTTCTTCGCTAGTGCAGCGAAAAGGCCGTGAATGAAAAATAAAAATAATGAGGACTATCTTTGATTCTGGTCTGGGTGACCTCCTGCTATCGATTTCTGGGCCCTTACCCATCAGCGGGCAGGCTTACACCCAGGGTGGCTGAAGAACAGACCACGATTTGACCAGAATCAAAGAGAGTCCTTATATCCAAAATGATCGGAAAGAATGGGTAAGATGTAGTGGCTCGCGCCAACTAGTTCACCCAGTGTTGCTCCAAAAATGTTTGGCTGCTAACACAATAATACTCGAAAGTATGTCGAATGTCGATTTTCTCGACGTCGACGGTACAAATGCACCATTGTATTATATATATATATATATATATATATATATATAATCTATATATGTATATATATATATATATATATATATATATATATATATATATATATATATATATACAGGGTGATTCACGGTCGATGGTAGGTTAGACGTTTATGGAGAACGGAACGCGGGATTTTTTTGAAAATTTGGCAACGTGGGTAATTAGCTATGCTCTGTCCATCTAAAATATTTTCAGCATTGCGACGTTGCCGCTTCTATCAAAAAGTCCTAGCAACTTTATTTTTTTAAATGGAACACCCCATATATTAATAAATTTTTAGAATCGCTCTTTTATTACAATACTTTTTTGTTAATATTACCCTATACCTATCTCTATCGGTTTTCGAGATAAAAATTAGTTTGTGTTAAATATGGTCCAAAACATGGCCCTAATTACACGTAAGTAAATTAGTGCTCTCAATTCATGGAAAGTTGATATTTTGGCGGTAGTTTAGACAGACCCGATGTATTTATTTTTCACCATGAAATCGACTCCATATCATACAGGGCGTGCTAAGATTACTATTATTTCCGTTGTTCATAAAAGGGGTCAAATGTTCGTTTTTTTAAATGAAACCCCCTGTATATTAATCAATAAATTGAAAGACGAAGAAAAACGCTTTAAGATGGTACATCATATTCCTATACCTAAATCATCAAGTTTTCTTAATAAAAGCGCTTTTTTGTGAAAAAAAAAATAAAGACATTAATTTTAAGTAACCATGGATATCAAACATCAAAATATCAAACTTACGACATTTTGACGACTGTGTTTAAAAAAATCTCCCAAAATGAACGCAGATAATCATTATTCAAACGAAGTTCTTATGAAATTATTTATTTTACACGGACAATGTGATCAAATCATTGCCAGAACTTGCAGAAAATTTAACCAAATGTATCCTGAATTGACACAAATGAACGAAAGGAAGTTTGTAAGATTACAAAATAATTTCATTAACATGTGAAAATAAATTAAATAACAAAATTAGGAAGGTTCAAAAAACAAAACTGTAAACAAAATAAGAAATTTTTACAATAAATGCTGGAAATGTTGTCCATTACATTCTAAACATTTTAGTATGTGCTTTTGTACGCGACTCGTAGTTGCTTTTTCAATTTCATGGGGATCCAGATCTTCAATACACCGAACTATTCGCCGTCGCAGTTCTTCTTTGGTAGGCACTGGAGTACTGTACACTCTTTCTTTTAAAACACCCCATAAATAAAAGTCAAGCGGCGTGAGATCGGGGGATCTCGGTGGCCAATCCCACGGCCCTAAGCGCCTAAACCAACGATCGTCAAATATTTCATAAAGTACCCTGGAAACTTCCTGGGTGCAATGAGCTGGCGCTCCGTCCAGTTGAAACCACGAATTCCTATAATCCTCTAAAGATAAATTTTCGACGAAATCGGTAACAGTCGTCCTTAGTATTTCGAGATATCTCTCAGCATTTAAAGTGGCATCATAAATAAAAAAGCTAATTTTGTGCTTTTTTAAAATACAAAAAACATTTAGGTCAAATTTTTCTTGAAATCCCATTTCTTTTGTCACGTGAGGATTATGATCAGCCCAAAAATGCTTATTTCTTCTATTAAAAATCCCATCCCTTGTAAATTTTGCTTCGTCGCTCCAAATGATTTTTGACAAAAACTCCGGATCCTCTTGTATACGTATTAAAAGGGTTTCGCAAAAATGCACTCTACGTTCAAAGTCTTCTGCTTTGAGGGCTTGCACTTTAGTAAATTTAAACGGATGCATTTCGTGATTTCCCAAAATTCGTTGTATTGAAGCATATGATACACCCAAATCTTTTTCTGCACTACGAATGGAAGCCTCTGGATATGCATAAAAATATGCCAAAACGTTGACAATATTATCTTCATTTGAAGTAACAGGTTTTGGTAATGTTAGAGGCGCTTTTAAATTTGAGCCATAGTTAATGAAATTATTTTGTAATCTTACAAACTTCCTTTCGTTCATTTGTGTCAATTCAGGATACATTTGGTTAAATTTTCTGCAAGTTCTGGCAATGATTTGATCACATTGTCCGTGTAAAATAAATAATTTCATAAGAACTTCGTTTGAATAATGATTATCTGCGTTCATTTTGGGAGATTTTTTTAAACACAGTCGTCAAAATGTCGTAAGTTTGATATTTTGATGTTTGATATCCATGGTTACTTAAAATTAAAGTCTTTATTTTTTTTTTCACAAAAAAGCGCTTTTATTAAGAAAACTTGATGATTTAGGTATAGGAATATGATGTACCATCTTAAAGCGTTTTTCTTCGTCTTTCAATTTATTGATTAATATACAGGGGGTTTCATTTAAAAAAACGAACATTTGACCCCTTTTATGAACAACGGAAATAATAGTAATCTTAGCACGCCCTGTATGATATGGAGTCGATTTCATGGTGAAAAATAAATACATCGGGTCTGTCTAAACTACCGCCAAAATATCAACTTTCCATGAATTGAGAGCACTAATTTACTTACGTGTAATTAGGGCCATGTTTTGGACCATATTTAACACAAACTAATTTTTATCTCGAAAACCGATAGAGATAGGTATAGGGTAATATTAACAAAAAAGTATTGTAATAAAAGAGCGATTCTAAAAATTTATTAATATATGGGGTGTTCCATTTAAAAAAATAAAGTTGCTAGGACTTTTTGATAGAAGCGGCAACGTCGCAATGCTGAAAATATTTTAGATGGACAGAGCATAGCTAATTACCCACGTTGCCAAATTTTCAAAAAAATCCCGCGTTCCGTTCTCCATAAACGTCTAACCTACCATCGACCGTGAATCACCCTGTATATATATATATATATATATATATATATATATATATGCACAATGCATTCTTTGGGGACTTTTGTATACTTTGAGGACAGTCCCCGAAGTAACTCTATATATAACGCATGTATCGAGGACAGTGGCCCGGTATATACACTGAAAAAAATATTTCTTTAAAATTAAATCTTGTTTTTCATATTATGCTGCTTTGCCTGAAATTATCTTTCGGTTGCTATACAGGGAGTATTCTTTTAAACACGGGAAGTTTATTTTAAGAATATTTATGTAATACCCTATTTTTTGTTGTTTGAAAAAAGGCCACGTAAGGATAAGAACTACCAGCTCTTAAAACCATGCCATACCTAATCTCTAAAATTAAAAAATTTAAATTTGGTTTAGGAATAGAATTTGATGAAGGGGGTTGATCATTACATTCTGAAACAAAATGCCCCACCAGAAGCGGTTAAAACCACCTCGTACGTTATCTGTAACCACCCGTTGTAGGTATGTTTTATATTTTGGTAGAGTACACTTAAATTATCTGCTAAAAGTAATTTTTCACGTTCAAATGTCTTAGGGGTTGCTGGGGGTGCCTTTTTGATTTTTTCAAGAGACTAGTCGTGTTGCATATCGTTAGATCAGAGTTTGAGAGACGAATAAAAGACAAATCTTTATTTTGTGTTTTACAACATATTACATGGTTTACACTCGTCAATAATTATGAAGGATTCAATCAATAATTGTGAAGGTCTGTGTGTCGGAGTGGAGGAAAACGATAGTCAACCAGTAAAGACCTATTGTTGAGGTGCGCAGATTTGGTTTGGTGATCAGAGCGCAGAGTGCCAATTTTTTTCGTCGTCGGTCGCCGCACCACTGTTGTTTGAACTTTCACGATGCCACCACGGTGTTGTATTCCTGATTTGTCTGATCGTCGCGAAAACACTCACCGACAATATTTACGATACCTGGATCGAGACCCAGATAGTAACAATAGTCCATACGTCGGCGTCGTCGTTGATATTCTAGTTAACAACACGATGCTCGACAGTTTATTTTTAAAAATTTTCTATTTCGCCAGAGGCGTGTACAATATGACTGACTTTATTATGCACTTTACATATATTTATAAGTTTCTAGTCTGCTGACAAAGCATGGGAACGACGCGAAGAAAATCTAATAAAATAGATAAGGATTTCATTAGATTGCGTAATAGTAAGTAAGCTTGAGTTCTCACGGGATTATAACTCCTCCCCTCTTAGTTGAAAGCACTTACCTTTAAAAAACGTGATTTCAATAAATATGTATATTTAGAAAATTGATTGATTTTGTTCATTACTTTCGATATCTGATTTACGAATAATAATATTCTTAGATTTCCTTTTACATTTAAGATATATAAAAAGGATAATAATTAAAGCAATAATAATATATAGAAATATTGTCCAAAAACTAGTTCGATTAATATAAATTATCGATGATATTTCTTGAAGGTTTCTCTTCTGTTCTTCTAGTTTGGTTTCGATTTCTTTCGTTGCTTTTAGGTTGACATAGTTGAGGTCCATAGTAGGAGGGTTGTACTGGGTTGATCGATGCCATTCAATCTTGCTGAAGTTCAATACTGGAAGATTGACTTCGGAGTAGCTAAGTCGGCTTGACTTGTATGTTTCCAATATGATTGATTTTATTTGTATTTACAGTCGGTCGGGGATTCCACCAGGTAGGATCCAAACAGGGGTACATTGTCCAATGATTTTTGGCAATTGACTGTACCAATTAGACGTTTTGGTGCTGTGATTAGCCATTTTCCATCAATAATTTTTCTTACTTGAATTTTGTGAAGTTGCGTTCTAAAGGGGTGACAGGAAGTAACATTTGTATTATGCTTAATTAGTTGAACGGCACAGGAAGGGCTGTTTTCGGTGAAACTGGAATGGGTTTCTTTGCATAGAAAGTTCTGGTTTTGAATTTCTTGACATCCCTGGTCCATATAAGCGTATTTATAGCTGCTAAGTGCTAGGTAGGGTTTATACGGGATATTGACGACAAATGATTGATTATCAGGAATTGGTAAAGGAAATAAATTAAAATATTGATATATCTCTGATTCGACAAGAGGCAGTTCTATTACAAATACAATAGTAAAATCTTTTATGTAACTTTTAATGTTTAATATTTTTTCAGATATAAGTATATTTTGAGGGTTACTTTCTAGTGATAGTTTGTCTGTACTTAAATGGCTATTAATATTCTGAATTTCAGTTAATAATTCATTTGGATCTAGTATCGAGTTATGTAAAGTATTAATCTTTGCAAAAGAAATTGAAGTTTCAATTTTATTGAAAATATCATAAATTGATTGATACATTGTTGTTATTTGATTAATAACTATGTATATTAAGAAATATTGTGTTGTATTGGTTTGGTGAATCTCGACTTGTTTTATTATCTCTTCTATTTTCAAGACGTGTGATTTTAACATCATTTCGTTGTGTGTGATATTTGATATCATTGATTTAAATTTACTGATCGTAGACTGCAAGAGTGTAATTTGATTTATTGCGTCAATTTTTATTTTATTTTGATTTTCTTGTAATTTTTTAATTTTTGCATCGATTTGCTCTGCGTCATTTTGATCTAAATTTCCAGTGATACATTTAATAAATGAGCCTAAAGGATTAGATAGGCCTCTTTTGTTTCTATGGACATATTTTGTAGGAATAATTTGCTTTATTAAGTTTTCAGTTCTTTGTTCAAGTGTATATAATGAATTAAAAGAATTAAGATATCCTTTATAATATTCGCTATTATTTCTAATGCTATAAGAAAGATCTTGTGTTTGTTGTTTAATTGTCTCAAATTTGATAATTAAGGGTGAAAGGTCAAAATTTTGGATAAAGGTCCAACTGTTGGATTCTATTTGAGCAGTTCCTAGTCTAAAAGGCAGTATTCCAGGATGATCGTTTAAATCGTGGAATTTTACTATTCCTGATGCGATGGTCCAGCTCCATCTGGAACAAGGGGCATAATTTTAGATTCGTTTATATGAATAATTTCTTTACGTTTTGTTTTTGGGTGTTCGATTTCAATTTTATTATTTTCTAGGACTTTCGTTAGGGTGTATGGTCCTAAAAATTTGTTTTTAATTTTGCCTGATCTATTATCGGATTTTTTGTAAACTTGTGAACCTATTATTAAATCTTTCGGGGTTTTGTCTTTATTTCTTTGATCTATAATTTTTTGTTTTAATTCCGTAGATTGCTTTGCAATATTTTCATAAAGAATTTGTGTGTTATTTTTGTGATTATTTATATATTCTGTATATACATGAGAGGATATTAAGTCCTTAGGGTCTCTTGAGTCGGTATGTCCGAAAACAAGTTCATAAGGGGTATAATTTGTACTCGAATGTATAGTATTGTTATAGGCAATAACTGCGTATGACATTAATTTTATTACGTCTGCGTTTGGGTCTGATTCTCTTAAAATGCGTATATGCTCGATAAGGGTAGAGTGTAGTCTTTCTACAGGGGAATTTGATTCGTGGTGATAAGGGGTAGTAAAATGAATTTTAATATTATGTGCTTTTAATAAGCCGTCGATTACTTCATTTTGAAATTCTGAGCCGTTATCTGATACTATTTGTTTTGGCACGCGTAAAAATGAAAAGAATTTAATTAATTGTTCACAGCACGACACTGCATTTCCGGTATAAGGAAGCGCTTGAGCGTATTTTGAGAATTTGTCTATGATAGTTACAAATTTCTGTTTAGCAATAATAAAAGTATCGATATGTATAATTTCGAATGGTTTACTTGGGGTTTCTGTTAATACGAGAGGCTGATCAGGTGGTTTTCTATTATACTTTGCTCTTTGGCAAATCTCGCAATTATTAATATATTTCGTTACATCGGGTTTGAGAGATTTCCAATAATAATTAGCTTTTAAGAATTTACATATTTCTTCGATTCCACGGTGATTTGTTTTACTTTCGTGTCGATATTTGATTAGTAATTCTCTTTCTTCTGGTTGGGCGTTATTTATTAATTTGGTACACTCTATCAATTTAAGATTTTTAAAATGATTGTTCATGGCTTGTTGGAAATAAGGCCGTAATTCTTTTGAAAAGAAGTAAATGTAAGTATTTTTATTTGTCAGGTATTCCTTTAAGAAATTAATAATTATTGGCATATTAGTAGGTAAAGTTGTATTAATAATTTGGTGACCATCAAAACTTTCGCGTTCAGTTTTAATATATGCGTCATAAGGAGATTTTTTGACAATAATTTGACGTGCTTTGTTATTAATTATTTCGTCTAATATAGTCATGTTAGAATAGTTTTCTTCCGCGTTTGTAGTGTGTATTGTATTATCGGAATTATTATCTGGGGGTTTTATTTGTATATTTTGCAAAATTTTAATTTCTTGACTGGGTTCATTGACTTTTTCCAGCTGCTTGCTAGCATCATCGGGGTCTGAATTTTCGGGGTTAAATTGACTATAGCTGTCTTTTAAAAAGTTTTCGATATCACGACTTATATCTCCGGGATTGTTAATTACTGATTCTGATTCGATTGCATGTAAATGGATACGACTAAGTGCGTCGGCATTGGTATTTTGTTTCCCTTTTTTATAAAGTATTTCATAGTCATACGGGTTCTCGTATTCGTTATTTTCTTCTTGAGAAAAATCATATGTTGGGTTATTACATGGGTACAACGTTTCGTTAAATTCTTGATAATACTGAGAGTCATCATCAGGGTTATTTTCACATTCGGTAGATTCATTGTTAATGTTTTCTACAGATTGGTTAAATAATTCTTCAACAATAAAATCGCGTTTAAGTGGTGTATTTTGGTTTAATACAGTATTGCCTGAAGAAACATCCATTGGTTCTGGTTTTCTCAGCCTAGAGATTCCAGAGGATTTGTTATGCATGTTATGCTGATAATTAAAATTTGATCTAGGATTAAAATTAGGTCTGAAATTTTGGTTGTTAAAATTTGGACGATGTATAGGTCCTTGTCTAAAAACATTAGAGGGTTGTCTAAATTGTCCGTAACCTAAAAATTGGGGTTTACTTTGATTTTGAGCGATTGGCATACTATTAGCTGTATAATTGGGTGTATAGTTACTAAAATGTGGTGTTGATTGTTGTGAGGGTATTTGAGAAAAAGTACGGTTATAATTATGCGTTTGTTGAGGCATATTTAATTTAGTTTTTGGTACATTTAAATTTACAGAAGTTTTGTTGGTTACATTACTTCGATTTTTATAGTAAATAAAATTTTCTTCTTCTAAAGCAAAACTCATTGCTTCTTCTAGAGCTGTTGGATTTTTTAATCGTACTACTAATTGCATGTGGTAATTTAGACCATTAATAAATGTTTTTAAAATTAAATTTTCGTATTCTGTGATTTTTATTAATTTAATTTCGTTTGTGTCATTTGACATATTAATTTTTGAGAATAATAAACTACTTGCATCTTGTAGACGCAGACCAAATTGTTGCGGTGTTTCATTTCTTTCCGGTTTTGATGTTATTACATCTTGCAATAAACAATCAATAGATCTTTGATCGGAAAATGTAGAAATTATTGCTGTTTTTAACAAAGGCCAAGTATTTAATTCTACTCTGGAGGCAATTAAATCGGCTGCTCTGCCAATTAGTTTATTTAAGACAGTGTCAAACAGACAGACATTTATGGTTGCACCATTATCTGTTCGATCTTTATGATTATTGAAAAAGTTTTCGCAAGCATTTATAAACCTGTTTATTTGTTTCGGATTTCCATCGAATGTTGGAATATTATCCGCTTGATATCTAATTAGTTGGTAATTTGGTTGATTAGCATTAGGCATGTTTTGATTCAAAAATAGATTAGCCAAAATTTCGTTAAGATCTTCCACTTTAAAAATTTATAAAACAATAACACTAATAAACAGAGAATATCAATAAATTAATTCGGTAAAATAATAATGCAGGAATGATTGAAAGGAATGCAGGAACTAACTTCTATGAGGTTTGGGACGATGCTTGTTCCCTTGACTCGCACCAATAGGACGTAGGACGATGCTTGTTCCTTTTATTCCCTGGTCAGTGAGCGATATTGCACGCACCCACAGGATTTTCGAAAATTTTTGTTTTTTTGTCCGTTTTTGCCACTAATCGTTGAAACGAAGACGGAGGACACGCACGATGCGCAAACCGTTGACAAAATCAGACCCGACTGCGCCAGTTAACAACTCGATGCTCGAGAGTTTATTTTTAAAAAATTTCTATTTCGCCAGAGGCGTGTACAATATAACTGACTTTATTATGCACTTTACATATATTTATAAGTTTCTAGTCTGCTGACAAAGCATGGGAACGACGCTAAGAAAATCTAAGAAAATAGATAAGGATTTCATTAGATTGCGTAATAGTAAGTAAGCTTGAGTTCTCACGGGATTATAACTTTCTTGTTCTTTTTCTTGCCGCTGCTGCGTTACTGCTTCGTCATCGCCATCATTTCCGGCTTTTTGTTTCAATTTTTTTTTTTGCGACTGCTCTTACGAGGCACTGCTACTGATGTTGATGTTTTGTCGCTAGTACCATTGTTTTGTCGTTTTCGCCAACGAGTCATTAACATTGAACAGTCTATACCATTTGTGGTAAATGATAAAGCAAATGCTGTTCTTAATGATGATGACGCTGAGGTGGAGTCGTGTTTCTTTGCCGTTGATATTTCGTGGGTCAACGGATCCGGTTCGCCGTAACGAGGGTGTTTTAGATCAAAGTGGCGCCACCAGTAGACTGGACTGCTGGCCATAAAATGAGCATTACTAATGCCCTCGATGTCGGGCGATTTTATTGCCCGTAATAATTCCTCAAAAGCTCGTCCATTGTAACGAATATGCTTGAGTCCTGGTGAAAATATGGGAAAAATGGAAAATCGTTTGGCGGCCTGTTACCGTCGTCGCCCTCGGTGCTGATCATCGAACTCATGTTGGATGGAACTAAATGGATATCAAAATATGGTAAAAAATATAGAAGGTTAGTTTCGTGTTTTTTTATGAATTGTTAGAATCCGCGTTATTTTGCGTGGAAAAAGAATAATGTTTGTACTCTTAGGTAAGTCATTTCTTTATTGTTAATCATAGTTTCGACTATTAGGTTAAGAACAATAACCATAAGTTAGTTTAAAACATATATCCTAAATTGTTACCTAATGTAATAAATTGAGTCATCCCGGTGGAAGTATTGATTTTTGTTTGAAGTCGTTAGTCAGGATTAGATAAGCTGGGATGACTGGATGTCGTGCTTTTTGTAGGAGTCAGTCGTTGAATAAATTTTGTACTGGGAAGACATTTGTTTGAATTAGTCCTTTTTTCATTATATAATCTTAGGGCTGTTTTGTGCTAAAATGTCACAAACTTTTGGTAAATGTCCCATTTTGTCAACTTTTAATCGTACACAATATATACACAATGATATTGTGGCTGATAGTGATATTCGTCGAAATGCAAACCACAAAACATTATTTCCGTTTGAGGAAATGGCTTGTACTTGAACGGTCAGTTTATAAAATGGCTAAAAGTATCAACCATATTACAAAATAATGTAAAATAACTGATTATTTTATAATATGGCCGTGTTTTATAAAGTGGCTAGCCGTTTTCTAAAATGGCTACGATATTATGTCTTAGGTCGTTGACGCGACGGATCGTTAGCGATAACCCGCGCGCTGTCATCCAGAGGTCGGTCATGTTATCGCCAGAGATTATACATGTTTATTTCTTCCCACAGTAGAGGACGGAAAGAAAATAAGGTGGCGAAAAATGTCTCCTGCAAGTGAAAGGGCATCTGTCGTCGGAATGAGAACGAGCGAGTGGTTTTCAGCGTTCAAAAAAAATGCATTCCTGGGCACCATTGATGATGCGCTGCGGAATGTGGATCGCGACAGTGATGCCGACGAAGAAGGCGTCATGTCGAACAATGCACTACTTATAAAGCGAGAAAAGTGGGCACGGGAACTGTTTACTTTGTCTTGCGATCGTGTGGTAGACGAGGTAGAAGCCGGTGCAGTGGACAGTTATTTGTTGGAGCACATATCGCGTTTCAACGCAACTTTGCATAGGGAGATTCCCGTTTTGGTACACGAACCAATGTTAAGAGTTCAGCGTGGCTACAGCACAAAGGAGGAGTGGGTCGAACAAGACGATAACGAGGACATACAGTATGTGACGATAGGTCTTTTGTCATACAATGTGCTGCTGCATCTTCTGTACGTAGCAAGAGTGAAACTAGGCGAAGCATTCTACAGTCGTTTAGTGATGCGGCCGTGGCCAAGAGAGAGCCTAGTACTGTCGTGCTCGGCAGCTGTTCCATATATTCGTTTTGTGGTGCCTTTATTAATACATAAAAGCTTGGCGAGTGATAACATCAAAGGCGAGCTGCAAAGATGTATGTTAGTAGCGGACTATATTAAACGAAAGATGCGCACAGTTTACTCGTCGTGGAAGGGTTGCGGCAATGACGTGAGGGCAGCGACACCGCTAGTCCCCGGTCCAGCGATCACGTGGACAGAACCAGTTGTGTCGATGTTACAAGCGACCGATGACGGTATTGGTGGCGACGGAATAACGCGCGCCTTTGTCTATTTTGGCTTCCACGTAGATGTTCCCACATATTTTCATCTACTATCATACCTCGGGTGTCATTTTATATCGGCGCAGAAAGACGGGGAATTAGATCGTAGCTACAGACTGAACCAAATAACACAGGAATTTCCGTTACCGTTTACGTATGGCCAACGGACTTACGACGTTTCAATGTTCTCGTCGCCAGAATCGTTGGCCTTGACGTGCTCTGAACAACTACTATTTCTCACATCACCATTACATTTGCAGTGCGTACTATCGACATTGTTATGCGTGGAAGCGTCGACGCACCTCGTTACAGCGCTGACCGTTAATACAGACGATATTACGCTGTATTTGCATCCCAACAAACACCGCCACGCTGATGGCAATACGCAGCACGGGGCAGGGCACAAGCTTTTATGTTCGTATCCCCATAATGGAGCTGAGATATCGCGTCTCGCAGAGTCGTCAATTTTTACGCGATATTTAACGGAAAACATCCATGACGAGAGTACGCTGATGGTAACGGTGCCGGCAGGCAGCACCGATAACGCTAGTGCTGACGACGCTCCCATCGGCATCCCCTCGACAAACACGAACTCCGCCGATCGCCGCTGTATACTATTAAAAGCCTTCTCGAATTTCCTAATGACCGCCTGTTGCGACACAGCCCTTCCTTTCGCAAGCAGCAATATAGATTTGAATAAACAATATACACATCCCAAACTACTTCCGCGTGAGTTCTATGAAGTATTGTGGCTGGCCGATGCCCACACGACCGACTCCGACGATGGCATAAATCCTGCGATGGGGTGGTCCGCGGAGCAGCAACTCGCCGAAATGGCACCGACCCATGCGGAGAGAACGTCAGGTGGCGATAGAAGTGCATTAATGCACGGACATTTTGTGACACGTCGCGCTGTCGCACAAGTGCACTTTAGCGAAAGCATTCCGTCCTTGTCGACTGATATTTGCATCGTCCTTCGGCAGATCGACGATGACATCGAAAACGGTACTAGATGCTATCTTGACTACGTACAATGCAGCCCCATGTTTTACAAGGCATTATACATGCAATTGAGCGCATACACGCACGACTATTTGAACATCCTTTTTTTATGGTACTATCTGAGCAGTACAACCAACTCAACTGACGCATACCGTTGCCGGCGTCATCAGAACGGTGATCTGTCGCCCTCCTTGGTCACGAGCGTGATTGCAGAATTGCAAAACGACGGTGGCTTCGCTATTGCCCCGTCATCGCCACTGGCTGCGTACCACCGCGGTGCTCGTTCACAAAAGGCGTCCACTCGGGAAAAGCGCAAAATGGCAGAACACGAAGATGAGTCGCGAACTCCGTGTGCGCCGCCTCAGGGTAAAGGACAGAAAAGACGGACGCCTGGAAAGAAGCAGAAGCCTGTTGTAAAAAACAAATACGGTGATGACGATGCGGTCCACTCGTGTATGTTGCCGACCGTGGAGCACATGCGAGAGTACATTGCTCGTGCGAGAGCATTGGATGCCGCGGATCCACAGTCTTGGTTGCCCGACTTGTTGCGCATTTTACTCAATATGGGCTCAGTGTCGTCAACACTATCGTACGCATTCAAATTGAATTGCTTCAAGAGTGACAATTCGTATCCCCTGTTTTTACTGTATACAATACCAAATTTGAGCGCCCACGCAAAATATATCCTGGCCAATTGGGTGATGGTCGAGTCGAGTCGAAAGCATTTCTTCCTATTCAATTATAACAACTGCGACTTTCTATACGGCATTATACAGTATGTTGGGCATCTGCTCACCACCGATTATGTCACGAAACAATTTCCCTGGGAAACAAAGAATCACAACGAGCTTTTTGAGGCGTACTCAGGCGTTATGATGCAGTATGGTCTTGACACACGTAATGTCACAGGCTATCGTTTTTTCATGCAATACATATTAGACGTTCACGTACTGCCTAATGACGAGTACCTGGTGTTTTTCAAACGCGGCGTGAGCGTTATGAAACCCAAAACCATCCTTCAGGGTCTGGATGCCACGGAGTACCGAGACGCGCTCGGCAACTACACGCCTTATGCGATTGAGGGGGCCAATTTGGACTTTATGGTTTTCGAACGGCCTATCGGCTTGCGAAACGAAATTTTTCACCAGTACGAATTTGCAACGCCGGCCACGCGCACTCTGCCGACCCTGAGCGGACGTAACGACATCGATTACGCGCTGTGGGGAAATTTTCATTTTCCCTCCTGGAATAAAATAATCTTCGACAAACTGGTTATGCTGCGCCATTTTCTGGACCGCGTCAATTGGCAAACGCTAAACACGCTGCTCTTGTGTCCTATCGTGCAGCCGCGAGTGTTCCATACGTTTCGACAACAGATCGATCCGGAGTACTGCCCCATAAAAAGCTACTATGAGGAAGAGACAAAAGTAGCATTGCATGATTTTCTGCATGTTCAGTTTATTGATGACCAATCAGCGGGGAACGGGAGCGGTGAGAAGGCGCGCACGTCAGTGGTCGGCACGACGTTGTCGAACACACGTGAAATATGGCACCCGGAGATTCTTCGGACTTTGCCCTCATACGGAAACCTGTCGCTGCTTGTTCGCTATTGGCTAGCGATTCTGCACAGGGCGGAAACATTGGCCAATTATAATGTACTGAATTTTCACGGATTCGTTAACATGATGTTTGGTGCGGCCGTGCATGAACAGCTGGGATTACCGCGCTTCTCAATTGGCAGAAGCCGGAGCGACATAGACACAGCCCGTCGCGAAGACATTGTGTTTCAAGTGAAGACCCAACAGAAACGGAATCCCGTCAATGACGAAGCAGTAAATTCGGCGATCGCAAAAACAAACGCACCAATTGCCGGGCAACCGAGACCCTCGAGCCTCTTGGTTGCGGCACTTCACGAAAGACAGACAGGTACGGGGGCGGCGCCCCAGTCCTCGGCGATCAACTCGTCATTGCAACAATGTTTGCGGTACGTGGCGACCAGCTACGAGGGCACCGGCCAACATATAACCACTAAATTCGTCAGAGCGCTAGAATCATCGGGAGTGATATCACACAACGCTGCATACCTGCGGGAGCGCGCAGCGGATATTGTGACGCGATGTTCTCAGAAAGAGGCACACGCCATGGCTGCGTGCAACGTCATGGACGGTAACCCCGCCTACGTCCCGACAGACAGTACCATGCACGGAAGGGTGGTTCAACCGATTGTTGATTCGCGAGCGACAGATCTGGACGCCGTTATATTGCTGCGTGTTTTAAAGGAAATCCCCTTGCGCGCTACCGGTACGGGAGGTGCGACCGCACCTAGCAAATATGTAAACGAAGAACCTCAGATTCCCCACGAGCTGTACGACCTTTCTGAGCAACCACAGTGTGTATTGCAGTTTATACTGGGCTTAATTTCGTGGATATTACGCATCGGAACCATTCACCCTTATCGAGACACAGAAATCTTCTCGTGGATCAACAGTAATCGTGGCATCGTTTACGATGAACTACGCGACTTTCTGGTGGGGTGCAATGGAGCTGCACTCAACGCCGACTCGCTGCCACAGTTGTCAGAACTAATCGCGTCCTTTGATCGACGAACTGTGGTCCTGTATTCGAATATTCCGCAGCGTTTACTAGGTAATATATGGCGGATGCCACTCGTTAGCCTGGACGATTTCCACTTTGCACCAAGAGCCGCGGCGGAGCCACAAAACGCGCGTGCTGATATACGGGAAGCAGCGAGCCATCAGCAGGTCGACATGTTGAAGCGCAACGAACAGGCGCTAATTGCGGCGTACACGACCCCCATATATGATGCGTTAGCGTTGCTTGTATTACAAGCAGAATTTGTCTTTGATCGCGTCATAGATCTTCTCAAGATGTCAATGTCGTTTCTCATAAAGGGTAATCTAAATCGTTCGTATTACGCTATTATCGGCGTGCCGGATGCCGCGAAATCCTTCTTTGTCTCTGTTCTCATGTCCAGTTTCGGTACGGAGGTTGTATCCACGGTAAACGAACGCTTTTTCTCGACAGCCGCCCAACAGGACTATGACGCCAGCGTGCGTGCGGCTGCCTTCAACCTGCTAATTCACGGAGACGATGTGCCGCGCCTCTCATTACGACAAACCCGGTTGCTTGCCAACACTGCAGCCGGTGCAACACGCGGCATTCGTGCTGTCGAAACCAATGTCTTTCGTCTTAGTGCAAAACCCATCGTTACAAGCAACAACAATCTAGGGGGCGACGCCGCCGTCATTAGCCGAATACGTCCTTTTTTAAAGACTTTCACGTATGATACAGAGCTGGTGCGTGAAATGCCGCCACGTTTTCATACACTACAAAAACAGACAATGTGCACCCACAATTTGGGCATGCAGATTCTGATGCGTCGATTACCGCGCTATGTCGCCCGCGACGAATCCAAGGGCCTGTGGTTACTGTTGAATCTCATTATGCCCTACTTCTTCCATTCGTATACAAATCCGGTATCTACACGATTATCGCCGATCGGCACCGCTTTCCACGAAGCATACACGGTTCATAACAACCCCGTTGTGAACTTCTTCAGAACGCATACGATCACACCATCCGTGAGCAATGTCATGCAGCAGAGCGAATTCTTTGCTATCGTGGAAAGTTGGTGGAACACAAATAGGCACAAATTCAATTTAACGAACGAACTAACGCTAGCCATGATCTGGAGCGACGTGTGCGAACGGTGCAAAATCTACCTCATACCTGGAGAATCGGCGTACGCCATTACGGTTCTGTAGACGAGCCGCGTATCACGTTGGACGAATGGATCAATTTTTTTTTCAGCCGGAATCCGCCCAAAAAAACCGCGCAAGCGCAAGGAAATCCGCGCGTCGACGGTCAGCGGGCTTTTAGAAAAAATAGAAATACCTTCTTCCTCTAAGAATACAGAGACACCGCGCGCATAGTATGAGGCAGACCGCGCGACCCTACCACGCGCAACACACGTGTCACCTGTCATTATATACAGGGTATTTCAATGTGATATGTGTACTTCAATCTGGTATACAGGGTCTTCAAAAAATACACCGGAAAACGAGCCGCGCGACACCTATCACCTGTCATCGGTCAAACTGTCACTCCTTGTCGTCTTTTCCAGTACTCAATCTCCCACCGTCTATATTATGTAGGCAACAGTGTGAATAGTACGAGGCACCCACGTGTCATCGGTCATTGTATTTCGATGTGATGTGTGTGCTCCAATCTGGTAAACCGGGTCTGGTTCCGTTGCGGCCCAACTCACTTATAATTAAATTCGATTGACGTGAGCAAGAACATGCAGACTTTGTTCGCAGGACAGGTAAAATATTACATAATATGTCTTTTATTGTCGACACACAAATGGACCGCCAAGGGGAGCACAGTTTACAGGTCGTATCGTTCCAGAATCGGCGCTCCAGCTGAAGCATTAATGCATTTGTATTGCCTACAGTTTATTAGGCCACAGTCGACGCACTTGCTCAGACGCTTCAGCGAGGAACAGCGGAACACCGAAGGCATAGTAGTTTTTATACTGAAAAACAATATTTACTACGTTACGTAACTGTATGATACAAAAATGTAAAGGAATTATAAGCAGCGGCCGTTACCTATAACCTTTTGATGAATTCGGAAAGGCGCCCTCACCTCGTCCGCTACTGTTCTTGAGACACGTCGTTTGTTAGTGTGTGTCTATCTTATTACTATACTTACACATACACGCGCCGAGCTCATACACACACACACACACACACACACACACGCACCATCACACACACACACACACACACACACACACACACACACACACACACACACACACACACACACACACACATATAGACACACCATCACATACAAAAGGTAAAAATATCGGTCATTCGTGCGATCGTTAACACTCACGGCCGGCATTGGAAAAATATATCGCAACCAGAAAGTGAAGCGCGACAGCTATTATAGGATACATTCATACATAAGATATTGATTCGCGGTGTCCCTGCATCGTACCTTGCGCGCTACTCTCGCAATGTCGTTTTTGCGCAAATTAAGCACCCTTGCTCGTGATGTGGTTCGCGATGGAGCACATTTCAATCCACGAAAAGTCGCAAACGAGGTACGCGAGTCCATGCACGAAATGCCGTCGAGTTTACGCGACCTATTTGGCGATTCCACGTTATATACAGTGAAAAATGCGCGAATACGCATTGGAGACGCTCCATTAACGAAGTTCGTACACCATTTTCGCATTGGGAAATTCGAGGAAGCTTTTCGGATCATGGGCCGCACCTTCCCATTGAACGCACAAATCATTCATATGTTTACTCTGCAAGCTCGCCGTTTTGCGCGGTTTCATTTGCATCGATGTGAACAGTTAACAGACCGTTTAATACACAGTCTTGGTCGTACACGTGATATCGACACAGTGGCCGAATTCGAAGAGGCCATTGCTCGCGCACCTGCAAAATCTCCCCTGAAACGCATAGTAAACATGATTTCAAAATTGAAGCCTACCATCGGTATCACGGCCGCTGTTGGACTGTCGGCGGCCGCAATTTCATTTGCCGGATTCATTGAGCGGTACCGAGAAAAAATCAATGGTTGTCAGCGTTATAGTACAACGCCAGAGGGCCACTTGCGAGCGTGCACGGTATTTCAAGCGAGTTGCAAAAAAAGCGGCGAAAGTAACGACAGTACGGTTTATTGTCACGACACCGATTTGCCCGAGCTGTTGGTGAATACGCGGTGCACCGAAGCCGAAAAGAATGACTCGCACACGTGGTGTAAAAACTGCGACGATGCCGTCAATAACGCGCTGGACAATCCTGCGGTCGAATACAAATGTGTTAATTACGGTTTTCTAGGTGCTATGATGGATTTGGGCGGGCGAGAACTAGACCGTTTAAACACGGCCTTCGAGCAGTTACAGGACGGCGCCAGCACCGTCTCCGGCAATAGCATGATGGTTCTCAAGTTGTTTGGTCCACTAATTGGAATTGTTTTCTTCGTCTTTGTGGTATGCTATGGAAAGTATCTGTACAATTACTATACGCGTGAAACAGCGGACTCAGCGAAGATACCCTTGATAAATACCGAGGACAGCCAACGATTTTCGGCAGGCAGATACGCGCATGCCGCTGAAGGACGCGCGGAGACGGCCTCCGCCTCTGAAGAACCAGATTATCTGTCGGCACCACACTCTTCACCCTCGCCGTATCAAGCATAGTAATTGAGTTAATCCTAACAGGGCAAAACCTCGGCAAAGTACTTACACAAAAGCATAACGGCTATATTTCGAGCGCTATCATGTGGACTTGTGGCAACGTGTAGCCCGGTATATCATAAATAACATTATCTATGCACTCCACAATGGTGTGCTCAACGAGGTGTTCATAAAGCGCTTCATTGTACCGGCATCGACGACGACGGGCTGCAGCGACGCGACGCCTTTCATCATCCACGGTGACGTCGTGTTTTTCGATTTTTTCATATCGCCGATGTTTACTCAGGCGTGCCGTAAGAAAAATTCAACAAACGCTACGAGCCATGTAACAGAGACATCACTGCTGGCGACAAGATCCTTGCAATTGATAGACAAGAATATGAAGAATGATACCGATGCAACAGAAAATGGCGGTAACAGTACAGGAGAGTCTAGTACGATGTCGGCGACCACGTTACACAGCGCCCATAATGGCAGTTCATATTTTTTATCGTCGCGGTGTATACAAGCATCCCCACCACCATCGCCGCCGCCGTCGAGCAGTGAGAAATCTGATGTGGCTATAGACATTAAGAGTTTGTTTCAAACCCAAAATTTTGCATATGACAATGCCTCATTTGCAGGCTGGTATTTCGCCTTAGCGGAAATGTGCGTTTCGGCCGTTCTAGTGAACAAGTAAAGTTTAAAAAAATGAATCACGCAACAAAGCCAGTGAGACCGACAATGTAAAACGCGTCCGTACTACCTGTGTAGGCCGCGCGTATTTACCATCCCCCAATGTCGTTTCCGTCGACATCTTCACTGTTTTCGTTCTCTGACGCAATTTCGATGCGATTAATCAGCTGTTGTGTGGTTTGTTGTCGCTTTGTTTTCACTGCGTTTTTGTGGGCCGCCTTCCCGCGTTCTGCGTGATCGCCCTTAAGCTGCCGACGTTGCTCATACCAGTATTCTACCTGTCTCGTTAAATATTTCAACAGTGCTTCATAGTTCACATAGACACTGGCCTTGCTCGTGTTGGACTCGTTGCTCCGTGCATTATTTTTTCTCCGCGTTACATCCAAATTATCGCGACGATAAAATTTACGGACGTTTATGTTAATATCGTAGTCGCCGACGGTTAAGTGTTTTGAGTTGTCATCGATCAAGACATCAGGTATAATATTCTTGCCCCCCGTGATATGATTCACGTAGCTGCATGGCTTGGTATTGAGCCGTAAACCGGAGATAACATCTGTAAACGGCATCGTTTTCATGTGAAGATCTTCCAGAAATCGTGCAGCGTGTTCGTCGTTTCCAGCCGTCCATAATATAACGTACGTGTATCTGTCGAAGAGGCTACGCAAAAAATCCCGTACTCCAGGATACAACTGAAAGTTTTTATCTATCAAAGTTTCATCTAAATCCAAGACAATAACAGCGTCCTGTCGTCGGCCGCAGTGTAACGACTGTTGCCTCTGAGAATATGCACTTCTGTTCCTTCTGTTTACTGCCGCGTTTTGTCGCCCGTTAGTTTTATCGGTGTCACCCTCACTATCACCGCTGTCGTCGCTGATTGTTGCGTCACGACGGGCGCGTGTTGTTCGACTTGGATGTGATTTTGAATGTCCACTACACGGGGAATTTCGTTTTGCAGGCGCCGGTTCATCTGTAAACAGAACGGCACTGTCGCTGCAAAAAGTGCTCGGTTTATAGTATCCGTTGTCGGGACGAGTGCTTTTGCTGGTGCTTTGCGAGTGCTTTTGCCGTCGTCGGCGGTTTCGATTATCAATACCCCCCGAATGGTCGTCGGAACTCACAGCAGAACTGTCTTCGTCGTCGGACGCCAGAATTTTTCGTTTGCGCATAATTATACGGTGTTTCAGTTTGTGTTATCGCCGCCGATCTTGCCCCGTTCAGATGCTTACACTAATTGAGGAACTTGGTACGGCTTCTTTTTCAGAAGAGTGCAAAAGGGTGGCACTGTCTCGATACACATCAGACAAATCAGGAATACAACACCGTGGTGTCATCGTCAAAGTTCAACCAACAGTGGTGCAGCGAACGACGACGAAAGTACAAGATGAGCCGAAAGTTGTCAGGGGTCGCGAAGTTTGAGAAAAAATTACGCATTGAACGTGAACGCCTCAACAATAGCAATAGCCCTACGACAACGAGTGGTTGCACCCGCCAAACAATCTCCCCGAAAGTTTCGTGCAATTGGACAGCAGTCAATTTGGAGTATGTCAAGTATCGTCTGCGAAATTTACGGGAAGCCCATCGAGTATACGGAACACGGCGTTACACGCGTCTCACGTGGGGCGGTAAAATTCAACGATGCAAAATCATGGATAAAATAGTTGATGCGCTGTTAACTCTTAACAAAAATAACAGCGACATTAGCGACGACGACAACCGTACAACATTAAACGAGGAATCATCGACGTCGCGACAAGTGGGATATACTGGAGGCCGTAAACGAATATTTGACGACGCAAAGTTGTGCTACTTGTCATCGGCCGCTACGGAAACCGCCGCCAAATAAAGAACAGGAACGACGACGACGACAGCATCAACAAAAAGAAAAAGAGGAACAATCACAAAGGCCTCGACGTTGCCGCCGCTGACACGATCATCGATTTCAAGTTTGCCAAAACTGTCGAATCGTCTGGCATCGTGATGTTAACGCTGCACGAAATATGATTTTTGTCGCCAGAGGCGAAGTACATTATCGACAAGAAGAAAAAATACGACAGCAGCAGCAGCAGCAGCCGCATCAGCAATGTAATCGTACATTCGATCAGTATGCTGGTCGAATTGAATTATCAGCCATTGCATATAAGGTTGAAATTCGTATCCCTTGTTCCAGTTAGTTGGACCGCAAAGGGTTAATGGCACCGATACTGCTGCTGGTGCTAGATCCCATTTTTTTGTGTTAGGCTAGGTTATAATACGAGTATAATAAAAGACCAAAGCTAAAACATTGAAATTTTTATTTACGGAAAAAAATCGATTACGCTCGAGTTATGCCAAGAACATTCGAACGGTTCCTACAATACATTTGCGACATATAGGACAACGCTCTAGCTGCAGGCCACAGTCGACGCAGGCCATGGCATGGGAACACGGCTGAAACACCAGACGCACCTCATTGTCGTAGCAGATTTTGCACAGATCATTCTCCTTGGCCGTCGCGGGTTCGTCTGCTGCGCCACAAAGTTCAGCTGCAACGGCGGGTTTTGGTTCAGAAGTTTTCTCGTTGTTTTCGCGCGACTCCGCTCCTACCGCCTGAATAATACCTTGCTTGACCGAAGCCGCACCCTTTACATAGTCATGTCCCATTACCGAAATCACATAATTACAGGAGGGGAACCAGCGCGCATGCTCTTCCCATGGCACGTCCTTGCTGCTCCAGTCTTTCAGCCCTCCTCCACAATAATAACACACAGTCTGATCGCCGGCCCCGGTGTAATACAAACCGGCTGATGCCAATTCTTGCGGGGTCTGTTGGAGAAAGCGCGGCCATGTGTCGAAGCTTTCCAGGCGTTGAGCGAGATTGGCATATCGGTCATTAAAACACGTTTTTCTCTTCTGAATGGTCATGCGTGCAAATTCCTCCAGAGTTGGCGGGTGCGGTACTATCGAACGATCGTGAACAATCACGCTGAGGTTTCCACAGACGTCGCGAGTGAATTGGTGTCTGACAAATGAACATGTGGGGCTGTAATTTATGTGGTCGGCCATAGCATCGTCGTCCTTTTTCCATAAGTAGACTTGTATACTGCAGAACGGACACTTGACGACATCATCCACCTTGAGATAGTAGAAACCAGCTTTGGCCAACTGCTCCGGCGTGATGTTTGTATTGGGCCAATCGGTGTAGGATTTCAAGCGTTCTTCTTCGTCCGTGTAATCCAAAACCGGCTCGCCAGCTACCGGGCCAGTCGATGACGACGACGTTTCATCGAAACCCGACATAATATAATATCACTTACACTGTGTTTTAGCAACACGCCTTATCTTCTCAGGGAGCTATAGAAAGCACGCATACAATACATGTATCGCTCGAACAAAATGTATATTTGTACTGAGCAAAGGGCCTCAATGCCACTGGCCGGTGTTTACACGCTAGTTGTGTGTGTGTGTGTGTGTGTGTGTGTGTATGGGGGAAGGGATTTCAAAAAATCGAAACATAAACAGTTCTAAGTAACTTTATTATTCGTCTATAATGCAGATCTTATGACAAATGTGACAAAACAAAGAGGCGTGCAAAACTATTCCGGTTCTGTTCGCTTTTGTGTGCCTTGATGTCGGCGCTGTCTGAATCGAGAATCGCCACCAACCCCAAATCCCTTGGACGAAATTTTAAAGAGGACGGCTTCTTCTGTGGAGTCTTCTCGGTGTCAAGGCTCGCCGACCGCTTTTTGGGCTTCGATGCGGTGTGTGCACCCTTGGTATCCGTCGTCGGCGAGGAATCCCGTGCGATGTTGCGGTTTCGTATCGCTTCTGTTTTCGGCACGTCACGGATAGCTGTGTCGTCAGGTTTGCTCAGGTTTGCTGACGAATCGGTGGCATGTTTATCCTTCTTTTTTATATATGGCCTTTTCTTTTTAGTTGCCTGCACAAGTGAATGGACGACAGCGGTTTTTCTATCTGTCGCTACTTCCCCTGGCACTATTAACTCGGATTGCGACGCTTCGTTTAGAGCCATCGTGAAATTATTAACGATAATTAATGCGGTATGATTGTCGGTCGGTATTTCTTTGAAAGCGCCTTCCAAGACAACGGCTTTTTCCGGCCCACGTTAAACAGCTAATGGCGCTACTGACCATAACGGTGTTCATTCCACCTCTCGCATCAAAAAGAGCAGCACCCCCACCACTCTGATACGCGGTGGTGCGCCGGTACCGTTGTGCGTGGCCAACGAATAACACCATGCACAAACGTCCAACCCACCCACGGCCGGTGTCAAATGCTTGGTTGAGCGCCTGCCAACGGTGTGCACGATCCGCGATCACAGTCGTGACACCAGTCCCACTCACAGCCGAGCTACGGATGCGCTGCAGCTCACCCGGCTAACGGTGTCGGTGCGTCGCTATTGCGACTCGCTTTGAAATTCTCACACTATAACCAATGGTGATGCTCCTTGTCAAATGGGAGTTAACAAGAGCCTTTCGCGCGGAGCGGCCGGACATCGCATAACTGTTTAGTATTTTACAGTAAGTGGTTGCCGCGCGCCGTTTATCATGACTAGCAAAAGATCCGCAGACACGGCTATTGATGTTTTGGCGCTAATCAGATTAGTACGCGATCGTGATGTATTGTGGGATCGTACAAAGGCCTCGTATTTGCAAAAAGACACTGACCAAGTGTGGGACGAAATTTGTCAGCCTGTTAATCCGCAATACAACAGCTCGAACGCCGATATGCAATTTCGATATGGTAGGTATGTAGGTCCTATTTAGACCTACCTGCATCGTGTACGATGGCATAATGTTTTTTTATATTTATTTATATAATTTCAGCATTACTTGTGCGCAAGAAGTGGCGCAACATCCGGGATTCTTATCGCAAGGCCAGAAAGACATTTTCCAAACGGCACCAGGGCTCCAGGAAAAGAGTTCGCGGGTATTGTTACCAAGAAAACCTGCACTTTCTAGACAAATTAATCGGGAGTGTGCAAACGCCTTCTGACGGAGAGAGAGCCGCGGCATTGAACCAAAACCCCGCTGCTAACGATGGCGGGGAACCGCAGCACGGTCCTGCGAGCGACTCTATCACCAACGAGAGCGACGAGTTTGCAAAAAGCGCGGATGATTATGCGAACGATGATAGGCAAGACGACAGCGAAGCCGATAACAGTTCTAGTAGTAACACACTAAACATATTTGACGATAAGTTGCACGTTCAATTTGTTAGGCGAATAATCCCTATCATAAGCACAATGAATGAGAAGCAATTGAGGGATGTAGAACAATTTATGTGTTATGTAAAAGAAAAAGAAAAATTTCAAATCACAGTGCTTGTACATTTTTGTTGTTCTTGTTGATTTGTCAACGCGTGACATTTCATAAGTACCCAAAGACTGTTTAAAAGTCGACAACAGTGGGCCGATATCGGTTTATCAGTTTAATCATCGTATTTATTTCACTTGCCGTACAATGGGTAGTAGAAATAGTGCACCACAGGAAAAACCAGGGACAAATCACGATGATAGCGGGGACGAAGGCGACACAGGCGACAACGAATATCACGTAGAAGATAGCAATACGTCAGGTGCCGACGATGTGAATGCATTGTTGGGTCTTCCCGCCGGGTCTTGTCAATATAAAATAGATGAATTCAAAACAGGTATTAGTGAGCCTAGCCACCGTATCTATGTTGTCCCATTTCAAGATATCACGACGCTTCAAGCGATGATAAGCAGTTTGCACAGTATCATAATCGATTTGGCGAGCTCCAAAATTGATATTAGTTTTGTGGTTCATTGCCCCGCGACCGTCTATGAGGCGGCGACCCAATTGACGACGTGGTCAGAATCGGTGAAATTATGCCGGGAACGCTATTATGCGATCATCAAGCTTCCTAGTGCGTTAGGATTTCTAATTGTGCGACGAAAATTGCTGTACACACAGGACAACGGCGGCGATCTGTTACTCGGAACCCATATATTCAATCGTTCCAGTAATGCACGGGTGGACAAATTCGAGTTGCAGAAAATGGTACTCCTACCCGTTAGCACGTCTATTGACGTGGAGACAACAACGCAAAATGTTGGTAAAATTTACGCTGATTACGAAATGCGCCGAACCATCAGTAATAATGCAGCGATGGGTACTGGCGCGCAGACCGGTGAGAGTATCGAGACCCGTGCTACTAATGAAAGTCTTGATATTATCACATTACACCATTGGTGGTATAGCACCAACACTTCGCATCCCGACAGCACTGTAAATATAATACATACCTCTCCCAAGATCCTCGCCAAGATCGGCACGACAAATGAACAAATCGTGACCAATGCATATGCGACGCGCGCCGCCCGTACGTCTTTGCTGTCTCGAAATTCGCGATGGACAGCGGAACCTAGCATTATCAGCGGCGACGGTCATGTCTACATTACAATTATCCAAAACTCAGTGTTCACCGAGTTGGTGCGCTTGTGCAGCAGTTTTCGTGAAATCGGCGACTCTTCTATGCACAACATTCTCGTCTTGACCGACAACTCTATAACCTCCAAACAGGCACAGTACTTACAGGCGTGTTTGCGTCATAACTCCCAGACCAGTGCCCTGTTTTATAAATATCGGGATCAACGCGGCCATGTGTTTTTTAATGCGGTCTGCACCATATCCCCGTATATACTGCAAAGCGGAGATCTGCGCATCTTTTTTGACTCTGCGACAAAAACACCCGAGGGGACGACCGATAAAAAAGACGTGATCAGCTTTCAGACGGCATAGGAACAGTCCGCCACGCTATTGAATCCGTACACTTGCGTTCAGCATTCGAGTACGATATTTGCCTCACAAGCTCATGACGCCCATGCTAGCACCTGGTTGTTTAATCCCGGTGGGTTGTCTTTAGTGCAGTGGGAAAACACACGGTGGTCCGTAGGTTATAACAATTTTGTAATATATATAAATGCATCGGCTGTGAAAGATGCAGCAAAAAAACAGTTCATTCGCGAACACCGCACGCGTTACTGGCGCACATGTTCCGCGCCTATCCGATTTTGGCACAACTGTCGGGCAAAAAACCGCGGAACATCATATTCTTAATTGCGCTTCCACACGATACAGCCAGGGTCAATGTATCCAACTTGCGACAGTTGTGTATCACCTCAACAGGCAAAAACGAATTGTTGGCTTCGGTCACATTAAAACAATGCGCCTGTACTAAAATGTTATTTGCCATTTATCATAAGAATTTGCATTCGTCAGTTTCCGATAGCAGCGACGGCACACTGAAGGTTTCGTTTCGGCAACACACGGCGCCGGAAGTCGAAGATTTGGATAGTATACACTATGTATTTGATCGTGCTCCACCAAATCCGAAACCTGCCGCTGCAACGCCAGCCAAGCAGGTGAAAGCCGAGAAGAAGAACCAGAAACGGCACGCCATGTTGCAACCCCTAAAAACAGGCGAAAATGATTCAGCAAACGTAGCTGTCGCGCCTGTGGCAACTGTCGCTGTGACGGCTGGGGGCGAAATAAGAAGTTATAACACGAGGCAGCGGTACTCGCGATACAGTTTGACCAAAGAAATACCTTTGGCGGGTATGTCAACGTTATTTTCACACGCTGTGTCATTTACCCACACTAGCAACACACAGCTGCAAAATCTACATGAAAATCCCGACTACCGAAGCGCGTCTGATATCTTGTTCTGCTACCAACGAACGGCAACACCTATACAACTGGATCTGTTTTACGATCTTTGTCGTAGCAACAGCAACAAAAATTCCGCGGACCTGCCGACATATGTGTTCTGCTATAACAACGGCGAAGACGTGAAAGTGCCAGCACACTTGACCTCATTGATTCACGTCTACGTCCTACCCCTTGCAGGCGCCCTCGGCGTTACAATTCTAGTGTACAATGATAACGGCGCCGACAACGTAGTGCTCGAACCTTCAAAGCACGTCGTGGTGGTGCACGACAGCCGGATATATTTTTACCACGACGACACGGCGCCACTGATAAATACCGTAACGCACGTGGTTGATGGACGCTTTACGTCCCTGCAATATGGCAAACTCGATCTGGTATTGCCCTATAGACCGATATTGCCCGAGACGGGCCAGTCCGCGGCACCATCGAATCCCATAACCACGGAGAATGTTTTGCTTTGCGATGCGAAGGAATACGTATTATTATCAGAACGACAACATACCTTGCGTCATTTGTCGAATATTAAAATGAACTTTCTTGGCAAGCAGACGCTAAATTTTGCAATATCGAAGCGGCAGCAACGCATCTACATTGATGTTAATCCCAGATACCTTGAAATATTTCGAAAAACCCACGAAACTCAAGTGGTGTGCGCTTTAAACCGCAATTGCGAAGCGCAAATTGTGTGGCACCTTGTTGATAATTATGTGAAGTATTTCGAGCGAATCGCGGTGAATTTACAAATGGTGGTGTTCTTTGCGACAAAACAATAAATACCCGCCGCCAGATTTGAAATTTATGTTGCGCGACTGAAGGAGCGATCATACAATATGTTAGCTGTTAACGATTTAAATGGTGGTATTACGCATATCTACACCGTGTACAGCACCAAACACTTTAACGATAACCAAATCAGGTGTTGCGCCGATCCAGCGGTGCCGTCTGTTTTTGTGTGCACTGCTGTTCCGCGAGCGTCGCGTAAGCCGGTGCTATTTTGTATCACGCCACAGTACGCGGCGTTAGCAGGAACGCAAAACGCCACTCCCAACTTTGCCGTATTGTACGATCGACCGCCCAGTGGACCCGAAAGCATATATCAAACTTTTGACAATCGACATAATGTTAGCGACGAGCGCCTGTTCGGGTCTCAGTTCTTCAATACAATAACCTGCTATTATAGCATAACAGATCTTGTGCAATTAAACAGCCCTAGTTTGTCTATAACGCAATTACAAGCAAGTTCTCCACTGACGGTAGAAAATATGGGCTCAGGACACATTTATGTCTCTTCCAAGTATTACCCATCGACCATCTCTTCTATTTTCTTGTCTTTTTAGTAAAAATGTCTCTAGAGGTATGTACCTCTTTTAAGCCGGATTCATCAACGGTGTCCGATCCGACCGCCTACGCCGTTCAACACCACCGCCCCATAATCACCGCGTTTTTAACGTTAGAACAGTCGAAGTACACACGCAACATAACGCACGTCGACCTAATCGGACGAATTGAAAAGTTCTTGAATGAGAACATGGCGAAACTGCCAAAGGAGAAAAAACAAAATCAGGGCGAGGGCAGTTACGCGGAAGACGATGAGAACGATGCGCTGCCTCTGAATACATGGACAGTACAGCAGATGAAAAACAGGCCGTGGGTGCTCATTACAAACAGCAGGTCGGCCGTCGGCGATAGGAAAGTCATATTGTACGATCCCGATGTAATGGTGAAATTCGAAGAACCGCCAACACTTTTACTCGAGAGTAGCGCGGTGACGCCGTCGGCGGCGGATCGCAGAGCGTTTGTTCGCGACATTTACGCAAAGGTAGATGAGAATGGCGTTGTTTCATTTAACGGGCGGTCAATTTTTGATCCGTGCGACCAGTTCTTCCTGCAATACCCGTTGTGCACATACAAAGAGAAAAATATCGCCCTTGTGTGCCCGCAGCTTGTACTATTTTACCGCTTCTCATTCGAACAACATTATCTGGAACGTGTTGTGCGGAAGCCCGACGTTGTGTGCAGCGACCCTATGTGCTGCATCGAAATATACGTTCACGATGAGGTGACGCCCGGCGATTTGGCCGCTATTCGCTATTTCATTTTATCGCACTTCTATTATCGCTCACAAAAGGTTTTTATCCTTATGATGGACCAGAAATACGCTAATTTCTTTGCTGTGTTTAACCATTCACAACTGCAGTATTGCAATATTATCAACTCTGAAGCAAAACGTCACGGTATAATAGTCACAGCAAAGGATATGAATCTCGAGTTAAACGATCTAAAAGTACCATCGAAACACACAGAGGAACCTTCTCCTTCCACTACGGATCCCAGGGGGGAAGATAATCTGACAGTTCCGAATAGGGCGTCATTTCAGATTAAGTCTACACGAGATTTGTTGTTAGATTTTCAAATTGACATGGATATAATATTGAATATGAAAAAGGTGTCGATAGAGCGCGCGATGACGATGGCCTTCTCCAGTGCTGCCTCCCAGCTGTTGCCCATTACTGTAGTCGGGCGGCCGGTTTGCTATCAGTTCGATTTAAGTAAAAGTGGTGAGCGACAAGTGCATGATATTGCCGTCCTTTCAGACGTCTATCTGCAGACCAAAAATGCGGAAGCCAAATTTACGAAACCCTTTATGCAAATGAGCCATACCAAAATCGTCCTTTTCACACAACAATATGTAAAACCAGTCGAACGACTACTTCCCAAAGCCGCCGGCGCCTTAAACGGTAACGTGCCCACGCAGTTGTACGTGTTTGTATGGAAACACAACGTGTCAGACTATCCTCCCCCTATTTTTAATTTAATATAACTTGATGCCGCGTTGGTCGCAACTACCGAATTCCGACATACTAATTTTTACTGCGGCCAAGTTGCAACTTGGCCTCGCAAGTCCCTCGTATGTCGTAAATACAGAGACATTCACAGTGGCTACAATTGAGCATAGCGTGGTGTTCGGCGATACGTTACGTTTTTGTTACCAGATGAAAACTAATCGCACATTACCGCAAGTGCCGTCAGAGTGGCATCAACCAGGTACACTCAATTCGGAGAAGGATTCTGCATTAGGGTACACTCTGGGAAGTTTGTCGATTCTGTTAACCCCTCAGAAACAAGCCTTAATACCGGCCACGGAGGTGCGACCTATTCTTCTTTGGGAGGAGCACGTCGGCTTCACCTATTTGGCTCCGACGGGTCCAGCACCCGAGAAACATGAAAGCGAAACGGTGACTGTACAGTTACGAAAGACCCGCAAAGCACACATCGACGGACAGTTAATCGTTGTGCGACGTCTGCATGATTAACACCAGCGCACCAGTGCTGTAATCACATATACGGTGTATCTCATGTTTCCGGCGAAGTATCGAGGTTTACGAGCCATTCCAAGAGAATCCCGAGAAGCTGATCATACAGTGTCGTTTGTGTCGAGCTGATGTTCTTGCCGTTATCTCCATACGTCCCAGCCACAAGCACATCGTGGCTTTTGAGGAAGCACCAAGAATATTCAGCGGAAAATGTCAGAAGCTTCCAATCTACGGCCAAACACTAAATCATCGGACTATCCAATCGATGTTACAAGCCATATAGGGTATACCACGCCTGGCGTCTGTTCAATAAAAGAAATTTCAGAGGAGTCGTATTTGCTGTTTTCATGTCCCCAGTGCACCGCATTCCCTATTTGGTAATAAAAAAAAATAAATGACTTATGCCCAAAATATTCACATCGCCATTTGCGCCGCTACAAATTGTTTTACTATGCGGCAGTGTATAGTTTGTAATACAAATTTTTATCGACCTGAGTTACGGTCGCATGAGAAAAACCCTTCCGATACAAATAATCAACTAGTTCGACATTGTCATTGTTTGGCAAGTGCTCGCTGAGCGGTTCTGTATTAATGTTGCTCGCGTCTAACGGCGGCTGCTCATTTGCCTCGCGAAAGTGCGCATAATCGTCTAATGTCATGAAGCGGACCGTCTCGAATATTTTTGCTTCAAATATATCCTTTCGAAATTGTGGTCGATAGTGAACCTTGCATATACTGTGCAACTGCGCGTGTTGGTCGTTGGTGAGCGCAACAACTTTATCCGCGTTGAGCAGCACAAAGTCTCGCAAAGCAGTAGCTTCCGAGCCCATTGTTAAAATACTGGGCGCAACTGCTCGAAAATCAGTCAATTGTACCGCATGAAGGGCATTGTCATGCTGAAGTAGATGGAACAAATGCATCCCATTATTGTTGGCGTGTTCAACAGCAAATCGACCGCTCATGGCGTTATCGAGTATTCGTTGCAGATTTCGGAACGTAACTTGATGCGGTAAACAGAGCATCAGGGGATAGACCGTGTGTTTCACATACTCCCACGTATAGGTATTGAGGGCTTCGTTGTTGGGCAGCAGATGCAAGAAGCAGGCGCGTTCAAAGAATGCAAAAATATCATGCATATCGGGTACATCGACAAACTGCATATACGTTACTCGATCAAGAATTGTCGCACGAATATCGCGCTTGTAGTTAGTCGCCGCCAACACTAATACATTATTGTACAGTGGCTTGGGGCCTTGCAGACAGATTTGCAATGTTATGGCTATACTGCGAATGGTCTCGCCGGCATCTTTGCGCAAGAGCTCATCGACTTCGTCCAGGATAAGAACAAAGCGAATGTGTCGATTTTCGGACAAAGCGAAACGATCAAAGAGCGATGCGATCTTCTGCTCGCCTTCGCCAACATAACGCGACAGGGCGTCGGAAATACTGAAAACATATACTTCGTCAGCTTTAAACTCATTAGCTGTTGCTTTCATGAGGTCGGACTTCCCGACTCCCGCCGGCCCGGTATACACGATTAACGAGCTATTAGAACGAAACTGCAGGGCATGCACAAAATTCCGCAGAGACTGTTTAATGTGAGCGCGTCCCGCCAGATCATCAAATGTTCCTTCGACGCTTGTTTGATTTAATGCCAGTGCCGTCTTTGATTGTGCACCCATCGCTTCGTCTATGAGTTCCTGCAGGGTTTCCGGCTGTTGCGACTGGAAAAGCAGTTTCGGCGCTTGATGTAATAATTCCCGCAATATCGGTTCGCGACAGTTGTGTATCTGGATGGCCACCGCTAATCGCGCTATTAGGCTTCCATATTTAATGGTCAACAGCCGATCCTCTTTATGTAGACCGTTCTGTTGATGGACTAATAATTCATTATACACCCGACCAATTTCGTAAGTTAGGACAACGGCCTCATTCAGACGCGGCTCCATTGCCACCGAGGTGTGCGCGGTACGACAAATGATGTTGATCATTTCGACCAATTTAGTGATCAAATGACGGTATACCTTCGATAAAGGAGATACGGGCACGTCGTCGCCAAGGAGGCGCGACTTTACAATCACGCCCCCCAACAACTCATTGTGATCTGCCGTAATCGCGCTCATTGTGACATTATCGGCGGCTACTCACCTTTTAGTAATCTAAAATTGAACGATCCAATAGAATATTCACAAGTCCATCAAAAGTTATGTGAGTCGATAAAGTCAAAGTAAACACCTCTGTGTCAATTGCCCGCAAGAGTTGTTTAATGAGACGTGAATCAAAGCGAAAGTTCACAGTTGTTATAATGGGTTCCTGTTTTGAGGATATTGTCAAGACGCCCTCGCTGCCGCCACGTCTTATTAACTTTCGGCGTATGATGCGCTGCTGTTGTTGGTGTTCGTCGCGATCGGAAGTTGTAAGTTGACCCTCTTGATTTGGGCGAAAGATTTTAGCGTTAAAAGCAGCGCAGATAGAGTATGCGCGCTCCCGAAACTGCCGATCGGCGGTCATTGGTGAGAAGTGGGGATTAACGGGATGAAAAAAATCAACAAAATCTTCCAGCAAATACAATATATTTTGATTATATCCAACAAGAATAATATCATGCGGCATTACAGAGACAAAGACGTACTGTAAATAACGACCCCATTTAACCGTTACACTGTTGCGATTGGCAGACTTGGCAGCGCTGAAGTCACGTATAAAATTAATATAAGCAGCATCCATAATTCTCAGATTTAACAATACTATTACATCGGCGCTTATTTTAATTAACCCAGAAGTTTCTAGGAGCGTACCGCCACGGCCAGCAGCTTTGCGCGCAAATGTAATCCGCCTTGGTCGGCGCTTTTAACATACGCATTGTAGACTAGTGCTCGTTCAACAATGAAGCCTTCGGACAACTTGTTCAGCGGTTTATGCTGCACGTTAGCCGGTTCGGATAAGTTCAAGACGGGAATCTGTTCATCTTTATTTATTAATTGGGTGCGTCTCAGGTAGCTGTCCTGTTTCTCTGCACCTTGACCCACACAAATGTGTACGACATCGTTCGTCATATTGAAAAAATACATGGTGCTATTAGTACGTTGCGTGGCATACGAGGTAATAGTGCCGCCGCGCACCATCCAGCACATTTGCGACAATAATTGCTGACCGACAACATTACGGCTCCCATCGGGACCAACGGACACCAAAGGACAAAACACTTGATCGGGGTGGGCCGCAGACTGCATGAAAAAGGTGGGCGCTTGATCCAACATTCGCGCAATGACAGCGCCGATAGACTCCCTAACACCCACTCCAGGGCAGCGTCATGGCAGAAAATTTCATGTTGTTGTGCGCTGAGAATGTGAGTTTTTTTAAAACAATCGAGATACTTGAATATCTGTTGTCCCTGGCGTACTTCTGACTCTCCCGTATATGTCATGAGGGATCCCGTATCCTGCTGCAACATCGTGAAGTGCCGCCTGGAATCTACCACAAGACCGCGGCGGCGATAGTCGTTGTCGGCGTCTTCTGATACAATGTCCGATGCTGCATCTGAAAAAAATATATATATTACGAATGAGAAACGTGCGTACCGTGGCTGTCCGCAGCTACGAACCGGCTATAATACCCACCTGATTTTTGATGCGTGACAAAACCAAGAAAATCGTGATCGGCCATCTCGAGCTGATCGGCGGGCGGCAATTCGGAATCCGCGTTTAACGTTCGAGGGCGTTTAAACGCAACGGAAGGTTCAAGAGTACTATCCATTGAAGGTGAAAAATGACGCCCGTCCTGGATACGTAGTAAACAATATGAGAGCTGGCAGTCGACTAAGCTGGCATCAAAAGAACACTGTGGTTTTAATACGAAGAGGGGAGTGTAACACACGGCACTATCGCGTCGTTTGTAGCACAAAAAAAGTGTAGAGTGGCGAGTACCGAGGAGTGGTGCGGCCAAAAACCCAACACACCACACATGCTGTACGGCAAGGGATACCCACACACCGTGGCGACTTGCCACATTGACATGAGCTCACATCAACAAAGTGCGGACACCGACGCCGACGGAGTCATTGGTGCTGTATGATGATCATGATAATACTGCATTAAAATTTCCAAAACCAATTGTGTCGTAGACGGATGAATGTTCAACTGTCGTAGTGCCGCACCGAACGATATTGTGGGTAGTCGTAGGAGGTTGTCCATAATGTAACAGTACACTTTAGTATCCACAGCGTGCAACCTATTGCAAGACAAGTAGATCTTCGGATGAAACGTTTGAAATTTTCATCGCATGTTTTGTTCTGAGACGCCAAAAAACATCTGTGTGACAGCGACATTTTTTTTGCAGGGTGTCACGTGCCAATGGTTGCGTCGACACGTGTTCTCCTGGCAGCGCCGAAAACACGACTAAACGAACGGGGTCGTAGGTTGTAGGTGTTGGAGATGAGCCACCGTTGTCGTGCTGGTGAGTGAGCAGCGCTTTGCCGTGAGGGATTAGTCTTCGCGCACACCGGTGTCCCGAAACTTTGCGACAGTCTCATGTGTCACCACAACGTCGTTGACATTTGTCGACTCTTCGGGCAATTTGCACTTCAGTTTATCCTGTAAAATAGTACCGGCCATTACAAAATGGTATTCGCCGCAATGTTGACGGTCTCTCGCATGATCGATAAAATCGTAATCGTCAAAAGAGCGGAATTGCGGTAGATTATATTCAATCGTAAATACTGACGAATCTTGTACTGTGTCAAAGGACAGTGGATTTAACACCGCCTTGTGCCACTGGTATTCTGCGTCATGAAGTAGTTTGCGTGCGCACTCGGTATAACGCGCCCGTAAGTCCGTAGTCCACGTATCGGGTTGCGCTAACTGTATTGTCGCGTTATTGTAATTAACGCTGACGAGACCGGTAAAGGACGCGTCCTGTAATATTGTTCGCGCAAACTGAACACTGCGTTCAGCTTTGTATATGAATGGCTTTAATGCGATAAATTTGCGACTGGAGAAGCAATTTTCGGGAAGCGGTGCGGGTAATTGCGCCGCAGAAGGACATATCTGAATGACGGGTGTGTTTTCCGCACCGTGGCCCTCGGCGGTTGGCATCAAACGAATGTAATAGCTGTCTCCGCGAAGCGTGTGCGTATCATCACTCACGAGAATATTGCCCGGGTAATCTGTGATGGGACGGGCGGAATAGCGATTCATACTGTGGATAACATAATCATTTTGCCGCTCCGACCGCTGCAACCTGACCTGTTTTGTAACCACAGCAACAGTGTGCATGTAGGAGGAGGACGGCGTCGTAGACGGGTACATGTGCAGGAATACATTACTATAACTTTTAAATGTACACTCCAATAGTCGCCCATAAGAATTGTATAACCCGTTTATGTTCTTCAAGCCACCATTATCATGCAAGTAGTAACGCTCTAAATAATGGGAAGGCGCTTGAAAAATGACAACTTTTTTAAGCTCGGATTCGAATTCCGAGGCGTCCGAACGCTCAATCAGCTCGTCGATTAGTTCGGACGTTGACGGGAGCAGCTCATTTCGTTTAAAGGGATACCCGATGAGAATAGGGAAGAATTTACCGGCCTCTGTATTAACCGTGTGCGTTTCGAAAATCTGTGAATGAATCCGGTCGTACTGATTGCCGGCGACCTGAACGATACCATTGGCTTGCCGACCACGATTATTGATTAAATAGTCATCTTCAAAGCGCACTGTCACGATGTGCGGCACAAACGATACGCACTGGCCGACACCATCAATAATTTTAACGCCTACTCGATCGAAGTACTTCATGTGAATAAAGTTGTTTGTTAAAGCGTCTATTTTACAGGGATCCACTAAGCCGTCGCGCTTGACGGTCCGAAACAAGTCCATAGACCCAAAAGCATCGTCTCTGTAACGATTATCGACTGCTGTATGGTCCAGATAATATCCTTTAGGTACGTAAATATCATCGGCCGAGGCAAAAAAATGGAGCTGTTCGCATTCGGGCGTGCTGTACTGCGGGAACGCGTCAGAAGAGCCGGGTACATCACTGTCTGCTACATTATTACCTGATAGTCGCACAGCCGGACGAAATGTCAACGAAGCTTCGTCTATGAGTTCCTGCAGGGTTTCCGGCTGTTGCGACTGGAAAAGCAGTTTCGGCGCTTGATGTAATAATTCCCGCAATATCGGTTCGCGACAGTTGTGTATCTGGATGGCCACCGCTAATCGCGCTATTAGGCTTCCATATTTAATGGTCAACAGCCGATCCTCTTTATGTAGCCCGTTCTGTTGATGGACTAATAATTCATTATACACCCGACCAATTTCGTAAGTTAGGACAACGGCCTCATTCAGACGCGGCTCCATTGCCACCGAGGTGTGCGCGGTACGACAAATGATGTTGATCATTTCGACCAATTTAGTGATCAAATGACGGTATACCTTCGATAAAGGAGATACGGGCACGTCGTCGCCAAGGAGGCGCGACTTTACAATCACGCCCCCCAACAACTCATTGTGATCTGCCGTAATCGCGCTCATTGTGACATTATCGGCGGCTACTCACCTTTTAGTAATCTAAAATTGAACGATCCAATAGAATATTCACAAGTCCATCAAAAGTTATGTGAGTCGATAAAGTCAAAGTAAACACCTCTGTGTCAATTGCCCGCAAGAGTTGTTTAATGAGACGTGAATCAAAGCGAAAGTTCACAGTTGTTATAATGGGTTCCTGTTTTGAGGATATTGTCAAGACGCCCTCGCTGCCGCCACGTCTTATTAACTTTCGGCGTATGATGCGCTGCTGTTGTTGGTGTTCGTCGCGATCGGAAGTTGTAAGTTGACCCTCTTGATTTGGGCGAAAGATTTTAGCGTTAAAAGCAGCGCAGATAGAGTATGCGCGCTCCCGAAACTGCCGATCGGCGGTCATTGGTGAGAAGTGGGGATTAACGGGATGAAAAAAATCAACAAAATCTTCCAGCAAATACAATATATTTTGATTATATCCAACAAGAATAATATCATGCGGCATTACAGAGACAAAGACGTACTGTAAATAACGACCCCATTTAACCGTTACACTGTTGCGATTGGCAGACTTGGCAGCGCTGAAGTCACGTATAAAATTAATATAAGCAGCATCCATAATTCTCAGATTTAACAATACTATTACATCGGCGCTTATTTTAATTAACCCAGAAGTTTCTAGGAGCGTACCGCCACGGCCAGCAGCTTTGCGCGCAAATGTAATCCGCCTTGGTCGGCGCTTTTAACATACGCATTGTAGACTAGTGCTCGTTCAACAATGAAGCCTTCGGACAACTTGTTCAGCGGTTTATGCTGCACGTTAGCCGGTTCGGATAAGTTCAAGACGGGAATCTGTTCATCTTTATTTATTAATTGGGTGCGTCTCAGGTAGCTGTCCTGTTTCTCTGCACCTTGACCCACACAAATGTGTACGACATCGTTCGTCATATTGAAAAAATACATGGTGCTATTAGTACGTTGCGTGGCATACGAGGTAATAGTGCCGCCGCGCACCATCCAGCACATTTGCGACAATAATTGCTGACCGACAACATTACGGCTCCCATCGGGACCAACGGACACCAAAGGACAAAACACTTGATCGGGGTGGGCCGCAGACTGCATGAAAAAGGTGGGCGCTTGATCCAACATTCGCGCAATGACAGCGCCGATAGACTCCCTAACACCCACTCCAGGGCAGCGTCATGGCAGAAAATTTCATGTTGTTGTGCGCTGAGAATGTGAGTTTTTTTAAAACAATCGAGATACTTGAATATCTGTTGTCCCTGGCGTACTTCTGACTCTCCCGTATATGTCATGAGGGATCCCGTATCCTGCTGCAACATCGTGAAGTGCCGCCTGGAATCTACCACAAGACCGCGGCGGCGATAGTCGTTGTCGGCGTCTTCTGATACAATGTCCGATGCTGCATCTGAAAAAAATATATATATTACGAATGAGAAACGTGCGTACCGTGGCTGTCCGCAGCTACGAACCGGCTATAATACCCACCTGATTTTTGATGCGTGACAAAACCAAGAAAATCGTGATCGGCCATCTCGAGCTGATCGGCGGGCGGCAATTCGGAATCCGCGTTTAACGTTCGAGGGCGTTTAAACGCAACGGAAGGTTCAAGAGTACTATCCATTGAAGGTGAAAAATGACGCCCGTCCTGGATACGTAGTAAACAATATGAGAGCTGGCAGTCGACTAAGCTGGCATCAAAAGAACACTGTGGTTTTAATACGAAGAGGGGAGTGTAACACACGGCACTATCGCGTCGTTTGTAGCACAAAAAAAGTGTAGAGTGGCGAGTACCGAGGAGTGGTGCGGCCAAAAACCCAACACACCACACATGCTGTACGGCAAGGGATACCCACACACCGTGGTGACTTGCCACATTGACATGAGCTCACATCAACAAAGTGCGGACACCGACGCCGACGGAGTCATTGGTGCTGTATGATGATCATGATAATACTGCATTAAAATTTCCAAAACCAATTGTGTCGTAGACGGATGAATGTTCAACTGTCGTAGTGCCGCACCGAACGATATTGTGGGTAGTCGTAGGAGGTTGTCCATAATGTAACAGTACACTTTAGTATCCACAGCGTGCAACCTATTGCAAGACAAGTAGATCTTCGGATGAAACGTTTGAAATTTTCATCGCATGTTTTGTTCTGAGACGCCAAAAAACATCTGTGTGACAGCGACATTTTTTTTGCAGGGTGTCACGTGCCAATGGTTGCGTCGACACGTGTTCTCCTGGCAGCGCCGAAAACACGACTAAACGAACGGGGTCGTAGGTTGTAGGTGTTGGAGATGAGCCACCGTTGTCGTGCTGGTGAGTGAGCAGCGCTTTGCCGTGAGGGATTAGTCTTCGCGCACACCGGTGTCCCGAAACTTTGCGACAGTCTCATGTGTCACCACAACGTCGTTGACATTTGTCGACTCTTCGGGCAATTTGCACTTCAGTTTATCCTGTAAAATAGTACCGGCCATTACAAAATGGTATTCGCCGCAATGTTGACGGTCTCTCGCATGATCGATAAAATCGTAATCGTCAAAAGAGCGGAATTGCGGTAGATTATATTCAATCGTAAATACTGACGAATCTTGTACTGTGTCAAAGGACAGTGGATTTAACACCGCCTTGTGCCACTGGTATTCTGCGTCATGAAGTAGTTTGCGTGCGCACTCGGTATAACGCGCCCGTAAGTCCGTAGTCCACGTATCGGGTTGCGCTAACTGTATTGTCGCGTTATTGTAATTAACGCTGACGAGACCGGTAAAGGACGCGTCCTGTAATATTGTTCGCGCAAACTGAACACTGCGTTCAGCTTTGTATATGAATGGCTTTAATGCGATAAATTTGCGACTGGAGAAGCAATTTTCGGGAAGCGGTGCGGGTAATTGCGCCGCAGAAGGACATATCTGAATGACGGGTGTGTTTTCCGCACCGTGGCCCTCGGCGGTTGGCATCAAACGAATGTAATAGCTGTCTCCGCGAAGCGTGTGCGTATCATCACTCACGAGAATATTGCCCGGGTAATCTGTGATGGGACGGGCGGAATAGCGATTCATACTGTGGATAACATAATCATTTTGCCGCTCCGACCGCTGCAACCTGACCTGTTTTGTAACCACAGCAACAGTGTGCATGTAGGAGGAGGACGGCGTCGTAGACGGGTACATGTGCAGGAATACATTACTATAACTTTTAAATGTACACTCCAATAGTCGCCCATAAGAATTGTATAACCCGTTTATGTTCTTCAAGCCACCATTATCATGCAAGTAGTAACGCTCTAAATAATGGGAAGGCGCTTGAAAAATGACAACTTTTTTAAGCTCGGATTCGAATTCCGAGGCGTCCGAACGCTCAATCAGCTCGTCGATTAGTTCGGACGTTGACGGGAGCAGCTCATTTCGTTTAAAGGGATACCCGATGAGAATAGGGAAGAATTTACCGGCCTCTGTATTAACCGTGTGCGTTTCGAAAATCTGTGAATGAATCCGGTCGTACTGATTGCCGGCGACCTGAACGATACCATTGGCTTGCCGACCACGATTATTGATTAAATAGTCATCTTCAAAGCGCACTGTCACGATGTGCGGCACAAACGATACGCACTGGCCGACACCATCAATAATTTTAACGCCTACTCGATCGAAGTACTTCATGTGAATAAAGTTGTTTGTTAAAGCGTCTATTTTACAGGGATCCACTAAGCCGTCGCGCTTGACGGTCCGAAACAAGTCCATAGACCCAAAAGCATCGTCTCTGTAACGATTATCGACTGCTGTATGGTCCAGATAATATCCTTTAGGTACGTAAATATCATCGGCCGAGGCAAAAAAATGGAGCTGTTCGCATTCGGGCGTGCTGTACTGCGGGAACGCGTCAGAAGAGCCGGGTACATCACTGTCTGCTACATTATTACCTGATAGTCGCACAGCCGGACGAAATGTCAACGGGGGTGTGCATTCACACACAATTTCCGAGATAACCGACCACGTGGGTGCTGTCTCTGAGTACGCGTTATGCGCACGGGCCCTAGTGCAGCCGACAAATTCGCTACAGTCGCCGGACCAATTGCTCTTGGTGAATATGTGCGGATATATACACTGACAGCCATACGTCAGATGACCGTTGTTGGTTTCGAACAAGGCCAAACGACTCCCGCGTTTCGTGGTGCAATGTGGTATTGCAATATTTCTCGAATCCATAACGGGAAGACAGTAGCCCTGATTTTCTTCAAGGGTTTGCAGAATCCCTTGCTGACGTATCACCGACATCGCCATTGAGTGCGCGATACATTTTGAGGGATAGTTAGTGATTGTGGGACAGCCCACGTAAACGCTGCTTTCATTGTCGCATCGTTCATACTCGATCGGCGAAGCATTCGACACAACTACATCATCGTTGTGACGCGAAAAGGCAGACAGTTTCGGAAATCTATTAGCGGTACGCGGATCGCGTTCATATTTTTGTATTTTGTGTTTCTGTGACTCTAGCAAACGATAATCGCGAGAAATTATGTCAAAGAAATGGTACAAAAAATGTACGATAATGAATAAAAAAATTAATATTGTACGATAATTCCACATTGTCGGTAGCGCGGATCGTCACGTCGCGCGTCGCTCGCGTAAGACTTATTTACTGTCGTCACACTGAGGATGGGATGCGGATGCGCCGCGCTGTGTGTTTTGCGCAAAAATGAACATGCTTGCGCACACGGGGTCATCCGAGAGCGAGTGAGGGCTCCTTTTATTCGACAACGAGAGCTAGATTTTTGAAAGGGGTTATTTTCGATATATACAGACTCGCCAACGAATCGTTTTGGAGCGCGGCTTCGGAGAGTTTTCGAGATGTATTGTTGCATTTGATTATGTATGTACATCGGCCGTTGCCTGTGCGCCGCTGTATAATGGCGAGGCTCCGGATTTTAATAGGCTTCGAGGTGCGTACGGGCAAAATATTTTCGCCGTTCAACTGAACGCTTCCCAATACAAAATTTGATTTATCATCGTAATGGCTGACGTTCACTTTAAGGTCGAACATCTGGTGATTCGCAATATCAAGAGCGTCGTATGCGAGTCCTTTGGTTGGACAGTTGTAGCCGATTATTTGCAAATTGTCAAACGTTGCCGCTGTTGGTCCCTGTATTGAGATCGATCGGAAAGTTACAGCCTTTAGATTTACTAGTTGCGGCAGTTCCGTTAGAATGTATTTTTTATTTTTCCATAGCCACGGAGCGTTATTTATCAATGAAGCGTCGAAATATGAAGTGCTCTCACGTTCGTTTACCCCTCGTCGGTGGACAGACGCAGTGTCGGGGTATTCGTTATGGTTGTCCTCGTCAAAGTCGCCGCCGCTGAAGTTGTTCTGGTTAGTCGCGTAGCGCTTCATCGGTGCCGTTCGACTGTCGTTGCTGTCGGCATAATCGCCTTGCGTGGGGGCATCCGTGTTGTCGTTAGCATTTGCATTTGTGTATTCACCGAGGGCGCTCTCGCGAAATCCGTGAACGTCAGTCCTTTGTGCGTTGTCCTTCAGGAAATAGACCACAGCCACGGCAACAAGAAGAACGATGCAAATGACTATTACAATCGATTTTGTATCTCGAAATAAGTCCATATCGGACAAAGACTTCCCCACCACCAAAAACAAACGTGCCTACGTGCGCGAGGCTATCGAAAGAGTTGCAGAGGGCGGCGAATACTATAGCGTGCTGTTCTACGTCTGTGTTTTTCGTCGGTATTCTGTCGCTGATAGATAACGGGATAACGCGAAACTCGTACTTACTACTTGGTCTGCGTATTGCTGATTTTCTTTGATCCGAACGCATAAAAAGGGGAAAATAAAATCATAAATTGCGATACCACGTAGCTTTGATAAAGCGAGTTGTCCGCATGGTCTTCGAGGAATTTTCCGCTCACGTGAAAATTTTCGTACATCGTGAATGATTGCGAGTTCAGAGACCCGTGGTCGCGCTGAATCGAGGCACACATAATCTGAAACATGACAAACAGATCAAACCGACCGTGCATCATATGCAGCATTTGCAATGTTGCATCAGTGTCCTCCTGGTCGCTCGTGATAACGCGAATAAACAGTTTCACGAAATCCTTGACGCGCCAACCATTCGTAGGAGCGTTGGGTGGCGGCGAATATCCATGTTTTTCTGATCGTTCGTTTGTTTTATAAACAAATGCAAATCACTATAGGCTTCTTTAATGGCGGTATCAGTAACATGCGTATTTTGCGATTTAATTTCGAGCAATCGGCTGTGTGCTCGTTCGTAACGCATTTCGTACATGCCCACATGCTGCAGTAACGCATTCATTATAGATTCCTGTGTTTGCGGTGTTAATAACATTTCGGCGCTCGTAACTTCCTCGGCCAAGTACGCAAGCTTGTGAAACAAAAATATATACTGCGTTATTAACTGTCGTATGGTTTGTTGCACTTTTTGCATTTTGTCAAAGTACTCGGTTTGCGCGCGGTAAACATAGTCGGGCGAAAGCAATTCGTTCTCCAACAAATTGTAGTGTCGTTTTAAAAGAAGCGATTGGCGATCCGTGAAGTCACGCGCAATCCGCTCACCGTCCGGTAAATACTTGCTCACTATTAATAAAAATATTTCCATTTTTTCTTTGGGGTTGGAGGCGTCGAGAAACGCATGCAGCAGCATTAGGCATACTGGAATGCGCGATGTGAACGCGATTGTTGTTGGCGTTGGCGAATGTAATGCGATATATTCGTCGCCAGATGCCACAGGCGCCAGCACTGGCCTCGCGGTTGTCATTGCCTTATTTCAATTTGATGTGTGTCGGTCACGGTGTGAAAAAAAACGGGGACAACACTGTCCTACTGCGAGCAAATACACAAATATATCAGCCACGCGACACGTTCACATCCTCTTGTGTTTTTTACTTTTTCTCTAAATGTCCTCTGCCTGAACTGCCTCCTATGATACCCACTCGTTGCCTGTCTATGTTTTTACACTGGAGGGTAGCCATCGGGCGCTGTGATCCACTCTTTGCATTTGTGACGCCCGTCGCTATCCACAACCGGTGTCAAATTAGGCGCCGTGCCCGTAGTTTCGACAGTTTTACACACCTTTCGCGTTGATTTGACGCTCTGTGAGTTTTTAAATATCTGGTAACGTGCAAAATACAATGCTACGGCGGCTGCCACACTGCCTCCTATAACAATCGGGATAACTTTGGCTGATGTGAAAGAAGACATGGTCGATCGATTGACCGATATATTACCGCGGTCCATAGCAAACAATTATGGGCTATACTATAAAAATACCGAAATATCAGGGTTTGTTCGTCGCAAAATACGTCAACGGTGAGATGTGTGCAAGTAATGTAACAAAGGATCGATGACTAAAATGTCTTCCAGTGACGTTCTCTGCTTATATGTGTTGGCGAACGCACACGAACTCCTCGATGATTGTACGTTTTTTATGATCTTACCTTTAGCGCACTTGATTAATCACGTTGTCGCGCGTCTACACCTTTTATCTCTGATATTTATGAAGCACACTTGGGCCACTTGTCTTTATCCACTGCTACAGTGATATTATCGCTCGCGAGCTCGTATTTGTCACAGGCCTTCGTTGGAATGGCAGAGGCGCCCAAGATCCGATCCCTATAGTCCGTTTTGACATAGAGTACAACAAATACCACGGCTACGACTATCGCTATAGCGATTCCGAATATTACGCGCAAATCCATGTGGAGAACGTATCAGGTGTGCGTTCACAATGTCAAACACTGCAAATACCGGTATGAAAAAGATGCGCGGTCACTTGTGTTTGTACAAATAATCGCGTACTGATAGATAAGTATTCAAATCTTATATCACTTCTACAGCTTACAGGTACCTACAGATCGCGCACTAGCAACAGGTAATTTACGCGTCTTGCCTCGTGTCTTTATGACCAATACGCAGGCGACACACCGCTGATATACTTATTAAACTGTGTGGTTAATAATATCAATGAAAGAAGAAACGGTAAATGGCGATCAAACGCATGCCACTGAACGTGCTGGCAAGACTGTTTCGGCGAAGACATCAGCTGCGCCAGGAAAAACTGTCACGGCGTACGCGTCTGCGCGCAAACAACAAAAGAAAAATAATCCGCTTTTACGGACCTATCACGGGAAAAAAAGGCACCAGGTGTTGAAGTCGCATAAAAAGTATGCGGCACAGTTGGGCGCGGGCACCGAGAACGATTTAAATTTATTTATTGCTGATTTCTTGTTGCGTGGTCGGTCGAAAGCATATTGCGCGTCCGTACTACAAACGCTAGTACGTAAATTGCGGGAGGCAAATCCCGCATATAGACCGCCGTATTCTCTACGCCAAATCGATCATATATGGAGTTCTGTGCAAAAAATACAGGACACCATAAATAAAAATGAATCTCTGTATGACTCCGAAGGGAAGAAGATGTTACTGAGCACAAACCCGATTTTAAAAGCCACCCTGAGAACGCTGCGGTCGCATGAGCAGCAGGATGATAGTACGACACTCTATACTAACGAAACCGAAAACAGGCTGAGCGAACAGCTGCGATCGATCAAAATAAAGCATCGCGCTACCACGCATATCGACGAAAATGATGCCAAGGTGTTGGAAAATTTCGCCCTGAACGGAGTTTTAAAACCGTTCCTCAGTGCGCGTCGATTTGGGATACCTAGTCCTATAGATAGCGGTATACTATTGACGCCCGCAGTTGTGCAATGGGCAATGATTCTTGTAATTCTTTCTTCTTCGGGTATGCGCAAAGGGGAGATAGTAAATCTGACATTTGCACAGGCCAACGACTTGATCATCAAGGGCGAATTTTCGACTTTTACAAAGACGGGATACCACCCGTTAAGCGTTGGCCCCCGAGTTGCCCAGGTTCTCAACGACTATTTGGAAGTAACGCATCCGTCATGGAACGACGCGAGTATGCGTCGACCACTTACCAAATACAATGACAGCAGTGTCGCGTTGAGCAAATCCAAACGGCGTGTTTTTTCGCTGAGCGAGAGCGCTCTGAGCAAATGCTACGCGAAGATGTACTGTCGGGTGTTGCAAAGGCCAAAGAAGCCATCGGGTTTACTGTGGCACGTATGGCGATCGGTATTTGCAGAACGAGGAACGTTAATCGACAAAACTGTAACACAACATGCATTAAACCACACGCATGTGTCAATGACTGAGCGATATGTACAAAATCAGAAACGCAACGACAACGATATGAAGCGAAAGCTAATAGCTAAAATCGAAAAAAGATATTTACCTTTGTAGGGCAATTTTTCAGGGATCTCTAATGAATCAGAATTTTTTTAAGGTCTGTGTAACAAGGCGGTGGATATAGCGCGGTAGTCGCCGCCTCACGAGCTGTCAGACGCGGCATCTTCGTCAACATCCTCGTCGGCGTCTACGCGACTTACGTCATCGTCGGGCGCCTCATCGTCATCATCATATTCCTCGTATGTTTCGACAGGGGGAGAAATGTGTACACGTCTGGATGAATCGTGCTGATGCTCGAGGCGTATTTTCATTAACGTTGTATCAATTTCACGCGCCTGTTCATTTGTATTGGTATATTCGAACACGACATTACGTACTTCACTGTCCGCGTGTACGAGCGCTTCCGTGATTTCAGGCACGCCGTCAGCTTCAATGCTGGACGCGCTATTGTCCTCTGATGCTTCAGACACATTGTCCGCTTCAGTGTCGGATATGCTCTTCCTCAAAATACCGACATCATGGGTCGGAGTCGCCTGAGTGTATAATATGCTATTTTGCGAAATGTCAACATGTTGTGCCGGCGCGGTAAGAGGCGCCGAGAGCGGGTTGACTACGGCGGTAACCATATCTTTTTCGCGTTGCCGTTTTCGTGCGGCTAGGACATGTAACTTGCGTTCATTTTGCAATTCGGCCATCACTTCACGGCGCCTATTGGCATCCACAATAATAGCGTCGTCGTGAATCTCGCGTATTCGATCGATTTCATTTTGACTGCGCTCGTAGCGCTCATCGTCGGACATTTCAAAACTAACCTTTGCAGCAAAGGCCGCAATGTATTTGTTGAAATAACTATAGCACATATGCGCCCAAGGGTTGCCGAAAGTGAACATATCATTTGCTTTCACCTCGTTAATATAATCGCTATTGACAAGTTTGATGGCGCTCTTTTTATACACATATTCAAAGAATTCTTCGCTCTTTACGTGACGCCGAAAAAAATTCGGTATAGCCGATATGAACTCTGAACTCACAGCTTTGCTGATTATTGCCGATTTCGAGTTTTTCATTTGGTTGTTATTTAACACGAGCGTCGTGAAAATGCCCGCGCCCAAATGCAGAATAAAATCAACTTCAACTGCATACTGATGACAATATTTCAATATCCTGCTCCAGTTGGTGAGCTTTTCGGTTTGCGGTTTATCGAGACTTATAAAGCGGCGTTTGTAGACAAACGGTATATAGACGGATTTGAGGATTTTATCGCGCTCTGCGCATGCTTCTAGAAACAGAAAATCCTCAATCAGTGCGGCTTCTGCGGTCGTCAATTCGGTCTCGCTGCTGCAGTCGAGGTCATTGTCGGCCGTGACCTGAGCAAGATAGTCCTCTAAATTTACGTCCATCGTAGGCTTACAGATATCCATGAGGCAGACACATCCACCTATGTCGCACCTCAACACTTTATAAGGCAACACGTGGCGGGCTTGTAATCGTGCATCAGTGGCATGCCGAATACGAAGGATATTACAGTAATACTGCCAACCAGCGAAGATCTTAACGATGCTAATCGTTACGCAGACGAGCGTAAAAAAATTGCACAACTGAATTACTTCAAGAAAACAAAGCGTCACCTGTTCACTTATACCTGGATGGAAATACGATGTCACCGCGAGTTGATTGAAAAAAATCAGGATCAATGGGATAACCTTATAGCGGTTGACATTCGAGCTCGGCGCGAATTCTGTCGCAAGCTACATTGCAATGTCAACTACCCTCGCGGACAACAGTGCATGGAACGCGACACATTACAAATCTTCAATAGCGGTGACAGTATAGTGACGGCATGCGAAACGGCATGCCGCGAAACGTTCAGAAATTATGAAATAGACAGTCGGCCGCTCGATATTCAAAACATCACACAGTGGATTCAACTGGGTGGCGGCATTTGCCTAAAATATGACGCTGCGCTGTATGCAATGGGCATTGACGACTATCGTCGAACCGATGCACATGTCACGCCGCATATAGACACTATTGGCACCGGATATGACCTAAAGCTGCACGACGCCAATATTGACGATGTATATCAGGACAAAGAGAAAAATATCGCGCCTCGCTATCGAATCAACAAGCACTACTGCAACGACTTAGCGTTATACTTACTTGACGACCACTGCGGCCTAACAGCCGGTCAAAAGATTGTGGCCTTCTTTATCGGCGACTCCATAGTCCACTTGGCATTGTGGTTTGCACGAAAAACCATATTCGCACAAGGATTGTACACGGTAAACAAACCGGACGTCACGAAAGCCACGGCGAAACAAAAGACTGCGTTGCTGAACGCAGACGAGTCATATTTCAACAGCGACGATACGTCATTCTGCATTAACGACCGCGTGAAGCTGTCGCAGCTCGGCATTACTCCGACCACGAGTCATCTCTTTTTTACAACGGAGTTTGACAATAATGGCCTTCTCGTCGAGCCTTTGTACGTGTACACGAAAGACAAGAAAAGATTACTGCAGGCCCCTACTAGCGAAATAACAATTGTCAATTACAAAGAACACATGCTGAGAAGCTGTTTGAGCGCTGCGCAAATACAAGCGTTACCCTATCCCATAAAACAGATAGACTATTGGCCGGCGATACATGACGACCAGAAAAACTTACCCGTACATTTGCGGCGAAACCTTCTTGGGCAAAGAATAGTGAATGACTATGATGTACTGCGAATGCGCTCGCCGTTAATTAATGCGCATGACAGCGCACAAGTTAATGCCGACGTATACACGGATTTTTATGAGATTTGCAAGAACACCGCGAATCTACTGGTTGACGTTGCCGGCGACATATCGTTACAAATAATCGTGGACGAACTAATACTGCATTTTCTACGCACAACCGTCCCCGCATTAGTACGGACTGTTGCCGTCTACGAGGCCGTAATATCGCGTTACGCGATGCGTCTCATTGTTGGACGCGTTGCGGCATTGGCAATTATTCGATATGGTACATCCTTTATCGCTAAATCTCTAATGCGCCTTTCCGCATTGGCCTCCATTCCATACATAGGCGTCGCTCTGTTTCTCATAACACTTCTCGATCTCGCGCTGTCGTTTGCAGACATACTAAAACAGTCGAACATGACGACACAGCAAGGTATTGACTGGTATTCTATATTACAGATTGAACAGAACAAACATATGTATGGGCGCGGGACGTGGGAAGTGACGCCAACGTTTCTAATGGAAACTTACAATAAAGCAACGTACCATGGGGATCATTCAACAGCACTAGACGCGGACACTCTGAAAGGCGCCGTGCACGCAGTGTTAGCGAACCGCTCGCGAGAATCCAAAGAGGAACCGGCAAATCGGGCTCCGGGTCAGCAGGGAAAGTCGCCCAGCAACGTTTTCACAATTACATCGCCGCCGCCCATTATTGGACAAGCCATCGAACATGTATATACGACACACGAGGCAGTTGACTTTCAGCATATTATTTTTGCTGCAGAATACATTCAAAGTCTGAAAGTGAACAGCAACGGATCCACTATTAGCGAAGACGTCCATAACGGCGCTACGGGTCAGCTAACCAGCCAAGCCTTAGAAGATCTCGCCAACGACTTGGAGCGCAAAGCGCCACACACAACGGAAGCTACTATTGATGAAAAGGTGCAAACGTATCTGTCGGGATTTCTGGATCGGATAAATACTCAAAAAAAATACACAATTATTTTATGCGGATATATCATTTTATTGTTCCCTTTGATTTACAGTGACAAACTACGCGCCCGCTTAGACTCTGTCGGCGCCGCTTTTTGTCTCATATGCATTCTGTTTCTCGGACTCATTATGTTCAGCTTCTACTCTGCCGATCTATTTCGCCCGACCACGTACAAATCACAAATACAAGCATATTTCGAACAGAAGAACCACAGTCCCCTGTTCGTCGCCAACGACTTGCGACAGTTTTTGCAAGACCTCTGAGTCGATTGATACAAACAGTTCGGCACTTGTCACTATGTCAGTGTTGCGCTGTATTCGGAAAATCATCGGGCATAGCACGCAGCATGACCCGCGATCCTATCATCTCGATTGTTATACAGCATGTTCCAAAATACCGTATACGCATGCCTTCCGACACTTGTCACGTGACACCCGTCACACGTCATCTATCAAACAATCAGCTGTTGTGTAAAAAAATATTATATTATATTTCAGGTATCACAAAAGTGCGCATAACACGAAGTGCTGGCAGAACCGGCAGTGCCTCGTGCTATGCGCACTTTCTATATGCTAAAGTAAAGGTAAGGAAATTTATTTTTCACACAACAGCTGGCCGCGTGTGCGAACATATCTATCGGCTTTTGATGTGGATTGAATCGCTCACGTTGAGGTAAAATACGAACAGGACAACGCACTGACGATGATCACTTTGAACGCAACGTTTACACGCCATTAGGTATAAAACGAAGAGAAATGAAAAAAACCATCGCGACCACCAGCAGCGACACATTACGTAATCACGGACCGCATTCTTAGCGGGGGCTTTTATAGTGCCACTAATGGTGACGAGAGTTGCACCGCGCAAAAAAAATTAACACCACCAGCAGCAACAATCATTGAGATCATCGCCACGGGGTCACCGTCATTGGGCACAGTTGCAAAGTAGGCGCGCCACGCCGGCACACAGGGTGGTCTTCTCAGAGTACCACTAGGCCGCAAAAGGTTAACAAAGTCAGATCACCCTGCACTTACTTCCATATAAGATCGAGCCCGGAAGGCAGCGAGCAACAGTTCGCAGCTGGATCGCTTGCCGCGTTGTGTTGTTCTCCACGCTTGTCGCTTCCAATGTCTTCTCTAGCCAAGCACCACACCAGCAACGATGAAGTTCGTGAGGTAAGATTTCATACTTTCTATACACCCGCTCCCTCGTCGCCAGCGTGTTCTTCTTCATGTATTTCCGCTTCGATATCACCGAGAATTTTTTCCTCCGTTTTTGTGAGCAACGAGACGTTCTTAAATGTCGTGTGGTTCCGACGACCCTGTGTTAAATCTACATACGACATTTCACCTTTAACATATGCACAACTGCGTTCCGTCGGCGAAATATTCAATCCAAATTCACGTTTGACGAGACGTCCATCAAATTTGCACACATTGGCCGTTCGTTCTAAATAGGCGCCGACTGCGGCTTCCTTTGTTATTTTATTTACTATATACAGATAGCCTTTGTAGTAGTACAGTCTATACGTGTTTGTCATGAGGGCGCGCCTGTTGCGGTGATTGAGGTGCGGCATCACTTTGGTGCGATAAGTCGCAAAGCAAGCTTGATTTTCCGCGTCCAGACCAATCTGGTAAGAGTCCAGCACGGCGGCATCTTCGACACGTTCGACTTTCTCGAGGTACCTTTTAGTTGGATTTGTGTAGACGCGAGAGGAGTCGTTCTTAAAAGGAATAATATCGTCGTTTTCGGTTATAGGCTTCCCTTTGTCAGTGCCAGTTAAATAATTTCTGTTCCGCAATTCTCCAAGATTCACGCTCACGCGTATATTTGCTGGGGTGTAATCGCTCTCGCCGGCATCTAGGCCGCTCTGGAATTCAGAGGTACCGCCGCCGCCGCTTTCGTCATACGGTACTGCATGATAATTTACTATATAACCCGCCTCGGTTGTCAGCATAATTTCCTCGACCTTCAAATGGAAGGGCGCTATTGTATATCGATTATACACTCCGATTGCCTTAGGCCCCAACTGTACCAAGATTGACAGGCCGTCCTCGGCACGGTGGGTGAGTGTATTACTTGAACCCCCTCCGGGCAGTTTGATCAGCTCGTTGTTGTACGATATAATGCCGGGATAGCGCGTCATATATTCGTTTCGCAAGCGCGTGTCAATGTCGCTAAAGAAGTACATGCGGCCCATGACTGTAAACTGTCCGAGCTGCTGATAGCTATTGTCTGCTTCGTAGTATGCTAACGTTTTTTTTTGAGTTATAAATTGGAATGTGTATTGTTCTTCGCGGATAGATACGACTCCTATCGAATTGAGGATATTCCAGCCATAGGAGGCGCTCAGCACGCGTTTGAGCTCAATGTTCGGAGATTGCGATGTCAGGATAGGATTGTTTGGAATGTTCAGGGGTGACGGGTTGGCGATTATCGACAGCGGGTCTAAGAAGCGTTCGTAGCCCAGCAATTTGAAAAAATGACACAGTAATTCAACGTCTTTGAGACATTCCAGCATGTATCCAAACGGACGCCAGTTTTTATGAAACACAAAACCTTTGTCGGGATATATGCCCTCACCCGTGAGAACATACGGGCGCTCAATATATGAAAACACCTGATCCCAATCGGCATGTCCTATTCTGCTACGGAAGTCGTCCAGCAGCAGGCTGAATCCAAGGAATACTACGCCGAGTCGGATCGCATTGGGGCCGTCCCTCTGCCAGCCCAGGGCGACTGTTGGGCTCGTTATAATATTGGAGATAACGTTCGTAAAATAGTCGTCGATGTTCTGATTAGGTTTTTTCTATTCGTGTCGATAAACGTAGCTCACCATACATACCAAATTAGGCAATCCTATACAAAACGGATACCAATTAGTGCCCCACGGCACCTTTTGGGGCGTGAACGGAGGTTTGATCTTTGACATGACAACCGTTATCGCATTTTCCAGTATATCAAATAAACGCTTTTTCTCACCCTCCTCCTGCATAAGCGCGTACCTAAACAATTTCGTGCAAAAGAAGCACATGCTATTGAGCTCCTCTTCTTTCGTGCTCCAGTCTGCATAACGTTGAAACAATTTGTTCGACTCATCGTAGGCTATGAGATTCGATTGAATCTCTTGTATATCATCCTGTTTTAATTCTATGTCCATAACATATTTAAAAATAAAATCGGTAAACTGTCGAATCATGGCTTTTTGCGACATCTTTGCCATGATGTCTTTTTTCTGTTTTCGCCGGTCCCTTTCCGCGTCTGTTCTAAACCAGATGTTTTTGGCGAATATCAATAACAGAACGACTGTCGCCACGAGTAGCAGCACCGCAATAGTTACACTAAAAAAAACGGCATCGCCCATTTTTTTCCGCGAGCGTGCCAAAAAGTTTCGGTTTCTATACATATTGTCAACCTATATGGTGTAGGATAATGCTGGAATATGGTGGAAACAGCCAAATAATGATCCGTACTACCTACTACAGGTCGTTTTTATGCAGCGTTATGGTTATTATGGGTAGTACCTATGTTTAGGCGCACGAAATGCAAAATTGCTTTCTGATAATAAAAATCCCAATTTGGCTGTTACGTTCTGTATAAAAGGATTGAAACTGAAAACATTTAGTAGATATACCAACTCTAAGCCAATTACTTAGGTATACCTCGCGATGTGTGTGTATTGTGGTTGTAATGGAAACCCCGGTCCTTATCAATTCTGTCGTTTTTTGTCTACAGGTGGCGCGAAGAAAAACATCACCGCGCGCTCATAGTTGGGCGGCATCAAGAGGTAGACACCGAAGCGTTGCTGAACCGAAACCCCTGTGGTTGTCGCGCGCTTGTGCAGTCACAAAATTGCCCGTGTCAGCAGTTGAGGAGCCCCCACAGCCCACTGGACCTGTCACCGAATCTGGAACCGACACCAATGCCGTCGGCGCACCGTCTACCTCCACGCGTTTCTGCAATCACTCGAAGGAACATGAATATGGTATACGCTTCCCCATCGACATGGCGGAGTTTAGTACCATAGTGTCAGCGCATCCACAGATGTTTCAGACGGAATATAAAATTTTATTTGCGCCCACGGCCCTCGAACCGATGGAATATTTTATACGCAACACACTTTTCGTCGATAGCGCACCACATTTTAACCTGCTTCGAGCTTTAAAGAAGACAAGAGCGGCGTCGCCGCCGGTCGCAGCCTCGACAAACGAGCGTTATTTTATATTCCGAAAGATTGTTTCTGTAGGCACTGACCCCGCATCATTGTCCACTCGACACACAAGCAAGTTACAAATCAAAGTGTGTTTTAGGCAATGCCAGGAATACATATACTTTGAAAACGATATGTTACCGGTGACATTCAAACGAGCCGACGAATACACTATTGCGAACGCCTTGAAGCACCGCCAATTAGTGCACACGCTGCTAATTGAACGTAAAAGTGTGGAACGTTACGTATTGTGGCCGCCGTCGCAGTGCGATCCAAACGTAGACATGACGGATGTTGCTTGTCGCGTCGCGTTCGAGTGCGAGTATGACAACCTTTCTACATCAAAACAGCACTACCTGCATCTTGAAATGGAAAGCACAACGAGCTCAGGACCACCAAGTCTGACACTCTGTGCATTTCAGGAGTTTGTGAGCTGCGCTTTACAGAAGTTGCGCGTGTTATTTATTCCACGCGGCTTTCGTTGGCTGGAACAACGCTTTGACTATCTATGTCCGGACCAGGTAAAGGAACTCGTTAGATCGACAAATGTCAAACGCTCGTTCCATGAGAGTTCCAAGCATACAACGGACCTCACGCGTCAATGGAGCGCACTGAAGTTGGATGGCTCGAAAGGTTACGTCATCATCACGCCTGAGCATTATTACATGACTTTTACGGATCTCTATTTTATAGTCCGTCACTCTCCGTCGCCCCATTCGAATTTGGCCGATCCCTATTTTCGCTTTTATTACATCGGCACGGTGGAGCAAATTCATAATAACGATTTTTTTCTCACCGATATCATAGGCCGCATTGAGTACACATTCTACGACAAGACTCTGACTGTGGTGCCCGTGAACATTCTCCACGGTGTCGCGTATCTACATTACTTGTATGGGCGCGTTCGCGCGACCAGCACAGCCCATGCAGCGCCCGCACGATCATATAGCGCAACGTTTCCGCTAATATATGGTGAGGTGGGTACGGGGCGAAAGCTAAACATATACGTGAATCGGTATTTCCCGCCGGGTTCGTGTCACCGAATTCAAGAACTCTCTCACGCAAGCCCTTCCCACCGTGTGCCGCAACACGACGGTTATTTGGTCTTTGCGCCTAAGGTCATCACCAAAGTAAAAGACCTGCCGTCCATTGATTTGCGTATTTCCATACGAGACTGGTTGTCGCACGTTTATGGAAAGAAAACTGCGGCCCACAACGGTATTCCGACTTTCGTCACACTCGATCTTCTTGTACGCAATCGCTGTCACATGGCCGCAATGAAAGATCTGTTGACGGTGCGCGAGAACACAATTGATGCTACGGAAACGGCTTGTGGTCACACGAAAGAACATCAGAAGACACTGCAAGAGGCATCTACTCTTAGCAAGACGACAGAGAGCGGCAACAATCATTGTAGTGCAGTGCGGGAAGTCTTAGATGGTCTGCCGTCATCTGCCGCTGGCAGAATATCGTCGTCGGTGTCCCGGCGATATATCAAGGATGTTGTTCCCCAGGGCCTTTCGCTACGTGTCGTATGGCATCCCAATATAAGCGAATGGATACAAAACCGTTATCGTCATAGCGACGTCGAGAGTGATGATTCTCCCGCTCCACCGAACGTTTTGCTGAAAAACTTTCTTATTTTGGAATTTAATTGTCACCGAGTCGATGGCACGCTTACCCTCTCATTCAACAAAGTGCGACAAAAACAAAGTGAGAACTCTGTAAGATATGTAGAGGATGTATTTCGAGCTTGTGAAGTAAAATAAAAATTTATTCTGAATATATAATCGCGTACTTTATTCCGTCCGTTGTCTTTTATTTCAGGTTATGGAGAGAAAATAAGGTTAGTATTACTTTTTTCGGTGGTCGTTCTTCAGCAAACTGACAAACTATCCGACCACAGGAATTGTATCATGTCCATCGACGCTGTAGAGACTCACGGCCGAGAACGTCTAACTATTCGGGAACTTATCGATCGAACATTACACATGGTACAGCGTCAACCGCTGGCCGGCCGCAACAATGAACGGTCAGTCAGCGGCCCTGTGTCGTCGGAGGATGACGAGATGCAGGTTGATGAGGAGAGTGTGAATGTGGCGCGCAGTGTGCCCGGCTTCGAGCACGAAGGCAGTGTTGCAGACAGCAGAGATGCTCCGCCTGTGGCGGCGGCGGTGCCGTTGTACGACGAGGACGGGAGCGAGCAACATCACGGGCTGAATATTGGCGTAGACACGAATAATCCCTACACTGTATTACCCGTTGCTACTCCAGAGGCATTTAGCGGGGTCGTGTGGAGGCTTTATAATTTATTGTACGCCCCCGCATCGGCAGCACACCACGACGACGACGTAGCCCTACAACTTGAAGCATCAAAATCTTGTCATCGGCAACTGTATCATCGGCAAGATTTATTCGGCAAAGGGCGTTTTTCTAGTCACGACACAACGCCGCAAATGTTCGCGCATTCGCCACAAATTATACGAATCTTAGGAGCCTTTCATGAAATGCATTCTATTTTCACGAGTCTTGTGATGCGGTACAATTTTCCGATCAATCCTGAAACGTTAATGGTAAATCGTGACGATTTATGCGAACGTTCAGCACACGTCGACGATCGCGTTATCCACTGCCTGGACTTAATGCAAGCCCTATTTCATCCCAATTACGGACAACTGAACGATTTGTTAGTGCGACACGGCACCTTTTTGCATAGCGAAGATTGTCTTCTCGTCTATCCATTAGTTTTCAGTTGGATACACGGAAGGTGCACTTTGCGTGACTCGACATATGATGCCTTTAAGCGCGAAAAGACCTTTTTGCAGCGCATCGAGTACAAACCGCCCATGGAATCATCATTTGATATTTTCTTTCGGCGTTGCTGGGTGGACTACGATCAGGTCTACACGCCCGTAGACGAGGTACACGTTCTTGATGCACTCGAGTGTCTGCTGACAAAACACCCTGTGCCTCCATGTTTGAGTCGACACGATGTCTATGCCATGTGTTCCGAAAAGCTTTGGCGCGTCGACGATGCATTTTTTAACGCTATTGCAAAGGACGATATTGAGTCCTCTATGCATCAGCGCCTCCATGAGAATAACAAGAAAACCCTTTTATTTCTCGAAATGAATAGTCGTCATTTATCGAAATGTGCCAATGTATATGTACAGATACTAAATTAGGACGCGCGGGTGGTCTCTCCACCCGCCGCGCCGTGTAATTTATTATAGCAGTCTGGTATGGGGTGTGTAAAGATACTGGCCCTAGCCGTCGCCGGCACGTCGTAGGGCGCGCCCACATTTTCAGCGTGGTAGAAGTATATTAGTTTTTTTTTCGTTTCGTGTTTACATGTTAAGAATGGGGGAAGAAAAAAAACGCATGTATATTTGGCAAACATTGATTTATTTTAGTATACATTGATTATTATATCTTATCCATAGTACTCTGCCACTATCTGTTCAAATAGTGAGTCGCTATCCGAAGCGCTGTCATTCTCGTCAAGCAGTACAAGGCGAGCGGCGTTATCGCCGGCGGCGTCCAGCCGTCGCGATGATGCGTTCGGCGCGAGATGTCGGGCCGGTGTCGCGTTCAATTATAGTAGTACAGAAAGGATTGACGGCAGAACGGACACAGTGGCTTTTTGTTGTTGCTTTACGATGCATCAGGCGCGTTATTTATTATGAGGGCACAATCCGTGCAAAGCGTGTGGCGACACGGCATCAGGCGAACAAATAATAATGTCTCCAAAACTTCTGCACAGATCGAGCACTCAGTCTTCTGGGTGGCTCCCTGCCCTTCACTGCTGCTGCCGCCGTCGCCGACGTTAACTTTGACTGCTTCTCGCGCAGGTGGTGGCGCCGCAACACCATTAGATATTGAGAGAATCTCTGAGCTAAGCTCAACAGACGCGTTAATCCTTCGCGGTTCAACTAACTGGAACAAGGGATACGAATTTCAACCTTATATATATTGGCTGATAATTGAATTCGATTAGCATACTGACCGAATGTACGATTACATTGCTGATGCGGCTACTGCTGCTGTCGTATTGTTTCTTCTTGTGGATAATGGACATCGCCTCTGGCGACAAAAATCATATTTCGTACAGCGTTAACATCGCGATGACAGACGATTCGACAGTTTTGGTAAACTTGAAAGTTGCAATCGATGATCGTGGCAGCGGCGGCGACGTCGATGCCCTTGTGATTTTTCTTCATTTTCTTTTTGTTGATGCTGTCGTCGTCGTCGTTCCTGTTCTTTATTTGGCGGCGGTTTCCATAGCGGTCGATGACAAGTAGCGCAACTTTGCGTCGTCAAATATTCGTTTAAGTCCTTCAGTATATCACACGTCGATGAAAGGCTCGTATCAATTCGCGTATTCCCATCTGCAAAATAATTTAGATAAATCGTCAATATTATTTGATATGCCGGACGGTCAAAGGCGATCAGGAGGAGTGCAGTTCCATAACGCTGTGGCAAGCAGTTCCAAATGCAACATCCACAAACCTCTCCGCCAACGCATTGTATACAACGCACCCCACAACTGTCGCGGACGAGATATTCACGAGAGACAAAGTGCACAGCTGTGGCGCATACGGCACTACGGACGCCTGCCTCACTGTAGGAAGCAAAAAATATTCACGGTACTTATTGCATTACCCTTGCACCCACATCTGTTCACCTGCATTGCTTTCACGTTCTGAATGGGTACATTTGTCAGCCCATCTGATTTTGGAAGGCTTTCACAGGCGAAACACAAGAACGGCCCAGATGTATGACCGTATGTACCGATCATTTATTGTTAAATTGTATTTGTCAAAACTTTGTACCATAGGTGTATAAATACATAGCACAATTTTGTCACATCTAATGCGCTCACTTCCATTGTAACAATCCACCAACTCACTAATTAGACTGCTGGCATCACCGCCAGCCGGGCCGCGCTCGTCGGTGCTCAACAGGCCCGCAGTGACACACCGTTATCCACTTCGTGCCCACTCGGAGGTCCTCGGTGGCTTTCGGCCCAATCGTCGGTTAGTTCGAAGATTGGCCGCCAAGCGTTAGTGAGGGGCGCTGCGAGCGTGCTGGCAATAGTGGCAGTGCAGGCAGCTATTTTGCACTCTCACCAAAGTCGAGGAGCAAAAAATCTATTTTGCGTTTTTTTCTCCGCGTCCCCAGCGAGAGTGTGAAATTGCTGCCAGCATTCGTGCCATGCGCACTGCGCTCTATATGTATGTAGTAGCATAATAATATTATTTTGCTACACTATGATGTACTATCAGGATTTTTTTTGGTGATCGTTAACTAATGGTCGCTGACACGAGAGTTGTACGGGTGTCGTGCGGCTAGTTTGGCGTAACATCGTGTTTATGTATGAACTGCATACGCGCTGTAGATTTTTTGTTGCGCATACGCACTGTTAGACATATGAAGCTTTTAAGCGCGAAAAGTCCTTTTTGCAACGCATCGAGTACAAACCGCCCACAGAATCATTATTTGATGTTTTCTTTCGGCGTTGCTGGGTGGACTACGATCAGGTCTACACGCCCGTAGACGAGGTACACGTTCTTGATGCGCTCGAGTGTCTGCTGACAAAACACCCTGTGCCTCCATGTTTGAGTCGACACGATGTCTATGCCATGTGTTCCGAAAAGCTTTGGCGCGCCGACGATGAATTTTTTAACGCTATTGCAAAGGACGATATTGAGTCGTCTATGTATCAGCACCTCCATGAGACCAACAGAAAAACCTTTTATTTCTCGAAATGAATAGTCGTCATTTATCGAAATGTGCCAATGTATATGTACAGATAATAAATTAGGACGCGCGGGTGGTCTCACCACCCGCCGCGCCGGGTAATTTATTATATCAATCTGGTACGGGGTGTGTACAGATACTGGTCCTAGCCGTCGCCGGCACGTCGTTGGGCGCGCCCACATTTTCAGCGTGGCAGAAGGATATTAGTTTTTTTCGTTTCGTGTTTACATGGTAAGAAAAGAGGAAGAAAAAAAAACGCATGTATATTTTGCAAACATTGATTTATTTTATTATTCATTGATTATTTTATCTTATCCATAGTATTCTGTCGCTATCTGTTCAAATAGTGAGTTGCTATCCAAAGCGCTGTCATTCTCGTCAAGCAGTACAAGGCGAGCGGTCGTCATCGCCGGCTGCGTTGAATGTTCGTCCAGCCGTCGCGATGATGCGTTCGGCGTGAGATGTTGGGCCGGTGTCAAATGAGCCAAGTGGCGATCTGTTGTCTGACGCCTGGATGTTGTGGATCCGGTTTCCAGATTGTATGAATGTTTCTCGCCGCCGGCGCCGGTCGCAGATCTCGTCGTTGGGCGACCCCGTCCAATAACATTGTTTTCTTCTGTTTCTTCGTTTTCGGTATGCTGGCTTCTTGACACCGGAGGTATATTTGTGCTCGTCATGACTGCGGATGCTTCCGTGAGTGCAGCACCAAAACACTCCCGTAAAGTAGATATTAGAGTGGCTGTTTTATGCTAATAAGCGTTAGAATACTCAGAACAAGATTGCCTCTTTATATAAAAGCTGAAACTATATGCCACAACAGAGAGTCGCGCAAGCAAACCAGTTGACAGTGCGCGCGCAGCGCCTGCACTGTGGTGATGTCCCCGCCCAGACACTTGTGCACATTTCTATCAACCATCCTACAAAACGTCAAGTGCTATCCCTCGCACACGCCGCAGAGGGAGCAAGCACCAAGAAATGTGTCACATAAAGCACTAAACGCTACAATCAATGAAATAAACAAGTACCTGTCGCAGGCAGGAAGCGCACTCGCGCGCTTCGATTATCCCCCTCAGGTGACCGGGGGTCGGCCTTCGTGCGCGGAAATGCAAACTTTATTTGATATTGTAGGTACCATGCGACGCCACGCGTCATGTTTTTCAACGTATTATTCCCTGCAAGATTTCTTTCTGTACTCGTACTTGTGCAATGACACCGAGCTATTGCCCGTTTCCGATATTGCATATATGCGCGAAGCAAATAATCTCTTGATCGCAGCTAATGACAGCAATACACCGAGCGAAGTGACTATAAAACGGGACAACCCGCGTCTGCGGCAGTTTTTAGCCGACGACACAAAACCTTATTGGATAACAATGTGGTTCCAGGAGGTTTTGGTGAATGTGAATGTCAATTTTATGCTCGCGGGCGGTGTTGAGGAGGCGCGCCAGTGCGCCCGTATGCTGTGGCTTGAGGAGCGCGCAAAAATCCTACACTATCTTATTCTGACCAATCAATCGTGTCCCGCGTTCTTTCGCATCGATGAATTCATCTTGCAGACTTCCTCTGTACGTTAGCGACTCATAGTTACGACACGATCATTGCTCGCTCGTGCTCTCCACTATAGCGCGTACTGGTCCAATGTGTATATATTGCAAATGTCAGTTTTGATATGGGGACATTTGTATAGATTGATATTATTCGATGCATTTATAGAGGCGATTAGAAACAGAATAAAGAAAAAAAATGCCAAGCACAGGTATATGTACAGTCGATATGAAATGTACAGCAACACATTGAAAAACACCGTCCACAACATAGTCGTTTCTAGACTGTGTCCGCAGATGATCTCGCAGTTGTATACAACCGCATCAAAGTATGAGTCCTTCACAAAGCCCTCGAGCAGATACCAATAGGTACAGTGATTGCACAGCTCTAATATTGCGCAGACTTTCACGTCGGTATCGTTTGCAATTTTATCAAATGCTTGGCCGATTAGTATTTTTTCCGACGAGTCACCCGGATGCCATCTATATTCATGGTTTATATCAGTAAACCAGTGTTGCAGCGCGATGTAGGCATGCGTTGTTCGAAATTTTATTTTTAAGATATTTGATGTATCTGGTTCCCGCGTATTTAAGGCGACCTCCTGTATACCCGCGGCATGGACGTCGGAACCGTTCTGGGTGTCGTTATGCGACGATGGAAACAACTGCGATTCGATGGATTCTAACGCCGGTTGTTTCACTCGGTAATGTGCCCATGGCTCTAATGCACTCTCAATATTCGCTGCAGTATATTTACCCCGATAATGCTCTAACTTCAATAATCCCCCCATCCTGTATCAATGTTGCTAAGTAATCTATCGGCTGCAGATACTCCCGCGCTCATGTGTGTACATAACTAGGCGACCCCCGTTTTCAATCTGTCGTTTACTGTGTATACGATTTGGCCGCGCAAAACCGCACCTTACAGACACTATTTCGCTTTTTGTTGTTAGTCTTCAATGAAATACGTCAAATAATTTACTAATTCAACTTTTGCTCTCTTGCTAATTTTTGTTTCTCGGACATCCGTAATTGTTGTGCGCAATCTTATTATAGTCGATTGATGTGACATCCAAGCCGGTTCGGCTCGATCACTAACGCCTGCGACTCTGTTTGATCTGGCGCCGCGCTCTTGCCCCTTACCGAGTCCGCATTTCGTCGTAGGCACACGACACGTCTGGACATCATAGTATGTAGAACTGATTGCCACAGCCGTGGTATTTTTTTTCATGATACAATAGAGACAAATGGGGTTTAATCGGGTCATGGAGCCTTTTATTTTAACTTTCATAACATATAGCATGCTCTGCGGATCTTGCCATCCGATTAACTCTTCGCCAGCATAGACCAAACCCAATGTCTCAATAAAGCGTTTCAGCTCTTCCGTGTTGTCCGTCACGACAAATTTGGCTGGTAGCGAGTGCAGTTCGCGTTGCACCGCATGGCCGCCGTCCGCGTCAAGACTTGCAATGCGGTTCCTTTTGCTTCGATTAGTCAAGTCGATCCACACCCTATATGCATCGCACGTAATCAGCCCCAGCCTGTCGTGGAGCCACGAATAAATCGATACGCGTCGTATCGCCGCCATCGGCATGTTGGAGGCTGTTTCGCTCACGGGCCTAACCAACAGAAAGGGACAGTCACCGACGTACATGTTAGTGTGTGTCTGGTTATCTTGTTCGATCTGCCAAAAAAACGTTGTCTCGCAATCGCGTGTGCATCCCGCATTATCATACCTGACGCTGTCACCTTTTGTATATCGAGACCGTATCTCTTTCCACTTATTTGCACGTCCCTTGCATAGATAGTAATGATGTTTTGTTTCAACAAAAATTAATGAATATACGTCGCGACTGCTATCGATGGCCTGTGACGCCTCGAGTGTCGCGTTATCAGTGCCAAGGCGCAACGAAGCAAAACATTTACGCATCGCCCCTGTCGCCTCATGTACCACCGTGATGGTGTCCTTGTTGTTTCGAATGTCATATAAATTCATTATCTCTCCGTCGCGATAGTAAAATTCCCCAAATTGCACGATGCTTTTTGCGACATTACAGAATCTATAGTCGGTTAATTCTGCGAGAAATTTTTTTATTTTCTCTTGTGTATTCTCCATGACGTGGATGTAACATATTTGTCGGTTGCTGGACTGACTATGTTGTGCACAAAAATCCGCCAAAACGCGCGTCATGTCGTGTTTGTTTCCTTTATTTTTTTTACTAATAGGCTCAATTTTATTCCATGTGTTACTGAATGTGATGTATTCATTGGGAATGTTGATACACGCTTGGACGGTGTAAACGTTAGCATTTTGCATACAGTCCAGGTGTGTTATAGCTTCTAAGATATCCATTACTGTTGTCTGTGCCCTCAGCTCGCCCAGGTCCTCACGTTGACCATTGGGCAAGTCCATTTCGCAAATGTACATTTGCTGAAATGGGTAAAAACTGGTGTTCTCGTGCTGGAGCACTGCGTTAGGATGGCTGCGCTGGGCAAGTAGAGCATTGCCATCGTCAAAGTGAAGGCCGAGATCCGCAAAGAACACCACGATGTGATCGGAAATTTTCAGATAAGTTTCATTCAACACTTGGTACATGGTTATTTTCCACTCTTCGGTGTGACTGTACAGTTTTTGAAACTCATGATAAATTAGACAGCAATAGTTCACGAATCGCAAACCGAATATCGGCATTTTGTAAAAATTTACCGTACCTACGCCCATCCAATTGTTCAAGTCCGTCTCTGCGTTTTGAGTGTCGTCAAGCATCCTCTCAGCTTCGCGCAAGACGTCACAAATCACATGTGTGATGGGGTAAATGTAAATAAACTCGTTACCGTACGGAACGATTTCTAGACCGGACCGTTGTATGTGTTCCCGCTTTTCTACCATTTCTTTTATGTCGCGAATGAATATCGTGCCGCACGCCTTCCAGCTGACCTTGAAGTTTTTCTTCAAATCAGCCTGGTGTTCTTGTAGTTTGACGGGTAACTCCGTTAGAACGTTCGTTGCCGATGTTGCCGTGTTAGCGGCATCGCTATTAAATGTCACAAAGATGTCTCGATAGCGTTTGACGCATTGGTCGTAGTGGCTGGAGAATTTTATGTAATCAATTCCGGCATTTTGGTTGTCGTAAACACGATGGCTTTCAAAAAAGTTTACATACAAATAATAGGTGGAATGCTTGCTGAAAGCAATTAGCTTTTCTAGGTCCATTTTCGGCACAAGTGCTATGTTGATCCCCAGCGCGAGCGGGTGGCCTCTTACTCTTCTGACCACCGCGTTGTATACAACTTAGCTATCAGCCAATAGTACTCTTTCGGATGTGCTAAGCCCGATTTTGAGCCTGCACCGTGTCTTGATGGGTTTGATTGGGTATATCGCTCGCACTCTCAGATTCTTTCATTCGTTTCGCGTGCCTCAAAGGATCTGCATCCCGCAGAACGACGCTATAAACTTATCATGGTTCGTTCTAAAGCGCTCGCTTCCAAACTACCAAGTGCCAAAGTTTCAAAGGTTAAGGCCGTTCGCCGATTCCGTCCGGGAACCGTGGCTCTAAGGGATATCCGCCGTTACCAGAAATGTTCTGAGTTGTTGCTGAAGAATCTGCCGTTTCAACGAGTCGTGCGGGAGATTGCACAACAGATAAAGCCTGGGTTTCGTTTCCAGATATCAGCTATGACGGCTCTTCAAGAGGCCAGTGAGAGCTATATAGTCAACCTGTTACGCGACAGTAATCTGTGCGCCGAGCATGCAAGACACAAAAGCATCACTCCGGAAGACGTGCAGCTCGCGCTGCATTTGCTTAGGGACGACATGCGCCTGTAACACGATCGATTGTTTTTTATTGTTTAATAAATAAAATGAAAAATAATAAAATGATATTATGTGTTGTACTTGTCTGCCCTCTAACAACCTTGAACACGCGTGGCTCGCAGCTCCGAGAGCCAGCGCCAAAATACTGATCTATGCGCCGGCTAACGGTGCGGTGGCCCTGTAGCGCTTGCCCTCTCTCGCCACTGCCGGCTGGGTTTGGGGATCCAGCCGTTACTCCGGCTCCCAGTGTGTGTGTGTATGCTACCTTTCTGGCATCACGCAAGACCGTATGTAGCTGCCTATTTGTCGGGTGCGCATTTCGCGCTCCCGCGCGCTTGGTAAACGCTGTCCGGTGCCCCGTTCCAACGGCGCGGCGACCAAGAAACGCAAACTTACAAATCCACAGGCGGACAATGCCGCCTTAGCAGCCGAACACAGCACCTGGGCCGACGTGATTGCGCGATCCTGTGCGGGACCGCAATCTGCGTTATTTCAGCAACACTTTAATATTTATGGCGAGCACGGTGACAGTGAACTGCTTAGCGACCGCGTGAACCTCGCGGAAATGGAACAGGCGCACACGACAGTGCAGGCAAGCTTAAACCTGTTGAAACAAATGTATACGGAACAAAGCGGCAAACTTGTAGAATGCGGGGACGCCAGCGGCAACACGTCGAACGATCTTGCAACAGGTGTCCCGACATTACTCCAAACGTGTCCGTATTTGCGCTATACGGCCAACTTCAAATATGTCTTCACAATGGGAGAAATTGGCCATGGCGCCAAACCCTCCGCCGACACCGACAACGTCGTTGATTCGTATGAAACCTTGTTTTTGGGTATCGGTCAGTGCGAGCTTTCCGATGTTAATTACTGTGTAAATTTAAACCATATTACGTACGGAGCTGATGGGACCGATGACTTGCAAGCGATATATGCCCACGTTTTGCTGTTTGCATTGTCATTTTCCATCCACCTAGAGAGCAAAAAAATAATCGGCGAGATAATCACTAACTCCGATTATGTACATGAGTTTCTCATAGATCCCTTGTATCAATCGTATGTGCACCTCTTTATTCGAAAATGGTGCATGATCTTTGAGGTTTAACCAGCCGCCACAGCTACCGCGCAATTATTCGTTTAAAGCCCGTATCTTTGCTAAAATTGGATATTCGTCATCGTCTGTGGCACGTTACCTGCTTGCGGGGATGTGCACCCTGCCCAGTGTGTCACGTATGTCTGCTGTGGTAGACTGTGACGCTGCGTCGTCGTCGGCGGCAGTGACATATTCCATTTCGTCCGCACCGTCGTCGTCTGTGACCGGGGGGCGCGACACCGCCATAAGGCCAAGGCGGTCACGCAAATCTGCCGTTGTTGATACCGATGATTTTGCTTTTTGTGGCTTTTGACCATGGCTTTTCATTTTTTTACGTTTCGGTGCAAGTCCGGACGGCCCTGGTTTTACGCGCGCATTTTGTTTTCCAGTGTGTGCATCTAGCGCGGGGCGCTTCTGCCCCGCCGCCTGTCCAGTCGAAACTGCTCCTATTTTCGTCAATGTCATGCGTTTTGTTTGTGCCTTTTTGATGGCCTCCGCTAGCGTAGCCGCGGGAAGCGCTTCCATAATTTCGTCAATGTTTTTTGATTTTCGCTGCGGTGGCTGTCGTTGGGATGCGGCTTGCGCGTTAAAACTTACGCCATCGGTCGTCATTACGATTTGCGGTTCTGCAGTGTGCATTGTGGATTCTGCCGCCGCTAAGCCAGCAGACGATTCTCCTGTTGTGCTCTTTTCGGAACTACCTTGTGTCGGAGGTTTTCTTTTAAATGAATTAAATCGGTTTAACAGCAACTGGTGTCGTCGCTCTTGTTTTGCCACAGTGTCCAGTTGTTGTGCCTGCAACTGCAGATTTTCAAGTGCGTGTTTCTCATGTAATTCGCGTTGTTTATCTTGCTGTTGCATCAGAATGTTTTGTTGTGTTACTTCCAATTGCTTTGGCGTAGCGTTATCGTTTTGCATGTGTCTCAACGTCTCTTGCTGCTGCAGCAAAAAGTCACGCTGTCTGCGGTGAATCTCTTGCTGTTGTTGTTTCTGCAATCGAACCTGCTCCTCACTCGGGTATACCATGTTTTGGCCGTCGGTATTCGCGTTTGTCGGCGCGACAGGCGGGTACGGATAATCAGCGGCCTCCCTCGCCATCGGTACATCGCTGTCGAAATCGTCGCTATCGGCCACCACGCGCTCACTATGGGCTATATGCTGGAAGTCTTCGTGGTCGTCGTTGTCGCTGTCGTCATCATAGATGCTCCCATCGCTATCTGTGTCGGCAACAGGCTGTGCGACCGCCGACTGAGGCGACTCTACTTCATTAGCAAACCCGAGCATTTCGTGGTCGTCATTGAGGATATCCTCCAATAATATTTGATTGTCGTTGCGCGTGGCGATATCCCCCTCGTCTTCCTCGTGGCCGCCGTGATTTTCATTTTCCTCGTGATATCCTACGTGTTCATCCGGGATACGCCGTACACCGTCCTGGTGTGGCAGCAATGAGTTGTGGTCGTCTCCATAGTCATCCCGGGGGACAACAGCACCTTGCTCCAACACGGCGTCGTCGTCGACGACAGGCAGAATGCCGAGCGTCTCGTCCCGTTTCGACGAGCTGTATTCGTGTTCTGTCGCATGTGCTTCTGAGATGCATATGTCAAAATGAGACATGATGGAAAACACCATCTGCATCTTTTCGCTGTTGTGTCCCTCCTTTATCGCAATTCGATATTGAATTTGATGCGAGTCGTCAAATATATCAGACGCTCGTTCGATTTTTATGTTTTTCGCTATATCTACGCCCATATATTGCAGCAGAGAAGTAAACACGACGCTCATAATGTCGCTTGCTGCTTTGTCGATGTTGGAGTACATTGACAACGGCAGTAACGTGAGGTATATATACAAATTCAGCTTGACATCATGTGCGCCCGCCGCCGTCTCGTACGCACGATTTATGGATGCGATGCGGACCATGCCGCTTCGCTCCTGAACGCTTAAGGAAGAAAAAAATGTATTTAAACCATTAATTTTTATTTTATAGGCGTTATCAACGTCCAACGACGCAACGGGGGACATGATAGGAATGAAATGAGCTACCACAGTTTTGGTTCTTACAAGTTTATTACACAATTTTATTATATTTAAACATCTACATCAAATATACAAGATTGAAAGAAGCGCGTCACAGCATACGCACATCCCTTATTGCCACTTCAACCGACTCAGTGATGGTACGCACACGTAGGAAATCTTGTTTACATATACAACACACACAGTCTTCTAGTAGTTGTACTATTTTCATTAATTCAACAGCATGGCAAATGGTGTTTATTTTTTTTCGTATAGAGTTCTACTGCTGCTGGAGGACACGGCGTTTGTGTCATTATGATGCAAAGTCGCCCATGTTTGGCTTTGCGTGGCGTAACATTGCCGGCAGAACATATATTTTTCAAAGATCCTCGTTGATTTAGTCTGGCCGTCCGGTAAGAATTCAAGATGTCCTTCCTGGTTTTGATAGATTATTTCGTCACACACTTCAATAATAGTCGCTTCAACGTGAAATGTTGTCATAGGCGCCATAGTTGTAGCCTTTGCGAACTGGATCACCTGGGTCCTTTTGTCGTTCCGCACAGACGAAAGACTGACGATATGACTGCTCGAAGCAAAACTATCAACGATCACGCACCACCTTGACTTTATATACTAACACGGCCTCAAGAAGCACCGCTGTCTTTTCGATTCGGCGCTGAAACCGGGCTCGATCGCGCGCACACATCTCCCACTCGCCGCGGCGTGCGAGATGGGCCGCCACATTCCACATACACATAATGTGTACAACGGGAGACTCGGTAGTAAATGACACTTTTTTCTGTGTTTTGCACGGGCCACTTTCACCGTTCATTGTAACGACAAAATAATACTGCTTATGGACCTAGGCAACCTCTTTGACCTCGACCGCTATCGTATCCGTAGACTGTGATAACCCTGATCTGTGTAGCATTTGGCGCACTATAAATTGCAGCAATGTTGCATGAAAATGCACCTGTCGTTTTTTTTGCATTAAACTTGGTGGTAATCGCAATGGACGACGACACAATTGCCAAGATTGTCCTTGATATTGTTAATGATCGTCTAGAGGCGGGACTCTTCGATGCCACGGCGGAATGGGCAGCTGTGCGCTGAAACACCATTGCGGCGCGCGTCCAAGATATAATCCGGAAACTAGATATGCTGATGTCACTGCGGCACGATGACAGCGCCGGTGGTAGCAGCACTGACGACACCGACACGCGTCGCAACGGCTGCAGTTGCTCGTCACCCTTTCTCGCGCAATTCTTCGTAAACAAGAAGACACAAACAAGCTTACGGCTGCCGTTCTGCAGGATACCACGGTGGTCCGAACACATGCACATGAAATATTCAACTGCGTAAAGGTACTGCGATGCACATTGAAGAAATGAAAAGCCAGGAGTAATGTTGTATGAACAATATACATATGTTTAGAAAAATGTTTTTATGTGTTTTTGCGCCATGTTCAGTAATGAGCATTCCGCTGCTCCTGAAAGCGCCGAAACGGCTGCCATTGGGTATTTTATCATCAACGTATCATACAATGCTACGTGTTTTGCGAATTCCGCCGCTTTTTTTTGTGTATTTCCAGCATTGTGCGCCCCACAACTCCGCAACGATCATTCTCGCAGTTCGAATACCTTTGAGCTTGTTGTGTGTGATTAGAGACAGAACTGCGCGGTGTTCGCAATTCTTGATCAGCGATGCCATTTTTTTCACTTTCACCGAATAATTCCTGGGATTTTTTCCAAAATGGATGACAATGACGTGCGTCACCGAGGACGCTTTACATTTTTCGTGTTGCAGCAATTCGCTGCTGATTTTGCGACAGATTTCCGTGGCGAATTGTTGTCGTTTTTGACGATGTCCGAGTTCGTCTTCACCACTGCTGCGTCCAACATACTGTTGGAGGCGAGGTAGCCAGCGCGCGACATCAAACTATATAATATATCCTGCACTGCCTGGGCCCCGGCGCGCGGCGTCCGCCGTGTAGCATAGTTCGGTGGTGATGATGGTGTGGGGCAGCACTTTTCAGCTTTGGGGCACCGCGCCTCTCCTTGTCCGTTGCGGAGCGCCGTAGATACCCATATACTATTTTACAACATGTTCTTGCACGCTGTATCCGTATCACCGTTTGTGTTGTAACGACACATTTCATCAAAGACCAGACCAGCCGTGACATTGCTGAATATATTACCGGGGAAAAAGAATTTATTGACATCTGGAAAAAGACACATGTTATTATAGTAAATTGCGCCGTCTTTAATGTGGAGCGCATTGTAAGCTATCAAGCCCTTGAATGACTTATGTCCAATTATAGGGATTTGTCGAGCTGCAAACGGTATTTGTGTGGTGGCGGCATCGACGGCTTTCTGTAATTCGAAACTATTGTTTAGAGCTGTGGCCGCATTTGCACTCGCTTTGCTGGCCACGGCGTCATTGTATACGTGCAATAGTTCCAAATAATGCGATATCGTCCCTTTGCTGAGGCTAAATACAATCTTTAACAATGTCCGGTTCATCATCATGTTTCCGCTCATCAGTCCCACATCTCTTAGCTTGTCATCATAGAAATCGTTTTTCTCGCCGTTGTAGAGTTCTACAATTTTTGTGTTCACTTCTTTAAAGAAACTATCGGTTTCGTACGACCCGTATCGACAATACAACTGCCAACAGAACGCGCGCAGCACGAATTCAGTGGGCTCGATCATTTCGACAATGTCCCCTAACGTACAGTCGGAAGTGTCCCGATTTTTCTCGTACTCCATCAACAACTGACGTAGCATAGTGACAGTTGTAGCACATCGCAACCATGCGTGTGTGCAGATGAGCTTGACCTGCTCATACAAATCGTAATGGCGATGATGTTGTGGAAGTGAGCGTTTGTGCATATAAAAAACATGGGTCTCAGTGAACTGCAACTTTAGCGTGAAAAATCCGTTGCTTATGCGACACGCAGTGGACATTGCCATGTCCAGTTCGGCGCATGGTAGCTCTCCGTTAAAATCATTACCGTTTTCGGCGTCCCCATCGAAATCTCCATTTTGACCTTTTAAAATGGTCTGGGGCACGTGGGTAAAATCGGTGCAGGCAAATGCCACCCGCCTAATTAACACGAGCGAACTGGGATCGAGCACCGGATCGCGTTTTAGGGCGATCCGCACATCCGAGGGTAAATCGTAAAAGCAATGTGGTTGCGGGTCCACATTTGTTAAATCGTACAAGCGATACTCATCTTCGTAGTGCAACGGCAAATGAGCCCGAAATCTGCGAAGCGTATTGATCGGCAATATAATTTCATTGGCGTGCAACGTGGGATTTAGCAGAATTTGCCCACGAATACTGATTATTTTCGGGGAGATTATATTTCGCCGCATGTTGCTTTTGCGTCCCTGGATTTGTGCTCGCGGAGACCCATTTTGCATCGGAAAATTAGTTACGTTTTTCAAATCATGGATGTTTGTCGTCGCCTTTTTCGTCAGGCACTGCAGTAAATCCGTCTTGTTTTCAATCTCCAAATAACGCAGTCGGTGTTGAATATGGTGCATTAACGGGCATACAGCTGATGCGTCTCGTTCGTCGACGCGTACATCTTTCTGGTCGCCTAGAAGGTCTAGAAACATGTAGAGGCCGCGCGAAAAACACACATACCACTCGTACCAACGTACTTCGGTAATAGAGTTAGTGAGCAGTTTCTCGATCTTTTTCTGTGCTTCTGCTGAATACTCGCAGGTCGGCTTCGTGTACTGCTCCAATGCCGCAGCCAACGGGATCCATACACTTCGCCGAGAGATCTTGATATTTATTGTCACGGCGTCCAGCAGTAAGGACCATACGCAATCTTCAAAGCCAATACACATTTTGCGCCACACCTGAATACATTCAATAATAAAAAGAGCTTGCATTTTCTTCTCGTTAACTCGAAAAGAGGATGCATTAACCGTTGTCAGAGCTGAAGCAGCATGCGTCTGGTGATAGTACTTTCGATATTCTAACAATTTGAGCAGCTCCATTAATGGGGCTTTACGATCATTTCTAATTAAAGTGCCAAATCGTTTTACTGATTCGGCAGTTTGGATTTTTAGCGAAGGAATGTGTAGAAGGCGTCGTTCGCATGCGTCGGCTATAGACATTTTTTTTTGTTTTTCTCAAACACCAAGAAATCGTAGGAGTAATTTGTAAAAATGAAAAAACCATTGTTAACAACCGATGGCGGCAGTTCTGCGCGTTTCCACCACTTGCTCAATACTTTCAAGGCCGTCTCATGATCGTACGTCGGCCACCCCTTCTGCCTCACATATGATCTGGTCATCCGCTTGACGGTGTAGTGACTGAAAACCAAAAACACAAATGTAATCTTTATACTGCGCGGTGTTTCCGTGCGCGTAACGCGCGCCGTGGCACCCACATCTCGACACCAGCGCGCCCCAACAGTAAATGTTACCGCGCGCCGGTTCTCGATGTACGGCGCACGGTACGCGCGCCATAAAAATTATTTTCAATGCTATTTTGTCGGTTAGCGCGCGCGTACCGTGCGCCGTTTTTTGGGTATTTTTGATCTTGTTTTTTTACATAGCGTGCACGAAGCCTGTGTTTACGGCTGCCACGAGCACATACCGGCGCAACATTTTTTTTGTTCACGCAATTTTTGAAATTTAGCACCGGATTCGCATAGTCGCTACTGTCTTTCACCTTACTACTATCGGGCAATTGTGACGTCACAGAGGCGTGCACACAGACAGAATGAGACCTGTCGTGCTGAATTTGTGAACATCATCAGGCATGCTGGTACAAAAACACAATTATATTTGGACATGTAGTGTCCATTGGTATCTTCTGAAAAACCCGCCTATTATAACATGCGCCGCGGCGCAGCGTATTGAAATGTAGCATACAAAAACTTTGACGTTGAAATACTTACAATTGTGATAGCGTGCAGCCTATCGGTACGGGTGTAGACAGCCTGCCAATCTTTCCATATTTTATAAAATGGGCAAATGTCGTGCGGGGGGCACGGCCACCTGTTGGTTGTAGTACTGTCGATGTCGTGGTTGTTGCCATAATAAATAGCCCCCGAGAAAAACAAACGGTATTAGCGGTGTCTAACCTCGCTTAATAGCCACTTCACTGATAGCCGACCCGGGTACAACGAACGAAGCGTGCCCCCACCCTTGGTGCGTTGGATTGTGTGTCTGCACCGTAGCGCGCGTCCGGCCGGCGGTGTATTGTAAGTGTTTCTCACGGTGTACCTACTTGTTGTAATGCGATTTGTGGTTCAATGGCACCCATCGCGCGCATATAAGAAACTGTGCGGCCAAGCGGTGCTCTTCAGTATTCTTCAGTCCGGCGAAGTTTGTTATACCTTCAACGATATGGTGAAAATCACGAATAGGCAGCGACAAAGCCTTAGTTTCCTTCGAAAAAGCCACCTACCACTGCACAAGCAGCCCATTAGCATCCAACATCTTTATGCGCGTGTGACATCACGTATGAGAGGGCTGAACTATACACTTCTGCGAAGTCCAAAACTGAAATATCGATACCAGATGCCTGAGGCGATCGGTTCCGTCCACATAAAATTCAAGTGTGCAGAGCTGATACGGCGGACACGCGACAAAACACTGTTGGATTTGACGGAATTATGTCAATATTACGGTTGCATTGAACTGGCCTTGAAAACAATGTGCGAAGAATTCTTTGTCTGCAAACCTCCGCCCGATGAGACTCCCAGCCCTGTGGAATACCCTACATCGGCAACCTGCAAAGCGTGTCAGGAAAAATTCAGCGTCATGGGCGATCCTGCAGGAAACAACACGAACCGTTGCAACGCCACGGGGGGAGTCCAAATTGGTATCCGCGCGGATGTGTGCACGGAAGAGTGCGAACAAACGATACTCCGAGTGCTTCGACAAATATGTCGTCACGCTTCGTTTTACCGCATCAACGGACCACAACTGCTGCATTTTTGTAACTTTCTAATGGAATTAGCAAAGCAAGAAAAGCTCAGGTTGCAACATACAGTATTAATGACGCTACTGTCGTTTTGTCGACCTGACCATACAGCGGCAAAAATGAAGGAGCAACCGCTGTACGGAGAGATCATACTGTATATTGTGGCCGAACTTGTTTACCGGAACAACACGGCCCCCGTTGAATCCCCTGATGACTGCTTGCAGCAACTACTGCAATATTGCCTACGACTCAATTTACACCGCATGTATCTGTATCTGAATTTATTCGCTGACAATTTGGACAATCGACGAAATGTTTTCAGCACGGATGACATACTGCAAATGATAACATCGGAGGCGAGCGACCGCACGCCCGAAGATGCGTCTGCATTCAAAGACAGACACATAAACTCAAGTCTATTGGCACTTTGGACTACGATAGTAGCAGAGGACCGCTTGAGAACCGCTCGAGGACCATCTTTTACAGGGGAAGCGACGCTGAACGCGACTTGGGGAATGTTGCAAAGGGTTGGATTGAATGCTGGAAGACCGCGCTCTCTACTCGACGCTTGTACACGGAAAATTTTAAGGGGACGTAACAGGCACAGCGAAACGATGAAACATCTCACCCGGACACTATGTCTCGATACCCAAGTGGCGGAGGGTGTTGCTGTTCATAATTGTGGCAGTCGCATACTCGGTCGACAAATGCTGGCGTTTTTCAATCGCCAGATGATGGGCGCCATGCGACGACGAAAGAACACATCCACGGGATACGTGCGACTGCCACCCTGCCGCGGCAGAACACTCTTATTTTGAGCGTACATTGTATAAATTGTAAAGGATCTATTTGACAGAATATAAACAAGTATATACATAGTATTGTATTTATTTCACCAAGAGGCTTTCGAAAAACTTGAACTAAACAATTTTTTTCATGTTAAAGATGTATTTCTCAGTAAACAAATTATGTATGTATTATTATTTTTTTACTATTACTACGCGTCGGCACCGGCCAGAAACCCTGCTTTATCCAACAGCGCCTGCATATAGTATACATTGGCAAAGGCACAGACCGACGTCAGATTCGGTACCGAGTGATGTACATATCTTGAGCACGGAAGCAAACCTTGAGGCAGGGGTTCCGGGAGGATGCGAAGCAATGAGGCAAACTGAGGATGGTTGCGGGAGAAATAATCCAGTTTATCGCGGCCCTTCATAAGCACTATCACTGGGGCGACGCTTGCGTGCATTATACTGGCTATTGTTTCTGCTATGCAGCTGTTCATGTGCGCGGGAGAGCAATGCGTGTTGCGACCGTTGTCATAGGTTGTGTACCAAAGTCCATTAACCTCCTCTCGGCGAGCATTTACCCGATGCTTCTGGTACCTGGACAGTGCAGAAAACGGTTCCTCGGCACCAACCAAGCCGAATGTCGTCCCCAGGGTTTGGTGTGATTGTTCAGTATGGCCGGTCAGCACTAAAGCGCCTATTGCATATTCACATACAACGTCGCGCCGATAAAATTGCAAGTCCAAGAGAATATAGGTCGAGTTAGGCGCTATGTTAGCGCTTAGAAAGGCGCCGGCAAACTCAGTAATGGGACGCTCGTAATAGTGCTCGCGAGCTGGTGCAGCAGGATCCCTTCTAGCGTTGCCGCTGTTGGCAGACTGTCTGCGGCTATCCGGATACCGCCGCCTAACAGCCGAACGTCCTCGGCTGTGTGCTTCATCGCCATGATGATATGCACGTGACGTGCGTTCTTTGTTGAAATCTCGATATTGGCCGTCGTCGAGTGGCACGGCGGCACCCTGCGTCGCACCGTCCGCTGAAGCCATCTGATAGACACAGGCCGGCATGAACGTGGCGGCGGCGCGATCGAAGTTCTGTTGGGCTAGCTCGGCCGACAGTTTAGAGAATCTCTCCGACGTAAAACGATCTGTAACAAATAAAAACATAGAGTAAAACATAGCACGCTTTAAATTTAGGGTAGGTTAGATAAACACCGAATGCATAATATTACCGATGGAACGGCAGTGACGGTCATATATTTCACCCTCCTCCATCGCCATAGCTCCATTCTCGACCCGGGGCGCATCGCTGTTGCCGCCCAGGGACATGCCGCCATCACAGGTCCAGTCCTCAGATGTGATGAGTAGGGTGTCGTCATCGGTGCCAGCTGTAGTATCCGCGGGCGATCGCGGCGATGATTGCTGCGAAAGGGCGTCAGCTAATGTTGTCAGCTGGGGCACTTGTTCCATGGTTGCCGCACAGTGTCGTTCCCAGCGCGTGTTAAGTACGATAAGGGACCGCGATGTGACCAGGACCAAAGAGGATTGCAAACTGCCTCCCTTTATTTCTCAGCCGTCGCCTCAACACACTGTGTGGCACGCACACGGTATAATGGAAGGGGATGTGTGCCTTGCTTTGCGTGTGGCTTGGTTTGGCTTTGGTGCGAGGTCAGCAGTAACCAGAAAGAGACACCGGCACCGGTTTGGGGAGGATGGGTGAGTTGTGACTTTATGATGACGAGATACACACACACGCGCCACACATACAAAAATTTTACATGAGCGAAAACCATGCGGCTCAACAAAGTTCGGCCTCACGTCGTGGTACTGCCCGCACGAGACCAACAAAAAATCTATAGCGCATATGCAGTTCATTCATAAACGCGATATTACGCCAAATTAGCCGCACGACACCCCTACAACTTTCGTGTCAGCGACACTTGGTCAAATAAAACAAATTTTTATAAAATGCCGCCTACCTCATGCAATTAGTTTTACTACTGTGCAATATTTTATGTGTTAAAGTGCTAGGTTTTATTTTTTATGTTTATATAGTCGAGTCACGAGCGAAATTATTCGGCCGCTGAAATTTTCAAACGTTTACTAGACGCCAAAAAATTAATTAATTTAAATTACAAATTAACAAAAAATTCCCGATCATGATTGTAGACTCGTACGAAAGCTCTCAGTGGCGTAGAAAGGAACTATTTCAGTTACGTGTATTAAAATATAAAGTTCTGCTGAGTCCATCCGAGGTTGTCTCTCAATGAGTGTAGGGTCAGAACGTGAGCTAGAGCCTGTAGAATGCCTCTGTGATGCCAAAGTTGATTGTAGACCCGTGCGGACGCTTTGAGTGGCGTAGAAATTAAATATTACAGTAACATGTATTGAAAAATGAAGGCTGCTGAGTCAATCCGAGGTTGTCACTCAATGAGTGTAGGTGAAAAGCATGAGCTGGAGTCTGTTGAATGTCCATGTAATGCCAAAGTTGATTGTAGACCCGTACGGAAGCTCTCAGTGGCGTTATCATCCAATATACTCATTTGAAAGAAAATTGTTATTCTTTTCAACCAACAGACAAAATGTTAAGAAGTATGACAACAGCTAATCTTTATATGCCGAAATCTGAAAATCACGACCCTCAAGATATTATTTTTGAGGAAAATTTATAAGCATATTGTATTTCTGAAGAAATATATGTACCTATATATTATTGTATTATTCTTTTATGACCTTTTTTAAAGTAATAATAAAAGTCAATGGCGGCAGGCCTTTCTATTTTAGTTTAATTTTATTAAAAAAAATAGTTTGTACGATAATGTACAATAATTTTTAACGGTCGATCCGATAATTCTTTATTGGCCGCCTGGCAACACTGGTAGGATAGTTGTCCTCGCGGCATTGCTCGAAACACAAGTGTTTTATAGATACGAACGTTCATGGCAGACGTTGTATCATTACCGTTTAATATTCATACTATGGCTTCCGACGCTGCTATCGATTCCGACCATGATGTTTTTCAAGAGAATATTATTAATACAGAACGGAGCGGCGTAGTTTCGACAAGATCGACGCCCAGTGTACCGCCAGTATCACCGCCGGAAAATTCCCGTCGAGCACCACGACGTCGTAGGCGACCCGCCAGTAATTATCGCGACAGTGATAACAATTTGTCGTGCATTTTCGCCCATCCATACTCTGGCCTGGAAAATCGTACACCCCGCGAATCTACGGACGGCGAAATAAAGCTGACGGCGAAACCTAAGTCACATCGCAATGCGGCTGAGAAATATGAAAACATATTGGAATTCAGTGAGGCACTGAAACGACATCGCCTCATGCAGGAAGAGCAGCAACGAGACTATCATGAGTTGGAGCAAAAAGCGAGGTAAGTCGTTACATGCACGCAAGCTACGCCCCTAATGTTACGCCACAGCAGATGACACGAAACTCTAAAGAAATAAATACATATTATATCAATATTAAATGTTTTTTTCTTATTTGCAGGGCTTTGGGCATCGAAGTCCCGGTGAGTCCACCATATCTAACACCGAACAACTTCATGAGTTTCATCGACGATCTCTGCATTGTTTGCCGAGATGTTAAACCCATCGTCGATCAATTGTGGAATACCGGATGCATTCACCGTTTTTGTCTTGAATGTTATAAAAGCAAAAACGGGGTCCTGCTTCAGAAATGCCCGACGTGTCGATGCAGCAGTGCAGCCGCTTTCTTCTATTTTGCACATGTGCCCGGTGGATATCAGGTGATGTATGTGATGTCAGAGCCGTTTTATGCTATATAAACGGAATCATGCGGCTCAACAACAACTCTGGGTACATTTTCTACTGTTCTACATACAAAATCCAACATACGCAGCGATATATAATATATTAAATAATAAATATACGTTATATCCCAAATATCCTATGTATTATTAAAAATTATTCTGCTTATCTGTAAAAGCATGCAGGTGTTTATCAAAATATCAAGTTTAACGTTATCTTTAATTCTTGCTGACCCATATGGGAACGAATCCAGTATTGCGACGTATTGTGCAATATTACGTAATTTTTCTAGAAACTCTATTACGATAACAAAAGAATATAAATACCTCCACCTAAAAGCCTTATAGTAGTTTAGACAAATTAGACCGCTTGTAAAGTTAAAACTTTGAAAGTTCGAAAACCAAATAAATGTATTTGTTAATCGTGTGAATAAATAAACTGTTTTTTAAAAAGAAGGTTTTGTCGGCCACGATCTAAATATGGATAATATATAACTATGTATGTTTTGTTAGCCTCATGCTTTGCAGTAGTGCATGACGCCAATAGCACGAGGCACACAACTATAAAAGGCGTTTTCGTACGATTTGAAGATTCAATCCGAGATGACAGTTGACAGGCGACAGATGACAAGATGACAGATGACAAGATGGCTGCTGTCGTACGGCGCGTTGTTGGTGTATTTTATAAAACATTATGTATATCGTTAGGAGGCTCAAATATCACCCTCAAACACCCGGATATTATGACAGATGCTGCTAAATAAAAGGATCGCAATCATAAAACAAATTAAAAAGAAGGAATATGAGACGGCTTGAAATGTACTTGCTTGTAGATAAACGTGACACTATGCGTTGTCGACAAAATCCCCATATTTATACACATAATATCTGTTTATAAGATGTATTTTTTACATTCTACTTAAAATATTTTAGTATTTTATTATTACCGATTTTTTTTATGCCTAATAAATGAGGTTCGACAATCTTCATGTAGGCGTGTCTTTTGGTAAGAACCTGAACCTTGTGTTTCGCCTCTGAGAACTTTCCAAAATCAGAGGGGCTGACAAATGTACCCGTTCAGAACGTGAGAGCAATACCTGTGAACAGATGTGGGTAATGCAATAGTACCGTGAACATTTTTTCCTTGGGTTTGATTGCGGTCCGCTAAGCCGCCGCCGAAGGCACCCCGGGTGCGGAGGAGCAGTACCCGGTGCGGCAGCGGGACGGCTATTCATTTCCCTATAATTAAATTAAAATTATTTAATAATAATTAATATATTGGCCAAGGTATACACGCTCGTGGTTAGAAAACAAAATGCATATTTTTGGATAATAGATATAACAAATTGTTCCTTGCCACTCCTTCAAGGTAACGCGGCGCGCGGCGTCTCGTCTGCCGGTCCACTGCTTCCCACGGATATTATATTGTTTCAACTGTGCCACGGCTTGGCTTTAAAATTCGCAATTTTTCAGAATGTCGCAAATGACGGCAACCAACACACATTTTCTGACATGAGCTGGAGTCTGTAGATAGATGGTCTGGTCAAATGTACAGACCACTGTTTTTATTTTGTGTGCCGGTGGACTTATTCTGCTTATCTGTAAAAGGATGCAGGTGTTTATCAAAATATCAAGCTTAACGTTATCTTTAATTCTTGCTGACCCATATGGGAACGAATCCAGTATTGCGACATATTGTGCAATACATATTACGTAATTTTTCTAGAAACTCTATTACGATAACAAAAGAACATAAATACCTCCATCTAAAATTCTTATATTAGTTTAGACAAATTAGACCGCTTGTAAAGTTAAAACTTTGAAAGTTCGAAAACCAAATAAATGTATTTGTTAATCGTGTGAATAAATAAAGTGTTTTTTAAAAAGAAGTTTTTGTCGGCCACGATCTAACATACATGGATAATATATACCTATGTATGTTTTGTTAGCCTCATTCTTTGCGGTAGTGCATGATGCCAATAGCACGAGGCACACTTACTATACCGGGCGTCTTCGTACGATTTGAAGCTTCAATCCGAGAAGAGAGTTGACAGGCGACAGATGACAAGATGGCTGCTGTCGTACGGCGCGCTGTTGGTATATTTTATAAAACATCCTGTATATCGTTAGGAGGCACAAAGATCACCCTCAAACACCCGGATATTATGACAGATGCTGCTAAATAAAAGGACCGCAATCATACAACAAATTAAAAAGAAGGAATATGAGACGGCTTGAACGGTACTTGCTTGTAGATAAATGTGACACTATGCGTTGTCGACAAAATCCGTATATGCACATAATATCTGTTTACAATATGCATTTTTTACATTCTATTTTATATATTTTAGTATATTATTATTACTGATTTTGTTATTTTTTATGCCTAAAAAATGCAGTTGGACAATCTTCATGTAGGCGTGTCTTTTTTTAAGAACCTGAACCTTGTGTTTCGCCTCTGAGAACTTTCCAAAATCAGAGGGGCTGACAAATGTACCCGTTCAGAACGTGAGAGCAATGCCTGTGAACAGATGTGGGTAATGCAATAGTACCGTGAACATTTTTTCCTTGGGTTTGATTGCGGTCCGCTAAGCCGCCGCCGAAGGCACCCCGGGTGCGGAGGCGCAGTACCCGGTGCGGCAGCGGGACGGCTATTCATTTCCCTAAAATTAAATTAAAATTATTTAATAATAATTAATATATTGGCCAAGGTATACACGCTCGTGGTTAGAAAACAAAATGCATATTTTTGGATAATAGATATAACAAATTGTTCCTTGCCACTCCTTCAAGGTAACGCGGCGTCTCGTCTGCCGGTCCACTGCTTCCCACGGATATTATATTGTTTCAACTGTGCCACGGCTTGGCTTTAAAATTCGCAATTTTTCAGAATGTCGAAAATGACGGCAACCAACACACATTTTCTGACATGAGCTGGAGTCTGTGAAATGTCCACGTAATGCCAAAGTTGATTGTAGACCCGTACGGAAGCTCTGAGTGGCGTAGAAATGAAATATTTCAATTACATGTAATGAAAAATAAAGTGCTGCTGAGTCTATCCGAGGTTGTCTCTCATTTAGTGTAGGGTGAAAAAGTGGGCTAGAGCCTCCACAATGCCTCTGTGGTGCCAAAGTTGATTGTAGACCCGTGCGGACGCTCTCAGTGGCCTAGAAAATAAATATTACTGTAACATGTATTGAAAAATGAAGGCTGCTGAGTCAATCCGACGTTGTCACTCAATGAGTGTAGGTGAAAAGTATGAGCTGGTGTCTGTTGAATGCCCACGTAATGCCAAAGTTGATTGTAGACCCGTACGGAAGCTCTCAGTGGCGTAGAAATGAAATATTTCAGTTACATGTATTAAAAAATAAAGTGTTGCTGAGTCTATCCGAGGTTGTCTCTCATTGAGTGTAGGACGAAAAAGTGGGATAGAGCCTGCAGAATGCCTTTGTGAAGCCAAAGTTGATTGTAGATCCGTGCGCACGCTTTCAGTGGCGTATAAATTAAATATTACTGTAACAAGTATTGAAAAATGAAGGCTGCTGAGTCAATCTGAGGTTGTCACTCAATGAATGTAGGTGAAAATCATGAGCTGGAGTCCGTTGAATGTCCACGTAATGCCTAAGTTGATTGTAGACCCGTACGGAAGTTCTCAGTGGCGTAGAAATGAAATATTTCAGTTACATCTATTAAAAAATAAAGTGTTGCTGAGTCTATCCGAGGTTGTCTCTCAATGAGTGTAGGGCGAGAACGTGAGCTAAAGCCTGAAGAATGCCTCTGTGATGCCAGAGTTGATTGTAGACCCATGCGGACTCTTTCAGTGGCGTAGAAATTAAATATTACTGTAACATGTATTGAAAAATGAAGGCTGCTGAGTCAATCTGATGTTGTCACTAAATAAGTGTAGGTGAAAGGCATGAGCTGGAGTCTGTTGAATGTCCACGTAATGCCAAAGTTGATTGTAGACCCGCACGGAAGTTCTCAGTGGCGTAGAAATGAAATAGTTCAATTACATGTACTGAAAAATAAAGTGCTGCTGAGTCTATACGAGGTTGTCTCTCATTGAGTGTAGGGTGAAAAAGTGGGCTAGAGCCTGCAGAATGCCTCTGTGATGCCAAAGTTGATTGTAGACCCGTGCGGACGCTCTCAGTGGCATAGAAAATAAATATTACTGTAACATGTATTGAAAAATGAAGGCTGCTGAGTCAATCTGATGTTGTCACTCAATAAGTGTAGGTGAAAGGCATGAGCTGGAGTCTGTTGAATGTCCACGTAATGCCAAAGTTGATTGTAGACCCGTACGGAAGTTCTCAGTGGCGTAGAAATGAAATAGTTCAATTACATGTACAGAAAAATAAAGTGCTGCTGAGTCTATACGAGGTTGTCTCTCATTGAGTGTAGGGGAAAAGCATGAGCTGGAGTCTGAAATGTCCACGTAATCCCAAAGTTGATTGTAGACAAGTACGGAAGCTCTCAGTGGCGTAGAAATGAAATAGTTCAATTACATGTAATGAAAAATAAAGTGCTGCTGAGTCAATCCGAGGTTGTCTCTCATCGAGTGTAGGGTTAAAAAGTGGGCTAGAGCCTGCAGAATGCCTCTGTGATGCCAAAGTTGATTGTAGACCCGTGCGGACGCTCTCAGTGGCATAGAAAATAAATATTACTCTAACATGTATTGAAAAATGAAGGCTGCTGAGTCAATCTGAGGTTGTCACTCAACGAGTGTAGGTTAAAAGCATGAGCTGGAGTCTGTGAAATGTCCACGTAATGCCAACGTTGATTGTAGAACCGTACGGAAGCTCTCAGTGGCGTAGAAACGAAATATTTCAATTATATGTACTGAAAAATTAAGTGCTGCTGAGTCTATCCGAGGTTGTCTCTCATTGAGTGTAGGGTGAAAAAGTGGGCTAGAGCCTGCAGAATGACTCTGTGATCCCAAGGTTGATTGTAGACCCGTGCGGACACTTTCAGTGGCGTATGAATTAAATATTACTGTAACATGTATTGAAAAATGAATGCTGCTGAGTCAATCTGAGGTTGTCGCTCAATGAATGTAGGTGAAAAGCATGAGCTGGAGTCTTTTGAATGTCCACGTAAGTAGTTATAGATAGGGGTCTCTGCCCCCACCGTCCACCGGCGGGATCTTATCTTGTGATCTATGACGTCATATCTCGGCCACCTTTGCGCATGTGCAAATTTCAAGTACGTCATCGAAGTCTACGTCACTGGATCTTACGTCAGCAAACCCAACCTGCGCGCGCAGCTGTCAAATGTCACCTGTCAACTGTCACCTGTCACTTGTCAAATGTCAAAATTAAAATTTGACATACGTGACGTATGAAGGATGACGTCATAAGACATGTGTAAAAGCATGTCAGCTGTCACCTGTCATTTAAGATCTGTCAACTGTCACCTGTCACTTATGAAACGTTAAAATAAAAAACTGACATACGTCACGTGTTCAAAATGGCGTCATAAGACATGTGTAAAAGTATGTCAGCTGTCACCTGTCATTTAAGATATGTCAACTGTCACCTGTTACTTATGAAACGCCAAAATTAAAATTTAACGTAGGTCACGTGTTCAAAATGACGTCATAAGACATGTGTAAAAGTATGTCAGCTGTCACCTGTCATTTAAGATATGTCAACTGTCACCTGTCACTTATGAAACGCCAAAATTAAAATTTAACGTAGGTCACGTGTTCAAAATGGCGTCAGAAGACATGCGTAAAAGTATGGCAGCTGTCACCTGTCATTTAAGACATGTCAACTGTCACCAGTCACGTGTTAAACGTCAAAAAAAAATTCAACATATGTCACGTGTTCAGGGCGGTGTCCGAAAGCGTTTAAAAAAAGAATGGCGTCGATCGGCCTTTTGGTTCCGGAGATATAGTTTTTTGCTATTAGCGCTCTAATGGCTCAGGTTGGAGAGTTGGAATTTGGATGTAGGATAGTAGATGATGAGATCATTCGATTTATCAAATTATTTTTCAAAAATCTCGACTTTGAGGAAAAAATTAGATTTCAAATTTTTACATCACCCTGTATAGCAAATTTTGGATTAATTATATAAGTTATGAATATTAGGGGGATTTAGTAATAGAAAAATATGTATCAGGTCATTGGAACTAGTAAAAATTAGATCTCAAAATTTTTACATCACCCTGTATAGTTAATTTTCGATGAAAGATATAATTTAGGAATTTTATTTAAGTTAATAACAACTAAACAACTCACGTTAAAATCGTCAATGTTTAAACTGAGTTGTTGAAACACCCCTGTTTAAACAGCCCTGTTCAAACAGCCCTGTTTAAACTACCCTGTTAAAAACACCTCTGTTTAAACAGGGTTGTTTAAACACCCCTGGTTAAACAGTTCTGTTTAAACAGTCGACGGTAGAACTCCCGGTTGATGAAAAGGGGGCTCGAATATGATAAAATTCATGATGGGTATCAAAGAAAAGAGAAAAATTTAAATAAAGTAATAGCGCTATTAGGGTTTCTTAATTCCGAGAGGTAAGGGCATTAACAATTAAAGAAAATGAATGATTTAGTTTGAAATTCTTTGCAAGGAAATCAAAACGTATTTACATGTGTTTTAGTGGCAATAGAAATGAGTATACAGCGATAAGAACGTCGGAAGCCGTCAGCCTTCGCAACTTCCGTCCTTATCAGGAGAATATTAATTAGTTGAAAAAGCTATTTACTTGTAAAATAACAGTCGGTATGTGTGTGTTTAGATAGAAGCAAATATGTACGTAGAACCGATCGGTAAAAATTAAGATTTTAAAATGTGTGAAGAAATAGAATGTATTAATATTATTTCTAATACTATTATCCCATTAACTCTTATCATTTTTTTTAATCAGCTAATTAATTCATAGTAATTTCTTATCTACTAATCACCTCCCCCTCTAAAAAAATATCCTTAATATTCTACCCCAACTCATCTAACACGACGGTGGACTGAACGGTGTCCGAAAGTGCCACGCCTTAAAATTGTTAGAAAAATGCAAATCGAACCTTGAATTTTCTTATGGAGATTTACGTGTAAAAATGATACTTTTCTAGGCAGTACAGACATTGCCTTTGAAAGTATTTGTCAAAAATCTTGACTGATAGTAAAAATAATATTTTTAAATTTTTCGCATCACTCTGTATACGAAATTTTCGATGAAATATATAATTTAGGAATATTATTTAAGTTAATAACAACCCATGTTAAAATCACCAATGTTTAAACTGAGCTGTTTAAACACCCCTGTTTAAACAGCTCTGTTTAAACAGTCCTGTTTAAACTACCCTGTTTAAACAGCTCTGTTTAAACAACCCTGTTTAAACTACCCTGTTTAAACAGCTCTGTTTAAACAACCCTGTTTAAACTACCCTGTTTAAATACACCTCTGTTTAAACTAGGCGGTTTAAACACCCCTGTTTAAATATCTCTTTTTAAACAGCTCTGTTTAAACAGCCCTGTTTAAAAAACACCTCTGTTTAAACAGGGTTGTATAAAGAGGGGTGTTAGAAATTATTAACTTTATTTTATTGTTAAAATATTATCTGTCGGATGATTATATCAAGTTAAAAGAGCCTAAAACAATAGTACATAAGAGAAAGATTGCATCATTAGTGGAAAATTCCCAACTCAAGCGAGCTAAAATGACTCAGCACGAGGTAAGGTTAATTTAGACGTGTTTTTCGAGGTACGAATATGTAAGAAAACCAGCAATTAGAAAAATTGGTGATTTAACCACAAGACATCGAGATTGAGCAAATTTATATACAAAATTAGTGAATAATAGTAAACAAGTTAGGACTAGGAATACAAGTAAACGAGAAATACGGTTCAGAGTTTCGGATAAAGATGGGGTAGGGTAGAATTAGTACGAGGAAAAGATGTTGCGACGGACGTAAAAACTTTTCGAAATTCTCGACGAAGATCATCGATGCAGGTCTTTGGGGCTAAAATCCGACTTTCAGATAAGTGCTCTAACGGTATGAAGGGAAGGATTCCGAATGTGTGGGAGAGAGAGAGAGAGAGAGACTCGTTGAAATCGTAGGAAAAGAAGCCAAAAACTATGAAAGATATACTTTGTAAGTACGAAAATACCCGTGGATGTATACTAAGGCTAGTCAAAACGGAGAAAGAGATAGAAAAAAAGAGAGACAAAATATAAACAGACCCGGGTCGGGAAAAACAGCGAAAAACAAACCCAGTTCGGGAAAAAACAGTGAAAACAGACCCTGTTCCGAAAAAACAGCGAAAAAAAAAAACAGACCCTGTTTCTAGAAAAACAGCTAAAAACAGATCCCCCCTGTTTCAGGGAGCCACTTAAACGTCTAACTGTCCAACATATAAACAACATACAGACTATTTTCTTCAAAAATATATGGGTACTAATGATGCTACGAAGAAGCAGACATTTATCTGCGAAAAAATAAGCATCCAGTACATTTCCCCTTTCGGACTGAATTCCACATAAAAATTTCGTTCAAAGATCTTTAATAATTGCATACGTAGATATAGACGATTTTCTTTTGACAGAAAGCCGTCAATAGGACTTATACAACAGTACACAACAAGTTTGATACTCATATCAAACCCTAAACCTTCAAGATTCAGTATAACACTCGACGTCTGAAAGAACAGCGAAAAACAGCTAAAAACATACCAGGTTTAGGAAAACAACTAAGAAATAACCTCCTGGTTCTGGAAACAACTAGGAAACAGCTGAAAACAACGAAGAAACAGATCCTGGTTCAGGAAACTACTTAAACGCCTAACTGCTTAACTACTTAACTGCTAAAACAGATCCGGGATTCTGAAAACAACTAAAAAACAGACTTCTGTTCCCGAAAACAACTCCTGAACAGCTATGGGAAATAACTAGGAACCATCGAAAAACAACTACTACGAAACAAGCCCCCTGTTTCAGGGAACCAGTTAAACGTCTAACTGCCCAACCACTTAACCACCCAACCACTTAACATCTAAAAACATACCCTGTTTCGGAAACCAACTCCTGAACAGCTATGGAACAACTAAGAAATAGGGCTTGTTTCTGGAAACAGTAATTCGTAGTCGTACTTGCTAATAGAGAAACAATCTACAGACACTCAAACTCAGACTTTATCAATCAAGATCCGAAAATTGTTCTAGAAGACATATCGAAATATTGGAGAGTTAGCTGATAGTGATCTCACACAGGGTCTTAAGCAGGATATCGAAACTGATACATGGAAACGGGGAGAGCTACGGGTTGACTGTTTTTGAAAAATAGCGATATCCAAGGGGGCGATATTGAATACCGAAGAACTGATGGGCTCTACGATCGTCTGTTTTTTTCTAAACCTATTTATCAGAGAAAAGAAGATGAGGAACAATACAAAGATAGGGAGTGATGTATACGAAATTTGTAATCTAAGTGGAATAGCTGATAAGAAATGGTTAGTATACCGTGGACCGGCAGACAATTAACATGGCGGAAATATTAAAAACTATTCTTGCCAACATTGAAGAAGTATTCAGTCGGAACCAGTATTATGGGTCCTGTTTACCGGCAACTTTAATGGTTTGGGAACTTGCTAAAAAATATAATGTACATGTAGAGCCAAAATGCGGAAAGCTTTTCTATGGGGAACTAGGAGGCATCACTCATTTTTGGAACGTCTTTGAAGGAGAAATTTACGATCCCACCCGCAAAGTTATAAAACATATAATGCCATCCGTGGACCTTACGAAGTATGTGTACAAAGAAGAGTCTAGCATAGACACAGGTATGGAGACAGCACTAATGCTAGATATTTTTAATCAGTTCCAGAGAACAAGCGCAACACGTCAATACTTTTACAACGCTCCCGATAAACTTAAAACTCTTAGAAAAATTATCCATAGAAATGTAGCTAGATGTATGAAATAAAAAGTTTGCATTATTTGTATTTATGTGTGATTTTATTAACCTGCTTGTGGAGAACCAGATCACCAATAAACAAAGCTGCTAGAAACAGGGTTTATTTATTGGTTATCTGAAAGATGGCAGTAGCGTTCTATGGGGGGCTCGGATAGTGTCCGATTGTCTAAACGAGGAGATTTAGTGATGGGGTTTACCAAAACTGACATCGAGGTGGTACTTACACAAATTCAGACATGCTTAACACCGATTTGGTTCCGAAATCTTAATGCATACATTAATCTACGAGGATGTCGATCATATACGTAAACGCATGCAGGGGGGCATTGGGAATGGCACAGGTGAAATTTGTAACTTAAGTAGAGCCCTATTCTCAACAACGTCGTGTTGCGTTTGTGTTATGGTTGTGGGACGTTTGTCTTCTTGTTGTGTAGGTGTTTTGCGCTGTGTTGGTGTTGTGTAGGCGCAGTGTAGACGTTGTGTTGGCGTTGTGTGGGTGTAGTGTGGTCGTTGTGTACAAATAAAGGCATTAACATCGGTTAGCATCCCCCATTAGTACCGCATACGTCATAGCGATAAAGATGGCAAGTCGTAAAATTAAATTAAAACTAGCAGCAATGACCGGTGAAAACGTGTTTGGTTTTCGCGCAGATGGATCAAAGTGGCTTATTGGAAACACACCGGTTGAATTTGACGATAACATTTTATTGATTGAGAATGAAAAATATCCTCTATCAGATGGTCTGTTAAAGTTATTAACCGAAAAGAAGCCGGAAGAATATACGGAGAACGAGTTAGCGGATTACAAGGAACTACTCTTACTAACCAGTGCCCATCGGCGGGGATTCTATCGAAACGCACACACCAGCTCAAGCGGGAGTTGGAAATATAAACACATTGTATCAAAACTATTTCCACCTCAGAGAAGTTGTACATCCAATTTAAAGAATTTACCAACAGTCTCGAAAATGCCAAAAGAGAAGGTTCTATTTGGAGAACTTGGAAATAAAGAAGAATATCCATGGAAGGAAGAAATATTAAAGTACGAGGATGTGAATGAGTTAGTTGATAAGTTAAAATATTTAGAAGCAGAAAAGACTGAAAACAATAATAACCTTGGAAAAATAATATCGATTCTGAAAGAACTTGAAAAACTTGGTGTAATAGAATTTTATTAAAATAGTTTGTGTTTTAGTTGTTAGAAATATGCATCACTTACTCTAAAATAATCAGTCCAAGATACACCTTTCAACAAGACGGACTTATTAGTTTAGCCTTTTTGCAAGATGGAGCTGTTAATAATATTAACCCTAGTGCTTGGAAGTACTGTACACGCAGAATCAACAGCAGGGGGAGAAGAAGGAATACCTACTACTACTACAGATGAAGTTAAATATGACGAATATGAGTTAAAATCAGAAGAAGAACCGTTCACTCAAGCAGAGGCATGGAAATATTTAGTGCAATATGGGTACCTTAACAACACGAATACCAGCAACTCTTTGATGGCAATATCTCAAGGTTTGAAACAATTCCAAGAAAGCTATGAGTTGCCCGCAGATGGAACTTTAAACGAAAAAACTATAAACCTGATGCGTAAACCCCGATGTGGCGTTATAGATATAGCGCAGTTTCAAACACACCCTACAAAGTGGTCTAGCACAGATTTAACATGGAATATTTATCCTCCAACATATGCTACATCTCGTTATCCATATCGGAGAGCAGCAACGGATGCCTTTGGGACCTGGGAAGCAGCATCCAACCTTCGCTTTACCCGGACAGAACAGAAGGATGCAAACATAACTATCGCCTTTGAGTACGCAAACCACTCAATGACAAATGAAAATAGCTCCTGTCCATTCGAGCTATCCAAGCCAGTGTTAGGACATGCTTATTTCCCCGACGGTGGCAGTAATGTAGAAATTCATTTAAATAATCTCATTCCATGGAGTTTTATGACAACAATTTTTGATAACACACACTACAATTTATTGGGGGTAATGGTACATGAAATTGGTCATGCTCTAGGCTTAGAGCACTCAAGGGATCCGGATGCGATTATGCTTCCATGGTACCAAGAACGCAATAACCTATCTACGGATGATATATTTGGCATACAACAACTCTATGGACCAATCACAAGTCCTATACCATCTCTACCGAATCCCATACCTGCAAAGACACCTTTGGTGTCGTCTACAGAAAAACCTTCACCACCACGTATGAAACCAACGGAAAAACCTGTTCCACCACGTACGAAACCAACCGAAAAACCATTGGCGCCACGTACGAAACCAACGGAAAAACCGGTATCACCACCACCAAGTATGAAACCAACAGAAAAAAAGCCTGTGCCGCCACTGGAACCAACGGAAAAAACTCCGAGTCTGCAAACAACAACGCAGAAAATCGCGATACGACCAGAGTTATGTGATTTAAATTTGAAAACACTTAACACATTTTTAGTGGTAAAAAATAAGTTGTACATATTTTATGAAAAATATGTGTGGATGCTGAATTTAAATAACAAAGAAATTAATAACAAGCCTTTCCTGATAACTGATTACTTGTCATTCTTGCCAAAAGATTTAGAAAACATTACAGCTATTTATGAAAGACCCAATGGCGAAATTGTTACCATTGTGGGTGATACAATTTACTTTTTTGAATATGGAACCTTTAAATTAATACGCTCGGAAAATATTAATATGCTTGCTAGAAGAGGTGATAAAACGATAATTTCTGCAGCAGTTAACACTAATAAGGGACGAACCTATTTGTTTATCAATAACTTTGTGGTATGGGGCATGGATGAATGTAGCTTTAGACCGAAAGAAACACACCTAATATCAGAACTTTTTCCGGGCGTTCCTGCTCGAGTAGATGGCGTATTTCGATACACAAATGGTCGTTTATACTTCCTTCAAAACGGCATGTATTTCGAATATAATGAATTTACCAACAGTCTCGTTAGTTCAGGAAAGATGAATCTTAATTTCTTTGGTATTAAATGTCCTAATATAGGGCTTTTAGAACAACTCAAAGATTTACTAAGTAATATTATAACAAATAATGTAAAAGTATAGAGCGAAATAAATAGTTCTTTATACCTCATGACTTTTTTTTTTCTACCAGTATAAACAACAACTCCAAACCGTCAAGCGAGAAGCATGGCTGAAATAGTAAAAAGTAGTCGCGTCAACAACGAAGAAGGAGTTAGTCGAAACCAGTATTAGGGGTTCTGTTTACCTTCAACTAACGATTTGAGACTTGTCATTTGTTAAATGTGAAACTTAATATTTCGTTTGGAGAAAACCCGAAGTCAATCGATCAACTCGTTCCTGAGTTATCGCTTATTAAGTACATTGCCTTAATGCCTGAAAAGAATTGGATAAAATAGGTCACGTGCTAAAGATGACGTCTTAAGATATAAGTAAAAGTATATCAGCTGTCACTTGTCACTTGTCACGTGTACACCGTGTATATTTGTAGAAATTTAAACCACCCTCCGAAGATAGGGTGACTAAAAGGGCTCTAATATGATAAACGACGTGTTGGGTATCAAATAAAAGAGAAAATTTTAAATAAATTAATGGTACTAGTATAGTTTCTTAATTCAGAGATGGAAAGGCATTAGCAATTATAGAAATTGGATGTTTTTCCTTTTTTCTTAATTTTTGCTACTAGAAGATGTCTCCACTCAAGCATGGTCGATGTCTTCGTGCTTTACCATACCTCTTAATCTGTTCTTGTCAGAATATCGCTGCCTTTCCCTCTTTTTCTTTCTTCATATTCTTGCCGCTCGAGTTTTTTCTTTTCTCATAAGCATTTTTTTCATTATTTTTAGCTTTCTCACTAATGAAGCAACGTCTAGTTGACATTTTGAGTTAGTTTCGCCATTCATTTTTGAAATAGAACAGAAATTGTCACTAGGACCCCAATCTGTCTTTAGTATCCCCGTTACAAAATTGGGTCACTAATGACTGGAACCCTAATGACAATTTTGCGTTTTATCGCCGAAATTTAGTGGGGTTATCTATGATTGCCGCACAATCATCATGCAATTGGATAACTAGATATATTTTTATTGTAACCAAATATTTAATCCCGTGCCTTTTGTATAATTATTCATGATCGAGTTCTCGAGTATCAGGCTTTAACAGGTCAAGTACGTGATCTGTTGTAATCAGTTACTATTCAACCCTCTCAGCACGATGAAGTTTGTTGTGGTTGACGTTCAGGGATTCAGCGTTCCAGAATTTCAAGCTAAAGAATTGGCTATTTACGATGGAAAGCAAATACGGAACTATCTTTTCAAACCCGTTAAGCCGTTTTATGAGCTGTCCTATGATTGCCAGAAGCAAGTGATGTTTCTATATGGGAACCGACATGGTTTATACTACAATTCCGGCGAAACCGATTACAATGAACTTCACCGCATTATCTACAACGATCTACGGGATGTTGATGTTATCTATGTGAAGGGGCATGTAAAGAAGACCTTCTTACTGGAAACTTTTTCCATGATGAAATATCTTAAGCATATACCCGATATTGTTAATTTAGAATTTACTGGGGACAGTGTTGCTGTACCGAAATTAGCTCTAAGTAAAACCACTTGTTCTTATCATGCTTTAGAATATTGTATTTGTAGTGCTGAGAATTCAAAAATCCTGTATGAATATATTTATGATTTTTTACCTAAATAAAGAAGTTAAACTGTATTCCCTGTTTAATTTTATCCTATATTATTAGGCCCCCCTTGAGAAATTTGGTCATTTAGTCTCGAGCTTATGACAAAGACAGTCGACTTGTCAGTTAGATTAGACGAGCATTTGAAAAAAATACGCAAGCTGAAAAGAGATATTAAGTTTTACCAAGAATATAAATCTGTGGTTAGATTGTTTTCGAAACTTACCATTTCAACTTACCAATGGCGGCCTCCTCCTCCTCCTCCTCTTCCGGCTGGGATAAGGTGTTTGAATCGTCCTCTAGATGTCCTGATGTTCCAGCGGTAGTTCTTAAGACTAAGCCGAACCGAGTTTACGAGATTGATGACTTTATAACTGTCATTTTTACTACGTCCGAAGAGGAACGCAAACAAGTAATTTTGGATACTATTGGTTATGGCAAAATTTCTTTCTCTAGTGAGGAATTTGAAGAATTTTTAAGCACTTTTGATTGTTTCAATACCCATTGGGTAGATATATTTATGATAATTGGGCAGTACACGCTAGTGTTTCATCGCAATGGTGAGAAGAGAAGTCTCAAGTTTGAAGATGCCACAACAGACAAGTATCTATTTCGATGGACCGAGAAGCTAATACACCTATTTGCAAAACATGTTTATGAATTGTATAAGCTTAATATTGAATATTATACTGTTACTAAATAAATAGTCTAACGTTAATTTGTTTTTCTTTGTTCTAACTACGGAAATAAAACACCAATATAATCACAAAAATTTATTAAAGTGTAAAAAAAGTGAAAAAAAAAACACAAAATGTGACCGAACAATGGTCTGTAAATAGAGTAAAATAATAAACAATAGAAAAAGATAAAAAAGGTAAACTTTGGTAAAATAAGTTAAAAAGCACAAAATCTGACCGAACAATGGTCTGTAAATAGTAAATATAAATATAACTAAAAAAAAAATAATATAAACAAACCAATATAAAAATCAAAAAAAATAGGGTAAACTTGGGTAAAATATACATATAAACAAATAATAGAAAACTAAAAAAACTAGGGTAAACTTCGGCAAACTTAGGTAAAATATACATATAAAGTAAAGAAATAGGGTAGACTAGGGTGAAATAAATTAATACAATAAATAGGGTAGGAATAAATGAATACAATAAATAATAAAATAAATAACATATATGCCTAATCTAATATCACAGCCTCTAAAGTCATACATTTAGCTACCAAAGGGGATTAAAGGAAAGTTAGCTGCCCGTGATCAGTCTTCGCTCATGGAATTTCCGATGATTCCTTATACTTTTCAATATCTCTATGACCCCAAGCAAGCGTGTTCTCCAAGTCGCCGGGAATAAGGTAACGCTTATCGTCCGCGTGTGATAGCGCTACCTTATTTTTAAGTTCGACATACATATCGTGTAAATGCGAACGGAAAGTGTTCATCTGACGATGAGTCTGAGTTCCTTCTACGTCAACCGCTTCCCTATAATCGTCCAGAGTTAGTTCGGATTGGGTGACGTAGTCAGGAACTCCCTTAGCTTTTTTGGTTAACTTTCCCTCCACATTTACACAATATGCCTTCGCCCCGGTATCCCAAATGATTTTTCCTGCATACTCATCTTTCATTTTGCCCAAAATTGACTGGTTTACAGGAACATCATGTGGATTTTCCTGTGAGAAATTAGACGTGTCGAATCTATCTAAATTTTGTGCCATATCGCTATAGAAATTTTCGGTTGTAATTTTCAAAACAAGGGAATCGGTGTCAGTGTAGAGTAATACCGCGTTGTTGCTGTATTTTGGCTTAATATACCCGTACAAAAAGTCATACATAATAGTCTTGGATATTTCCAAGATGCTGAAACCCACGTAAATCGGTTTATTATATGTGACTTTTTGTTTTTTCATCTGGATGGCTACCAGGTTCTCGTTAAAAATAGTGCGATCTTTAAAATGAGGTTTTGAAATTAACGCTTCGGCTCCCAACCTTCTACCAATATTTTCCCAATGAGAAACAAGTTTAACATCTACCCGTTTCTCCACATTTTCCATTGTTTTCCCAAACACGGCGTTGTTCATAAGTTTAAAAAAGTCTTTTTCAAACTTATTTTGCGCTTGATTGCGCATCGCTGTGTTTAGGTCAATGTATTTCTTTAACCACGGTGATTGGTCAAAAGATATAACGCGATGAATTTTGGTGAGCTTAAGCCCATAATCTAAAGCCTGACGCAAATTTTGGTAATGAATTATGTATTTACTTTTAGGTTTAAAATTTGGAATTAGTTTTTCAATATCTTGGAATTTTGATTCTGGTGGAGCTATTGATTGTGGACAAAAGGGTAGTTCGTTGTGTAAATAATGCAACTGTTCGGGATATTCTAAATCTACCTCTAATATATAGCCAGTTTTAGAATCGTTCGCGACATTCCTGTAATCTAAACTTTGAATTTCGGTCTCATCTAACCACTTAAAATTCCCCGTTGGTAAATATTGAGACATAGCCGCACCATAGAGGTTGGTAGCGTCCAAATACATGATGTAGGAAGTAGGTTTGGAAGCGTCATAATGAGGTATAAATTTATTGTTAGCAAAAGCTTTTCTAACACTACACTGACTGACCCCGCCGCGAATACCATGTTTAAAGAAGTGTACCATGTCTAGATCTGTCAGTAATTCCAAGCAAATTGATGTGGACTTGAGTGCAGCGTCCATCGCAAGAGAGGGCGCCGTGAAGTACTGCGCAGGATCTAGACCGTAAGTGTTAAGGCACACGTCTCTAAAACTTTCAAAAACATCTGTCAATAATAAAACGTCGGATTTTAAATAAATATCTGAATATTCGCCTAAAGTTTTACATTCAAATAAATTCCATACAGCCCCAGCACGCTTGTAATCCTCGTTACTGATGTCTTCTTTTTTGAGTTGGTTATAAAAGTCTTTCTGTGATGGCAGTTTACTATCATTCAATTTCGCGAAACTATCCACGTAATTATATGGGAAGACACCCTTCTGTCGAATAAGCTGAAACTTATTTTCTTCCGCGAAATATTTTCTCACTTCTCGACATTGTTCTGGTTTTAAATTTTGACTAAGTTTATCGAGACTGCTGGCCATGAAACGAAAACTGTCAAGGAAGCGTAATTTTAAAAATATCTGTCGTTGTTTACCATCTCTGTTCTCGATGTTATCCACCAAAACATGTTTAGTAAAGGAGATATACTTTTCCTTGTTTTGGGGGATAACATCCAACTTTTCTTCGTTGGAAGCCAATTCCTTAACAAACAGGTGGGAGTCAAAGTTGGACATGTTATGGAAAAAGATGGGTATAAATTGAGGGATTTTGTAATTCAGGTTGCATACAGAGTGCGCGGGACCTCGATAGGAGCCGTCTGTATGATTATGTTCGTGCACACGATCGTTTAACGCTACATCAAATGGCTTTTCGCAAATATGACACACCCTAGCTTCTTGATGCTCCCTCTCTTGTTCCGCAGAAATAGGTGTCATGGGTACTACTTCCTTCATAAAGCGATTATAGATTGATTTACAATCAATCTCTAAGCGTTTTACGAATTCTTTGTGAGCATCCGGACCTCTATAACTTTGGTAAATCGAATGAGCATCGTCAAAGTCACATTTGATGTAGTAACCGAACGAGTACGGAACATGTTTGTGCGTTCTCGCCGTGTATGACGTATCGGGATCCTGCGCATTTTCCTCTGTATCCAGGGGTTCAAGGATCGTTTCGAAATCGGCATAAACAACGAAAGGTACTTTTAATTTTTTTTCAAAGTTTGTAAATTTCAAAATATTCTCGGGAATCTCTTCACCATATTTATTTTTTTTTAAATTTGTCGTTGGGACTTTAGCTAAAACGTGCCCGCAATCGTGCTCCTGATGAGTCTTTAATTTTTGTTCTGAATAAAAATACGATAAACAACCATCACATAAATACTTAGTTTCCTTGTGTTTGGATAATTGACTTGAGATCAAGCGAGACATGTTTCTTACTAAGCAGTAATGACTATTTCCATAGTCATCACTGATTACTAACAAATTTACGTGTCGCTCCCTATTACGAGATTTTGTAAAGTATAAGGGGCCCACGACTTCAATACTATTTTTACCATTGTCAAAAACCCTTTCGAGTCCATAGACATTAATAGAAATATTATTGAGTCGCTCAAACTTAGCGATGTCGATAAGTTTAATCGGAAATTCTATACCTGTACAGTCCAGTTCGTTCTCAAAAGGCAGATAGTTCGCGACTCTCTCTGCATGTTGAGTTCGATCCAAAGGATGTAGGGCAGCTAGGACTGACCACATGAAACATTTTTGATCCGTGTTCTGGATGTTCAGAACAGCTTTCTTTGCTTCAATCTCCTTTGGCAGCGGGATGTAGGAAGATGGCTTTAGAGGCTGGATCTTGTTGATACCTAATTCTAAGTGGAGGAGTTGTTGGAGCGCCCACCCTGTAACAATAGAAATAGGTATTAGTAAGAAATATTGAAGTTTTAAAAAAATTTGCAATAGTTTTACACTTACCACTATCCTTTTCCATAAATTCTGAATACTTCCGGTCTAGGATAGTGCTGAACTGCTCAAACAGCTCCTCCAAGTCCGTAGCTCCATTCACCAGCTGGTATTTGGTGTTGAAGGACTTCACCTCCTCTGACTCGTTCGACTGCAGGAGGAAGCGGCCGAAAAGCTCCAGACCGACCTTCAGCTGTTCATACTTTGCGCAGATGTCTCCCACCAACTTGACGAATTTTTGTTTTAGCTGTTGTAGATACTGCTTTACGTTGGTGGGATCCTGGCTTGAAGTCAGTCGGTACGTCGCAATTCGGCTCCTGAACGATGTTCTTATCAGCTCTACTCCTTCCTCCTCCTGCATCACGCAGCATTTCTCACGATGTCCCAGGGTCCTTAGATGACCGCCCCATCGGTTCGCTGGGACATCTATCCGGCATGTTGTGCAATGCTGCGTGGCTGATGTAGATGGTTCTAGAGATAAGAAAAAATAATTAGTATCAAAGTTATCTAAAAACAATTCTAGGCTTAAAAGAAAATTTCAATTTTTAACTACTCACCATCTGTCGAAACGAGTCTTGCTCTTTTCGCCATGGATGTCTGCGTGGTCTTCGCTGGTCTTTTGGGGGCCGGGTGCTTCTCCTTCTGGTGGCGAAGAAGAGCCCCCTCCGACTTGAAAATCCCACTGCAGACGTCGCAGATCTTGACTGCTAAGCGGCAATCTCCATGACGATTGAGGCTGTCCTTCCTGGTGAACGCACGGCTACAGAATTCGCACACAAACATTTTCTGGAAAATAAAATATTTTGACTGAGGAAAATGTTTCCGAACCCTTGTTGGTATACTCCTACTATTATGTGACTCCGAGATGTGAGTGGAAACCGAACATACATCATCTTTCCCTACTCGCCGTTTGATAAATTTTTTCCTTCATTAAATTTCCAGTTTTAGCCTAACTTCAAGCAAAACTAGCGCTTATACATACCCGATAGAGAAATTATTTTTTAAAACACTATTACATGCATAAAGACTACTTCGTCAGGTTCTAGTTTCCAAGATTTATTGTTTGGGCGTTACGTCGCTCTACTTCTAAGGTAAATTAATATTTTAAAAATAATAAGTCCCTGCGTTTAAACAAAAAACAAATAGTGAAAAAAGAAATGTTTTGAACACTGTCAGCGACTTTAAAATTTTTTCAAACAATATTACATGTATGAAGACTACGAGTGCTTTGTTAGGTTCTAGTTTAAAAGATTTATTGTTTGGAAGCTATGTCACTCTACTGCTAAGGTAAAATATTTTAAAAATACTTAAAGTCACTACGTTTAAACAGCAAACAACTAATGAAAAAAGAAATGTTTTGAACACTGTCAGCGACTTTTAATTCTAAAAAGTATGTTTGATCTTAATCTATATAGTTTAAAAAATAAAAAAGGGTTTCAGACAAAAATCCTTTTCTATTACTCGATCCCGATTCTAATATTACTGTAAATAATTGAAGATTTCCATGCTGTTACTTAAACGCGAAATTAAAATCATAATTTCGTATACTAAAGTTGTAAGATCGACACATAGACAGACTATTTTTGATTTTCCCTGACAAGACGGCACTAGGTTGTAAGACAGACACATCGATAGACTATTTTTATTTTCCCTGACAAAACGGCACTAATATTCTTGTAAATATTCGACATTTCATTTTTGTTCATACATGCAGACTACAAAACTTTAAGCTAATATGAATCGGTACTTACCCAAAAATTTCACAGTACACTTCCTTCACACAAAAAAAAACAAAGAACAAAGAACACTCTGACTGGCTGGCAACGAACTTAATACACACACACGGAGCTTCAGACGTCGACTGTGCTTTGCAAATTGTCACATTCCCCCTTTTATGCTTTCCCTTATCAGCCGAAAACTGACGGGTCCTAACAAGTTAACGACGCAGTTTGCTGCTTAAAATAAAGTTCATAATTTCTAATTGTGTGTTTTATTTATCAGTATCAGGTTCCTAATTTGCAATTCTTTCCGCTATTACCACGTTCGAACCAGCCTTATCACCGGAAATGTTAACCGCAACTTCCTGAGTTACACACGGCACTAATACCTATTTTTTGCTGTTATTATTCACTTAAATAATATTAATACATTCTATTTCTTCACACATTTTAAAATCTTAATTTTTACCGATCGGTTCTACGTACATATTTGCTTCTATCTAAACACACATACCGACTGTTATTTTACAAGTAAATAGCTTTTTCAACTAATTAATATTCTCCTGATAAGGACGGAAGTTGCGAAGGCTGACGGCTTCCGACGTTCTTATCGCTGTATACTCATTTCTATTGCCACTAAAACACATGTAAATACGTTTTGATTTCCTTGCAAACAATTTCAAACTAAATCATTCATTTTCTTTAATTGTTAATGCCCTTACCTCTCGGAATTAAGAAACCCTAATAGCGCTATTACTTTATTTAAATTTTTCTCTTTTCTTTGATACCCATCATGAATTTTATCATATTCGAGCCCCCTTTTCATCAACCGGGAGTTCTACCGTCGACTGTTTAAACAGAACTGTTTAACCAGGGGTGTTTAAACAACCCTGTTTAAACAGAGGTGTTTTTAACAGGGTAGTTTAAACAGGGCTGTTTGAACAGGGCTGTTTAAACAGGGGTGTTTCAACAACTCAGTTTAAACATTGACGATTTTAACGTGAGTTGTTTAGTTGTTATTAACTTAAATAAAATTCCTAAATTATATCTTTCATCGAAAATTAACTATACAGGGTGATGTAAAAATTTTGAGATCTAATTTTTACTAGTTCCAATGACCTGATACATATTTTTCTATTACTAAATCCCCCTAATATTCATAACTTATATAATTAATCCAAAATTTGCTATACAGGGTGATGTAAAAATTTGAAATCTAATTTTTTCCTCAAAGTCGAGATTTTTGAAAAATAATTTGATAAATCGAATGATCTCATCATCTACTATCCTACATCCAAATTTCAACTCTCCAACCTGAGCCATTAGAGCGCTAATAGCAAAAAACTATATCTCCGGAACCAAAAGGCCGATCGACGCCATTCTTTTTTTAAACGCTTTCGGACACCGCCCTGAACACGTGACATATGTTGAATTTTTTTTTGACGTTTAACACGTGACTGGTGACAGTTGACATGTCTTAAATGACAGGTGACAGCTGCCATACTTTTACGCATGTCTTCTGACGCCATTTTGAACACGCGACCTACGTTAAATTTTAATTTTGGCGTTTCATAAGTGACAGGTGACAGTTGACAGATCTTAAATGACAGGTGACAGCTGACATGCTTTTACACATGTCTTATGACGTCATCCTTCATACGTGACGTATGTCAAATTTTAATTTTGACATTTGACAAGTGACAGGTGACAGTTGACAGGTGACATTTGACAGCTGCGCGCGCAGGTTGGGTTTGCTGACGTAAGATCCAGTGACGTAGACTTCGATGACGTACTTGAAATTTGCACATGCGCAAAGGTGGCCGAGATATGACGTCATAGATCACAAGATAAGATCCCGCCGGTGGACGGTGGGGGCAGAGACCCCTATCTATAACTACTCACGTAATGCCAAAGTTGATTGTAGACCCGTACGGAAGCTCTCAGCGGCGTAGAAATGAAATATTTCAGTTATGTGTATTAAAAAATAAAGTGTTGCTGAATCTATCCGAGGTTGTCTCTCATTGAGTGTAGGGTGACAAAGTGGGATAGAGCCTGCAGAATGCCCTTGTGATGCCAAAGTTGATTGTAGACCCGTGCGGACGCTCTCAGTGGCGTAGAAATTAAATATTACTGTAACATGTATTGAAAACTGAAGGCTGCTGAGTCAATCTGAGGTTGTCACTCCATGAGTGTAGGTGAAAAGCATGAGCTGGAGTCTGTTGAATGTCCACATAATGCCAAAGTTGATTGTAGACCCGTACGGAAGTTCTCAGTGGCGTAGAAATGAAATAGTTCAATTACATGTACTGAAAAATAAAGTGCTGCTGAGTCTATACGAGGTTGTCTCTCATTGAGTGTAGGGTGAAAAAGTGGGCTAGAGCCTGCAGAATGCCTCTGTGATGCCAAAGTTGATTGTAGACCTGTGCGGATGCTTTCAGTGGCGTAGATAATCAATATTACTGTAACATGTATTAAAAAAGGAAGGCTGCTGAGTCAATCTGAGGTTGTCACTCAATGAGTGTAGGGGAAAAGCATGAGCTGGAGTCTGAAATGTCAACGTAATGCCAAAGTTGATTGTAGACCAGGGTTGCCAGATCTTGCAAATGAAAAAGCGGGACACATGAATCTGTGACACGTGTTTAAGGGGATAATATTTTAATGCGTTAAAAATTTGTGTCAAAAAAATGTTTCACTGTTTCAAGGACAAACATCCCAAATAAAAATTCCGATATTGACGCGCAAAAAAAATTCAAAGAACATGCAATTTTTTCCTTAAGTATATATTGTAAACTAAAAATAAAAACAAACAAATAAACGAAAACTATAACAAACATGTACATTGTACATAGTTTTTAATAAAAATAAAGTAGGTGTTTATTTACCACAAAAGAATAAGGTAACATGTAACATATAAATATATTTGGTTGAAGTTAAATCTGCACTTTTTAAAATTATTCAAAAATCGAGATTTTCGACGTGCAAATCGGAAAGCGGACAAATGGGTTATATCGATTAAAATCGGGACAGTCCCGCCTAAATCGGGATGTCTGGCAACCCTGTTGTAGACCCGTACGGAAGCTCTCAGTGGCGTAGAAATGAAATATTTCAGTTACATGTATTAAAACATAAAGTGTTGCTGAGTCTATCCGAGGTTGTCTCTCATTAAGTGTAGGATGAAAAAGTGGGATAGAGACTGCAGAATGCCTTTGTGAAGCCAAAGTTGATTGTAGACCCGTGCGGACGCTTTCAGTGGCGTATAAATTAAATATTTCTGTAACATGTATTGAAAAATGAAGGCTGCTGAGTCAATCTGAGGTTGTCGCTCAATGAATGTAGGTGAAAAGCATGAGCTGGAGTCTTTTGAATGTCCACGTAATGCCAAAGTTGATTGTAGACCCGTACGGAAGCTCTCAGCGGCGTAGAAATGAAATATTTCAGTTATGTGTATTAAAAAATAAAGTGTTGCTGAATCTATCCGAGGTTGTCTCTCATTGAGTGTAGGGTTAAAAAGTGGGCTAGAGCCTCCACAATGCCTCTGTGGTGCCAAAGTTGATTGTAGACCCGTGCGGACGCTCTCAGTGGCCTAGAAAATAAATATTACTGTAACATGTATTGAAAAATGAAGGCTGCTGAGTCAATCCGACGTTGTCACTCAATGAGTGTAGGTGAAAAGTATGAGCTGGCGTCTGTTGAATGCCCACGTAATGCCAAAGTTGATTGTAGACCCGTACGGAAGCTCTCAGTGGCGTAGAAATGAAATATTTCAGTTACATGTATTAAAAAATAAAGTGTTGCTGAGTCTATCCGAGGTTGTCTCTCATTGAGTGTAGGACGAAAAAGTGGGATAGAGCCTGCAGAATGCCTTTGTGAAGCCAAAGTTGATTGTAGACCCGTGCGGACGCTTTCAGTGGCGTATAAATTAAATATTACTGTAACAAGTATTGAAAAATGAAGGCTGCTGAGTCAATCTGAGGTTGTCACTCAATGAATGTAGGTGAAAAGCATGAGCTGGAGTCCGTTGAATGTCCACGTAATGCCTAAGTTGATTGTAAACCCGTACGGAAGTTCTCAGTGGCGTAGAAATGAAATATTTCAGTTACATCTATTAAAAAATAAAGTGTTGCTGAGTCTATCCGAGGTTGTCTCTCAATGAGTGTAGGGCGAGAACGTGAGTTAAAGCCTAAAGAATGCCTCTGTGATGCCAGAGTTGATTGTAGACCCATGCGGACGGTTTCAGTGGCGTAGAAATTAAATATTACTGTAACATGTATTGAAAAATGAAGGCTGCTGAGTCAATCTGATGTTGTCACTAAATAAGTGTAGGTGAAAGGCATGAGCTGGAGTCTGTTGAATGTCCACGTAATGCCAAAGTTGATTGTAGACCCGTACGGAAGTTCTCAGTGGCGTAGAAATGAAATAGTTCAATTACATGTACTGAAAAATAAAGTGCTGCTGAGTATATACGAGGTTGTCTCTCATTGAGTGTAGGGTGAAAAAGTGGGCTAGAGCCTGCAGAATGCCTCTGTGATGCCAAAGTTGATTGTAGACCAGTGCGGATGCTTTCAGTGGCGTAGAAAATCAATATTACTGTAACATGTATTAAAAAAGGAAGGCTGCTGAGTCAATCTGAGGTTGTCACTCAATGAGTGTAGGGGAAAAGCATGAGCTGGAGTCTGAAATGTCCACGTAATGCCAAAGTTGATTGTAGGGTTAAAAAGTGGGCTAGAGCCTGCAGAATGCCTCTGTGATGCCAAAGTTGATTGTAGACCCGTGCGGACGCTCTCAGTGGCATAGAAAATAAATATTACTGTAACATGTATTGAAAAATGAAGGCTGCTGAGTCAATCTGATGTTGTCACTCAATAAGTGTAGGTGAAAGGCATGAGCTGGAGTCTGTTGAATGTCCACGTAATGCCAAAGTTGATTGTAGACCCGTACGGAAGTTCTCAGTGGCGTAGAAATGAAATAGTTCAATTACATGTACAGAAAAATAAAGTGCTGCTGAGTCTATACGAGGTTGTCTCTCATTGAGTGTAGGGGAAAAGCATGAGCTGGAGTCTGAAATGTCCACGTAATCCCAAAGTTGATTGTATACAAGTACGGAAGCTCTCAGTGGCGTAGAAATGAAATAGTTCAATTACATGTAATGAAAAATAAAGTGCTGCTGAGTCAATCCGAGGTTGTCTCTCATCGAGTGTAGGGTTAAAAAGTGGGCTAGAGCCTGCAGAATGCCTCTGTGATGCCAAAGTTGATTGTAGACCCGTGCGGACGCTCTCAGTGGCATAGAAAATAAATATTACTCTAACATGTATTGAAAAATGAAGGCTGCTGAGTCAATCTGAGGTTGTCACTCAACGAGTGTAGGTTAAAAGCATGAGCTGGAGTCTGTGAAATGTCCACGTAATGCCAACATTGTAGAACCGTACGGAAGCTCTCAGTGGCGTAGAAATGAAATATTTCAATTATATGTACTGAAAAATTAAGTGCTGCTGAGTCTATCCGAGGTTGTCTCTCATTGAGTGTAGGCTTAAAAAGTGGGCTAGAGCCTGCAGAATGACTCTGTGATCCCAAGGTTGATTGTAGACCCGTGCGGACACTTTCAGTGGCGTATGAATTAAATATTACTGTAACATGTATTGAAAAATGAAGGCTGCTGAGTCAATCTGAGGTTGTCGCTCAATGAATGTAGGTGAAAAGCATGAGCTGGAGTCTTTTGAATGTCCACGTAATGCCAAAGTTGATTGTAGAACAGTACGGAAGCTCTCAGCGGCGTAGAAATGAAATATTTCAGTTATGTGTATTAAAAAATAAAGTGTTGCTGAATCTATCCGAGGTTGTCTCTCATTGAGTGTAGGGTGACAAAGTGGGATAGAGCCTGCAGAATGCCTTTGTGATGCCAAAGTTGATTGTAGACCCGTGCGGACGCTCTCAGTGGCGTAGAAATTAAATATTACTGTAACATGTATTGAAAACTGAAGGCTGCTGAGTCAATCTGAGGTTGTCACTCAATGAATGTAGGTGAAAAGCATGAGCTGGAGTCCGTTGAATGTCCACGTAATGCCTAAGTTGATTGTAAACCCGTACGGAAGTTCTCAGTGGCGTAGAAATGAAATATTTCAGTTACATCTATTAAAAAATAAAGTGTTGCTGAGTCTATCCGAGGTTGTCTCTCAATGAGTGTAGGGCGAGAACGTGAGTTAAAGCCTGAAGAATGCCTCTATGATGCCAGAGTTGATTGTAGACCCATGCGGACAGTTTCAGTGGCGTAGAAATTAAATATTACTGTAACATGTATTGAAAAATGAAGGCTGCTGAGTCAATCTGATGTTGTCACTAAATAAGTGTAGGTGAAAGGCATGAGCTGGAGTCTGTTGAATGTCCACGCAATGCCAAAGATGATTGTAGACCCGTACGGAAGTTCTCAGTGGCGTAGAAATGAAATAGTTCAATTACATGTACTGAAAAATAAAGTGCTGCTGAGTCTATACGAGGTTGTCTCTCATTGAGTGTAGGGTGAAAAAGTGGGCTAGAGCCTGCAGAATGCCTCTGTGATGCCAAAGTTGATTGTAGACCAGTGCGGATGCTTTCAGTGGCGTAGAAAATCAATATTACTGTAACATGTATTAAAAAAGGAAGGCTGCTGAGTCAATCTGAGGTTGTCACTCAATGAGTGTAGGGGAAAAGCATGAGCTGGAGTCTGAAATGTCCACGTAATGCCAAAGTTGATTGTAGGGTTAAAAAGTGGGCTAGGGCCTGCAGAATGCCTCTGTGATGCCAAAGTTGATTGTAGACCCGTGCGGACGCTCTCAGTGGCATAGAAAATAAATATAACTGTAACATGTATTGAAAAATGAAGGCTGCTGAGTCAATCTGATGTTGTCACTCAATAAGTGTAGGTGAAAGGCATGAGCTGGAGTCTGTTGAATGTCCACGTAATGCCAAAGTTGATTGTAGACCCGTACGGAAGTTCTCAGTGGCGTAGAAATGAAATAGTTCAATTACATGTACAGAAAAATAAAGTGCTGCTGAGTCTATACGAGGTTGTCTCTCATTGAGTGTAGGGGAAAAGCATGAGCTGGAGTCTGAAATGTCCACGTAATCCCAAAGTTGATTGTAGACAAGTACGGAAGCTCTCAGTGGCGTAGAAATGAAATAGTTCAATTACATGTAATGAAAAATAAAGTGCTGCTGAGTCAATCCGAGGTTGTCTCTCATCGAGTGTAGGGTTAAAAAGTGGGCTAGAGCCTGCAGAATGCCTCTGTGATGCCAAAGTTGATTGTAGACCCGTGCGGACGCTCTCATTGGCATAGAAAATAAATATTACTCTAACATGTATTGAAAAATGAAGGCTGCTGAGTCAATCTGAGGTTGTCACTCAACGAGTGTAGGTTAAAAGCATGAGCTGGAGTCTGTGAAATGTCCACGTAATGCCAACATTGTAGAACCGTACGGAAGCTCTCAGTGGCGTAGAAATGAAATATTTCAATTATATGTACTGAAAAATTAAGTGCTGCTGAGTCTATCCGAGGTTGTCTCTCATTGAGTGTAGGGTGAAAAAGTGGGCTAGAGCCTGCAGAATGACTCTGTGATCCCAAGGTTGATTGTAGACCCGTGCGGACACTTTCAGTGGCGTATGAATTAAATATTACTGTAACATGTATTGAAAAATGAAGGCTGCTGAGTCAATCTGAGGTTGTCGCTCAATGAATGTAGGTGAAAAGCATGAGCTGGAGTCTTTTGAATGTCCACGTAATGCCAAAGTTGATTGTAGACCCGTACGGAAGCTCTCAGTGGCGTAGAAATGAAATATTTCAGTTATGTGTATTAAAAAATAAAGTGTTGCTGAATCTATCCGAGGTTGTCTCTCATTGAGTGTAGGGTGACAAAGTGGGATAGAGCCTGCAGAATGCCTTTGTGATGCCAAAGTTGATTGTAGACCCGTGCGGACGCTCTCAGTGGCGTAGAAATTAAATATTACTGTAACATGTATTGAAAACTGAAGGCTGCTGAGTCAATCTGAGGTTGTCACTCCATGAGCGTAGGTGAAAAGCATGAGCTGGAGTCTGTTGAATGTCCACATAATGCCAAAGTTGATTGTAGACCCGTACGGAAGTTCTCAGTGGCGTAGAAATGAAATAGTTCAATTACATGTACTGAAAAATAAAGTGCTGCTGAGTCTATACGAGGTTGTCTCTCATTGAGTGTAGGGTGAAAAAGTGGGCTAGAGCCTGCAGAATGCCTCTGTGATGCCAAAGTTGATTGTAGACCAGTGCGGATGCTTTCAGTGGCGTAGATAATCAATATTACTGTAACATGTATTAAAAAAGGAAGGCTGCTGAGTCAATCTGAGGTTGTCACTCAATGAGTGTAGGGGAAAAGCATGAGCTGGAGTCTGAAATGTCCACGTAATGCCAAAGTTGATTGTAGACCAGGGTTGCCAGATCTTGCAAATGAAAAAGCGGGACACATGAATCTGTGACACGTGTTTAAGGGGATAATATTTTAATGTGTTAAAAATTTGTGTCAAAAAAATGTTTCACTGTTTCAAGGACAAACATCCCAAATAAAAATTCCGACATTGACGCGCAAAAAAAATTCAAAGAACATGCAATTTTTTCCTTAAGTATATATTGTAAACTAAAAATAAAAACAAACAAATAAACGAAAACTATAACAAACATGTACATTGTACATAGTTTTTAATAAAAATAAAGTGGGTGTTTATTTACCACAAAAGAATAAGGTAACATGTAACATATAAATATATTTGGTTGAAGTTAAATCTGCACTTTTTAAAATTATTCAAAAATCGAGATTTTCGACGTGCAAATCGGAAAGCGGACAAATGGGTTATATCGATTAAAATCGGGACAGTCCCGCCTAAATCGGGATGTCTGGCAACCCTGTTGTAGACCCGTACGGAAGCTCTCAGTGGAGTAGAAATGAAATATTTCAGTTACATGTATTAAAACATAAAGTGTTGCTGAGTCTATCCGAGGTTGTCTCTCATTGAGTGTAGGATGAAAAAGTGGGATAGAGACTGCAGAATGCCTTTGTGAAGCCAAAGTTGATTGTAGACCCGTGCGGACGCTTTCAGTGGCGTATAAATTAAATATTACTGTAACATGTATTGAAAAATGAAGGCTGCTGAGTCAGTCTGAGGTTGTCACTCAATGAATGTAGGTGAAAAGCATGAGCTGGAGCCTGCAGAATGCCTTTGTGATGCCAAAGTTGATTGTAGACCCGTGCGGACGCTCTCAGTGGCGTACAAATTAAATATTACTGTAACATGTATTGAAAACTGAAGGCTGCTGAGTCAATCTGAGGTTGCCACTACATGAGTGTAGGTGAAAAGCATGAGCTGGAGTCTGTTGAATGTCCACGTAATGCCAAAGTTGATAGTAGACCCGTACGGAAGCTCTCAGTGGCGTAGAAATGAAATATTTCAGTTACATGTATTAAAGAATAAAGTGTTGCTGAGTCTATCCGAGGTTGTCTCTCATTAAGTGTAGGGTGAAAAAGTGGACTAGTGCCTGCAGAATGCCTCTGTGATGCCAAAGTTGATTGTAGACCAGTGCGGACGCCCTCAGTGGCATAGAAAATAAATATTACTGTAACATGTATTGAAAAATGAAGGCTGCTGAGTCAATCCGACGTTGTCACTCAATGAGTGTATGTGAAAAGCATGAGCTGGCGTCTGTTGAATGCCCACGTAATGCCAAAGTTGATTGTAGACCCGTACGGAAGCTCTCAGTGGCGTAGAAATGGAATATTTCAGTTACATCTATTAAAAAATAAAGTGTTGCTGAGTCTATCCGAGGTTGTCTCTCAATTAGTGTAGGGCGAGAACGTGAGCTAGAGCCTGCAGAATGCCTCTGTGATGCCAGAGTTGATTGTAGACCCATGCGGACACTTTCAGTGGCGTAGAAATTAAATATTACTGTAACATGTATTGAAAAATGAAGGCTGCTGAGTCAATCTGAGGTTGTCACTCAATGAGTGTAGGTGAAAAAAATGAGCTGGAGTATGTTGAATGTCCACGTAATGCCAAAGTTGATTGTAGACCCGTACGGAAGTTCTCAGTGGAGTAGAAATGAAATATTTCAGTTACATGTATTAAAAAGGTAAGTGTTGCTGAGTCTATCCGAGGTTGTCTCTCATTGAGTGTAGGGCGAAAAAGTGGGCTAGAGCCTGCAGAATGCCTCTGTGATTCCAAAGTTGATTGTAGACCCGTGCGGACGCTTTCAGTGGCATAGAAGTTCCCTATTACTGTAATATGTATTGAAAAATGAAGGCTGCTGAGTCAATCTGAGGTTGTCACTCAATGAGTGTAGGTGAAACGCATGAGCTGGAGTCTGTGAAATGTCCACGTAATGCCAAAATTGATTGTAGACAAGTACGGAAGCTCTCAGTGGCGTAGAAATGAAATGGTTCAATTACATGTAATGAAAAATAAAGTGCTGCTGAGTCTATCCGAGGTTGTCTCTCATCGAGTGTAGGGTTAAAAAGTGAGCTAGAGCCGGCAGAATGCCTCTGTGATCCCAAAGTTGATTGTAGGCCCGTGCGGACGCTTTCAGTGGCGTAGAAATTCAATATTACTGTAACATGTATTGAAAAATGAAGGCTGCTGAGTCAATCTGAGGTTGTCATTCAATGAGTGTAGGTGAAAAGCATGAGCTGGAGTCTGTTGAATGTCCACGTACTGCAAAAGTTGATTGTAGACCCGTACGGAAGCTCTCAGTGGCGTTATCATCCAATATACTCATTTGAAAGAAAATTGTTTTTCTTTTCAACCAACAGACAAAATGTTAAGAAGTATGACAACAGCTAATCTTTATATGCCGAAATCTGAAAATCACGACCCTCAAGATATTATTTTTGAGGAAAATTTATAAGCATATTGTATTTCTGAAGAAATATATATATTATTGTATTATTCCTTTAGGACCTTTTTTCAAAGTAATAATAAAAGTCAATGGCGGCAGGCCTTTCTATTTTAGTTTAATTTTATTAAAAAAATAGGTTGTACGATAATGTACGATAATTTTTAACGGTCGATCCGATAATTCTTTATTGGCCGCCTGGCAACACCGGTAGGATAGTTGTCCGCGCGGCATTGCTCGAAACACAAGTGTTTTATAAATACGAACGTTCATGGCAGACGTTGTATCATTACCGTTTAATATTCATACAATGGCTTCTGACGCTGCTATCGATTCCGACGATGATGTTTTTCAAGAGAATATTATTAATACAGAACGGAGCGGCGTAGTTTCGCACACGGAATCTTAATTATCACTGACATCAGAGCATCACCCTATCTAACTCCATGTATAAGGTGATGTCAGGTGATGTCTGTGATGTCAGAGCCGTTTTATGCTATATAAACGGATGCTCAGGGGAATCATGCGGCTCAACAACAGCTCTGGGTACATTTTCTACTGTTCTACATACAAAATCCTACATACGCAGCGATATATAATATAATAAATATACATGTTATATCCCAAATATCCTATGTATAATTAAGAACACCTGCACATAAAATAAAAAAGCGGTCTGTACAGTTGACCAGACCCATCTATCTATATGTATTTTGATGCGCTGAATCCAAATGCGGAGGCCGTTTGGCCCGTACACCCTCAAAATTTTGAGTAAATTGCGAAAAACTGCTAGAAATTTAAATTCAACTTCGGAAGACTGATTGTTTCTGTAACCAGGGCACCTCCACGTGGTGACGGTGGGCAACAGAACCATCTAGTAGAGTCCTGGGTTAACGACGTGTATGCCGTCATGGCAGGCACAAGCGGTAAGTGCTTTACGATGCAGGGATTCGGAACCCCAATATCGGCATCTGGTCAGGTTGAGAAGGCAGGCCCGCAGGCGTTGTCATCAAGCGACTGCAGCTCTACATAAGTGAGTAACTTGGCTTCTGTAGAGTATAATATTATAAGAAATCACTCCCACATACGTAATAAAAGTCCTCATGGTATGTAAGAACAATACTATTTTTTGCTACTTTCTGATACTTCATTGCTATTTTTTACGATTTTTGAAAAATATATGAATTATCGAGATTAACAGATTCTGAATTTGGATTCAGCGCATCAAAATACATAAGAACCATACTTGATCTATTCCAATAAAATTTTCTTCATTTTCATAACTGCAATTTTTCGCAATTTTTAGCCATATTCAGCGGTTTTTTGGAATTTACTCAAAATTTTGGGTGTGTACGGGCCAAACGGACTTCGGATTCGGATTCAGCGCATCAAAATACATATAGATTGATGGTCTGGTCAAATGTACAGACCACTGTTTTTATTTTGTGTGCCGGTGGAATTATTCTGCTTATCTGTAAAAGGATGCAGGTGTTTATCAAAATATCAAGTTTAACGTTATCTTTAATTCTTGCTGACCCATATGGGAACGAATCCAGTATTGCGACGTATTGTGCAATATTACGTAATTTTTCTAGAAACTCTATTACGATAACAAAAGAATATAAATACCTCCATCTAAAAGTCTTATATTAGTTTAGACAAATTAGACCGCTTGTAAAGTTAAAACTTTGAAAGTTCGAAAACCAAATCAATGTATTTGTTAATCGTGTGAATAAATAAAGTGTTTTTTAAAAAGAAGTTTTTGTCGGCCACGATCTAACATACATGGATAATATATACCTATGTATGTTTTGTTAGCCTCATTCTTTGCGGTAGTGCATGACGCCAATAGCACGAGGCATACTTACTATACCGGGCGTCTTCGTACGATTTGAAGCTTCAATCCGAGAAGAGAGTTGACAGGCGACAGATGACAGGATGGCTGCTGTCGTACGGCGCGCTGTTGGTATAATTTATACAACATCCTGTATATCGATAGGAGGCACAAAGATCACCCTCAAACACCCGGATATTATGACAGATGCTGCTAAATAAAAGGACCGCAATCATACAACAAATTAAAAAGAAGGAATATGAGACGGCTTGAACGGTACTTGCTTGTAGATAAACGTGACACTATGCGTTGTCGACAAAATCCGTATATGCACATAATATCTGTTTATAATATGCATTTTGTACATTCTATTTTATATATTTTAGTATTTTATTATTACTGATTTTGTTATTTTTTATGCCTAAAAAATGCAGTTGGACAATCTTCATGTAGGCGTGTCTTTTTTTACGAACCTGAAACTTGTGTTTCGCCTGTGAGAACTTTCCAAAATCACAGGGGCTGACAAATGTACCCGTTCAGAACGTGAAAGCAATGCCTGGGAACAGATGTGGGTGCAAGGGCAATGCAATAGTACCGTGAACATTTTTTGCTTGGGTTTGATTGCGGTCCGCTAAGCCGCCGCCGAAGGCACCCCGGGTGCGGAGGCGCAGTACCCGGTGCGGCAGCGGGACGGCTATTCATTTCCCTAAAATTAAATTAAAATTATTTAATAATAATTAATATATTGGCCAAGGTATACACGCTCGTGGTTAGAAAACAAAATGCATATTTTTGGATAATAGATATAACAAATTGTTCCTTGCCACTCCTTCAAGGTAACGCGGCGTCTCGTCTGCCGGTCCACTGCTTCCCACGGATATTATATTGTTTCAACTGTGCCACGGCTTGGCTTTAAAATTCGCAATTTTTCAGAATGTCGAAAATGACGGCAACCGACACACATTTTCTGACATGAGCTGGAGTCTGTGAAATGTCCACGTAATGCCAAAGTTGATTGTAGACCCGTACGGAAGCTCTGAGTGGCGTAGAAATGAAATATTTCAATTACATGTAATGAAAAATAAAGTGCTGCTGAGTCTATCCGAGGTTGTCTCTCATTGAGTGTAGGGTGAAAAAGTGGGCTAGAGCCTGCAGAATGACTCTGTGATCCCAAGGTTGATTGTAGACCCGTGCGGACACTTTCAGTGGCGTATGAATTAAATATTACTGTAACATGTATTGAAAAATGAAGGCTGCTGAGTCAATCTAAGGTTGTCGCTCAATGAATGTAGGTGAAAAGCATGAGCTGGAGTCTTTTGAATGTCCACGTAATGCCAAAGTTGATTGTAGACCCGTACGGAAGCTCTCAGTGGCGTAGAAATGAAATATTTCAGTTATATGTATTAAAAAATAAAGTGTTGCTGAGTCTATCCGAGGTTGTCTCTCATTGAGTGTAGGGTGAAAAAGTGGGCTAGAGCCTCCACAATGCCTCTGTGATGCCAAAGTTGATTGTAGACCAGTGCGGACGCTCTCAGTGGCATAGAAAATAAATATTACTGTAACATGTATTGAAAAATGAAGGCTGCTGAGTCAATCCGACGTTGCCACTCAATGAGTGTAGGTGAAAAGTATGATCTGGCCTCTGTTGAATGCCCACGTAATGCCAAAGTTGATTGTAGAGCCGTACGGAAGCTCTCAGTGGCGTAGAAATGAAATATTTCAGTTACTTGTATTAAAAAATAAAGTGTTGCTGAGTCTATCCGAGGTTGTCTCTCATGGAGTGTAGGACGAAAAAGTGGGATAGAGCCTGCAGAATGCCTTTGTGATGCCAAAGTTGATTGTAGACCCGTGCGGACGCTCTCAGTGGCGTAGAAATTAAATATTACTGTAACATGTATTGAAAACTGAAGGCTGCTGAGTCAATCTGAGGTTGTCACTCCATGAGTGTAGGTGAAAAGCATGAGCTGGAGTCTGTTGAATGTCCACGTAATGCCAAAGTTGATAGTAGACCCGTACGGAAGTTCTCAGTGGCGTAGAAATGAAACGTATGAATGAAAGTCTACTTGTCAGGGGCACATATAAATATGCAAAAATTGAGAATAAATTCTCTAACCACCTGAAAATTCCTTATACAATAAGGATTTCAACAAATAATGGTAAAACAGCTATTCTCCGGGCTATATGCCCCTCCGAGCGCTGAACTACATACCAAAATTTGCCGTATTTTCTTCAAACACAGTTAGATAAGAAAATACTAATGTTTCGAATGCAAGAAACTACCAGGAAGAAGGAAGCTTTATCTTTAGTTAGAATGTCGTCACCTGCAGACCGGTTTCGAACTCGTTGGTTCTCATCAGTACAGGATAGACGAACATACCAAATCCTTATTGTATAAGGAATTTTCAGGTGGTTAGAGAATTTATTCTCAATTTTTGCATATGTAGAAATGAAATATTTCAGTTACATGTATTAAAGAATAAAGTGTTGCTGAGTCTATCCGAGGTTGTCTCTCATTGAGTGTAGGGTGAAAAAGTGGGATAGAGCCTGCAGAATGCCTTTGTGATGCCAAAGTTGATTGTAGACCCGTGCGGACGCTCTCAGTGGCGTAGAAATTAAATATTACTGTAACATGTATTGAAAACTGAAGGCTGCTGAGTCAATCTGAGGTTGTCACTCCATGAGTGTAGGTGAAAAGCATGCGCTGGGGTCTGTTGAATGTCCACGTAATGCCAAAGGTGATTGTAGACCCGTACGGAAGCTCTCAGTGGCGTAGAAATGAAATATTTCAGTTACATGTATTGAGGAATAAAGTGTTGCTGAGTCTATCCGAGGTTGTCTCTCATTGAGTGTAGGGTGAAAAAGTGGGCTAGAGCCTCCACAATGCCTCTGTGATGCCAAAGTTGATTGTAGACCCGTGCGGACGCTCTCAGTGGCATAGAAAATAAATATTACTGTAACATGTATTGAAAAATGAAGGCTGCTGAGTCAATCCGACGTTGTCACTCAATGAGTGTAGGTGAAAAGTATGAGCTGGCGTCTGTTGAATGCCCACGTAATGCCAAAGTTGATTGTAGACCCGTACGGAAGCTCTCAGTGGCGTAGAAATGAAATATTTCAGTTACATGTATTAAAAAATAAAGTGTTGCTGAGTCTATCCGAGGTTGTCTCTCATTGAGTGTAGGACGAAAAAGTGGGATAGAGCCTGCAGAATGCCTTTGTGAAGCCAAAGTTGATTGTAGACCCGTGCGGACGCTTTCAGTGGCGTATAAATTAAACATTACTGTAACATGTATTGAAAAATGAAGGCTGCTGAGTCAATCTGAGGTTGTCACTCAATGAATGTAGGTGAAAAGCATGAGCTGGAGTCTGTTGAATGTCCACGTAATGCCTAAGTTGATTGTAGACCCGTACGGAAGTTCTCAGTGGCGTAGAAATGAAATATTTCAGTTACATCTATTAAAAAATAAAGTGTTGCTGAGTCTATCCGAGGTTGTCTCTCAATGAGTGTAGGGCGAGAACGTGAGCTAAAGCCTGAAGAATGCCTCTGTGATGCCAGAGTTGATTGTAGACCCATGCGGACGCTTTCAGTGGCGTAGAAATTAAATATTACTGTAACAAGTATTGAAAAATGAAGGCTGCTGAGTCAATCTGAGGTTGTCACTCAATGAGTGTAGGTGAATAGCATGAGCTGGAGTCTGTTGAATGTCCACATAATGCCAAAGTTGATTGTAGACCCGTACGGAAGTTCTCAGTGGAGTAGAAATGAAATATTTCAGTTACATGTATTAAAAAGGTAAGTGTTGCTGAGTCTATCCGAGGTTGTCTCTCATTGAGTGTAGGGTGAAAAAGTGGGCTAGAGCCTGCAGAATGCCTCTGTGATTCCAAAGTTGATTGTAGACCCGTGCGGACTCTTTCAGTGGCATAGAAATTCACTATTACTGTAATATGTATTGAAAAATGAAGGCTGCTGAGTCAATCTGAGGTGGTCACTCAATGAGTGTAGGTGAAACGCATGAGCTGGAGTCTGTGAAATGTCCACGTAATGCCAAAGTTGATTGTAGACAAGTACGGAAGCTCTCAGTGGCGTAGAAATGAAATGGTTCAATTACATGTAATGAAAAATAAAGTGCTGCTGAGTCTATCCGAGGTTGTCTCTCATCGAGTGTAGGGTTAAAAAGTGGGCTAGAGCATGATCTGGAGTCTGTTGAATGTCCACGTAATGCCAAAGTTGATTGTAGACCCGTACGGAAGCTCTCAGTGGCATAGAAATGAAATATTTCAGTTACATCTATTAAAAAATAAAGTGTTGCTGAGTCTATCCGAGGTTGTCTCTCATTGAGTGTAGGCTGACAAAGTGGGCTAGAGCCTGCAGAATGCCTCTGTGATGCCAAAGGTGATTACAAATTATTGTCTTTAGTTTTTTATTTTTTCGTGGGAAACAGGAAATCGATTTAAATAAAAAATATGGAAGTCTAGTTTCGTGTTTTTTTTTGTGAATCTCAGGGCTGTTTTGTGCTAAAATGTCAAAAACTTTTGGTAAATGTCCCATTGTGTCAGGTTGATGTTCTTTTTAAATGAAACACCCTGTACCTATGTTATTAAATTTTTGTCATCTGCCTCAAATTCAGAGAATTTTGAGATAATATACCTACCATAAGTCGAATTTTAATTGTTGTTTTCATGATATTGAAAGTTGAAAATGAAATTTTCTAAATTTTAAAGGCTGCAGATCAAAAATGGTTCAAGATTGAGCAAAATGAATTCCACTCTCGTCTTAATTCTTTAAAGGCTATCTGATGGTACCATCTGGGGCGGTACACAGCGGCACGATTTTAGTACCATAAATGGACCTTCTTAGACGATAGCTTGAACCGTTCTGAACCGTTATTGATCTAAATCCTTTAAAATTTAGAAAAATCTATTTTCAACTGTCAATATTTCGAACACAATTCAAATTGAAGATATAGTATGTAAATCGAAATTCTTAGAATTTGAAGCAGATTTAAAATATGTAATAATATACAAGATATGCCATTTAAAAAAAAACATCGACTTGTTTGACAAATTTGACATTTTGACATTTTACCCGAAAAATTCTTAAGATTCATAAAGAACATGGAACTTGCAAAAATATATGAGAGAACCCTTTAGATAGCTATTGTATAAACTTTATAGTATCACAATTTAATTAGGTACATGTTGTATTAAAGTATTATTATCACAGTAACCTTGGTTTTTGTACTTTTTAGTTCCAAACGGCCCTAGTTTTTTTAATGAAAACCCTAAAAAAGTGTCGTGTTCTTAAACGTGTATCACTACCTCACTAGAAGAAAATATAATTTTTCTTTTTCGAAATTCCCTACAACTGATTTAAAAAATAAGTAACTATTCTATTTAATTTTATTTTGTTCGCTGTTAAGCTTTCCTTTGATTATATCAATACAAGCTTTTAATTGTCGTGGGGTTCTTTGCGATAAAACTGCTGTTTTTTTAACTTTTCGTTTTTTTATTGTCGACATAATAATAATAATAATAATAATAATAATAATAATAATAATAATAATAATAATAATAATAATAATAATAATATAGAGTTTTATTGATATAAAACCATACATAATATTATTATTTACATACATATACCGCAAACCTCATGCTACGCGCATCGAACGGTAGAAATAGCAAGAGTTAACCAGCACAGCGAAAGGATTATGGTGTAATAATATACAAATTATTGTCTTTAGTTTTTTATTTTTTCGTGGGAAAAAGGAAATCGATTGAAATTTTAAATCTAGATTTACGATACTCAAATAATGTTATGTGTGTTTTTGGTGTAAATAAATAGTATAAAGTCAATGATATAATGATGAAATAAAACAAAGCGGCATAAAATTAAGTGTTTTTATTTTTAGAAAAAATCTAGTATTAACTAATACTAAAATTAATAATAATATAGACTTTTATTGATATAAAACCATGAAAAACAGTACATCAGCACACGGCGTGTCTGTTGTTCCCGCCAATATTTTCATAAAATGATAATACACATAAATGGATGCCTCTTGCATTAGCAGGGAAATTTCCAAAACATCGGCTATGATTCGTTCGCGAATGACTTTATTTCCACGACAAAATTTTCCAAAACCCTCGTTTTAGAGTCCATACTTCGGCGGCGTCGGTTTGTTCTTCTGATGGATATTGTCGTTTTTGATGTGGATTGAATCGCTCACGTTGAGGTAAAATACGAACAGGACAACGCACTGACGATGCCCTCTGATAATCACTTTGGCCGCAACGTTTACACGCCATTAGGTATAAAACGAAGAGAAATTAAAAAAAAACATCGCGACCACCAGCAGCGCCACATTACGTAATGACGGCCCGCATTCTTAGCGGGGGCTTTTAGACTGCCACTACTAACGGTGACGAGAGTTGCACCGCGCAAAAAAAAAATAACACCACCAGCAGCAGCAATCATTGAGATCATCGCCACGGGGTCACCGTCATTGGGCACAGTTGCAAAGTAGGCGCGCCACGCCGGCGATGATGGTGTCGCGATTGTGTGGTGTGCAGCAGTAGCAGCACTTCGTTTGTATTGCCGCGATGACGAGGCGATGTGCACATAGCAACAACACAAAAAAATTAGCACTTTGGCATTAAGGCTGATGTTTAATTACACAGGGTGGTCTTCTCAGAATACCACTAAGCCGCAAAGGGATAAAGCGCGTCTGCAACATCAAGAACAGCACGAGGACCCGCATTATACTCTGTAATGATCGTTAATAACTTGCCGAATAAATGACGTTTGCAGACGTGGAACTTGATGAAGACAATACGCTTTGCGATGGAAGTTAAATTGTACAATGAACATGCGATCGATAATTACATTGTAGTTATTTTTCTTTTTTTCTAAAATATATCGATATAGGTTAATTTGTAAAATATATCGATTCACGGGTGTGTCGGGAATGTGAGATAAAATACCAAAACCATAATTCATTTTCCAGAACTTTTTATTTAAATTTTGAATTGACACTTTCCATTCACACAGGACAACACGGACCGCTGATGGGCGACGACGCTCACTGCTGGGGATTTCAGCATCGCTGTCGTCGTTGGTGCTGACATGGTGGTTTGCTCGATAAATCATATCGACGGTGCCCATAATCGGAAAATCTCGGTCTCTAATTGCAAATTCCGATACGAGGGGTCGCGCATTCATGTTTCCCGGACCCCGTCCACACATGTATTTATGAAATGATAGGAATTGCGTAAAGACACGCGCATAAAGCACGCGCGGGATACTCGCCGAAATATTTGGCACATCAGCCGAAAGGGATCTCTCGCCTGCGACCAAGCACTCGTTGTTTACCGTTTCATCGTGTGTCTCAGGATTCAAAAAACTCTCGGCGTACTGTGTGGCGCTCGTAACAGAGTGATAGAATAATTCAATATACTTGTGAGTGACTCGCCCTAAGTAAGCATGACAGTCGCTGTTGTGTTTCCAAATCGCCTCAATGTACAGTCGTTTCTTTTCATCGCTACAATCATCGAACAATGTGTATTCGCGTTTAGGTGCAAATAACATGGGAGGCAAATGCACATTCGCAGAGTGTGGCCTCGGCGGCGGCGACCGCGTCACAGCGCGAGCGGTAGCGGGGTCGATATTACGGTCTTTCGAAAGGAGGGGACTGACAGCCTCATCAACATTGAATGGCGGAAAGCGTCTCTTCACTAAATCAGTGACGCTGACGCTGTTCACCGCAACAGGTTGGCCTTTAGTGTCTCGGGTAAACAACCTGCCCTCGAGATAGTTATCGCGTGATGACAAAATGCAATTTTCACCTGACGGCGGTAATGGCTTTATTTTCAGCTGCGATGATGGAAGGTTCGTTCCTGTATGTTGTACGTCCGAATTGCAGCACGCCAACTCCGCGGATAGCAGACGGAATAATTTATACAATTTGGTCGCCGAGTTCTCAGTGCGATATGGGCCCAATGGAAAAACGGGGTGCCGCATATAATACTCATTCATTGCATGCTCGACAGAGGTGAATGCGATGCACCGTTTTCTGCGTGAGTCGGCCATGCTTGCTACCTTCGTAACTTATTTTTCACGTGTGAGCCTTTATGCATCGTCGTCGCCGCCGGCCCACTATACGGCATCGCTGGCACTTCGGTCGGCGGCGACGTCGCTCCCCTCATACTGATACAGATCCACCCTTTTCTGTTCGCCGTTGTGGCCATCGGGAAATGTAAATTCAATATTTTTCATTGTGGACAAACATAACTGTAGCGTTTTTAAGTTTCGTCGCGGTAAAGCCCTGTAACGGTCGCTCTTCTCATAGCTCTCCTGCAATCGATGGTACATGGCCAGGTAACTCTGATGAATGCCCAGTATATTTATCGACAGGTTATCGAAGCGCATTGGACCGATTGTACGCAGCTCCGAAGCGACGTTGTGCAAAACTGACAGCTCGGTTCTACCGTACATGAGATAGCGCCCGCTCGAGTCTTGCGCCAGCAGCCGTTGAAAATCCTTCATTTGATTGATCGGCATGCGGCTTAGTAGAGTAAACGGCGAGTATACTAAATCGGGATTTACCGAGCTGCATCGTTTCGATAAGTCTATATAGGGGTTTACGACGCCCTTTTGACTGTTTGTGTTGCACAGTTTCAGACCGTCATACATGACGTTTACGTGTCGTATAATACATTCGATTGTGAGTAGCGGTTGCGAGAGTGCGTCCATATAAAAGTAGGTCAAGGTGGACGCCTTGAATCGTTCGGCCGTCAAGCAATTCGTCCCGTCCAACGTAACGAAGAATCTATGCGAGAAATGGTGTGCATTGTGCTGGATCGTTACAACTTTAATTTTCTGGTTTTTCATCACCTTCATGGGTCCTGTGGTTTGCAATTCGCCCAAGTATAGTTCGACACTGTCGTATATATGTGGAAAGTTCCGGTGTGTCGTTCGTTGAACGGTTATTTCGCTCTTTGATGCAACATCGGCGTTCTCCTTCCAACTGGATGACTGATCGAATTCTACTGTTATGACGTGGCGTCGAATAAAAAAAAGTACGGCGCCGTTTCCTGTTGTTGCCATTGCGAATTCAACAGGTAACCGTCATTTGTACAGAGCGGATCTACAGCGAACAACAGTTTCAGCGGCAGAGTGTCTTTGTATGTCTCGTGACATGACGGTTCGCTAGGCAGTTCATGAGGCGCTGTTTTTTGCTTCTGCCGCTTCAAAATTTCCAAGTTTTAACCCCTATATTTCCAAAAGTATGCGTCCTATCGAAAAATTGTTTATTAAAAAGTTAGACAATTTTATACTCTATCTAATTAGTTATATACATTTTTTACTAAAAACATCAAATAACTGAGAAAAAATAAAAACATAAAGCAATGTCAAATTTTTTCCAGTTTTTTGCCGGATTTTGTGAAAAATTGAAAAATTAAAAATATAGTTAATGTTACCAATTTTTTGCCATTTTTCATTTATTTGTCTTCACTGTGACATAAGGAACCATAAAATGTCAGTATTTTTGAATTTAAAAAAAAATTGAAAATTTTTACGACTGATTCGTTTTATTAAAAAAAAAATCATAACCTACAAGTTGCAGTTAAGTAATATCTATAATTTTCTCTTATATGATTTTCCTTTAAACCTCAGTTCCGGAAATATTTTTAAAAAACTGCTTATAAAAATTTCGAAGTTTAGACCCCTATATTTCCAATTGTATTAATAATAGTAATAATAATAATATAGACTTTTATTGATATAAAACCATACATAATATTATCATTTACATACATATACCGCAAGCCTCATGCTACGCACATCGAGCGGTACAAATAGCAAGGCAACAAGTCAAAAATTTGGCAGGAATAGACGCCCGGCATGACGCGAATTGATACGAGCTTTTCATCGACGTCACGACAAGTGAGATATACTGGAGTACGTAAACGAACGATTTCAAGTTTGCCAAAACTGTCCCCTAAAACTTAAACTCTCGTGTCAGCGACCGTCAGTCAACGATCACCCAAAAAAAACCCTGATAGTACATCATAGTGCATCAAAATAATATTATTATGCTACTACATACATATAGACCGTAGTGCGCATGGTCAGAATGCTGGCAGAACTGGCAGTGCTGGCAGCAATTTTACACTCTAGCTGGGGACGCGGAGAAAAAAACGCAAAATAGATTTTTTTCGCCTCGACTTTGGTGAGAGTGCAAAATAGCTGCCAGCACTGCCAGTATTGCCAGCACGCTCGCAGCGCCCCCTCATCAACGCTTGGCGGAAAATCTTCGAACTAATCGAAGATTGGGCCGAGAGCCACCGAGGACCTCCGAGTAGGCACGAAGTGGACAACCTTCGGTTAGTTCGAAGATTGGCCGTCAAGCGTTAGTGAGGGGGCGCTGCGAGCGTGCTGCCAGCAGTCGATGCAAGAGCCGGGCAACTCTTGGCGGCCCATCTTCGAATTACGCTGCGCTCACCATCAAGCAGTTTTCTGTTTGGCCATAATTTTGTGTAATTCCGTAGATGGTCGTGGGATGGCGCCACTTGTGGGCGAGGGTGTCGGCCGGTCCGCCTGGCACAGCGGTATAGAAATTAATATTTTTACTAAGCGGCAATTAATTGGCGAATTGCTCTAGGGAGCAGAGCCAAATCATTTACCACAAATGTTATACTGTTCACTGTTAATGAATCGTTGGCGAAACCGACAAAACAATGGTACTAGCGACAAAATATCAACATCAGTAGCAGTGCTGCGTAAGAGAAGTCGCAAAAAAAAATTGAAACAAAAAGCCGGGAATGATGGCGATGACGAAGCAGTGACGCAGCAGCGTCAAGAAGAAGAACAAGGATATCAAGGACGACGTACGGACTATCGTTACCATCTGGGTCTCGATCCAGGTATCGAAAATATTGTCGGTGCGTGTTTCCGAAACGATCAGACAAATCAGGAATACAACACCGTGGTGGCATCGTCAAAGTTCAAACAACACTGGCGCGGCGAACGACGACGAAAGTACAAGATGAGCCCAAAGTTGTCAGGGGTAGCGGAGTTTGAGAAAGCATTAAGCATTGAACGTGAACGCCTCAACAACAGCAATAGCGCTACGACAACGCTTGGTTGCACCCGCCAAACAATATCCCAGAAAGTTTCGTGTAATTGGACAGAAGTCAATTTGGAGTATGTCAAGTATCGTTTGCGAAGTGCGGACGCTTTCAGCGGCGTAGAAATTCACTATTACTGTAACATGTATTGAAAGATGAAGGCTGCTGAGTCAATCTGAGGTTGTCACTCAATGAGTGTAGGTGAAAAGCATGAGCTGGAGTCTTTGATATGTCCACGTAATGCCAAAGTTGATTGTAAACCCGTACGGAAGCTCTCAGTGGCGTAGAAATGAAATATTTTATTTACATGTATTAAAAAATAAAGTGTAGCTGAGTCTATCCGAGGTTGTCTCTCATTGGGTGTAGGATGAAAAAGTGGGCTAGAGCCTGAAGAATGCCTCTGTCATGCCAAAGTTGATTGTAGACCCGTGCGGACGCTTTCAGTGGCGTAGAAATTAAATATTACTCTAACATGTATTGAAGAATGAAGGCTGCTGAGGCAATCTGAGGTTGTCACTCAATGAGTGTAGGTGAAAAGCATGAGCTGGAGTCTGTTGAATGTCCACGTAACGCCAAAGTTGATTGTAGACCCGTACGGAAGTTCTCAGTGGCGTAGAAATGAAATATTTCAGTTACATGTATTAAAGAATTAAGTGTTGCTGGGTCTATCCGAGGCTGTCTCTCAATGAGTGTAAAGCGAGAACGTGAGCTAAAGCCTGTAGAATGCCTCTGTGATGCCAAAGTTGTTTGTAGACCCGTACGGAAGTTCTCAGTTGCGTAGAAATGAAATATTTCAGTTACATTAAAAAATTAAGGGTTGCTTAGTCTATCAGATAATATAATAAATAATAAATATACATGTTATATCCCAAATATCCGATGTATTATTAAGAATTATTCTTTCCAATTTTTTGCCAGATTTTGTGAAAAATTGAAAAATTAAAAATATAGTTAATTTTACCAATTTTTTGAAATTTTTCATTTATTTGCTTCCACTTTGACATAAGGAACCATAAAATGACAGAATTTTTAAATTAAAAAAATCAATTTTTTTTGAAAATTTTTACGGGTACCCATGAAATTTTCAATTATGCCATTAAATCGCTCATATCTCGCCACTGGTTCGTTTTATTTCAAAAATGTTCATAACCTAAAAGTTGCAGTTAAGTAATATCTATAATTTTCTCTTATATGATTTTCCATTAAACCTGATAGTTCCGGAAATATTTTAAAAAATTTGCTTATAAAAATTTCCAAGTTTAAACCCCTATATTTCCAAAAGTATACGTCCTATCGAAAAATTGTTTATTATTAAAAGTTAGACAATTTTATACCCTATCTAATTCGTTATATATATTTTTAACTAAAAACTTCAAATAACTGAGATAAAAATAGAAACATAAAGCAGTGTCACATTTTTTCCGATTTTTTGCCGGATTTTGTGAAAAATTGAAAAATTAAAAATATAGTTAATGTTACCAATTTTTTGCCATTTTTCATTTATTTGCCTTCACTGTGACATAAGGAACCATAAAATGTCAGTATTTTTGAATTAAAGAAAAAATTGAAAATTTTTACAGGGTTATTATACCCATGAAATTTCCAAATCGGACATTTAATCGATCATATCTCGCGACTGATTCGTTTTATTAAAAAAAATCATAACCTACAAGTTGCAGTTAAGTAAGATCTATAATTTTCTCTTATATGATTTTCCTTTAAACCTCAGTTCCGGAAATATTTTTAAAAAACTGCTTATAAAAATTTCGAAGTTTACACCCCTATATTTCCAATTGTATTAATAATAGTAATAATAATAATATAGACCTTTATTGATATAAAACCATACATAATATTATTATTTACATACATATACCGCAAACCTCATGCTACGCACATCGAGCGGTACAAATAGCAAGGCAACAAGTCAAAGATTTGGCCGGAATAGACGCCCGGCATTACGCGAATTGATACGAGCTTCTCATCGACGTCGCGACAAGTGTGATAAACTGGAGGATGTAAACGAACGTTTAAAATTTGACAAAACTGTGCCTTAAAACTGAAACTAAAACTCTCGTGTCAGCGACCGTTAGTCAACGATCACCCAAAAAAAAACCTGATAGTACATCATAGTGCATCAAAATAATATTATTATGCTACTACATACATATAGACCGTAGTGCGCATGGTCAGAATGCTGGCAGTACTGGCAGTGCTGGCAGCAATTTTACACTCTAGCTGGGGACGCGGAGAAAAAAACGCAAAATAGATTTTTTTTCGCCTCGACTTTGGTGAGAGTGCAAAATAGCTGCCAGCACTGCCAGTATTGCCAGCACGCTCGCAGCGCCCCCTCACCGACGCTTGGCGGAAAATCTTCGAACTAACCGAAGATTGGGCCGAGAGCCACCGAGGACCTCCGAGTAGGCACGAAGTGGACAATCTTCGGTTAGTTGGATGATTGGCCGCCAAGCTTTAGTGAGGGGGCGCTGCGAGCATGCTGCCAGCAGTCTAATTGAAGACCTCGGTTCAAGAACCGGGGAACTCTTAGCGGCCCATCTTCGAACTACGTTGCGCTCACCATCAAGCAGTTTTCTGTTTGGCCACAGTTTTGGGTAATTCCATAGGTTGTCGTGGGATGGCGCCACTTTTGGGCGAGGGTGTCGGCCGGTCCGCCCGGCACAGCGGTATAGAAATTAATATTTTTGCTAAGCGGCAATTAATTGGTGAATTGCCCTAGGGAGCTGAGTCTATCTGAGGTTGTCACTCAATGAGTGTAGGTGAAAAGCATGAGCTCAAATTGATTGTAGACCCGTACGGAAGCACTCAGTGGCATAGAAATGAAATATTTCAGTTGCATGTATTAACAAACAAAGTGTTGCTGAATCTATCCGAGGTTGTCTCTCTTTGAGTATAGGGTGAAAAAGTGGGCCAGAGCCTGCAGAATGCCTCTGTGATGCCAAAGTTGATTGTAGACCCGTGCGGACGCTCTCAGTGCCGTGGAAATTAAATATTACTGTAACATGTATTGAAAAATAAAGGCTGCGGAGTCAATCTGAGGTTGTCACTCAATGAGTGTAGGTGAAAAGCATGAGCCGGAGTCTGTTGAATGTACACGTAATGCCCAAGTTGATTGTAGACCCGGACGGAAGCTCTCAGTGGCATAGAAATGAAATATTTCAGTTACATGTATTAACAAATAAAGTGTTGCTGAGTCTATCCGAGGTTGTCTCTCATTGAGAGTACGGTGAAAAAGTGGGCTAGAGCCTGCAGAATGACTCTGTGATGCCAAAGTTGATTGTAGACCCGTGCGGACGCTTTCAGTGGCGTAGAAATTAAATATTACTGTAACATGTATTGAAAAATGAAGGCTGCTGAGTCAATCTGAGGTTGTCACTCAATAACTGTAGGTGAAAAGCATGAGCTGGAGTCTGTTGAATGTCCACGTAACGCCAAAGTTGATTGTAGACCCGTACGGAAGTTCTCAGTGGCGTAGAAATGAAATATTTCAGTTACATGTATTAAAAAATTAAGTGTTGCTGAGCCAATCCGAGGTTGTCTCTCATTGAGTGTATGGTGAAAAAGTGGGCTAGAGCCTGCAGAATGCCTCTGTGATGCCAAAGTTGATTGTAGACCCGTGCGGACGCATTCAGTGGCGTGGAAATTAAATATTACTTTAATATGTATTGAAAAATGAAGGCTGCTTAGTCAATCTGAGGTTGTCACTCAATGAGTGTAGGTGAAAGGCATGAGCTGGAGTCTGTTGAATGTCCAGGTAATGCCAAAGTTGATTGTAGACCCGTACGGAGGCTCTCAGTGGCATAGAAATGAAATATTTCAGTTACATGTATTAACCAATCAAGTGTTGCTGAGTCTATCCTAGGTTGTCTCTCATTGATTGTAGGGTTAGAACGTGAGCTAGAGTCTGTTGAATGCCTCTCTGATGCCAAAGTTGATTGTAGACCCGTACGGAAGCTCTCAGTGGCGTAGAAAATAAATATTTCAGTTACATGTATTAAAAAATACAGTGTTGCTGAGTCTATCCGAGGTTCTCTCTCATTGAGTGTAGGGTAAAAAGTGGTCTAGAGCCTGTTGAATGTCCACGTAATGCCCAAGTTGATTGTAGACCCGTACGGAAGTTCTCAGTGGCGTAGAAATGAAATCTTTCAGTTACGTGTATTAAAAAATGAAGGCTGCTGGGTCCATCCGAGGTTGTCTCTCATTGAGTGTAGGGTGAAAAAGTGAGGCTAGAGCCTGCGGAATGCCTCTGTGATGAGACGTGACGTAGTAGGTATGTTGTATGTATTTTAGGTGGATGCTATAATAATAATAATAATAATAATAGTAATAATAATAATAATAATAATAATAATAAAATGGTTTCTTTATATTTAACATACATCACGTGTGTAACCGGTGCACTCGCAGCCGACGATATCGGGAACGGCTCGTCGTCGTCGGCTCCAGGTGGCCCCACACACAAAACGGCGTTGCTGTCGTGAGCCTTGTCACGTATACCACAATATTATATGCTAAAAAAAATTGCATCATCAGCGGAAAAATTTCCAGGTAAAGCGCGCTAACAGTGATCGACACGAGGCACGGTCAACCTGTGCACCGTGCTGTTGCTGGGCAGCGGCAACGCCCCGCTCACTTTTTTGTGTATACGCGCTTGGGGACGCTTTCAATTGTGAGCAGTGCTGCCAGATCTGAAATGACACAGGCGGTAGATTCGACGTATAGAAAACGGTAGATTTAGGATAGACAACGGTAAACGTCATCAGACTGGTACTTCTATAAAGATCGCTAACAGCGTTTTCGTTTGGTACAATTAGTGCACCAGAAGTGTCCTTCTATCTTCATTTCCTCATTTATAACGTTAAAAAAAGATGCAAATATACTTGAGGCGCACTATTGTACCATGTATTATGTTAGAAGTTTCGATAATTAGATAAAGGAAAAAAAATAATACAGATTATCAAAATTTAACTTATTATAAACTAAAGTAAATTAAAATTGCTAACAAATCTAAAATAACCAAAAGTCTTAAAACGTCACGAAGCAGTCACAAAATTCACAAACCACACAAAATGCGTAGTCGCGGGGCTATACCTACTTACTACTGTACCAATGAAACGCAAGCATACCCTTTTATATTCTTTGACAGTACCAAGTAGGAGCTGGGAATATCCGAAATCTGAAGTTAGATGTCTGTATAGAGATTGGGCATCGAATCGGTATTCATAGTTCGATCGGTTGTTGAGTGATTCATGTTTTTTTTTACTTTTCTTTGATAAGGTACTAGATTTTAGTACCTATCTCTGTTTTAAATTTTACGGTAGAATTATATGTCTCTGCGGTAGGACTGTAGGTAGACGGTCAAAACGGTAGATCTACCGTAAAAACGGTAGCTCTGGCAGCACTGATTGTCAGAGCGCTGGTCTATTCACCAGTCGTTAGCAAGGTTTCGTGCAGCCGAGAGCCACCGAGGACCTCCGAGTGGGCACGAAGTGGATAACCTTCGGTTAGTTCGATGATTGGCCACCAAGCTTTAGTGAGGGGCGCTGCTAGCATGCTGCCAGCAGTCTAATTGAAGACCTCGGCTCAAGAACCGGGGAACTCTTAGCGGCCCATCTTCGAACTACGTTGCGCTCACCATCAAGCAGTTTTCTGTTTGGCCACACTTTTGGGTAATTCCATAGGTTGTCGTGGGATGACGCCACTTGTGGGCGAGGGTGTCGGCCGGTCCGCCCGGCACAGCGGTATAGAAATTAATATTTTTACTAAGCGGCAATTAATTGGCGAATTGCCCTAGGGGGCAGAGCCAAGACGAAGAAAATATAGTGTCCATTAACAACAATTGAATGAGCACTGACGACACGCGGCTTGTGAGTAGGCACAAACCTCGCCGGCTGCCCTAAGAAGGCAAAAGGCGTTGTAAGGTCTCAATGTCATTGTATACCGTTATGAGGCACAAAAATCAGCCTCAAACACCCCGTACATTATGACAGATGCCACGTCACCAAAGTCACGTGGCGCCTCGTGCTATACAGGGCGTTTACAGAAAATACAGCTGATTGTTGACAGGTGACATATGACAAGATGCCTGGGGTCGTACGGCAATCTACTTTATTTTGTGTAAACGCCCTGTATAGCGCTATGGGACTCAAAAATCACACTCAAACACCCCGTATATTATGACAGATGCCACGTCACCAGGTTCACGTGTCTGCCTCGTGCTGCGCGCGCTGATTTTCTACCTATGGAGGATATTTTTTCTATGCAACAGCTGACTGTTGGCATATGACAGACGACAGCTGACAGGTGACAGGTGTCGTGCGGGTCGTTGATTGTGTTTCTTATAAACAATAGTTTTTATAATTGTGTGGATTTGTGGGATTTTGGTTTTGTGTGTTGTGTGTTAATAGGTGCCAGCGGTTCCAATACAAAGATGCTTTACACGAAGCGGCTTTACATAATGGCTGTTGTGTTGCCTTGAAGAATGCCTCTGTGATGCCAAAGTTGATTGTAGACCCGTGCGGACGCTTTCAGTGGCGTAGAAATTAAATATTACTGTAACATGTATTGAAAAATGAAGGCTGCTGAGTCAATCTGAGGTTGTCACTCAATAAGTGTAGTTGAAAGGCATGAGCTGGAGTCTGTTGAATGTCCACGTAATGCCAAAGTTGATTGTAGACCCGTACGGAAGTTCTCAGTGGCGTAGAAATGAAATATTATAGTTACATGTTACAAATGTTGCTTAGTCTATCAGATAATATAATAAATAATAAATATACATGTTATATCCCAAATATCCGATGTATTATTAAGAATTATTCTTTCCGATTTTTTGCCGGATTTTGTGAAAAATTGAAAAATTAAAAATATAGTTAATTTTACCAATTTTTTGCCATTTTTTCATTTATTTGCTTCCTCTTTGACATAAGGAACCATAAAATGACAGAATTTTTGAATTTAAAAAAAATAATTTTTTTGAAAATTTTTACAGGGGTATACCCATGAAATTTTCAATTATGCCATTAAATCGCTCATATCTCGCCACTGGTTCGTTTTATTTAAAAAATTTTCATAACCTAAAAGTTGCAGTTAAGTAAGATCTATAATTTTCTCTTATATGATTTTCCTTTAAACCTGATAGTTCCGGAAATATTTTAAAAAATTTGCTTATAAAAATTTCCAAGTTTAAACCCCTATATTTCCAAAAGTATACGTCCTATCGAAAAATTGTTTATTATTAAAAGTTAGACAATTTTATACCCTATCTAATTAGTTATATACATTTTTTACTACAAACTTCCAATAACAGAAAAAATAAAAACATAAAGCAGTGTCAAATTTTTTCCAGTTTTTTGCCGGATTTTGTGAAAAATTGAAAAATTAAATATACAGGGTGTTTCAATAAAAACTCCCAGGTCAATTATTTCGAAAACTAAAAGCGACATCTAAATTCTGTAAACGCCAGTTTTTAGCCTCTATGATTGGCTTCACAACTGTGTAAAAAATGTGTTTGAATAATACAAGATGTAGGTGGCGCCACGGTGCAAAGAATTTTTTTGATGACAGGAACTTTTAAATGTTGTGACTCTTAAAGATAATTAATTTTTGATCAAATTATGTCCCATAAAAATTTTTCATAAATCCAACCATAACGGAGATATTTGGGGTTAAGTTTTTTTTAAAAAAATACTTTTAACGAGTATTTTAATTATAAATATTTTTAATATCCTTTAGCAGATTTTAATTTAATTTTGGTAATGATAATTTTAGTGATAAAACGTAAATTATTACGTCCAGTGGCGTCTCAGAGGGCGCCTTAACAAATAATATTGGCACTGAGATTTTGGTAATTTTTATACACTGACACTGAGTGTTAATAATGTTAATTATTTAATGATTTTTGTTTTCCAGAGATATGCAATAAAATTGTTTTTAGTTTTATTTCTCGAAAAAAAAAGCAAGATATGAAAACAATTTAACAGACAAGAAAAGGATATTTTTAGTTGCTTAATCCGAAAAAAGTATAAAAATTACCAAAAACTTAGTGCCGTCTTATTTTTTGCCAATGTTATTTGTTAAGGCGCCCCCTGAGACGTCACTGAACGTAATAATTTAGCGCTACACGAGCGTTTTATCACTAAAATTATCATTACCAAAATTAAATTAAAATCTGCTAAAGGATATTAAACATATTTATAATTAGAATACTCGTTAAAATTATTTAAAAAAAAACTTAACCCCAAATATCACCGTTCATGTTGGATTTATGAAAAATTTTTATGGGACATAATTTGATCAAAAATTAATTATCGTTAAGAACCACAACATTTAAAAGTTCCTGTCATCGAAAAAATTCTTTGCACCGTGGCGCCACCTACATCTTGTATTATTCAAACACATTTTTTACACAGTTGTGAAGCCAATCATAGAGGCTAAAAACTGGCGTTTACAGAATTTAGATGTCACTTTTAGTTTTCGAAATAATTGGCCTGGGAGTTTTTATTGAAGCACCCTGTATAGTTAATGTTACCAATTTTTTGCCATTTTTCATTTATTTGCCTTCACTGTGACATAAGGAACCATAAAATGTCAGTATTTTTGGATAAAAAAAAATTGAAAATTTTTACAGGGTTACCCATGAAATTTCCAAATCGGACATTTAATCGATCATATCTCGCTACTGATTCGTTTTATTAAAAAAAATCATAACCTACAAGTTGCAGTTAAGTAAAATCTATAATTTTCTCTTATATGATTTTCCTTTAAACCTCAGTTCCGGCAATATTTTTAAAAAACTGCTTATAAAAATTTCGAAGTTTAGACCCCTATATTTCCAATTGTATTAATAATAGTAATAATAATAATATAGACCTTTATTGATATAAAACCATACATAATATTATTATTTACATACATATACCGCAAACCTCATGCTACGCATATCGAGCGGTACAAATAGCAAGGCAACAAGTCAAAAATTTGGCCGGAATAGACGCCCGGCATTACGCGAATTGATACGAGCTTTTCATCGACGTCGCGACAAGTGAGATATACTGGAGTATGTAAACGAACGATTTCAAGTTTACCAAAACTGTCCCCTAAAACTTAAACTCTCGTGTCAGCGACCGTTAGTCAACGATCACCCAAAAAACCCTGATAGTACATCATAGTGCATCAAAATAATATTATTATGCTACTACATACATATAGACCGTAGTGCGCATGGTCAGAATGCTGGCAGAACTGGCAGTGCTGGCAGCAATTTTACACTCTAGCTGGGGACGCGGAGAAAAAAACGCAAAATAGATTTTTTTCGCCTCGACTTAGGTGAGAGTGCAAAATAGCTGCCAGCACTGCCAGTATTGCCAGCACGCTCGCAGCGCCCCCTCATCAACGCTTGGCGGAAAATCTTCGAACTAACCGAAGATTGGGCCGAGAACCACCGAGGACCTCCGAGTGGGCACGAAGCGGAAAACCTTCGGTTAGTTCGAAGATTGGCCGTCAAGCGTTAGTGAGGGGGCGCTGCGAGCGTGCTGCCAGCAGTCGATGCAAGAGCCGGGCAACTCTTGGCGGCCCATCTTCGAACTACGTTGCGCTCACCATCAAGCAGTTTTCTGTTTGGCCATAGTTTTGTGTAATTCCGTAGATGGTCGTGGGATGGCGCCACTTGTGGGCGAGGGTGTCGGCCGGTCCGCCTGGCACAGCGGTATAGAAATTAATATTTTTACTAAGCGGCAATTAATTGGCGAATTGCCCTAGGGAGCAGAGCCAAATCATTTACCACAAATGTTATACTGTTCACTTTTAATGAATCGTTGGCGAAACCGACAAATCAATGGTACTAGCGACAAAACTTCAACATCAGTAGCAGTGCCGCGTAAGAGAAGTCGCAAAAAAAATTGAAACAAAAAGCCGGGAATGATGGCGATGACGAAGCAGTGATGCAGCAGCGTCAAGAGGAAGAACAAGGATATCAAGGACGACGTACGGACTATCGTTACTATCTGGGTCTCGATCCAGGTATCGTAAATATTGTCGGTGCGTGTTTTCGCAACGATCAGACAAATCAGGAATACAACACCGTGGTGGCATCGTCAAAGTTCAAACAACACTGGCGCGGCGAACGACGACGAAAGTACAAGATGAGCCCAAAGTTGCCAGGGGTAGCGGAGTTTGAGAAAACATTACGCATTGAACGTGAACGCCTCAACAACAGCAATCGCGCTACGACAACGATTGGTTGCACCCGCCAAACAATATCCCAGAAAGTTTCGTGTAATTGGACATAAGTCAATTTGGAGTATGTCAAGTATCGTTTGCGAAGTGCGGACGCTTTCAGCGGCGTAGAAATTCACTATTACTGTAACATGTATTGAAAGATGAAGGCTGCTGAGCCAATCTGAGGTTGTCACTCAATGAGTGTAGGTGAAAGGCATGAGCTGGAGTCTTTGATATGTCCACGTAATGCCAAAGTTGATTGTAGACACGTACGGAAGCTCTCAGTGGCGTAGAAATGAAATATTTCATTTACATGTATTAAAAAATAAAGTGTAGCTGAGTCTATCCGAGGTTGTCTCTCATTGGGAGTAGGATGAAAAAGTGGGATAGAGCCTGCAGAATGCCTCTGTCATGCCAAAGTTGATTGTAGACCCGTGCGGACGCTTTCAGTGGCGTAGAAATTAAATATTACTCTAACATGTGTTGAAGAATGAAGGCTGCTGAGGCAATCTGAGGTTGTCACTCAATGAGTGTAGGTGAAAAGCATGAGCTGGAGTCTGTTGAATGTCCACGTAGCGCCAAAGTTGATTGTAGACCCGTACGGAAGTTCTCAGTGGCGTAGAAATGAAATATTTCAGTTACATGTATTAAAGAATTAAGTGTTGCCGGGTCTATCCGAGGCTCTCTCAATGAGTGTAAAGCGAGGACGTGAGCTAAAGAATGTAGAATGCCTCTGTGATGCCAAAGTTGATTGTAGACCCGTACGGAAGCTCTCAGTGGCGTAGAAAATAAATATTTCAGTTACATGTATTAAAAAATACAGTGTTGCTGAGTCTATCCGAGGTTGTCACTCAATGAGTGTAGGGTGAAAAAGTGGGCTAGAGCCTGTTGAATGTCCACGTAATGCCAAAGTTGATTGTAGACCCGTACGGAAGTCCTCAGTGGCGTATAAATGAAATATTTCAGTTAAATTTATTAAAAAATTAAGTGTTGCTGAGTCTATCCGAGGTTGTCTCTCATTGAGTGTATGGTGAAAAATTGGCTAGAGCCTGCAGAATGCCTCTGTGATGCCAAAGTTGATTGTAGACCCGTGCGGACGCATTCAGTGGCGTAGAAAATCACTTTAACATGTATTGAAAAATGAAGGCTGCTGAGTCAATCTGAGGTTGTCACTCAATGAGTGTAGGTGAAAAGCATGAGCTGGAGTATGTGAAATATCCACGTAATGCCAAAGTTGATTGTAGACCCGTACGGAAGCTCTCAGTGGCGTAGAAATGAAATATTTCAGTTACATGTATTAAAGAATTAAGTGTTGCTGGGTCTATCCGAGGCTGTCTCTCAATGAGTGTGAAGCGAGAACGTGAGCTAAAGCCTGTAGAATGTCTCTGTGATGCCAAAGTTGATTGTAGACCCGTACGGAAGTTCTCAGTTGCGTAGAAATGAAATATTTCAGTTACATGTATTAAAAAATTAAATGTTGCTTAGTCTATCAGATAATATAATAAATATACATGTTATATCCCAAATATCCGATGTATTATTAAGAATTATTCTTTCCGATTTTTTGCCGGATTTTGTGAAAAATTGAAAAATTAAAAATATAGTTAATTTTACCAATTTTTGTCATTTTTTCATTTATTTGCTTCCTCTTTGACATAAGGAACCATAAAATGACAGAATTTTTGAATTTAAAAAAAATAATTTTTTTGAAAATTTTTACAGGGGTATACCCATGAAATTTTCAATTATGCCATTAAATCGCTCATATCTCGCCACTGGTTCGTTTTATTTAAAAAATTTTCATAACCTAAAAGTTGCAGTTAAGTAAGATCTATAATTTTCTCTTATATGATTTTCATGAAAGTTTCAAGGCATGACAACGATGATATTACCGACCTTACAGAGCCCCCTCGGGGGGCGATTAGGCGGTCTATCCGTACTAGTTTTTCATGACATCTCTACATTCGAATCACTCTGTATCTTTTCCTATCCAATTTCTTCCAACTTTTTCAACGCTATCCCTTGGGGATATAATCAGGCTTTAAAATGAATCCCGAATGGGTGATCCTGGGCCGGATTTAGGGGGTAAAAACACATTTTCTGTGTTTTTTCCATCAAAATTCATCTTTAAATGGCGTTATTATGTATTATTTCTCTTATTTAACAGCTCTTTTTTGGTTTGTTTTCCTCCGTCATCATCTGAGAACACTGCTAACTAATTAAAACTCCATATTTTTGCGTTAAAGTTATAAATAAATAGGTTTTCTTCCTTCGGCGCAGGAAAAATTTTAAAAACTGCGAATGTTAAACCATGCCATGAAAAAAAAAACAATTGAACTGAGTAGGTAAAGCAGCGCTAAACTCAGCCAGTTTAGAGCTGCATTACAAATAGAGCTCTAGACATCCATAGACAGAGCTCCAGGAGTTGATGCAAGGGTCGATGACCTGCACACGCAGTAGGTAGACTTTCACTTCACTTTTACAGGGATTTAGATGACGATCTGCTGTAGTCAGTCGATTTAATCTTTATTAAATTGAAAAAAAGTTTTCGGACCGAATGAGTCTTGAACCGCCAACCTTCCGATTAGTACTTCAACGCCGTATCCTACGAGCCACCGAGATATATTAATAATTTTACCTTTCAAGTGTGAGACAATCGATATACGTCGTAGCAAACTTTTTGTAGTAAAGTCAAAATAACAAAATGATGATTTTAAGGGCTAGGATAAAATGACATAATTTACTAGTTTTAGAAATCATGAATCTCCACGTAGGTATATTACTCACATGACGGTACTATTAAAATCAATTACAACGCAATTAAGGTTAAGTAGATAATGATTAAAAGTGTGCGGTTTTAATAGCAGCATTGTTAGGAATAATTATAAATAGGCCAGGGGTTGATCTATGTATGATGATGTGAATAATATTGTATAGAGTACCAGCTTAGAATAAAATAAAATATCTTACCCAGACAGCAACCTCAAAAAGTACTACTACATCCAAGTTTTGCTTTAATTTGACGATCTTTTAAGAACTGTAAGTAATGATAATATTGTATGTGAATTAATGTTCTGCTACTCTGCGAAATCGAGGGTGATAGAAACACTACAATAAATTCACGGGTATGGGCTCGAAAGTTATGGGATGATTTAAACGATCACTCACTATGGGTAGAGAAATACGTGTAACGTAGTAGAACAATAGAAGAAAAGTGATCGCCAAGTCTTCAGGACAAAATGACTCAGTATATGTGTTTATGTATTGAGGATAGACTGGAGAAGATATTAAAATAGACAAGGGTGAGGAACTTTAAAATAGATTGGGTTTTCCGCCAAAATGGTGAAGGTGTTACTGTAAGCCGCAGGTTTAGGAGATATATTAGATAATTATAAAAATAATAAAATAAAAATGACCGTACAATTTATGTTTTATGTATTAATACAAAACTAAAATAAAAAGTGATAGAATCAGCCGTTTGGTATTATTTGTAAAATGACATCCCAGATATGGTATAAATAGAACAAAAGTATGGGTGTTTTCCGATTGCACTCTTGTATAGTACTTGTTTAATGCTAAACTAGAATAAAACTATTAAAACTAACGTCGATATTTATGCTTGAAATTATGCAAGCAGATAAAGGGGCCCCTTTTTTTATTTAGGGGTATAGTACACTGTTTGAACTTAAAACATGATGCAGATAGAAAATATATATTAATTGCGTAATTCGAATATACGCAATACAAACACTCTAATGCTCCTGTTTATTATCAGATTATACACCTCTGTTCACACTTGAACAGACTGACAACTGTCAAAATAATAGATTACGGGATATTTCACCTATCCATTATTTTGGTGTGTTTAAAAGTGTTGCCAAATCAACAGGCTTTGGTTTGTTTGTCACAGTAGTAGATAAAAATAGTTGGCAAGCAGATTAAAGTAGCAAAAAATTTAATAAAAATACCAACAATCTAGATATTTAATATCTACCAAAAGTATTATACACATTAAAGCAAAAAACAGTGAAATAATAAGTAAAGAATGACTTAATTAAAAGTTAAGTATGTGTAAATTAAAACAATCGTATATTTATAATTCGAAATAGAATACCGACAGGACAGTAAATTAACAGATAAATTTACTATATATAAAGCAGACAGAGGGTTTTTGTTATCTAAATAGTAATTTATAATTAACCAATCACATCTTATTTAAAAGTCAAAAATGTCCCTTCGATATTATTAATGAATGTCGTCTTAAGAGTTTTCTGATCGTTTTTATTTTCTGAGTGTTAAACACAATAGCAATAGGGAGCTAAAGGTCTTAAATTCTACATTATAGTTATATAATACTGGAAGTAAGAAATTTTCACAACTTAGCCTAAGTATTTTGTAACAGTTAGAAGATAAAATTTTAAAACAGGACATTAGTCGTGAACTCAAACTCTTGTTCATGTCCCATTCGATTTTATTTAAATGGAGAACGAAGTTTCGAAGCAAAAACCACGTTATTATTTAAACAAATTAATTCTATATTTTATTACAACTTTATATATATTTGTTATACCCCAGAGTTTATTAACGTTGTTGCGAACCTCCCCTATTGTTGACCGAATACCGCCCAGTAGTAGTCCTGTTAATGCCCTATTGCTCCCCAGATAACGTTATGACGCTGCTCTGTATGTGAGGATAGAATCAAAACCTCTAAATTTACGTTTTAATGAGTTTGGCTTATATTCTTTTGTCTCTGTTTTTGTTACTACATCGTGAATAGCAGTGTGCCCCGAATTTGATGTTAGGCGACTTGTATTGGGGTGTTGTCCTCGGATAAAATATGGTAGACGGGTAGACAGGTAGACCCAGGTAGGCAGGGAAATATGTGTAAAGCAACCAAAAAATCAACATCTCAGCTCATCAGCCAGCACGTAGACCATATAATTTGAAGCGGTTTTAAAAATATCAAGTTTTTAATCGGTTTTATGGGGATACCAAAATTCGAACCCGCGATAAATAGGACCTATTATTTTCTCTGTTGGCTTAATTTATTCTTTTACACGGTATCCTAAAATATTAATACTAACTGATGATAAAAGCGATAAAGACTTAAATAGAATATAAATAAAAAAATAAAAATATGACTGACGACATTAAGACGGAGAAAGAATAATTTCATTTTTAAAATATTTGTATTAGTTACTCTGAAAAATGTATCCTGAAAAGCCTGCTAAAATCACCTAAAAACGGCAAAAATCAGCTAAAAGGCAAAAAAAAATCAACTAAAATCCATCAAAAAACAGCTATAGCAGCAAAACAGCTAAAACTGGCTAAAAACCAGCAAAAATCAGCAATTTATACTGCTGATGACGCTACCAAAGAGTTTTAAGGAGAAAGTATTAAAAATACCGTACAGACATTATATCACACTTTTCTTTGAAGGTCATATTAAATTAAAATTAAAATCTAAAATGTGATTGTAAATCTTAGTACACTCTATAAACCTTTTACCATCTTGCTCTTTTAAAATGAATATTCTCCAGACCCTAAAATAAAAGAAGCATACCTAATCAAAAGGTTTATGCAAAAGGTAAACGAAAGAAAACATCAAAACGTTAGTTGTTTTACTTTTATCTGCAGATACATATATATATATACCCCTAAAAACATGTTTGTCCAATGTTATACTGTCTTCCGATCAGTGATACTGTAGACTCTTTGAAGTTTTTGTGTTTGTTTCCTGAGAGAAAGGTAAACAGAGGTTTTATTTTTAAAATACGTATGCACTTGGCTTGAGAAGGTATAGAAGTTATTATTTATTCCGTAACATTTATTTAAATATTTGTATCATTCAATTAATCAAACTAAAAAGTTCTAAATATTTAATAATGTCCTGTAACGATTTACCTCTAGCTGATAGTCTCTATATTTTTTGTGAACAAGAGCTTTTAAATATTGATCCTTTTCTTGATTTACCCCTTGGTGATAACTTTGAGCATATTCTTGATTTGACTCCAGAAGGAACAAAAGAACTTAGTATTTCAAAGATAGATTCCCCCTAATAAATAACGAATTATCACCCCGTGGGGAAACTGTTGATTTAAGAAAAGACAGTACAATGTGTAATGTACACGATTCTATCAATTGTGCGATTTGCCCCTTATCTCCCGAAGCTCTCAAAAAATTCTTTGATTCTTGTGAATCTTCAAAGGGTCTGGGAAATTTTCGTGAACAAGAGCTTTCCTCTCACGATTTAAAACTTATCAATGACATTGAACAGTTTTCTGATTTAACTCAAGAAGAATCAAAGGAACAAAACTCTAACAATTTGTCTCAGATCATTGATTTAACAGGGGGTGAGGAGACTGTTGATTTAATCAGCGGCATAACAGTTTGTGTTGCTCATGATTATGTTAATTGTAAGATTTGCCCCTTATCTCCCGAAGCTCTCAAAAAATTCTTTGATTCTTGTGAATCTTCAAAGGGTCTGGGAAATTTTCATGAACAAGAGCTTTCCTCTCACGATTTAAAACTTATCAATGACATTGAACAGTTTTCTGATTTAACTCAAGAAGAATCAAAGGAACAAAACTCTAACAATTTGTCTCAGATCATTGATTTAACAGGGGGTGAGGAGACTGTTGATTTAATCAGCGGCATAACAGTTTGTGTTGCTCATGATTATGTTAATTGTGCGATTTGCCCCTTATCTCCCGAAGCTCTCAAAAAATTCTTTGATTCTTGTGAATCTTCAAAGGGTCTGGGAAATTTTCGTGAACAAGAGCTTTCCTCTCACGATTTAAAACTTATCAATGACATTGAACAGTTTTCTGATTTAACTCAAGAAGAATCAAAGGAACAAAACTCTAACAATTTGTCTCAGATCATTGATTTAACAGGGGGTGAGGAGACTGTTGATTTAATCAGCGGCATAACAGTTTGTGTTGCTCATGATTATGTTAATTGTAAGATTTGCCCCTTACCCCTTCAGCCTCTTAACAGTTTCTTTGATTATTCTGAAACTTCAGTTATCTCCTCAAACAAAAAAAATACTTTAGAAAACCTTGGTCACCTGATTAATAATAATATTTCATTAAACGAAAAATTGAATACTACTATTTTAAATAAAAAACAGAAAAAAATAACAGACTACTTTCACAGGGGTGTATTTAAAAAACAGAAAAAAATAACAGACTACTTTCGCAGGGTTGTATTTAAAAATAAAAAAGAAAAAATAACAAATAATATTTTATACGATAAAAATGGTAAAGAGCTTAATACTCTTGTTTTCATGCAAAAAGATGGTAATTGTCTTTTTCGCTGTCTATCTCACAGTTTATTTAAAAAAAATCAAAATCTTCACGGTTTAGTGAGAAGAGCATTAGTTTCTTTTGTGTTTGAAAATTGGAGCGAATATTTTGAAAGATTAGCAGTCTCAAGTGTAGAAATAGAGTATAAAACGGCACAGATGTATTTAGAGCATATGGGGAGAGACGGGGTTTACGGCACTGATTTTGAAATAGCCGTTTTTTCTAATATTTGTAAAACAACTGTTAATATTTACAAAGCCAACGATAAAAATGACCTGTATCTAGTTTATTCGTTTTATCCAGAGACTGAAGCTCAGGAAGAAATTAATATATATTTTTCTGGCCCCGAGAGGTCTGGACATTTCGATATAATTCAAAACTATTCAACATAAGAATGCTAACATTTTATTCAATTTCAAGTTTTCTATTTTTTACCAAAAATATTTTAGTAAAGTTATTTATGTTCAACGTGTAGAAAAACTAGTTTACTTAAATTGTGAAATAATTAGCAAGAAAAACAATTTTTCGTAAAACGAGTAATAACCTGTTTTGTGGTTTTTGATGATATATATATATATATATATATATATATATATATATATATATATATATATATATATATATATATATATATATATATATATATGTATATATATATATATATATATATATATATATATATATAAGGATTTACAATATAATTACAAAATAATTAATATTATTAAAACAGATTCTATGCTCACCGAACTTAACTAACAAAGCAATAATAATTTGTGAAAACTATAATATTAGGTGTGATAAGGCATCAGAACTATCTAAAATATATTTATTTTATTTTAAAACGGGTAATAAAATTCTGTTGCAAAACTCATTTACATATAGTTAAGAACAGGAGCATAGAATAAAATAAAATAAAACTTTTAAATCGAACTCTTGTAAATAGTCTAAATATGACATGATGTACTACACACATAGAAGCAGACCCCTTTATAAGTGAAAGTAAATTATTCTAAAATCAAATGCCTATAAAAATATATTTTTATAAAATTGAAGGAGGGGTAAATTTTAAAAATATTTATATAGAAAGATTAACAGGAGGATATAAAGATATAATTTTATAAAATTTAAGAGTGACGAAAATTTAAAAATTTTTCTAACCGGGCTGCCCCAGATTCTTTTATATAAGTATTGAAATGATTTAAATAATAAAATATAGTGTGCAAAATTTTTTTAAAAATATTTCTATCAGCTTGACCTTACTAATATATATATATATATATATAAATGAAATAAAGATTACGGGGATTCGGCCAGAAAGTCTTTATTATATTATTCTTATAATGTGCCTAGCTTTCGAAATGTTTCATTTCTTCCTCAGGGCACTAAAAAATTAAATTAATTTATAATTTATTATTTAAAATTATAGGAAATTAGTAAAACTTACATTATATTTAAATATAAAGACAGCTAATTTTCGAAATTTTATGAAAAAATTGGTTGAAAAATATTCTACTTGGAATTTTGACAATATTTTTTGAAGTTGATAGTAAATAAAAAAATTGGAAAAAAATATGTTAACTTGATGCAAGAGGTAGAAATCAGACATTTGACAAAAAAATATATGGGAAGGTATTCATGATTTTCTAACATCTGTCAAAAATGTGACGTTATTCATGAAATTAAAAAATTTTTTAATTTTCTAAAAATATTTATGGTAAATTTTGGTTTATATTATTTATATTATTGTCTATATGTAAAATAAAGGAATATATGGAACAACAAATATATATATATATATATATATATATATATATATATATATATATATATATATATATATATATATATATAATATCGAAAATAATTTAAAAATATTTAAATTAGAATTAATATCTCTACTATAATTATGACATGTATTACAACTAAATAATTTTATTTCTCTACTATTTCGTTTTTAGAGTTTTTACAGGCTTTTTAAAACCCCCCATTGTTCTATTTTTTACTTTCTGAGCATTTTTACGCATTTTTTTAATTTTTTCATTTTTACTAGAAATGATATTTCTATATTTCCTATTAACCTTCCTATATCTTTCTAGCTCCTCTTGAATAGCGAAAATTTCTAATTCTAATGCTCTACTGTCCCTATTATACACTAAATTGGTTTCTTTACACTTTTTAAGTTCACTATTACAGCTAGAAGATATATTTTTATATTCCTCTAACTCTTTCTCCAGGTTATAAATAGTGGTAGATTTTTCTTTGACAATTCGTGCATATTGTCTCATATTGTCTGCTATTTCTAACCTTAACCCCTTTATTTCCAAATTACGGCTAAAAATTACATTTACCAAAAGAAAATAAATATCAAACTAATTTTTAAAAAGTCAAAATACCTCTTTACGATGTCCTCCACCAATAAAAGTTCACACCTACTCCTCCAAAATTCCACTTCCTCTAAAAGCTGAGCCTCAGTTTTCCTGTAACAGGATACTGAACTCGTCACCAAAAAAAATATGCACAAAATTACACGCATTTTCCAATCTTGTAAGCACCTTTACTTAATAAAAATTTGAAGAAGAATGTCGCATAAATTATCGGCATGGTAAAATATGCTTACCCGGAATTTCAAAAGAAACAGCATAAACGGTAATTAATATAAAATCGCTTAACTATTAAAATAATTGCTAGAATAGGCTTATATTTCATTTATATTAAAATATATCTAATTACTTAACGAGATACCTATATTTTAAAAATAATACTTCTTCATTTTTTGCTCATTCAGGTATTGTATGAAAGCTGAAAACTGTTCAAAGTTATACAGTGTATTTCAGTCTTGAGAGTTTGTACCCACCCCTTTTTTCACCGTCTATCTCACAGATTATTTAAAACAAGATCTTCACGGTATAGTAAATATCGAACAAAATTTTTAAAAGTGAAAATACCTTTTTATAATATCATTTTCCATTTTAAAACATGGCACTTATCCTTAGAAATTTTTTTAAAAAGATGTGTTTCAGTTTATTATATATATTATTCGAACAACGCAGTTTCTCATCACAACACTTATAAATTTTCGCTAAAAACTGAATAAAAATTATAATTATAAAAATATTAAAAATAACACTAAAGACGCGGTTCGATAGAAGACAATATTCACGGTACTAATACGTATAACTTATAAAATAGGCGTCTTGTACGGCTCAGAACAGAACAGGTTTATTTAGAAAAGGAAATCTGCTTTTATTTAAGATACTACGGTAAAAATAAAAACAAAACCGTTCGCGGAGAGTCTGCTTTCTCTTTTTGTTCTTTTTCTTTTTATTTAAATTACTTTTTTGTTTTTATTCTTGTATTAAAAGAAGTAAAAAGATCAATAAAAGTTTAGAGACCTTTTTGTTTTCTCATTTTGTTTATTTGTTTTTATTTGATAACGCGGTAAGAAATTCTTTTTGTTTATTTATTGATGTGTTCATACATAGGCGGAGGTTGCTCAAAATAATACAATAAAAAGCGGCAATTACTTTTTAGCTTTATTATTTATAGGGTTATTGACATAGAACAAACAATTACCGTTGTCTTGCCCCACTTTTTGTTAAAATTTCTTTAACTATGAATAAGACTAAGGAAGTAAGTACTTCCATAAAAAGTATAAGATATCTCATGTTCATCATATCCTAATCAAAAAAGATACAGAGATATATTATCTTGATCCTCGTATTGATAGAGAAATTTCTGTTTCAATACGAGGCTACCACGCCATTGGTTTTTTCTTTTTGTATTTTTTATTCTTTTGTCAGGAGTGGATTTCTTGTTATACTTTTTATTTTCTTTTACTAACTACTTCAAAGTAAAGTTTTTTCTTTTATTAGGGACTACTGTGTCTTTTTCTTTTTGATTTTATTTGATGGGGTATAAATAATAGTCAAATTCCCTCAAGATGTTAGTCATAATTTCAAACTGAGTTATCAGTGTGGTAGGTGAATTGAACGTAGTGAAATTGATATTTTGTAGGTAACTGTATGGAATTTTAGTGAAAGTGCATCCCTTGTAGTGCTGAAATTGGTATAATTTTTGTTTTTCATATTTATAAGTGGTCTTAACCCGTAAATTATTTTTCAATTTCAGTTTTTGGGCTTGAAATTAACGTTTATTATCATCGAATTTAGTTTTTATGTTTGTACTACTGTTATAAATACGTAGGTGAGGGAAATTGATTAATTTTATATTGGTACTGCGACTTAAAAAGGGGTGAGCAAGAGCTGTTTTTTCATTTTAAACTTAACTGTTGACGAGTGCAGACATGTCTAACAAAATGGAAAAATTTATTATCATTAAAGATGAGGTTAAAAACATTAGGCGTTTTAGTTTACAAGGTAGAAGGGTGGAATTTAAACTGAAACCAGTACCCGGTCATACTGAACCTATTCAGTGGGTTAAAAATGCCCTAACAGACGTAATTTTGTTCGCAACCTCCAATTTAAAAGGTAATGATCAAGTAGGTTTTAGTTTTAGTTCACAAAGTCTTGAGCGGGGCGAAGGTTGGATAAATTTTCAACCGGCTGACAAAATTGTTCTCGACGACATTCTTGGGGTAATAGCGGGAGTTTTTCAATCAAATTCATCAGGGTTAGATACAGACACGTTTCGTTTTGGGGTAACAAGCGTTAGAATGCCTATGGGGAAATCGCGAGGACGTGGGTATGTTAGGTTTGATGACGAATGCGCAAGACGAAAGGGTATAATTGTAATTAAAAATACGGACAATTTATGTTTACCTCGAGCTTTAGTGGTGGCTATTGCAAACAAGAATAATGCTTTGAACTTTAAGGCAATCGAAAAAGATACAAATAAAATACAAACCGAGATGACTTTGAAATTAATAAGTGACGCGCGTGTCGAAGTTCCTGTTGAAGGAAGTGGCATACCGGAATTGCAAAAATTTCAAGAATACCTGAAAGAATATAAAATTGTTGTCTACAGATACGGTTTTAAAGGACGAGACGTTATTTTTGAAGGTGCAACAGAGAGCCACAAAAAATTAAATCTATTATACCATGAAGGTCATTTCAACGTCATTATTTCTCTAACGGCGGCTTTTGTATGTAACTACTACTGTGAAGGATGTCATGTCCCTTATGATCATAAGAATCACCATAGGTGTGGAGGATCTTGTCAAGCTTGCCAAAAATCTCCCCCTGTCAATTTATACAAAAATTTAAATGTTCAGATTGTTTAAGGGTATTCAGAAACCAAAATTGTTATGATAATCACAAAAAAGCAAAGTCTTTGGGAAAATCATCCGTGTGTAAACAAATTAAATTATGTCCTGAATGTTTAAAAACTATAAAAAGGGACAGAAAACATATTTGTGGAGAAATTTTTTGCAAAATTTGTAAAAAACATCAGTCAGGGGGGCATCAGTGTCACATGCAAGTTGATAAGAATTCCCCAAAAATACAAGATACATTATTTGTATTTTTTGACTTCGAAACACGACAAGAAACACTTTTAGAAAACGGTGACCTTTTGCACGAAGTAAATTTGTGTGTATTTAAGCAATTTTGCAATATGTGTCGTGATAGTGAACCAGGGGTTTGCCACAGATGCGGGGTTACCACCCAAGTATTACAGATAAACCCTTTAGATAGATTTATCGAGTATCTCTTAAATCAAAGAAGTTTATTCAAAGAAATAATTGTCATTAGCCACAACGGTGGAGGCTTTGACAATCAGTTTATCTTAAGCAAATTTCTATCACAAACAGATATTGCCCCCGAAATTATCTTGCGAGGAACTAAAATTATATTGTTACAAATTTCGAATATAAAGTTTATTGACTCTTTAAATTATTTTCCCATGCCCTTGTCAAAATTGCCAAAGGTCTTTGGGTTAACGGAAATAAAGAAGGGGTACTTCCCGCATTTGTTCAACAAAAAAGAAAACGAAAATTATGTCGGGTGCGTACCATTAATAGACTATTACTCACCGGATAGCATGAAAGAAGAGGAACGTGAAAATTTTGTGAAATGGTATGAGGAGCAGCTCTCAAGTAATGTGATTTTCAATTTTAAACAAGAATTAATAGATTATTGTAAAAGTGACACAACCATATTATTTGAAAGTTGCAAACTTTTTCAAAAACAAATGATTGAAACCACCAATGTTTGCCCGTTCACAGAAGCTACAACTATTGCCTCGGCATGCAATAAAGTGTTTCGTAGAAATTTTCTAAAACCCCACACTATTGGCATTATTCCAAAAAACGGTTATCGATTCGCAGATAACCAATCAAAAATTGCTCTCCTATGGCTTTCGTGGTTAGAAAAAATATACAAAAATATTAAACATACCGGAAATGGTCGAGAAATGGAGTTAAATGGTGTCAAAGTAGACGGATTCTGCCCCGAAACAAAACAAGTATTTCAGTTTCACGGGTGCTATTGGCATGGGTGTCCTAAATGTTTTAAATACCAAAGAAGTGAACCCTTGCGTGATAATCCTACAGAAACTCTCAATCATAGATATGAGACTACCGTGTCCAAAACTGAAAGGCTTAGAGGGTTTGGTTATGAAGTAGTAGAAAAGTGGGAATGTGATTTTAGAAAAGAAGTTTTAGAGAACCCTGAAATACGGTTATTTTCCGAAAATTCACCTTTGTTTACGCTATCCCCTCTAAATCCGCGAGATGCATTTTACGGTGGCCGTACGGGAAATTGTAAAACATATTACGAAATTGACTCCGAAGAAAAAATAAAGTATGTAGACGTATGTTCGCTGTATCCTTGGGTATGTAAATACGGAAAATATCCTGTCGGTCACCCCGAAGTGATTGTCGGGGATGGATGCAAAAACTTAAACTTAAAAGAAACGAGCGGTTTAATAAAATGTACTGTTTTACCACCGACAGATTTGTTTCACCCTGTACTACCTGTAAAAATGAATAATAAACTGATGTTTGTACTTTGTCGAACGTGTGGTGATACCATGAGTAACGATGAATGCAAGCATACAGAAAATGAGAGGGCACTAATGGGTACTTGGGTAATAGATGAGGTTTTGAAAGCTATAGAGAAGGGTTACACGATTTTAGATATTTACGAAGTTTGGAAATATGAAGTTACACAATATGATGCTACCAGTCGTGAGGGTGGTTTGTTTGTTGACATGATGAATAAATTTATAAAAATAAAACAAGAGGCAAGCGGTTTTCCCTCAAATTGTACCTCCGTGACTGAGAGGGAACAGTATATAGAGACGCTTTTAAACAGCGAGGGTATTCAACTGGAATTTCACTCTGTAGTTACGAACCCAGGCCTAAGAGCTCTGGCAAAATTAATGTTAAATAGTTTTTGGGGAAAACTTGGACAATTAGAGTGTCAGCCTAAAACCAAAATTATTAACAGACCTCAAGAACTTTATTCTATGTTAACTAATCCAAATTTAACTATTAACACGATTCTACCTGTAAATGAAAAAACGCTTTTGGTCAATTATCAATTTACCGAGGAGAGTTTTGATCCGCTATCTACAGTTAATGTCTGTATTGCTGCCTATACCACTGCACAGGCACGTCTTAAACTATATAGTTATTTAGAAAAACTGAATGATCAAGTTTTGTATTACGATACAGATTCGATAATTTACATATATAAAAACGGCTATCCTGATATTCCAGTAGGTAGTAACATAGGAGAAATGACAGACGAATTAGAACAATACGGCCCCGGATGTTACATAACCGATTTTGCTAGCGGTGGACCTAAAAATTACGCATACAAAGTATTTTTGCCCGCAAAGCAAGAGGAACAAATAGTGTGTAAGGTAAAGGGAATATGTTTAAATTATGCCGCTTCAAAATTGGTAAATTTTGACTCTATACGCGATATGATATTATCCGGAGATAGTACCCCAATTCAAATTACTTCACAGCAAATTCGGCGTACAGAAAAGCATGAAGTAATTACAAAAACAGAAACAAAAGAGTATAAGCCAAACTCCTTAAAAAGGAAATTTTTTAAAAATTACAACTCAGCCCCTTACGGTTTTAAAAAAACTCGGGTAGCTTAGAAACAAACACTTTTAAATAATAAAGTAAGTTACCTAAAATAATTAAAGTATGACTTTAAGGGACCATTGAGATTGTACAGCTAAAAGAATCATCAAGTACTAACAACTGTCATATGACTAATAGAGGCTTTTTATGTCATATGATATTAATCATCAAATTGATGAAAATATTACCAAATATTATATCTTATCAACCCCATTATATCAAAAGAGTCAATAAATACTAACAGCACTGTTGTATGACTAAAAAGAGGCATGTTAAGTCATGTGACATGAAAAAAGACCCAATATATCAAAATAGCCAACTAATACTAACAGCACTGTTGTATGACTAAAAAGAGGCATGTTAAGTCATGTGACATGAAAAAAGACCCAATATATCAAAATAGCCAACTAATACTAACGACACTGTTGTATGACTAAAAAGAGGCATGTTAGGTCATGTGACATAAAAAGACCCAATATATCAAAATAGTCAACTAATACTAACAACACTATTGTATGACTAAAAAGAGGCATGTTAGGTCATGTGACATAAAAGACCCATTATATCAAAATAGCAAACAATACTAATAACCGTTATATGACTAAAGAGAGGCATATGGCAATAAAAAACTTACATCAAAAGAGTCAGCAAATACTAACAACTATTGTATGACTAAAAACGATCATATTAAGTCATATGACTTTAAAAGTACCCATTATCTCAAAAGCTCTTAAGACAACATTCATTAATAATATCGATGGGACATTTTTGTCTTTTAAATAAGATGTGATAGATTATTTAGGTAAATCAGTCCTAGATACTCAGGGTTATGTAAGCAACGTTTTTGATCTCTTGTACTTTTAACTTCTGTCATTACAAAAAGTTATTTAAATTATGTGCTGTTAACTTCTAAAGCCTTGTCAAAAATAAATAAAAATAAAAATAATAAAAAATAAAAATTAAAAAATAAAAACAAAAAAAAATAAAAAACTAAAGGGTGTTAGCAGGAAATAATTTATGTAGGCCTGTAAGCATACAGGGGGTTGGAAGGAGGGTCCTCTACCGAAACGTTCGCACCTTGTCGCTGGTGGTAGAGCTTTTTAACTAAGACGAACGTGTTAAATTTAATTATTCTGCAGGCATGAGCCCCTACACGTTTCTATCTGCAACATGTTTTAAGTTCAAACAGTGTACTATAAGCTTAAAATATAAACCCTTTATCTGCTTGCATAATTTCAGGCATAAATATCATCGATAGTTTTAATACTTTTATTGAAGTTTTGCATTAGAACATTTACTATACAGGGGTGCAATCGGAAAACACCATACAATTATTCTATTTATTAACACTAGTAAAAATTATTTCTTTACGTTATAAGGTAAATATATCAAGGGTCCGAAAGCCATTTCGGTAAGAGGCGTTATATTATCCCTATAAAACAATATCACAACATTTTCTCTAGTTGCCGAAATTAAATATAAATGCAATGTTTAAAATAAGTGAGGATAAAGTGTAGAACATATGTGATTTTAGATGACGTAGGAATTTTAATCGTAATATTTAATAAGAACAGATACAGTTCACAACTAAAACCTTTATTCTCTACATGTTCTTTTTATCCTTCAAAACCTTGTTATATCACATACAGAGCAGCGTCATAACGTTATCTGGGGAGCAATAGGGCATTAACAGGACTACTACTGGGCGGTATTCGGTCAACAATAGGGGAGGTTCGCAACAACGTTAATAAACTCTGGGGTATAACAAATATATATAAAGTTGTAATAAAATATAGAATTAATTTGTTTAAATAATAACGTGGTTTTTGCTTCGAAACTTCGTTCTCCATTTAAATAAAATCGAATGGGACATGAACAAGAGTTTGAGTTCACGACTAATGTCCTGTTTTAAAATTTTATCTTCTAACTGTTACAAAATACTTAGGCTAAGTTGTGAAAATTTCTTACTTCCAGTATTATATAACTATAATGTAGAATTTAAGACCTTTAGCTCCCTATTGCTATTGTGTTTAACACTCAGAAAATAAAAACGATCAGAAAACTCTTAAGACGACATTCATTAATAATATCGAAGGGACATTTTTGACTTTTAAATAAGATGTGATTGGTTAATTATAAATTACTATTTAGATAACAAAAACCCTCTGTCTGCTTTATATATAGTAAATTTATCTGTTAATTTACTGTCCTGTCGGTATTCTATTTCGAATTATAAATATACGATTGTTTTAATTTACACATACTTAACTTTTAATTAAGTCATTCTTTACTTATTATTTCACTGTTTTTTGCTTTAATGTGTATAATACTTTTGGTAGATATTAAATATCTAGATTGTTGGTATTTTTATTAAATTTTTTGCTACTTTAATCTGCTTGCCAACTATTTTTATCTACTACTGTGACAAACAAACCAAAGCCTGTTGATTTGGCAACACTTTTAAACACACCAAAATAATGGATAGGTGAAATATCCCGTAATCTATTATTTTGACAGTTGTCAGTCTGTTCAAGTGTGAACAGAGGTGTATAATCTGATAATAAACAGGAGCATTAGAGTGTTTGTATTGCGTATATTCGAATTACGCAATTAATATATATTTTCTATCTGCATCATGTTTTAAGTTCAAACAGTGTACTATACCCCTAAATAAAAAAAGGGGCCCCTTTATCTGCTTGCATAATTTCAAGCATAAATATCGACGTTAGTTTTAATAGTTTTATTCTAGTTTAGCATTAAACAAGTACTATACAAGAGTGCAATCGGAAAACACCCATACTTTTGTTCTATTTATACCATATCTGGGATGTCATTTTACAAATAATACCAAACGGCTGATTCTATCACTTTTTATTTTAGTTTTGTATTAATACATAAAACATAAATTGTACGGTCATTTTTATTTTATTATTTTTATAATTATCTAATATATCTCCTAAACCTGCGGCTTACAGTAACACCTTCACCATTTTGGCGGAAAACCCAATCTATTTTAAAGTTCCTCACCCTTGTCTATTTTAATATCTTCTCCAGTCTATCCTCAATACATAAACACATATACTGAGTCATTTTGTCCTGAAGACTTGGCGATCACTTTTCTTCTATTGTTCTACTACGTTACACGTATTTCTCTACCCATAGTGAGTGATCGTTTAAATCATCCCATAACTTTCGAGCCCATACCCGTGAATTTATTGTAGTGTTTCTATCACCCTCGATTTCGCAGAGTAGCAGAACATTAATTCACATACAATATTATCATTACTTACAGTTCTTAAAAGATCGTCAAATTAAAGCAAAACTTGGATGTAGTAGTACTTTTTGAGGTTGCTGTCTGGGTAAGATATTTTATTTTATTCTAAGCTGGTACTCTATACAATATTATTCACATCATCATACATAGATCAACCCCTGGCCTATTTATAATTATTCCTAACAATGCTGCTATTAAAACCGCACACTTTTAATCATTATCTACTTAACCTTAATTGCGTTGTAATTGATTTTAATAGTACCGTCATGTGAGTAATATACCTACGTGGAGATTCATGATTTCTAAAACTAGTAAATTATGTCATTTTATCCTAGCCCTTAAAATCATCATTTTGTTATTTTGACTTTACTACAAAAAGTTTGCTACGACGTATATCGATTGTCTCACACTTGAAAGGTAAAATTATTAATATATCTCGGTGGCTCGTAGGATACGGCGTTGAAGTACTAATCGGAAGGTTGGCGGTTCAAGACTCATTCGGTCCGAAAACTTTTTTTCAATTTAATAAAGATTAAATCGACTGACTACAGCAGATCGTCATCTAAATCCCTGTAAAAGTGAAGTGAAAGTCTACCTACTGCGTGTGCAGGTCATCGACCCTTGCATCAACTCCTGGAGCTCTGTCTATGGATGTCTAGAGCTCTATTTGTAATGCAGCTCTAAACTGGCTGAGTTTAGCGCTGCTTTACCTACTGAACTGGTGACGCTTTAGATCGAAGTTAAAATATGAGCTGTCAAAATATCCAGTTTTCTTAGCGATATTTTAAAGATCCTGAGCCAGTTTCGGCTTGGAATATACATGGAATTGATAGAATGGACGTTTTTTTATCTATTCCTGACCATTTCGTAGCACGAGATGGGCATTAAATATCATTTTTTTGAAATTTTTCTTGACCCTACATTGAATTATAAAAATCAATTTCTATACGGGAAAATGTATTAATTTAATTATTATAATGTATGAAATGTCACAATTTGGCTAAAACGTCAGCATTTTGATGCGAAATAGGAACGACTCTGGACCAACTTCGGCCAAATTTACCGGGCAAAGGATTTAGGGACCTTATACTTTCGGTAGAAAGACATTTCATTTGATAAATTTGGCTTTAAAAACCAATTTTATCGACTTTCCGATGGCGCTACAAGACTTCATTCTAATATTGCGCTCAGTGGCATCGAAAAAGTCTAGAAATATGCATTTTATTTTCTAACCATGAGCGTGTATACCTTTCGGGCAATATATTAATTATTATTGAATAATTTTAATTTAATTTTAGGGAAATGACTTGATTCGGATCGTTTTAAAGTAACCAGAACGATTCGAAAATACATTTTATACCTTGCGGCATGTGCATGATTGTATATATGTCTACAGGGTGTCCAAAAAGTCTTTGTATGCGGAAATATCTTTGCCATTAGTACGAAGATAAAATTAATTGAGCCGGTTTTCAAGAAAATCGAAAATATTTAAATTACTATGTGTCGTGTTCTGTTGTGTTTTTATATATGTATACAGGGTGTCCGAAAAGTCTTTGAATGGGCAAATACCTTTGGCTCTTGTACAAATAGTAACTCAATTGTCGGATTTAAAGCAAATCGTAGGTATATATTTGCATTTATATGTTTGTATACAGGGTGTCCTAAAAGTCTTAGTATGGGCAAATACTTCTACTAGTACCAAGATCAACTTAACTAATTAAGATTTTAAGTACATCGACTATATTCCTATTTAAACGTGTTAGTGTGAATGTATACAGGGTGTCCAAAAAGTCTTGGAATGGGCAAATACTCCTATTATTACTGAGATAAACTTTATTAGGTCGGATTTCACGCAAATCGAATATATTTGTATTAATATGTGTTTATGTTTGTATGCATGTCTACAGGGTGCCCGAAAAGTCTTGGTATGAGCAAATACTTCTACTAGTACCGAGATAACCTACTTAATTCGGATTTTAAGTAAATCGACTATATTCCTATTTAAACGTATGGGTGTTAGTTTGAATGTATACAGGGTGTCCAAAACGTCTTGGTATGGGCAAATACTCCTATTATTACTTAGATAAACTTTATTAGGTCGGATTTCACGCAAATCCAATATATTTGTATTAATGTGTGTTGATGTTTGTATGTATGTATACAGGGTGTCCGAAAAGTATTTGGTATGGGCAAATACTTCTACTAGTATCGAGATAAACCTACTTAATTCGGATTTTAAGTAAATCGACTATATTCCTATCTAAACGTGTGGGTGTTAGGTTGAATGTATACAGGGTGTCCAAAAAGTCTTGGTATGTGCAAATACTCCTATTATTACTTAGATAAAATTTATTAGGTCGGATGTCACGCAAATCGAATACATTTGTATTAATATGTGTTTATGTTTGTATGTATGTATACAGGGTGTCCGAAAAGCTTTTGTTGGCAAAAATAGTTTCTACGTGTGGTGTTTGTATGTGTGTAGCTACATGGTTACGAAGGGCGGTCTATTCTACATCATCAGTCCGTAGGAGTGTGATATCTTCCTTAATACATAAACATTTTCAGGGCATGACAATGATGATATTACCGACCTTATAGAGCCCCCTCGGGAGGCGATTAGGCGGTCTATGCACCCTAGTTGAAAACCGATCCACTTGTTTCGAAAATATGGAGCTTTGAAATACCAACAATAAATTTGACGAAAAATGCAAAAATCGGTTTCATTTTACTTATATGTATTATCAATACCTAGTGTAATATAAATATAGTGTAATATGCACTGTATGTACAATTTTTTATGTTTTTATATAGTTTTATATAGTTTTTTTGTATAAAATGTATTGTGTACACACTGCCTTATTTTACGTTGGTCGAAAAATTATTAACGAGTGTCACTCGTTCCTTTTTTGTATGAATATTACTTGGTCAACTAAAACAAATTTTTATAAAATGCCGCCTACCTCATGCAATTAGTTTTACTACTGTGCAATATTTTATGTGTTCATAAAGTGCTAGGTTTTATTTTTTATGTTTATATAGTCGAGTCGCGAGCAAAAATATTCGGCCGCTGAAATTTTCAACGTTTACTAGACGCCAAAAAATTAATATATTTAAATTAGAAATTAACAAAAAATACCCGATCATGATTGTAGACTCGTACGAAAGCTCTCAGTGGCGTAGAAATGAAATATTTCAGTTACGTGTATTAAAATATAAAGTTCTGCTGAGTCCATCCGAGGTTGTCTCTCAATGAGTGTGGGGTTAGAACGTGAGCTAGAGCCTGTAGAATGCCTCTGTGATGCCAAAGTTGATTGTAGACCCGTGCGGACGCTTTCAGTGGCGTAGAAATTAAATATTGCTGTAACATGTATTGAAAAATGAAGGCTGCTGAGTCAATCTGAGGTTGTCACTCAATGACTGTAGGTGAAAAGCATGAGCTGGAGTCTGTTGAATGTCCACGTAATGCCAAAGTTGATTGTAGACCCGTACGGAAGTTCTCAGTGGCGTAGAAATGATATATTTCAATTACATGTATTAAAAAATAAAGTGTTGCGGAGTCTATCCCAGGTTGTCTCTCATTGAGTGTAGGGTGAAAAAGTGGGCTAGAGCCTGCAGAATGCCTCTGTGATGCCAAAATTGATTGTTGACCTGTGCGGACGCTTTCAGTGGCGTAGAAAATAAATATTACTGTAACATGTAATGAAAAATGAAGGCTGCTGAGTCTATCCGAGGTTGTCTCTCATTGAGTGTAGGGCGAGACCGTGAGCTAAAACCTGTAGAATGTCTCTGTGATGCCAAGGTTGATTGTAGACCCGTGCGGACGCTTTCAGTGGCTTAGAAATTAAATATTATTGTAACATGTATTGAAAAATGAAGGCTGCTGAGTCAATCTGAGGTTGTCACTCAATGAGTGTAGGTAAAAAGCATGAGCTGGAGTCTGTTGAATGTCCACGTAATGTCAAAGTTGATTGTAGACCCGTACGGAAGTTCTCAGTGGCGTAGAAATGAAATATTTCAGTTACATGTATTAAAAAAGTAAGTGTTGCTGAGTCTATCCGAGGCTGTCTCTCATTGAGTGTAGGGTGAAAAAGTGGGCTAGAGCCTGCAGAATGCCCCTGTGATGCCGAAGTTGATTGTATACCCGTACGGACACTTTCAGTGGCGTAGAAATTAAATATTACTGTAACATGTATTGAAAATGAAGGCTGCTGAGTCAATCAGAGGTTGTCACTCAATGAGTGTAGGTGAAAAGCATGAGCTGGAGTCTGTGAAATGTCCACGTAATGCCAAACTTGATTGTAGACCCGTACGGAAGCTCTCAGTGGCATAGAAATGAAATATTTCATTTACATGTATTAAAAAATAAAGTGTAGCTGAGTCTATCCGAGGTTGTCTCTCATTGAGCGTACGGTGAAAAAGTGGGCTAGAGCCTGCAGAATGCCTCTGTGATGCCAAAGTTGATTGTAGACCCCTGCGGACGCTTTCAGTGGCGTAGAAATTAAATCTAACTGTAACATGTATTGAAGAATGAAGGCTGCTAAGGCAATCTGAGGTTGTCACTCAATAAGTGTAGGTGAAAAGCATGAGCTGGAGTCTGTTGAATGTCCACGTAACGCCAAAGTTGATTGTAGACCCGTACGGAAGTTCTCAGTGGCGTAGAAATGAAATATTTCAGTTACATGTATTAAAGAATTAAGTGTTGCTGAGCCAATCCGAGGTTGTCTCTCATTGAGTGTATGGTGAAAAAGTGGGCTAGAGCCTGCAGAATGCCTCTGTGATGCCAAAGTTGATTGTAGACCCGTAAGGACGCATTCAGTGGCGTAGAAATTAAATATTACTTTAATATGTATTGAAAAATGAAGGCTGCTTAGTCAATCTGAGGTTGTCACTCAATGAGTGTAGGTGAAAGGCATGAGCCGGAGTCTGTTGAATGTCCAGGTAATGCCAAAGTTGATTGTAGACCCGTACGGAGGCTCTCAGTGGCATAGAAATGAAATATTTCAGTTACATGTATTAACCAATCAAGTGTTGCTGAGTCTATCCTAGGTTGTCTCTCATTGATTGTAGGGTTAGAACGTGAGCTAGAGTCTGTTGAATGCCTCTCTGATGCCAAAGTTGATTGTAGACCCGTACGGAAGCTCTCAGTGGCGTAGAAAATAAATATTTCAGTTACATGTATTAAAAAATACAGTGTTGCTGAGTCTATCCGAGGTTGTCTCTCATTGAGTGTAGGGTAAAAAGTGGGCTAGAGCCTGTTGAATGTCCACGTAATGCCCAAGTTGATTGTAGACCCGTACGGAAGTTCTCAGTGGCGTAGAAATGAAATCTTTCAGTTACGTGTATTAAAAAATGAAGGCTGCTGGGTCCATCCGAGGTTGTCTCTCATTGAGTGTAGGGTGAAAAAGTGAGGCTAGAGCCTGCCATGTTAGAAGTTTCGATAATTGGATAAAGGAAAAAAAATAATACAGATTATCAAAATTTAACATATTATAAACTAAAGTAAATTAAAATTGCTAACAAATCTAAAATAACCAAAAGTCTTAAAACGTCACGAAGCAGTCACAAAATTCACAAACCACACAAAATGCGTAGTCGAGGGGCTATACCTACTTACTACTGTACCAATGAAACGCAAGCATACCTTTTTATATTCTTTGACAGTACCAAGTAGGAGCTGGGAATATCCGAAATCTGAAGTTAGATGTCTGTATAGAGATTGGGCATCGAATCGTTATTCATAGTTCGATCGGTTGTTGAGTGATTCATGTTTTTTTTTACTTTTCTTTGATAAGGTACTAGATTTTAGTACCTATCTCTGTTTTAAATTTTACGGTAGAATTATATGTCTCTGCGGTAGGACTGTAGGTAGACGGTCAAAACGGTAGATCTACCGTAAAAACGGTAGCTCTGGCAGCACTGATTGTCAGAGCGCTGGTCTATTCACCAGTCGTTAGCAAGGTTTCGTGCAGCCGAGAGCCACCGAGGACCTCCGAGTGGGCACGAAGTGGATAACCTTCGGTTAGTTCGATGATTGGCCACCAAGCTTTAGTGAGGGGCGCTGCTAGCATGCTGCCAGCAGTCTAATTGAAGACCTCGGCTCAAGAACCGGGGAACTCTTAGCGGCCCATCTTCGAACTACGTTGCGCTCACCATCAAGCAGTTTTCCGTTTGGCCACAGTTTTGGGTAATTCCATAGGTTGTCGTGGGATGACGCCACTTGTGGGCGAGGGTGTCGGCCGGTCCGCCCGGCACAGCGGTATAGAAATTAATATTTTTACTAAGCGGCAATTAATTGGCGAATTGCCCTAGGGGGCAGAGCCAAGACGAAGAAAATAAAGTGTCCATTAACAACAATTGAATGAGCACTGACGACACGCGGCTTGCGAGTAGGCACAAACCTCGCCGGCTGCCCTAAGAAGGCAAAAGGCGTTGTAAGGTCTCAATGTCATTGTATACCGTTATGAGGCACAAAAATCACCCTCAAACACCCCGTACATTATGACAGATGCCACGTCACCAAAGTCACGTGGCGCCTCGTGCTATACAGGGCGTTTACAGAAAATACAGCTGATTGTTGACAGGTGACATATGACAAGATGCCTGGTGTCGTACGGCAATCTACTTTATTTTCTGTAAACGCCCTGTATAGCGCTATGGGGCTCAAAAATCACACTCAAACACCTCGTATATTATGACAGATGCCACGTCACCAGGGTCACGTGTCTGCCTCGTGCTGCGCGCGCTGATTTTCTACCTATGGAGGACATTTTTTCTATGCAAAAGCTGACTGTTGACATATGACAGACGACAGCTGACAAGTGACAGGTGTCGTGCGGGTCGTTGATTGTGTTTCTTATAAACAATAGTTTTTATAATTGTGTGGTTTTTGTGGGATTTTGGTTTTGTGTGTTGTGTGTTAATAGGTGCCAGCGGTTCCAATACAAAGATGCTTTACATGAAGCGGCTTTACATAATGGCTGTTGTGTTGCCTTGAAGAATGCCTCTGTGATGCCAAAGTTGATTGTAGACCCGTGCGGACGCTTTCAGCGGCGTAGAAATTAAATATTACTGTAACATGTATTGAAAAATGAAGGCTGCTGAGTCAATCTGAGGTTGTCACTCAATAAGTGTAGTTGAAAGGCATGAGCTGGAGTCTGTTGAATGTCCACGTAATGCCAAAGTTGATTGTAGACCCGTACGGAAGTTCTCAGTGGCGTAGAAATGAAATATTATAGTTACATGTATTAAAAAATTAAGTGTTGCTGAGTCTATCCGAGGCTGTCTCTCAATGCGTGTAGGGCGAGAACGTGAGCTAAAGCCTGTAGAATGCCTCTGTCATGCCAAAGTTGATTGTAGACCCATGCGGACGCTTTCAGTGGCGTAGAAATTCACTATTACTGTAACATGTATTGAAAACTGAAGGCTGCAGAGTCAATCTGAGATTGTCACTCAATGAGTGTAGGTGAAAAACATGAGCTGGAGTCTGTTGAATGTCCACGTAATGCCGAAGTTGATTGTAGACCCGTACGGAAGTTCTCAGTGGCGTATAAATGAAATATTTCAGTTAAATTTATTAAAAAATTGAGTGTTGCTGAGTCTATCCGAGGTTGTCTCTCATTGAGTGTAGGGTGAAAAAGTGGGCTAGAGCCTGCAGAATGTCCCTGTGATGCCAAAGTTGATTGTAGACCCGTGCGGACGCTTTCAGTGGCGTAGAAATTCACTATTACTGTAACATGTATTGAAAAATGAAGGCTGCTGAGTCAATCTGAGGTTGTCACTCAATGAGTGTAGGTGAAAAGCATGAGCTGGAGTCTTTGAAATGTCCACGTAATGCCAAAGTTGATTGTAGACCCGTACGGAAGCTCTCAGTGGCGTAGAAATGAAAATATTTCATTTACATGTATTAAAAAATAAAGTGTAGCTGACTATCCGAGGTTGTCTCTCATTGGGTGTAGGATGAAAAAGTGGGCTAGAGCCTGCAGAATGCCTCTGTCATGCCAAAGTTGATTGTAGACCCGTGCGGACGCTTTCAGTGGCGTAGAAATTAAATATTACTCTAGCGTATATTGAAGAATGAAGGCTGCTGAGGCAATCTGAGGTTGTCACTCAATGAGTGTAGGTGAAAAGCATGAGCTGGAGTCTGTTGAATGTCCACGTAACGCCAAAGTTGATTGTAGACCCGTACGGAAGTTCTCAGTGGCGTAGAAATAAAATATTTCAGTTATATTTATTAAATAATTAAGTGTTGCCGGGTCTATCCGAGGCTCTCTCAATGAGTGTAAAGCGAGAACGTGAGCTAAAGAATGTAGAATGCCTCCTAATTGTAGACCCGTACGGAAGCTCTCAGTGGCGTAGAAAATAAATATTTCAGTTACATGTATTAAAAAATACAGTGTTGCTGAGTCTATCCGAGGTTGTCACTCAATGAGTGTAGGGTGAAAAAGTGGGCTAGAGCCTGTTGAATGTCCACGTAATGCCAAAGTTGATTGTAGACCCGTACGGAAGTCCTCAGTGGCGTATAAATGAAATATTTCAGTTAAATTTATTAAAAAATTAAGTGTTGCTGAGTCTATCCGAGGTTGTCTCTCATTGAGTGTATGGTGAAAAATTGGCTAGAGCCTGCAGAATGCCTCTGTGATGCCAAAGTTGATTGTAGACCCGTGCGGACGCATTCAGTGGCGTAGAAATTAAATATCACTTTAACATGTATTGAAAAATGAAGGATGCTGAGTCAATCTGAGGTTGTCACTCAATGAGTGTAGGTGAAAGCATGAGCTGGAGTATGTGAAATATCCACGTAATGCCAAAGTTGATTGTAGACCCGTACGGAAGCTCTCGGTGGCGTAGAAATGAAATATTTCAGTTACATGTATTAAAGAATTAAGTGTTGCTGGGTCTATCCGAGGCTGTCTCTCAATGAGTGTAAAGCGAGAACGTGAGCTAAAGCCTGTAGAATGTCTCTGTGATGCCAAAGTTGATTGTAGACCCGTACGGAAGTTCTCAGTTGCGTAGAAATGTAATATTTCAGTTACATGTATAAAAAAATTAAATGTTGCTTAGTCTATCAGATAATATAATAAATAATAAATATACATGTTATATCCCAAATATCCGATGTATTATTAAGAATTATTCTTTCCGATTTTTTGCCGGATTTTGTCAAAAATTGAAAAATTAAAAATATAGTTAATTTTACCAATTTTTTGTCATTTTTTCATTTATTTGCTTCCTCTTTGACATAAGGAACCATAAAATGACAGAATTTTTGAATTTAAAAAAAATAATTTTTTTGAAAATTTTTACAGGGGTATGTATACCCATGAAATTTTCAATTATGCCATTAAATCGCTCATATCTCGCCACTGGTTCGTTTTATTTAAAAAAATTTCATAACCTAAAAGTTGCAGTTAAGTAAGATCTATAATATTCTCTTATATGATTTTCCTTTAAACCTGATAGTTCCGGAAATATTTTAAAAAATTTGCTTATAAAAATTTCCAAGTTTAAACCCCTATATTTCCAAAAGTATACGTCCTATCCAAAAATTGTTTATTATTAAAAGTTAGACAATTTTATACCCTATCTAATTAGTTATATACATTTTTACTAAAAACTTCAAATAACTGAGATAAAAATAAAAACATAAAGCAGTGTCAAATTTTTTCCGATTTTTTTGCCGGATTTTGTGAAAAATTGAAAAATTAAAAATATAGTTAATTTTACCTATTTTTTGCCATTTTTTCATTTATTTGCTTTCACTTTGACATAAGGAACCATAAAATGTCAGAATTTTTGAATTAAAAAAAAATAATTTTTTTGAAAATTTTTACAGGGGTATTACCCATGAAATCTCCAACACTGACATTTAATCGATCATATATCGCGACTGGTTCGTTTTATTAAAAAATTTTCATAACCTAAAAGTTGCAGTTAAGTAAGATCTATGATTTTCTCTTATATGATTTTCCTTTAAACCTCATAGTTCCGGAAATATTTTTAAAAAACTGCTTATAAAAATTTCCAAGTTTAGAGCCCTATATTTCCAAAAGTATACGTCCTATCGAAGAATTGTTTATTATTAAAAGTTAGACAATTTTATACTCTATCTAATTAGTTATATACATTTTTTACTAAAAACTTCAAATAACTGAGATAAAAATAAAAACATAAAGCAATGTCAAATTTTTTCCAGTTTTTGCAGGATTTTGTGAAAAATTGAAAAATTAAAAATATAGTTAATGTTACCAATTTTTACCATTTTTCATTTATTTGCCTTCACTGTGACATAAGGAACCATAAAATGTCAGTATTTTAGAATTTAAAAAAAAAATTGAAAATTTTTACAGGGTTATTATACCCAGGAAATTCCCAAATCGGACATTTAATCGATCATATCTCGCCACTGGTTCGTTTTATTAAAAGAAAATTCATAACCTAAAAGTTGCAGTTAAGTAAGATCTATAATTTTCTCTTATATGATTTTCCTTTAAACCTCAGTTCCGGAAATATTTTTAAAAAACTGCTTATAAAAATTTCCAAAAGTATTAATAATAGTAATAATAATAATATAGACTTTTATTGATATAAAAACATACGTAATATTATTATTTACATACATATACCGCAAACGTCATGCTACGCACATCGAGCGGTACAAATAGCAAGGCAACAAGTCAAAAATTTGGCCGGAATAGACGCCCGGCATTACGCGAATTGATACGAGCTTTTCATCGACGTCGCGACAAGTGAGATATACTGGAGGACGTAAACGAACGATATCAAGTTTGCCAAAACTGTCCCCTAAAACTTAAACTCTCGTGTCAGCGACCGTTAGTCAACGATCACCCAAAAAAACCCTGACAGTACATCATAGCGCATTAAAATAATATTATTATGCTACTACATACATATAGACCGCAGTGCGCATGGTCAGAATGCTGGCAGTACTGGCAGCAATTTTACACTCTAGCTGGGGACGCGGAGAAAAAAACGCAAAATAGGTTTTTTTCGCCTCGACTTTGGTGAGAGTGCAAAATAGCTGCCAGCACTGCCAGTATTGCCAGCACGCTCGCAGCGCCCCCTCATCAACGCTTGGCGGAAAATCTTCGAACTAACCGAAGATTGGGCCGAGAGCCACCGAGGACCTCCGAGTGGGCACGAAGCGGAAAACCTTCGGTTAGTTCGAAGATTGGCCGTCAAGCGTTAGTGAGGGGGCGCTGCGAGCGTGCTGCACGTAATGCCAAAGTTGATTCTAGACCCGTACGGAAGTCCTCAGTGGCGTATAAATCAAATATTTCAGTTAAATTTATTAAAAAGTTAAGTGTTGCTGAGTCTATCCGAGGTTGTGTCTCATTGAGTGTATGGTGAAAAATTGGCTAGAGCCTGCAGAATGCCTCTGTGATGCCAAAGTTGATTGTAGACCCGTGCGGACGCATTCAGTGGCGTAAAAATTAAATGTTGCTTAGTCTATCAGAAAATATAATAAATAATAAATATACATGTTATATCCCAAATATCCGATGTATTATTAAGAATTTGCCACGCTCTTTTTCGCACAGAAGAAGAATTTTACTTCTACTTACCATTCATAATTAAAAATCCAAAGGTCGGTAAAAAAAAATTTAAGAAAATAAAAATATTGAGAATTTCCAAAATTGACTCACGTAAAGAGTTGAGTTGAAGGCGAGAGGCTTGCGCATGCGTGCCAAAAAAAAATTGCCCTAGCTCCAATGCCGGAGAGAGGGGTGGATTGAGGGCGCCACTGTTTTCGAAGCCGGGTGAAAAACAGAAACCCTCCTAGATGATGTTGGGACCTCGCTTTCAGCTCACTCACTCACATAAAGTTACCATATTATAAAAGTTAAAAATAGAAACTGCGCTGTCTGGTGAGGCAAATAAAACACTACCCTTAAAAAGAAATTTCACAAATATATTACCAGGTTTGTTAGGGCAAAATTTTTAATGACACATCAGTGTATCGTGTCATTTTGTGAAATTTGATACAATAAAATTATTAGGTATTATTATTAATATTATGTTATTACTGTGACAGTTTGTAGTAAACCCTGAGGGGGAAATAAAAAAAAAGTACTAATCGGTTTTAAAATTAAATATTGCTAACCATGGTTAGAGCCGAAATTGAATAAATTTGTTATCGTGAAAAAGGTGATCCTGGTTATTACAATAAAAAAAATAAAAGGTTGCCTGAAGGGGTTCGTCCCCTGATGATGGTTTCCTAGGTCAATGCTGACGTGGCCTAGGCAGCTTAACTGACTCAGCACGATCAAAGGCTGGAGATGTCTCCCAGCCCAAAAGAAGTTGTGGGGTAGCGGTGTTCCCCAGTAAAAAGAAAGATTGTGCTGTCTCCCAGCAAAAGAGATGGTGCTGTCTCCCAGCAAAAAGAAAGAGCTCGGAGTCTCCCAGTAAAAAGAGGATCGGTGTTCCCCAGTAAAAAGACGTGGTGGGGTCGTCTCCCAGTAAAAAGAAAGACTGTGGGTGTCTGTCTCTCAGTAAGCAGAAAGAAGTGCTGTCTCCCAGCAGAAAGACCCTGATAAAAGAAAATGTATGCGTCAAGGCAAGGTAAAATTCAGGTACTATGCAAATATAATGTCGACGAAATATTAAATTTATATCACAAAAAAAAACTTTTAGTGGCTGAAGGCCTTATACAATTATTCACTGGTATCAAGAAAATAAAACCGAAGGAAATATTTTGAATTAAATAGACATCAGGTCAAAAAAAAAAATAAACAGGCAATATCGAAGCCAATTAATTAACAAATCAAAGTTAAGTTAAAATTTACATAAAAGTAGCCATTGTACGCTACTGTACACAGACAAATATTCCTTATAAAATAATTATATTTACATAAGTAATGCAGCTACAAAAATCTTAAACAATTAGATCATACACTGGTGACAAAATAACCAAAATTGTTAGGTAATCGCTTAATTACACAAAAGAAAAGTTTAGCCGCAAAGTACAATGTGATAAAATTTAGCACGTTAAGTATAATCAAAAGAGAAATTCAGTATTACTATTACTAAACATATACATCCAAATATAGTAAATGTAGCTTAATATTTATGAATATAGAATAACCATACCGTATCTGTAAGCGTAACCCAAGAATGAACAAATACCATAGGCCATAGTGAATAGTTAACGGTACTATATTACACCCACCCTGAAATTTTGTAACCAAATCTAATAATTAAGAATCAGCCCTGTCTATGTTATACCCAATATTAATTAAAAGCTAATTAGCAGCAGAAAAAGAATAAGTGAAATACGAAAGTCAACACTTCTGACTGTCAGACATTTAAAATATTTACCCAAATTACTATAGTTTTAAATTGCCGGTCTCTAACGCTGTCAGCTGACATTCCAGAACACAAGATCTGAATTTTTAATGACCTGGCTATCGCTTATTAGCATAATTAGTTGATAAAAAGAAACATCATTAGGTTCCAAATCACGGGCATACACCAATGACTGATTCACTATGACTATGAATACGAAATAACAAAATAAAATTTAACCTTGGGTCACCCGGTAGAGTTCTGACCAACATTATCAAAGAATGTAGTAAATCAAGCTAGCATAGCTGACAAAAAAAAATTAGGTATCGATAAGAATTTGACCTACAAACCTGTGAAGGTCACATAAACCCCATTTAATTTTTAATAAAAAAGAACCATCTGTACATAATTTTTCCTACCACGAAATGTAGCGATCTACTTGTATTTAGAGAAGTTTTAACTACAGAAAAACTAATTAAAAACGTGGACGTCGTAAAAAAAAATAGAATCAAAAAGGAAATCAACGAAAATTAATTAAAATAGCAGTTTAATCGCGGAATTCTGTGTTTTTTTTTTAAGGGTTTCATAGTGGCAAAAAGGCATACCTGTCGATCTCGGGTCGGGTCTAAGTCCACATGTCCGCTGTCGTCGTAAAAACCGACGAAGAGATGTCGAATTTCTTCTACAAAAACAACTAAAACGGCCTCACTGGACCAACAACGTAACGCCAAAATGGCAAACAACAAAACAACGTAAAAGAAATTAGTTGTACCGCATTCACAGATCCCAATTTTGGGTGTCTTTCTAAAGACTTTAGAATACGATACAGTCGACGACGCGATCAGTTTGTGAAAAGAACCTCTCCACACCCAATCCTTGACGAAAAATTCCAATATCGATTTTTTTTTCCTTGCAAAGCGACGTCACAAGGGGTTGTTTGTAAGTACACTTTGGTACTCAATTATGTACATTTTCGAAGGCTTTGGTTCCATGGTATTCCCCTCAATGCATTGGCACGATGTTCTGCCAGTAAAAATTAACTTAACCAATGAACACCGGCAATATACCAACAAAACTATAACAATTAAATACATTTTTCCGTGTCCATAAACCGACATTCATTAATAGTTCGTACAATTGGCAGTACAAATGCACCCCACCTACGATTTTGGTCAACCTCGAACCGTAATGCATGAATGAACATTAGAAACCTTTAAAGTCAAGGGACCTAGAACTCAGAACGCAGATCCCATCGTTCCTGGCTTCGACGTTTTCCAACAACAGTCACAGAGGGCGGCTCAGGACAGAAAACTAAGATGTATGCAACAGGCTCGACAGAAAATAATTACGGCCGATTCAAATGTCAAAAATGACGTTTCACATTTGTCAGGGTAAAAAAATTCTAATTTATATTTATTGGCAACTATAGTTTTTAGGGCCAAATTCAGACATATTTCCTTAGGGATTAACTATACAGAAAGAGGGAAAACAAGGCTGGATCCAAGACAGACTAGTGACGGAAAATTTGTAAAAATTAAATTCGAGGTTAGGAAAGATTTTGACTAAATGGAAAACAAATCAAAATAAAACGTTCAAGGAATAAGGGAATATATTCAAAAAGGTAGGTCGAAGTCTTAAAACTCAACTAATTGTTGCAACTGCTATAATAATATTACTTTAATTTCGTATGACAAAACAAACCGTAACAACTCCCCCTCTCCTACGAAAGGAGGGAAATTTTCTCAAGAAAATTAACCGACGATAAGTACTCAAAAATCTACAGTATTTACAAGGTAAGGCAAAAAAAAAATTAACTCCGGAGCTCCGGGGGTATTCCCCTAGGAAGCAACGGACGAAAGTGATAGATACTAGTGGATCGCTACTAACAAAATATATACTCACACAACCATAAGAAAAACTAAACCAAAAAGAAACTCTGACATGACATGACTGGTCCGAGTGTTTCTGACGGCAGCCACCATCTCCGCACCGAAAAGTCAACTGTGCCTCAATGGTATAGTGGCCACATAGACCAACACTGGGAAGATGTGTCCCCAGCTCCGGAATTTCCACCAAGGTCATAAGACACCCGTACTCATCCTATCAGCCTCCAATAAAAGAAAATAAAGAAATAAGTTACTAAAGGTATGGTCTGGGTTTGGCAAAAACATATTAAGTTAAAAAGATTAAATTTTCAAAGAAAAGTAAGACAGAGAAAAGCCAAACCGGGTTCGTAGATCGTGGCACGCTTGACGGCAGCCAAACACTTCAGCACCAAGAAAACCAAATGTGCTTTTTATAGTGTAGGGCCACGTAGAGCGGTCCGGATTTGACACCCGAGAAACCGAAATTTCCGCTAGGCCAAGCATCACCATGGCCGACAACCCTAGCCAACCAAAATTAACCAAGAAAAGAAATAAAATGAAAATTCATGAACCAGTGTGGTTCCAATACAAGGACGAAAACAAACCAAAGGCATAATGAGGTAATTTCTCAAACTGCCTATAAAGACACCTACTAAAAATAATACCCGCAGCTTAGTGGATTACTAAACCCACTAACTCAGGTAATCGACAACCCAAAATATTACAATAACCAAAATAATTAAAAATAAAAATTAACTTTGGTCCCCTTGCCGCTAGACAACCAGCGACCCCTCCAGGAGTATCCGGGGTGGAATAAAACTTCAGGGTGCAGGAAGCACAGCCTGGTAACATTAACCCAAAGATAGTAAGGGGGCTAGCATTGCGTAACACTCGAAGAAAGCGTGAGGTACCTCGTGTACTAGCCTCACTCCAGAGCGTCCCAAAACAGATAACCAACTGTCACGCGTCGAGTCAACCAAAGGGTGGAAAAACTAAAAAGAAAAGATAACTAATATACAACCAAGGTAATTTAAGAAGAGAAAGGGATAGCCCATATGTTCCACCGAGCATAAGGAAGTGAATTATAGTAGACACTAAACTAAAAGATGCACCGAATGGGTTAGTACATCAGTCCCTGTATAAAACAAAATAAATTAGGTAGGGTACTCTGAAAGGTGGCACTGCCACCGGCCTGTCGCAACCTAATAGGCCGACTTGAGCTCAGGCCGAACAAAGTAGCTTGGCCCTCCCCTGGCCCGCCGAACAAGTTCGATGGGCAAAATGTTACCCCAGGGGTCAGACTTCCGCCCCCCCTGAACAGCCCTTCCAGTCGGTCTGCTCTCCGAAGGATCAATAGTTCCAACAAAGAACGTCGAAGCGACATTCGGTAGCACCCAACACCGCGCAGCCTAAACAAGGAGATAGGGACAAATAAGTCATAATCGGGAAGGTTCTATTTTGGCTAGTTAAACTATAGCCCAAATATAGAACGCCAAAATAGGGGTCTAGGTACCAAGACCTAGGCCAAAGTCAAATCCAGGATATCAAAAATAGCAAGTCAAATAAGACTATAAAGAAATATCAAGGTAAAATTAAATTAATAATTAAACACAAGAAAAGATAAGGTAAATCAAGGTAAGGTAAGAAACACCAAGTCAAATACTGAAATAAGACTTTGTAGATATGAAGGTAAAATTAACCGAATAACTAAACCCAAAATAAAATAAAATAATAAATGTAAGGTAAGATAAGATAATCAAGGTAAGGTAAGATAATCAAGGTGAGGTAAGATAATCAAGGTAACGTAAGGTAATATAAGAAAGTCACAATAAGGACACTAAATCAGATCAAGCTAGGATAACGAAATCACTCAGTAAGATACGGATTAGTGTCATAAGTCAAATCAAGTTAAGGTGAATTAAATTATCCAAAACAAATTATCAAGTATCATTGCAATCAGTGTATTACGAAATTCAAAATAGGTAAGTTTAAGGTAAATTAAAATAAGGTAATTTAAGGTAAGTTCAGATAAGGTAAATTTAAGGTAAGTTCAGATAAGGTAAATTTATAGTTACTAAAAAAATTAATGAATTTATGACTCAAATAAAAATATGCTAAATTTCAGGTAGTTGAGCTAACAAGTAAAATAAATCATCGCCTTAAGAGAGAACAAACTAATGACCATGTGTCGTGTTTACTCCCATCACGTCTCGCGCCAAGATGGGTGTCTGCAAGACACCGCCAAAAGAAAAAAACTCTAAGTTTATGTTACTAAAGCCACAAAAGTTAAAGAAATTTATATAAGGTAAAGATAGATGATACCATAAGAAAAGACGTAAAGCGATGATAGCAAGTAAAAGTAGTAAAAATGCTGAAGGCAGACTTACTACGCGCAATAGCAGCAAGTTGACTGAAGGCCTAGCTTGCTACGGCTTTCGGAGGGCACCTACCTCCACTAGTTCACCAGTGCAGCACAATTCTAAGCGACAGTGTCCAAATCCATCAAGTTTCGCACCCAGATGGATCCAGACACAATCACGCTCATACTGCAGGGCATTAAAAAAAAAGGTATTAAAGGAAAACGGAATAAGGTAACATTAAAGAAAAATATTCAAAGGTAATACTAATCATTATCTGAACTCTCATTTGTGGTCGATGGATTATACAGTTTGAGATCTTTTACGTGCCAAACACCCTTACTTTGTCCTGCTCGATCTTGAAGTTCGTAGGTGCAGGACCCTGTTTTCTTCTTAATAATGAACGGGCCCACATAAGCCGGAGCCAGTTTGGCACTATAATAGTTCGCGGCATCGGAAAGACTTTTGTTTTTACGCCAAACCTCTTGTCCAGGTGCATACTCAACGGGTCGTCTACGTAAGTTGTATCTACGTTGATTTCTAACATGAGATGTTTTAATTTTATCCTGAACTTCGCGATATAATTTCACAAAGGCGGCTTGTCTTTTCCTGACATAATCTTGAAGGTCTGCATTGGTGTTAGCAGTCTCTTCTGCAAAGTCTTGTCCGTACAATTTATGTTCTCTCCCAAAATTAAGAAAATGCGGAGTAAATCCAGTGGTCTCGTGTCTTGATGTTCGCAAAGCACAGCCTATAGAAGCTAGGTTCTCGTCCCAGGTACGGTGGTTATTGTTCTTGATGTAAGATCGCATCATGGTCTTTATGACTCTGTTGACTCGTTCGGTCGGATCAGCTTGTGGATGATAAGATGCTGTGTAGAATAATTTCGTTTTATACCGTTGACAAAGGTTCTGAAATTCCTTGGACTTCATTTGTACTCCATTATCACACATTAGGAACTGTGGTGATCCAAACATTAGGAAAATACCTTCTTCAACCTGTTTGGTGAGGGATTTAGCTGTCGCTGAACGAGAAGGAAATAAAACGGAGAATTTGGTGAAATAATCGGTAACCACAAGAACGTAAGTGTTACCTGACCTCGAACGAGGAAACGGTCCAATATAATCCAGGCTGATACACTGCCAAGGTTGATTTATTGTAGGACGATCACCCATTAATCCTGCAGGAGGTTTTTGTTCTACTTTGTGCTGGGCACAAACTCGACAAGCTTTCACATAACTAGTGACGTCACTCCTCATCTTAGGCCAATAATAGCGTTGGCATACTTTCCAGTAGGTCTTGAATACGCCCACGTGACCTGAAGCAGGTATATCATGGCAACGGGCGAGTATCTTGCGCCTTTTATCCTTAGGAACGACAATTTTCCAAGAACTGGATGGAGTACCAAGGTCCGGATGATTGGTTCTTGCATATTTATACAACATGTTGTTTTCTACACGCCAAGCAGGAAATTTGTCTGGTTGTTGTTCAAGCCTTACAAACATATTTTTATACCATCCATCAGTGGTGGAAGACATCGGAACATCACTATCGTCGGTGTCAATAGCTTCAGCGGAAACAGGAACGGATCTGGACAGAAAATCGGCAACAATGTGCTCTTTACCAGGGCGATGGATTAAGGTAAAATCATAGGGTTGCAGACGAAGCGCCCATCGCGCTAAACGACCTTGAGGGTCTTTTAGTCTGTGCAGCCATAGTAACGAATGGTGGTCAGTTACTACCGTGAAGTGTACCCCTTCCAAATAATGTCTTAATTTCTCCACACTCCAAATCACTGCCAAACATTCTTTTTCGGTGACTGTATATTTCATTTCTTGTTTAGTCAGTGAACGTGATAGGAAGCATATTACTTTCTCACCATCATCAAAAGTCTGTGTTAAAACTGCACCAAGGCCATATGCGCTTGCATCGGTTTGCAGGACAAAAGGACGTTTAAAATCAGGACAGGTAAGTATCGGTGCTGTAACTAAAGCTTCCTTGATCGCTTTAAAGGCTCTATCACAGTCGGTTGTCCATGACCATCTGACATTTTTCTTAGTCAAGTTAGTTAGCGGAGCTATGGTGGATGAAAAATTCGGAACAAAGCGACGGTACCAAGATGCTGTACCAATAAATCGGCGAATTTCTGTGACATTCTTCGGTGGTATAATATTTACAATTGCCTCAACTTTTAATGGATCTGGTCGGAGTCCCTGACGGTCCACAACATATCCTAAGTACTTCAATTCTGGCAGGCAAAACTGACATTTTTCTAGTGAAACTATGAGTCCCGCTTCATGTAGTCGGTCGAAAACTAAGCCCAACAGACGTAGGTGTTCATCGAAGTCCTGAGATATGAGAATTATATCATCCAGATATACCATGACCGCTGGTTGAAGGTCTGCTCCAAGGACGGTATCTACTATGCGCTGCCAGGTTGCTGGTGAATTGGTTAAACCAAAAGGCATGCGACGGAACTGAAATAGTCCTCTTCCAGGGACGGTAAATGCAGTATATTCACGCGAAGATTCACTTAAGGGAACTGTCCAAAATGCGGATTTGATATCGATGGAACTGAGGTAAGTTGCATCTCTCAGGCGGTCCAAAATGGCAGAAATATAGGGCAAGGGATATGCGTCTTTCTTGCTCAAACTGTTCAAAATTCTGTAATCTACACAAAATCTGTAGGAATCATCCTTCTTGCGCACTAAACATATCGGACTGGACCAAGCACTCTTCGACGGTTCGATGACTCCGTCCTCCAGCATTTGCTTAAGTTCTTCATCAATAATTTTCTGCTTAAATGGAGACACAGGGTAATACCTTTGTTTGACAGGTTTCGTACCTGGCTCCACTTCAATAACATGTTCAGCCACCTTACAACATCCCAGGCCTGTACCCATTAAAGCAAGTTTTTCTTTGACTAAGTTATCAAGAGTCATTCGCTGAGCAATAGTAAGGGTACTCTCATCCCGTATGCTAAGTACTTGAGTAGAATTCGTTTCATCTGCGAAATGCCAAACATCCTGATTCAAATCTGGTACGATTCCCATGCTCTTCCAGAAATCGACTCCCAAAATTAAGGTATGAGCCAGTGCAGGCAGGACTAACACATCTATCATGCGGGTTTTTCCCATTAAACTAAACGGTACTTGCATGTAACCAATAGCAGAACAGCTCTCTCCATTAGCAACTGTACATCTTGTTTCTTTACCTAAAAGTTGTAGTCCCAAAGTCCGTAGCAACTCATATCCAGGAAGGCCAACAAGTGTTCGAGTGGCACCAGAATCCAGCAAACCTCGTATAGGTGTGCCTATGACAGAAACTTCCAAATATGGACGTTGATCTCCGCGTGCGTGACTAATGATGAAATCTAAAAGAATTTTGGATGAAAAGTCAAAATCATTGGTCGATACACGCTTGGTATTGGGAGAAATCGTACGACCTATTGATTCCCCCGGGAAGCGTTTCCCGAATTAGCACATTTTGGGCAAGATCTTACAGTGACATTAGGTGTTCCACAACGATAACAGTGTGTTTTTCTAGGGCTTTGACAATCTCGATTAAAATGTCCCGTTTGTTGACAATTCCAACAGACTACTTCTCTAGGACCTCTACTGGTAGTAGGAGGGTTGACATGTCTCACTTCATTGACCTTAGTTGGAGGTAAGGCTTCTTGCATTTTTGAGACGAAGGCGAAATCAGGTTCTACAAATCCTTGTCGTTTACGAGATGGCGGTACATAATGTTCTGCACGGTATTTCTTGGCTTCTAAAACCAGGCACTGCTCCTCTAATTCTTCCAATGAGTTCACTATGGGTAACTGAGTGGTGTAAAATGGAGCTAAATTCCTAGTTATCATGTCCAACTTTGCATCCTCACTGAGGGAACCATAACGCCGAAACAGAGCCTGCATGCTTGAAAGATAGTCCACTATGCTTTCTGATGGATCTTGAGTCCTCTCGAGCATTTCTTTAAAGAGTCGAGCACGATAATCTGGTGGTTCAAAGTGTCTGCAAAGCAGTTCAGCTAGTTCTCTCCAGTTGTTAAACCGGGAACGGTTCGCTCTAAACCAATTCAATGCCTTGCCTTCAAATAAATCTATGGCAGACTCAAACAGTTCTCTTTCTGATACATTACGAGCCAATCTCAGCTCGTTTACTCTCTCCAAGAATCCATGGACTGACATACCCTTGGGATCTCCTGTAAATTTAAGGCCCCATTTTTCAATACGTAGTGCCTTGAAGTTCGACACTGGCTGTCTATTTGGGGTTGAACCATGTTGAGTTGGTCTAGGCACTTCATCTTCTGACGAATCATCAGAATCAGAACATCCCGAGCGTGCTGCATCCAATAAGACACTCAAGTTAGGATCTCGTCTGGATACTTGCTCTAGCTCGTCCAGAGCAGATAAGGTTTCTGCAATTAATATTGCTCGTGCGTCAGCATCCTCTGACGACAGTTGGTTAACTGGTACACGATCAATTCGGTTGAGAAGATGGACCAAGTGTGTCTGTAGACGTTCAAATTTGGTCTTGGCTTTTTCTCCAGTAACGGACTTAATCGCCAATTTAGTCTTCCTCAAGTTAGTCGCCACATAAGCTCTTTCTTCAGCAAAATCCATATTATAGGGAGGGTGACTTATAGACTTACTAACTTTCTCCATCTGCAACAATGGGCGTAAAGATGCACGAAGGCTTTCGACAGTTTTCGTTTCATCAGCTGGAATGCCACGAACTTGCAACTCATAAATGAGCATATCCTTTCTAAGGTAATGCACTCTCATACTGTAATCCATCGTAAGTTATTACGAGTCAAATAATACACAAACAAAAATAAATTTAAAGAGAAATCAGTAAAATATTAACACTGATTGCACTTGACACTGTAAACTGCAAATAATTTGCACAACTAAATTTTCAGATAATTTTCACTAATTAAACTTCACCAAAAAGATTTAAAAATAAAATAAACCGGTTAGGACAGCGATGTCCTAACAGAAAGAATAACGAAAACCCGTCAGAACAGCGAAGTTCTGATGGCTACTACAAAACAATAGGTAGGCCGCAAAAAAAAATATTGCATTATCAGCAAAAAAATCTCGTCAGAGGTAAGACAACATATCAGAAGCGCAAATATCGATAAATGAAAATTTAAAAAAAAAAATTTGATAATGTTAGTACCAAAGTGCTCTATCTGGTCTCACCAAACGCAGTTTCTTTTTGTTTGAAGGCCCCACGTTGGGCGCCAAAATTTGCCACGCTCTTTTTCGCACAGAAGAAGAATTTTACTTCTACTTACCATTCATAATTAAAAATCCAAAGGTCGGTAAAAAAAAATTTAAGAAAATAAAAATATTGAGAATTTCCAAAATTGACTCACGTAAAGAGTTGAGTTGAAGGCGAGAGGCTTGCGCATGCGTGCCAAAGAAAATTGCCCTAGCTCCAATGCCGGAGAGAGGGGTGGATTGAGGGCGCCACTGTTTTCGAAGCCGGGTGAAAAACAGAAACCCTCCTAGATGATGTTGGGACCTCGCTTTCAGCTCACTCACTCACATAAAGTTACCATATTATAAAAGTTAAAAATAGAAACTGCGCTGTCTGGTGAGGCAAATAAAACACTACCCTTAAAAAGAAATTTCACAAATATATTACCAGGTTTGTTAGGGCAAAATTTTTAATGACACATCAGTGTATCGTGTCATTTTGTGAAATTTGATACAATAAAATTATTAGGTATTATTATTAATATTATGTTATTACTGTGACAGTTTGTAGTAAACCCTGAGGGGGAAATAAAAAAAAAGTACTAATCGGTTTTAAAATTAAATATTGCTAACCATGGTTAGAGCCGAAATTGAATAAATTTGTTATCGTGAAAAAGGTGATCCTGGTTATTACAATAAAAAAAATAAAAGGTTGCCTGAAGGGGTTCGTCCCCTGATGATGGTTTCCTAGGTCAATGCTGACGTGGCCTAGGCAGCTTAACTGACTCAGCACGATCAAAGGCTGGAGATGTCTCCCAGCCCAAAAGAAGTTGTGGGGTAGCGGTGTTCCCCAGTAAAAAGAAAGATTGTGCTGTCTCCCAGCAAAAGAGATGGTGCTGTCTCCCAGCAAAAAGAAAGAGCTCGGAGTCTCCCAGTAAAAAGAGGATCGGTGTTCCCCAGTAAAAAGACGTGGTGGGGTCGTCTCCCAGTAAAAAGAAAGACTGTGGGTGTCTGTCTCTCAGTAAGCAGAAAGAAGTGCTGTCTCCCAGCAGAAAGACCCTGATAAAAGAAAATGTATGCGTCAAGGCAAGGTAAAATTCAGGTACTATGCAAATATAATGTCGACGAAATATTAAATTTATATCACAAAAAAAAACTTTTAGTGGCTGAAGGCCTTATACAATTATTCACTGGTATCAAGAAAATAAAACCGAAGGAAATATTTTGAATTAAATAGACATCAGGTCAAAAAAAAATAAACAGGCAATATCGAAGCCAATTAATTAACAAATCAAAGTTAAGTTAAAATTTACATAAAAGTAGCCATTGTACGCTACTGTACACAGACAAATATTCCTTATAAAATAATTATATTTACATAAGTAATGCAGCTACAAAAATCTTAAACAATTAGATCATACACTGGTGACAAAATAACCAAAATTGTTAGGTAATCGCTTAATTACACAAAAGAAAAGTTTAGCCGCAAAATACAATGTGATAAAATTTAGCACGTTAAGTATAATCAAAAGAGAAATTCAGTATTACTATTACTAAACATATACATCCAAATATAGTAAATGTAGCTTAATATTTATGAATATAGAATAACCATACCGTATCTGTAAGCGTAACCCAAGAATGAACAAATACCATAGGCCATAGTGAATAGTTAACGGTACTATATTACACCCACCCTGAAATTTTGTAACCAAATCTAATAATTAAGAATCAGCCCTGTCTATGTTATACCCAATATTAATTAAAAGCTAATTAGCAGCAGAAAAAGAATAAGTGAAATACGAAAGTCAACACTTCTGACTGTCAGACATTTAAAATATTTACCCAAATTACTATAGTTTTAAATTGCCGGTCTCTAACGCTGTCAGCTGACATTCCAGAACACAAGATCTGAATTTTTAATGACCTGGCTATCGCTTATTAGCATAATTAGTTGATAAAAAGAAACATCATTAGGTTCCAAATCACGGGCATACACCAATGACTGATTCACTATGACTATGAATACGAAATAACAAAATAAAATTTAACCTTGGGTCACCCGGTAGAGTTCTGACCAACATTATCAAAGAATGTAGTAAATCAAGCTAGCATAGCTGACAAAAAAAAATTAGGTATCGATAAGAATTTGACCTACAAACCTGTGAAGGTCACATAAACCCCATTTAATTTTTAATAAAAAAGAACCATCTGTACATAATTTTTCCTACCACGAAATGTAGCGATCTACTTGTATTTAGAGAAGTTTTAACTACAGAAAAACTAATTAAAAACGTGGACGTCGTAAAAAAAAATAGAATCAAAAAGGAAATCAACGAAAATTAATTAAAATAGCAGTTTAATCGCGGAATTCTGTGTTTTTTTTTTAAGGGTTTCATAGTGGCAAAAAGGCATACCTGTCGATCTCGGGTCGGGTCTAAGTCCACATGTCCGCTGTCGTCGTAAAAACCGACGAAGAGATGTCGAATTTCTTCTACAAAAACAACTAAAACGGCCTCACTGGACCAACAACGTAACGCCAAAATGGCAAACAACAAAACAACGTAAAAGAAATGAGTTGTACCGCATTCACAGATCCCAATTTTGGGTGTCTTTCTAAAGACTTTAGAATACGATACAGTCGACGACGCGATCAGTTTGTGAAAAGAACCTCTCCACACCCAATCCTTGACGAAAAATTCCAATATCGATTTTTTTTCCCTTGCAAAGCGACGTCACAAGGGGTTGTTTGTAAGTACACTTTGGTACTCAATTATGTACATTTTCGAAGGCTTTGGTTCCATGGTATTCCCCTCAATGCATTGGCACGATGTTCTGCCAGTAAAAATTAACTTAACCAATGAACACCGGCAATATACCAACAAAACTATAACAATTAAATACATTTTTCCGTGTCCATAAACCGACATTCATTAATAGTTCGTACAATTGGCAGTACAAATGCACCCCACCTACGATTTTGGTCAACCTCGAACCGTAATGCATGAATGAACATTAGAAACCTTTAAAGTCAAGGGACCTAGAACTCAGAACGCAGATCCCATCGTTCCTGGCTTCGACGTTTTCCAACAACAGTCACAGAGGGCGGCTCAGGACAGAAAACTAAGATGTATGCAACAGGCTCGACAGAAAATAATTACGGCCGATTCAAATGTCAAAAATGACGTTTCACATTTGTCAGGGTAAAAAAATTCTAATTTATATTTATTGGCAACTATAGCTTTTAGGGCCAAATTCAGACATATTTCCTTAGGGATTAACTATACAGAAAGAGGGAAAACAAGGCTGGATCCAAGACAGACTAGTGACGGAAAATTTGTAAAAATTAAATTCGAGGTTAGGAAAGATTTTGACTAAATGGAAAACAAATCAAAATAAAACGTTCAAGGAATAAGGGAATATATTCAAAAAGGTAGGTCGAAGTCTTAAAACTCAACTAATTGTTGCAACTGCTATAATAATATTACTTTAATTTCGTATGACAAAACAAACCGTAACAAATTATTCTTTCCGATTTTTTGCCGGATTTTGTGAAAAATTGAAAAATTACAAATATAGTTAATTTTACCAATTTTTTGTCATTTTTTCATTTATTTGCTTCCTCTTTGACATAAGGAACCATAAAATGACAGAATTTTTGAATTTAAAAAAAATAATTTTTTTGAAAATTTTTACAGGGGCATACTCATGAAATTTTCAATTATGCCAATAAATCGCTCATATCTCGCCACTGGTTCGTTTTATTTAAAAAAATTTCATAACCTAAAAGTTGCAGTTAAGTAAGATCTATAATTTTCTCTTATATGATTTTCCTTTAGACCTGATAGTTCCGGAAATATTTTAAAAAATTTGCTTATAAAAATTTCCAAGTTTAAACCCCTATATTTCCAAAAGTATACGTCCTATACAAAAATTGTTTATTATTAAAAGTTAGACAATTTTATACCCTATCTAATTAGTTATATACATTTTTACTAAAAACTTCAAATAACTGAGATAAAAATAAAAACATAGAGCAGTGTCAAATTTTTTCCGATTTTTTGCCGGATTTTGTGAAAAATTGAAAAATTAAAAATATAGTTAATTTTACCTATTTTTTGCCATTTTTTCATTTATTTGCTTTCACTTTGACATAAGGAACCATAAAATGTCAGAATTTTTGAATTAAAAAAAAAATTGAAAATTTTTACAGGGTTATTATACCCATGAAATTTCCAAATCGGACATTTAATCGATCATATCTCGCGACTGATTCGTTTTATTAAAAAAAATCATAACCTACAAGTTGCAGTTAAGTAAGATCTATAATTTTCTCTTATATGATTTTCCTTTAAACCTCAGTTCCGGAAATATTTTTAAAAAACTGCTTATAAAAATTTCGAAGTTTAGACCCCTATATTTCCTATTGTATTAATAATAGTAATAATAATAATATAGACCTTTATTGATATAAAACCATACATAATATTATTATTTACATACATATACCGCAAACCTCATGCTACGCACATCGAGCGGTACAAGGCAACAAGTCAAAAATTTGGCCGGAATAGACGCCCGGCATTACGCGAATTGATACGAGCTTTTCATCGACGTCGCGACAAGTGAGATATACTGGAGGACGTAAACGAACGATTTCAAGTTTGCCAAATCTGTCCCCTAAAACTTAAACTCTCGTGTCAGCGACCGTTAGTCAACGATCACCCAAAAAAACCCTGATAGTACATCATAGCGCATTAAAATAATATTATTATGCTACTACATACATATAGACTGTAGTGCGCATGGTCAGAATGCTGGCAGTACTGGCAGCAATTTTACACTCTAGCTGGGGACGCGGAGAAAAAAACGCAAAATAGATTTTTTTCGCCTCGACTTAGGTGAGAGTGCAAAATAGCTGCCAGCACTGCCAGTATTGCCAGCACGCTCGCAGCGCCCCCTCATCAACGCTTGGCGGAAAATCTTCGAACTAATCGAATATTGGGCCGAGAGCCACCGAGGACCTCCGAGTAGGCACGAAGTGGACAACCTTCGGTTAGTTCGAAGATTGGCCGTCAAGCGTTAGTGAGGGGGCGCTGCGAGCGTGCTGCCAGCAGTCGATGCAAGAACCGGGAAACTCTTGGCGGCCCATCTTCGAACTACGTTGCGCTCACCATCAAGCAGTTTTCTGTTTGGCCATAGTTTTGTGTAATTCCGTAGATGGTCGTGGGATGGCGCCACTTGTGGGCGAGGGTGTCGGCCGGTCCGCCTGGCACAGCGGTATAGAAATTAATATTTTTACTAAGCGGCAATTAATTGGCGAATTGCCCTAGGGAGCAGAGCCAAATCATTTACCACAAATGTTATACTGTTCACTGTTAATGAATCGTTGGCGAAACCGACAAATCAATGGTACTAGCGACAAAACTTCAACATCAGTAGCAGTGCCGCGTAAGAGAAGTCGCAAAAAAAATTGAAACAAAAAGCCGGGAATGATGGCGATGACGAAGCAGTGACGCAGCAGCGTCAAGAAGAAGAACAAGGATATCAAGGACGACGTACGGACTATCGTTACTATCTAGGTCTCGATCCAGGTATCGTAAATATTGTCGGTGCGTGTTTTCGCAACGATCAGACAAATCAGGAATACAACACAGTAGTGGCATCGTTAAAGTTCAAACAACACTGGCGCGGCGAACGACGACGAAAGTACAAGATGAGCCCAAAGTTGCCAGGGGTAGCGGAGTTTGAGAAAACATTACGCATTGAACGTGAACGCCTCAACAACAGCAATAGCGCTACGACAACGATTGGTTGCACCCGCCAAACAATATCCCAGAAAGTTTCGTGTAATTGGACAGAAGTCAATTTGGAGTATGTCAAGTATCGTTTGCGAAGTGCGGACGCTTTCAGCGGCATAGAAATTCACTATTACTGTAACATGTATTGAAAGATGAAGGCTGCTGAGTCAATCTGAGGTTGTCACTCAATGAGTGTAGGTGAAAAGCATGAGCTGGAGTCTTTGATATGTCCACGTAATGCCAAAGTTGATTGTAGACCCGTACGGAAGCTCTCAGTGGCGTAGAAATAAAATATTTCATTTACATGTATTAAAAAATAAAGTGTAACTGAGTCTATCCGGGGTTGTCTCTCATTGGGAGTAGGATGAAAAAGTGGGCTAGAGCCTTCAGAATGCCTCTGTCATGCCAAAGTTGGTTGTAGACCCGTGCGGACGCTTTCAGTGGCGTAGAAATTAAATATTACTCTAACATGTATTGAAGAATGAAGGCTGCTGAGGCAATCTGAGGTTGTCACTCAATGAGTGTAGGTGAAAAGCATGAGCTGGAGTCTGTTGAATGTCCACGTAACGCCAAAGTTGATTGTAGACCCGTACGGAAGTTCTCAGTGGCGTAGAAATGAAATATTTCAGTTACATGTATTAAAGAATTAAGTGTTGCAGGGTCTATCCGAGGCTCTCTCAATGAGTGTAAAGCGAGAACGTGAGCTGAAGAATGTAGAATGCCTCTGTGATGCCAGAGTTGATTGTAGACCCGTACGGAAGCTCTCAGTGGCGTAGAAAATAAATATTTCAGTTACATGTATTAAAAAATACAGTGTTGCTGAGTCTATCCGAGGTTGTCACTCAATGAGTGTAGGGTGAAAAAGTGGGCTAGAGCCTGTTGAATGTCCACGTAATGCCAAAGTTGATTGTAGACCCGTACGGAATTCCTCAATGGCGTATAAATGAAATATTTCAGTTAAATTTATTAAAAAATTAAGTGTTGCTGAGTCTATCCGAGGTTGTCTCTCATTGAGGGTATGGTGAAAAATTGGCTAGAGCCTGCAGAATGCCTCTGTGATGCCAAAGTTGATTGTAGACCCGTGCGGACGCATTCAGTGGCGTAGAAATTAAATATCACTTTAACATGTATTGAAAAATGAAGGCTGCTGAGTCAATCTGAGGTTGTCACTCAATGAGTGTAGGTGAAAAGCATGAGCTGGAGTATGTGAAATATCCACGTAATGCCAAGGTTGATTGTAGACCCGTACGGAAGCTCTCAGTGGCGTAGAAATGAAATATTTCAGTTACATGTATTAAAGAATTAAGTGTTGCTGGGTCTATCCGAGGCTGTCTCTCAATGAGTGTAAAGCGAGAACGTGAGCTAAAGCCTGTAGAATGTCTCTGTGATGCCAAAGTTGATTGTAGACCCGTACGGAAGTTCTCAGTTGCGTAGAAATGAAATATTTCAGTTAAATTTATTTAAAAATTAAGTGTTGCTGAGTCTATCCGAGGTTGTCTCTCATTGAGTGTATGGTGAAAAAGTGGGCTAGAGCCTGCAGAATGCCTCTGTGATGCCAAAGTTGATTGTAGACCCGTGCGGACGCATTCAGTGGCGTAGAAATTAAATATTACTTTAACATGTATTGAAAAATGAAGGCTACTGAGTCAATCTGAGGTTGTCACTCAATAAGTGTGGGTGAAAGGCATGAGCTGGAGTCTGTTGAATGTCCACGTAATGCGAAAGTTGATTGTAGACCCGTACGGAAGCTCTCAGTGGCATAGAAATGAAATATTTCATTTACATATATTAGAAAATTAAGTGTTGCTGAGTCTATCCGAGGCTGTCTCTCAATGAGTGTAGGGCGAGAACGTGAGCTAAAGCCTGTAGAATGCCTCTGTCATGCCAAAGTTGATTGTAGACCCGTGCGGACGCTTTCAGTGGCGTAGAAATACACTATTACTGTAACATGTATTGAAAAATGAAGGATGCAGAGTCAATCTGAGGTTGTCACTCAATGAGTGTAGGTGAAAATCATGAGCTGGAGTCTGTTGAATGTCCACGTAATGCCGAAGTTGATTGTAGACCCGTACGGAAGTTCTCAGTGGCGTATAAATGAAATATTTCAGTTAAATTTATTAAAAAATTGAGTGTTGCTGAGTCTATCCGAGGTTGTCTCTCATTGAGTGTAGGGTGAAAAGTGGGCTAGAGCCTGCAGAATGCCCCTGTGATGCCAAAGTTGATTGTAGAAACGTGCGGACGCTTTCAGTGGCGTAGAAATTCACTATTACTGTAACATGTATTGAAAAATGAAGGCTGCTGAGTCAATCTGAGGTTGTCACTCAATGAGTGTAGGTGAAAAGCATGAGCTGGAGTCTTTGATATGTCCACGTAATGCCAAAGTTGATTGTAGACCCGTACGGAAGCTCTCAGTGGCGTAGAAATGAAATATTTCATTTACATGTATTAAAAAATAAAGTGTAGCTGAGTCTATCCGAGGTTGTCTCTCATTGGGAGTAGGATGAAAAAGTGGGCTAGAGCCTGCAGAATGCCTCTGTCATGCCAAAGTTGATTTTAGACCCGTGCGGACGCTTTCAGTGGCGTAGAAATTAAATATTACTCTAACATGTATTGAAGAATGAAGGCTGCTGAGGCAATCTGAGGTTGTCACTCAATGAGTGTAGGTGAAAAGCATGAGCTGGAGTCTGTTGAATGTCCACGTAACGCCAAAGTTGATTGTAGACCCGTACGGAAGTTCTCAGTGGCGTAGAAATGAAATATTTCAGTTACATGTATTAAAGAATTAAGTGTTGCCGGGTCTATCCGAGGTTCTCTCAATGAGTGTAAAGCGAGAACGTGAACTAAAGCCTGTAGAATGCCTCTGTGATGCCAAAGTTGATTGTAGACCCGTACGGAAGCTCTCAGTGGCGTAGAAAATAAATATTTCAGTTACATGTATTAAAAAATAAAGTGTTGCTGAGTCTATCCGAGGTTGTCACTCAATGAATGTAGGGTGAAAAAGTGGGCTAGAGCCTGTTGAATGTCCACGTAATGCCAAAGTTGATTGTAGACCCGTACGGAAGTCCTCAGTGGCGTATAAATGAAATATTTCAGTTAAATTTATTTAAAAATTAAGTGTTGCTGAGTCTATCCGAGGTTGTCTCTCATTGAGTGTATGGTGAAAAAGTGGGCTAGAGCCTGCAGAATGCCTCTGTGATGCCAAAGTTGATTGTAGACCCGTGCGGACGCACTCAGTGGCGTAGAAATTAAATATTACTTTAACATGTATTGAAAAATGAAGGCTACTGAGTCAATCTGAGGTTGTCACTCAATAAGTGTGGGTGAAAGGCATGAGTGGGAGTCTGTTGAATGTCCACGTAATGCCAAAGTTGATTGTAGACCCGTACGGAAGCTCTCAGTGGCATAGAAATGAAATATTTCAGTTACATGTATTAACCAATAAAGTGTTGCTGAGTCTATCCGAGGTTGTCTCTCATTGATTGTAGGGTTAGAACGTGAGCTAGAGTCTGTTGAATGCCTCTGTGATGCCAAAGTTGATTGTAGACCCGTACGGAAGCTCTCAGTGGTGCCACGCTCTTTTCCGCACAGAAGTAGAATTTTACTTCTACTTACCATTCATAATTAAAAATCCAAAGGTCGGAAAAAAAAAAATTTAAGAAAATAAAAATATTGAGAATTTCCAAAATTGACTCACGTAAAGAGTTGAGTTGAAGGCGAGAGGCTTGCGCATGCGTGCCAAAAAAAAATTGCCCTAGCTCCAATGCCGGAGAGAGGGGTGGATTGAGGGCGCCACTGTTTTCGAAGCCGGGTGAAAAACAGAAACCCTCCTAGATAGTATTGGGACCTCGCTTTCAGCTCACTCACTCACATATAGTTACCATATTATCAAAATCCAAGAAACTGCGCTGTCTGGTGAGGCAAATAAAACACTACCATTAAAAACAAATTTACTAATATATTACAGATTCGTTAGGGCAAAATTTTTAATGACACATCAGTGTATCGTGTCATTTTGTGAAATTTGATACAATAAAATTATTAGGTATTATTATTAATATTATGTTATTACTGTGACAGTTTGTAGTAAACCCTGAGGGGGAAATAAAAAAAAAGTACTAATCAGTTTTAAAATTAAATATTGCTAACCATGGTTAGAGCCGAAATTGAATAAATTTGTTATCGTGAAAAAGGTGATCCTGGTTATTACAATAAAAAAAAATAAAAGGTTGCCTGAAGGGGTTCGTCCCCTGATGATGGTTTCCTAGGTCAATGCTGACGTGGCCTAGGCAGCTTAACTGACTCAGCACGATCACAGGCTGGAGATGTCTCCCAGCCCAAAAGAAGTTGTGGGGTAGCGGTGTTCCCCAGTAAAAAGAAAGATTGTGCTGTCTCCCAGCAAAAGAGATGGTGCTGTCTCCCAGCAAAAAGAAAGAGCTCGGAGTCTCCCAGTAAAAAGAGGATCGGTGTTCCCCAGTAAAAAGACGTGGTGGGGTCGTCTCCCAGTAAAAAGAAAGACCCTAATAAAACAAAAGGTGTGCGTCAAGGCAAGGTAAAATTCAGGTATTATGCAAATATAATTTCGAAGAAATATTAAATTTAAATCACAGAAAAAAAAAACTTTAAGTGGCTGAAGGCCTTATACAATTATTCACTGGTATCAAGAAAATAAAACCGAAGGAAATATTTTGAATTAAATAGACATCAGGTCAAAAAAAAAATAAACAGGCAATATCGAAGCCAATTAATTAACAAATCAAAGTTAAGTTAAAATTTACATAAAAGTAGCCATTGTACGCTACTGTACACGGGCAAATATTCATTATAAAATAATTATATTTACATAAGTAATGCAGCTACAAAAATCTTAAACAATTAGATCATACACTGGTGACAAAATAACCAAAATTGTTAGGTAATCGCTTAATTACACAAAAGAAAAGTTTAGCCGCAAAATACAATGTGATAAAATTTAGCACGTTAAGTATAATCAAAAGAGAAATTCAGTATTACTATTACTAAACATATACATCCAAATATAGTGAATGTAGCTTAATATTTATGAATATAGAATAACCATACCGTATCTGTAAGCGTAACCCAAGAATGAACAAATACCATAGGCCATAGTGAATAGTTAACGGTACTATATTACACCCACCCTGAAATTTTGTAACCAAATCTAATAATTAAGAATCAGCCCTGTCTATGTTATACCCAATATTAATTAAAAGCTAATTAGCAGCAGAAAAAGAATAAGTGAAATACGAAAGTCAACACTTCTGACTGTCAGACATTTAAAATATTTACCCAAATTACTATAGTTTTAAATTGCCGGTCTCTAACGCTGTCAGCTGACATTCCAGAACACAAGATCTGAATTTTTAATGACCTGGCTATCGCTTATTAGCATAATTAGTTGATAAAAAGAAACATCATTAGGTTCCAATTCACGGGCATACACCAATGACTGATTCACTATGACTATGAATACGAAATAACAAAATAAAATTTAACCTTGGGTCACCCGGTAGAGTTCTGACCAACATTATCAAAGAATGTAGTAAATCAAGCTAGCATAGCTGACAAAAAAAATTAGGTATCGATAAGAATTTGACCTACAAACCTGTGAAGGTCACATAAACCCCATTTAATTTTTAATAAAAAAAAGAACCATCTGTACATAATTTTCCTACCACGAAATGTAGCGATCTACTTGTATTTAGAGAAGTTTTAACTACAGAAAAACTAATTAAAACGTGGACGTCGTAAAAAAAAATAGAATCAAAAAGGAAATCAACGAAAATTAATTAAAATATCAGTTTAATCGCGGGATTCTGTATTTTTAAGGGTTTAATAGTGGCAAAAAGGCATACCTGTCGATCTCGGGTCGGGTCTAAGTCCACATGTCCGCTGTCGTCGTAAAAACCGACGAAGAGATGTCGAATTTCTTCTACCAAAAACAACTAAAACGGCCTCACTGGACCAACAACGTAACGCCAAAATGGCAAACAACAAAACAACGTAAAAGAAATTAGTTGTACCGCATTCACGGATCCCAATTTTGGGTGTCTTTCTAAAGACTTTAGAATGCGATACAGTCGACGACGCGATCAGTTTGTGAAAAGAACCTCTCCACACCCAATCCTTGACGAAAAATTCCAATATCGATTTTTTTCCTTGCAAAGCGACGTCACAAGGGGTTGTTTGTAAGTACACTTTGGTACTCAATTAGGTACATTTTCGAAGGCTTTGGTTCCATGGTATTCCCCTCAATGCATTGGCACGATGTTCTGCCAGTAAAAATTAACTTAACCAATGAACACCGGCAATATACCAACAAAACTATAACAATTAGATACATTTTTCCGTGTCCATAAACCGACATTCATTAATAGTTCGTACAATTGGCAGTACAAATGCATCCCACCTACGATTTTGGTCAACCTCGAACCGTAATGCATGAATGAACATTAGAAACCTTTAAAATCAAGGGACCTAGAACTCAGAACGCAGATCCCATCGTTCCTGGCTTCGACGTTTTCCAACAACAGTCACAGAGGGCGGCTCAGGACAGAAAACTAAGATGTATGCAACAGGCTCGACAGAAAATAATTACGGCCGATTCAAATGTCAAAAATGACGTTTCACGTTTGTCAGGGTAAACAAACTCTAATTTATATTTATTGGCAACTATAGTTTTTAGGGCCAAATTCAGACATATTTCCTTAGGGATTAACTATACAGAAAGAGGGAAAACAAGGCTGGATCCAAGACAGACTAGTGACGGAAAATTTGTAAAAATTAAATTCGAGGTTAGGAAAGATTTTGACTAAATGGAAAACAAATCAAAATAAAACGTTCAAGGAATAAGGGAATATATTCAAAAAGGTAGGTCGAAGTCTTATAACTCAACTAATTGTTGCAACTGCTATAATAATAATACTTTAATTTCGTATGACAAAACAAACCGTAACAACTCCCCCTCTCCTACGAAAGGAGGGAAATTTTCTCGAGAAAATTAACCGACGATAAGTACTCAAAAATCTACAGTATTTACAAGGTAAGGCAAAAAAAAAAAATTAACTACCGGAGCTCCGGGGGTATTCCCCTAGGAAGCAACGGAAGAGAGTGAAAGATACCAGTGGATCGCTACTAACAAAACATATACTCACACCACCAGAAGAATAACTAAACCAAAAAAAAAACTCTGACATGACATGACAGGCCTGAGTGTTTCTGACGGCAGCCACCATTTCCGCACCGCAGAGTCAACTGTGCCTTAATGGTATAGTGGCCACATAGACCAAAATTGGGAAAACGTGTCCCCAGCTCCGGAATTTCCGCCAAGGTCATAATACACCCGTACTCATCATATCAGCTCCCAATAAAAGAAAATAAAGAAATTAAATACCAAAGGTATGGTCTGGGTTTGGCAAAAACATATTAAGTTAAAAAGATTAAGTTTTCAAAGAAAAGTAGGACAGAGAAAAGCCAAACCGGGTTCGTAGATCGTGGCACGCTTGATGGCAGCCAAACACTTCAGCACCAAGAAAACCAAATGTGCTTTTTATAGTGTAGGGCCACGAAGATCGGTCCGGATTTGACACCCGAGAAACCGAAATTTCCGCTAGGCCAAGCATCACCATGGCCGACAACCCTAGCCAACCAAAATTAACCAAGAAAAGAAATAAAATGAAAATTCATGAACCAGTGTGGTTCCAATACAAGGACGAAAACAAACCAAAGGCATAATGAGGTAATTTCTCAAACTGCCTATAAAGACACCTACTAAAAATAATACCCGCAGCTTAGTGGATTACTAAACCCACTAACTCAGGTAATCGACAACCCAAAATATTACAATAACCAAAATAATTCAAAATAAAAATTAACTTTGGTCCCCTTGCCGCTAGACAACCAGCGACCCCTCCAGGAGTATCCGGGGTGGAATAAAACTTCAGGGTGCAGGAAGCACAGCCTGGTAACATTAACCCAAAGATGGTAAGGGGGCTAGCATTGCGTAACACTCGAAGAAAGCGTGAGGTACCTCGTGTACTAGCCTCACTCCAGAGCGTCCCAAAACAGATAACCAACTGTCACGCGTCGAGTCAACCAAAGGGTGGAAAAACTAAAAAGAAAAGATAACTAATATACAACCAAGGTAATTTAAGAAGAGAAAGGGATAGCCCATATGTTCCACCGAGCATAAGGAAGTGAATTATAGTAGACACTAAACTAAAAGATGCACCGAATGGGTAGTACATCAGTCCCTGTATAAAACAAAATAAATTAGGTAGGGTACTCTGAAAGGTGGCACTGCCACCGGCCTGTCGCAACCTAATAGGCCGACTTGAGCTCAGGCCGAACAAAGTAGCTTGGCCCTCCCCTGGCCCGCCGAACAAGTTCGATGGGCAAAATGTTACCCCAGGGGTCAGACTTCCGCCCCCCCTGAACAGCCCTTCCAGTCGGTCTGCTCTCCGAAGGATCAATAGTTCCAACAAAGAACGTCGAAGCGACATTCGGTAGCACCCAACACCGCGCAGCCTAAACAAGGAGATAGGGACAAATAAGTCATAATCGGGAAGGTTCTATTTTGGCTAGTTAAACTATAGCCCAAATATAGAACGCCAAAATAGGGGTCTAGGTACCAAGACCTAGGCCAAAGTCAAATCCAGGATATCTAAAATAGCAAGTCAAATAAGACTATAAAGAAATATCAAGGTAAAATTAAATTAATAATTAAACACAAGAAAAGATAAGGTAAATCAAGGTAAGGTAAGAAACACCAAGTCAAACACTGAAATAAGACTTGGTAGATATGAAGGTAAAATTAACCGAATAATTAAACCCAAAATAAAATAAAATAATAAATGTAAGGTAAGATAAGATAATCAAGGTAAGGTAAGATAATCAAGGTGAGGTAAGATAATCAAGGTAACGTAAGGTAATATAAGAAAGTCACAATAAGGACACTAACTCAGATCAAGCTAGGATAACGAAATCACTCAGCAAGATACGGATTAGTGTCATAAGTCAAATCAAGTTAAGGTGAATTAAATTATCCAAAACAAATTATCAAGTATCATTGCAATCAGTGTATTACGAAATTCAAAATAGGTAAGTTTAAGGTAAACTAAAATAAGGTAATTTAAGGTAAGTTCAGATAAGGTAAATTTAAGGTAAGTTCAGATAAGGTAAATTTATAGTTACTAAAAGATTAATGAATTTATGACTCAAATAAAAATATGCTAAATTTCAGGTAGTTGAGCTAACAAGTAAAATAAATCATCGCCTTAAGAGAAAACAAACTAATGACCATGTGTCGTGTTTACTCCCATCACGTCTCGCGCCAAGATGGGTGTCTGCAAGACACCGCCAAAAGAAAAAAACTCTAAGTTTATGTTACTAAAGCCACAAAAGTTAAAGAAATTTATATAAGGTAAAGATAGATGATACCATAAGAAAAGACGTAAAGCGATGATAGCAAGTAAAAGTAGTAAAAATGCTGAAGGCAGACTTACTACGCGCAATAGCAGCAAGTTGACTGAAGGCCTAGCTTGCCACGGCTTTCGGAGGACTCCTACCTCCACTAGTTCACCAGTGCAGCACAATTCTAAGCGATAGTGTTCAAATCCATCAAGTCTCGCGCCCAGATGGATCCAAACGCCACTGCGCCCGTCACTGCAGGGCATTAAAAAAAAAGGTATTAAAGGAAAACGGAATAAGGTAACATTAAAGAAAAATATTCAAAGGTAAAACTAATCATTATCTGAACTCTCATTTGCGGTCGATGGATTATACAGTTTGAGATCTTTTACGTGCCAAACACCTTTACTTTGTCCTGCTCGATCTTGAAGTTCGTAGGTGCTGGACCCTGTTTTCTTCTTAATAATAAACGGGCCCACATAAGCCGGAGCCAGTTTGGCACTATAATAGTTCGCGGCATCGGAAAGACTTTTGTTTTTACGCCAAACCTCTTGTCCAGGTGCATACTCAACGGGTCGTCTACGTAAGTTGTATCTTCGTTGATTTTTAACATGGGATGACTTGATTTTGTCCTGGACTTCGCGATACAATTTCACAAAGGCGGCTTGTCTTTTCCTGACATAATCTTGAAGGTCTGCATTGGTGTTAGCAGTCTCTTCTGCAAAGTCTTGTCCGTACAATTTATGTTCTCTCCCAAAATTAAGAAAGTGCGGAGTAAATCCAGTGGTCTCATGTCGTGATGTTCGCAAAGCACAGCCTATAGAAGCTAGGTTCTCGTCCCAGGTACGGTGGTTATTGTTCTTGATGTAAGATCGCATCATGGTCTTTATGACTCTGTTGACTCGTTCGGTCGGATCGGCTTGTGGATGATAAGATGCTGTGTAGAATAGCTTGGTTTTATAGCGTTGACATAGGTTCTGAAATTCCTTGGACTTCATTTGTACTCCATTATCACACATTAGGAACTGTGGTGATCCAAACATTAGGAAAATACCTTCTTCAACCTGTTTGGTGAGAGATTTAGCTGTCGCTGAACGAGAAGGAAATAAAACGGAGAATTTGGTGAAATAATCGGTAACCACAAGAACGTAAGTGTTACCTGACCTCGAACGAGGAAACGGTCCAATATAATCCAGGCTGATACACTGCCAAGGTTGATTTATTGTAGGACGATCACCCATTAATCCTGCAGGAGGTTTTTGTTCTACTTTGTGCTGGGCACAAACTCGACAAGCTTTCACATAACTAGTGACGTCACTCCTCATCTTAGGCCAATAATAGCGTTGGCATACTTTCCAGTAGGTCTTGAATACGCCCACGTGACCTGAAGCAGGTATATCATGGCAACGGGCGAGTATCTTGCGCCTTTTATCCTTAGGAACGACAATTTTCCAAGAACTGGATGGAGTACCAAGGTCCGGATGATTGGTTCTTGCATATTTATACAACATGTTGTTTTCTACACGCCAAGCAGGAAATTTGTCTGGTTGTTGTTCAAGCCTTACAAACATATTTTTATACCATCCATCAGTGGTGGAAGACATCGGAACATCACTATCGTCGGTGTCAATAGCTTCAGCGGAAACAGGAACGGATCTGGACAGAAAATCGGCAACAATGTGCTCTTTACCAGGGCGATGGATTAAGGTAAAATCATAGGGTTGCAGACGAAGCGCCCATCGCGCTAAACGACCTTGAGGGTCTTTTAGTCTGTGCAGCCATAGTAACGAATGGTGGTCAGTTACTACCGTGAAGTGTACCCCTTCCAAATAATGTCTTAATTTCTCCACACTCCAAATCACTGCCAAACATTCTTTTTCGGTGACTGTATATTTCATTTCTTGTTTAGTCAGTGAACGTGATAGGAAGCATATTACTTTCTCACCATCATCAAAAGTCTGTGTTAAAACTGCACCAAGGCCATATGCGCTTGCATCGGTTTGCAGGACAAAAGGACGGTTAAAATCAGGACAGGTAAGTATCGGTGCTGTAACTAAAGCTTCCTTGATCGCTTTAAAGGCTCTATCACAGTCGGTTGTCCATGACCATCTGACATTTTTCTTAGTCAAGTTAGTTAGCGGAGCTATGGTGGATGAAAAATTCGGAACAAAGCGACGGTACCAAGATGCTGTACCAATAAATCGGCGAATTTCTGTGACATTCTTCGGTGGTATAATATTTACAATTGCCTCAACTTTTAATGGATCTGGTCGGAGGCCCTGACGGTCCACAACATATCCTAAGTACTTCAATTCTGGCAGGCAAAACTGACATTTTTCTAGTGAAACTATGAGCCCCGCTTCATGTAGTCGGTCGAAAACTAAGCCCAACAGACGTAGGTGTTCATCAAAGTCCTGAGATATGAGAATTATATCATCCAGATATACCATGACCGCTGGTTGAAGGTCTGCTCCAAGGACGGTATCTACTATGCGCTGCCAGGTTGCTGGTGAATTGGTTAAACCAAAAGGCATGCGACGGAACTGAAATAGTCCTCTTCCAGGGACGGTAAATGCAGTATATTCACGCGAAGATTCACTTAAGGGAACTGTCCAAAATGCGGATTTGATATCGATGGAACTGAGGTAAGTTGCATCTCTCAGGCGGTCCAAAATGGCAGAAATATAGGGCAAGGGATATGCGTCTTTCTTGCTCAAACTGTTCAAAATTCTGTAATCTACACAAAATCTGTAGGAATCATCCTTCTTGCGCACTAAACATATCGGACTGGACCAAGCACTCTTCGAAGGTTCGATGACTCCATCCTCCAACATTTGTTTAAGTTCTTCATCGATAATTTTCTGCTTAAATGGAGACACCGGGTAATATCTTTGTTTGACAGGTTTCGTACCTGGCTCCACTTCAATAACATGTTCAGCCACCCTACAACATCCCAGGCCTGTACCCATTAAAGCAAGTTTTTCTTTGACTAAGTTATCAAGAGTCATTCGCTGAGCAATAGTAAGGGTACTCTCATCCCGTATGCTAAGTACTTGAGTAGAATTCGTTTCATCTGCGAAATGCCAAACATCCTGATTCAAATCTGGTACGATTCCCATGCTCTTCCAGAAATCGACTCCCAAAATTAAGGTATGAGCCAGTGCAGGCAGGACTAACACATCTATCATGCGGGTTTTTCCCATTAAACTAAACGGTACTTGCATGTAACCAATAGCAGAACAGCTCTCTCCATTAGCAACTGTACATCTTGTTTCTTTACCCAAAAGTTGCAGTCCCAAACTCCGTAGCAACTCATATCCAGGAAGGCCAACAAGTGTTCGAGTGGCACCAGAATCCAGCAAACCTCGTATAGGTGTGCCTATGACAGAAACTTCCAAATATGGACGTTGATCTCCTCGTGCGTGACTAATGATGAAATCTAGAAGAATTTTGGATGAAAAATCGAAATCATTGGTCGTTACACGCTTGGTATTGGGAGAAATCGTACGACCTATTGATTCCCCCGGGAAGCGTTTCCCGAATTAGCACATTTTGGGCAAGATCTTACAGTGACATTAGGTGTTCCACAACGATAACAGTGTGTTTTTCTAGGGCTTTGACAATCTCGATTAAAATGTCCCGTTTGTTGACAATTCCAACAGACTACTTCTCTAGGACCTCTACTGGTAGTAGGAGGGTTGACATGTCTCACTTCATTGACCTTAGTTGGAGGTAAGGCTTCTTGCATTTCTGAGACGAAGGCGAAATCAGGTTCTACAAATCCTTGTCGTTTACGAGATGGCGGTACATAATGTTCTGCACGGTATTTCTTGGCTTCTAAAACCAGGCACTGCTCCTCTAATTCTTCCAATGAGTTCACTATGGGTAACTGAGTGGTGTAAAATGGAGCTAAATTCCTAGTTATCATGTCCAACTTTGCATCCTCACTGAGGGAACCATAACGCCGAAACAGAGCCTGCATGCTTGAAAGATAGTCCACTATGCTTTCTGATGGATCTTGAGTCCTCTCGAGCATTTCTTTAAAGAGTCGAGCACGATAATCTGGTGGTTCAAAGTGTCTGCAAAGCAGTTCAGCTAGTTCTCTCCAGTTGTTAAACCGGGAACGGTTCGCTCTAAACCAATTCAATGCCTTGCCTTCAAATAAATCTATGGCAGACTCAAACAGTTCTCTTTCTGATACATTACGAGCCAATCTCAGCTCGTTTACTCTCTCCAAGAATCCATGGACTGACATACCCTTGGGATCTCCTGTAAATTTAAGGCCCCATTTTTCAATACGTAGTGCCTTGAAGTTCGACACTGGCTGTCTATTTGGGGTTGAACCATGTTGAGTTGGTCTAGGCACTTCATCTTCTGACGAATCATCAGAATCAGAACATCCCGAGCGTGCTGCATCCAATAAGACACTCAAGTTAGGATCCCGTCTGGATACTTGCTCTAGCTCGTCAAGAGCAGATAAGGTTTCTGCAATTAATATTGCTCGTGCGTCAGCATCCTCTGACGACAGTTGGTTAACTGGTACACGATCAATTCGGTTGAGAAGATGGACCAAGTGTGTCTGTAGACGTTCAAATTTGGTCTTGGCTTTTTCTCCAGTAACGGACTTAATCGCCAATTTAGTCTTCCTCAAGTTAGTCGCCACATAAGCTCTTTCTCCAGCAAAATCCATATTATAGGGAGGGTGACTTATAGACTTACTAACTTTCTCCATCTGCAACAATGGGCGTAAAGATGCACGAAGGCTTTCGACAGTTTTCGTTTCATCAGCTGGAATGCCACGAACTTGCAACTCATAAATGAGCATGTCCTTTCTAAGGTAATGCACTCTCATACTGTAATCCATCGTAAGTTATTACGAGTCAAATAATACACAAACAAAAATAAATTTAAAGAAAAATCAATAAAATATTAACACTGATTGCACTTGACACTGTAAACTGCAAATAATTTGCACAACTAAATTTTCAGATAATTTTCACTAATTAAACTTCACCAAAAAGATTTTAAAAAAAAATAAACCGGTTAGGACAGCGATGTCCTAACAGAAAGAATAACGAAAACCCGTCAGAACAGCGAAGTTCTGATGGCTACTACAAAACAATAGGTAGGCCGCAAAAAAAATATTGCATTATCAGCAAAAAAAATCTCATCAGAGGTAAGACAACATATCAGAAGCGCAAAAATCGATAAATGAAAAATTAAAAAAAAAAATTTTGATAATGTTAGTACCAAAGTGCTCTATCTGGTCTCACCAAACGCAGTTTCTTTTTGCTTGAATGCCCCACGTTGGGCGCCAAAATTTGCCACGCTCTTTTCCGCACAGAAGTAGAATTTTACTTCTACTTACCATTCATAATTAAAAATCCAAAGGTCGGAAAAAAAAAAATTTAAGAAAATAAAAATATTGAGAATTTCCAAAATTGACTCACGTAAAGAGTTGAGTTGAAGGCGAGAGGCTTGCGCATGCGTGCCAAAAAAAAATTGCCCTAGCTCCAATGCCGGAGAGAGGGGTGGATTGAGGGCGCCACTGTTTTCGAAGCCGGGTGAAAAACAGAAACCCTCCTAGATAGTATTGGGACCTCGCTTTCAGCTCACTCACTCACATATAGTTACCATATTATCAAAATCCAAGAAACTGCGCTGTCTGGTGAGGCAAATAAAACACTACCATTAAAAACAAATTTACTAATATATTACAGATTCGTTAGGGCAAAATTTTTAATGACACATCAGTGTATCGTGTCATTTTGTGAAATTTGATACAATAAAATTATTAGGTATTATTATTAATATTATGTTATTACTGTGACAGTTTGTAGTAAACCCTGAGGGGGAAATAAAAAAAAAGTACTAATCAGTTTTAAAATTAAATATTGCTAACCATGGTTAGAGCCGAAATTGAATAAATTTGTTATCGTGAAAAAGGTGATCCTGGTTATTACAATAAAAAAAAATAAAAGGTTGCCTGAAGGGGTTCGTCCCCTGATGATGGTTTCCTAGGTCAATGCTGACGTGGCCTAGGCAGCTTAACTGACTCAGCACGATCACAGGCTGGAGATGTCTCCCAGCCCAAAAGAAGTTGTGGGGTAGCGGTGTTCCCCAGTAAAAAGAAAGATTGTGCTGTCTCCCAGCAAAAGAGATGGTGCTGTCTCCCAGCAAAAAGAAAGAGCTCGGAGTCTCCCAGTAAAAAGAGGATCGGTGTTCCCCAGTAAAAAGACGTGGTGGGGTCGTCTCCCAGTAAAAAGAAAGACCCTAATAAAACAAAAGGTGTGCGTCAAGGCAAGGTAAAATTCAGGTATTATGCAAATATAATTTCGAAGAAATATTAAATTTAAATCACAGAAAAAAAAAACTTTAAGTGGCTGAAGGCCTTATACAATTATTCACTGGTATCAAGAAAATAAAACCGAAGGAAATATTTTGAATTAAATAGACATCAGGTCAAAAAAAAAATAAACAGGCAATATCGAAGCCAATTAATTAACAAATCAAAGTTAAGTTAAAATTTACATAAAAGTAGCCATTGTACGCTACTGTACACGGGCAAATATTCATTATAAAATAATTATATTTACATAAGTAATGCAGCTACAAAAATCTTAAACAATTAGATCATACACTGGTGACAAAATAACCAAAATTGTTAGGTAATCGCTTAATTACACAAAAGAAAAGTTTAGCCGCAAAATACAATGTGATAAAATTTAGCACGTTAAGTATAATCAAAAGAGAAATTCAGTATTACTATTACTAAACATATACATCCAAATATAGTGAATGTAGCTTAATATTTATGAATATAGAATAACCATACCGTATCTGTAAGCGTAACCCAAGAATGAACAAATACCATAGGCCATAGTGAATAGTTAACGGTACTATATTACACCCACCCTGAAATTTTGTAACCAAATCTAATAATTAAGAATCAGCCCTGTCTATGTTATACCCAATATTAATTAAAAGCTAATTAGCAGCAGAAAAAGAATAAGTGAAATACGAAAGTCAACACTTCTGACTGTCAGACATTTAAAATATTTACCCAAATTACTATAGTTTTAAATTGCCGGTCTCTAACGCTGTCAGCTGACATTCCAGAACACAAGATCTGAATTTTTAATGACCTGGCTATCGCTTATTAGCATAATTAGTTGATAAAAAGAAACATCATTAGGTTCCAATTCACGGGCATACACCAATGACTGATTCACTATGACTATGAATACGAAATAACAAAATAAAATTTAACCTTGGGTCACCCGGTAGAGTTCTGACCAACATTATCAAAGAATGTAGTAAATCAAGCTAGCATAGCTGACAAAAAAAATTAGGTATCGATAAGAATTTGACCTACAAACCTGTGAAGGTCACATAAACCCCATTTAATTTTTAATAAAAAAAAGAACCATCTGTACATAATTTTCCTACCACGAAATGTAGCGATCTACTTGTATTTAGAGAAGTTTTAACTACAGAAAAACTAATTAAAACGTGGACGTCGTAAAAAAAAATAGAATCAAAAAGGAAATCAACGAAAATTAATTAAAATATCAGTTTAATCGCGGGATTCTGTATTTTTAAGGGTTTAATAGTGGCAAAAAGGCATACCTGTCGATCTCGGGTCGGGTCTAAGTCCACATGTCCGCTGTCGTCGTAAAAACCGACGAAGAGATGTCGAATTTCTTCTACCAAAAACAACTAAAACGGCCTCACTGGACCAACAACGTAACGCCAAAATGGCAAACAACAAAACAACGTAAAAGAAATTAGTTGTACCGCATTCACGGATCCCAATTTTGGGTGTCTTTCTAAAGACTTTAGAATGCGATACAGTCGACGACGCGATCAGTTTGTGAAAAGAACCTCTCCACACCCAATCCTTGACGAAAAATTCCAATATCGATTTTTTTCCTTGCAAAGCGACGTCACAAGGGGTTGTTTGTAAGTACACTTTGGTACTCAATTAGGTACATTTTCGAAGGCTTTGGTTCCATGGTATTCCCCTCAATGCATTGGCACGATGTTCTGCCAGTAAAAATTAACTTAACCAATGAACACCGGCAATATACCAACAAAACTATAACAATTAGATACATTTTTCCGTGTCCATAAACCGACATTCATTAATAGTTCGTACAATTGGCAGTACAAATGCATCCCACCTACGATTTTGGTCAACCTCGAACCGTAATGCATGAATGAACATTAGAAACCTTTAAAATCAAGGGACCTAGAACTCAGAACGCAGATCCCATCGTTCCTGGCTTCGACGTTTTCCAACAACAGTCACAGAGGGCGGCTCAGGACAGAAAACTAAGATGTATGCAACAGGCTCGACAGAAAATAATTACGGCCGATTCAAATGTCAAAAATGACGTTTCACGTTTGTCAGGGTAAACAAACTCTAATTTATATTTATTGGCAACTATAGTTTTTAGGGCCAAATTCAGACATATTTCCTTAGGGATTAACTATACAGAAAGAGGGAAAACAAGGCTGGATCCAAGACAGACTAGTGACGGAAAATTTGTAAAAATTAAATTCGAGGTTAGGAAAGATTTTGACTAAATGGAAAACAAATCAAAATAAAACGTTCAAGGAATAAGGGAATATATTCAAAAAGGTAGGTCGAAGTCTTATAACTCAACTAATTGTTGCAACTGCTATAATAATAATACTTTAATTTCGTATGACAAAACAAACCGTAACAGTGGCATAGAAAATAAATATTTCAGTTACATGTATTAAAAAATACAGTGTTGCTGAGTCTATCCGAGGTTGTCACTCAATGAGTGTAGGATGAAAAAGTGGGCTAGAGCCTGGGGAATGCCCACGTAATGCCAAAGTTGATTGTAGACCCGTACGAAAGCTCTCAGTGGCGTAGAAATGAAATATTACTATAACATGTACTAAAAAATACAGTGTTGTTGAGTCTATCCAAGGTTGTCTCTCATTGAGTGTAGGGTAAAAAAGTAGGCTAGAGCCTGCAGAATGCCTCTGTGATGAGACGTGACGTAGTGGGTACGTTGTATGTATTTTAGGTGGTTACTATAATAATAATAATAATAATAAAATAGTTCCTTTATATTTAACATACATCGCGTGTGCCAACCGGTACACTCGCAGCCGACGATATCGAGAACGACCCGTCGTCGGTTCCAGGTAGCCCTACACACGAAACGGTGTTGCTGTCGAGGGTCTTACCGCGTATACTACAATATTAAAAAAGATTGCATCATCAGCGGAAAAAATTCCAGGTAAAGCGCGCTAAAATTTATCGACACGAGGTACGGTCAACCTGTGCACTCGCAGCAGGCGATATCGGGAACGGCTCGTCGTCGTCGGCTCCAGGTGGCCCTACACACACAACGGTGTTGCTGCCGTGAGCCTTGTCACGTATACCACGATATTACATGGTAAAAAAAATTGCATCATCAGCGGAAAAATTTCCAGGTAAAGCGCGCTAAAAGTGCTCGACACGAGGCACCTGTGCTGTGCAGGTGCACCGTGCTGTTGCTGGGCAGAGGCAACGCCCCGCTCACTTTTTTGTGTAGACGCGCTTGGGGACGCTTTCAAGTGTGAGAACGCTGGTCTATTCACCAGTCGTTAGCAAGGTTTCGTGCAGCCGAGAGCCACCGAGGACCTCCGAGTGGGCACGAAGTGGATAACCTTCGGTTAGTTCGAAGATTGGCCGTCAAGCGATATTGTGGGGTCGCTGCGAGCGTGCTGCCAGCAGTCTAATTATAGACCTCGGTGCAAGAACCGGGCTGCTCTTGGCGGCCCATCTTCCAACTACGTTGCGCTCACCATCAAGCAGTTTTCTGTTTGGCCATAGTTTTGTGTAATTCCGTAGATGGTCGTGGGATGGCGCCACTTGTGGGCGAGGTTGTCAGCCGGTCCGCCTGGCACAGCGGTATAGAAATTAATATTTTTACTAAGCAGCAATTAATTGGCGAATTGCCCTAGGGAGCAGAGCCAAATCATTTACCACAAATGTTATACTGTTCACTGTTAATGAATCGTTGGCGAAACCGGCAAAAGAATGGTACTAGTGACAAAACATCAACATCAGAACGCAGCAGCGTCAAGAAGAAGAACAAGGATATCAAGGACGACGTACGGACTATCGTTACTACCTGGGTCTCGATCCAGGTATCGTAAATATTGTCGGTGCGTGTTTTCGCAACGATCAGACAAATCAGGAATACAACACCGTGGTGGCATCGTCAAAGTTCAAACAACACTGGCGCGGCGAACGACGACGAAAGTACAAGATGAGCCCAAAGTTGCCAGGGGTAGCGGGGTTTGAGAAAACATTACGCATTGAATGTGAACGCCTCAACAACAGCAATAGCGCTACGACAACGATTGGTTGCACCCGCCAAACAATCTCCCAGAAAGTTTCGTGTAATTGGACAGCAGTCAATTTGGAGTGTGTCAAGTATCGTTTGTGAAGCGCGGACGCTTTCAGCGGCGCGTAGAAATTCACTATTACTGTAACATGCGTTGAAAGATGAAGGCTGCTGAGTCAATCTGAGGTTGTCACTCAATGAGTGTAGGTGAAAAGCATGAACTGGATTCCTTGAGATGTCCACATAATGCCAAAGTTGATTGTAGACCCGTACGGAAGCTCTCAGTGGCGTAGAAATGAAATATTTCATTTACATGTATTAAAAAATCAAGTGTGGCTGAGTATCCGAGGTTGTCTCTCATTGGGTGTAGGATGAAAAAGTGGATGAGCACTGCCGACACGCGGCTTGCGAGTGGGCACAAACCTCGCCGGCTGCCCTAAGAAGGCAAAAGGCGTTGTAAGGTCTCAATGTCATTGTATACCGTTATGAGGCACAAAAATCACCCTCAAACACCCCGTACATTATGACAGATGCCACGTCACCAAAGTCACGTGGCGCCTCGTGCTATACAGGGCGTTTACAGAAAATACAGCTGATTGTTGACGGGTGACATATGACAAGATGCCTGGTGTCGTACGGCAATCTACTTTATTTTCTGTAAACGCCCTGTATAGCGCTATGGGACTCAAAAATCACACTCAAACACCCCGTATATTATGACAGATGCCACGTCACCAGGGTCACGTGTCTGCCTCGTGCTGCGCGCGCTGATTTTCTACCTATGGAGGATATTTTTTCTATGCAACAGCTGACTGTTGACATATGACAGACGACAGCTGACAGGTGACAGGTGTCGTGCGGGTCGTTGATTGTGTTTCTTATAAACAATAGTTTTTATAATTGTGTGGCTTTTTGTGGGATTTTGGTTTTGTGTGTTGTGTGTTAATAGGTGCCAGCGGTTCCAATACAAAGATGCTTTACACGAAGCGGCTTTACATAATGGCTGTTGTGTTGCCTTGAAGAATGCCTCTGTGATGCCAAAGTTGATTGTAGACCCGTGCGGACGATTTCAGCGGCGTAGAAATTAAATATTACTGTAACATGTATTGAAAAATGAAGGCTGCTGAGTCAATCTGAGGGTGTCACTCAATAAGTGTAGTTGAAAGGCATGAGCTGGAGTCTGTTGAATGTCCACGTAATGCCAAAGTTGATTGTAGACCCGTACGGAAGTTCTCAGTGGCGTAGAAATGAAATATTATAGTTACATATATTAAAAATTTAAGTATTGCTGAGTCTATCCGAGGCTGTCTCTCAATGAGTGTAGGGCGAGAACGTGAGCTAAAGCCTGTAGAATGCCTCTGTCATGCCAAAGTTGATTGTAGACCCGTGCGGACGCTTTCAGTGGCATAGAAATTCAATATTACTGTAACATGTATTGAAAAATGAAGGCTGCAGAGTCAATCTGAGGTTGTCACTCAATGAGTGTAGGTGAAAATCATGAGCTGGAGTCTGTTGAATGTCCACGTAATGCCGAAGTTGATTGTGGACCCGTACGGAAGTTCTCAGTGGCGTATAAATGAAATATTTCAGTTAAATTTATTAAAAAATTGAGTGTTGCTGAGTCTATCCGAGGTTGTCTCTCATTGAGTGTAGGGTGAAAAAGTGGGCTAGAGCCTGCAGAATGCCCCTGTGATGCCAAAGTTGATTGTAGACCCGTGCGGACGCTTTCAGTGGCGTAGAAATTCACTATTACTGTAACATGTATTGAAAAATGAAGGCTGCTGAGTCAATCTGAGGTTGTCACTCAATGAGTGTAGGTGAAAAGCATAAGCTGGAGTCTTTGAAATGTCCACGTAATGCCAAAGTTGATTGTAGACTCGTACGGAAGCTCTCAGTGGCGTAGAAATGAAATATTTCATTTACATGTATTAAGAAATAAAGTGTAGCTGAGTCTATCCGAGGTTGTCTCTCATTGGGTGTAGGATGAAAAAGTGGGCTAGAGCCTGCAGAATGCCTCTGTCATGCCAAAGTTGATTGTAGACCCGTGCGGACGCTTTCAGTGGCGTAGAAATTAAATCTTACTGTAACATGTATTGAAGAATGAAGGCTGTTGAGGCAATCTGAGGTTGTCACTCAATGAGTGTAGGTGAAACGCATGAGCTGGAGTCTGTGAAATGTTCACGTAACGCCAAAGTTGATTGTAGACCCGTACGGAAGTTCTCAGTGGCGTAGAAATGAAATATTTCAGTTACATGTATTAAAGAATTAAGTGTTGCTGGGTCTATCCGAGGCTGTCTCTCAATGAGTGTAAAGCGAGAACGTGAGCTAAAGCCTGTAGAATGCCTCTGTGATGCCAAAGCTGATTGTAGACCCGTACGGAAGTTCTCAGTTGCGTAGAAATGAAATATTTCAGTTACATGTATTAAAAAAATTAAATGTTGCTTAGTCTATCAGATAATATAATAAATAATAAATATACATGTTATATCCCAAATATCCGATGTATTATTAAGAATTATTCTTTCCGATTTTTTGCCGGATTTTGTGAAAAATTGAAAAATTAAAAATATAGTTAATATTACCAATTTTTTGCCATTTTTTCATTTATTTGCTTCCACTTTGACATAAGGAACCATAAAATGTCAGAATTTTTGAGTTTAAAAAAAATAATTTTTTTGAAAATTTTTACAGGGGTATTACCCATGAAATCTCCAACACTGACATTTAATCGATCATATCTCGCGTCTGGTTCGTTTTATTAAAAAATTTTCATAACCTAAAAGTTGCAGTTGAGTAAGATCTATAATTTTCTCTTATACGATTTTCCTTTAAACCTAATAGTTCCGGAAATATTTTTAAAAAACTGCTTATAAAAATTTCCAAGTTTTAACCCCTATATTTCCAAAAGTATGCGTCCTATCGAAAAATTGTTTATTATTAAAAAGTTAGACAATTTTATACTCTATCTAATTAGTTATATACATTTTTTACTAAAAACTTCAAATAACTGAGAAAAAATAAAAACATAAAGCAGTGTCAAATTTTTTCCAGTTTTCTGCCGGATTTTGTGAAAAATTGAAAAATTAAAAATATAGTTAATGTTACCAATTTTTTGCCATTTTTCATTTATTTGCCTTCACTGTGACATAAGGAACCATAAAATGTCAGTATTTTTGAATTAAAAAAAAAATTGAAAATTTTTACAGGGTTATTATACCCATGAAATTTCCAAATCGGACATTTAATCGATCATATCTCGCGACTGATTCGTTTTATTAAAAAAAATCATAACCTACAAGTTGCAGTTAAGTAAGATCTATAATTTTCTCTTATATGATTTTCCTTTAAACCTCAGTTCCGGAAATATTTTTAAAAAACTGCTTATAAAAATTTCGAAGTTTACACCCCTATATTTCCGATTGTATTAATAATAGTAATAATAATAATATAGACCTTTATTGATATAAAACCATACATAATATTATTATTTACATACATATACCGCAAACCTCATGCTACGCACATCGAGCGGTACAAATAGCAAGGCAACAAGTCAAAAATTTGGCCGGAATAGACGCCCGGCATTACGCGAATTGATACGAGCTTCTCATCGACGTCGCGACAAGTGTGATAAACTGGAGGACGTAAACGAACGTTTAAAATTTGACAAAACTGTGCCTTAAAACTGAAACTAAAACTCTCGTGTCAGCGACCGTTAGTCAACGATCACCCAAAAAAAAACCTGATAGTACATCATAGTGCATCAAAATAATATTATTATGCTACTACATACATATAGACCGTAGTGCGCATGGTCAGAATGCTGGCAGTACTTGCAGCAATTTTACACTCTAGCTGGGGACGCGGAGAAAAAAACGCAAAATAGATTTTTTTTCGCCTCGACTTTGGTGAGAGTGCAAAATAGCTGCCAGCACTGCCAGTATTGCCAGCACGCTCGCAGCGCCCCCTCACCAACGCTTGGCGGAAAATCTTCGAACTAACCGAAGATTGGGCCGAGAGCCACCGAGGACCTCCGAGTAGGCACGAAGTGGACAATCTTCGGTTAGTTCGATGATTGGCCGCCAAGATTTAGCGAGGGGGCGCTGCGAGCATGCTGCCAGCAGTCTAATTGAAGACCTCGGTTCAAGAACCGGGAAACTCTTAGCGGCCCATCTTCGAACTACGTTGCGCTCACCATCAAGCAGTTTTCTGTTTGGCCACAGTTTTGGGTAATTCCATAGGTTGTCGTGGGATGGCGCCACTTTTGGGCGAGGGTGTCGGCCGGTCCGCCCGGCACAGCGGTATAGAAATTAATATTTTTGCTAAGCGGCAATTAATTGGTGAATTGCCCTAGGGAGCTGAGTCTATCTGAGGTTGTCACTCAATGAGTGTAGGTGAAAAGCATGAGCTCAAATTGATTGTAGACCCGTACGGAAGCACTCAGTGGCATAGAAATGAAATATTTCAGTTGAATGTATTAACAAACAAAGTGTTGCTGAATCTATCCGAGGTTGTCTCTCTTTGAGTATAGGGTGAAAAAGTGGGCCAGAGCCTGCAGAATGCCTCTGTGATGCCAAAGTTGATTGTAGACCCGTGCGGACGCTCTCAGTGCCGTGGAAATTAAATATTACTGTAACATGTATTGAAAAATAAAGGCTGCGGAGTCAATCTGAGGTTGTCACTCAATGAGTGTAGGTGAAAAGCATGAGCCGGAGTCTGTTGAATGTCCACGTAATGCCCAAGTTGATTGTAGACCCGTACGGAAGCTCTCAGTGGCATAGAAATGAAATATTTCAGTTACATGTATTAACAAATAAAGTGTTGCTGAGTCTATCCGAGGTTGTATCTCATTGAGCGTACGGTGAAAAAGTGGGCTAGAGCCTGCAGAATGACTCTGTGATGCCAAAGTTGATTGTAGACCCGTGCGGACGCTTTCAGTGGCGTAGAAATTAAATATTACTGTAACATGTATTGAAAAATGAAGGCTGCTGAGTCAATCTGAGGTTGTCACTCAATAACTGTAGGTGAAAAGCATGAGCTGGAGTCTGTTGAATGTCCACGTAACGCCAAAGTTGATTGTAGACCCGTACGGAAGTTCTCAGTGGCGTAGAAATGAAATATTTCAGTTACATGTATTAAAAAATTAAGTGTTGCTGAGCCAATCCGAGGTTGTCTCTCATTGAGTGTATGGTGAAAAAGTGGGCTAGAGCCTGCAGAATGCCTCTGTGATGCCAAAGTTGATTGTAGACCCGTGCGGACGCATTCAGTGGCGTGGAAATTAAATATTACTTTAATATGTATTGAAAAATGAAGGCTGCTTAGTCAATCTGAGGTTGTCACTCAATGAGTGTAGGTGAAAGGCATGAGCTGGAGTCTGTTGAATGTCCAGGTAATGCCAAAGTTGATTGTAGACCCGTACGGAGGCTCTCAGTGGCATAGAAATGAAATATTTCAGTTACATGTATTAACCAATCAAGTGTTGCTGAGTCTATCCTAGGTTGTCTCTCATTGATTGTAGGGTTAGAACGTGAGCTAGAGTCTGTTGAATGCCTCTCTGATGCCAAAGTTGATTGTAGACCCGTACGGAAGCTCTCAGTGGCGTAGAAAATAAATATTTCAGTTACATGTATTAAAAAATACAGTGTTGCTGAGTCTATCCGAGGTTGTCTCTCATTGAGTGTAGGGTAAAAAGTGGGCTAGAGCCTGTTGAATGTCCACGTAATGCCCAAGTTGATTGTAGACCCGTACGGAAGTTCTCAGTGGCGTAGAAATGAAATCTTTCAGTTACGTGTATTAAAAAATGAAGGCTGCTGGGTCCATCCGAGGTTGTCTCTCATTGAGTGTAGGGTGAAAAAGTGAGGCTAGAGCCTGCGGAATGCCTCTGTGATGAGACGTGACGTAGTAGGTATGTTCTATGTATTTTAGGTGGATACTATAATAATAATAATAATAATAATAGTAATAATAATAATAATAAAATGGTTTCTTTATATTTAACATACATCACGTGTGTAACCGGTGCACTCGCAGCCGACGATATCGGGAACGGCTCGTCGTCGTCGGCTCCAGGTGGCCCCACACACAAAACGGCGTTGCTGTCGTGAGCCTTGTCACGTATACCACAATATTATATGCTAAAAAAAATTGCATCATCAGCGGAAAAATTTCCAGGTAAAGCGCGCTAACAGTGATCGACACGAGGCACGGTCAACCTGTGCACCGTGCTGTTGCTGGGCAGCGGCAACGCCCCGCTCACTTTTTTGTGTATACGCGCTTGGGGACGCTTTCAATTGTGAGCAGTGCTGCCAGATCTGAAATGACACAGGCGGTAGATTCGACGTATAGAAAACGGTAGATTTAGGATAGACAACGGTAAACGTCATCAGACTGGTACGTTTTTATAAAGATCGCTAACAGCGTTTTCGTTTGGTACAATTAGTGCACCAGAAGTGTCCTTCTATCTTCCTTTCCTCATTTATAACGTTAAAAAAAGATGCAAATATACTTGAGGCGCACTATTGTACCATGTATTGTGTTAGAAGTTTCGATAATTGGATAAAGGAAAAAAAATAATACAGATTATCAAAATTTAACTTATTATAAACTAAAGTAAATTAAAATTGCTAACAAATCTAAAATAACCAAAAGTCTTAAAACGTCACGAAGCAGTCACAAAATTCACAAACCACACAAAATGCGTAGTCGCGGGGCTATACCTACTTACTACTGTACCAATGAAACGAAAGCATACCCTTTTATATTCTTTGACAGTACCAAGTAGGAGCTGGGAATATCCGAAATCTGAAGTTAGATGTCTGTATAGAGATTGGGCATCGAGTCGGTATTCATAGTTCGATCGGTTGTTGAGTGATTCATGTTTTTTTTTTACTTTTCTTTGATAAGGTACTAGATTTTAGTACCTATCTCTGTTTTAAATTTTACGGTAGAATTATATGTCTCTGCGGTAGGACTGTAGGTAGACGGTCAAATCGGTAGATCTACCGTAAAAACGGTAGCTCTGGCAGCACTGATTGTCAGAGCGCTGGTCTATTCACCAGTCGTTAGCAAGGTTTCGTGCAGCCGAGAGCCACCGAGGACCTCCGAGTGGGCACGAAGTGGATAACCTTCGGTTAGTTCGATGATTGGCCACCAAGCTTTAGTGAGGGGCGCTGCTAGCATGCTGCCAGCAGTCTAATTGAGGACCTCGGCTCAAGAACCGGGGAACTCTTAGCGGCCCATCTTCGAACTACGTTGCGCTCACCATCAAGCAGTTTTCTGTTTGGCCACACTTTTGGGTAATTCCATAGGTTGTCGTGGGATGACGCCACTTGTGGGCGAGGGTGTCGGCCGGTCCGCCCGGCACAGCGGTATAGAAATTAATATTTTTACTAAGCGGCAATTAATTGGCGAATTGCCCTAGGGGGCAGAGCCAAGACGAAGAAAATAAAGTGTCCATTAACAACAATTGAATGAGCACTGACGACACGCGGCTTGTGAGTAGGCACAAACCTCGCCGGCTGCCCTAAGAAGGCAAAAGGCGTTGTAAGGTCTCAATGTCATTGTATACCGTTATGAGGCACAAAAATCACCCTCAAACACCCCGTACATTATGACAGATGCCACGTCACCAAAGTCACGTGGCGCCTCGTGCTATACAGGGCGTTTACAGAAAATACAGCTGATTGTTGACAGGTGACATATGACAAGATGCCTGGTGTCGTACGGCAATCTACTTTATTTTCTGTAAACGCCCTGTATAGCGCTATGGGACTCAAAAATCACACTCAAACACACCGTATATTATGACAGATGCCACGTCACCAGGGTCACGTGTCTGCCTCGTGCTGCGCGCGCTGATTTTCTACCTATGGAGGGTATTTTTTCTATGCAACAGCTGACTGTTGACATATGACAGACGACAGCTGACAGGTGACAGGTGTCGTGCGAGACGTTGATTGTGTTTCTTATAAACAATAGTTTTTATAATTGTGTGGGATTTTGGTTTTGTGTGTTGTGTGTTAATAGGTGCCAGCGGTTCCAATACAAAGATGCTTTACACGAAGCGGCTTTACATAATGGCTGTTGTGTTGCCTTGAAGAATGCCTCTGTGATGCCAAAGTTGATTGTAGACCCGTGCGGACGCTTTCAGCGGCGTAGAAATTAAATATTACTGTAACATGTATTGAAAAATGAAGGCTGCTGAGTCAATCTGAGGTTGTCACTCAATAAGTGTAGTTGAAAGGCATGAGCTGGAGTCTGTTGAATGTCCACGTAATGCCAAAGTTGATTGTAGACCCGTACGGAAGTTCTCAGTGGCGTAGAAATGAAATATTATAGTTACATGTTACAAATGTTGCTTAGTCTATCAGATAATATAATAAATAATAAATATACATGTTATATCCCAAATATCCGATGTATTATTAAGAATTATTCTTTCCGATTTTTTGCCGGATTTTGTGAAAAATTGAAAAATTAAAAATATAGTTAATTTTACCAATTTTTTGCCATTTTTTCATTTATTTGCTTCCTCTTTGACATAAGGAACCATAAAATGACAGAATTTTTGAATTTAAAAAAAATAATTTTTTTGAAAATTTTTACAGGGGTATACCCATGAAATTTTCAATTATGCCATTAAATCGCTCATATCTCGCCACTGGTTCGTTTTATTTAAAAAATTTTCATAACCTAAAAGTTGCAGTTAAGTAAGATCTATAATTTTCTCTTATATGATTTTCCTTTAAACCTGATAGTTCCGGAAATATTTTAAAAAATTTGCTTATAAAAATTTCCAAGTTTAAACCCCTATATTTCCAAAAGTATACGTCCTATCGAAAAATTGTTTATTATTAAAAGTTAGACAATTTTATACCCTATGTAATTAGTTATATACATTTTTTACTACAAACTTCAAATAACTGAGAAAAAATAAAAACATAAAGCAGTGTCAAATTTTTTCCAGTTTTTTGCCGGATTTTGTGAAAAATTGAAAAATTAAATATATAGTTAATGTTACCAATTTTTTGCCATTTTTCATTTATTTGCCTTCACTGTGACATAAGGAACCATAAAATGTCACTATTTTTGAATAAAAAAAAATTGAAAATTTTTACAGGGTTACCCATGAAATTTCCAAATCGGACATTTAATCGATCATATCTCGCTACTGATTCGTTTTATTAAAAAAAATCATAACCTACAAGTTGCAGTTAAGTAAGATCTATAATTTTCTCTTATATGATTTTCCTTTAAACCTCAGTTCCGGCAATATTTTAAAAAAACTGCTTATAAAAATTTCGAAGTTTATACCCCTATATTTCCAATTGTATTAATAATAGTAATAATAATAATATAGACCTTTATTGATATAAAACCATACATAATATTATTATTTACATACATATACCGCAAACCTCATGCTTCGCACATCGAGCGGTACAAATAGCAAGGCAACAAGTCAAAAATTTGGCCGGAATAGACGCCCGGCATTACGCGAATTGATACGAGCTTTTCATCGACGTCGCGACAAGTGAGATATACTGGAGTATGTAAACGAACGATTTCAAGTTTACCAAAACTGTCCCCTAAAACTTAAACTCTCGTGTCAGCGACCGTTAGTCAACGATCACCCAAAAAAACCCTGATAGTAAATCATAGTGCATCAAAATAATATTATTATGCTACTACATTCATATAGACCGTAGTGCGCATGGTCAGAATGCTGGCAGAACTGGCAGTGCTGGCAGCAATTTTACACTCTAGCTGGGGACGCGGAGAAAAAAACGCAAAATAGATTTTTTTCGCCTCGACTTAGGTGAGAGTGCAAAATAGCTGCCAGCACTGCCAGTATTGCCAGCACGCTCGCAGCGCCCCCTAATCAACGCTTGGCGGAAAATCTTCGAACTAACCGAAGATTGGGCCGAGAACCACCGAGGACCTCCGAGTGGGCACGAAGCGGAAAACCTTCGGTTAGTTCGAAGATTGGCCGTCAAGCGTTAGTGAGGGGGCGCTGCGAGCGTGCTGCTAGCAGTCGATGCAAGAGCCGGGCAACTCTTGGCGGCCCATCTTCGAACTACGTTGCGCTCACCATCAAGCAGTTTTCTGTTTGGCCATAGTTTTGTGTAATTCCGTAGATGGTCGTGGGATGGCGCCACTTGTGGGCGAGGGTGTCGGCCGGTCCGCCTGGCACAGCGGTATAGAAATTAATATTTTTACTAAGCGGCAATTAATTGGCGAATTGCCCTAGGGAGCAGAGCCAAATCATTTACCACAAATGTTATACTGTTCACTGTTAATGAATCGTTGGCGAAACCGACAAATCAATGGTACTAGCGACAAAACTTCAACATCAGTAGCAGTGCCTCGTAAGAGAAGTCGCAAAAAAAATTGAAACAAAAAGCCGGGAATGATGGCGATGACGAAGCAGTGATGCAGCAGCGTCAAGAAGAAGAACAAGGATATCAAGGACGACGTACGGACTATCGTTACTATCTGGGTCTCGATCCAGGTATCGTAAATATTGTCGGTGCGTGTTTTCGCAACGATCAGACAAATCAGGAATACAACACCGTGGTGGCATCGTCAAAGTTCAAACAACACTGGCGCGGCGAACGACGACGAAAGTACAAGATGAGCCCAAAGTTGCCAGGGGTAGCGGAGTTTGAGAAAACATTACGCATTGAACGTGAACGCCTCAACAACAGCAATAGCGCTACGACAACGATTGGTTGCACCCGCCAAACAATATCCCAGAAAGTTTCGTGTAATTGGACATAAGTCAATTTGGAGTATGTCAAGTATCGTTTGCGAAGTGCGGACGCTTTCAGCGGCGTAGAATTTCACTATTACTGTAACATGTATTGAAAGATGAAGGCTGCTGAGCCAATCTGAGGTTGTCACTCAATGAGTGTAGGTGAAAAGCATGAGCTGGAGTCTTTGATATGTCCACGTAATGCCAAAGTTGATTGTAGACCCGTACGGAAGCTCTCAGTGGCGTAGAAATGAAATATTTCATTTACATGTATTAAAAAATAAAGTGTAGCTGACTCTATCCGAGGTTGTCTCTCATTGGGAGTAGGATGAAAAAGTGGGCTAGAGCCTGCAGAATGCCTCTGTCATGCCAAAGTTGATTGTAGACCCGTGCGGACGCTTTCAGTGGCGTAGAAATTAAATATTACTCTAACATGTGTTGAAGAATGAACGCTGCTGAGGCAATCTGAGGTTGTCACTCAATGAGTGTAGGTGAAAAGCATGAGCTGGAGTCTGTTGAATGTCCACGTAGCGCCAAAGTTGATTGTAGACCCGTACGGAAGTTCTCAGTGGCGTAGAAATGAAATATTTCAGTTACATGTATTAAAGAATTAAGTGTTGCCGGGTCTATCCGAGGCTCTCTCAATGAGTGTAAAGCGAGAACGTGAGCTAAAGAATGTAGAATGCCTCTGTGATGCCAAAGTTGATTGTAGACCCGTACGGAAGCTCTCAGTGGCGTAGAAAATAAATATTTCAGTTACATGTATTAAAAAATACAGTGTTGCTGAGTCTATCCGAGGTTGTCACTCAATGAGTGTAGGGTGAAAAAGTGGGCTAGAGCCTGTTGAATGTCCACGTAATGCCAAAGTTGATTGTAGACCCGTACGGAAGTCCTCAGTGGCGTATAAATGAAATATTTCAGTTAAATTTATTAAAAAATTAAGTGTTGCTGAGTCTATCCGAGGTTGTCTCTCATTGAGTGTATGGTGAAAAATTGGCTAGAGCCTGCAGAATGCCTCTGTGATGCCAAAGTTGATTGTAGACCCGTGCGGACGCATTCAGTGGCGTAGAAATTAAATATCACTTTAACATGTATTGAAAAATGAAGGCTGCTGAGTCAATCTGAGGTTGTCACTCAATGAGTGTAGGTGAAAAGCATGAGCTGGAGTATGTGAAATATCCACGTAATGTCAAAGTTGATTGTAGACCCGTACGGAAGCTCTCAGTGGCGTAGAAATGAAATATTTCAGTTACATGTATTAAAGAATTAAGTGTTGCTGGGTCTATCCGAGGCTGTCTCTCAATGAGTGTAAAGCGAGAACGTGAGCTAAAGCCTGTAGAATGTCTCTGTGATGCCAAAGTTGATTGTAGACCCGTACGGAAGTTCTCAGTTGCGTAGAAATGAAATATTTCATTTACATGTATTAAAAAATTAAATGTTGCTTAGTCTATCAGATAATATAATAAATAATAAATATACATGTTATATCCCAAATATCCGATGTATTATTAAGAATTATTCTTTCCGATTTTTTGCCGGATTTTGTGAAAAATTGAAAAATTAAAAATATAGTTAATTTTACCAATTTTTGTCATTTTTTCATTTATTTGCTTCCTCTTTGACATAAGGAACCATAAAATGACAGAATTTTTGAATTTAAAAAAAAATAATTTTTTTGAAAATTTTTACAGGGGTATACCCATGAAATTTTCAATTATGCCATTAAATCGCTCATATCTCGCCACTGGTTCGTTTTATTTAAAAAATTTTCATAACCTAAAAGTTGCAGTTAAGTAAGATCTATAATTTTCTCTTATATGATTTTCCTTTAAACCTGACAGTTCCGGAAATATTTTAAAAAATTTGCTTATAAAAATTTCCAAGTTTAAACCCCTATATTTCCAAAAGTATACGTCCTATCCAAAAATTGTTTATTATTAAAAGTTAGACAATTTTATAGCCTATCTAATTATTTATATACATTTTTACTAAAAACTTCAAATAACTGAGATAAAAATAAAAACAAAAAGCAGTGTCAAATTTTTTCCGATTTTGTGCCGGATTTTGTGTAAAATTGAAAAATTGAAAATATAGTTAATTTTACCTATTTTTTGCCATTTTTTCATTTATTTGCTTTCACTTTGACATAAGGAACCATAAAATGTCAGAATTTTTGAAATAAAAAAAAATAATTTTTTTGAAAATTTTTCAGGGGTATACCCATGAAATCTCCAACACTGACATTTAATCGATCATATCTCGCGACTGGTTCGTTTTATTAAAAAAATTTCATAACCTAAAAGTTGCAGTTAAGTAAGATCTATGATCTTCTCTTATATGATTTTCCTTTAAACCTCATGGTTCCGGAAATATTTTTAAAAAACTGCTTATAAAAATTTCCAAGTTTAGAGCCCTATATTTCCAAAAGTATACGTCCTATCGAAAAATTGTTTATTATTAAAAAGTTAGAGAATTTTATACTCTATCTAATTAGTTATATACATTTTTTACTAAAAACTTCAAATAACTGAGATAAAAATAAAAACATAAAGCAATGTCAAATTTTTTCCAGTTTTTGCCGGATTTTGTGAAAAATTAAAAATATAGTTAATGTTACCAATTTTTTGCCATTTTTCATTTATTTGCCTTCACTGTGACATAAGGAACCATAAAATGTCAGTATTTTAGGATTTAAAACAAAAATTGAAAATTTTTACAGGGTTATTATACCCAGGAAATTTCCAAATCGGACATTTAATCGATCATATCTCGCCACTGGTTCGTTTTATTAAAAAAAAATTCATAACCTAAAAGTTGCAGTTAAGTAAGATCTGTAATTTTCTCTTATATGATTTTCCTTTAAACCTCAGTTCCGGAAATATTTTTAAAAAACAGCTTATAAAAATTTCCAAAAGTATTAATAATAGTAATAATAATAATATAGACTTTTATTGATATAAAAACATACAGAATATTATTATTTACATACATATACCGCTAACCTCATGCTACGCACATCGAGCGGTACAAATAGCAAGGCAACAAGTCAAAAATTTGGCCGGAATAGACGCCCGGCATTACGCGAATTGATACGAGCTTTTCATCGACGTCGCGACAAGTGAGATATACTGGAGGACGTAAACGAACGATTTCAAGTTTGCCAAAACTGTCCCCTAAAACTTAAACTCTCGTGTCAGCGACCGTTAGTCAACGATCACCCAAAAAAAACCCTGATAGTACATCACAGCGCATTAAAATAATATTATTATGCTACTACATACATATAGACCGCAGTGCGCATGGTCAGAATGCTGGCAGTACTGGCAGTGCTGGCAGCAATTTTACACTCTAGCTGGGGACGCGGAGAAAAAAACGCAAAATAAATTTTTTTCGTCCCGACTTTGGTGAGAGTGCAAAATAGCTGCCAGCACTGCCAGTATTGCCAGCACGCTCGCAGCGCCCCCTCATCAACGCTTGGCGGAAAATCTTCGAACTAACCGAAGATTGGGCCGAGAGCCGCCGAGGACCTCCGAGTGGGCACGAAGCGGAAAACCTTCGGTTAGTTCGAAGATTGGCCGTCAAGCGTTAGTGAAGGGGCGCTGCGAGCGTGCTGCCAGCAGTCGATGCAAGAGCCGGGCAACTCTTGGCGGCCCATCTTCGAACTACGTTGCGCTCACCATCAAGCAGTTTTCTGTTTGGCCATAGTTTTGTGTAATTCCGTAGATGGTCGTGGGATGGCGCCACTTGTGGGCGAGGGTGTCGGCCGGTCCGCCTGGCACAGCGGTATAGAAATTAATATTTTTACTAAGCGGCAATTAATTGGCGAATTGCCCTAGGGAGCAGCGCCAAATCATTTACCACAAATGTTATACTGTTCACTGTTAATGAATCGTTGGCGAAACCGACAAATCAATGGTACTAGCGACAAAACTTCAACATCAGTAGCAGTGCCGCGTAAGAGAAGTCGCAAAAAAAATTGAAACAAAAAGCCGGGAATGATGGCGATGACGAAGCAGTGACGCAGCAGCGTCAAGAAGAAGAACAAGGATATCAAGGACGACGTACGGACTATCGTTACTATCTGGGTCTCGTAAATATTGTCGGTGCGTGTTTTCGCAACGATCAGACAAATCAGGAATACAACACCGTGGTGGCATCGTCAAAGTTCAAACAACACTGGCGCGGCGAACGACGACGAAAGTACAAGATGAGCCCAAAGTTGCCAGGGGTAGCGGAGTTTGAGAAAACATTACGCATTGAACGTGAACGCCTCAACAACAGCAATAGCGCTACGACAACGATTGGTTGCACCCGCCAAACAATATCCCAGAAAGTTTCGTGTAATTGGACAGAAGTCAATTTGGAGTATGTCAAGTATCGTTTGCGAAGTGCGGACGCTTTCAGTGGCGTAGAAATTCACTATTACTGTAACATGTATTGGAAAATGAAGGCTGCTGAGTCAATCTGAGGTTGTCACTCAATGAGTGTAGGTGAAAAGCATGAGCTGGAGTCTTTGATATGTCCACGTAATGCCAAAGTTGATTGTAGACCCGTACGGAAGCTCTCAGTGGCGTAGAAATGAAATATTTCATTTACATGTATTAAAAAATAAAGTGTAGCTGAGTCTATCCGAGGTTGTCTCTCATTGGGAGTAGGATGAAAAAGTGGGCTAGAGCCTGCAGAATGCCTCTGTCATGCCAAAGTTGATTGTAGACCCGTGCGGACGCTTTCAGTGGCGTAGAAATTAAATATTACTCTAATATGTATTGAAGAATGAAGGCTGCTGAGGCAATCTGAGGTTGTCATTCAATGAGTGTAGGTGAAAAGCATGAGCTGGAGTCTGTTGAATGTCCACGTAACGCCAAAGTTGATTGTAGACCCGTACGGAAGTTCTCAGTGGCGTAGAAATGAAATATTTCAGTAACATGTATTAAAGAATTAAGTGTTGCCGGGTCTATCCGAGGCTCTCTCAATGAGTGTAAAGCGAGAACGTGAGCTAAAGAATGTAGAATGCCTCTGTGATGCCAAAGTTGATTGTAGACCCGTACGGAAGCTCTCAGTGGCGTAGAAAATAAATATTTCAGTTACATGTATTAAAAAATACAGTGTTTCTGAGTCTATCCGAGGTTGTCACTCAATGAGTGTAGGGTGAAAAAGTGGGATAGAGCCTGTTGAATGTACACGTAATGCCAAAGTTGATTGTAGACCCGTACGGAAGTCCTCAGTGGCGTATAAATGAAATATTTCAGTTAAATTTATTAAAACATTAAGTGTTGCTGAGTCTATCCGAGGTTGTCTCTCATTGAGTGTATGGTGAAAAATTGGCTAGAGCCTGCAGAATGCCTCTGTGATGCCAAAGTTGATTGTAGACCCGTGCGGACGCATTCAGTGGCGTAGAAATTAAATATCACTTTAACATATATTGAAAAATGAAGGCTGCTGAGTCAATCTGAGGTTGTCACTCAATGAGTGTAGGTGAAAAGCATGAGCTGGAGTATGTGAAATATCCACGTAATGCCAAAGTTGATTGTAGACCCGTACGGAAGCTCTCAGTGGCGTAGAAATCAAATATTTCAGTTACATGTATTAAAGAATTAAGTGTTGCTGGGTCTATCCGAGGTTGTCTCTCATTGAGCGTACGGTGAAAAAGTGGGCTAGAGCCTGCAGAATGACTCTGTGATGCCAAAGTTGATTGTAGACCCGTGCGGACGCTTTCAGTGGCGTAGAAATTAAATATTACTGTAACATGTATTGAAAAATGAATGCTGCTGAGTCAATCTGAGGTTGTCACTCAATAAGTGTAGGTGAAAAGCATGAGCTGGAGTCTGTTGAATGTCCACGTAACGCCAAAGTTGATTGTAGACCCGTACGGAAGTTCTCAGTGGCGTAGAAATGAAATATTTCAGTTACATGTATTAAAAAATTAAGTGTTGCTGAGCCAATCCGAGGTTGTCTCTCATTGAGTGTATGGTGAAAAAGTGGGCTAGAGCCTGCAGAATGCCTCTGTGATGCCAAAGTTGATTGTAGACCCATGCGGACGCTTTCAGTGGCGTAGAAATTAAATATTACTTTAATATGTATTGAAAAATGAAGGCTGCTGAGTCAATCTGAGGTTGTCACTCAATGAGTGTAGGTGAAAGGCATGAGCTGGAGTCTGTTGAATGTCCAGGTAATGCCAAAGTTGATTGTAGACCCGTACGGAGGCTCTCAGTGGCATAGAAATGAGATATTTCAGTTACATGTATTAACCAATCAAGTGTTGCTGAGTCTATCCTAGGTTATCTCTCATTGATTGTAGGGTTAGAACGTGAGCTAGAGTCTGTTGAATGCCTCTCTGATGCCAAAGTTGATTGTAGACCCGTACGGAAGCTCTCAGTGGCGTAGAAAATAAATATTTCAGTTACATGTATTAAAAAATACAGTGTTGCTGAGTCTATCCGAGGTTGTCTCTCATTGAGTGTAGGGTAAAAAGTGGGCTAGAGCCTGTTGAATGTCCACGTAATGCCCAAGTTGATTGTAGACCCGTACGGAAGTTCTCAGTGGCGTAGAAATGAAATCTTTCAGTTACGTGTATTAAAAAATGAAGGCTGCTGGGTCCATCCGAGGTTGTCTCTCATTGAGTGTAGGGTGAAAAAGTGAGGCTAGAGCCTGCGGAATGCCTCTGTGATGAGACGTGACGTAGTAGGTATGTTCTATGTATTTTAGGTGGATACTATAATAATAATAATAATAATAATAGTAATAATAATAATAATAATAATAATAATAATAATAATAATAAAATGGTTTCTTTATATTTAACATACATCACGTGTGTAACCGGTGCACTCGCAGCCGACGATATCGGGAACGGCTCGTCGTCGTCGGCTCCAGGTGGCCCCACACACAAAACGGCGTTGCTGTCGTGAGCCTTGTCACGTATACCACAATATTATATGCTAAAAAAAATTGCATCATCAGCGGAAAAATTTCCAGGTAAAGCGCGCTAACAGTGATCGACACGAGGCACGGTCAACCTGTGCACCGTGCTGTTGCTGGGCAGCGGCAACGCCCCGCTCACTTTTTTGTGTATACGCGCTTGGGGACGCTTTCAATTGTGAGCAGTGCTGCCAGATCTGAAATGACACAGGCGGTAGATTCGACGTATAGAAAACGGTAGAAAACGGTAGATTTAGGATAGACAACGGTAAACGTCATCAGACTGGTACGTTTCTATAAAGATCGCTAACAGCGTTTTCGTTTGGTACAATTAGTGCACCAGAAGTGTCCTTCTATCTTCCTTTCCTCATTTATAACGTTAAAAAAAGATGCAAATATACTTGAGGCACACTAATTGTACCATGTATTATGTTAGAAGTTTCGATAATTGGATAAAGGAAAAAAAATAATACAGATTATCAAAATTTAACTTATTATAAACTAAACTAAATTAAAATTGCTAACAAATCTAAAATAACCAAAAGTCTTAAAACGTCACGAAGCAGTCACAAAATTCACAAACCACACAAAATGCGTAGTCGCGGGGCTATACCTACTTACTACTGTACCAATGAAACGCAAGCATACCCTCTTATATTCTTTGACAGTACCAAGTAGGAGCTGGGAATATCCGAAATCTGAAGTTAGATGTCTGTATAGAGATTGGGCATCGAATCGGTATTCATAGTTCGATCGGTTGTTGAGTGATTCATGTTTTTTTTTACTTTTCTTTGATAAGGTACTAGATTTTAGTACCTATCTCTGTTTTAAATTTTACGGTAGAATTATATGTCTCTGCGGTAGGACTGTAGGTAGACGGTCAAAACGGTAGATCTACCGTAAAAACGGTAGCTCTGGCAGCACTGATTGTCAGAGCGCTGGTCTATTCACCAGTCGTTAGCAAGGTTTCGTGCAGCCGAGAGCCACCGAGGACCTCCGAGTGGGCACGAAGTGGATAACCTTCGGTTAGTTCGATGATTGGCCACCAAGCTTTAGTGAGGGGCGCTGCTAGCATGCTGCCAGCAGTCTAATTCAAGACCTCGGCTCAAGAACCGGGGAACTCTTAGCGGCCCATCTTCGAACTACGTTGCGCTCACCATCAAGCAGTTTTCTGTTTGGCCACAGTTTTGGGTAATTCCATAGGTTGTCGTGGGATGACGCCACTTGTGGGCGAGGGTGTCGGCCGGTCCGCCCGGCACAGCGGTATAGAAATTAATATTTTTACTAAGCGGCAATTAATTGGCGAATTGCCCTAGGGGGCAGAGCCAAGACGAAGAAAATAAAGTGTCCATTAACAACAATTGAAAGAGCACTGACGACACGCGGCTTGTGTGTAGGCACAAACCTCGCCGGCTGCCCTAAGAAGGCAAAAGGCGTTGTAAGGTCTCAATGTCATTGTATACCGTTATGAGGCACAAAAATCACCCTCAAACACCCCGTACATTATGACAGATGCCACGTCACCAAAGTCACGTGGCGCCTCGTGCTATACAGGGCGTTTACAGAAAATAGAGCTGATTGTTGACAGGTGACATATGACAAGATGCCTGGTGTAGTACGGCAATCTACTTTATTTTCTGTAAACGCCCTGTATAGCGCTATGGGACTCAAAAATCACACTCAAACACCCCGTATATTATGACAGATGCCACGTCACCAGGGTCACGTGTCTGCCTCGTGCTGCGCGCGCTGATTCTCTACCTATGGAGGGTATTTTTTCTATGCAACAGCTGACTGTTGACATATGACAGACGACAGCTGACAGGTGACAGGTGTCGTGCGGGACGTTGATTGTGTTTCTTATAAACAATAGTTTTTATAATTGTGTGGCTTTTTGTGGGATTGTGGTTTTGTGTGTTGTGTGCTAATAGGTGCCAGCGGTTCCAATACAAAGATGCTTTACACGAAGCGGCTTTACATAATGACTGTTGTGTTGCCTTGAAGAATGCCTCTGTGATGCCAAAGTTGATTGTAGACCCGTGCGGACGCTTTCAGCGGCGTAGAAATTAAATATTACTGTAACATGTACTGAAAAATCAAGGCTGCTGAGTCAATCTGAGGTTGTCACTCAATAAGTGTAGTTGAAAGGCATGAGCTGGAGTCTGTTGAATGTCCACGTAATGACAAAGTTGATTGTAGACCCGTACGGAAGTTCTCAGTGGCGTAGAAATGAAATATTATAGTTACATGTTACAAATGTTGCTTAGTCTATCAGATAATATAATAAATATACATGTTATATCCCAAATATCCGATGTATTATTAAGAATTATTCTTTCCGATTTTTTGCCGGATTTTGTGAAAAATTGAAAAATTAAAAATATAGTTAATTTTACCAATTTTTTGCCATTTTTTCATTTATTTGCTTCCTCTTTGACATAAGGAACCATAAAATGACAGAATTTTTGAATTTAAAAAAATAATTTTTTTGAAAATTTTTACAGGGGTACCCATGAAATTTTCAATTATGCCATTAAATCGCTCATATCTCGCCACTGGTTCGTTTTATTAAAAAAATTTTCATAACCTAAAAGTTGCAGTTAAGTAAGATCTATAATTTTCTCTTATATGATTTTCCTTTAAACCTGATAGTTCCGGAAATATTTTAAAAAATTTGCTTATAAAAATTTCCAAGTTTAAACCCCTATATTTCCAAAAGTATACGTCCTATCCAAAAATTGTTTATTATTAAAAGTTAGACAATTTTATACCCTATCTAATTAGTTATATACATTTTTACTAAAAACTTCAAATAACTGAGATAAAAATAAAAACATAAAGCAGTGTCAAATTTTTTCCGATTTTTTGCCGGATTTTGTGAAAAACTGAAAAATTAAAAATATAGTTAATTTTACCTATTTTTTGCCATTTTTTCATTTATTTGCCTTCACTGTGACATAAGGAACCATAAAATGTCAGTATTTTAGAATTTAAAAAAAAAATTGAAAATTTTTACAGGGTTATTATACCCAGGAAATTTCCAAATCGGACATTTAATCGATCATATCTCGCGTCTGGTTCGTTTCATTAAAAAAAAATTCATAACCTAAAAGTTGCAGTTAAGTAAGATCTATAATTTTCTCTTATATGATTTTCCTTTAAACCTCAGTTCCGGAAATATTTTTAAAAAACTGCTTATAAAAATTTCCAAAAGTAATAATAATAGTAATAATAATAATATAGACTTTTATTGATATAAAAACATACATAATATTATTATTTACATACATATACCGCAAACCTCATGCTACGCACATCGAGCGGTACAAATAGCAAGGCAACAAGTCAAAAATTTGGCCGGAATAGACGCACGGCATTACGCGAATTGATACGAGCTTTTCATCGACGTCGCGACAAGTGAGATATACTGGAGGACGTAAACGAACGATTTCAAGTTTGCCAAAACTGTCCCCTAAAACTTAAACTCTCGTGTCAGCGACCGTTAGTCAACGATCACCCAAAAAAAACCCTGATAGTACATCATAGCGCATTAAAATAATATTATTATGCTACTACATACATATAGACCGCAGTGCGCATGGTCAGAATGCTGGCAGTACTGGCAGCAATTTTACACTCTAGCTGGGGACGCGGAGAAAAAAACGCAAAATAGATTTTTTTCGCCTCGACTTTGGTGAGAGTGCAAAATAGCTGCCAGCACTGCCAGTATTGCCAGCACGCTCGCAGCGCCCCCTCAACAACGCTTGGCGGAAAATCTTCGAACTAACCGAAGATTGGGCCGAGAGCCACCGAGGACCTCCGAGTGGGCACGAAGCGGAAAACCTTCGGTTAGTTCGAAGATTGGCCGTCAAGCGTTAGTGAGGGGCGCTGCGAGCGTGCTGCCAGCAGTCGATGAAAGAGCCGGGCAACTCATGGCGGCCCATCTTCGAACTACGTTGCGCTCACCATCAAGCAGTTTTCTGTTTGGCCATAGTTTTGTGTAATTCCGTAGATGGTCGTGGGATGGCGCCACTTGTGGGCGAGGGTGTCGGCCGGTCCGCCTGGCACAGCGGTATAGAAATTAATATTTTTACTAAGCGGCAATTAATTGGCGAATTGCCCTAGGGAGCAGAGCCAAATCATTTACCACAAATGTTATACTGTTCACTGTTAATGAATCGTTGGCGAAACCGACAAATCAATGGTACTAGCGACAAAACTTCAACATCAGTAGCAGTGCCGCGTAAGAGAAGTCGCAAAAAAAAATTGAAACAAAAAGCCGGGAATGATGGCGATGACGAAGCAGTGACGCAGCAGCGTCAAGAAGAAGAACAAGGATATCAAGGACGACGTACGGACTATCGTTACTATCTGGGTCTCGATTCAGGTATCGTAAATATTGTCGGTGCGTGTTTTCGCAACGATCAGACAAATCAGGAATACAACACCGTGGTGGCATCGTCAAAGTTCAAACAACACTGGCGCGGCGAACGACGACGAAAGTACAAGATGAGCCCAAATTTGCCAGGGGTAGCGGAGTTTGAGAAAACATTACGCATTGAACGTGAACGCCTCAGCAACAGCAATAGCGCTACGACAACGATTGGTTGCACCCGCCAAACAATATCCCAGAAAGTTTCGTGTAATTGGACAGAAGTCAATTTGGAGTATGTCAAGTATCGTTTGCGAAGTGCGGACGCTTTCAGCGGCGTAGAAATTCACTATTACTGTAACATGTATTGAAAGATGAAGGCTGCTGAGTCAATCGGAGGTTGTCACTCAATGAGTGTAGGTGAAAAGCATGAGCTGGAGTCGTTGAAATGTCCACGTAATGCCAAAGTTGATTGTAGACCCGTACGGAAGCTCTCAGTGGCGTAGAAATGAAATATTTCATTTACATGTATTAAAAAATAAAGTGTAGCTGAGTCTATCCGAGGATGTCTCTCATTGGGTGTAGGATGAAAAAGTGGGCAAGAGCCTGTAGAATTCCTCTGTCATGCCTAAGTTGATTGTAGACCCGTGCGGACTCTTTCAGTGACGTAGAAATTAAATATTACTCTAACATGTATTGAAGAATGAAGGCTGCTGAGGCAATCTGAGGTTGTCACTCAATGAGTGTAGGTGAAAAGCATGAGCTGGAGTCTGTTGAGTGTCCACGTAACGCCAAAGTTGATTGTAGACCCGTACGGAAGTTCTCAGTGGCGTAGAAATGAAATATTTCAGATACATGTATTAAAGAATTAAGTGTTTCTGGGTCTATCCGAGGCTGTCTTTCAATGAGTGTAAAACGAGAACGTGAGCTAAAGCCTGTAGAATGCCTCTGTGATGCCAAAGTTGTTTGTAGACCCGTACGGAAGTTCTCAGTGGCGTAGAAAATAAATATTTCAGTTACATGTATTAAAAAATACAGTGTTGCTGAGTCTATCCGAGGTTGTCTCTCATTGGGTGTAGGATAAAAAAGTGGGCTAGAGCCTGCAGAATGCCTCTGTCATGCCAAAGTTGATTGTAGACCGGTGCGGACGCTTTCAGTGGCGTAGAAATTAAATATTACTCTAACATGTATTGAAAAATGAAGGCTGCTGAGGTAATCTGAGGTTGTCACTCGATGAGTGTAGGTGAAAAGCATGAGCTGGAGCCGGTTGAATGTCCACGTATCGCCAAAGTTGTTTGTAGACCCGTACGGAAGTTCTCAGTGGCGTAGAAATGAAATATTTCAGTTACATATATTAAAGAATTAAGTGTTGCCGGGTCTATCCGAGGCTGTCTCTCAATGAGTGTAAAGCGAGAACGTGAGCTAAAGCCTGTAGAATGCCTCTGTGATGCCAAAGTTGTTTGTAGACCCGTACGGAAGTTCTCAGTGGCGTAGAAAATAAATATTTCAGTTACATGTATTAAAAAATACAGTGTTGCTGAGTCTATCCGAGATTGTCTCTCATTGGGTGTAGGATGAAAAAGTGGGCTAGAGCCTGCAGAATGCCTCTGTCATGCCAAAGTTGATTGTAGACCGGTGCGGACGCTTTCAGTGGCGTAGAAATTAAATATTACTCTAACATGTATTGAAAAATGAAGGCTGCTGAGGTAATCTGAGGTTGTCACTCGATGAGTGTAGGTGAATAGCATGAGCTGGAGTCTGTTGAATGTCCACGTATCGCCAAAGTTGTTTGTAGACGCGTACGGAAGTTCTCAGTGGCGTAGAAATGAAATATTTCAGTTACATATATTAAAGAATTAAGTGTTGCCGGGTCTATCCGAGGCTATCTCTCAATGAGTGTAAAGCGAGAACGTGAGCTAAAGCCTGTAGAATGCCTCTGTGATGCCAAAGTTGATTGTAGACCCGTACGGAAGCTCTCAGTGGCGTAGAAAATAAATATTTCAGTTACATGTATTAAAAAATACAGTGTTGCTGAGTCTATCCCAGGTTGTCACTCAATGAGTGTAGGGTGAAAAAGTGGGCTAGAGCCTGTTGAATGTCCACGTAATGCCAAAGTTGATTGTAGACCCGTACGGAAGTCCTCGGTGGCGTATAAATGAAATATTTCAGTTAAATTTATTTAAAAATTAAGTGTTGCTGAGTCTATCCGAGGTTGTCTCTCATTGAGTGTACGGTGAAAAAGTGGGCTAGAGCCTGCAGAATGCCTCTGTGATGCCAAAGTTGATTGTAGACCCGTGCGGACGCATTCAGTGGCGTAGAAATTAAATATTACTTTAACATGTATTGAAAAATGAAGGCTACTGAGTCAATCTGAGGTTGTCTCTCAATAAGTGTGGGTGAAAGGCATGAGCTGGAGTCTGTTGACTGTCCACGTAATGCCAAAGTTGATTGTAGACCCGTACGGAAGCTCTCAGTGGCATAGAAATGAAATATTTCATTTACATGTATTAAAAAATTAAGTGTTGCTGAGTCTATCCGAGGCTGGCTCTCAATGAGTGTAGGGCGAGAACGTGAGCTAAAGCCTGTAGAATGCCTCTGTCAAGCCAAAGTTGATTGTAGACCCGTGCGGACGCTTTCAGTGGCGTAGAAATTCACTATTACTATAACATGTATTGAAAAATGAAGGCTGCAGAGTCAATCTGAGGTTGTCACTCAATGAGTGTAGGTGAAAATCATGAGCTGGAGTCTGTTGAATGTCCACGTAATGCCGAAGTTGATTGTAGACAAGTACGGAAGTTCTCAGTGGCGTATAAATGAAATATTTCAGTTAAATTTATTAAAAAATTGAGTGTTGCTGAGTCTATCCGAGGTTGTCTCTCATTGAGTGTAGGGTGAAAAAGTGGGCTAGAGCCTGCAGAATGCCCCTGTGATGCCAAAGTTGATTGTAGACCCGTGCGGACGCTTTCAGTGGCGTAGAAATTCACTATTACTGTAACATGTATTGAAAAATGAAGGCTGCTGAGTCAATCTGAGGTTGTCACTCAATGAGTGTAGGTGAAAAGCATGAGCTGGAGTCTTTGATATGTCCACGTAATGCCAAAGTTTATTGTAGACCCGTACGGAAGCTCTCAGTGGCGTAGAAATGAAATATTTCATTTACATGTATTAAAAAATAAAGTGTAGCTGAGTCTATCCGAGGTTGTCTCTCATTGGGAGTAGGATGAAAAAGTGGGCTAGAGCCTGCAGAATGCCTCTGTCATGCCAAAGTTGATTGTAGACCCGTGCGGACGCTTTCAGTGGCGTAGAAATTAAATATTACTCTAACATGTATTGAAGAATGAAGGCTGCTGAGGCAATCTGAGGTTGTCACTCAATGAGTGTAGGTGAAAAGCATGAGCTGGAGTCTGTTGAATGTCCACGTAACGCCAAAGTAGATTGTAGACCCGTACGGAAGTTCTCAGTGGCGTAGAAATGAAATATTTCAGTAACATGTATTAAAGAATTAAGTGTTGCCGGGTCTATCCGAGGCTCTCTCAATGAGTGTAAAGCGAGAACGTGAGCTAAAGAATGTAGAATGCCTCTGTGATGCCAAAGTTGATTGTAGACCCGTACGGAAGCTCTCAGTGGCGTAGAAAATAAATATTTCAGTTACATGTATTAAAAAATACAGTGTTGCTGAGTCTATCCGAGGTTGTCACTCAATGAGTGTAGGGTAAAAAAGTGGGCTAGAGCCTGTTGAATGTCCACGTAATGCCAAAGTTGATTGTAGACCCGTACGGAAGTCCTCAGTGGCGTATAAATGAAATATTTCAGTTAAATTTATTTAAAAATTAAGTGTTGCTGAGTCTATCCGAGGTTGTCTCTCATTGAGTGTACGGTGAAAAAGTGGGCTAGAGCCTGCAGAATGCCTCTGTGATGCCAAAGTTGATTGTAGACCCGTGCGGACGCATTCAGTGGCGTAGAAATTAAATATTACTTTAACATGTATTGAAAAATGAAGGCTACTGAGTCAATCTGAGGTTGTCACTCAATAAGTGTGGGTGAAAGGCATGAGCTGGAGTCTGTTGACTGTCCACGTAATGCCAAAGTTGATTGTAGACCCGTACGGAAGCTCTCAGTGGCATAGAAATGAAATATTTCATTTACATGTATTAAAAAATTAAGTGTTGCTGAGTCTATCCGAGGCTGTCTCTCAATGAGTGTAGGGCGAGAACGTGAGCTAAAGCCTGTAGAATGCCTCTGTGATGCCAAAGTTGATTGTAGACCCGTACGGAAGCTCTCAGTGGCGTAGAAAATAAATATTTCAGTTACATGTATTAAAAAATACAGTGTTGCTGAGTCTATCCGAGGTTGTCACTCAATGAGTGTAGGGTGAAAAAGTGGGCTAGAGCCTGTTGAATGTCCACGTAATGCCAAAGTTGATTGTAGACCCGTACGGAAGTCCTCAGTGGCGTATAAATGAAATATTTCAGTTAAATTTATTAAAAAATTAAGTGTTGCTGAGTCTATCCGAGGTTGTCTCTCATTGAGTGTATGGTGAAAAATTGGCTAGAGCCTGCAGAATGCCTCTGTGATGCCAAAGTTGATTGTAGACCCGTGCGGACGCATTCAGTGGCGTAGAAAATCACTTTAACATGTATTGAAAAATGAAGGCTGCTGAGTCAATCTGAGGTTGTCACTCAATGAGTGTAGGTGAAAAGCATGAGCTGGAGTATGTGAAATATCCACGTAATGCCAAAGTTGATTGTAGACCCGTACGGAAGCTCTCAGTGGAGTAGAAATGAAATATTTCAGTTACATGTATTAAAGAATTAAGTGTTGCTGGGTCTATCCGAGGCTGTCTCTCAATGAGTGTAAAGCGAGAACGTGAGCTAAAGCCTGTAGAATGTCTCTGTGATGCCAAAGTTGATTGTAGACCCGTACGGAAGTTCTCAGTTGCGTAGAAATGAAATATTTCAGTTACATGTATTAAAAAAGTAAATGTTGCTTAGTCTATCAGATAATATAATAAATAATAAATATACATGTTATATCCCAAATATCCGATGTATTATTAAGAATTATTCTTTCCGATTTTTTGCCGGATTTTGTGAAAAATTGAAAAATTAAAAATATAGTTAATTTTACCAATTTTTTGCCTTTTTTTCATTTATTTGCCTTCTCTTTGACATAAGGAACCATAAAATGGCAGAATTTTTGAATTTAAAAAAATAATTTTTTTGAAAATCATGGTGAATGGTGAATCATTGGCGGAAAATCTTCGAACTAACCGAAGATTGGGCCGAGAACCACCGAGGACCTCCGAGTGGGCACGAAGCGGAAAACCTTCGGTTAGTTCGAAGATTGGCCGTTAAGCGTTAGTGAGGGGGCGCTGCGAGCGTGCTGCCAGCAGTCGATGCAAGAGCCGGGCAACTCTTGGCGGCCCATCTTCGAACTACGTTGCGCTCACCATCAAGCAGTTTTCTGTTTGGCCATAGTTTTGTGTAATTCCGTAGATGGTCGTGGGATGGCGCCACTTGTGGGCGAGGGTGTCGGCCGGTCCGCCTGGCACAGCGGTATAGAAATTAATATTTTTACTAAGCGGCAATTAATTGGCGAATTGCCCTTTGGAGCAGAGCCAAATCATTTACCACAAATGTTATACTGTTCACTGTTAATGAATCGTTGGCGAAACCGACAAATCAATGGTACTAGCGACAAAACTTCAACATCAGTAGCAGTGCCGCGTAAGAGAAGTCGCAGAAAAAATTGAAACAAAAAGCCGGGAATGATGGCGATGACGAAGCAGTGACGCAGCAGCGTCAAGAAGAAGAACAAGGATATCAAGGACGACGTACGGACTATCGTTACTATCTGGGTCTCGATCCAGGTATCGTAAATATTGTCGGTGCGTGTTTTCGCAACGATCAGACAAATCAGGAATACAACACCGTGGTGGCATCGTCAAAGTTCAAACAACACTGGCGCGGCGAACGACAACGAAAGTACAAGATGAGCCCAAAGTTGCCAGGGGTAGCGGAGTTTGAGAAATCATGAAATTTTCAATTATGCCATTAAATCGCTCATATCTCGCCACTGGTTCGTTTTATTTAAAAAAATTTCATAACCTAAAAGTTGCAGTTAAGTAAGATCTATAATTTTCTCTTATATGATTTTCCTTTAAACCTGATAGTTCCGGAAATATTTTAAAAAATTTGCTTATAAAAATTTCCAAGTTTAAACCCCTATATTTCCAAAAGTATACGTCCTATCCAAAAATTGTTTATTATTAAAAGTTAGACAATTTTATACCCTATCTAATTAGTTATATACATTTTTACTAAAAACTTCAAATAAGTGAGATTAAAATAAAAACATAAAGCAGTGTAAAATTTTTTCCGATTTTTTGCCGGATTTTGTGAAAAATTGAAAAATTAAAAATATAGTTAATTTTACCTATTTTTTGCCATTTTTTCATTTATTTGCTTTCACTTTGACATAAGGAACCATAAAATGTCAGAATTTTTGAATTAAAAAAAAAAATTTTTTTGAAAATTTTTACAGGGGTATACCCATGAAATCTCCAACACTGACATTTAAGCGATCATATCTCGCGACTGGTTTGTTTTATTAAAAAATTTTCATAACCTAAAAGTTGCAGTTAAGTAAGATCTATGATTTTCTCTTATATGATTTTCCTTTAAACCTCATAGTTCCGGAAATATTTTTAAAAAACTGCTTATAAAAAATTCCAAGTTTAGAGCCCTATATTTCCAAAAGTATACGTCCTATCGAGAAATTGTTTATTATTAAACAGTTAAACAATTTTATACTCTATCTAATTAGCTATATACATTTTTTACTAAAAACTTCAAATAACTGAGATAAAAATAAAAACATAAAGCAATGTCAAGTTTTTTCCAGTTTTTGCCGGATTTTGTGAAAAATTGAAAAATTTAAAATATAGTTAATATTACCAATTTTTTGCCATTTTTCATTTATTTGCCTTCACTGTGACATAAGGAACCATAAAATGTCAGTATTTTTGAATTAAAAAAAAAATTTAAAATTTTTGTTACCCATGAAATTTTTGTTACCCATGAAATTTCCAAATCGGACATTTAATCGATCATATCTCGCGACTGATTCGTTTTATTAAAAAAAATCATAACCTACAAGTTGCAGTTAAGTAAGATCTATAATTTTCTCTTATATGATTTTCCTTTAAACCTCAGTTCCGGAAATATTTTTAAAAAACTGCTTATAAAAATTTCGAAGTTTAGACCCCTATATTTCCAATTGTATTAATAATAGTAATAATAATAATATAGACCTTTATTGATATAAAACCATACATAATATTATTATTTACATACATATACCGCAAACCTCATGCTACGCACATCGAGCGGTACAAATAGCAAGGCAACAAGTCAAAAATTTGGCCGGAATAGACGCCCGGCATTACGCGAATTGATACGAGCTTTTCATCGACGTCGCGACAAGTGAGATATACTGGAGTATGTAAACGAACGATTTCAAGTTTACCAAAACTGTCCCCTAACACTTAAACTCTCGTGTCAGCGACCGTTAGTCAACGATCACCCAAAAAAACCCTGATAGTATATCATAGTGCATCAAAATAATATTATTATGCTACTACATACATATAGACCGTAGTGCGCATGGTCAGAATGCTGGCAGAACTGGCAGTGCTGGCAGCAATTTTACACTCTAGCTGGGGACGCGGAGAAAAAAACGCAAAATAGATTTTTTTCGCCTCGACTTAGGTGAGAGTGCAAAATAGCTGCCAGCACTGCCAGTATTGCCAGCACGCTCGCAGCGCCCCCTCATCATCGCTTGGCGGAAAATCTTCGAACTAACCGAAGATTGGGCCGAGAACCACCGAGGACCTCCGAGTGGGCACGAAGCGGAAAACCTTCGGTTAGTTCGAAGATTGGCCGTTAAGCGTTAGTGAGGGGGCGCTGCGAGCGTGCTGCCAGCAGTCGATGCAAGAGCCGGGCAACTCTTGGCGGCCCATCTTCGAACTACGTTGCGCTCACCATCAAGCAGTTTTCTGTTTGGCCATAGTTTTGTGTAATTCCGTAGATGGTCGTGGGATGGCGCCACTTGTGGGCGAGGGTGTCGGCCGGTCCGCCTGGCACAGCGGTATAGAAATTAATATTTTTACTAAGCGGCAATTAATTGGCGAATTGCCCTTTGGAGCAGAGCCAAATCATTTACCACAAATGTTATACTGTTCACTGTTAATGAATCGTTGGCGAAACCGACAAATCAATGGTACTAGCGACAAAACTTCAACATCAGTAGCAGTGCCGCGTAAGAGAAGTCGCAGAAAAAATTGAAACAAAAATCCGGGAATGATGGCGATGACGAAGCAGTGACGCAGCAGCGTCAAGAAGAAGAACAAGGATATCAAGGACGACGTACGGACTATCGTTACTATCTGGGTCTCGATCCAGGTATCGTAAATATTGTCGGTGCGTGTTTTCGCAACGATCAGACAAATCAGGAATACAACACCGTGGTGGCATCGTCAAAGTTCAAACAACACTGGCGCGGCGAACGACAACGAAAGTACAAGATGAGCCCAAAGTTGCCAGGGGTAGCGGAGTTTGAGAAAACATTACGCATTGAACGTGAACGCCTCAACAACAGCAATAGCGCTACGACAACGATTGGTTGCACCCGCCAAACAATATCCCAGAAAGTTTCGTGTAATTGGACAGAAGTCAATTTGGAGTATGTCAAGTATCGTTTGCGAAGTGCGGACGCTTTCAGCGGCGTAGAAATTCACTATTACTGTAACATGTATTGAAAGATGAAGGCTGCTGAGTCAATCTGAGGTTGTCACTCAATGAGTGTAGGTGAAAAGCATGAGCTGGAGTCTTTGATATGTCCACGTAATGCCAAAGTTGATTGTAGACCCGTACGGAAGCTCTCAGTGGCGTAGAAATGAAATATTTCATTTACATGTATTAAAAAATAAAGTGTAGCTGAGTCTATCCGAGGTTGTCTCTCATTGGGAGTAGGATGAAAAAGTGGGCTAGAGCCTGCAGAATGCCTCTGTCATGCCAAAGTTGATTGTAGACCCGTGCGGACGCTTTCAGTGGCGTAGAAATTAAATATTACTCTAACATGTATTGAAGAATGAAGGCTGCTGAGGCAATCTGAGGTTGTCACTCAATGAGTGTAGGTGAAAAGCATGAGCTGGAGTCTGTTGAATGTCCACGTAACGCCAAAGTTGATTGTAGATCCGTACGGAAGTTCTCAGTGGCGTAGAAATGAAATATTTCAGTTACATGTATTAAAGAATTAAGTGTTGCCGGGTCTATCCGAGGCTCTCTCAATGAGTGTAAAGCGAGAACGTGAGCTAAAGAATGTAGAATGCCTCTGTGATGCCAAAGTTGATTGTAGACCCATACGGAAGCTCTCAGTGGCGTAGATAATAAATATTTCAGTTACATGTATTAAAAAATACAGTGTTGCTGAGTCTATCCGAGGTTGTCACTCAATGAGTGTAGGGTGAAAAAGTGGGCTAGAGCCTGTTGAATGTCCACGTAATGCCAAAGTTGATTGTAGACCCGTACGGAAGTCCTCAGTGAGTAGTGTAACAGGGATTATACCACTGCAAATACTCTCGATGGCCTATGTCCATCCGCAGTGACCAAAGATTGCATGTCTTCAGCTGAAGAAGTGACAGAATATTTACAAGAATAACCTTGAGATTACCAGAGGCTGTTGAAGCATTATGAATCAACAGCCTCTGGTAATCTCAAGGTTATTCTTTAGCGACGTAAAATACCTAACATAAATCTACAAGAAGTATATTTTCAACTAAAAGAAGTGATCGTCAATGACGTCAATGACCGGTGGTCGATGGTCAGAAGGGCCTTAATTTTTCTGGCATAGGTAAGGCTAACCAAAAAAAAAAAGTTATTGTTGACAAAATGGTGAAGACGATGATGATAATATTTAATTTTCCCGGTGAAAAAATAAGACACTGTGGCGCCATCTAGGGTTAGTTAGAGGTACTAATTTTATTCTTTAGTATATATTTCTATAATTTTCTGTGGCGCCATCTAGGGTTAGTTAGAGGTACTAATTTTATTCTTTAGTATATATTTCTATAATTTTTAGTAAAAGTTGCGTCATCTGATGAGCGGTTAGATGGACTAAGGAAAGGTTGTTTGTTAGAGAAGTGATGATATCTTATTTACCATGGAAAAAAGACTCATTATTTATTGTTTTCTCTTTTTTTATTGATTTTAATTTTTATAAGTTTTTTACATTTACAAGAGGAACATATAAATATTTATAAGTTTTTATATTTACAAGAGGAACATTGAAAAGGTATATCTTCTTTCCCAGCAGTAAATGATTTATTATTTCTTTCAGTAGATCCAAAACCATTTTCTTCTCTTAGTGTAGAACTTAAAGATGTAACCTCTTGTAATTCAGGATAAAAAATTTGTTCACAAATGAGTTGTGCTATACGATCTCCTACATGTATTTCTACATCCTCCTCTGAATGATTGAATAGAACCACCATTATCACACCTCGGTAGTCTTCATCAATGACACCAGCTAAAAAAAGTAAAAAAATGTAACATAAAAAATTGAGATATATAATTTTTTAATTTTTTTATACCTCCAACATGAAGGGCTTTTTTCCAAGATAAACCAGATCTAGGGGCAATTCTCCCATAGCATCCTTCTGGTAGTTCGATGCTTAAACCGGTGGATATTATAGCTTTTCCCCTTGCTGGTACAATGGTATTTTCTATTGATTTTAAATCATATCCTGCCGCCTTTATAGATCCTTTGGTAGGCGTAAATGCACCAGGAATTGTTTTTATGAATTTTAAAAATGGTGTGGGTTGGGGTGTTTGTGAAAATAAATGCTACAAAGATAGACCATTATAGATTAAATAAGAGGAAGAATGTTTTGATATTAAATATAAAAAATTTATGAGTTTAATTCCCAACCCCAAGGTTTGGTGTCCGTACATAAATAATTAACAATTCTTTTATCATCAAATGGGGACAGCGCTACTTTCCTTTGGGCAACTGTATATACGATATGTTTGTTTGATCGAAATAACAATTGAGTGGTAGTATGAGGTGAGTTATTAAATAAACATTGATAATAGTCTTCAAAAGTGATTTCTCTTAAGGCAGAAAATTTTATACCCTTGGCTTTTTTGGTTACAACTGAATTTGAAGGGATTTGAGCGGAAGAAGTAAGTTCTAATTGAGGTGATTGTACCAAAAAAGTATATAATTTTGATCTTAATCCTATAAACTCTATCATAATATCCCCATTACTTTCATCTTTCATAAGTCCTAAGACTTTTTTATTAACTTGTGGAATATTAAAAATATTGTTTAGAGGATAGTTGGATGTATCAAATTTATGAAGATTTTTTTTAATATAGTCATAAATATCGTTCACAAAAAATTGATAAATAAGCGAGTCAGTGTCAGTATATAACAATTTTGCAGTCGGACCAAATGTTGATAGAATAGAGTTATAATGAAAATCATATAAATATGTTTTTGATAAATCCAAAATAGAAAAACCTAAATAAATGGGTTTATTAAATTTAACTTGTACACGTGACATTTCAATTATCACCATATCTTTATCAAACATGGTACAGCTGTGAAAATTAGGTTTTGAAATATAATATTTGGCACCGTAGCGACCTGACCATTTGGTGACCAGTTTGATATCCTTATATTTCCGAACGTTTTCCATGGTTTTTCCAAAAACGGAATTAATCATTAACTTGAAAAAAATTTTTTCAAATTCGTTTTTACTATTTTTTCGTAACTCAATATTTAAGTCAATATACTTTTTCAACCAATTTGACTGTTTAAATTTAAGCACCTTATGAATTTTTAACAATTTTAAACCCAAACCGAGAGCCTGTTGTAAAGTGCGATAATGAATAATGTAATTTTTTTTATCGTATAAAGTTGTTAGTAATTTTGGAATTTTTCCTTTTGAACCCGGTGGAATACTTCGTTCAGGACATAAAGGCAAATCTTTGTGTGAATCAAAAAGAGAACGTGGGTAATGTAAATCAACTTCGAAAATATAGCCAACGTTGTTGTTTTCAGGGATAGACATTAAATCACCCACTTCCGCATATATATTTTCAACCCATTCAAAATCGCTTGTAGGTAAAGGTAAGGACATGGCGGCACCGTACAAATTATTGACATCTAGGTAAAGTAAATGTGAGGTAGGTTGATTTACATCATACTTAGTACCCATGTATTTGTTGTTCGCTTTACCATAACGATTTGAACATTGAGAAACACCTCCACGTATACCCTTTTCAATAAACATTATTTTGTCAATGTCACTTAGTAATTCAAGTTCAATTTGGGTTAATTTAAGCATGGCCTGAAAGGCCAAACCGGGGCTAGTAAAAAAGTGTAAAGCATCCAGTTCATAGGTAGCCATACAGGTAGCGCGAAAATTTTCAAATATATCAGTAAGTAAGAAAACATCGGTTTTTAGGTATAATTCAGCATATTCCTGTAAATTTTGAATATTGAAACTGTTCCATACTGTTTGAGCATGTAGATAATCAGACTCTGAGATATGTGTGTTGTTCATTTTACTGAAAAAGTCTTCTTTTGACGGTAAACTTTTATCATTGAGTTTTTCCCAACTATTTAGATAGTCATAGGGAAAAACTCCTTTACGAGTCAACAATCTAAAGTATTCAGCCTTATTATAATACTTCCTGACAGTATGTTTTTGACTATTAGGTAAATATGAAGACAATTTATCTAGACTACTAGCCATAAACCTAAATGAATCCAAAAATCTAAAGTTTAACTTAGTGTTATGAATGTATTTGGAAAAAGAAATGTATTTTTCTTTATTAATGGGTAAAATACTTATTGAACCATCAATTTTTGTGGCTAGAGCTTTAATAATGAAATGACCATCGTATCCTGAAAGATTATGAAAAATTACAGGAATCGCATGAGAATCTGTATAACTTAGATTGCAAGACGTATGACTTAAACCACGTACTTTACCTGTTATGTGAGAATGATCAATAACTTTTTGATCCATGTGCTCAAACCGTTTAGAACAGATACAACAAAATTTGGAATCTTGAAAAAGTTTTTTTTTCATCAGAAGTAAGTGACATGGGAACAATATTTGTAAAAATTTTGTTTAAATCAAAAGCTATAGATTTGAGCTCTTCAACAAACCAATCAATACAATTTTTTCCGGTATACAAATTAAATTTTGAAAGTTCATCATTATAGGAACACTGTAAATAATATGCAATACTGAAAGGTTCATGTTTTTGTACTGTATTTGTGTTTAGAGCATTATTATGTGATTTTTCAAAATTGACTAGAATACTTTCCAAATCAGCGTAAATAACAAAGGGAACTTGTTCCTTAAATTTAAATTGTGAAAATTTTAGTATGGACTCTCTTTCAGAAGGTAAAATTATTTGAGTTTTATTACACATATTACACATGACAAAGTGCTTCTCTAATATTTCTTTTGATTTAAATGAATTGAGACATCGATTACAAAGCCAAGATTTATATGTTAAACCTGGCAGTTGCTTATGCAAAAGTCGTGATAAATTTTTAATAAGGACAAAGTGATTTATTTTATTTTTTGAGTAATTTTTCACATACATCTCATCCCAATTGCTATCACTGTCACCCTCATCATTATCATCATCATGATCATCAGGTAAACTTAATAAAAGTAAATTTATTTTAATTGGAAAGTTAAATTTGCTTAGTAAGAGAGGGAAAATTTCTTTTTTTTCATAAGTAAAAACATTTATGGAAATAGTGTTATGTTTTTCAAATTTAGGAATATCCCTTAGACTGATAGGAAAAATAATTTTTTTATAATGTAATTTTTTTTTGGTTTGCTCCAAATCGACATTGAGAAAAGTGAGGATAGGATGAAACACGATTTGGTGTTTTGTGAGGAGGTGCTGGGAATAAATGTGCTACAATTGCCCAAAGAAAACAGTAGGGATCGTTATTTTTAATGTTAATAACAGATTTTGTTTTTTCAATAAAAACAGGTGTTTTTACATATGTAGATAAACCAGCGTTAATGGGTGAAAAAGTGTTAATATTTACTTTTAAATAGAGTATCTCAAACAATGCCCAACCGCTATCACGTTCTTGCATTTCAGAAAGTTTAGTTAAAATATGTTCCTGCACATTTTCCCTATACCATTTTTTTAATTTTGTAGCTCTATCAATAATTTGGTTTTTAGTGTTAAAATTTTTTAAATCAACTTCTAAATCTTTCGGTTTTACAAAGTTAGCCAAAAAACTTACATTTACTTTGATTAATGATGTTTTTAGAGCTTTTTTAACTTGAATAGAAAAACTCCTAAATGCCCTTTTGAAAAATTCCATAGGTTCTTTGATACCCAAATTGCTAATTATTCCTGTTTTGATGCGGGAATTAAAACAGGATTCAACATCTTGCCAAACGAGAAGAGATTCTTTACAGTTTGAGTTCTTAATTTTTTTTAATTTTTTTTTTAAATTCGCATTATAATTACACAAAACCGATAATTGACATTCAAGTCGGGAAAATTTTTTAACACAATGTAATTTATTTTTGATACATTTCCTAATTAAAAAAATATATGTTTTAATTATTTTCTTCCATTTAACGAATTCTTCCTCAGATTTAATCAAACGGCTTACCTTTTCAAATTTTTTCAACACTTCACCCACCACATGATCGACGGTTGCAGCAGCAGCAGGAGCAGCAGCAGAGTTAGTAGGGACAGTTGTATTCATGTTTGCTTGTAATTGATTAATGATAAGCAGCACTAAATGTATTATTTTAAAAATATAAAACGTAATAAACAAAATCTTTAAGAAAATAAAATAAGGATATGTTGTAATTTAACTTTATTTACAACTCTAATTTCTATTTAAATAGAATTACCTAACGTAATTATTGACGAGAGTACTTTAATATTATTATCAATATTATTTATATAAACAAAACTAGAAATTAGATTTATATGATTTAGACAATTTTTAAAATTTTATCTCATTTTCTGTTTAGATGATCTGTAACCTATAAAAATTTGGTCCGACTTAACGTCGCCTCTCTGTTTAAATGATCTATAACCTTTTACTGATTTGCAATTTTCTATTTTATTTTCGGAAAATGTGGTCTTCACGTGTTTTTCCGTAGGGGAATGTTAGGTAAATAGAAGTTGTGAATTATACATGTATTTTCTTAAAAATATCAATTTTCAATATCGTTTTACACTACTTTCTCTCATCAGATGATTGCTGATTTTTTGGGTTTAATAGGGTATAAATAGCAAACATCTTAATTAAACTTTAATCATTAATTATTAAAAAGCAAGAAAGAAACAGAAACATGGCAAACACCCCTTCAACTATAATAGTGATGTCGACCGATTTAATAGAGTTTCCACTTGATATGGCCCTAGTGGTCATGAAGAACATTTTTCAGTAAGTTTTTAATTTTTTGTTATTTTGTGATTACTTTTAACATGCATTTTATACTACCTAGGGTTTGTTCTTTTGTTATTGATTTTAACATAAATTTTAAAATACCTGTGTAGTGAGACTGCTACGTTATGATATTTTTTAAGACCCTGATGTTAATACTTAATGTTTATTTACTAGATATACCTGCAATGCTTGAATAGGATATTATTAATATATCATACAGAAAAAATGTAATTAAAATTTTTTTAAATTTAAAATGTTTCTTTTTCAGATATGGAGTCAAATCCATTTACCCCAAGGGTAATAAAATTTTTATATCCTTAAGTTACTCTCCCAAAGGAGAAACGCTGAAAAGGAAACTTGGTAATTTACCAGTAAATTACATACGCTCGAAACTGGAGAATGAAAAGGAATATAACCTTTTCGAAACGGCATTGGGGAAATTTGCCTTCAATTTTGAAGTGTCAGAAATAGAGGCAGAACCAGTAGCAGCTTTAACATTTCCTTCAGCATCCACATCTGGAGAACAAATTAGTAGTAAAAGAAAAATTAATATTTTAGAAGATGTTATTCTTATACCATCCACATCCACCGAACCCAGAACTAAAAGGCACAAGGTTAACATCTTGAAGGATGATGATGATGATGATGATGATGATATTTTTAGTCAAAGGTTTTAGTTTTATTTATTATTACACTTTATATTTTATTATTCATTACACTTTATATTTTACTATCCAACAATTATATTAATGTCTTTAGATTTGTAATCTCCTGCATATCAATTGTTTTTTTAAAACTTTAAATATTTTGTCAGACGATACCATTGTGTAACACCAGACCGGTTAAGTGATGGAATATGGGCACCACCAAAGCTGTTTGAATTAAGTGCTAATCTAATTAGTCAAAAATTAAAAGAAGAAAAGCATATTAAAATTTTACAGCTTCCAATTCATTGTAAAAATATTATTTCAGTTCAATATTATAAAAATGGTTTCAGTCAATAAAGCGGTAAAATTTATTTTGTAACCAAACATATTTTTATTTTTTACAGTTTTAAATACAAATATTATTTTTCTTTAATTGTATGTGTATATGCGTAAAATTGTTTTTTAATATACTGTTTTGATATATTATTATTGTTTTATTTTTCCAGTATAATAGAATTACATAACATTATCTTTAGATATCCAAGAATTATGCGTGCTGTCAAATCCTAGCCATTTGACAAATACTTTATTTTTATTGCGTTTTAACACTTTTTCAACTAAATAGGCATCAGGATATTTAACCTTTTGCAATTGTTGTTCATAGAAACCTCCCTTAATATCCTTATTATTTACATCTTGCAGTAAATAAGTGGTAGGATTTGTTAACTGAATTTTTTGAATAATAAAAATTTCAGTTGACCAATTCGACTGGTATTTTTTATCAAAAATACCACGTATTTTTGAAATTCTTACATGATCACCAATTTTAAATTTAGGTTTATATGCCAACTTGATATGACTATAAACTGTTTGAAGTAGGTGTTTTTCATGTTTTTCAGTCACCTCCGAGGGTTTCATGCCTATAGTTCTATGTTTTTTATTATTGTATTTTTTAACAATGTCAGGTAACAAATTATACCACTTATATGTGCCAGTTACATTTAATTCTTTCCAAATCATACTCTTAAGTGTTCTAATTACACGTTCAACAATAGAAGCCTTTTTTTCACTATAAGAATAATAATGTTTAACATTATATTTTTTTAAAATCAGTTGAAACTCCTTGGAAAGAAACTCCGTTCCTTGATCACTTTGAAGAAGTTTGGGTGGAGTTGTTGTCTTGAAAACCTTTTCCATTGCGACAGCTACTTCTCGTCCAGTTTTTGTTTTAAGGGGAAAGGCCCAAAGGTATTTAGAAAAGCAATTTATAGCCACCAAAATATATCTATAGCCATTATTTTCTTTTGCATAGGGACCAAGTTCACAAAGATCAACTTAATAAAGATCATAAAGACCCTTAATTATTACACGACGTCTATTAAAATTGATTCTTGCAGGCCTGTGTATTTCGTCAACCACATGTCTTTTTATATCAGTTATAAAATTTGTCATTTTTTTTTCTTCTAATTTTGCTGTTATTAAATAAATTATTCAATTAAATTTGCTTCTCGTAGTTCTTCAACAATTGAATTAATTTCGTTTGTGTGACCCGTATTGCCAGCAGTTTGAGAAGCAAGTAATAATTTAAGTCTTTCAACCAGCTCATTTGGATCATCCCAATACACGTAATCCGTAGAGTTATTGGAAACTTCCATTAACATTCCGTAACCTTGTCTAGATTCTGTCTCCTCCTCCTTCTCCGATTCAGACTCCGTGGGATTTTTCGTTTTTTTCATTAAGGGTTCAATAATTTTTTTAAATTTTGAATTTTTACTTGTAATGAAAACCGAATTAGAATTAAAGTGTCTTTTTACGGCATTTGTTTTAAATAAAATATTTGCATAATTTTTTGCATCGTCTTTTGTATGCACAGCGGGAACGTTTCGATTAAAAAGTAAACCATAGAGCCCCTTAGTGCCTCTAAATTTCTTTCCAGCAATTATTAGGTCAGGTCCATCAAAATCAATCCTTTTCTTTCCAATTGAAAACTGCTCAATGGCTTTATCAAATTTTACCCGAAATGTACCATCTGAACTATCACTAGTAGGATCTTTAATAAATTTTTTAATATATTTTAGGGGAAGAGCATGGTATTGATTATAATAGTCAGCAAAGGATTTTTCCCTTATGGTTTCGTTAAGTTCACGTTCATAGTTTTTTTGTTTTTCCATCTCTTCTTGCTGTAAATCTTCCTCAACTCCTTTGAATATTAATTTTCGAAACTCATCAGGTTTTTTAACTATTGTGGTAAATAATTTCCTTTTCATGCGTGGTGCTGTTACAGGTGTTTGTCTATTAGTTCCCTTTGGTGTAAAATCGATAGGAGTAGAAGTTGAAGCAACCGGTTCAGATGCTATGGATTTATCGTCATAATTACCCAGATCTTGGTCTTCATCTTCATTCTCATCATCCCCGGTAGAAGAGCTGTTATCAGAGAATTCTCTTTTTAGTTCTTCCTTTTCTGCCAACTTCAAATTGGGTATAAAGGTGTCGTTTTTATTATTTGATGTTTCCAATTTATTTTCAATGTTTTGTAGATGTTTTGTTATTGGTTGGAATAGACTTTCGTGCGCTATTTGACCATGCTTAAGAACGTTTAATTTATTTTTAATGTCCTTTCTCTTGTTAATAAGCCTTTTTTTAATGTTTTTTTCAGTTTTTACATGTCGTCTTCTCTTCGGAACCATGATGTTGTATGAAGTTGCATAAACAGGCTTTCAACAACTAATACTAAATTAAGCTTATTTCAGACATATATACTTATCAAAGCAGTATCGATATCTGCCATCATTCAGGTTATTGTCCTTAAAAACTGATAAGAATCCAAAAGGTTCTTTCCAGCAGTAGGAGCAGATATCTTTAAAATTTTCAAATGACATATCTGTACCAACATGATCGGCATAGATGTGTCGTAAATTTAAATCATCCTGTTTTAAAAGTATTAATACATTAGCATTGTCTCGTATTAAATGCTTTGGAATTTTCGCATATGTCTGAGACAGATAGAAACAGTCAATATTGTTATGACGACCCATACTGAAGTATTCGCGAATAATGTTCTGTTTATCACACGCAACGTCATCAAAGATAAAAATTGAATTTGCTCTTGCTTCGGAGGGATTCATTATCGATTCGCTGTTACTGAAAGCGTAATATCCAATCCCCCTGATGGGTTTTAACAATTTTTCCAAATAGGTATATTTAGGTTGGTATAAAGATTTTGAGTAGAGATATACATTTGCAAACTTTAACCCATTAGGATGTTCAAGTAAACTGACCATTATATTCGTTTTTCCAGAATTTGACGGGCCACTCAGAATACATCGTATAGTTGACGGAAATAATTTACTATGTTTAAATTTTTTCGTTTTGGCTATGTCATGATTTTCTACTTTCAGTGTTGTTTTTTGCTTCACAACCTTCTTCATTTTGAGGTAGATTAAAAATGGCTATAAAAGGAAGGAATTGCTAACTATATAATTAGTTCACGTTTACAATTTCTAGTAATAATATTAAAAATAATAATAATAATAATAATAATGAAATACTATGTAAATCAAAAAGAGTTTACAGGGGACGGTCTTTTAAACACCATGATCAATAAACTTCCGTTTGAATTACATTTACCTGGATATAATTTTTGTGGACCAGGAACCAAATTGCAACAACGCTTAGAACGTGGCGATAATGGTATTAATGCATTGGATGAAGCTTGTAAAGAACATGACATTGCATATTCAAATTCAAAGGAATTGTCTGATCGTCATCAAGCTGACAAAATTCTTCTTAAACATGCGTTAAGTAGAGTTAGTGCAGGAGATACACCATGGATGGAAAAACTAATGGCTGCAGGAGTTTCTGCTGCTCTGCATGGTAAATTGAAATTAGGTATGGGTAGTAGCAGTAGTGGGGTTAAGGAAATAAATAACTTAAAATTTCCATTTCAAAGAAGTCAGTCTGCAAGTAAAAGACAACGGTTTAATATTGCCAATCAAAGTTCAAATATAATGCAGAAAAGTATAAAAGTTATGCAGAATTACATTACAAAAATGGAAGCTTTAGTAGAAAAACTGAATGTTTCAAACAATAAAAAGCCTCAAAAGTTGGTTGTTAAATGCAACAAAATTGACAGAAAACGAAAAGGAAAAAACGATGAAAATGAGCGTGTTGATAATTATCATGAAAGAAAAATTAAGGAAAAAATGGCCTTTAATTCTACTAGAACAACACCACCTATGAAAAAGAGAAAACTAGACTTCAATGACGATGATGATGATGATGATGATGATGATGATGATGATGATGGTTATTTCAGTGCCAAGAGAACGAAAATTGATCAAGAATTATTAAACTCTCACCGTCAAGCTGCTGACAAACCTACAAGAAAACGTAAATTTAACCTTACCACCAGTAATTGCAATAACATTGACATAAGCTCCCCAATAACAGGTGGAGTTAAACGAAAACATAACGATGATAATGATGATGATAAGAACAGTTTTTTACTTAAAAGACGTAAAATCTAACTCTTCATATATAGCTGAAAACTTGACTTTAAAGTGTTAGTATTTAAGTAGTGTTATAAAAGACTAGTCATATAATGGCAGCAACAACAACAACAACGTTAACTGGCAGACGGAAAAAAACAAGAAATGGTAAAACAAAGAAACATGGTCGTCGTCGTCGTCATCGTCGTATTAATAAAAAACAACAGAAGCGTCAACAACAATGTGGAAGAAAAACCAAAAGTAAACAAGGCAGAAGAAAGTGTTCAAGTTTCCAGTCTGTCACTAGAAAAATCAAAAACGATATGTTAAAACAACAACCGAAGACATTTGATAGTGCCCTCAATATTGCCCTAAAAACTATTAAAAATGAAACTGGTAAACTTAAATCACCACCAAGGGTCATTCCAATACCGAAAACAGGGGGAATTTTACCTCTGATACCGATATTTGCAGGTCTTAGTGCCCTGGGGGCCTTAAGTGGTGGGGTAGCAGGAATCGCAAAAGCGGTCAACGATGCACGAAATGCAAAACAACAACTTGTGGAAAATCAGCGGCACAATAAAACCATAGAAGCTATAGCAATGGGAAAAGGACTTTATTTGCGACCCTACAAAACTGGTTTGGGTCTTTTTTTCAGCCCGCGTACCAAGTTAAAAAATTACCGTTAGTATTACCTAAAAATGCTCTATCTAATCTAGATATTGAAATCTACGTGAAGAAACTAAAAATACCATATTTTCGCGGGGTTTTTATGAAAGACCGTTTACCAAGAAAAATTCGTAAAAATGAATCTGGAATAATTAATCTGGATAATTATGTAGGACCTGGAACACATTGGACGGCTTACAAAAAATATGCAAAAAACATATATTATTTTGATAGTTTTGGCAATCTGACACCACCTTTGGAAACGCAACAATATTTTCATTCTGACGGACCCTGTCACATATTTTACAATCATACATCATATCAGACATTTAATTCTATAAATTGCGGTCATTTATGTTTAGAATTTTTGTATCACCCCATATTATTATTATAATAAATAGTACGTTTTAAACTTATTTGTTTTATTTCATTTGAGTATTTTGTCAAGATAACAACATTTAAAAAAAATGTCTTATACATTTACCTTATCGGGAAGTGAATCGAGGCTTTCTGCAAAAATATACCCTCCTATTGTCCTAAACGAGAATGAGGAGTACGTTTTAGGTTTAATAAATTTTGAAAGTTACAATTCCATTCCAAACGTGGACGATTCGAATAATGTATTTTATTATGGTAATGGTAGTAGGGTTGTTGTCTTACCACACGGATCCTATGAAATAAAAGATATACACCAGTATTTAGTTAGCTATATAAAAAATCACACTAAAGAAACGGACCCCGTTGAATTGTCCATAGTTGAAAATCGCAATACCTTACAGTGTGAAATAAGATGTAATAGAAGAATTGACTTCAGCAAGAAATGTTCCATTGGCAGTTTATTGGGTTTCGATAAGAAAGTACTAGAACCGAACCGAACTTATATTTCAGACAACCCTGTGGATATCTTTAAAGTAAATTCTATATGTCTGGAATGTAATTTGGTAACCAATTCCTTTAATAATGGACAACCAGTTCATATTATTCATATGTTCTTTCCCACCGTACCACCTGGTTATAAAATAGTGGAAAAACCCTCCAATGTAATCTACTTACCAATAAGCACGCGCTACATTGATGAGATATCTCTTAAAATAACCGATCAGAATGGTGATTTGATCAATTTTAGAAGAGAGCTGGTAACAGTACGTTTACATTTAAAACGGTCTGCTTAAAAATAAGAAACAATGGTTTTTTTGTACAACCACAATTCCTTTGATGTACCTACAGATTGCATAGCACAGTGTCAAAATCCCTATAAAAGTCAGTCGACAAATTCTGAACAAGCCATTGCAAGATATTCATCTAAAGAGCTAACACCTGAGAACAGAAAACTACTGATTTCCTTGGGTTTTACATTGAAGAAATAAAATAAAATAGCAATTATTGGAAAATTAAGGAGATTTTGGTGTAATTTTAAGTTGAGTGTCAGTACAAATTGTCAAAGAATTTGGTTTTTGGTTAAATGTACATGTAAATATAGACAAGAAAATGAGTTATAATATATTAAAAGTTAACGAAAGTGTTATCCACGATGACTCAATAGTTAGTTATCAATATCATACGCATCAGCCGTATACATCGACAACGTTCAACAATAACGATGAGATAAGAATTCCCATACAAACACAGGACCTGTATACCTTACCTAGTCAAAGTTTTTTATATATCGAAGGAAAGGTACTGAAAGAGGATAATACATATAGCGATAATGTAAGAATTACCAATAATGGTATTGCTTATCTTTTCGATGAAATTCGATTCGAGCTGGGAGGGGTAGTTATCGATCGAGTTAGAAATCCTGGAATAACGACAACTATGAAAGGATATGCCTCCTTTGCCCAAACTGAATGTGATACTTTACAAAATGCTGGATGGAACGAAGAAGAAAACCCTGTTGTGTTAGATAAACAGGGTAATTTTAACGTTTGCATACCCTTAAAAATGTTGATGGGTTTTGGGGAGGATTTCCATAAAATTATTATGAATCTACGTCAGGAAATAATACTAATAAGAAGCAATTCTGATCTTAATAGTATTATTCAGTTAGCGGATAAAAAGGAAAATTATAAAGTGACCCTAAGCAAAGTTTTATGGAAAATGCCACATGTGACGGTGGGTGACAGTCAGAAATTACGACTTCTGAAACAGTTTGAAAGCAATAAAGATCTAACGGTTGCATTTAGAAGTTGGGAACTGCATGAATATCCCCAACTACAACAAGCAAAGAATCACACATGGGCCGTAAAGACGTCTAGTTTATTAGATAAGCCACGCTACATCATTTTTTCTCTGCAAAATGATATGAAAAATAATATAGCGAAAAACATGAGCCATTTTAATCATTGTAATTTAACCAACTTGAAAGTCTATTTAAATTCTGACGTATTTCCATATGATAATTTAAATTTAGACTTTGATAACAACAAGTATTCTCTTCTCTATGAAATGTATGCGCAATTTCAAAAGTCCTATTACTATAAGCATACCAGTGAACCTTGTCTAAATCCTATAAAATTCAAAACTGTCTCTCCCTTGATTATTGTTGATTGCTCGCGACAGGGTGAAGATATCCTTAAAGGTGGAGCTGTTGATATTCGCATAGAGTTTGAAACAAACAAAACAATTCCTGTAAATACTACAGCTTATTGTCTAATTTTACACGATCGGTTAGTCAAATACAACCCTCTTACCAGTACAGTTAGAGTTTTCTAATTTAAAATGTATATTGTGGATGTACAAGGTTTCCAGTACAAAGATACTTATTTTATATGCAAAGAAATTGCAATAATAAATATAGAAAATGGTCAAGTGTTTCATCATCACATTAATCTGCTGCATGGTACACAATGGCTGACTGAGCCTTTTTACAAACACATTGAATGGTTAACAAAGAATGTACATGGACTTTCCTGGGATTATAATGAAACTTTAACTAATAATAAGAATTTACCTTTTGAAAGTATTGCTCTATTTTTAAGTAAGATAATTAAACCTCATGAGAAGGTATTTGTTAAAGGTTTACAGAAAAAAATATGGTTAGGTAAACTAATTCCTAATAAAATTGTCGATTTACTAGAAATAGGCTGTGTTAGTTTAGCTAAACTTAAATTATTAAACATTGGAAATTTTCATTGTAAAAATCATATCTATAACGATTTAATTTGTGCTAGAGAAAATGTATTTTTATTAAGATATTGGTACCTATTTAAATAAAACTACTTAAAAATGTATTTCTTGTCTTTTATTTTTTTCCCAAAATGACCTACATTTAAATAATACTACAATCTAATATAATATGCCTGGAGAGCTAAAAGAAATTATACACACATAAATCTGTCCTTATAAATTAAATTTCTATGACGTCTATCTAATATTTTACAAATTATATTTTCACATTGTTTTATTCTTCTTTCAAATCGCAGTCTGTCTGCTAACTGTTGTAAAAAGTCACTTTTTCGAGCTTGCCTGGATGCATAGTTCCATACTACTAATAAATGAACTAGGTTTTTGTCTTCGCTAAATTTAACTGATTTCTTCATTTTACCCTATTTTTTAACGTAAGTATACTAGAATAATACATGTGATATTATTATTATTATTATTATTATTAATTTCTTGGGTTATTTCTCCTATTCCCCTTTTTCTCTAGACCATCGAAGTAATGTGAAGGTACATGCTTGGTACCATCCATCCATTTAAAATGCTGATGCGATTCACAGGCTAGACATGGTTCACCGCGTGGTACATCTGATTCACCCTTACATTTAGGACACTTATATCTTGCTGGAACAGGCATGTTTTTTCTACTTGTGCTTCTAGGTCAAACTAAAAGTATTTCTCTTTTTAACTCTTTTATACCCCACCTACCCTACCTCGAAAAACAACAGTAAAAAGGGTTACAATTGATAAAATGTTGTTAGTATTAATCGATAACTCAAGTTATAAAATGTTAAAAAAATATTTTTTAATTACATATTATTTCATGCTGGTTAATGGCATGAATTCAAGTAATAGTAATACAGACTGCAATTATTTAAAAGATGACTATGATACTTTGTATAATACAAGTTTAAACTTGTATATAGAATGTGTTTCCCAAGTAGATAATACAATGGAATTATATGAAAATGAGTTAATGGTAACTGACACGTGCATGGAAAAACTTAAAATATGTGAAAGCAATACAACAAACTTACTTGAATCTGTAAATTATACCAAACAAGTAAAAATTTTAAAAGACAATATTGAATTGGAATCAACCATGCTTTTATTAAAGAAAAAAATTGTAAATCTAGAGGAAAAAAATACCATTGCATATGCATTAATAAATGATTATAAAGAAGAAATATCCAGTTTAAAAAATAACCACACTGATACAATACATGAATTATATGCCGCAGATGAAAAATGGAACCAATGTAAAACAGATTTACAAAATCAAGTAAAAAAATATAATAAAATTTTTTCAAATCTAAATGCTTGTTTGGAAAGAGAAGAACTTACACAGGATCAAAAGAATAAATATGTTATAAGATTGACTACTTGTAGAAAAAATAATAAAAAGTTAAAAGAAAAATGTTCTAACTGAATAAGATATGTAGAACAATAAAAACTAAAATACAAAAAATTAAGGTTTATTCTCTATTTTATTATTTACCTTTTATAATAAAATATTATTAACATACCTAAGTGATAAAATATCTTTCTGTTCTGTTATTTTCCCTTCTTTTCCTGTTTCCATTGAGTCTGATACCAAATATACCGTTGAATACAAACCATATTAAAACAATCGCTGACATGATCCAAACAATTTTCACATAAAAATTTTCGTTCCCTTAATGGTCGTGAAAATCGAGGACATACCATTTTTTTTTCGTATTTTTTTCTGTTAGGTGTAGAATTAAAAATTATGTTACTATGAATGCTTTCACAAAACTTATAACGAGTTAAACAGTATAACTTGAGAATTTATACAAATTTCAACCATAAAAATATGCACCTGTACTGATAATTTTTGTGTATAGAGGGAGCAGTTACCACGAAAATATAGGTGGTAAACTAAAAATTATAGAAATATATACTAATGAATAAAATTAGTACCTCTAAATAACCCTAGATGGCGCCACAGAAAATTATAGAAATATATACTAAAGAATAAAATTAGTACCTCTAACTAACCCTAGATGGCGCCACAGTGTCTTATTTTTTCACCGGGAAAATTAAATATTATCATCATCGTCTTCACCATTTTGTCAACAATAACTTTTTTTTTTTGGTTAGCCTTACCTATGCCAGAAAAATTAAGGCCCTTCTGACCATCGACCACCGGTCATTGACGTCATTGACGATCACTTCTTTTAGTTGAAAATATACTTCTTGTAGATTTATGTTAGGTATTTTACGTCGCTAAAGAATAACCTTGAGATTACCAGAGGCTGTTGATTCATAATGCTTCAACAGCCTCTGGTAATCTCAAGGTTATTCTTGTAAATATTCTGTCACTTCTTCAGCTGAAGACATGCAATCTTTGGTCACTGCGGATGGACATAGGCCATCGAGAGTATTTGCAGTGGTATAATCCCTGTTACAATACTTCAGTGGCGTATAAATGAAATATTTCAGTTAAATTTATTAAAAAATTAAGTGTTGCTGAGTCTATCCGAGGTTGTCTCTCATTGAGTGTATGGTGAAAAATTGGCTAGAGCCTGCAGAATGCCTCTGTGATGCCAAAGTTGATTGTAGACCCGTGCGGACGCATTCAGTGGCGTAGAAATTAAATATCACTTTAACATGTATTGAAAAATGAAGGCTGCTGAGTCAATTTGAGGTTGTCACTCAATGAGTGTAGGTGAAAAGCATGAGCTGGAGTATGTGAAATATCCACGTAATGCAAAAGTTGATTGTAGACCCGTACGGAAGCTCTCAGTGGCATAGAAATGAAATATTTCAGTTACATGTATTAACAAATAAAGTGTTGCTGAGTCTATCCGAGGTTGTCTCTCATTGAGCGTACGGTGAAAAAGTGGGCTAGAGCCTGCAGAATGACTCTGTGATGCCAACGTTGATTGTAGACCCGTGCGGACGCTTTCAGTGGCGTAGAAATTAAATATTACTGTAACATGTATTGAAAAATAAAGGCTGCTGAGTCAATCTGAGGTTGTCACTCAATAAGTGTAGGTGAAAAGCATGAGCTGGAGTCTGTTGAATGTCCACGCAACGCCAAAGTTGATTGTAGACCCGTACGGAAGTTCTCAGTGGCGTAGAAATGAAATATTTCAGTTACATGTATTAAAGAATTAAGTGTTTCTGGGTCTATCCGAGGCTGTCTTTCAATGAGTGTAAAGCGAGAACGTGAGCTAAAGCCTGTAGAATGCCTCTGTGATGCCAAAGTTGTTTGTAGACCCCTACGGAAGTTCTCAGTGGCGTAGAAAATAAATATTTCAGTTACATGTATTAAAAAATACAGTGTTGCTGAGTCTATGAAATCTCCAACACTGACATTTAATCGATCATATCTCGCGACTGGTTCGTTTTATTAAAAAATTTTCATAACCTAAAAGTTGCAGTTAAGTAAGATCTATGATTTTCTCTTAAATGATTTTCCTTTAAACCTCATAGTTCCGGAAATATTTTTAAAAAACTGCTTATAAAAATTTCCAAGTTTAGAGCCCTATATTTCCAAAAGTATACGTCCTATCGAAAAATTGTTTATTATTTAAAAGTTAGACAATTTTATACTCTATCTACTTAGTTATATATATTTTTACTAAAAACTTCAAATAACTGGGATAAAAATAAAAACATAAAGCAATGTCAAATTTTTTCCAGTTTTTGCCGGATTTTGTGAAAAATTGAAAAATTAAAAATATAGTTAATGTTACCAATTTTTTGCCATTTTTCATTTATTTGCCTTCACTGTGACATAAGGAACCATAAAATGTCAGTATTTTAGAATTTAAAAAAAAAAATTGAAAATTTTTACAGTGTTATTATACCCAGGAAATTTCCAAATCGGACATTTAATCGATCATATCTCGCCACTGGTTCGTTTCATTAAAAAAAAATTCATAACCTAAAAGTTACAGTTAAGTAACATCTATAATTTTCTCTTATATGATTTTCCTTTAAACCTCAGTTCCGGAAATATTTTAACAAATCTGCTTATAAAAATTTCCAAGTTTAGACCCCTATATTTCCAAAAGTATTAATAATAGTAATAATAATAATATAGACTTTTATTGATATAAAACCATACATAATATTATTATTTACATACATATACCGCAAACCTCATGCTACGCATATCGAGCGGTACAAATAGCAAGGCAACAAGTCAAAAATTTGGCCGGAACAGACGCCCGGCATTACGCGAATTGATACGAGCTTTTCATCGACGTCGCGACAAGTGAGATATACTGGAGGACGTAAACGAACGATTTCAAGTTTGCCAAAACTGTCCCCTAAAACTTGAACTCTCGTGTCAGCGACCGTTAGTCAACGATCACCCAAAAAAAACCCTGATAGTACATCATAGCGCATTAAAATAATATTATTATGCTACTACATACATATAGACCGCAGTGCGCATGGTCAGAATGCTGGCAGTACTGGCAGTGCTGGCAGCAATTTTACACTCTAGCTGGGGACGCGGAGAAAAAAACGCAAAATAGATTTTTTTCGCCTCGACTTTGGTGAGAGTGCAAAATAGCTGCCAGCACTGCCAGTATTGTCAGCACGCTCGCAGCGCCCCCTCATCAACGCTTGGCGGAAAATCTTCGAACTAACCGAAGATTGGGCCGAGAGCCACCGAGGACCTCCGAGTGGGCACGAAGCGGAAAACCTTCGGTTAGTTCGAAGATTGGCCGTCAAGCGTTAGTGAGGGGGCGCTGCGAGCGTGCTGCCAGCAGTCGATGCAAGAGCCGGGCAACTCATGGCGGCCCATCTTCGAACTACGTTGCGCTCACCATCAAGCAGTTTTCTGTTTGGCCATAGTTTTGTGTAATTCCGTAGATGGTCGTGGGATGGCGCCACTTGTGGGCGAGGGTGTCGGCCGGTCCGCCTGGCACAGCGGTATAGAAATTAATATTTTTACTAAGCGGCAATTAATTGGCGAATTGCCCTAGGGAGCAGAGCCAAATCATTTACCACAAATGTTATACTGTTCACTGTTAATGAATCGTTGGCGAAACCGACAAATCAATGGTACTAGCGACAAAACTTCAACATCAGTAGCAGTGCCGCGTAAGAGAAGTCGCAAAAAAAATTGAAACAAAAAGCCGGGAATGATGGCGATGACGAAGCAGTGACGCAGCAGCGTCAAGAAGAAGAACAAGGATATCAAGGACGACGTACGGACTATCGTTACTATCTGGGTCTCGATTCAGGTATCGTAAATATTGTCGGTGCGTGTTTTCGCAACGATCAGACAAATCAGGAATACAATACCGTGGTGGCATCGTCAAAGTTCAAACAACACTGGCGCGGCGAACGACGACGAAAGTACAAGATGAGCCCAAAGTTGCCAGGGGTAGCGGAGTTTGAGAAAACATTACGCATTGAACGTGAACGCCTCAACAACAGTATGATGTCTGTAGATTGCTAAATATTATAGTGTAGAATTACCCTTAGATATGTTATGTGGGTTGCGTACTGTTGCAGCCTACTCTTTATGATTAGGATGACAGAAACAGAGCAGTTGTTTTTATGTAACTATGTAAAAGCATATAACAAAAGCATTGTTTTCTATCGAACGCTTCTTCTTGTAATTTTTGGCTGAATAAAAAGTATTGTATGTAAAAACATGGTTTTTTACTAAAGAATATATTACAAATGGCGACGAGGTAAAAGTACAGTGAAAACGCAGGCAAAATAAGAAATTAATTTTGAAGATTTCAAGTTCAAGGCGAACGTGAAATATGGCTGAAGGGGCCAGGGTGGCCACAACAGTAATGTATAGAGCTCCAGTTGGATCTATCTCAGAGTACAGACCCGATGAGGATTGGCAAATGTGGGTAGAAAGATTGGAACAATATTTTGCAGCGAATTACATAGAAGATGATAAAAAGGTACCAGTTTTATTAACTCTTGTAGGTGAACAAGCATACAGGACCTTAAGAGATTTATGTGATCCGGAATTACCTAAAAGTAAGACGTATAATGAATTATGTATGATTTTGACAAGTCAGTTTTCAAAGCGTATATCGGTTTTTAAAGAACGTATTGAGTTTTATGGGCTAAGGCAGTTCGAAAATGAAGGCATAAGACAGTGGTATGCAAGAATAAAAAATAAAGCAAGTCATTGCAAGTTTGGTGTAAACTTAAAAGAAGTTTTAAAAGACAGATTTGTGTCAGGGCTTCGACGAAACATGATTTTGGATAGAGTATGTGAAGAAGAACACACAAAATCACTGGAACAAATCCTGGAAGTAGCAGTAAATAAAGAAGCGGCACTGGCAACATCTTTGCAGGGATCTCAGCAATTGCATCGATTGTCCATTAATAGGGGAAGCAACGGCAGACATGGTAGGACAGGACGAATGCAGCAGAGGTTTGAGACTGGGCAAGGAGCAAGTAAGGATGGAAAAAATTATAATAATATGAAAAACAAGATGCCTTGTAAGTGTAAATGTTGTGGTTATGATAATCATAAGACGGAAAATTGTAAGTACATTAAATATAGATGCAGAAATTGTAAAAAAGTAGGGCATTTAGATAAGGTTTGTGGTCAACCAACTAATTATGTAGAAATTAATGACGTACAGATTGACAATGACATTGATAATGACATTGACAATGACATTGATAATGAAGTTTTTGACTTCAAGGAAATTTATTATGTAAATAATAGTACAGAGTACGTAAGGCCTACAAAGGTTAGTTTGTGGATCAATGGTAAAAATTTAGAGATGGAGTTAGACTCCGGTGCTGGAATATCAGTGATTCCAGAAAGTATTTTCAATGAGAATTTTAAAGACTGCATATTAAAAAATACCAATGTTAAATTAAGATGTTACGATGGTAGTATGATTAAACCTGAAGGGGAATTTTATGTGACAATTAAATTTGATAACAAGGTATTGGAAGATTGTAGGTTAATTGTTGTTAAAAATGGGTCAACACCATTAATGGGTAGGGATCTTATGAAACTTTTAAGTATTAAAATAGATTTTTCACAGGAAAATAATTGTAATTTAAATAGGGTACAAGATATAGAACAAAATGTTCTAAGTGCTATGTTAGATAAATTTAAAAATTTATTTGATGACAAGTTAGGCTTGTACAAATATGACAAAATAGAGTTGAAGGTTAAGCCAGACTCTAAGCCAATTTTTTGCAAACCTAGGCCCGTACCTTTTCTATTTAAAGAGAAAATTAATAAAGAATTAGATCTTTTGGAAAGTAGAGGAGTAATTACCTTGATTGAAAATTCAGAATGGGGGACACCCTTAGTTCCGGTATTAAAAGAGGGGGGACAAATTAGGCTTTGTGCAGATTACAAGGTAACGGTTAATAAGTATTTGGAAGATTTTAATCACCCATTACCGCGAATTGAGGAATTGTTTACTGAATTGCAGGGTGGTGAATTCTTTACTAAATTAGATTTATCGAATGCCTATAATCAGCTAGAGTTAACGGAAGATACGAAGGTATTACTAGCATGGAGTACGCATCGAGGCATTTATAAAGTAAATAGATTACCGTTCGGTACTAAGCCAGCTTGTTCGATTTTTCAAAAAATAATTGAAAAGGTTTTGCAAGGCGCAAAAGGAACGATAAATTTTCTAGATGACATAGTAGTTACAGGTAAAAATAGGAAAGAGCATCTTGAAAATTTGAAGGAGGTTTTTGATAGATTAGACAGGGCCGGTTTAAAATTAAATTTAAAAAAATGTAAATTTTTTGAAAAGGAAATAAAGTATTTAGGGCATATTATAGATAAAAAAGGACTTCGTAAAGACCCTAGTAAAATAAAGGCTATTAAAGAGGTACAGAGACCGACTGATCAGACACAGGTTAAGGCTTTTATAGGAATGGTAAACTATTATGGTAAGTTTATTCCTAATCTGTCGACATTATTAGATCCTCTTTACAAGCTTTTGCATAAGGATGTTGAGTTTAAATGGTCGAGAGAATGTGAAAATTCTTTTAAAGAGGCAAAAAAAGTTATTGCTTCAGATCAAACACTAGCTTTTTTTGATCCTAAAATTCCATTAAAATTAGTATGTGATGCATCGAAAGTAGGGTTAGGTTCAGTGTTACTGCATGTGTTTCCGGATGGAACCGAGCGACCTGTAAGTTTTGCTTCAAGGACATTAACCAGGGCTGAGTCAAATTATTCAGTTATACATAAGGAGGCATTATCGATATACTGGGGTGTAAGGAAACATTTTCAGTATTTAATGGGGAATTCATTTATTTTATGTTCAGACCATAAACCATTATTGACATTGTTTGGAGAAAACAAAGGAATACCGCAGATGGCCGCGGGACGTCTCCAGCGTTGGGCTTTCTTTTTAAGTAATTTTAATTATAGATTTCAGCACATTAAAGGATCTGAGAATGGGGGAGCAGATGGGCTTTCACGTTTTCCAGTCAAGGGAACAGAGGAAATCGAATCTACAGAATTGGATTATTTTAATTTTTTGGTGGAAGACAGTATTCCAGTTAGAGCAGAGGAAATAAGGAAAGAAATTAGAGTTGATCCGGTTTTGAGTAAGGTATTTTTGTATACAAGGGATGGTTGGCCGAATGAAACTGCAGATGTTTTGAAAAGTTTTCGAAGTAGAAAATTAGAGATTAGTATTGAGAGTGGTGTGTTGATGTGGGGTTTTCGTGTGTTAATTCCTACTAAATTTAGGGAACAGCTTTTGTTGGAAATCCACGGCGCACATAATGGCATGGTAAAGATGAAATCAATAGCTAGACAGTATTTTTGGTGGCCAAACTTAGACTCCGATATTGAAAAATTTGTAAAAAATTGTAAACCTTGTATGACATACTCCAAAAACCCGAACAAGATTCCGCTTATGAAATTTGAGGAAGGTAAGCACGTTTTTGATAGAATTCACGTGGATTTTTTAGGTCCAGTAAAAGGAAAGATTTTTTTAATTATTACGGACGCATATTCAAAATGGCCGGTAGTTTATGACATGACTAAAACAGACTCGATAAGTACAATTGACAAGTTACGTGACTGTTTTGCTCGTTATGGGTTACCCAATACTATAATATCGGATAACGGACCGCAACTGGTAAGCCAGGAATTTGAAGATTTTTGTAAAAATAACGGTATTAAACATGTAACTTCTCCTCCGTACCATCCAGCGACGAATGGTGCAGCAGAGAATAGCGTAAAAACTTTTAAAAGTGCTCTTAATAAGCTCTTGATAGATCAAAATTCTAAAAATGTAAGTTTTTCAACTTTGATAAGTAAATATCTCTTTTCTTACCGAAATACACCACATTGTGTTACGGGGGAAACTCCTTCCAAGTTGATGTTTTCAAGAAAGGTAAAAACACGTTTAGATTTTTTGTCAAAGTCGGCAGTAGAAAAGGCTAGGGAAAGTCAAATAAAATTTCATCATGGTAATAGGAATGTAGATTTTGAAGAGGGAGAGCTTATTTATACAAAAGATTATAGGAATACAAAACCGAAATGGGTTCAGGCTATAGTTGTTAGTAAATTAGGTAGGGCAATTTACATATGTAAACCAGTAAATGATAGCGATTTACAATGGAAAAGACATGTAGACCAGATGGTCAAGATAGGAAAATTTTATGATAAAGTAGAAATTGAAAAGGGCTGTGTAGTATCAAGAAACGAAGATTTAATTAAAGACATTAGAGAGGGAAGTGAGTTTAGTAAAAAAGTTAGTAGTGAAATTTCTATCAGTGAACCAAGTAATAGAAATGGTAACAGTGAAATAGGAATACCTGAGTTAAAACAACCAGAGGTGGTACAGGATAAAGATAGGGAAAAAATTGTACAGGATAAAGATAGGGAAAAAATTGTACAAGATAATGATAGGGAAAAAGTTATTATTAGTAGTAGTAGTCCATTGGCAAGCCATAGACCTCGTAGAAAAATAAAACCTCCCGATCGTTTAAATCTTTAATGGAGATTGTCACAGAACTTAAGGGTGGAGGAAATATGATGTCTGTAGATTGCTAAATATTATAGTGTAGAATTACCCTTAGATATGTTATGTGGGTTGCGTACTGTTGCAGCCTACTCTTTATGATTAGGATGACAGAAACAGAGCAGTTGTTTTTATGTAACTATGTAAAAGCATATAACAAAAGCATTGTTTTCTATCGAACGCTTCTTCTTGTAATTTTTGGCTGAATAAAAAAGTATTGTATGTAAAAACATGGTTTTTTACTAAAGAATATATTACAAACAGCAATAGCGCTACGACAACGATTGGTTGCACCCGCCAAACAATATCCCAGAAAGTTTCGTGTAATTGGACAGAAGTCAATTTGGAGTATGTCAAGTATCGTTTGCGAAGTGCGGACGCTTTCAGCGGCGTAGAAATTCACTATTACTGTAACATGTATTGAAAGATGAAGGCTGCTGAGTCAATCGGAGGTTGTCACTCAATGAGTGTAGGTGAAAAGCATGAGCTGGAGTCGTTGAAATGTCCACGTAATGCCAAAGTTGATTGTAGACCCGTACGGAAGCTCTCAGTGGCGTAGAAATGAAATATTGCATTTACATGTATTAAAAAATAAAGTGTAGCTGAGTCTATCCGAGGTTGTCTCTCATTGGGTGTAGGATGAAAAAGTGGGCTAGAGCCTGCAGAATTCCTCTGTCATGCCTAAGTTGATTGTAGACCCGTGCGGACTCTTTCAGTGACGTAGAAATTAAATATTACTCTAACATGTATTGAAGAATGAAGGCTGCTGAGGCAATCTGAGGTTGTCACTCAATGAGTGTAGGTGAAAAGCATGAGCTGGAGTCTGTTGAATGTCCACGTAACGCCAAAGTTGATTGTAGACCCGTACGGAAGTTCTCAGTGGCGTAGAAATGAAATATTTCAGATACATGTATTAAAGAATTAAGTGTTTCTGGGTCTATCCGAGGCTGTCTTTCAATGAGTGTAAAGCGAGAACGTGAGCTAAAGCCTGTAGAATGCCTCTGTGATGCCAAAGTTGTTTGTAGACCCCTACGGAAGTTCTCAGTGGCGTAGAAAATAAATATTTCAGTTACATGTATTAAAAAATACAGTGTTGCTGAGTCTATCCGAGGTTGTCTCTCATTGGGTGTAGGATGAAAAAGTGGGCTAGAGCCTGCAGAATGCCTCTGTCATGCCAAAGTTGATTGTAGACCGGTGCGGACGCTTTCAGTGGCGTAGAAATTAAATATTACTCTAACATGTATTGAAAAATGAAGGCTGCTGAGGTAATCTGAGGTTGTCACTCGATGAGTGTAGGTGAATAGCATGAGCTGGAGTCTGTTGAATGTCCACGTATCGCCAAAGTTGTTTGTAGACCCGTACGGAAGTTCTCAGTGGCGTAGAAATGAAATATTTCAGTTACATATATTAAAGAATTAAGTGTTGCCGGGTCTATCCGAGGCTGTCTCTCAATGAGTGTAAAGCGAGAACGTGAGCTAAAGCCTGTAGAATGCCTCTGTGATGCCAAAGTTGATTGTAGACCCGTACGGAAGCTCTCAGTGGCGTAGAAAATAAATATTTCAGTTACATGTATTAAAAAATACAGTGTTGCTGAGTCTATCCCAGGTTGTCACTCAATGAGTGTAGGGTGAAAAAGTGGGCTAGAGCCTGTTGAATGTCCACGTAATGCCAAAGTTGATTGTAGACCCGTACGGAAGTCCTCAGTGGCGTATAAATGAAATATTTCAGTTAAATTTATTTAAAAATTAAGTGTTGCTGAGTCTATCCGAGGTTGTCTCTCATTGAGTATACGGTGAAAAAGTGGGCTAGAGCCTGCAGAATGCCTCTGTGATGCCAAAGTTGATTGTAGACCCGTGCGGACGCATTCAGTGGCGTAGAAATTAAATATTACTTTAACATGTATTGAAAAATGAAGGCTACTGAGTCAATCTGAGGTTGTCACTCAATAAGTGTGGGTGAAAGGCATGAGCTGGAGTCTGTTGACTGTCCACGTAATGCCAAAGTTGATTGTAGACCCGTACGGAAGCTCTCAGTGGCATAGAAATGAAATATTTCATTTACATGTATTAAAAAATTAAGTGTTGCTGAGTCTATCCGAGGCTGTCTCTCAATGAGTGTAGGGCGAGAACGTGAGCTAAAGCCTGTAGAATGCCTCTGTCATGCCAAAGTTGATTGTAGACCCGTGCGGACGCTTTCAGTGGCGTAGAAATTCACTATTACTGTAACATGTATTGAAAAATGAAGGCTGCAGAGTCAATCTGAGGTTGTCACTCAATGAGTGTAGGTGAAAATCATGAGCTGGAGTCTGTTGAATGTCCACGTAATGCCGAAGTTGATTGTAGACCCGTACGGAAGTTCTCAGTGGCGTATAAATGAAATATTTCAGTTAAATTTATTAAAAAATTGAGTGTTGCTGAGTCTATCCGAGGTTGTCTCTCATTGAGTGTAGGGTGAAAAAGTGGGCTAGAGCCTGCAGAATGCCCCTGTGATGCCAAAGTTGATTGTAGACCCGTGCGGACGCTTTCAGTGGCGTAGAAATTCACTATTACTGTAACATGTATTGAAAAATGAAGGCTGCTGAGTCAATCTGAGGTTGTCACTCAATGAGTGTAGGTGAAAAGCATGAGCTGGAGTCTTTGATATGTCCACGTAATGCCAAAGTTTATTGTAGACCCGTACGGAAGCTCTCAGTGGCGTAGAAATGAAATATTTCATTTACATGTATTAAAAAATAAAGTGTAGCTGAGTCTATCCGAGGTTGTCTCTCATTGGGAGTAGGATGAAAAAGTGGGCTAGAGCCTGCAGAATGCCTCTGTCATGCCAAAGTTGATTGTAGACCCGTGCGGACGCTTTCAGTGGCGTAGAAATTAAATATTACTCTAACATGTATTGAAGAATGAAGGCTGCTGAGGCAATCTGAGGTTGTCACTCAATGAGTGTAGGTGAAAAGCATGAGCTGGAGTCTGTTGAATGTCCACGTAACGCCAAAGTTGATTGTAGACCCGTACGGAAGTTCTCAGTGGCGTAGAAATGAAATATTTCAGATACATGTATTAAAGAATTAAGTGTTTCTGGGTCTATCCGAGGCTGTCTTTCAATGAGTGTAAAGCGAGAACGTGAGCTAAAGCCTGTAGAATGCCTCTGTGATGCCAAAGTTGTTTGTAGACCCGTACGGAAGTTCTCAGTGGCGTAGAAAATAAATATTTCAGTTACATGTATTAAAAAATACAGTGTTGCTGAGTCTATCCGAGGTTGTCTCTCATTGGGTGTAGGATGAAAAAGTGGGCTAGAGCCTGCAGAATGCCTCTGTCATGCCAAAGTTGATTGTAGACCGGTGCGGACGCTTTCAGTGGCGTAGAAATTAAATATTACTCTAACATATATTGAAAAATGAAGGCTGCTGAGGTAATCTGAGGTTGTCACTCGATGAGTGTAGGTGAATAGCATGAGCTGGAGTCTGTTGAATGTCCACGTATCGCCAAAGTTGTTTGTAGACCCGTACGGAAGTTCTCAGTGGCGTAGAAATGAAATATTTCAGTTACATATATTAAAGAATTAAGTGTTGCCGGGTCTATCCGAGGCTGTCTCTCAATGAGTGTAAAGCGAGAACGTGAGCTAAAGCTTGTAGAATGCCTCTGTGATGCCAAAGTTGATTGTAGACCCGTACGGAAGCTCTCAGTGGCGTAGAAGATAAATATTTCAGTTACATGTATTAAAAAATACAGTGTTGCTGAGTCTATCCCAGGTTGTCACTCAATGAGTGTAGGGTGAAAAAGTGGGCTAGAGCCTGTTGAATGTCCACGTAATGCCAAAGTTGATTGTAGACCCGTACGGAAGTCCTCAGTGGCGTATAAATGAAATATTTCAGTTAAATTTATTTAAAAATTAAGTGTTGCTGAGTCTATCCGAGGTTGTCTCTCATTGAGTGTACGGTGAAAAAGTGGGCTAGAGCCTGCAGAATGCCTCTGTGATGCCAAAGTTGATTGTAGACCCGTGCGGACGCTTTCAGTGGCGTAGAAATTAAATATTACTTTAACATGTATTGAAAAATGAAGGCTACTGAGTCAATCTGAGGTTGTCACTCAATAAGTGTGGGTGAAAGGCATGAGCTGGAGTCTGTTGACTGTCCACGTAATGCCAAAGTTGATTGTAGACCCGTACGGAAGCTCTCAGTGGCATAGAAATGAAATATTTCATTTACATGTATTAAAAAATTAAGTGTTGCTGAGTCTATCCGAGGCTGTCTCTCAATGAGTGTAGGGCGAGAACGTGAGCTAAAGCCTGTAGAATGCCTCTGTCATGCCAAAGTTGATTGTAGACCCGTGCGGACGCTTTCAGTGGCGTAGAAATTCACTATTACTGTAACATGTATTGAAAAATGAAGGCTGCAGAGTCAATCTGAGGTTGTCACTCAATGAGTGTAGGTGAAAATCATGAGCTGGAGTCTGTTGAATGTCCACGTAATGCCGAAGTTGATTGTAGACCCGTACGGAAGTTCTCAGTGGCGTATAAATGAAATATTTCAGTTAAATTTATTAAAAAATTGAGTGTTGCTGAGTCTATCCGAGGTTGTCTCTCATTGAGTGTAGGGTGAAAAAGTGGGCTAGAGCCTGCAGAATGCCCCTGTGATGCCAAAGTTGATTGTAGACCCGTGCGGACGCTTTCAGTGGCGTAGAAATTCACTATTACTGTAACATGTATTGAAAAATGAAGGCTGCTGAGTCAATCTGAGGTTGTCACTCAATGAGTGTAGGTGAAAAGCATGAGCTGGAGTCTTTGATATGTCCACGTAATGCCAAAGTTTATTGTAGACCCGTACGGAAGCTCTCAGTGGCGTAGAAATGAAATATTTCATTTACATGTATTAAAAAATAAAGTGTAGCTGAGTCTATCCGAGGTTGTCTCTCATTGGGAGTAGGATGAAAAAGTGGGCTAGAGCCTGCAGAATGCCTCTGTCATGCCAAAGTTGATTGTAGACCCGTGCGGACGCTTTCAGTGGCGTAGAAATTAAATATTACTCTAACATGTATTGAAGAATGAAGGCTGCTGAGGCAATCTGAGGTTGTCACTCAATGAGTGTAGGTGAAAAGCATGAGCTGGAGTCTGTTGAATGTCCACGTAACGCCAAAGTTGATTGTAGACCCGTACGGAAGTTCTCAGTGGCGTAGAAATGAAATATTTCAGTAACATGTATTAAAGAATTAAGTGTTGCCGGGTCTATCCGAGGCTCTCTCAATGAGTGTAAAGCGAGAACGTGAGCTAAAGAATGTAGAATGCCTCTGTGATGCCAAAGTTGATTGTAGACCCGTACGGAAGCTCTCAGTGGCGTAGAAAATAAATATTTCAGTTACATGTATTAAAAAATACAGTGTTGCTGAGTCTATCCGAGGTTGTCACTCAATGAGTGTAGGGTGAAAAAGTGGGCTAGAGCCTGTTGAATGTCCACGTAATGCCAAAGTTGATTGTAGACCCGTACGGAAGTCCTCAGTGGCGTATAAATGAAATATTTCAGTTAAATTTATTAAAAAATTAAGTGTTGCTGAGTCTATCCGAGGTTGTCTCTCATTGAGTGTATGGTGAAAAATTGGCTAGAGCCTGCAGAATGCCTCTGTGATGCCAAAGTTGATTGTAGACCCGTGCGGACGCATTCAGTGGCGTAGAAATTAAATATCACTTTAACATGTATTGAAAAATGAAGGCTGCTGAGTCAATCTGAGGTTGTCACTCAATGAGTGTAGGTGAAAAGCATGAGCTGGAGTATGTGAAATATCCACGTAATGCCAAAGTTGATTGTAGACCCGTACGGAAGCTCTCAGTGGAGTAGAAATGAAATATTTCAGTTACATGTATTAAAGAATTAAGTGTTGCTGGGTCTATCCGAGGCTGTCTCTCAATGAGAGAGAAATATTTCAGTTAAATTTATTAAAAAATTAAGTGTTGCTGAGTCTATCCGAGGTTGTCTCTCATTGAGTGTATGGTGAAAAATTGGCTAGAGCCTGCAGAATGCCTCTGTGATGCCAAAGTTGATTGTAGACCCGTGCGGACGCATTCAGTGGCGTAGAAATTAAATATCACTTTAACATGTATTGAAAAATGAAGGCTGCTGAGTCAATTTGAGGTTGTCACTCAATGAGTGTAGGTGAAAAGCATGAGCTGGAGTATGTGAAATATCCACGTAATGCCAAAGTTGATTGTAGACCCGTACGGAAGCTCTCAGTGGCATAGAAATGAAATATTTCAGTTACATGTATTAACAAATAAAGTGTTGCTGAGTCTATCCGAGGTTGTCTCTCATTGAGCGTACGGTGAAAAAGTGGGCTAGAGCCTGCAGAATGACTCTGTGATGCCAACGTTGATTGTAGACCCGTGCGGACGCTTTCAGTGGCGTAGAAATTAAATATTACTGTAACATGTATTGAAAAATGAAGGCTGCTGAGTCAATCTGAGGTTGTCACTCAATAAGTGTAGGTGAAAAGCATGAGCTGGAGTCTGTTGAATGTCCACGTAACGCCAAAGTTGATTGTAGACCCGTACGGAAGTTCTCAGTGGCGTAGAAGTGAAATATTTCAGTTACATGTATTAAAAAATTAAGTGTTGCTGAGCCAATCCGAGGTTGTCTCTCATTGAGTGTATGGTGAGAAAGTGGGCTAGAGCCTGCAGAATGCCTCTGTGATGCCAAAGTTGATTGTAGACCCGTGCGGACGCATTCAGTGGCGTAGAAATTAAATATTACTTTAATATGTATTGAAAAATGAAGGCTGCTTAGTCAATCTGAGGTTGTCACTCAATGAGTGTAGGTGAAAGGCATGAGCTGGAGTCTGTTGAATGTCCAGGTAATGCCAAAGTTGATTGTAGACCCGTACGGAGGCTCTCAGTGGCATAGAAATGAAATATTTCAGTTACATGTATTAACCAATCAAGTGTTGCTGAGTCTATCCTAGGTTGTCTCTCATTGATTGTAGGGTTAGAACGTGAGCTAGAGTCTGTTGAATGCCTCTGTGATGCCAAAGTTGATTGTAGACCCGTACGGAAGCTCTCAGTGGCGTAGAAAATAAATATTTCAGTTACATGTATTAAAAAATACAGTGTTGCTGAGTCTATCCGAGGTTGTCTCTCATTGAGTGTAGGGTAAAAAGTGGGCTAGAGCCTGTTGAATGTCCACGTAATGCCCAAGTTGATTGTAGACCCGTACGGAAGTTCTCAGTGGCGTAGAAATGAAATCTTTCAGTTACGTGTATTAAAAAATTATGGCTGCTGGGTCCATCCGAGGTTGTCTCTCATTGAGTGTAGGGTGAAAAAGTGAGGCTAGAGCCTGCGGAATGCCTCTGTGATGAGACGTGACGTAGTAGGTATGTTCTATGTATTTTAGGTGGATAATATAATAATAATAATAATAATAATAATAATAATAATAATAGTAATAATAATAATAATAATAATAATAATAATAATAATAATAATAATAAAATGGTTTCTTTATATTTAACATACATCACGTGTGTAACCGGTGCACTCGCAGCCGACGATATCGGGAACGGCTCGTCGTCGTCGGCTCCAGGTGGCCCCACACACAAAACGGCGTTGCTGTCGTGAGCCTTGTCACGTATACCTCAATATTATATGCTAAAAAAAATTGCATCATCAGCGGAAAAATTTCCAGGTAAAGCGCGCTAACAGTGATCGACACGAGGCACGGTCAACCTGTGCACCGTGCTGTTGCTGGGCAGCGGCAACGCCCCGCTCACTTTTTTGTGTATACGCGCTTGGGGACGCTTTCAATTGTGAGCAGTGCTGCCAGATCTGAAATGACACAGGCGGTAGATTCGACTTATAGAAAACGGTAGAAAACGGTAGATTTAGGATAGACAACGGTAAACGTCATCAGACTGGTACGTTTCTATAAAGATCGCTAACAGCGTTTTCGTTTGGTACAATTAGTGCACCAGAAGTGTCCTTCTATCTTCCTTTCCTCATTTGTAACGTTAAAAAAAGATGCAAATATACTTGAGGCGCACTAATTGTACCATGTATTATGTTAGAAGTTTCGATAATTGGATAAAGGAAAAAAAATAATACAGATTATCAAAATTTAACTTATTATAAACTAAAGTAAATTAAAATTGCTAACAAATCTAAAATAACCAAAAGTCTTAAAACGTCACGAAGCAGTCACAAAATTGACAAACCACACAAAATGCGTAGTCGCGGGGCTATACCTACTTACTACTGTACCAATGAAACGCAAGCATACCCTTTTATATTCTTTGACAGTACCAAGTAGGAGCTGGGAATATCCGAAATCTGAAGTTAGATGTCTGTATAGAGATTGGGCATCGAATCGGTATTCATAGTTCGATCGGTTGTTGAGTGATTCATGTTTTTTTTTACTTTTCTTTGATAAGGTACTAGATTTTAGTACCTATCTCTGTTTTAAATTTTACGGTAGAATTATATGTCTCTGCGGTAGGACTGTAGGTAGACGGTCAAAACGGTAGATCTACCGTAAAAACGGTAGCTCTGGCAGCACTGATTGTCAGAGCGCTGGTCTATTCACCAGTCGTTAGCAAGGTTTCGTGCAGCCGAGAGCCACCGAGGACCTCCGAGTGGGCACGAAGTGGATAACCTTCGGTTAGTTCGATGATTGGCTACCAAGCTTTAGTGAGGGGCGCTGCTAGCATGCTGCCAGCAGTCTAATTGAAGACCTCGGCTCAAGAACCGGGGAACTCTTAGCGGCCCATCTTCGAACTACGTTGCGCTCACCATCAAGCAGTTTTCTGTTTGGCCACAGCTTTGGGTAATTCCATAGGTTGTCGTGGGATGACGCCACTTGTGGGCGAGGGTGTCGGCCGGTCCGCCCGGCACAGCGGTATAGAAATTAATATTTTTACTAAGCGGCAATTAATTGGCGAATTGCCCTAGGGGGCAGAGCCAAGACGAAGAAAATAAAGTGTCCATTAACAACAATTGAATGAGCACTGACGACACGCGGCTTGTGAGTAGGCACAAACCTCGCCGGCTGCCCTAAGAAGGCAAAAGGCGTTGTAAGGTCTCAATGTCATTGTATACCGTTATGAGGCACAAAAATCACCCTCAAACACCCCGTACATTATGACAGATGCCACGTCACCAAAGTCACGTGGCGCCTCGTGCTATACAGGGCGTTTACAGAAAATACAGCTGATTGTTGACAGGTGACATATGACAAGATGCCTGGTGTCGTACGGCTATCTACTTTATTTTCTGTAAACGCCCTGTATAGCGCTATGAGACTCAAAAATCACACTCAAACACCCCGTATATTATGACAGATGCCACGTCACCAGGGTCACGTGTCTGCCTCGTGCTGCGCGCGCTGATTTTCTACCTATGGAGGGTATTTTTTCTATGCAACAGCTGACTGTTGACATATGACAGACGACAGCTGACAGGTGACAGGTGTCGTGCGGGACGTTGATTGTGTTTCTTATAAACAATAGTTTTTATAATTGTGTGGCTTTTTGTGGGATTTTGGTTTTGTGTGTTGTGTGTTAATAGGTGCCAGCGGTTCCAATACAAAGATGCTTTACACGAAGCGGCTTTACATAATGGCTGTTGTGTTGCCTTGAAGAATGCCTCTGTGATGCCAAAGTTGATTGTAGACCCGTGCGGACGCTTTCAGCGGCGTAGAAATTAAATATTACTGTAACATGTATTGAAAAATGAAGGCTGCTGAGTCAATCTGAGGTTGTCACTCAATAAGTGTAGTTGAAAGGCATGAGCTGGAGTCTGTTGAATGTCCACGTAATGCCAAAGTTGATTGTAGACCCGTACGGAAGTTCTCAGTGGCGTAGAAATGAAATATTATAGTTACATGTTACAAATGTTGCTTAGTCTATCAGATAATATAATAAATAATAAATATACATGTTATATCCCAAATATCCGATGTATTATTAAGAATTATTCTTTCCGATTTTTTGCCGGATTTTGTGAAAAATTGAAAAATTAAAAATATAGTTAATTTTACCAATTTTTTGTCATTTTTTCATTTATTTGCTTCCTCTTTGACATAAGGAACCATAAAATGACAGAATTTTTGAATTTAAAAAAAATATTTTTTTTTAAATTTTTACAGGGGTATACCCATGAAATTTTCAATTATGCCATTAAATCGCTCATATCTCGCCACTGGTTCGTTTTATTTAAAAAATTTTCATAACCTAAAAGTTGCAGTTAAGTAAGATCTATAATTTTCTCTTATATGATTTTCCTTTAAACCTGATAGTTCCGGAAATATTTTAAAAAATTTGCTTATAAAAATTTCCAAGTTTAAACCCCTATATTTCCAAAAGTATACGTCCTATCCAAAAATTGTTTATTATTAAAAGTTAGACAATTTTATACCCTATCTAATTAGTTATATACATTTTTACTAAAAACTTCAAATAACTGAGATAAAAATAAAAACATAAAGCAGTGTCAAATTTTTTCCGATTTTTTGCCGGATTTTGTGAAAAATTGAAAAATTAAAAATATAGTTAATTTTACCTATTTTTGCCATTTTTTCATTTATTTGCTTTCACTTTGACATAAGCAACCATAAAATGTCAGAATTTTTGAATTAAATAAAAATAATTTTTTTGAAAATTTTTACCCATGAAATCTCCAACACTGACATTTAATCGATCATATCTCGCGACTGGTTCGTTTTATCAAAAAAATTTTATAACCTAAAAGTTGCAGTTAAGTAAGATCTATGATTTTCTCTTAAATGATTTTCCTTTAAACCTCATAGTTCCGGAAATATTTTTAAAAAACTGCTTATAAAAATTTCCAAGTTTAGAGCCCTATATTTCCAAAAGTATACGTCCTATCGAAAAATTGTTTATTATTTAAAAGTTAGACAATTTTATACTCTATCTAATTAGTTATATACATTTCTACTAAAAACTTCAAATAACTGGGATAAAAATAAAAACATAAAGCAATGTCAAATTTTTTCCAGTTTTTGCCGGATTTTGTGAAAAATTGAAAAATTAAAAATATAGTTAATGTTACCAATTTTTTGCCATTTTTCATTTATTTGCCTTCACTGTGACATAAGGAACCATAAAATGTCAGTATTTTAGAATTCAAAAAAAAATTGAAAATTTTTAGTGTTATTATACCCAGGAAATTTCCAAATCGGACATTTAATCGATCATATCTCGCCACTGGTTCGTTTCATTAAAAAAAAATTCATAACCTAAAAGTTGCAGTTAAGTAAGATCTATAATTTTCTCTTATATGATTTTCCTTTAAACCTCAGTTCCGGAAATATTTTTAAAAAACTGCTTATAAAAATTTCCAAAAGTATTAATAATAGTAATAATAATAATATAGACTTTTATTGATATAAAAACATACATAATATAATTATTTACATACATATACCGCAAACCTCATGCTACGCATATCGAGCGGTACAAATAGCAAGGCAACAAGTCAAAAATTTTGCCGGAACAGACGCCCGGCATTACGCGAATTGATACGAGCTTTTCATCGACGTCGTGACAAGTGAGATATACTGGAGGACGTAAACGAACGATTTCAAGTTTGCCAAAACTGTCCCCTAAAACTTAAACTCTCGTGTCAGCGACCGTTAGTCAACGATCACCCAAAAAAACCCTGATAGTACATCATAGTGCATCAAAATAATATTATTATGCTACTACATACATATAGACCGTAGTGCGCATGGTCAGAATGCTGGCAGAACTGGCAGTGCTGGCAGCAATTTTACACTCTAGCTGGGGACGCGGAGAAAAAAAAGCAAAATAGATTTTTTTCGCCTCGACTTAGGTGAGAGTGCAAAATAGCTGCCAGCACTGCCAGTATTGCCAGCACGCTCGCAGCGCCCCCTCATCATCGCTTGGCGGAAAATCTTCGAACTAACCGAAGATTGGGCCGAGAACCACCGAGGACCTCCGAGTGGGCACGAAGCGGAAAACCTTCGGTTAGTTCGAAGATTGGCCGTCAAGCGTTAGTGAGGGGGCGCTGCGAGCGTGCTGCCAGCAGTCGATGCAAGAGCCGGGCAACTCTTGGCGGCCCATCTTCGAACTACGTTGCGCTCACCATCAAGCAGTTTTCTGTTTGGCCATAGTTTTGTGTAATTCCGTAGATGGTCGTGGGATGGCGCCACTTGTGGGCGAGGGTGTCGGCCGGTCCGCCTGGCACAGCGGTATAGAAATTAATATTTTTACTAAGCGGCAATTAATTGGCGAATTGCCCTAGGGAGCAGAGCCAAATCATTTACCACAAATGTTATACTGTTCACTGTTAATGAATCGTTGGCGAAACCGACAAATCAATGGTACTAGCGACAAAACTTCAACATCAGTAGCAGTGCCGCGTAAGAGAAGTCGCAAAAAAAATTGAAACAAAAAGCCGGGAATGATGGCGATGACGAAGCAGTGACGCAGCAGCGTCAAGAAGAAGAACAAGGATATCAAGGACGACGTACGGACTATCGTTACTATCTGGGTCTCGATCCAGGTATCGTAAATATTGTCGGTGCGTGTTTTCGCAACGATCAGACAAATCAGGAATACAACACCGTGGTGGCATCGTCGAAGTTCAAACAACACTGGCGCGGCGAACGACAACGAAAGTACAAGATGAGCCCAAAGTTGCCAGGGGTAGCGGAGTTTGAGAAAACATTACGCATTGAACGTGAACGCCTCAACAACAGCAATAGCGCTACGACAACGATTGGTTGCACCCGCCAAACAATATCCCAGAAAGTTTCGTGTAATTGGACAGAAGTCAATTTGGAGTATGTCAAGTATCGTTTGCGAAGTGCGGACGCTTTCAGCGGCGTAGAAATTCACTATTACTGTAACATGTATTGAAAGATGAAGGCTGCTGAGCCAATCTGAGGTTGTCACTCAATGAGTGTAGGTGAAAAGCATGAGCTGGAGTCTTTGATATGTCCACGTAATGCCAAAGTTGATTGTAGACCCGTACGGAAGCTCTCAGTGGCGTAGAAATGAAATATTTCATTTACATGTATTAAAAATAAAGTGTAGCTGAGTCTATCCGAGGTTGTCTCTCATTGGGAGTAGGATGAAAAAGTGGGCTAGAGCCTGCAGAATGCCTCTGTCATGCCAAAGTTGATTGTAGACCCGTGCGGACGCTTTCAGTGGCGTAGAAATTAAATATTACTCTAACATGTATTGAAGAATGAAGGCTGCTGAGGCAATCTGAGGTTGTCACTCAATGAGTGTAGGTGAAAAGCATGAGCTGGAGTCTGTTGAATGTCCACGTAACGCCAAAGTTGATTGTAGATCCGTACGGAAGTTCTCAGTGGCGTAGAAATGAAATATTTCAGTTACATGTATTAAAGAATTAAGTGTTGCCGGGTCTATCCGAGGCTGTCTCTCAATGAGTGTAAAGCGAGAACGTGAGCTAAAGCCTGTAGAATGCCTCTGTGATGCCAAAGTTGATTGTAGACCCGTACGGAAGCTCTCAGTGGCGTAGAAAATAAATATTTCAGTTACATGTATTAAAAAATACAGTGTTGCTGAGTCTATCCGAGGTTGTCACTCAATGAGTGTAGGGTGAAAAAGTGGGCTAGAGCCTGTTGAATGTCCATGTAATGCCAAAGTTGATTGTAGACCCGTACGGAAGTCCTCAGTGGCGTATAAATGAAATATTTCAGTTAAATTTATTAAAAAATTAAGTGTTGCTGAGTCTATCCGAGGTTGTCTCTCATTGAGTGTATGGTGAAAAATTGGCTAGAGCCTGCAGAATGCCTCTGTGATGCCAAAGTTGATTGTAGACCCGTGCGGACGCATTCAGTGGCGTAGAAATTAAATATCACTTTAACATGTATTGAAAAATGAAGGCTGCTGAGTCAATTTGAGGTTGTCACTCAATGAGTGTAGGTGAAAAGCGTGAGCTGGAGTATGTGAAATATCCACGTAATGCCAAAGTTGATTGTAGACCCGTACGGACGCTTTCAGTGGCGTAAAAATTAAATATTACTGTAACATGTATTGAAAAATGAAGGCTGCTGAGTCAATCTGAGGTTGTCACTCAATAAGTGTAGGTGAAAAGCATGAGCTGGAGTCTGTTGAATGTCCACGTAACGCCAAAGTTGATTGTAGACCCGTACGGAAGTTCTCAGTGGCGTAGAAATGAAATATTTCAGTTACATGTATTTAAAAATTAAGTGTTGCTGAGCCAATCCGAGGTTGTCTCTCATTGAGTGTATGGTGAAAAAGTGGGCTAGAGCCTGCAGAATGCCTCTGTGATGCCAAAGTTGATTGTATACCCGTGCGGACGCATTCAGTGGCGTAGAAATTAAATATTACTTTAATATGTATTGAAAAATGAAGGCTGCTTAGTCAATCTGAGGTTGTCACTCAATGAGTGTAGGTGAAAGGCATGAGCTGGAGTCTGTTGAATGTCCAGGTAATGCCAAAGTTGATTGTAGACCCGTACGGAGGCTCTCAGTGGCATAGAAATGAAATATTTCAGTTACATGTATTAACCAATCAAGTGTTGCTGAGTCTATCCTAGGTTGTCTCTCATTGATTGTAGGGTTAGAACGTGAGCTAGAGTCTGTTGAATGCCTCTGTGATGCCAAAGTTGATTGTAGACCCGTACGGAAGCTCTCAGTGGCGTAGAAAATAAATATTTCAGTTACATGTATTAAAAAATACAGTGTTGCTGAGTCTATCCGAGGTTGTCTCTCATTGAGTGTAGGGTAAAAAGTGGGCTAGAGCCTGTTGAATGTCCACGTAATGCCCAAGTTGATTGTAGACCCGTACGGAAGTTCTCAGTGGCGTAGAAATGAAATCTTTCAGTTACGTGTATTAAAAAATTATGGCTGCTGGTTCCATCCGAGGTTGTCTCTCATTGAGTGTAGGGTGAAAAAGTGAGGCTAGAGCCTGCGGAATGCCTCTGTGATGAGACGTGACGTAGTAGGTATGTTCTATGTATTTTAGGTGGATACTATAATAATAATAATAATAATAGTAATAATAATAATAATAATAATAATAATAATAATAATAATAAAATGGTTTCTTTATATTTAACATACATCACGTGTGTAACCGGTGCACTCGCAGCCGACGATATCGGGAACGGCTCGTCGTCGTCGGCTCCAGGTGGCCCCACACACAAAACGGCGTTGCTGTCGTGAGCCTTGTCACGTATACCACAATATTATATGCTAAAAAAAATTGCATCATCAGCGGAAAAATTTCCAGGTAAAGCGCGCTAACAGTGATCGACACGAGGCACGGTCAACCTGTGCTGGGGAGCGGCAACGCCCCGCTCACTTTTTTGTGTATACGCGCTTGGGGACGCTTTCAATTGTGAGCAGTGCTGCCAGATCTGAAATGACACAGGCGGTAGATTCGACGTATAGAAAACGGTAGAAAACGGTAGATTTAGGATAGACAACGGTAAACGTCATCAGACTGGTACGTTTCTATAAAGATCGCTAACAGCGTTTTCGTTTGGTACAATTAGTGCACCAGAAGTGTCCTTCTATCTTCCTTTCCTCATTTGTAACGTTAAAAAAAGATGCAAATATACTTGAGGCGCACTAATTGTACCATGTATTATGTTAGAAGTTTCGATAATTGGATAAAGGAAAAAAAATAATACAGATTATCAAAATTTAACTTATTATAAACTAAAGTAAATTAAAATTGCTAACAAATCTAAAATAACCAAAAGTCTTAAAACGTCACGAAGCAGTCACAAAATTCACAAACCACACAAAATGCGTAGTCGCGGGGCTATACCTACTTACTACTGTACCAATGAAACGCAAGCATACCCTTTTATATTCTTTGACAGTACCAAGTAGGAGCTGGGAATATCCGAAATCTGAAGTTAGATGTCTGTATAGAGATTGGACATCGAATCGGTATTCATAGTTCGATCGGTTGTTGAGTGATTCATGTTTTTTTTTTACTTTTCTTTGATAAGGTACTAGATTTTAGTACCTATCTCTGTTTTAAATTTTACGGTAGAATTATATGTCTCTGCGGTAGGACTGTAGGTAGACGGTCAAAACGGTAGATCTACCGTAAAAACGGTAGCTCTGGCAGCACTGATTGTCAGAGCGCTGGTCTATTCACCAGTCGTTAGCAAGGTTTCGTGCAGCCGAGAGCCACCGAGGACCTCCGAGTGGGCACGAAGTGGATAACCTTAGGTTAGTTCGATGATTGGCCACCAAGCTTTAGTGAGGGGCGCTGCTAGCATGCTGCCAGCAGTCAAATTGAAGACCTCGGCTCAAGAACCGGGGAACTCTTAGCGGCCCATCTTCGAACTACGTTGCGCTCACCATCAAGCAGTTTTCTGTTTGGCCACAGTTTTGGGTAATTCCATAGGTTGTCGTGGGATGACGCCACTTGTGGGCGAGGGTGTCGGCCGGTCCGCCCGGCATAGCGGTATAGAAATTAATATTTTTACTAAGCGGCAATTAATTGGCGAATTGCCCTAGGGGGCAGAGCCAAGACGAAGAAAATAAAGTGTCCATTAACAACAATTGAATGAGCACTGACGACACGCGGCTTGTGAGTAGGCACAAACCTCGCCGGCTGCCCTAAGAAGGCAAAAGGCGTTGTAAGGTCTCAATGTCATTGTATACCGTTATGAGGCACAAAAATCACCCTCAAACACCCCGTACATTATGACAGATGCCACGTCACCAAAGTCACGTGGCGCCTCGTGCTATACAGGGCGTTTACAGAAAATACAGCTGATTGTTGACAGGTGACATATGACAAGATGCCTGGTGTCGTACGGCTATCTACTTTATTTTCTGTAAACGCCCTGTATAGCGCTATGGGACTCAAAAATCACACTCAAACACCCCGTATATTATGACAGATGCCACGTCACCAGGGTCACGTGTCTGCCTCGTGCTGCGCGCGCTGATTTTCTACCTATGGAGGGTATTTTTTCTATGCAACAGCTGACTGTTGACATATGACAGACGACAGCTGACAGGTGACAGGTGTCGTGCGGGACGTTGATTGTGTTTCTTATAAACAATAGTTTTTATAATTGTGTGGCTTTTTGTGGGATTTTGGTTTTGTGTGTTGTGTGTTAATAGGTGCCAGCGGTTCCAATACAAAGATGCTTTACACGAAGCGGCTTTACATAATGGCTGTTGTGTTGCCTTGAAGAATGCCTCTGTGATGCCAAAGTTGATTGTAGACCCGTGCGGACGCTTTCAGCGGCGTAGAAATTAAATATTACTGTAACATGTATTGAAAAATGAAGGCTGCTGAGTCAATCTGAGGTTGTCACTCAATAAGTGTAGTTGAAAGGCATGAGCTGGAGTCTGTTGAATGTCCACGTAATGCCAAAGTTGATTGTAGACCCGTACGGAAGTTCTCAGTGGCGTAGAAATGAAATATTATAGTTACATGTTACAAATGTTGCTTAGTCTATCAGATAATATAATAAATATACATGTTATATCCCAAATATCCGATGTATTATTAAGAATTATTCTTTCCGATTTTTTGCCGGATTTTGTGAAAAATTGAAAAATTAAAAATATAGTTAATTTTACCAATTTTTTGTCATTTTTTCATTTATTTGCGTCCTCTTTGACATAAGGAACCATAAAATGACAGAATTTTTGAATTTAAAAAAAATATTTTTTTTTTAAATTTTTACAGGGGTATACCCATGAAATTTTCAATTATGCCATTAAATCGCTCATATCTCGCCACTGGTTCGTTTTATTTAAAAAATTTTCATAACCTAAAAGTTGCAGTTAAGTAAGATCTATAATTTTCTCTTATATGATTTTCCTTTAAACCTGATAGTTCCGGAAATATTTTAAAAAATTTGCTTATAAAAATTTCCAAGTTTAAACCCCTATATTTCCAAAAGTATACGTCCTATCCAAAAATTGTTTATTATTAAAAGTTAGACAATTTTATACCCTATCTAATTAGTTATATACATTTTTACTCAAAACTTCAAATAACTGAGATAAAAATAAAAACATAAAGCAGTGTCAAATTTTTTCCGATTTTTTGCCGGATTTTGTGAAAAATTGAAAAATTAAAAATATAGTTAATTTTACCTATTTTTTGCCATTTTTTCATTTATTTGCTTTCACTTTGACATAAGGAACCATAAAATGTCAGAATTTTTGAATTAAAAAAAAATAATTTTTTTGAAAATTTTTACAGGGGTACACCCATGAAATCTCCAACACTGACATTTAATCGATCATATCTCGCGACTGGTTCGTTTTATCAAAAAAATTTTATAACCTAAAAGTTGCAGTTAAGTAAGATCTATGATTTTCTCTTAAATGATTTTCCTTTAAACCTCATAGTTCCGGAAATATTTTTAAAAAACTGCTTATAAAAATTTCCAAGTTTAGAGCCCTATATTTCCAAAAGTATACGTCCTATCGAAAAATTGTTTATTACTAAAAAGTTAGACAATTTTATACGCTATCTAATTAGTTAGATACATTTTTAACTAAAAACTTCAAATATCTGAGATAAAAATAAAAACATAAAGCATTGTCAAATTTTTTCCAGTGTTTTGCCGGATTTTGTGAAAAATTGAAAAATTAAAAATATAATTAATGTTACCAATTTTTTACCATTTTTCATTTATTTGCTTTCACTGTGACATAAGGAACCATAAAATGTCAGTATCTTTGAATCTAAAAAAAAAATTGAAAATTTTTACAGGTTTATTATACCCATAAAATTTCCAATTCTGCCATTAAATCGCTCATATCTCGCCACTGGTTCGTTTTATTAAAAAAAATCATAACCTAAAAGTTGCGGTTAAGTAAGATCTATAATTTTCTCTTATATGATTTTCCTTTAAACCTCAGTTCCGTAAATATTTTTAAAAAACTGCTTATAAAAATTTCCAAGTTTAGACCCCTATATTTCCAAAAGTATTAATAATTGTAATAATAATAATATAGACTTTAATTGATATAAAAACATACATAATATTATTATTTACATACATATACCGCAAACCTCATGCTACGCACATCGAGCGGTACAAATAGCAAGGCAACAAGTCAAAAATTTGGCCGGAATAGACTCCCGGCATTACGCGAATTGATACGAGCTTTTCATCGACGTCGCGACAAGTGAGATATACTGGAGGACGTAAACGAACGATTTCAAGTTCGCCAAAACTGTCCCCTAAAACTTAAACTCTCGTGTCAGCGACCGTTAGTCAACGATTACCCAAAAAAAACCCTGATAGTACATCATAGCGCATTAAACTAATATTATTATGCTACTACATACATATAGACCGTAGTGCGCATGGTCAGAACGCTGGCAGTACTGGCAGTGCTGGCAGCAATTTTACACTCTAGCTGGGGACGCGGAGAAAAAAAACGCAAAATAGATTTTTTTCGCCTCGACTTAGGTGAGAGTGCAAAATAGCTGCCAGCACTGCCAGTATTGCCAGCACGCTCGCAGCGCCCCCTCATCAACGCTTGGCGGAAAATCTTCGAACTAACCGAAGATTGGGCCGAGAGCCACCGAGGACCTCCGAGTGGGCACGAAGCGGAAAACCTTCGGTTAGTTCGAAGATTGGCCGTCAAGCGTTAGTGAGGGGGCGCTGCGAGCGTGCTGCCAGCAGTCGATGCAAGAGCCGGGCAACTCTTTTCGGCCCATCTTCGAACTACTTTGCGCTCACCATCAAGCAGTTTTCTGTTTGGCCATAGTTTTGTGTAATTCCGTAGATGGTCGTGGGATGGCGCCACTTGTGGGCGAGGGTGTCGGCCGGTCCGCCCGGCACAGCGGTATAGAAATTAATATTTTTACTAAGCGGCAATTAATTGGCGAATTGCCCTAGGGAGCAGAGCCAAATCATTTACCACAAATGTTATACTGTTCACTGTTAATGAATCGTTGGCGAAACCGACAAAACAATGGTACTAGCGACAAAACTTCAACATCAGTAGCAGTGCCGCGTAAGAGAAGTCGCAAAAAAAATTGAAACAAAAAGCCGGGAATGATGGCGATGACGAAGCAGTGACGCAGCAGCGTCAAGAAGAAGAACAAGGATATCAAGGACGACGTACGGACTATCGTTACTATCTGGGTCTCGATCCAGGTATCGTAAATATTGTCGGTGCGTGTTTTCGCAACGATCAGACAAATCAGGAATACAACACCGTGGTGGCATCGTCAAAGTTCAAACAACACTGGCGCGGCGAACGACGACGAAAGTACAAGATGAGCCCAAAGTTGCCAGGGGTAGCGGAGTTTGAGAAAACATTACGCATTGAACGTGAACGCCTCAACAACAGCAATAGCGCTACGACAACGATTGGTTGCACCCGCCAAACAATATCCCAGAAAGTTTCGTGTAATTGGACAGAAGTCAATTTGGAGTATGTCAAGTATCGTTTGCGAAGTGCGGACGCTTTCAGCGGCGTAGAAATTCACTATTACTGTAACATGTATTGAAAGATGAAGGCTGCTGAGTCAATCTGGGGTTGTCACTCAATGAGTGTAGGTGAAAAGCATGAGCTGGAGTCGTTGAAATGTCCACGTAATGCCAAAGTTGATTGTAGACCGGTATGGAAGCTCTCAATGGCGTAGAAATGAAATATTTCATTTACATGTATTAAAATATAAAGTATAGCTGAGTCTATCCGAGGTTGTCTCTCATTGGGCGTAGGATGAAAAAGTGGGCTAGAGCCTGCAGAATGCCTCTGTCATGCCAAAGTTGATTGTAGACCCGTGCGGACGCTTTCAGTGGCGTAGAAGTTAAATATTACTCTAACATGTATTGAAGAATGAAGGCTGCTGAGGCAATCTGAGGTTGTCACTCAATGAGTGTAGGTGAAAAGCATGAGCTGGAGTCTGTTGAATGTCCACGTAACGCCAAAGTTGATTGTAGACCCGTACGGAAGTTCTCAGTGGCGTAGAAATGAAATATTTCAGTTACATGTATTAAAAAAGTAAGTGTTGCTGAGTCTATCCGAGGCTGTCTCTCATTGAGTGTAGGGTGAAAAAGTGGGCTAGAGCCTGCAGAATGCCCCTGTGATGCCGAAGTTGATTGTATACCCGTACGGACACTTTCAGTGGCGTAGAAATTAAACATTTCAGTTAAATTTATTAAAAAATTAAGTGTTGCTGAGTCTATCCGAGGTTGTCTCTCATTGAGTGTATGGTGAAAAATTGGCTAGAGCCTGCAGAATGCCTCTGTGATGCCAAAGTTGATTGTAGACCCGTGCGGACGCATTCAGTGGCGTAGAAATTAAATATCACTTTAACATGTATTGAAAAATGAAGGCTGCTGAGTCAATCTGAGGTTGTCACTCAATGAGTGTAGGTGAAAAGCATGAGCTGGAGTATGTGAAATATCCACGTCATGCCAAAGTTGATTGTAGACCCGTACGGAAGTTCTCAGTGTCGTAGAAATGAAATATTTCAGTTATATGTATTAAAGAATTAAGTGTTTCTGGGTCTATCCGAGGCTGTCTCTCAATGAGTGTAAAGCGAGAACGTGAGCTAAAGCCTGTAGAATGCCTCTGTGATGCCAAAGTTGTTTGTAGACCCGTACGGAAGTTCTCAGTTGCGTAGAAATGAAATATTTCAGTTACATGTATTAAAAAATTAAGTGTTGCTTAGTCTATCAGATAATATAATAAATAATAAATATACATGTTATATCCCAAATATCCGATGTATTATTAAGAATTATTCTTTCCGATCTTTTGCCAGATTTTGTGAAAAATTGAAAAATTAAAAATATAGTTAATTTTACCAATTTTTTGCCATTTTTCATTTATTTGCCTTCACTGTGACATAAGGAACCATAAAATGTTAGTATTTTAGAATTTTAAAAAAAATTGAAAATTTTTACAGTGTTATTATACCCAGGAAATTTCCAAATCGGACATTTAATCGATCATATCTCGCCACTGGTTCGTTTTATTAAAAAAAAATTCATAACCTAAAAGTTGCAGTTAAGAAAGATCTATAATTTTCTCTTATATGATTTTCCGTTAAACCTCAGTTCCGGAAATATTTTTAAAAAACTGCTTATAAAAATTTCCAAAAGTTTTAATAATAGTAATAATAATAATATAGACTTTTATTGATATAAAAACATACATAATATTATTATTTACATACATATACCGCAAACCTCATGCTACGCACATCGAGCGGTACAAATAGCAAGGCAACAAGTCAAAAATTTGGCCGGAATAGACGCCCGGCATTACGCGAATTGATACGAGCTTTTCATCGACGTCGCGACAAGTGAGATATACTGGAGGACGTAAACGAACGATGTCAAGTTTGCCAAAACTGTCCCCTAAAACTTAAACTCTCGTGTCAGCGACCGTTAGTCAACGATCACCCAAAAAAAAACCTGATAGTACATCATAGTGCATCAAAATAATATTATTATGCTACTACATACATATAGACCGTAGTGCGCATGGTCAGAATGCTGGCAGTACTGGCAGCAATTTTACACTCTAGCTGGGGACGCGGAGAAAAAAACGCAAAATAGATTTTTTTCGCCTCGACTTTGGTGAGAGTTCAAAATAGCTGCCAGCACTGCCAGTATTGCCAGCACGCTCGCAGCGCCCCCTCATCAACGCTTGGCGGAAAATCTTCGAACTAACCGAAGATTGGGCCGAGAGCCACCGAGGACCTCCGAGTGGGCACGAAGCGGAAAACCTTCGGTTAGTTCGAAGATTGGCCGTCAAGCGTTAGTGAGGGGGCGCTGCGAGCGTGCTGCCAGCAGTCGATGCAAGAGCCGGGCAACTCTTGGCGGCCCATCTTCGAACTACGTTGCGCTCACCATCAAGCAGTTTTCTGTTTGGCTATAGTTTTGTGTAATTCCGTAGATGGTCGTGGGATGGCGCCACTTGTGGGTGAGGGTGTCGGCCGGTCCGCCTGGCACAGCGGTATAGAAATTAATATTTTCACTAAGCGGCAATTAATTGGCGAATTGCCCTAGGGAGCAGAGCCAAATCATTTGCCACAAATGTTATACTGTTCACTGTTAATGAATCGTTGGCGAAACCGACAAAACAATGGTACTAGCGACAAAACTTCAACATCAGTAGCAGTGCCGCGTAAGAGAAGTCGCAAAAAAAAATTGAAACAAAAAGCCGGGAATGATGGCGATGACGAAGCAGTGACGCAGCAGCGTCAAGAAGAAGAACGGACTATCGTTACTATCTGGGTCTCGATCCAGGTATCGTAAGTATTGTCGGTGCGTGTTTTCGCAACGATCAGACAAATCAGGAATACAACACCGTGGTGGCATCGTCAAAGTTCAAACAACACTGGCGCGGCGAACGACGACGAAAGTACAAGATGAGCCCAAAGTTGCCAGGGGTAGCGGAGTTTGAGAAAACATTACGCATTGAACGTGAACGCCTCAACAACAGCAATAGCGCTACGACAACGATTGGTTGCACCCGCCAAACAATATCCCAGAAAGTTTCGTGTAATTGGACAGAAGTCAATTTGGAGTATGTCAAGTATCGTCTGCGAAGTGCGGACGCTTTCAGCGGCGTAGAAATTCACTATTACAGTAATATGTATTGAAAGATGAAGGCTGCTGAGTCAATCTGAGGTTGTCACTCAATGAGTGTAGGTGAAAAGCATGAGCTGGAGTCGTTGAAATGTCCACGTAATGCCAAAGTTGATTGTAGACCGGTATGGAAGCTCTCAATGGCGTAGAAATGAAATATTTCATTTACATGTATTAAAAAATAAAGTATAGCTGAGTCTATCCGAGGTTGTCTCTCATTGGGCGTAGGATGAAAAAGTGGGCTAGAGCCTGCAGAATGCCTCTGTCATGCCAAAGTTGATTGTAGACCCGTGCGGACGCTTTCAGTGGCGTAGAAGTTAAATATTACTCTAACATGTATTGAAGAATGAAGGCTGCTGAGGCAATCTGAGGTTGTCACTCAATGAGTGTAGGTGAAAAGCATGAGCTGGAGTCTGTTGAATGTCCACGTAACGCCAAAGTTGATTGTAGACCCGTACGGAAGTTCTCAGTGGCGTAGAAATGAAATATTTCAGTTACATGTATTAAAAAAGTAAGTGTTGCTGAGTCTATCCGAGGCTGTCTCTCATTGAGTGTAGGGTGAAAAAGTGGGCTAGAGCCTGCAGAATGCCCCTGTGATGCCGAAGTTGATTGTATACCCGTACGGACACTTTCAGTGGCGTAGAAATTAAATATTTCAGTTAAATTTATTAAAAAATTAAGTGTTGCTGAGTCTATCCGAGGTTGTCTCTCATTGAGTGTATGGTGAAAAATTGGCTAGAGCCTGCAGAATGCCTCTGTGATGCCAAAGTTGATTGTAGACCCGTGCGGACGCATTCAGTGGCGTAGAAATTAAATATCACTTTAACATGTATTGAAAAATGAAGGCTGCTGAGTCAATCTGAGGTTGTCACTCAATGAGTGTAGGTGAAAAGCATGAGCTGGAGTATGTGAAATATCCACGTCATGCCAAAGTTGATTGTAGACCCGTACGGAAGTTCTCAGTGTCGTAGAAATGAAATATTTCAGTTATATGTATTAAAGAATTAAGTGTTTCTGGGTCTATCCGAGGCTGTCTCTCAATGAGTGTAAAGCGAGAACGTGAGCTAAAGCCTGTAGAATGCCTCTGTAATGCCAAAGTTGTTTGTAGGCCCGTACGGAAGTTCTCAGTTGCGTAGAAATGAAATATTTCAGTTACATGTATTAAAAAATTAAGTGTTGCTTAGTCTATCAGATAATATAATAAATAATAAATATACATGTTATATCCCAAATATCCGATGTATTATTAAGAATTATTCTTTCCGATCTTTTGTCAGATTTTGTGAAAAATTGAAAAATTAAAAATATAGTTAATTTTACCAATTTTTTGCCATTTTTCATTTATTTGCCTTCACTGTGACATAAGGAACCATAAAATGTCAGTATTTTAGAATTTTAAAAAAAATTGAAAATTTTTACAGTGTTATTATACCCAGGAAATTTCCAAATCGGACATTTAATCGATCATATCTCGCCACTGGTTCGTTTTATTAAAAAAAAATTCATAACCTAAAAGTTGCAGTTAAGAAAGATCTATAATTTTCTCTTATATGATTTTCCGTTAAACCTCAGTTCCGGAAATATTTTTAAAAAACTGCTTATAAAAATTTCCAAAAGTTTTAATAATAGTAATAATAATAATATAGACTTTTATTGATATAAAAACATGCATAATATTATTATTTACATACATATACCGCAAACCTCATGCTACGCACATCGAGCGGTACAAATAGCAAGGCAACAAGTCAAAAATTTGGCCGGAATAGACGCCCGGCATTACGCGAATTGATACGAGCTTTTCATCGACGTCGCGACAAGTGAGATATACTGGAGGACGTAAACGAACGATGTCAAGTTTGCCAAAACTGTCCCCTAAAACTTAAACTCTCGTGTCAGCGACCGTTAGTCAACGATCACCCAAAAAAACCCTGATAGTACATCATAGCGCATTAAAATAATATTATTATGCTACTACATACATATAGACCGCAGTGCGCATGGTCAGAATGCTGGCAGTACTGGCAGCAATTTTACACTCTAGCTGGGGACGCGGAGAAAAAAACGCAAAATAGATTTTTTTCGCCTCGACTTTGGTGAGAGTTTAAAATAGCTGCCAGCACTGCCAGTATTGCCAGCACGCTCGCAGCGCCCCCTCATCAACGCTTGGCGGAAAATCTTCGAACTAACCGAAGATTGGGCCGAGAGCCACCGAGGACCTCCGAGTGGGCACGAAGCGGAAAACCTTCGGTTAGTTCGAAGATTGGCCGTCAAGCGTTAGTGAGGGGGCGCTGCGAGCGTGCTGCCAGCAGTCGATGCAAGAGCCGGGCAACTCTTGGCGGCCCATCTTCGAACTACGTTGCGCTCACCATCAAGCAGTTTTCTGTTTGGCCATAGTTTTGTGTAATTCCGTAGATGGTCGTGGGATGGCGCCACTTGTGGGTGAGGGTGTCGGCCGGTCCGCCTGGCACAGCGGTATAGAAATTAATATTTTCACTAAGCGGCAATTAATTGGCGAATTGCCCTAGGGAGCAGAGCCAAATCATTTGCCACAAATGTTATACTGTTCACTGTTAATGAATCGTTGGCGAAACCGACAAAACAATGGTACTAGCGACAAAACTTCAACATCAGTAGCAGTGCCGCGTAAGAGAAGTCGCAAAAAAAAATTGAAACAAAAAGCCGGGAATGATGGCGATGACGAAGCAGTGACGCAGCAGCGTCAAGAAGAAGAACGGATTATCGTTACTATCTGGGTCTCGATCCAGGTATCGTAAGTATTGTCGGTGCGTGTTTTCGCAACGATCAGACAAATCAGGAATACAACACCGTGGTGGCATCGTCAAAGTTCAAACAACACTGGCGCGGCGAACGACGACGAAAGTACAAGATGAGCCCAAAGTTGCCAGGGGTAGCGGAGTTTGAGAAAACATTACGCATTGAACGTGAACGCCTCAACAACAGCAATAGCGCTACGACAACGATTGGTTGCACCCGCCAAACAATATCCCAGAAAGTTTCGTGTAATTGGACAGAAGTCAATTTGGAGTATGTCAAGTATCGTCTGCGAAGTGCGGACGCTTTCAGCGGCGTAGAAATTCACTATTACCGTAATATGTATTGAAAGATGAAGGCTGCTGAGTCAATCTGAGGTTGTCACTCAATGAGTGTAGGTGAAAAGCATGAGCTGGAGTCGTTGAAATGTCCACGTAATGCCAAAGTTGATTGTAGACCCGTACGGAAGCTCTTAGTGGCGTAGAAATGAAATATTTCATTTACATGTATTAAAAAATAAAGTGTAGCTGAGTCTATCCGAGGTTGTCTCTCATTGGGTGTAGGATGAAAAAGTGGGCTAGAGCCTGCAGAATCCCTCTGTCATGCCAAAGTTGATTGTAGACCCGTGCGGACGCTTTCAGTGACGTAGAAATTAAATATTACTCTAACATGTATTGAAGAATGAAGGCTGCTGAGGCAATCTGAGGTTGTCACTCAATGAGTGTAGGTGAAAAGCATGAACTGGAGTCTGTTGAATGTCCACGTAACGCCAAAGTTGATTGTAGACCCGTACGGAAGTTCTCAGTGGCGTAGAAATGAAATATTTCAGTTACATGTATTAAAGAATTAAGTGTTTCTGGGTCTATCCGAGGCTGTTTTTCAATGAGTGCAAAGCGAGAACGTGAGCTGAAGCCTGTAGAATGCCTCTGTGATGCCAAAGTTGTTTGTAGACCCGTACGGAAGTTCTCAGTGGCGTAGAAAATAAATATTTCAGTTACATGTATTAAAAAATACAGTGTTGCTGAGTCTATCCGAGGTTGTCTCTCATTGGGTGTAGGATGAAAAAGTGGGCTAGAGCCTGCAGAATGCCTCTGTCATGACAAAGTTGATTGTAGACCGGTGCGGACGCTTTCAGTGGCGTAGAAATTAAATATTACTCTAACATGTATTGAAGAATGAAGGCTGCTGAGGCAATCTGAGATTGTCACTCGATGAGTGTACGTGAAAAGCATGAGCTGGAGTCTGTTGAATGTCCACGTAACGCCAAAGTTGTTTGTAGACCCGTACGGAAGTTCTCAGTGGCGTAGAAATGAAATATTTCAGTTACATATATTAAAGAATTAAGTGTTGCCGGGTCTATCCGAGGCTGTCTCTCAATGAGTGTAAAGCGAGAACGTGAGCTAAAGCCTGTAGAATGCCTCTGTGATGCCAAAGTTGATTGTAGACCCGTACGGAAGCTCTCAGTGGCGTAGAAAATAAATATTTCAGTTACATGTATTAAAAAATACAGTGTTGCTGAGTCTATCCGAGGTTGTCACTCAATGAGTGTAGGGTGAAAAAGTGGGCTAGAGCCTGTTGAATGTCCACGTAATGCCAAAAATGATTGTAGACCCGTACGGAAGTCCTCAGTGGCGTATAAATGAAATATTTCAGTTAAATTTATTTAAAAATTAAGTGTTGCTGAGTCTATCCGAGGTTGTCTCTCATTGAGTGTATGGTGAAAAAGTGGGCTAGAGCCTGCAGAATGCCTCTGTGATGCCAAAGTTGATTGTAGACCTGTGCGGACGCATTCAGTGGCGTAGAAATTAAATATTACTTTAACATGTATTGAAAAATGAAGGCTACTGAGTCAATCTGAGGTTGTCACTCAATAAGTTTGGGTGAAAGGCATGAGCTGGAGTCTGTTGAATGTCCACGTAATTCCAAAGTTGATTGTAGACCCGTACGGAAGCTCTCAGTGGCATAGAAATGAAATATTTCAGTTACATGTATTAACCAATAAAGTGTTGCTGAGTCTATCCGAGGTTGTCTCTCATTGATTGTAGGGTTAGAACGTGAGCTAGAGTCTGTTGAATGCCTCTGTGATGCCAAAGTTGATTGTAGACCCGTACGGAAGCTCTCAGTGGCATAGAAAATAAATATTTCAGTTACTTGTATTAAAAAATACAGTGTTGCTGAGTCTATCCGAGGTTGTCACTCAATGAGTGTAGGATGAAAAAGTGGGCTAGAGCCTGGGGAATGCCCACGTAATGCCAAAGTTGATTGTAGACCCGTACGAAAGCTCTCAGTGGCGTAGACATGAAATATTACTGTAACATGTACTAAAAAATACAGTGTTGTTGAGTCTATCCAAGGTTGTCTCTCATTGAGTGTAGGGTAAAAAAGTAGGCTAGAGCCTGCAGAATGCCTCTGTGATGAGACGTGACGTAGTGGGTACGTTGTATGTATTTTAGGTGGTTACTATAATAATAATAATAATAATAAAATAGTTTCTTTATATTTAACATACATCGCGTGTGCCAACCGGTGCACTCGCAGCCGACGATATCGAGAACGACTCGTCGTCGGTTCCAGGTAGCCCTACACACGAAACGGTGTTGCTGTCGAGGGTCTTACCGCGTATACCACAATATTAAAAAAGATTGCATCATCAGCGGAAAAAATTCCAGGTAAAGCGCGCTAAAATTGATCGACACGAGGTACGGTCAACCTGTGCACTCGCAGCAGGCGATATCGGGAACGGCTCGTCGTCGTCGGCTCTAGGTGGCCCTACACACACAACGGTGTTGCTGCCGTGAGCCTTGTCACGTATACCACGATATTAGATGCTAAAAAAAATTGCATCATCAGCGGAAAAATTTCCAGGTAAAGCGCGCTAAAAGTGCTCGACACGAGGCACCTGTGCTGTGCAGGTGCACCGTGCTGTTGCTGTGCAGGTGCACCGTGCTGTTGCTGGGCAGAGGCAACGCCCCGCTCACTTTTTTGTGTAGACGCGCTTGGGGACGCTTTCAAGTGTGAGAACGCTGGTCTATTCACCAGTCGTTAGCAAGGTTTCGTGCAGCCGAGAGCCACCGAGGACCTCCGAGTGGGCACGAAGTGGATAACCTTCGGTTAGTTCGAAGATTGGCCGTCAAGCGTTAGTGTGAGGGCGCTGCGAGCATGCTGCCAGCAGTCTAATTATAGACCTCGGTGCAAGAACCGGGCTGCTCTTGGCGGCCCATCTTCGAACTACGTTGCGCTCACCATCAAGCAGTTTTCTGTTTGGCCATAGTTTTGTGTAATTCCGTAGATGGTCGTGGGATGGCGCCACTTGTGGGCGAGGGTGTCGGCCGGTCCGCCTGGCACAGCGGAATAGAAATTAATATTTTTACTAAGCGGCAATTAATTGGCGAATTGCCCTAGGGAGCAGAGCCAAATCATTTACCACAAATGTTATACTGTTCACTGTTAATGAATCGTTGGCGAAACCGACAAAACAATGGTACTAGCGGCAAAACATCAACATCAGTAGCAGTGCCGTGTAAGAGAAGTAGCAAAAAAAATTGAAACAAAAAGCCGGGAATGATGGCGATGACGAAGCAGTGACGCAGCAGCGTCAAGAAGAAGAACAAGGATATCAAGGACGACGTACGGACTATCGTTACTATCTGGGTCTCGATCCAGGTATCGTAAATATTGTCGGTGCGTGTTTTCGCAACGATCAGACAAATCAGGAATACAACACCGTGGTGGAATCGTCAAAGTTCAAACAACACTGGCGCGGCGAACGACGACGAAAGTACAAGATGAGCCGAAAGTTGCCAGGGGTAGCGGAGTTTGAGAATACATTACGCATTGAACGTGAACGCCTCAACAACAGCAATAGCGCTACGACAACGATTGGTTGCACCCGCCAAACAATATCCCAGAAAGTTTCGTGTAATTGGACAGAAGTCAATTTGGAGTATGTCAAGTATGGTTTGCGAAGTGCGGACGCTTTCAGCGGCGTAGAAATTCACTATTACTGTAACATGTATTGAAAGATGAAGGCTGCTGAGTCAATCTGAGGTTGTCACTCAATGAGTGTAGGTGAAAAGCATGAGCTGGAGTCGTTGAAATGTCCACGTAATGCCAAAGTTGATTGTACGGAAGCTCTCAGTGGCGTAGAAATGAAATATTTCATTTACATGTATTAAAAAATAAAGTGTAGCTGAGTCTATCCGAGGTTGTCTCTCATTGGGTGTAGGATGAAAAAGTGGGCTAGAGCCTGCAGAATGCCTCTGTCATGCCAAAGTTGATTGTAGACCCGTGCGGACGCTTTCAGTGGCGTAGAAATTAAATATTACTCTAACATGTATTGAAGAATGAAGGCTGCTGAGGCAATCTGAGGTTGTCACTCAATGAGTGTAGGTGAAAAGCATGAGCAGGAGTCCTTGAAATGTCCACGTAATGCCAAAGTTGATTGTAGACCCGTACGGAAGCTCTCAGTGGCGTAGAAGTGAAATATTTCAGTTACATGTATTAAAAAGTTAAGTGTTGCTGAGTCTATCCGAGGTTGTCTCTCATTGGGTGTAGGATGAAAAAGTGGGCTAGAGCCTGCAGAATGCCTCTGTGATGCCAAAGTTGATTGTAGACCCGTGCGGACGCTTTCAGTGGCGTAGAAATTAAATATTACTGTAACATGTATTGAAAAATGAAGGCTGCTGAGTCAATCTGAGGTTGTCACTCAATAAGTGTAGGTGAAAAGCATGAGCTGGAGTCTGTTGAATGTCCACGTAATGCCAAAGTTGATTGTAGACCCGTAAGGAAGTTCTCAGTGGCGTAGAAATGAAATATTTCAGTTACATGTATTAAAAAATAAAGTGTTGCTGAGTCTATCCGAAGCTGTCTCTCAATGAGTGTATGGTGAAAAAGTGGGCTAGAGCCTGCAGAATGCTTCTGTAATGAGACGTGACGTAGTAGGTATGTTGTATGTGTTTTAGGTGGATACTATAATAATAATAAAATAGTTGCTTTATATTTTAACATACATCACGTGTGCCAGTCGTTGCACTCGCAGCCGATGATATCGGGAACGGCTCGTCGTCGCGTCGTCTCCAGGTACACACGAAACGGTGTTGCTGTCGAGGGCCTTGCCGCGTATACCACAATATTTTATGCAATAAAGATTGCATCATCAGACCAAGGTTGGAGTTGTGTATCAGACGGGAGGAGTTATGTATCACAACCAAACTACCAGGATACGCCACTGTAGAATACCCTCACCAACAGATAAGACTCGAGAAGATGCTGCGTCGCCTTTTTACCGTATTTTATCTTTCATGCTGGACTTTATCTTTTTATGATAATTATCGAATTTTACCTTACATTACATTATACCAGGTGTTATCTTTTCATACTGAGTTATATCTACTATGATAATCTCTGATATTTGTTAATTCATGTAATTCCCGTATTTTATCTATTTATGCCAGGATTTATCTTCACTTTTAGGATCATTTTACTATATAAAGAAAAATACCATATTGTAAGTGTCTTAGTTTGTTACCAGATTTTCTTGAATAAAAAAACACACATAATTCAAGTCTACGAGTAATTCATTAAGTCCAACAATTACAGTATTTTAACCGCAAAATACATATACATAATTTTGGGCCGAAAGCCACCAAGGACTACCGAGTGAGAACGAACTGGATGACGGTATGTCGCCGCAGGCCGGTTGAGCATCGACGAGCGTGGTCCGGCTGACGGTTGTACCAGCGATAAGCAGTCTAATTAGTGGTTTAGTGGATTTATACAATGAAAGTGAGCGCATTAAATCTGACAAAATTGTGCTATATATTTATAAATCTATGGTACAAAGTTTTGAGACGCGTTTTTCGAGGTACGAATATGTAATAAAACTAGTAATTATAGAAAATTATTTATTTAACCACAATTTATATCGATATTTAGCTATTTTATATACAAAATTAGTGAATACTATTAAACAGGTTACAGCTATGAATACAAGTACACTGGAAATACTATTTATAGTTTCAGATAGAGATGGGGTTAGTGTAGAATTAGTAGTAGTAGTAATAGTAGGAGATGCGGTCTCATTCTTGCACTTGCTAAGGAATGACAGCCATCCTGTTTCACCAATCGTCGAATCTTGAAAGAGAAACTGAACCTTGTAGCGAAAAGAGCTGCTGCTGCTGCTGTTTGATGTAGGTATCGTGGCGGAGAATACGGGTATGTGGCCAGTAATCTGAGGGTTGAAAGCCATCAGAATCCATGGGCTGCTAGCGTTATAATCTCCAAAATCGAACAAAACAGAGGCGTTTCTAACATTAAAAGGCCGATAAACGTAAAATACGTTGTGTACTACTGCAACTAGCAGAATGACGGACGAACTTAACAGAGCCATGACTGGCGTCAAAATGAATTAAAGCGTCGAAGAATAGAGATTTATAATATCATAAAGGTGTATAATTCCACAGCAACCGGACGTTAACCGGACAGCAACCGGGCGTTAACAGGACAACAGGGCGCTAACTAGACAGCAATAGGGTATCAACAGGACAACAGCAGGGCGCTAACCAGACAGCAATAGGGTATCAACAGGCGTTAACTGGAGATCAACGCGTTAAAATGATTTAAAGCGTCGAAGAATAGAGATTTATAATATCATAAGGGTGTATAATTCCACTGGTTAATAACACCAATAGCGGTATTAAGAACAGAGAACTAACATGGAGAGTTCGGAGCGGTTCGGGTTTTATCTTTTTCAAGCTTCGGAGTGTGACTACCTTTTTCATTTGTCGACACTTCCACAATACTTTAGCTAACCGGCAATGTTTAGAGTACTTATAGTGATCGGCTAACGGATCATCTCCTTCCTTCCAATTAGCAAACTCACAATGACAAAATGCACATTTAACTATATCTAATCGTTGGGTGTAATAAACACCAGCCTGTGCTAAGTCTTTAGGACTAACTTTATTGGTCCAATTTTCAAACGTAATCAGTCTTTCTTCAAAAGTATGAATGACGCCAAGACCGTCGTCTAAGCAATCAGTACAATCTACACTGCGGCTAATCATTTTACTTAGACTAATCGAACTATACTAATAAATAAAACAAAAAAATATGTTATATACGTTATTCCATGTCATTTAAAAACAATGTCGGAAATTATGCAATAACTTGACATTAGTACAGGCACAATGCCAAACATTAAAGTCCTTATGATGAAAACATTCTACAACTTTTTTATATTTACTTAACTTAGGTTCAGTCTTTAAAGGAACACTAAATATAAGACACAAATCAAAAATCTGTTTTAAACAAGTTGCCTTTACATCTCCCTTAACCAGAAATTTAGGAGAGTCATACTGAAGACGGATGTCACGTAAAACACTTTCAAATTGGTTCAAGTCCAAATAGCCAGACTTCCACATTAGTCCATGGTATTTTTCCTCCAAATGTTCGACTATTTTAAGATCTGCAGGTTTTAAAAATTTCCTACCATGCGGAGGTTTGAAGAGAAAGCTGCAAAATCGCGCTCCATCATACACAGCCAACTCCTTCGGTATAAACCCACTGGCTAAAGGATAACCTTTAAAATCGATACAAACTTCCTGACGTACTTTTGACATCGTGTATACTGGTTAAACTCAAAGACGTCGGTGTTGAACTAAATTCTAAACAGTCTGCAGTACGGAAGCTCTTTAAATAAGGTAAGATATACTCCCACCACCATCAATACCTCTTGAAACAGGTTTATTCCAAGCATCCAAAATGGATTAGGGTGCGAGGGCTACAACCAACAGCAGCCAAGCTTTGCCCCATATATCATTCCCATCATTTTTCAATTAATTTTTGATTCTTTTTTCCGACTGGGAGAAGTTTTTCGGGTGGGTAGGTAAGTATAAAAGGGTTTAAAGGGAAAAAATCCTTTAGTTTGACTTAGAAACACAAGAAAAAACATGCCTGTTCCAGCAAGATATAAATGTCCTAAATGTCAGGGTGAATCGGATGTCCCACGTGGTGAACCATGTCTAGCCTGTTTAACGCATCAACATTTTATACGGCTTGATGGTTCGAAGCATGTACCTTCACATTATTTTGATGGTCAAGAGAAGAAGGGAAATAGGAGAAATAATCCAAGAAATTAATAATATCAATTATTCTGGTAAATTTATGTTTACAAAAATGAAGAAGTCTGTGAAATTTAGCGAAGACAAAAACATAGTGCATTTATTAGTAGTCTGGAATTATGCATATAAACAAGCTCGAAAAAGCGACTTTTTACATCACTTAGCATACATTCTTCGATTTGAAAGAAGAATCAAACAAAGTGAAGATATAATTTGTAAAATATTAGATAGACATCATCGAAAGTTAATTTATAAGGAAAGATTTATATGTATATAATTTGTAGCTTTTGCATGTTAGATATAGTAGATTGTAGTATTATTTAAGTGTGGGTAATTTTGGGGAAAATAAAAAGAAGGAACACATTTTAAGTAGTTTTATTTATATACCAAGATCTTAATAAAAATACGGTTTCTCTAGCACAAAGTAAATTGTTATAGATATGATTTTTACAATGAAAATTTCCTATGTTTAATAATTTAAGTTTAGCTAAATTAACACAACCTATATTTAGTAAATCAATAATTTTATTAGGAATTAGTTCACCTAACCATATTTTTTTTTTCGTTAGCCTTTAACAAATAACTTTCTCGTGAGGTTTAATTATACAATTTATTTGTATTACTTGCAGATGTTTGAAAAACCTACCCACGTGCAGCACGGAAAAATTCGAAAGCGAATAATTATATTGTATATTAGTTTTTCATTTGCTATTTAACAACTGGATTTTGACCTCATGGGTAAAGTTTAGTAAAAAATAAAACAAAGAATTAATTACAGAATTTATTTAAAGTAGGATTGTGAAATGCCTTTTGGGTAATTCCGTAGGTGGTCGTGGGATGGCGCCACTTGTGGGTGTCGGCCGGTCCGCCCGGCCCAGCGGTATAGAAATTAATATTTTTACTGAGCGGCAATTAATTGGCGAATTGACCAAGGGAGCAGAGCTAAGACAAAGAAAAGAAAAAGTGTCAATTAGAAACAATTGAATGAGCACTGACTACACGCGGCTTGCGAGTAGTCACAAACCTCGCCGGCTGCCCTAAGAAGGCAAAAGGCGTTGTACGGTGTCAATGTTATTGTATACCGTTATGAGGCACAAAAATCACCCTCAAACACCCCGTATATTATGACAGATGCCACGTCACCAAAGTCACGTGGCGCATCGTGCTATGCGCGCTTTTTATACCTATAAAGGAACAGCTGATTGTTGACAGGTGACACATGACAAGTGACAGATGACAGGTGTCGTGCGGGTCGTCGGTTGTGTGTTTTACGAACACCCTGTATACATTGGTGGGCCTGGGAAATAACGTTGAGCTCCCCGTATATAATGACGTATGACGCGCGCAGGGGTCACGTGATCTGCTGCGCTCTGGCGAAAAAAAATAGCTGCCTAGACTGGAGCGACCAGAAACACGAGCGACATCAGAGCATCACCGCTAGTACACCACCGACAGATGCGGTCGTTTGCAGCCGATTTCTTCTATTTAGCCCGGTGGATCTCAGGCGGAAATGCTCACGATTAGACCGCACACGGAATCTTAATTATCTTTTATTTTTTTATAACTGCTATATTTTGGGTTATTTTGAATTGAGTGTGTATAAGGTTGAAATTCGGTCCCCTGTCTTTTTATTTTTATTTCAATAATTCGTATCCCGTGTTTAATTGGACCGCAAAAGGTTATTCCACTATACTACACCACTATTCACGGTAGCTGTGTTCTTTGCGCTACTCGTGTTATTTGGTTGCCCCGTCACAGCAGGAAGCTTCCCTTGTGTTAGCATGTATTTCCAAATCATGAACTGTGGCTGTGGGGTATCTATCGTCGTGTTCTTAGGTTTCATCATAGAGTCATCTAATAGTGTTATTAGATTACGTGCTAAAAGAAACAATTGACAGATTTTTCTACCTAACTTGCGACAATTCGACGCGGTTTTGAGAAATTGAAATGAGACCCTGTCCGTTGTCGGAATTAATGCTGCGATAACAAAAATATAATGTAGGTATAGGATAGCAGGAGCGTGACTTATCGCGTATCTTTATCTTCCAGCAGATACAATGCATTACAAGACATAATATACATTACAATAAAGTTGCAAAGGTGTATTTTGGCGCACACTGATTGCGATCACAGTTTGTGTCACATTTTTATTACCACAAAAACAAGAACGACACTCCCAGCCGGTGCCGGCTCCGCGGGAGGCCACAAGACACTTTTTCTCTGCGAGTTATAGCCTCGCCGCCGATACGGTGCGACCAACAGATACGTAAAAACTTTCGTCGAGTTAACAACTCGATGCTCGAGAGTTTATTTTAAAAAAATTTCTTTTTCGCCAGAGGCGTGTACAATATGACTGACTTTATTATGCACTTTACATATATTTTTAAGTTTCTAATCTGCTGACAAAGCATGGGAACGACGCTAAGAAAATCTAAGAAAATAGATAAGGATTTCATTAGATTGCGTAATACTAAGTAAGCTTAAGTTCTCACGGGATTATAACTGTCGGACTCTCCATAGCCACTCACAGGTAGTGTTTATGCTGTCTCAAGTCGACGCAGACGTTGTACTGTACGTGCCCATATTACTCAAAAATTATATTGTTGTTTACCTACCGATTGTGTCTGAAGATGAATCAGAGTGCACAAGAGATACCCGAAGGCCATTCAACGCTGACCATTAAATATTCGACTACCGTTCAATGCAAGCAGACGAAGCCGGTGCAATTGAAAGTGTGCATCCCGCTAGTAACCGATTCGATACGTGATAAGGTAAGCGCAAACATTAATATAGGCAGTAGCTTTTCGATTGTGTGTAATTACGAGAGTGCGTGAGCTACATCGTTTTTGTCTTTTTGTTTTCCAGATAGAGCGATCAGCTGGTGCACCAAGAAAGAGGGGCCTCCGGGATCGCTGTTTACACTGTAACAAGAAGATCGGCGATACACCATTGGTGTGTATAGTGTATATGCGTCTGTACCACGCGCTGTACCCAGAAACTAGGCGAGTGGTCGAAAGGGTGTTGATAACAAAGTACAACCTCGTTATTTAGGAACTATACAGTGACATATATTCGGGTTGAATGAAGTCATCGCGGTCGACATGAAATCTATTGATTCTTATATATAATAATAATATAATATATTATAATATCTAATAATCTAATAATATCTAATATTTTATGTATTTTCTTATATTTTTGTATGGTTATGAAGTATGCATGAGTTGACGATTCTCTCTCGTTTCAATTTGTTTTGCCATTTTCAATTTTATTATAAACACGTAGTTTAATAGGTACTAGAATATGTAGCGTGTGTGCATTGAGTGACGATTCTGTCTGCGTTTTGATGTTTTTGTACTAATGTTAGCCATTTTACATTTTATTATCTACACCTAGCGTAATATAAATATAGTGTAATATGCACTGTATGTGCAATTTTTTATGTTTTTATATATTTTTATATAGTTGTTTCGTATAAAATGTATTGTGTACACACTGCCTTATTTTACGTAAGTCGAAAAAAATATTAACGAGTGTCACTCGTTCCTTTTTTGTATGAATATTACTTGGTCAAATAAAACAAATTTTTATAAAATGCCGCCTACCTCATGCAATTATTTTTACTACTGTGCAATAGTTTATGTGTTCCTAAAGTGCTAGGTTTTATTTTTTATGTTTATATAGTCGAGTCGCGAGCGAAAATATTCGGCCACTGAAATTTGCAAAACGTTTACTAGACGCCAAAAACTAATAAATTTAAATTCAAAAAATAACAAAAAATCCCGATCAAATCTTCTTTCGTGGCCGAATATTATCGCTCCCGACTATATATTTTGCATGAATTTTATTTTTTGTTATCATTGCTCAAGAGGGTGACCAGAATATGTACGTGCCAATTAGTGTATTGTTTGTTCGTTTTTTTGTTAGTTTTAGTCAAGGAAAATAAAATAACAATTTTTTTATTTTACGTGTTTATTTTTTATGTGTCTCGTCAAGCTGTAGTTGGTGACGAATCTAGCAGAACACGCTTGACACACAGTGCCTTTACATTTTCTTGAATGCTTAGCATACACATCACTTTTTATCAGTTTGCCACACCGTAAACACATTGTCTTTTCCAATTGGTGAAATGCGAACGCCGCTACTTCCTTCTTGACAGTGCTGGATGGTGGATCGACCACCACAGACCTCTCATTTAGTACATCCTGCATGGTGGTGCTCACATGCTCATAAGAGGTGGCGTCGAGTGATATCGTGGCGGCGATGCCACATTTATTGTCACTCGTCCCCGTGTCGCTGAGCGCTAAATATGGTGTGGGAACCAAAAACTCTAAGAAGGATTGCTCGATGGCTGCCGCCCGGACGGGGGATGAAGTACCGCCTATATAGTCAAAGGGTGGCTGTGACGGATTGCCTGAAGTGGCGGCGACCTCAGTTTTCACAGCGAAACTACGTGAGTATGCGTTCTTGTTATCATGGCGGTCCGGCCACGATGACGGGTTCTCCTCGTTGATGACGGTGTGTGATAGCGGCGGCGATTGGACCTCGGGTGTCACAGAGCTTGTCGACTCGCAGGCTTGCATAATCTCTTCGCACGAAAGTACATCCTGAATAGTGGCGCTCACTTGCTCATAAGAGTGGGTGTCGAGTGCTGTCGTGGCGGCGACGCCACATTTATTGTCACTCATCCCCGTGTCGCTGAGCGCTAAATATGGTGTGGGAAACAAAAACTCTAAGATGGATTTATCGATGGTTGCCGCCCGGACGGGGGATGAGTCACCGCCAGTATAGTCAGAGGGTGGCGGTGACGCATTGCCTGAAGTGGCGGCGACTTCAGTTTTCACAGCGAAACTACGTGAGTATGCGTTCTTGTCGTCATGGCGGTCCGGCCACGACGACGGGTTCTCCTCGTTGAGGACGGTGGGTGATAGCGGCGGCGATGGGACCTTGGGTGTCACAGAGCTTGTCGACTCGCAGGCTTGCATAATCTCTTCGCACGATGCAAGACGTTCCGCATTATAAAAAGTATGGAAGAAAAATTCCGGCAGGCGCGTTGTAGGATTGGGCAGGATACACGATAGGAACGGTTCCGTAGTATCCACTACGAGCGGTCCGTTTCGATTGCGCTGCAAAATCACGACGTTGTCCACCTGTACGCTGTACCGCTGAATTGGGGTGCCGGTGATGTTGACGGGCAGCAAAATGCCGGGGAGGCACAGCAGATGTCGTAACAGGAATACTGAAACAGAATAATAAAGCGTTAGGTAAATCGCACAAATAATGGAGGAGGGGAGGTAGTGAGGTACATAGAATACATATTTACAACTCACCAAAATTGGCAATTCGTTCCTGTATCAGCTTTGTATTGAGGGCGTCGTTCTTCTGTGTCGATAGCGCCGTGCACAGCGATGTTTTATGCGTCAATGTTTGTCGAATCGGCGGGGTCAGCAGCAGCTCCTGGTAATGCTTGCGAAAGGCCGGGAGCACCTGCAGAGCCGTAGGCGAAAATGAAATGTGATGGGCTCGTCGCATGTGCTGATGGATGTCGGTAATTTTCTTGAAGCATATGCTGCATGCGGTCGATTTTTGCGGAATATACTCGTGATATTTTCGCCGATGCTGTCGGTGTTCCGAACACTGTAAAACTGTCTGACAAACACAACACGCGAATTCTCTGTGCGAGCGCGGATGCATGCGACGATAGTGCGAGTAGAGTGCCGAAGTGCTGGGAAGCACGACTTTGCATTCATCGCAGGAAATCGGGTTATGTCGCGGCAGAACGACATATTCGCGCGAAATTGACGGTAGCCGCACCGGCGCGGAATTCACTGCGCTCGAACACGTGCAGTTCAAGGTGTAGCCGCGTTCGTGCAAAAACATACCCTCGTGAGTGGTCACGCTCGCCACTTCGGCAAAGTTATAGCCCAAACTGACCACCTGATGCAAAACATTTTCTTTCACGATGACAGTGGTTCCCGCGGGCTGCAACATCAGATGATATTTGATACCGTTGGTTCGAAAGAAGTTCAAAGTAAAAAAAAACATATTGTGTCTCAGCACATTTGAGCATATGTCATTGGCTTGTAGTGTGTTGCTTAGCCGTTCTTGACACACACTCTGCAGTTTTTGCAAGTCCACCCGACACACCCACAGCCAGATTTTAGGCGCGCCTTCGTATAACGTGTTTATAGTCATTCTGTGCCCGTCTTCAAAGTGGAGCATAGTAGCCGATCCAGGGCAGTTTAATTGAAAGCGAATCGTCTCGGAGGGCACTCCATCGTCGGCGTCGGACGACGACTCCTCGGCTGCAACATGTCGAGTTGTGTTTGCGCTGCGACTGAGAGGCGCGAGGGCTTGACGTGCCGCTCGCTCCATTAAACTTATCATTGCATCGCTGCTGCTGTCATCGTGGCATCGTCGCGGCAGGTCACAATAGACATTTCGCCAATGACCCGACGAAATGTTCTCTACACAAAATGTATACAGGGTGTCCAACAATTCGATACGACTTTCCGACGCTATTCCTACCCGCTTGGCAGAAACAAACGTTACACGACATTGATCGATTATATTGTTCATATTTGACATACGCACGTGCTTCAAAATTTGTGCGGTATAACCGGTTATTTCGGTAAGGTCCAGCACCTCGCTCGTGTCGTGTACATGCAGGCGATAATGATGCAACACGTGGGGCATCAGGACGTCAACAGCTTCCGCGTTCGCAATCGTTTGCCGAAACAGCTGCCGATCGCACTCTTCCTGCATTACTAACCGACCCCTCTGATGTAACGTCGTATACCCATCTGTATTGTTGATGTTCGTAGCGCGATAAACATCGTAACTAAAGTCAATAGACTGTCCTTGTGCAAAAATATCGCATAATATCTCGAAATTATGATGCGCGTATTTCGCGTTATCTACAACATGAAGGAAGACTTCGTGTACAATGATTTCGGCACTCGCGTGTTTCATGCTGACGCGGTTCTCCAACGAAATGCACTTCTGAATAATATTGTGTAGCGGCCGGGTGTTGTCGACGATCAAAAAAGGCGACGTTAAATCGCGTATTACTGTCTTTTTTATATTGATAAACGACGACATATTGGCCAGAAATTTTTTGCTGAAAATGCGAATTTCGTCGACAGTACACTCGAGTCCGTTGTCTTCTCCACCTCCATGTGTATCGGCACGACCAGAGGATGAGGAGGACGCTGGGATGATGTCCGCTCTGTAAAGAAGAAAAATGCTAAAATACATTTGATGTCGTCGTTTGAGCCGCGCGTGAATTTTTTATGTTCATCGTGATGTCCATTCAAAAAACAACACAAAATTCCACAATTTCTCGTGCAACCGTCTAATAAATAACAAGATAGTATTTTGATAATTTGAAAAAAAAAATTAAGACCACAGGGGAAAAACGTGTTAAGTCATAATATGAATTTTTACAGGAAACCAATTTTTAGTTAAGAAACGTTACGCTCGCTACGTAACTAGTGCCATATTTATTTTTTAACACCATGTAGAAGCAAGCTATTGTATTCTTCTACACCTCTTATGACAAAATATTCACCCAGTACTTTGCCTCATGTGCCGAAATGTTAGTACATCAGGATATACCTACAAAGGAAAAGCGTTTTTATGTCACCGATTATTTCGCGAGTTAGCACGCTCTTTCATGGAATGTAATTACCAGAGACTCGTCACGTTTTATCAATGTATTGTCTTTTAGATGGATAATATGCACGAAGCCATATCGTTTTTAGTAATAAACTCAATTCTCAAAATTTTTGACTTAACATATTTTTCCCCTGTGGTCTTCAAATATTAATAATAACGATTCGATCAATGATCGGTTCTTACGGTTCATGCTGTTGACTCTGCGTATCGCTGCTATGATCGACTTCCATCGGCTCAGACGCGTGATCGGCGGTTACAGCACTCGTTTTCGCGGTGGCAGCAGCAAGCGCGTTTGAACAGTCGCGATCTAATACCGAGAGCTGGTCACGACTACAATGTTCGTGCTCTGGCTGCCGGTGGCCTAGGCGATGTCGTTCTTTTAGAATTTTCAGCATGGTGGGAGGCTCTCTATTTTCGCTGTTGCAATCTTCGTCGTGGTAACGGCGCGACAGCGCTGCCGACGCTCGATGTATTGCAACACCGTAAAGTGGTTGGCCTTCGGTGCGTTGTGCGGCTCGATGACCCATGTGGCGAAACCGCACGCCGCGCTCGTCCCTACTTTCTAATATAATATGCGATTTTCGTGCCGTATTAATGTCTCTGTTGGTAGTCTGGCCGATAATTTTGGAGGGCATATAGGATTATGGTCTCGTGGAGAGAAAGCCATACTCTGCAAAAGAAAAAAAATCACATATCCATTGCTTTTTGCGCGAATGAGTGTGTAAAAGCGCGTTCGCATGATAGATGTATCGAGGCATTACTTTTTGACATGACTTGACTGGTTATGGATCTGCGTCTATGCAGGTTTATTCTCATTGAATTTAAGCTTGTTATATAGCTACCCTATCAACGGTTACAATCAATCAAAATAAAGTAGCGTTTAGATGTCCAGACACAAAATACAAAAGTGTACCATAACAGAAAATTATACATACCTAACATACCTTTGTCTAACAAAACAATATTTCACAACCACAAAATCAAAACAACCACGCCGTCAATTTTCGGCCACTCATCGGCATGCGCGGTATGCAGCTTTACTCGTGGCCCCTTTTGGGGCCACGCATCGTCGTGGCGGGCAACGATATGCGGCACGGTTATAGAGCAGCCGATACCAATCACAGAAGCGAATACAGACACAGGCTTTATGCCAAAAAAAAGGCATTATAACTTTCCTGTTTCACGTTAGAATAATATGTAGGTATTTGTATTTTGCATGGGACAACAACAACAATAATTATTTATTATTCGTATGGCGTGAAAGCGAACGGCGTTTTTAGTACGTGAACTACACTGGCCACAAAGACCGGCGGCCGCCGCGCCGCTTACATCAAACCATTGAAAACGTCGAGGGCTTTAGCGCGCAGCGACCTCGCGCGTAACCCATTCGAAACCTCCTTGGCCGTCGACAAAGCAGGCTCCTTTTTTATCGCTTCAATAATGACATTCTTCCGTTCGACATTGTTGTATTGTACAAAGGAACTCTCAATACTCTCTATGCGCGGATCGTTCAAGTCGCCATTATTACAGATATCGTTGTTATGTGTCGATCGATCGTGTTTTTGCTCTATATGATTGTTGGCGGGTGTGGCAGCGGTAATTAAATCCTCTTGTTCATCGCCTTCCTCAATCAGTGACAAGGAGGGTGCCGTTGGTGTTATGTACGTCGTAGAGTCTGTCGAGTTGGTCATGTACGAGGGATCCCGCAACAATTCGTCATGTTCTTTCTTTTTCTTCCATTCATAATATTCTCTCTCATGCTTTGTGTCTTCCTCGCTATCTATTCGATTAGATTGCCGCATGATGAACGCCGCTGGTTGTTTGTGTGCCTCCCCGACTCTTTCAGCACCATCGCTGTCACTGTTTCGCTCGTCTTCGTCATCGCTAATAATAACGTCCGGCGTTTTTGTTTGCGTCGCGTATCTGTTGAAATGTTGTTGACGTAACCCGTGATTCGTTTCCCAATCCCACGTGTATCGATGGTAATGCAACAACACTAACATTACCAATAATCCCAGGAGCAAAACAACGATCACCGAGGTTGGGGGACGCGCCCACGACATTATTTTTTTCTTGTTGTGTCCACTCCAGCGAGAGGTATGTCGGTAATACCTTTGCACAACGTACTATCTAGTCACCTATATGTCTGTCTGTGTGTCTGCGGGGCAGGCACTATTCACCGAGTCCTGTCCTCCCCTCTGATTTACTATGTACCTCAACAACCGCAATAGAGACCGCGTATATATGACTCGCAGTTATTTTAATGCTGCGATCGTGTGTTCGCAACCGACCGGCAGAAAGGTCAAAGACTCGGCATGCGCATATAATACTAATTGTGAGATGTTTCGCTGCCGCTACTTATTTCTCATCAACGCCCCCCCCCCCCACATCCATGGTCGACGTCGACGTCGGTCGTCGTCGTTGCAAGACGATATATGGCGCGCCATGGCGCACAATACGCGCACCCCACGGGTAATTTATCGTCTAGGGGACAAATAAAATATACAGTGCGCCATAGAGGCGCCGTGGCGCGCGTTAAATCCTCGGACAACGTCAACACACCCAGAGACTCTTATACGTCTGATGACGTGTACCAGCATTGTGTCTGGTGGCTTCTTCGTCTACTACACTACACACGTAGTTATGTGCACGATCCCTACATACCAACTATACCCAATATTAGCCTACTTACTGGGCCGTCAAATCCACCCTACACGTGTATTAGTAGACTTAGGCATAAAAAAACCTACATTCTAGATATGCCGCAACTTCTACAACACACAAAAACTTCCAGCATACACACATCATAAAATCATACATTTTTATTCATACATCATATCAAACGCAATCAAACTCTACTCCGCCACTGGCTACGCAAGTCAATACAAGAAAACAGAACACCACTGACTCATACGTTATAATTTTGATGACAGAACAAAAAGTGGGTTTCCGTAAGCCTGGGTTTTCTGCACTCGTAAGCGTCTGGGTAGATTAAGGATTAGAAAAACATGTTGAGACAGTGAATTATAAAATCTCATGTACAAAAGACTGAACTATAAGTTTGTACGTTCTAACCACATTTTTATTCTTTTGGTTTTAACATCTACATAGATATTCACTACGCCACTACGGATGCCTTTACCCACCTTTACTAGAACAACCGACGCCGACGCGACAGTTGGGTCGTGGCTCAGAGAGGATTTCGGGCAACTGTTTTCAGTTCGGAGAATAGCTCGGAATGTTTGACTCGATCACACAAAGACCCGACCGATCCCGCAGGTATACAAATACCACGCGATGCCCTTGAAGAAATATTATTTTGTGAAAACGACCGAGGGACAGCTGAGGAATGCGTATGCAAACCGTCTAACGCACGTGTTTACCGGATGGTACAGTCTATGCCTAAATTACTGTTTTTATTTTTCACACAAAGCGAACGCGAAAACGTATATAAAACTGATTACTGCATGATAATACTGGTGTGTGCGTTATTGCGCCCTGCGTAGCATTTAATTGATAGGAGAGAGGTCGTTGGCGTCGCCGCCGCGAGTCTTTGATGTCGCGAGTGCACGAGGGAGCGATAGAGACTGAAAAACGAGCGGCGACCGGCCGGCGTCGGCGGTTCCAAAATGTCGGTGTTTGTCTGGGTATCATTGGTCGTGGGTGTCTTGCCTCTGCTGATGTGAAATAGTTATACGAAACGCTCGGTTCACTTGCCTGCGCAGACGATGAATGAAACCCAACCTGTCATCTTCGATCTTTCAACTGTCACCTGTCACTCATCAAACGTCAGAATAAAAATTAAAACTACGTCAAGTTGTCTGAAGGCGTTAAAAAAAGAATGGCGTTGATCGGCCCTTTGGTTCCGGATATAGTTTTTTTGCGATTAGCGGTCTATTTTGGGCGTGCCGTAGTAGGCATTGTTACGGTTTTGTTTCGCTTCTGAAATATTGTACATATAATTTAAAAACTTACCAGGTCTTCGCTTAAAATTAAGTGAATTGAGCTTGGTTTCTGGTTTTATAGATGCCTTTATTTAAGTCTTAATAGGTACAATGTAGGTATAAGTATACTTAATTCTAGTTCGCCTTATTCGTCAAGGTCTTTCTCAAGCTGTGTATAGTCCAGGCCATCCTAAAAGTATATCATAATTATTAGCTTGTGCTATTCGTGTAAGAGTAATAAGATTTGGTAGACCCGCTAATAAATCATCGTAATGGTTAAAAGCTCTACCTGCTACTTCTGCATTTATTAGTGCATTGTTAGGTATTTAACAGTATTTGTATCTGACTTCATCTTCTTTAGTATCTCGTTCTAGGCCTCATCTTGGCTCTTTCTTTCGGTTCAGAATCGAGACCTAAAAATTACAAGGTTGAGTGGAATGAACACCAGTTTTGAGGAATAGGAAGTGTTTTGGGCATATTTAGGACACTGAGTCTTAAATCTCTTATCTTTAAATAGTAATAATTAAAACTCCACTTTGTTATTGTTTTTGAAATGTCAAAAACTGTCAGAGGTCACACTGCTTAGATTTAAAAGTCCCTAAGACTTTGACAGATGGAATCCTGCGCCGTTTTTCATGACGTCAAGGGTGTTTTTTTGGACTAGCCTTTTTGCAGCGTGCATTCCAGGAGTCCAACAGCATTTTTGCGGATATCTTTTGAATTTTTGGTACCCAAAGTTGTAATTTGGCGGTAATAAACCTTATTACGCCATACAATTAGTTAAAATTGATTTATTACAGTTTTATGGGGAAAATCCCAAAGTTCGTTTTTTTGGTCATCGACTCATCGACAAGGCCACATGCCATCTAGGGTAAGTCTCGACTTTAAATATCTAGTTTGTCTTGTGTGACTTCTGAAGATAGCACTTAGAGTTATTCTATAAATACCACAGATATATATTAAAATCTACCTACCTTATTTTATGCCTGAAGGTCACGTCCTGAAGCTCGGTTCTGTTTCAGGCCTATTTTTCCTAGTTGTGTTATTCCTGCTCTTCTTTGGTTCCATCATTTGGTCTTCTGTTCCTTACGTTTCTGTCTTGGAGCTTCCACATCAGGGCAGGAGTAGATCATCGTCCTAACACCTTGCGGAGTGTGCTTTCCCTGGTGACACCGTTCAAGCTTCACGGTTCATCTGGCTGCTTGAGCACTGGGAGCACCACAACCCCTACACCATCATAAATGTCAGGTTTGATATGTTTGTGACGTCCTATTAGAACGATTATTCTATCACATCACTCGAGGCTACAGGCCTCCACTAGCTGAACTATAGACTGTTAAATAATACACCATCGACAAACTTTGTGCTAATTTTATTGTGAAATGTTTATTATATTAGGTAGTAGGTACCATAAACGTTAATTTGTAATGCACAACACTCAGTAACAAGGCCTTATTACTCGCGTCCACGTGCACTGGTTTAATTATCAGACTATTATTGTACATAATGATTAACCGTATCCGTCACTGATTTTGGCACCACGATATTCTTAACAATTAATTTGAAACAAACACAAACTAGAAGAAAATGATCTCCACATTCATCATTTACAATCATTAAAATCTAACCTATCCTAACTTTTCTTCACTTTCGAAAGTACTGTCAAAATCAGTAGAGATGGGTAAGTAGATCGATAACAATCCACGATAAGTGTGGATATTGAGTTGGATAGCGTGAGTTTGTTACTTTTTAATTATTTTCTTGATGAACAGCTTTCAGAGCTTGTTTTTATTATATTTGCGTAACAACCTTCATAGCACTTATTTACATGTAAATAACTTAAATAACTATTCAGCTTTTCATTTTAATTTGAGGAAACAATAGTGATATTTTGTTAAGGATATTAGGGATATGATCCTCACTTTAAATATTAAATTAATAACCTTTAGAGCAGGCTGTTTTATTGGGGCAAACTTAGAATTTCCTGTTTTCTTTTAAAAGATCAGTCTCTGCCTTACCGGGGCTAAAACAGGTGGCGCTTTAGTTTTTGGTTTTGACTTTACCCACACCACTCTCGGCAGAGCTAGCCGTCGTTCGCCCAAAAGGTAGAGACTACACTTGGACAGTAAAACAGTGCAATTCTCACTCTGGATCATCAAGGCATCATATCCGCAACTTTAAGGTAACTTTCCTTCGGTTAACTTTAAAATGACGCCTTCTTTGTGGTCAACTTTAAGATAAAGAGAGTTATTGTCTTTTAGTGAACTTTAAAATAACCTCTCTTTGGTTGACTATTATTACCACTCATTTGTTATTTCTATATTACCCATCAGCGTTAAATATTATTACAAAATGGCGTCCAACGTGGGGCGCCATTTTGTAATAATATTTAACGCTGATGGGTAATATAGAAATGTAGCAAATGGCGCCCAACGTGGGGCTTAATTTGGTGATATTTTTATTTATAATGAGCACATGGTAGTGACATTTAACTTTTTTTATTGTTATTGGAGTAAAACAAAAACTTTAGTCTGATCGTTAAGTGACTAATTTTTTTTTTTAATAAAAGCTATCTACTACCTGATAAAAATTTTATGGTGGTGTTGTAGGATTTGTGCATCTCTGGGATGTTTTACGGTTTTTTTGTTAATACTTTTTAGTAAAGTATTATCATTATTTCCTATTGATGTAGGATTAGTTTTAAATTTTTCTCTTGCAGTGTTGCATTATTTAGTATAGGTGTAAAGCACCTTGATTTGAGTTTATTTGGCGGTACCACATTTTTTATTATTTTTTTTAGTGAGTTACTCCCTTTAAGATTTTTTTTTTCTTCAATTTTTTGTAGGGGTCGGGTTTGTGTGTCACTTTGCGACACACCTAGATCCTAATTATTAGGATTCGATTCTTAGTATATGTACATATGTGATTAGTTTCGTTTAGCTTAAGTACTAAGCATTTGATATTAGCGTTAAACTTTACTTGCGTTGCTAGTAAGTTTAGTAGTATTTTTCTAGATTCTTTTTTTTGCGAGATTCAGGCAAAATGGAAATTAATCTTTTGGGTGCCGATGAAATTAAATACGAGTTGGCAATTCGTGGGTTACCAGTAACTGGTTCGTTTCCGCAGAAGCGTGCGTTATTAAGGGAAGCCATGCGTACGGAGCGCGAGGGACGTGTTTCGCGTCCAACAACATCGTGTTATGATGCTGAGACCGACCTTTGCGTTTGCAGGGCAAAATTATTGATTTTGGAGCGCGACATCCTTAATTTCGATGTAGGTAACAAAGACAGTGAGTTTAAAAGAATTTACACCTTTTTACTGCATGTTGAAAACCGTCTAAATCGCGTTCAAGTTCTGGAACAATCGGGAGTCAACCAAAAGGGCGAATTGATAGATAGGTGTGAACAGCTGATGGGTGATCTACATTCAGTTTTGGAGGGCATACCTTCTACTTCAAACGGTGACCAAGCGTTAACGCGATCGGGCCAATCAGGTGCAATAGCACATAATACAAATGCGGTTACTTCTCGTGTGGTAAGCACTTCTATTTTGGATACCGAGAATGAACCGGAAATAGACAGAACCTTACCTGAAGCTATCACGCCACAGAGACAGGTACAGGTGTCGTATGACCTGGTTGACATCGATGATGAAGTAGTACCCACTCAACCTGCTGCACGGCGTGTAGTAGATCCTCAATCCCTGAGCATGGGTCACTCTAATTTTTCCGTTTCTGCACCCCTCTCCCATCAGAATCGTTGCTCGGATCAAGCTCAATTACCCCCTTTGTCTGTGGAAGACTACCGGTTGGGCTCGTCAAGTCAACCTGGTCGATCTTACTTACCTGAACAGAATTTTGTTGATCAGATGTCTTCTCGAGGTACCCGTGTAAATCCAACCCATCCAACATATTTGGAACGTGCGAATACCTTGGAAGATTATCAAGTTCCCGTGTCAACTCATGACAGTTCTGTCCCCATTGGTTACTCGTTGAGTAGACCCGTCCGTGAAGCCCCTAATTGGATTATTCGTCCTACCGTGATCCCTGCTTCTTCGTCTATGAGGCGAGGCTCACAAGTACATTTTGCGGATGAATCGCAAAATGTGTCTCGAGTGGCAAATATTAACTCCACCAGACAGAATGAGCCGTTGGGCTATTCTGATCCATTTGTTGATCTTGCCGATCGATTGGGTAATTTCCAGTTTTCTCCCTTAAACGGGTTTCGTCCCGAAGAATCTCGTGTTAGTAATTTTAGTTCTAGATTTTTAGATATAGGTAAATGGAATGTTAGGTTTAATGGACAAAGTAGTGTTAATGACTTTGTGGAACGTATAGAGGAACTTCGTGTGTCACGTGGTGCAACGAAGGAACAGTTGTTTCGTTCCGCGCCTGAACTTCTTTCCGGCGATGCCCTTCTATGGTACCGTACCTGTCGTTGTGTAAATTGGGATGATCTCATTCAACAGTTGAGAGATACATTCCAACCTTATGATTACGAGTTTGCTTTATGGGATGAGATTCGCCGTCGTACACAGGGCGCTCAAGAACGCGTAATTAGTTTTGTTGTCTCTATGGAGAATCTCTTCCGCAAACTCCCGGTATTGCCTTCAGAAGCTACTCGGTTACAGATGATACTGCGCAACTTACTGCCGTATATTCAGAGTAGGCTATCGACTCATAATATTGATACTTTACAGGATCTCGTTAGATTAAGTCGTGCGATTGAGGAGACAGAATCCCGAATTCAGCGATTTGTCCCCCCTTCGACGAATTATCGTCAAATGTTGGAGCCTGCCTTAGCTTATCGTAAGCCATCTAATCATGTCGCTCCCATTGAAGCCCCTACTGTCATTGGTCAGACTCCTAATACTTCTGAAGTAGCAGTCCTCAATGTCCCCTCGAATCCGACCTCATGCTGGAATTGTCAAGAACAAGGCCATCAATTCCGCCAGTGTTCACAACAACGTCGAAAGTTTTGCTATAGGTGTGGTAAGAGTGACGTTACCTCCAAAAGTTGCCCTTCGTGTACAAAAAACGTAAATCTGGGAAGGCAGTAACAGGCCAACCGTTCTTCCCACCTAAAGAAACTTTCAAGGCCGATTCAAACCAAGTTATTTTAAATTATATATTGGAGCATGCTAAGGACGACAAGAGACCCTATTTAAGAATTCATATTTATGGTAAGGAGCTATTAGGTTTGCTTGACAGTGGTTCCTCGCGAACCATTATTGGTTCTCATGGCTGGGATATTCTAAAAACAGTCTGTCGTTTGGATTCATCTGTAATATCAACTTGTACGGTTGCTAATGGCCAAGCTTGTCAGAGTATTGGTTCGATCAAGCTACCATTTCAACTTCAAGATAAAATAGTTCTCCTAGATACCTTGGTTGTTCCTTCTTTACCGCACACGCTCATTTTAGGGATTGACTTTTGGAGTCAAATGAAAATAGTACCTAACTTGTACAGTGGCGAGTGGTCGTTTCGATCAGATTTAGATCACAATCCACATATTTTTGCCATCCACTCCCGTGACAATCTAACATCTGAGCAGCGTCAAATCCTTGACAATCTTGTAGAAAATACCTTTTCATCTATGGGTAATAAGCTTGGATGTACGACGTTAGTGGAAATGGAGATCAAAACTGATTCTACTCCAATAAAACAGAGATACTATCCCTTATCTCATGCCTTGCAAAAGGAAGTCAACAAGGAGTTAGAGCAAATGTTGGCGGATGGGATTGTGGAACCATCTGAGTCTCCCTGGTCTTCGCCAATAGTTATGGTTAAGAAAAAGTCTGGTGGCTGGCGTTTTTGTGTAGATTACCGCGCTGTTAATAAAGCTACGATTCCCGACGCATATCCCATTCCTTACGTGTCAGCTACGTTAGATAAATTACGCGACGCAAAATATCTGAGTACGCTCGACATAAAGTCTGCTTATTGGCAAATACCCATTGCAAAGGGTTCTAGACCTCTCACTGCGTTTACTGTGCCGTCACGTGGGCTCTTCCAATTTACGAGAATGCCGTTCGGTTTGACTAATGCCCCCGCCGTCTGGCAAAGATTAATTGATCGGGTGGTAGGCGTCGATTTAGAACAATTTGTATTTGTTTACCTCGATGATGTTATAGTATGTACTCCAACTTTCGAGGAGCATATTCGTGTTTTAGGTGAAGTTATTTCGCGCATTGTAAGTGCAGGTCTTACACTTAACCGCGAAAAATGTAATTTTTGTAAGCCTGAGCTAAAATATTTAGGTTATGTTGTCAATTCATCAGGACTTATGGTAGATCCTGAAAAGATTGAGGCAATTCTGCGTATTCCTACACCGAAAAGTGTAACTGAATTAAGGCGAGTTATTGGTCTTGCTTCCTGGTACCGCCGGTTTGTGCCAAATTTTTCCTCGGTTTTGGCGCCACTCTCGGCCTTAACGAGAAAGAATGTTAAATTTGTCTGGGGTCCAGAATGTGAAGCAGCCTTTAATACAGTCAAGGAGCACCTTGTCAAAGCACCGGTACTTTCGTGTCCGGACTTTGAACAACCTTTTATTGTCCAGTGTGATGCATCAGATTTTGGTCTAGGAGCGGTGCTTTCTCAGGTTCAGAATGGCGAGGAACATGTCATTTCTTACTTGAGCCGTTCGCTTACGAAAAATGAAAGAAAGTACAGTACTACGGAGAAGGAATGTTTAGCTGTTCTCTTTGCCATAGAGAAGCTTCGTCCTTATCTCGAAGGAACCAAATTCACCGTGATTACTGATCATTACAGCCTTAAGTGGCTTAACTCTATCAAGGACCCTGTTGGTCGCATTGCGCGTTGGGCCATTAGACTGCAGCAGTATGATTTTGAAATCATACATCGCAAGGGTAAAGAGCATGTTGTCCCGGATACTCTTTCTCGATCAGTCCCCGTCGTTGATGTCATCACTAACCAACCAGATTCGACTGATACCGCCAAAGAAACTGCCACGCCGCGTGATCGCTGGTATCTTGGCATGATCAAGAAGGTTGTTGACCATCCTTCTAAATATCCCCTTTGGTGGGTGGACAACGGCAAACTTTTTAAAAGGGCTAAACACCCTTACGCTGCACTTGCAGATCCCGAGGACTCTTGGCTGATGGTAGTTCCACGCGAAGACCGATCCTCAATTATTAAAGATAATCACGATCCTCCTACTTGTGGTCATCTTGGAATTAACAAGACGTTCTCCAGGATCGCCCAACGTTATTATTGGCCCAGCATGCGTAGTGATGTTGCAAGGTACATCAGACGATGTCGTGTTTGTCTCCAGACCAAGCCCCTTCAACAAGCCCCTGCTGGTCAGATGCTCAGCATCCAACCTTTGAATTCCCGTCCGTTCCAAACCATAAGCATAGACTTAGTCGGACCGCTGCCTCGTTCGGCCTCTGGGCATTCATATATTCTGTCGGTGGTTGATGTTTTTAGTAAGTTTTGTCTGTTCTTTCCTCTCCGTTCTGCCACCGCACAGAATATCGTTCGATGGTTGGAAAATTTTGTAATTTTAGTTTTTGGAGCTGAGACGATCATTGCGGACAATGGAACTCAGTTTCGCAGCAAGATTTTTCAACAGGCAATGGCTCAGTACGGGATTAAAATACGGTATACGGCTAACTATCATCCTCAGGCCAATCCCGTTGAACGTGTTCACCGTGTCCTAAAGACAATCCTCACAAGCTACGTAGCCGAGGACCATCGGCAATGGGATAAACTTATTGCTAAGGCTGGTTTTGCCATTCGGTCGGCAAAGCATGAGGTTACCGGGTTAACCCCTAACTTTGTGGTTTTCGGTCGTGACGTTCGTCTGCCCCGGGAGTCATGTCCACCGTCTGATGACCCTCAGCCCTTTGATCCCGTGGCTAGGTCTCAAGCTATGAATGAGATGTTTATAGATGTGCAGAAAAGACTTCGGCAGGCGTATGAGCGTGGTCGTCACACTTACAATCTCAGGAGACGGGACGAGCGGTTTCAGCTTAATCAGGAGGTCTGGAAGAAAAACTATTTTCTCTCAGACGCTACCAAACATTTTACCGCGAAACTTGCTCCTAAATTTTCTGGTCCCTATATCATAACCAAAGTGGTCTCACCTTGGTCCTATGAGCTATCTGACCGGAATGGTCGTAATCTTGGTGTTTGGCATGCTAAAGACCTTAAGGCTCACCCTCCAGACGACATACCATAGTTGTCTGACTTATCTTAAACTATGGTTTTGTAAATATTGTACTTACCGCTAAGATCTTGTCTTGTAAATACCGTACTTACCTTTAGTCTGTTAGTTCGTAGTTTTGTAAATCTTCTAGTTATAGTCAGTATACATTGCTGTATATATTTAGTATTGGTAGGCTCTCTACCTAAGAACACAGAAAATTTTTTGTGAATAACAAAAAAATTTTCTCTGAGGAAGGGGAGGCGTGGTACGGTTTTGTTTCGCTTCTGAAATATTGTACATATAATTTAAAAACTTACCAGGTCTTCGCTTAAAATTAAGTGAATTGAGCTTGGTTTCTGGTTTTATAGATGCCTTTATTTAAGTCTTAATAGGTACAATGTAGGTATAAGTATACTTAATTCTAGTTCGCCTTATTCGTCAAGGTCTTTCTCAAGCTGTGTATAGTCCAGGCCATCCTAAAAGTATATCATAATTATTAGCTTGTGCTATTCGTGTAAGAGTAATAAGATTTGGTAGACCCGCTAATAAATCATCGTAATGGTTAAAAGCTCTACCTGCTACTTCTGCATTTATTAGTGCATTGTTAGGTATTTAACAGTATTTGTATCTGACTTCATCTTCTTTAGTATCTCGTTCTAGGCCTCATCTTGGCTCTTTCTTTCGGTTCAGAATCGAGACCTAAAAATTACAAGGTTGAGTGGAATGAACACCAGTTTTGAGGAATAGGAAGTGTTTTGGGCATATTTAGGACACTGAGTCTTAAATCTCTTATCTTTAAATAGTAATAATTAAAACTCCACTTTGTTATTGTTTTTGAAATGTCAAAAACTGTCAGAGGTCACACTGCTTAGATTTAAAAGTCCCTAAGACTTTGACAGATGGAATCCTGCGCCGTTTTTCATGACGTCAAGGGTGTTTTTTTGGACTAGCCTTTTTGCAGCGTGCATTCCAGGAGTCCAACAGCATTTTTGCGGATATCTTTTGAATTTTTGGTACCCAAAGTTGTAATTTGGCGGTAATAAACCTTATTACGCCATACAATTAGTTAAAATTGATTTATTACAGTTTTATGGGGAAAATCCCAAAGTTCGTTTTTTTGGTCATCGACTCATCGACAAGGCCACATGCCATCTAGGGTAAGTCTCGACTTTAAATATCTAGTTTGTCTTGTGTGACTTCTGAAGATAGCACTTAGAGTTATTCTATAAATACCACAGATATATATTAAAATCTACCTACCTTATTTTATGCCTGAAGGTCACGTCCTGAAGCTCGGTTCTGTTTCAGGCCTATTTTTCCTAGTTGTGTTATTCCTGCTCTTCTTTGGTTCCATCATTTGGTCTTCTGTTCCTTACGTTTCTGTCTTGGAGCTTCCACATCAGGGCAGGAGTAGACCATCGTCCTAACACCTTGCGGAGTGTGCTTTCCCTGGTGACACCGTTCAAGCTTCACGGTTCATCTGGCTGCTTGAGCACTGGGAGCACCACAACCCCTACACCATCATAAATGTCAGGTTTGATATGTTTGTGACGTCCTATTAGAACGATTATTCTATCACATCACTCGAGGCTACAGGCCTCCACTAGCTGAACTATATACTGTTAAATAATACACCATCGACAAACTTTGTGCTAATTTTATTGTGAAATGTTTATTATATTAGGTAGTAGGTACCATAAACGTTAATTTGTAATGCACAACACTCAGTAACAAGGCCTTATTACTCGCGTCCACGTGCACTGGTTTAATTATCAGACTATTATTGTACATAATGATTAACCGTATCCGTCACTGATTTTGGCACCACGATATTCTTAACAATTAATTTGAAACAAACACAAACTAGAAGAAAATGATCTCCACATTCATCATTTACAATCATTAAAATCTAACCTATCCTAACTTTTCTTCACTTTCGAAAGTACTGTCAAAATCAGTAGAGATGGGTAAGTAGATCGATAACAATCCACGATAAGTGTGGATATTGAGTTGGATAGCGTGAGTTTGTTACTTTTTAATTATTTTCTTGATGAACAGCTTTCAGAGCTTGTTTTTATTATATTTGCGTAACAACCTTCATAGCACTTATTTACATGTAAATAACTTAAATAACTATTCAGCTTTTCATTTTAATTTGAGGAAACAATAGTGATATTTTGTTAAGGATATTAGGGATATGATCCTCACTTTAAATATTAAATTAATAACCTTTAGAGCAGGCTGTTTTATTGGGGCAAACTTAGAATTTCCTGTTTTCTTTTAAAAGATCAGTCTCTGCCTTACCGGGGCTAAAACAGGTGGCGCTTTAGTTTTTGGTTTTGACTTTACCCACACCACTCTCGGCAGAGCTAGCCGTCGTTCGCCCAAAAGGTAGAGACTACACTTGGACAGTAAAACAGTGCAATTCTCACTCTGGATCATCAAGGCATCATATCCGCAACTTTAAGGTAACTTTCCTTCGGTTAACTTTAAAATGACGCCTTCTTTGTGGTCAACTTTAAGATAAAGAGAGTTATTGTCTTTTAGTGAACTTTAAAATAACCTCTCTTTGGTTGACTATTATTACCACTCATTTGTTATTTCTATATTACCCATCAGCGTTAAATATTATTACAGCATGTTTTAGGTATTTTAGGCTGGAAATATAATAGTTTCTTTATAGTTAACACCCACACGTGCTCAGCGAAACGTAACAAGTCGTTTAGAGAAAAAACCGAAAAACCTCGTGCTATTTCTGTCGCTCGATAATAGCACGAGGTTAAGTAATAAACATTAGAAATGATAAAAACTGACATAGGGCACGTGTTGAGTATGACGTCACAAGACATAAGAAAAAATTTGGCAGCTATCACCTGTCATCTTCGATCTGTCAACTATCACCTGTCACGTGTCAAACTTCAAAATTAATAACTGACATAGGGCACGTGTTGAGTATGACGTCATAAGACACGAGAAAAATTTGGCAGCTGTCACCTGTCATCTTCGATCTGTCAACTATCACCTGTCACTCATATGCACCACCCGAAGACATCTGGTCCACCTGGTATATAAGAAGAAACCTAAGACATTGTGTATAGATGTTATAGATAACTTACGATAATTTGTTTACTACTATTTGTACCGTAATTTATCATATTATATTTCACTTATTATTTTTATACCGTAAATAATCTTTTAAGATAAATCTCGATAAAATAACTATTTAGCATTTTTCCGAAGTATATCAGAATAATTATGCAAGTTATAAATAATACCGAATTTTATCTTATTTACTTTAATTTATAGGTATATCATATTTCTTTTACTTAGTATAAAAAGCCTCTTCTTGAATATTGTAAACAGTTAGGTTGCCAGCGTTTGCTTGTAATAAATCGTGTATTCAAGTATATCGAGTGACTTTAACTCAAAATCATCCACAAACGAGATTGCTTCTACGAACCAAAAACTACTGGAAGCAAAGACGTAACTGGCGCAGTCGGTAGGATTCGTGAAAAACACCGTTAGAAGAAACATAGTGCCGTCCTGGATAGTGTTTTTCTGATCGGACTTGTTTTTCACCAACAGTGTTTCCTTAGGACTGAATATCCTTGAAGAAAACACTACGTTTGGAACGAACATCCAAATAACCGTCGCGAAAATCAAAATCAGTTCTCGCTAAAATTGCGGAAAACAGAAAAACATTGTGACTTTTGTGGCGCAACAGCATTCAACGGGACTGAATATCCTTAGTTTGAGTACTGAGCAAAAGTGAGTTCCTTCAAAACCAGCAACCCAGTGAATCAAAGAAATTGTCACTACCATCTTGCAGCAGAGAAGTCAGAGTAAGATCATTTTCTTATTCCATTTTCCTTTTATCATACATGTGTCTTATTTTCTCATGCACTGTTTTTATTTTGTATGCAAAATTTAAAAGAAATTCGTAGAAAAAGTAAAGAATACAGGGAACAATTTAGATTTAAGCCATATTTAATTGATTTGCTCGAGGAAGATTATTTAACTAGTATTAATTTAAATAAAAATTGGGAAACTTTAACATTTAACAAAGACCCCGAAGATTTAATTTTTGAAAATACGCAAAATCAACTGGCTGGTCCAAATTATTCAGAACTTCGCTTATTTTTAGAAAGTATTCCTAAGTTTAACGGCGAACCTTGTGAGTTGAATAATTTTATTGCTGCTTGCGATGAAGTTTTTACTCAATATACAAATAGCCCTAATCATATTAAACAACTTATTTTTAGAGCTATAATTGGAAAACTTCAAGGCAAAGCCTTAACAGTAATTTCAAGCAGAATAGAATTAGATACATGGGCAAAGGTTAGAGAAATTTTAAAACTTAGTTTTACTGATCAAATATCTTTTACTTGTTTACTTAATGAATTACATAGTTTGAGACCGAATTCAAAAGAAACCCCGTATAATTTTTGGAATTCGTTGTCAATATTTTAGGAGTTTAATTTTTACTTCTATTAATAATGATGCTACTTTACAAGTGAACGCTAAACTAGCTCAAATTGGTAATGTGGAAAAATTACTTTTAATTACATTTATAAAATACTTACCACACCAAATACCAACTGGTGGAAGACTTAAAAATCCCAGTTGCCTAGAAGAAGCAATGCAGTACGTAATAGAAGAAGAAAATTTCATGTCACTGTGCAACGATACAAAGATAAATCCGATTGAACAAATCCCCACGCCAAATTTTAGAGCACCTTCGGACCCTGGAATTCAACAAGCATTTAATGGAAGACAAACACCACAATCATTTTCAGGATATAGACAAAACTTTTCCGGTCAAACACCAGGTTTCAGACAGACATTTCCCAGTCAACCAATAAACATTATGCCGAGAAATTTGCTAGAAAAAAGAAATTTCACTAACCAACAAGTTTTTGGAAAACCAAGGGGTAATGCTTTTAAACCAACAGGACAGACACTAAGAGAACCACAAACTCCACTGTCTGTAGTAACTAAACAAACCTCAACTCAGAAAAACACATTGCAACCTACAACAAGAAATTTCCAAAATCAGTATAGACCACCAAATACCTTTCAATATAGGTCACCAAATGTTTTCCAATCTCAGTCTAGACCAACATTCCGTTCTGAAGAATTACATTTTAATGATTATCCATTTAATGATTATCCAATCAATAATGAAACCGTGTTCCAAGATATTAACTGGATCGAACAAATTGATGAAACCGATTTGTTCCAAGAAAATTTAAATACGGAAAATTCAAATATTGAAGACTTTAACATTGAAGAAGAAGCACCTATATATCACGTAGAAGAGCCTAATCCCAGTAATCCACAAAATTTTTCTGTACCAGCCTCTGGAATGGAGAATACCTAGAATTAAATAGCATGGACCAACGTAGACTTCCATACATAACTATTTCAGGAGTTCATAAACCTTTAAATTTCTTATTAGATTCAGGTAGTCATATTTCACTTCTTAATCCATTTTTAGCAAAAAAGTACTTTCCCAATTATATTATAATTAAACCAACTACTATTAAAACATCTTGTGGCCAACAAATCGTAAAATACGAAGCTCATATACCCGCATTTAAAGAATTTCAAACACCAGAAAAGATGATTTTTACACTATTTGATTTTCATCCATTTTTTGACGGACTCATTAGCTTTAGGGATTTAAAAAATATGGGATTTAACTGGAATTTACAAGAAGGATTTTTGCAAAGAGATGATGTAATGATACCAGTTTTTCAATGTGCTCCTAGTGAATATAGCTGCTATAATATAACCCTAAATGAAAATGAAATTCTTAGAAGGAAAATACCTATTAATGCAACTACAGACGGTGTATATTACATACCCAAACAAGAAATTAATAATCACTGCTTTATACCGGAATCCATAACTATAGTGGAAAATGGGCAAGCTATAGTTGAAATTCATAACACCAGTATTGACGACACCTATGTGAATTTAAATTTTCCACTACAAGTTGAATCAATAGAAGACTATGAAATATATCAAGGAGAAATTATCAATTCTGAACCCTGCATAGATGATCAAGAAATTGAAAGTTTGGTGAGGATAGATCATTTGAACGAAGAGGAAAAGTCAAAATTAATTAAACTATGTAAACGATTTTATACCATTTTTCAAAACCCCAAACAGCCTTTATCTACCACAACTTTAACCACACATGCTATTCGACCTGTAGATGATGAACCTGTTTACTCTAAATCCTATAGATTTCCAGAAATACATAAAGAGGAAGTAAAAGACCAAATTTCAAAGATGATAGAAGATGGAATCATCAGAAATAGTGTTAGTCCTTGGTCCAGTCCAAGTTGGATCGTACCAAAGAAACCAGATGCCAGTGGAATAAAGAAATGGCGAATTGTAGTCGATTATAGAAACTTGAATAATAAGACCCTTCAAGACCGTTTCCCAATCCCGAATATAGAAGATTTGTTAGATAAACTCGGAAGATCACAATCTTTTACAACTTTGGACCTAGCAAGTGGTTTCCATCAGATCAAAATGCATGATGATGGTATAGAAAAAACAGCATTTTCTACTGATTATGGTCATTATGAGTTGTTCAGAATGCCCTTCGGACTTAAGAATGCCCCTGCTACCTTCCAAAGGATGATAAATGAAGTATTAAAAGGACTTATTAATAGAACTTGTGTTGTCTGTATGGATGACGTTATTGTATTTTCAAGTACATTAGACGAACATATTCATAATCTAAAAGAAATTTTTCAAAAATTTGAAGAACATAATTTAAAAGTACAATTGGACAAATGTGAATTTTTGAAACGTGAAGTTGACTTTTTAGGACACATTGTGACAACAGAAGGTATTAAACCAAATCCGAGAAAAATAAATGCTCTCATGAATTATCCAAGTCCAAAGGCACATAAGGAAATAAAGAGTTTTTTAGGAATGGTGGGTTATTATAGGAAGTTTATTGACAATCTAGCCAAAATTATCAAACCTCTTACAAATTTTTTACGAAAAGGTAAAAAGGTAGAACATACTAAAGAATTTATACAAGCTTTTGAAAATTGTAAATCGATGTTATGTAATGACCCGATATTAATATATCCAGATTTTTCAAAACCTTTTACCTTAACCACAGATGCAAGCAAATATGCAATAGGTTCTGTTTTAAGTCAAGACGGAAAACCAGTTTGCTTTGCAAGCCGAACTCTAAATCCTAGTGAAATAAATTTATCAGTAATAGAAAAGGAATTATTATCTATTATATGGTCCGTGAAATATTTTCGACCATATTTGTTTGGAAGACATTTCAAAATTAAAACAGATCAGAAACCTTTGAAATGGCTTGATAGCTTAAAAGAACCAAACTGTAAACTAGTGAGATGGAAATTACAATTAAGTGAATATGATTATGAAATTGACTACGTAAAAGGCAAAGAAAATGTTGTCGCATACGCCTTATCTAGAAACCCAGAAAAGTCAGCAATAATGGACAATTGTTCTTTGGTAAATGAGATAGGAGATTCTGATACTGTTATTAAAGAATACATCGAACAAGAAAACCATCATTTGACAACAGTACATTCAGCTGTGGAAATGCCGTTATTAGGATTTCCATACGCAGAAATTCCTCTTAATTATCATAAACACGAAATGGTTATAAAAATAACAGAGTCCTCTCCAGTACCACTCTGCATAAGAGAAAAAGTATTTGATAACTATAGATACTTTATAAACATACGAAACAAACACATTGATGATGACTTAAAGGAATTTATAGCTAATCTAGTCAATGGAGTTACTTATTACATTTTTTTTCCAAGCAAAGAACAGGAACATTTTTTTATAAAAAATATGCAAAATAAGATTGACCAATTGAATTCGAAATTAATAATTTGTCCCTTAAAATTAACTGATGTCACTGTTGAAAATGATAGATTGGATAAAATGAATTATCATCATGTTTACAAAACAGGACATCGTGGAATAAATACTACCATTGAGTCTTTGAGAAAAAATTATTATTGGCCTAATTTATCCAAGGATGTAACTAACTATATCACTAATTGTGTGATTTGTCAGAAAGCCAAATATGAAAGAACTAACAAATTCGAATTTCAGCCAATCCCCATTGGAAGTAAGCCTTTCGACAGGATACATCTAGATACACTTTCCATCTCCAAAGAAAAGTTTTTAACTGTTATAGATACTTTTTCTAAATTTGCACAAGCCTACCCTATTGGAGGTATAAATCCTATAAACATATTAGATGCACTTTTAATTTTTATATCACACTATGGAATTCCAAATTACATCGTATGTGATAACGGAACAGAATTTAGTAACAATTCTTTTCAAAATTTTTGTAAATTACATAAAATAGAAATTCATTACGCAACACCAAAAAATCCTAATTCGAATAGTTACATTGAGAGATTTCACTCCACACTATTGGAACGAGTTCGTTCTCAAATGCAGCAAAACCTAAAAGATTCATTAACTACTTTAGTGCAATATTCCCTTATGCATTATAATAATTCTATTGATTCTAGTACTAATTTTACTCCATTTGAAATAACATCAGGACACTTTACCACTAAAAATCCATTTGATATCCAGGAAAGTGATATAATCTCAAAATACGTTCAAGATCATAAAAATAAAGTTTCAAAAATATATAAACAACTTAATTCAAAGTTCAATGAGAAAAAGGAACAATGTTTACAAAAAACTAATCAGAAAAGAAATGAGCCAATGAATATTTCCAAAGATGATCAGGTCTATCATAAACAAGAAACTGGAGATAAATTGTCTCCTAAGTTTTCAAAAGTAATTCCAGTTGCACAAACAAAAAATAAAATAAAAATAGAAACAACAAAATATTCTAAACACAATTTAAAAAAGAGAAAGAAACATTAATTTTATTGATCCTTTTTTTTCAGATGAGACTATTACCATTTTTCTCATTTATTCTTTTACATACCCTCTGTTTTTCCTCAATACAAAAGCTTTCTAATCCTATTTTGCCAGTTAAGCTAAATAATGCAAAAATTATTTTAAGTAAACATACTTTTGTAACTTACCTTAATTATACTGATTTGCAAGAAATGCAATTTTATCTTGAGCAGCAAATAAAATTTCTCGCTAACAGAAAAAACTGCAGTGATCAAGCCCATAAATTAATTCAACAAGCTTATTCTTTACTTAATAATAATGATCATCTGCTAAAAGCAATAATCCCTTCTACTAGATATAAACGCGGTTTACTTAATCTAGGTGGAAAAGTTTCTAAATGGCTTTTTGGCACCCTTGACGCTGAAGACGGCGATAGAATTAATAGAATATTACATTTTCTTCGCAAAAATGATAATCTTCTTCAAGATAAAATTAACGATCAAATTCATCTTGCCAAAGAAATCATAATGAGTTCAAACAAAAGCTTTTTACAACTTAAAACTAATATAATTGAAAGTATGATTACTATTAATGAATTAAAAGAAAGTATTAATGAAATTAATGCTTTAGGACTTATAATTAATTCACTTAATAGTTTAACTATTAAATTAACACAAATTGTTAATGCCATTACATTTGCAAATTTAAATAAAATACATCCTATGTTTTTATCCTTGGAAAATTTACAATTTATTATTGATAAAATGAGTTCTCTTTATTCACGTGATCAATTAGTTAATTTTTCTAATCAACATAGTTATTACCAGTTTTTGGGAATTCAATTGCTTTACGAAAATGAGAAAATAATTTTCCTTATCCATTTTCCTGTTCTTAAGCCAGAAACTTTTACAACTTACTTCCTATATCCGGTCCTAGTTCAAAATAAAATCATACTTTCCACAAAACCTTACCTTTACCTAAATGAGAAAAATGGTCTATATCAACATGGAAATGAACTATGTGAGGAAATAGAAAATATTTACTACTGCAACAACCACCTCCAAACCCAAGATGACTGCATAGTAGACATCATCATGTACAATAAAGCCAATAATTGTACTGCTCTAGCTGTACACCTTGAAGAAGTTATTGCTAATCAAGTCACTCCTGACAATGTCCTACTTACCACTCCAATAAGCACTATTATCACTGAAATCTGTGCCATGGAGAAGCATCATGAATTACAAGCTGGCAGTTACCTTATCACAATTCCTGAAAAATGCAGTTTTATCATAAACAAGGAAAAGTTTTCCCATGAGGAGACAATTCTTCCCACAACAATGCTTATTCAACTTCCTTCGTTGAATTTATCGATGATTCCAGAATATTCAACTAAATTAAAGCTAAAAGGCATTGATTTGGACTCCATCCAGTCCTTAACTACTAAAATTAATTCACAACACGAATTAATTCTACCAACTGATGCAATCGAAAGCAGCCCCATTGCTACATGGATAGTAATTTTAATCTGCACTCTAGTTTGTGTCATGAGTTATGTGTGCATCACTTGCTATTATCGCACATGCTATCCTTATCCAATGATACCAAAGTTTATGAGACAAAGAAGCCAACCAGTTCGGAAAAGCGACAGTCAGCCCAGCCTGCCAATCCAACCCTAGGCTTCCATGTTCGGCGGAAGGAGTTACATATGCACCACCCGAAGATATCTGGTCCACCCGGTATATAAGAAGAAACCTAAGACATTGTGTATAGATGTTATAGATAACTTATGATAATTTGTTTACTACTATTTGTACCGTAATTTATCATATTATATTTCACTTAATATTTTTATACCGTAAATAATCTTTTAAGATAAATCTCGATAAAATAACTATTTAACATTTTTCCGAAGTATGTATATCAGAATAATTATGCAAGTTATAAATAATACCGAATTTTATCTTATTTACTTTAATTTATATGTATATCATATTTCTTTTATTTATTATAAAAATCCTCTTCTTGAATATTGTAAACAGTTAGGTTGCCAGCGTTTGCTTGTAATAAATCGTTTATTCAAGTATATCGAGTGACTTTATCTCAAAATCATCCAAAAACGAGATTGCTTCTACGAACCAAAAACTGCTGGCAGCAAAGACGTAACTCGTCTATTCCGGTCAAATTTTTGACTTGTTGCTCCCGTAAGAGCTTCTGCACCATTGCGGAGACACACAAGCACCCTTTCCTCTTTTAATTTTGTACGATTGTCGTCGTCGCTAATGTCGCTGCTATTTTTGTTAAGAGTTAACAGCGCATCTACCATTTTATCCATGATTTTGCGTCGTTGAATTTTACCGTCCCACGTGAGACGCGTGTAACGCCGTGTTCCGTATACTCGATGGGCTTCCCGTAAATTTCGCAAACGATACTTGACATACTCCAAATTGACTGCTGTCCAATTGCACGAAACTTTCGGGGAGATTATTTGGCGGGTGCAACCAATCGTTGTCGTAGCGCTGTTGCTATTGTTGAGGCGTTCAGGTTCAGTGCGTAATTTTTTCTCCAACGCTACCCCTGACAACTTTCGGCTCATCTTGTACTTTCGTCGTCGTTCGCCGCACCACTGTTGTTTGAACTTTGACGACGCCACCACGGTGTTGAATTCCTGATTTGTCTGATCGTCGCGAAAACATGCACCGACAATATTTACGATACCTGGATCGAGACCCAGATAGTAACGAAATTTCCGGTTTTTTGGTCCCAATTTTTTTTTGCGACTCCTCTTACGAGGCACTGCTACTGATGTTGATGTTTTGTCGCAAGTAGATTTTCATAAAATGATAATACACATAAATGGATGCCTCTTGCATTAGCAGGGTTCCCAAACATCGGCTATGATTCGTTCGCGAATGACTTTATTTCCACGACAAAATTTTACAACCCCCCGTTTTAGAGTCCATACTCCGGCGGCGTCGGTTTGTTCTTCTGATGGATAGTGTCCTTTTTGATGTGGATTGAATCGCTCACGTTGAGGTAAAATCCGAACAGGACAACGCACTGACGAAGCCCTTAGGTATAAAACGAAGAGAAATGAAAAAAAAAACTATCGCGACCACCAGCAGCGACACATTATGTAATGACGGGGGTTTTTATAGTGCCACTAACGGTGACGAGAGTTGCACCGCGCAAAAAGAAATTAACACCACCATCGGCAGCAATCATCGACACGGTACAACCGTCATCGTGCACAGTTGCAAAGTATGCACGCCACGCCGGCGGTGATGGTGTCGGGATTGTGCGGTGTGTAGCAGTAGCAGCACTTCGTGTGTATTGCCGCGATTCCCATGCGATGTGCACATAGCAACAACAAAAAAAAGTTGGTACGTTAATACGAGGAAAGTCAAAAATAAGCCCCAGTTCAGTCCTTGTTGAAACACCCTGTGAAATTATCAAATCAAATATAAGCATAATAGTATTGAACACAATATCGTTGAAAAATGTACTTTAACATTTCAGAAAATTTGACGAACATAAAAAAATTATTAGAAGGCTCTAATTTGAAATTGTAACATTAGTTTAATTTCTAAACAACTTTTTCTACTGAACTTTTGTTCCAATTGAAAAAGTAACGGTACTTTAGTCTTGGCCATTTTTACTTTCATTATTTATGACTCGCCCTGTATAATACCGATCCGAGTGAAATTTCGTATGTAATAATTTTGGACCAAGCGGGGCATGTACCCAAAGTGCCATTTTCAAATTCAAAAATTTTTGATTCATTTGTCCTATCGTAACACCTATCCTGGGACACACTGTAGAGGTACAAGAGATGTGTCGATAAGATATCTCTTCTTTTCCATCAAATCAACTTTCTTATTTTAAATGAAAACGCTGTATATTCCTAAAAATTTTTGTATAATTCAATTTATTAAGAAGTTCCTTCTATAGGAAGAATAGACGAATCCTTTATTAAGCGGCGCAGGCATATTATAGGACCATTTGTACCAACTTTTATTTTATTAATTTTTTTCTGATCTTTACTTGTTCTTTGTCATCTTTTCTTATTGGCCATGAAGCATACACTTTAGGCATTTTATCCAGGCATGCAAAGAGAAAATGCCAAATTTTGAAAGTAAGTCAACTTTTACTGGTCTTCTTTGTAATATACATAATATAGAAAATACATTGTGTTTGGTTTAGTGTATCTAATTGTTTGGGATAACACAATAATTCTCGACTTTATTATAAGGCCACGATTCGAGTATATTAAGAATCGCCTCTTCCTTACTTTCAGATTGAAATTTCGAACGTTCCCAGCCGTTACCAGCTTTGACGTTGTCGACGACCGTGCGACCCCTCCAACTAAGCGGCCTGACAATGGATAGTAAGGAATTATCTGTCCCCATTTCAACAAAATTTACGAAAAAGCACTTGTGTCCTTACTGCAAAACATTACAAACGAAATTTGCCAGACACCTCGAGTTTAAACATAAAAATGAAGAGGACGTAAAGAAATTTATTCATTTTCCGAAACGCAATCCTGAACGCTTAAAAATTATCGAGGTGATTCGTAGAAAAGGAGATTATATACACAATACGGATGCCGAGGTAAACACAGGGATATTAATTACATGTCGGCGAGCACAGGAAAAATTTAAAAGTACGGCCGATAATTATATTTGCTGCAGTCATTGTCTGGGATATCTTTCTAAACAGACTCTACGACTTCACCACATAAAATGCAACCCGAAGCATAAGAAGGGTACCCGAGGACAAACGGTGGATGGAAGAAGATTAACGGGTTACACGAATCATCGCGCTAGTGAAACGATGAAAAGTAAAATTTTACCTGTGTTGCAAGATGACGAGGTATCGAGAGCTATAAAGTACGACGACCTTTTAATCATTTTTGGCAACAGACTTTGCGAAAAATACACTCTTGATCATCAGCATGACATGATACGAAGTCAGTTGAGACTTCTTACTCGTTTTAAAATCGCAATTCGTAATCTGAATAAAGATATGACCGATTTGGCTTCGGTTTTTCATCCTCGCTTTTATGATAATGTAATCAAGGCCGTCCAACAATGCGCCAAATATAATCCCAATACAAAAATGTTTGACTCACCATCCAACGCCTCTTCATTAGGAACGCCGCTGAAAAAGTGTGCTAAGCTGTTGGCTGTAGAATGCATTAAAAAGGAAGATACAGAAACCAAAAAACATATTGAAAATTTTCTCTTGCTTTTGGAGGAAGACTTTTGTATAAGCGTAAATAAAAAAGTGGTCGAAGATCAAACGCAAAAACGGCGAGTGAAAAAAACCGTGCTGCCGTCCAAAGATGATATACAAAAATTGTATAAATACCTCAACACTATGGCTAGTGATTCAATGACAATCCTAAACAAATCCTTCAATATGGACTCTTGGAAAAAATTATCCGAGGCAACACTTATTCTCGTCCAGATGTTTAACCGTCGGCGAGCAGGAGAAATCGAAAGACTTTTAATTGAAGACTACAGAAATCAAGAGACTCTTGACAAGACTTTAAATACTGATCTCTATCAGTCTGTGTCAAAGAAATCCCAGGATCAAGCTCGAAAATTTGTACGTCTAACTATTCGAGGCAAAAAGGGCAGAATCGTTCCTACTCTTCTGGATATGTTTTTAAATAAATGTATTGAGACTATTCTTAAATTTCGCAATGAAGCTCAAGTAGTATCCACGAATCAATACGTATTCGCCGTATCCTATTCACATCCACTTCAAAAAGAGTATCTCAGGGCTTGTCCTCTTATGCGGAAATTTGCATTCGAATGCGGAGCTAAACGACCCTTTTCTTTGAGAGGTACTATTCTTCGGAAACATATTGCTACATATACGGCGATGCTTCGTGTAGAAGAGAGTCGAGTGACCGATCTGGCAAATTTTTTGGGACACGATAAAGAAATTCACAAAAATGTTTATAGAATTCCCGATGGTTTTGTTGACATGTCAGAGGTGTCTCGTCTATTACAAGCTGCGATGGGCGACGACGAGGTCGAGGACGACGAGGACGACGAGGACGACGAGGACGACGAAGACCGCGAAGAGGATGACAATGCTGAAAAACGAGAAGAATGGGAATACCAACAAGAACGAGAAAAGAGAAAAAAAACTCAACAGACCGGTACTTCAGAATCACCTACGGAAGCCTCGTTTCCAGAGAACGACCGTTCTTCGGACAGTGACGGCAGTGAAGAAGAAAAAGAAGAAGAAGAAGAAGTACTAGAACTAACAGCAAGCGAAGACGATGATAGTATCGAATATCCATCTACTTCAAAAGGAAAAGGGCAAAAAAGCGGTGAGTTTTAGACCGAGCGATGGTGTCTTTGATTTTTTTTCTTATTTTTTTCGGAACTGTCCACAAGCCTTCTACATTCCAGTAACGGGTTATCCAATAATTATGTGACACCCTGTATATCTGACCCAATCACCAATTATTACCAAACCCACTTCCTATTTTTCTTTCAGCGATCGGGCTTTCCATTTCAATTCTGTGATTTTTGATTTTTTCGAATTAATTGCGAAAATAAAGTGGGGGTGAGTTTGATTGGTCACCGATGGGGTCAGGTATGTAGTTTTAAAGAACAATTAATCATTTGCATGGCTCCAGAGCTGCATGATCCATTGTCGGGCGTCATTATTTATTTGCCCCTAGTTCTGTAGCGCTGAGAAAAATACAATACGCGAATAATGTTATATTTTATAAAGAACCAGTTATTTTCATTAGTTCGACAAATAAAAAATAATTGGGCGTCACTGAAGCATTTAAATATTCTTTATGATTGTATGTCAACAATAGCATGATATTGGTTCAAAACAAAATTAAGTGCTAGATCCAATATTCAAAGAAAACGTGACATTCTCCAAAGTACTCCTTAAATGTAAAAAAAAACAATAATAATGTTCACAACAATTGTAGTTTTGAAATTGTAGCAAAAAATAAGAGTAATATTGGCCATACATTATTGTTTTTCTGTGTAGGAGTGTCATATAGATTATAACACGGCGTTTTGATACTTTTCTAAGGAATTTCAAGCTATCTACTAGTCTAAGACTGGCTAAAAAAATGTGATTTTATATAAATGACAAGCGATGACAGCCAAGTAAATTTATGTTCGGCTACTCTAAACATTCTTCATTTAGAAGAAATTACTCGTGAACTTTACAATCACATTTTTATGTAGCCTTCTATAAGTTTTTGAACTGTATTTGCACAAACAGTTAGAGAATAAAAGCACTTTTTGATTAAATTGTAATCTGGTTCCTTCGTTTATTGCAGCAATTACACGCAGAAGGTGGGGCGACGAAGAAAGGGCGGCAGTCAAAAAGGAATTCGGCAACTTGGAAAAAATACATAAATTGCCTTCATTGCAACAGTGCCAAATTTTAATTAAAAAAACAGCAGTTTTATCGCAAAGAACCCCACAACAACTAAAAACTTGGATTGATAATCAAAGGAAAGCTCAACAGCGAAAAAAATAAAATTAAATGGAATAGTTACTTATTTTCTAAATTAGTTGTAGGGAATTTCGAAAAAGAAAAATAATATTTTCTTCTAGTGAGGTAGTGATACACGTTTAAGAACACGTCACTTTTTTCGGGTTTTCATTAAAAAGAACTAGGGCCTTCTGGAACTAAAAAGTACAAAAACCAAGGTTACTGTGATAATAATACTTTAATACATGTACCTAATTAAATTGTGATACTATAAAGTTTTTACAATAGCTATCTAAAGGGTTCTCTCGTATATTTTTGCAAGTTCCATGTTTTTTTATGAATCTTAAGAATTTTTGGGCTAAAATGTCAAAATGTCAAATTTGTCAAACAAGTCTATGTTTTTTTTAAATGGCACATCCTGTATGTTATTACATATTTTGAATCTGTTTGAAATTCTAAGAATTTCGATTTACATACTATTTCTTAAATTTGAATTGTGTTCGAAATAGTGACAGTTGAAAATAGAATGTTCTAAGTTTTAAAGGATTTAGATCAATAACGGGTCAGAAACGGTTCAAGCTATCATCTAAGAAGGTCCATTTATGATACTAAAATCGTGCCGCTGAGTACGGCCCAAGATGGTACCATCAGATAGCCTTTAAAGGATTAAGACAAGAGAGTGGAATTCATTTTGCTCTATCTTGAACCAGTTTTGATCTACAGCCTTTAAAATTTAGAAAATTTCATTTTCAACTTTCAATATCGTGAAAGCAATAATTAAAATTCGACTTATAGTAGGTATATTATATCAAAATTCTCTGAATTTGAGGCAAATGGCAAAAATTTAATAACATACAGGGTGTTTCCTTTAAAAAGAACATCCAGCTGACAAACTGGGACATTTACCAAAAGTTTTTGACATTTTAGCACAAAACAGCCCTAAGATTCTATAATGAAAAAAGGACTAATTCAAACAAATGTCTTCCCAGCACGAAATTTATTCAACGACTGACTGTTACAAAAAGCACGCCATCCAGTCATCATAGGCGTTTCTAGGTGGGGCTTGGGGGGGGTGCTAAGCCCCCCAAATCTCGGATTACCCCCCCCCCCCCAAATCCAACTGTGAGGCCTAGTATATGTATAGCCAAATATGTACACCGGGGGCTTAAGCCCCCCCCCCCCCCAAATATGTAATCCGGGGGCTTAAGCCCCCCAAAAATAGAGGTCTAGAATCGCCTATGCCTGTCATCCCCGCTTATCTAATCCTGACTAACAACTTCAAACACAAATCAATACATCCACCGGGATGACTCAATTTATTAAATTAGGAAACAATTTAGTATTTATATTTTAAACTAACTTATGGTTATTGTTCTTAACCTAATAATCCAAACTATGATTAACAATAAAGAAATGACTTATTTAAGAGTACAAACATTATTGTTTTTCCAATTCATAAAAAAAACACGAATCTAAACTTCTATATTTTTACCATATTTTGATATCCATTTAAATAAAATCTCAAACAGAGCAATTTTTTTTGGAAGTCAGTTAAAAATAGACTTCAAAATCTAAGTAAAATAAACAATAATAACTCTTAATTTAATTATTTCAATCGGCTAGTGGATTAGAGAGCTAATAAAAGGCTAATAGAGTAATACCAATCACAATCAAAGGACTCTCTGTCGGTACTATATTCTTGTAGAATTTGTAATTTATTCTTATTTTTGTTTTCAAATAAACTGCTTAATTGTTATTGTTAGGAATTATCATTGTTAATTAATATTATTATTAGTAAAATATTTTGTTATAATGATGCAAATGGAGTGTTTTCATCCTATCACGCTAGAAAATGCTACTTTCACTATCGTGCTGCAAGAGTATCGATTTTTTGACTTGTTAGTAATATGCTAAAATAAAATTCTTATCAATTATTACTATGACTTTTCTTAACCCGGACCTCTCCCTCAACCTCAGATCGAATGCGCTACCTTCCATTGTAGCAATCCACCAACCCACTAATAATTAAACTGCTGGCAGCACCGCCAGCCGGACCGCGCTCGTCGATGCTCAACCGGCCCGCGGTGACACACCGTTATCCACTTCGTGCCCACTCGGAGGTCCTCGGTGGCTCTCGGCCCAATCTTCGGTTAGGTCGAAGATTGACCGTCAAGCGTTAGTGAGGGGGCGCTGCGAGCGTTCTGGCAATACTGGCAGTGCTGGCAGCTATTTTGCACTCTCACCAAAGTCGAGGCGAAAGAAATCTATTTTGCGTTTTTTTCTCCGCGTCCCCAGCTAGAGTGTAAAATTGCTGCCAGTACTGCCAGCATTCTGACCATGCGCACTACGGTCTATATGTATGTAGTAGCATAATAATATTATTTTGATGCACTATGATGTACTATCAGGGTTTTTTTTGGGTGATCGTTGACTAACGGTCGCTGACACGAGAGTTTAAGTTTTAGGGGACAGTTTTGGCAAACTTGAAATCGTTCGTTTACGTCCTCCAGTATATCTCACTTGTCGCGACGTCGATGAAAAGCTCGTATCAATTCGCGTAATGCCGGGCGTCTATTCCGGCCAAATTTTTGACTTGTTGCCTTGCTATTTGTACGGCTCGATGTGCGTAGCATGAGATTTGCGGTATATGTATGTAAATAATATTATGTATGGTTTTATATCAATAAAAGTCTATATTATTATTATTACTATTATTAATACTTCTGGAAATATAGGGGTCTAAACTTGGAAATTTTTATAAGCTGTTTTTTAAAAATATTTCCGGAACTGAGGTTTAAAGGAAAATCATATAGGAGAAAATTATAGATCTTACTTAACTGCAACTTTTAGGTTATGAATTTTTTTTAATAAAACGAACCAGTGGCGAGATATGAGCGATCTAATGGCAGAATTGGAAATTTCATGGGTATACCGCTGTAAAAATTTTCTAAAAAATAATTTTTTTCAAATTCAAATATACTGACATTTTATGGTTCCTTATGTCAGAGTGAAAGCAAATAAATGAAAAATTGCAAAAAATTGGTAACATTAACTATATTTTAATTTTTCAATTTTTCACAAAATCCGGCAAAAAACTGGAAAAAATTTGACACTGCTTTATGTTCTTATTTTTATCTCAGTTATTTGAAGTTTTTAGTAAAAAATGTATATAACTAATTAGATAGAGTATAAAATTGTCTAACTTTTTAACTAGAAACAATTTTTCGATAGGACGCATAATTTTGGAAATATAGGGGTTTAAACTTGGAAATTTTTATAAGCAGTTTTTTAAAAATATTTCCGGAACTGAGGTTTAAAGGAAAATCATATAAGAGAAAATTATATATCTTCCTTAACTGCAACTTTTAGGTTATGAAAATTTTTTAATAAAACGAACCAGTCGCGAGATATGATCGATTAAATGTCAGTGTTGGAGATTTCATGGGTATACCCCTGTAAAAATTTTCAAATTTTTTTTTTAATTCAAAAATTCTGACATTTTATGATTCCTTATGTCAAAGTGGAAGCAAATAAATGAATAAATGGCAAAGAATTGGTAAAATGAACTATATTTTTAATTTTTCAATTTTTCACAAAATCCGGCAAAAAATCGGAAAAAATTTGACACTGCTTTATGTTCTTACTTTTATCTCGGTTATTTGTTTTTAGTAAAAAATGTATATAACTAATTAGATAGAGTATAAAATTGTCTAACTTTTTAATAATAAACAATTTTTCGATAGGACGTATACTTTTGGAAATATAGGGATTTAAACTTGGAAATTTTTATAAGCAGATTTGTTAAAATATTTCCGGAACTATCAGGTTTAAAGGAAAATCATATAAGAGAAAATTATAGATCTTACTTTACTGCAACTTTTAGGTTATGAAAATTTTTTTAATAAAACGAACCAGTGGCGAGATATGAGCGATTAAATGGCAGAATTGGAAATTTCATGGGTACACCTGTAAAAATTTTCCAAAATTTTTTTTTTAAAATTCAAAAATTCTGACATTTTATGGTTCCTTATGTCAAAGTGAAAGCAAGTAAATGAAAAAATGGCAAAAAATTGGTAAAATTAACTATATTTTCAATTTTTCAATTTTTCATCAAATCCGGCAAAATATTGGAAAGAATAATTCTTAATAATACATGGGATATTTGGGATATAACATGTATATTTATTATTTATTATATTATCTGATAGACTAAGCAACACTTAATTTTTTAATACATGTAACTGAAATATTTCATTTCTACGCAACTGAGAACTTCCGTACGGGTCTACAATCAACTTTGGCATCACAGAGGCATTCTACAGGCTTAGCTCACGTTCTCGTTTTACACTCATTGAGAGACAGCCTCGGATAGACCCAGCAACACTTAATTCTTTAATACATGTAACTGAAATATTTCATTTCTACGCCACTGAGAACTTCCGTACGGGTCTGCAATCAACTTTGGCGTTACGTGGACATTCAACAGACTCCAGCTCATGCTTTTCACCTACACTCATTGAGTGACAACCTCAGATTGCCTCAGCAGCCTTCATTCTTCAATACATGTTAGAGTAATATTTAATTTCTACGTCACTGAAAGCGTCCGCACGGGTCTACAATCAACTTTGGCATGACAGAGGCATTCTGCAGGCTTTAGCCCACTTTTTCATCCTACACCCAATGAGAGACAACCTCGGATAGACTCAGCTACACTTTATTTTTTAATACATGTAAATGAAATATTTCATTTCTACGCCACTGAGAGCTTCCGTACGGGTCTATAATCAACTTTGGCATTACGTGGACATTTCAAAAACTCCAGCTCATGCTTTTCACCTACACTCATTGAGTGACAACCTCAGACTGACTCAGCAGCCTTCATCTTTCAATCATGTTACAGTAATAGTGAATTTCTACGCCGCTGAAAGCGTCCGCACTTCGCAAACGATACTTGACATACTCCAAATTGACTGCTGTCCAATTGCACGAAACTTTCGGTGGGAATGTTTGGCGGGTGCAACCAATCGTTGTCGTAGCGCTATTGCTGTTGTTGAGGCGTTCACGTTCAATGCGTATTTTTTTCTCAAACTTCGCTACCCCTGGCAACTTTGGGCTCATCTTGTACTTTCGTCGTCGTTCGCCGCGCCAGTGTTGTTTTAACTTTGACGATGCCACCACGGTGTTGTGTTCCTGATTTGTCTGATCGTTGCGAAAACACGCACCGACAATATTTACGATACCTGGATCGAGACCCAGATAGTAACGATAGTCCGTACGTCGTCCTTGATATCCTTGTTCTTCTTCTTGACGCTGCTGCGTTACTGCTTCCTCATCGCCATCATTTCCGGCTTTTTGTTTCAAATTTTTTGCTACTTCTCTTACGCGGCACTTCTACTGATGTTTATGTTTTGTCGCTAGTACCATTGTTCTGTCGGTTTCGCCAACGATTCATTAACAGTGAACAGTATAACATTTGTGGTAAATGATTTGGCTCTGCTCCCTAGGGCAATTCGCCAATTAATTACCGCTTAGTAAAAATCTTAATTTCTATACCGCTGTGCCAGGCGGACCGGCCGACACCCTCGCCCACAAGTGGCGCCATCCCACGACCATCTACGGAATTACACAAAACTATGGCCAAACAGAAAACTGCTTGACGGTGAGCGCAACGTAGTAGAAGAGTTGCCCGGCTCTTGCATCGACTGCTGGCAGAACGCTCGCAGCGCCCCCTCACTAACGCTTGACGGCCAATCTTCGAACTAACCGAAGGTTGTCCACTTCGTGCCTACTCGGAGGTCCTCGGTGGCTCTCGGCCCAATCTTCGGTTAGTTCGAAGATTTTCCGCCAAGCGTTGATGAGGGGGCGCTGCGATCGTGCTGGCAATACTGGCAGTGCTGGCAGCTATTTTGCACTCTCACCAAAGTCGAGGCGAAAAAAATCTATTTTGCGTTTTTTTCTCCGCGTCCCCAGCTAGAGTGTAAAATTGCTGCCAGCACTGCCAGTACTGCCAGCATTCTGACCATGCGCACTACGGTCTATATGTATGTAGTAGCATAATAATATTATTTTGATGCACTATGATGTACTATCACTATCAGGGTTTTTTTTGGGTGATCGCTGACTAACGGTCGCTGACACGAGAGTTTAAGTTTTAGGGGACAGTTTTGGCAAACTTGAAATCGTTCGTTTACATCCTCCAGTATATCACACTTGTCGCGACGTCGATGAAAAGCTCGTATCAATTCGCGTAATGCCGGGCGTCTATTCCGGCCAAATTTTTGCCTTGTTGCCTTGCTATTTGTACCGCTCGATGTGCGTAGCATGAGATTTGCGGTATATGTATGTAAATAATAATATTATGTATGGTTTTATATCAATAAAAGTCTATATTATTATTATTACTATTATTAATACTTTTGGAAATATAGGGGTCTAAACTTGGAAATTTTTATAAGCAGATTTGTTAAAATATTTCCGGAACTGAGGTTTAAAGGAAAATCATATAAGAGAAAATTATAGATGTTACTTAACTGTAACTTTTAGGTTATGATTTTTTTGTAATAAAACGAACCAGTGGCGAGATATGAGCGATTTAATGGCGGAATTGGAAATTTCATGGGTATACCGCTGTAAAAATTTTCTAAAAAATTATTTTTTTCAAATTCAAATATACTGACATTTTATGGTTCCTTATGTCAGAGTGAAAGCAAATAAATGAAAAATTGCAAAAAATTGGTAACATTAACTGTATTTTTAATTTTTCAATTTTTCACAAAATCCGGCAAAAAATCGGAAAAAATTGACACTGCTTTATGTTTTTATTTTTATCTCAGTTATTTGAAGTTTTTAGAAAAAAATGTATATAACTAATTAGATAGGGTATAAAATTGTCTAACTTCTAATAATAAACAATTTTTCGATAGGACGTATACTTTTGGAAATATAGGGGTTTAAACTTGGAAATTTTTATAAGCAAATATTTTAAAATATTTCCGGAACTATCAGGTTTAAAGGAAAATCATATAAGAGAAAATTATAGATCTTACTTAACTGCAACTTTTAGGTTATGAAAATTTTTTAAATAAAACGAACCAGTGGCGAGATATGAGCGATTTAATGGCATAATTGAAAATTTCATGGGTATACCCCTGTAAAAATTTTCAAAAAAATTCTTTTTTTTACATTCAAAAATAGTGACCTTTTATGGCCCGTTATGTCAAAGTGAAAGCAAATAAATGAAAAAATGGCAAAAAATTGGTAAAATTAACATATGGTTTTATTTTTCCATGGGGTTGCGGTCAAAATGTTTACATTAAAACAATAGTCATCTTTGACGTTTCGGTTTATTGACTGACTAAACCATCATCAGAAAGTTAACTACAAATTTTTAAAAAGAACTTATTTTATCAGGTTTACTAATAATAACACAAATAGACATACCTTTTAACTATGATGAACAATCTTAGCACTAATACTACTACATTTTAACAACCATGTACTCTCTACGAGACACAGAGTTAAACTATTATTTACTAACTTGCCTTAACAACCAAATTTGCATCGTACCTTTTAGAAGGTATAATGGATGGAAAATCCACTATAGGTACAAAATGTTTTGTGAATAATGCAAAAATTTTATTTTTATGACATAATTAGGCCTCCATAAACTGAACTTAAATTTTCGGTATCTGACCTGAAATTGACGGTGTTATTGGTTTTTTTAATATGAATCATTTCTTTAATATTCCTTTTTTTGTTATTCGATTCAAACTCTAAAATTTGAACATTATTGAAATTGAAATTATGTAGTTCGTCAAGAGCATGTTTGGATAGGGCTGTGGGGTTATGGTTGGTATTACGCAGGCTATTCTTATGTTCTTTTATTCGGTTTTTTAAATGTTGTTTTGTTTGTCCTATATATGTTTTTGGACAATCAGAACAGTCAATTTTATATATTAGATTTGTCTGAAATTCTTTAGGTGTTTTTGGTTTTAAATGTGTAAATAATTTATTAGTACTATTGTTTGGTTTTTCGGCGATATTTATGTTGTATGGTTTAAGGACTTTTTTAATTTTTTGATTTATAAGGGGTATGTGCGGTAATGAAATATAATTACTTTCGGTGTTCTGAGTTTCGCGATTTGTGGAGTTATTGTATATTTTATTAATCCGGTTTTTAATGATCGGTTCACAGAAGTGTTTGGGGTAATTATTTTTTTGTAAAACGTCTCTAACTTTTCTAAGATTTTGTGGTCTATTTATCGGATTAGTTAATATGACAGCCCTATCAACTAGTGAATTGACTACGCTTTTTTTATATTTAATAGGTGTGTATGAATTAAAATTGAGATATCTGCCTGACCATACAGGTTTTGTGTACCAGTTTGTCTCGATGTTGCCTTCTATGTCGTAAGAAATATTAATGTCTAAAAAATTTTTATAGATTTGTTTTTTTCCTTTTCATGAGTGAATTTGAGTCTATTATGGAAGTTGTTAAATTTATCCAGGGTGTATTGAATTTTATTTTAAATAAAATTCAATACACCCTGGATAAATTTAACAACTTCCATAATAGACTCAAATTCACTCATGAAAAGGAAAAAAACAAATCTATAAAAAATTTTTAGACATTAATATTTCTTACGACATAGAAGGCAACATCGAGACAAACTGGTACACAAAACCTGTATGGTCAGGCAGATATCTCAATTTTAATTCATACACACCTATTAAATATAAAAAAAGCGTAGTCAATTCACTAGTTGATAGGGCTGTCATATTAACTAATCCGATAAATAGACCACAAAATCTTAGAAAAGTTAGAGACGTTTTACAAAAAAATAATTACCCCAAACACTTCTGTGAACCGATCATTAAAAACCGGATTAATAAAATATACAATAACTCCACAAATCGCGAAACTCAGAACACCGAAAGTAATTATATTTCATTACCGCACATACCCCTTATAAATCAAAAAATTAAAAAAGTCCTTAAACCATACAACATAAATATCGCCGAAAAACCAAACAATAGTACTAATAAATTATTTACACATTTAAAACCAAAAACACCTAAAGAATTTCAGACAAATCTAATATATAAAATTGACTGTTCTGATTGTCCAAAAACATATATAGGACAAACAAAACAACATTTAAAAAACCGAATAAAAGAACATAAGAATAGCCTGCGTAATACCAACCATAACCCCACAGCCCTATCCAAACATGCTCTTGACGAACTACATAATTTCAATTTCAATAATGTTCAAATTTTAGAGTTTGAATTGAATAACAAAAAAAGGAATATTAAAGAAATGATTCATATTAAAAAAACCAATAACACCATCAATTTCAGGTCAGATACCGAAAATTTAAGTTCAGTTTATGGAGGCCTAATTATGTCATAAAAATAAAATTTTTGCATTATTCACAAAACATTTTGTACCTATAGTGGATTTTCCATCCATTATACCTTCTAAAAGGTACGATGCAAATTTGGTTGTTAAGGCAAGTTAGTAAATAATAGTTTAACTCTGTGTCTCGTAGAGAGTACATGGTTGTTAAAATGTAGTAGTATTAGTGCTAAGATTGTTCATCATAGTTAAAAGGTATGTCTATTTGTGTTATTATTAGTAAACCTGATAAAATAAGTTCTTTTTAAAAATTTGTAGTTAACTTTCTGATGATGGTTTAGTCAGTCAATAAACCGAAACGTCAAAGATGACTATTGTTTTAATGTAAACATTTTGACCGCAACCCCATGGAAAAATAAAACCATATATTATAATTAAACGGTCAGGAAAAACAATACTATTACTATATCAGGTAAAATTAACTATATTTTTACTTTTCAATTTTTCACAAAATCCGGCAAAAAATCGGAAAGAATAATTCTTAGTAATACATAGGATATTTGGGATATAACATGAATATTTATAATTTATTACATTTATTATTATTACAGCAACACTTAATTTTTTGACATATGTAACTGAAATATTCCATTTCTACGCCACTGAGAACTTCCGTACGGGTCTACAATCAACTTTGGCATCACAGAGGCATTCTACAGGCTTTAGCTCGCGTTCTCGCTTTACACTCATTGAGGGACAGCCTCGGATAGACTCAGCAACACTTAATTTTTTAATACATGTAACTGAAATACTTTATTTCTACGCCACTGAGAACTTCCGTACGGATCTACAATCAACTTTGGCGTTACGTTGACATTCAACAGACTCCAGCTCATGCTTTTCACCTACACTTATTGAGTGACAACCTCAAATTGACTCAGCAGCCTTCATTTTTCAATACATGTTACAGTAATATTTAATTTCTACACCACTGAAAGCGTCCGCACATGTGTACAATCAATTCAGGCATCTCAGAGGCATTCTAATGGCTTTAGCTCACGTTCTCACCCTACACTCAATGAGAGACAACCTCGGATAGACTCAGCAGCCTTCATTTTTCAATACATGTTACAGTAATATTTATTTTCTACGCCACTGAAAGCGTCCGCACGGGTCTACAATCAACATTGGCATCACAGAGGCATTCTGCAGGCTCTAGCCCACTTTTTCACCCTACACTCAATGAGAGACAACCAGGGATAGACTCAGCAACACTTAATTTTTTAATACATATAACTGAAATATTTCATTTCTACGCCACTGAGAACTTCCGTACGGGTCTACAATCAACTTTGGCATTACGTGGACATTCAGCAGACTCCAGCTCATGCTTTTCACCTACACTTATTGAGTGACAACCTCAGATTGACTCAGCAGCCTTTATTTTTCAATACATGTTACAGTAATATTTAATTTCTACAACACTGAGAGCGTCCGCACGGGTCTACAATCAACATTGGCATCACAGAGGCATTCTGCAGGCTCTAGCCCACTTTTTCACCCTACACTCAATGAGAGACAACCAGGGATAGACACAGCAACACTGAATTTTTTAATACATGTAACTGAAATATTTCATTTCTACGCCACTGAGAACTTCCGTACGGGTCTACAATCAACTTTGGCATTACGTGGACATTCAACAGACTCCAGCTCATGATTTTCACCTACACTCATTGAGTGACAACCTCAGATTGACTCAGCAGCCTTCATTTTTCAATACACGTTACAGTAATAGTGAATTTCTACGCCACTGGAAGCGTCCGCACGGGTCTACAATCAACTTTGGCATGACAGGGGCATTCTACAGGCTTTAGCTCACGTTCACGCCCTACACTCATTGAGAGACAGCCTCGGATAGACTCAGCAACACTTAATTTTTTAATACATGTAACTATAATATTTCATTTCTACGCCACTGAGAACTTCCGTACGGGTCTACAATCAACTTTGGCATTACGTGGACATTCAACAGACTCCAGCTCATGCCTTTCACCTACAATTATTGAGTGACAACCTCAGATTGACTCAGCAGCCTTCATTTTTCAATACATGTTACAGTAATAGTGAATTTCTACGACACTGAAAGCGTCCGCACGGGTCTACAATCAACTTTGGCATCACAGGGGCATTCTGCAGGCTCTAGCCCACTTTTTCACCCTACACTCAATGACAGACAACCTCGGATAGACTCAGCAACACTTTATTTTTTAATACATGTAACCGAAATATTTCATTTCTACGCCACTGAGAGTTTCACAAAAGGGATGATAAAGGTGAAATCCATGGATGCATAGGCAGCATAATACCATGAGAAGCTTGAAGACGTAGATGCTTTCATTACGCTAGTATGTATTCGATTATTTACAGCTATCCTCGGCTACAAGGGAGCAAGGGACATTTTCGCAACGCCATTATGAAAAGTGGCTTGGAGTTACGACCTGTTATTAACTTCAGTTATTTTCCCTCTCTTGTCTCCTGATTCACCGACATAAAAATGCTCTAAGGCAACACAACAGCAATTATGTAAAGCCGCATCGTGTAAAGCAGCTTTATATTGGAACCGCAGGCACCTATTAAACACACAACCCACAAAACCAGATCCCACAAAAAGCCACACAATTATAAAAACTATTGTTTACTGGCGTGAGCTCCGTGCTATTGGCCTAATGCCTGGCCGAGAAGCACGAGGTTCTCTAGCAGAGATTATGTACATTATATTATAATGGTACCAGTGGTACCACTGGTACCACTGGTTAAAGTTAGTACAGTTAGCAGATTCTCTATTACAAACTAACCAAACAACTTTACGTTGTTTTGCTCATACAGAATGTTTTTTTGTGGTACCAGTGGTACACAGAAGGGATGATAAAGGTGAAATCCATGGATGCATAGGTAGCATAATACCATGAGAAGCTTGAAGATGTAGATGCTTTCATTACGCTAGTATGTATTCGATTATTTACCGCTATCCTCGGGTGCAAGGGAGCAAAAGACATTTTCGCAACGCCCTTATGAAAAGCCGCCTCGTGTTACGAGCTGTTATTAACTACAGTTATTTTTCCTCTCTTGTCTCCTGATTAACCGACATAAAAATGCTCCAAGGCAATACAACAGCCATTATGTAAAGCCGCTTCGTGTAAAGCATCTTTGTATTGGAACCGCTGGCACCTATTAACACACAACACACAAAACCAAAATCCCACAAAAAGCCACACAATTTTAAAAACTATTGTTTATAAGAAACACAATCAACGACCCGCACGACACCTGTCACCTGTCAGCTGTCGTCTGTCATATGTCAACAGTCAGCTGTTGCATAGAAAAAATATCCTCTATAGGTAGAAAATCAGCGCGCACAGCACGAGGCAGACACGTGACCCTGGTGACGTGGCATCTGTCATAATATACGGGGTGTTTGAGTGTGATTTTTGAGTCCCATAGCGCTATAAAGGGCTTTTACGGAAAATACAGTAGATTGCCGTACGACACCAGACATCTTGTCATATATCACCTGTCAACAATCAGCTGTTTATTTATAGGTATAAAAAAGCGCGCATAGCACGAGGCGAAACGTGACTTTGGTGACGTACGTCAATCTGGTATTTTCTATAAACGCCCTCTATAGATCTATGGGACTCAAAAATCACACTCAAGCACCCCGTATATTATGACAGATGCCACGTCACCAGGGTAAAAATGTTCCGCCACTGATCTATAATTGTTTTATAAGTTTGTCTGACGGATAAGGCAAAGACTATGTTTGCGATATATGAGAAATAAAAATATACATATGAGGATCACTAATAAAGTTGTTTTATTTATTCACGTTTTTATCTCGGTTAACATAATAACATTGACCTTAAACTATTTACTCCAAATATGTTAGTAATTAAACATTAATTACAGTATTTTACTAATTTAACACTAGGTCCAGTGTGCCGTCTTTTTTCAACTCAACTTTACAAATAGTAAATAAAAAATATTTTGTTTTCCACATGAATATTATCTTGCTGCGTTTTGGTATTCACATACGTGGCAAATCTTTTTTCTAATCAGTCTTTTCTGTTTTCCTAACTTAAGTGGTGGTGGTGCTGCTGGAAGTGATGGTGATGAACTCTCTTTCTGTGCAGTGCTTTTTTCCTTTTTCTTGTCCTCTTCCCATTGCTTTCGAAACCAAACTAACCAATGCAGGCAGGACATGTTAAAACAATCCCCAACATGGTCTAAACAATTTTCACACAAAAATCTTCGATCCTTTAATGGTTTGGAACATCGAATACATACCATTTTATCACTACTTTCTTGGATGATGGTTTAACAGTTAAACGAGTAAATCGAACGTCTACTACTAGTACTTATTCTAGAGAAAAGTTTAGAAAGCATCTTTACACCTTATATAGTAAATTCTACAGACGCATGAGTACAGGCGCGGCTCCCACTGAGAGCTTCCGTACGGCTCTACAATCAACTTTGGCATTACGTGGACATTTCACAGACTCCAGCTCATGCTTTTCACCTACACTCAGTGAGTGACAACCTCAGATTGACTCAGCAGCCTTCTTTTTCAATACATGTTACAGTAATATTTAATTTCTACGCCACTGAGAGCGTCCGCACGGGTCTACAATCAACTTTGGCATCACATAGGCATTCTGCAGGCTCTAGCCCACTTCTTCACAATACACTCAATGAGAGACAACCTCGGATGGACTCAGCAGAACTTTATATTTTAAGACGCGTAACTGAAATATTTCATTTCTACGCCACTGAGAGCTTCCGTACGGGTCTACAATCAACTTTGGCATTACGTGGATATTCAACAGACTCCAGCTCCTGCTTTTCACCTACACTCATTGAGTGACAACCTCAGATTGACTCAGCAGCCTTCTTTTTCAATACATGTTGCAATAATATTTAATTTCTACGCCACTGAGAGCGTCCGCACAGGTCTACAATCAACTTTGGCATCACATTGGCATTCTGCAGGCTCTAGCCCACTTTTTCACAATACACTCAATGAGAGACAACCTCGGATGGACTCAGCAGAACTTTATATTTTAAGACACGTAACTGAAATATTTCATTTCTAGGCCACTGAGAGCTTTCGTACGAGTCTACAATCATGATCGGGACTTTTTTGTTAATTTTTAATTTTAATTTATTAATTTTTTGGCGTCTAGTAAACGTTTGAAAATTTCAGCGGCAGAATATTTTCGCTCGCGACTCGACTATATAAACATAGAAAATAAAACCTAGCACTTTATGAACACATAAAATATTGCACAGTAGTAAAACTAATTGCATGAGGTTGGCGGCATTTTATAAAAGTTTGTTCTATTTGACCAAGTAATATTCATACAAAAGAGGAACGACTGACACTCGTTAGCCATGATTCGTTCGCGAATGGCTTTATTTCCACGACAATATTTTCCAAACCCTCGTTATAGAGTCCATACTTCGGCGGCGTCGGTTTGTTCTTCTGATGGATATTGTCGTTATTGATGTGGATTGAATCGCTCACATTGAGGTAAAATACGAACAGGACAACGCACTGACGAAGCCCTTAGGTATAAAACGAAGAGAAATGAAAAAAACCCTCGCGACCACCAGCAGCGACAAATTACGTAACGACGGACCGCATTCTTAGCGGGTGCTTTTATATTGCCACTAACGGCGACGAGAGTTGCACCGCCCAAAAAAAATTAACACCACCGGCAGCAGCAATCATTGAGATCATCGCCACGGGGCCACCGTCATTGTGCACAGTCACAGTTGCAAGTGTGCGCGCGACGCCGGCGATGATGGTGTCGGGATTGCGTGGTGTGTAGCAGTAGCAGCACTTCGTGTGTATTGCCGCGATGACGATGTGATGTGCACATAGCAACAACAAAAAAACATTAGTACGTTAGCATTAAGACTGACTTTTAATTACACAGGGTGGTCTTCTCAGAGTACCACTAGGCCGTAAAGGGTTAACTGAACGGCGACATACAAAATCGTCTCCTAGGGGACACATTACACAGAACAAAGCTGCCATTGAAGACGCATAATATGGCGTCGTCAGCGTCGGCCACAGCCGGACCGGCGTACGCCATGTCGCGAGTGACTGCTCAGAAACTACTGAATAATATCCGGCTGGCGTCACCTACACCGCACTATTTGCATATCTAGAAGATGTATTCGTCACTGGTATTTTAGCGCAACAAGCCAACGTACCACGGCTCGACATACCGTCGTTTGTGCTCAACTACAATGAAGGTCGTATAGCGTTAAAATCCTTCTTTCGCACTGTATGCCTTTACAATCCCACACGGCCTGATTATATCCTGAGTTTTTCTGCTCTAGCGCAACACGGCGACCTGTCAGCGATCGAGTCGGTAGGCACGTTTTAGCCCACCGAAACACGTTCCGCCTTCAGTGCCGACGTCGGCAATATATGTTCTATTGTACTCCGACGGCAGTAGCGAACGACGCCAAACGCAATTACTGCTACAGCACCTACTAACTCAACGGAATGGGTGAATGGAAGCGTGTACGCATATATTGGCTTGTAGGCTCCCGGATATTGCACATCAGATTCCTGATCTGTTTTATGTATGGAATCTAGCACTGTACTTCCTGGAAATAAAGCACTTCTCATTTCATACTCGTTCACCTTGTTAAAAATTTTCTCAAACACCCTCTCCCATTGATTAAGCCGGTCGGCTGCCCGAGCAACGACTGCTGCGAGTTTTTGCACGGGATCGTCAGCAACCAGTACGGATGTGTTTGCGACGCGTTTATTGTCTTCCTGTGTAGGGGACGGGTGTGCCCACGGTTTTACCGTTGTTGTATGCGTCGTCGACACTGCTAAAGACGCGGATGACTCCTCCGCGGCTGATTTCGTTTCGTCGGTAGACGCACTGCTGTTGCGATTATTCTCTACGTCACTCGTACTGTTGTTTAAGGTCAGATTTTGTGTCGACGCCGCCGGTGTGGTGAAGTGCAGCGGGTAATTGTCGGCGACGGCGCTGGCAATCGACAGGTTCGAGGGCGTCCCAGAACGATCAGAACTATCGTCAGACAATGTTGTCGTACTGCCGTTTAAGCTCTGATTTTGTGTCGACACCGGTATCGTGGAGTGCAGCGGGGTATTGTCGCCGACAGCGCTGCCATTCGACACATTTGATGGCGTCCCAGACTGATCAAAGCTATCGTTAGGCAAAGTCGTCGTTTCGTTACCCAACGCCTGCAATTGGCACAATGCATTTGTCAACCATATAACTACAATTAGATTCTTCCCGAGCCCGAACATCGTAACACAAACGTCAAACGGTACAACGTAAAACACCACACTGAGTATAACCGGAACCTCTAATATCCGCGTTAACGATTTGGCGACGCGATTATTATTCTGCTAACAATCTATCAATAAATCAATACTATTTCAGCCGAAAGACTCGAATTTCTAGGGACCCTTATGTCGTCTTCGTACACTTACCACTACGCGGAGGACTTTTCAGCTATAACCTGGCATCTACATACAATCAAGGTGTTCGTGAGCCTACGCCACAACACTGCATGCGAATGCGACGCCGCGAAAAAAACAACATACAGATAGTGGAAACACATTATATTAAAGTACAAGAAAAAACATATGTAGGTCTTTTACAATTATTGACACAATGACCATGAATGGAAAACGTTTTGAAACGCTACTTACAATGCGACGGCAGTGAATCACCTTCGAGTCTGGCCGTAACAGCCTCAATCTCCTTATACTTTTTCGCCAGGTCGTCGTACATTTGCATGCAAAACTCTACGTCTAACATTACTCGTTTCACAACTAACGAGTGGTCTTCTGCGAAATACACTACTAAGTCACACCACTGTAGACCAGCCAACAGGAGCTGCCCCTGAATTTGATAGTAATAGGCGTGTTTTTTGTTGAACTGTAAATTGTCCCCAGCGCCACTACACTGATGCGTCTCCTGCTCTTTGCATGCCCCTTTCGCGGCTCTAGGCGCTTCAGCACGTTCGAAGATGTAATTTGGATGATTTCGCGCCTTTGCTAATGTACCGGTGCGCGGACCACTTGGACATTTGATTTCGAGCAAGCCGTAACTATTGTCCTTTGCATCGCGAACCAGACCGTCGAGACTGACGCCGAGCCAACGCACCTCCGGATGAACCACCAATCCCACGGGCCATACGTAGTTATCTGTGAGCGCAGCGTACATGTCGCGGGCTTCAGGTTCCCATGTTCGACCATGCTGCACGCACGCTATTTTTTTTAATTTATCGAATTTTCCCCACATTGAATCCAGATATTTCGCCGTGATTGGAAGAACCCGTCGCACAATGTTTTTAAAGTTCGACGCTGTCAAGCGGCCTTGTCGTTGGCTTAACCACTCAGCGGACTTGGATTGTTCTCGCGTGCGGCTCTCTATATCGTGGGCCTGTGCCAGAGTCGCGGGCGTTACAATAGCGGTGTTCACCTGAATACGTCGAAATATAGAGCTGGTTGTTTCAACGACGCACGGCAGCGCGATACGCTCAACGGGATGCGGGCATGTTACGGGCGCAACGGCGGCGGCGGCAGCGCCTTCGCAGCGGTCAACCTGTGCTGCATAGGTTGGCATGTCGTCCATGGCCGAAGTGTGAAGTATGAATGACATGCCGAATGAAAAAGGAGACGAGGCTATATAGTCGCAACTTGGCACCTGCGCGCCGACCGCGACCGACGTGACCACCGACCGTGCACCGCTAGCGGTGCCTCTCTCTTCAGTGTCGCCATCGGCTCGCGGTGTGCACCAACAGCTGGGATACCCAGTTGCGGTGACATACCTCTCTTACTTCCTCTCATGCTTTGACTCTCGTCACCATTAGTGGCACTATAAAAGCCCCCGCCAGATAACAGCAGACAACATTCCAAGAGCAATCAGTGTACGGCTTGCTTGAACAGCTGAAACGTTTTGCTGTGTTAATCTTTGTTTCTGCTATTTCTTCCAATACAAAAATCATATCGTACTACCAACGAGCGACAGCTTGAAACTAAGTAAAGTCTTTGGTGGGATATCGACAAGATATCGACGTATCACATTCGATCGGTCAACAGCAAGTGCCGGACAGCGACACCATGGATAACAACAAAACAGCCGCGGTATGTCGTTACGACAATCCTCTAGAACTCCTATTGTCTGCTGCAATTTCTCAAGAACTTCTAGATTCATGGGTTGATAATACTGTACAAAATATCAATAAGATGCCTACATCGCCCGGTGAGAAGGCTCGGGATATAGCGCAGCCTGTATCGGAGCCATCGCTCCCATTGTCAACGCTAGTACCAGCAACCCGAGTTCGTCTCCTGTGGCAATCATTGAGTCTTGAGGCCTCGAAACGCACTGCTGTACAGGGCAATATTTTTCGTCGTCACCCAGGAATATCTGGCACACAGTGGCAATATGCTGTCGATGCAATGCTGGAATTTTGTATGCGCGCTTATATTCCCACCGACGTCTTTCTCCTATCAGTGAGCTGCCTCAACCGTTTCATGTTGCGTGGCAAGTGCTTAGAGTCCACAGCACATTTGAGGGTGCTTGCCGCCGCCGCTTTGCGCGTCAGCTCTGAATGTCGCCGCAAGGCCCACCAAGCAGCTATCGCACCTTCGCAATTGAAGCAGTTAGCTTTCCACAATAATCATTCACTAGAGCTACTCGGTCACTTTGAACGAGAATTGGTTGAAACCTTCCAACCAGAGAACATCGACCACTGGACAGCGTACGATTTTGCAGATGTTTTAATGGAGTGTACACATTTATCAATGTTCAGTCATTGCGACCCGCCAGTGCCCATCGCTCAACCAGTAGCCACCATGATATCGCTGGCTGCGCGTCATCTTGCATTTATCGTTGCATCACCGAGTGTAGTGGCCGCCTCCTGTATTTTCGCTGTCGGTTCACATGTCCGATTGTGTAATGAACCGCAACCGCCCAAAAACTTACTGCGTGGTCTCGAATTATGGACGCGGCATCCCGCAGAACTTATTTCATATACCAGCGCTCAACTCATTTATGCAGTACGAAAATTGGCGGCCGCTCGCAGCACGACAGCCATTGTCCTGGAGGCGCGACACATGCTCAAAATATGTAAGTTTCCACATCTGTGAATATAATACATACGACCTAACGGCTCATATGAATGAAACAGACGCAAATGCTTTTGCTAAGTTTTTTGAGATAAACATATTCAATGCAGCAAAAAGAGACGGAGGTAGAGTAAAAGCATTTCCTACACGCCGCTGTTGTCGGCAAAATCAGTGTATATACATCATATCGGTTTATAATATGTATTTTTTACAGACTACTTTATATATTTTATTATTAGTGATTTTTTAATTTTTTTATGCCTAATAAATGCAGTTCGAAAATCTTCATGTAGGCGTGCCTTTGTTTTACGAACCCCAACCTGAAAATTACACAGGGTGGTCTTCTCAGAGTACCGCTATTCCGCAGAGGGATAAGGAGCGAAGATGTCAGGGTGGCACATTATTTTTGTACTATTTGTATATTGTTATTTTTATGCTATTGCTTCCCTGAGCTCTATGACGAAACCTAAGAACACGACGACAGATACCCCACAGCCCCAATTCATGATTTGGATATATATGCTAACACAAGGGAAGCCTCCCGCTGTGACGGGGCAACCAAATAACACGAGTAGCGCAAAGAACACAGCTACCGTGGACAGTGGTGCAATATAGTGGAATAACCTTTTTGCGGTCCAATTAAACACGGGATACGAATTATAGAAATAAAAATAAAAAGACAGGGGACCGAATTTCAACCTTATACACACTCAATTCAAAATAACCCAAAATATAGCAGTTATAAAAAAAATAAATATAATTAAGATTCCGTGTGCGGTATAATCGTGAGCATTTCCACCTGATATCCACCGGGCACATGTGCAAAATAGAAGAAAACGGCTGCACTGCCGCATCGACACGTCATTGCTGCGGTTGCTGCTGCAGTCGTATTATTAAAACAGCACAATGGTACAAAAAAATTCTCATTACATATTCTGAAAGTATCCATTTCATGTTTTTTGTAGTTAGTATGGCGTGCTGTTATATTTGTAGAATATGGTTGTGTTCACTGTTTGCTTACATTCTGACTGTGTTTTTATATTATATAATAAATAAACCATTAAAACGAGTTTTTAAGGCTTCTTTATAAGGGAGACAGTAGACTGAAACAAGCAGGCGTCTTGTCGTCGCGAGCACGCTAACGCCTAAATATGGCCGCTGCTCTCAGTTCAGATGTATCGACAATGATTCACCATTACTTTAATAGGCATGACAGTTTTTTACACGAACGCCTCAATAAAGAAAGCATTTACAGAGGGAATACAGACATGTTGTTTATTTCTGTCTCGCAGCTTCGCGAATTGACGCGCGATCTCGACTTATTTCTGCAGAACATCGGTGAGTATATGACCAAACTGTTAAGTTACCAGGTAGATGTAGATTTTCTGGTGCGGCAAGCACACCACAAAGAACGCATTCTCATAACCCTACAGGGCGGAGCCTTACAAGCCCAAGTTTTTTCCGTTGCTACCTTGCAGTACGTTAACGCTATGTTAGTAAAACGCAACGTTATCATACAACAAATAAAGAAAACTGAGTTTGAAACTGCACGATTGGAGCGTTATTTGCTCGTCGATAAACGCGACACCATGCGTAAATCCATTTTAAATGGTAATGATGTGACGCGCTGGGACAGAAACACCAAAGCCGATCAGGTTTTGACGGCGGCACAAAAAAAGTTGTCAGTCGAACGCGAATTGACCTACATGACTAGCTTATTGACAGCCGCCCTTTCTTATGATCCGGACATAAGTATGAGCACCGAATCGCTCTCCACCACATTGCTGTTACTTAGCCAATTGCACCAATTTGATACGCATTCGTCTTTATTAGCAAAATTACAAGCGGATCACGTTAGCACGCAACAGGATCCGATCGCAAACGTGCCGGTGAGGAGAAAGAACGACTACGCGTATCATAGTACAAGTATGCAAGTGGAAGCCCGAAAAACAGCTTTCAAAGTGTACGTCCAGATTTTGAATTTGCGCAAAGCCATCAATCAGCGCTGCCATGAGACAAGACTGGTTAAATATTTACAACGAAAATACCTACCTACAGATCGCACCACTGATAACGATATTGACGATTCTGCTTTCTTGGCCGACGCTGGCGGTTCGTTGGCAAAAAAATTTCGTCTCTTGAATAGGCAGCTGTCTAAACGATATTCCACATTAAAAAACAGTCATGTAGATTCTCTATTCGTCAACAACCCTGTACATCGTTAGTGCCACAATCACGCACACGCGGGCACCTTACGCAAACCAAACTAATAACTACTGATAAGCGGCAGGTTACGAGGTCATGTTTTTGTATATTAAACGTCGGCCGCCTCATATTATTAAGCCCCTATTTCTTTCCCGTGCGGGCGCAATCTCGGTAGCTAGGCGCGCATGCCGACCGATCACTGAACTCGGTCGAACAGGCCTGGCGAGCTTGGGTGTGCAATCACTAACTCCGTATATAATGGCAGGTGATGTCAGTGATGTCGGGCCCCGTTTCACTGCAAAAAAGACGCGTTCATAGCACGATGCAGATCACGTGACCCCTGCGCGCGTCATACGTCATTATATACGGGGTGTTCAACGTTACTTTTCAGGCCCACCAATCTATACAGGGTGTTCGTAAAAAACACAACCGACTACTCGCACGACACCTGTGACCTGTCACTTGCCATCTGTCAACAATCAGCTGTTGGCAGCAAGACACCATTTATACTATTGCATTACCCTTGCACCCACATCTGTTCACCTGCATTGCTTTCACGTTTGGAATGGGTACATTTGTCAGCCCCTCTGATTTTGGAAGGCTCTCACAGGCGAAACACAAGAACGGCCCAGGTGTATGACCGTGTGTACCGATCATTTATTGTAAAATTGTATTTGTCAAAACTTTGTACCATAGATGTATAAATATAACACAATTTTGTCAGATCTAATGCTCTCACTTCCATTGTAGCAATCCACCAACCCACTAATTAGACTACTGGCAGCACCGCCAGCTGGGCCGCTCTCGTCGATGCTCAACCGGGCCGCGGTGACACACCGTTATCCACTTCGTGCCCACTCGGAGGTCCTCGGTGACTCTCGGCCCAATCTTTGGTTAGTTCGAAGATTGGCCGCCAAGCGTTAGTGAGGGGGCGCTGCGAGCGTGCTGGCAATACTGGCAGCTATTTTGCACTCTCACCAAAGTCGAGGCGAAAAAAATCGATTTTGCGTTTTTTTCTCCGCGTTTCCAGCTAGAGTGTAAAATTGCTGCCAGTACTGCCAGCATTCGTGTCATGCGCACTACGCTCTATATGTATGTAGTAGCATAATAATATTATTTTGCTGCACTATGATGTACTATCAGGTTTTTTTTGGGTGATCGTTGACTAATGGTCGCTGACACGAGAGTTGTAGGGGTGTCGTGTGGCTAATTTGGCGTAACATCGCGTTTATGAATGAACTGCATACGCGCTGTAGATCTTTTGTTAGTCTCGTGCTTTACGGGCCGCACCACGACGTGAGGCCGAACTCTGTTGAGCCGCATGGTTTTCGCTATGTGCTACTGGCCAACATAGTTTTTTATTATTATTATTACTGCTTTTATTATTTTTTTCCTAACGACTGAGTATCCGCTCAGATTGCCCCTTGAAGTTTATTTCGTTCACATCATCCTTCACTGGTCAACGTTATATGTTGTGAAGATATTTTTCATAGTTCCCCGTACGACCGCTTCTGTCGGTAGCGGCGCTAGTAGTGGCGATGCTCTGATGTCAGTGGTGCTCGGGTTTGAGGTCCCTCCAGTATAGGCAGCTATTGTTTTTCGCGAGAGACCGAGCCTTACCCGGCGCGTGCGTTTCACTTTTTCCGTCCACGTATTTAGATGGACTGTAGAGCGAGCATCACCCTATCTAACTCCACGTTTAAGCTGATGGCAGGTGATGTCAGCGACGTCAGGGGCCGTTTTGTGATATATAAACGCTTGTGCATCTCAACATCTCGGAACATGTTACACATAACATGTTCTACATAATATTATTACTGCTGACCCAAAAACACAACCCGCCAAAGCAAAATCCCGCAGAAAGCCGTACAATTACTAAATATAAAACTTTTACTGCGTGCGCCTTGTGCTATTGGCATACGCAGTGAACGTGACGGGTGTGGCGCCGACGGCCACTTCCCCACCTCTATTGTCAGCGGTTTTAATCTATTTCCAGCGGCGGCCCCGCACGCGTGCACCGCAGAAATGCATTTTTGCATTTGTGTAGAATTAGATGTTGTATAGTTTGCAGACTTGGCGCGGATTTGTTGCATTCTCGCAAGACCTCGGGATCGTCGACGATAATATCAACCAAAGCTGGTATATCAAGAATAGATGGCAGCCCCAAAGAGCACGCACCTCCTACTACTTGATTTTGCACAATTTCGACCAGCGCTTGCCGGTCAAATGTCTTTGTTCGACGATAATTTAGCAGGATCACTTTTAGAATACTTTCAAAGTGTGCTAACTGCGCAGCCATGCTTTATAGTTAGGTGTTACTTCTGGTTTGGTGTATTAGCAGTAGGTTTGCCTTACTATTATACCGCGATCGCAGAGTCAGGTAGCGGGATACAAAATCATCAACGACACATCATTCGATCAGTATTCGTGAGGCTTCAATTCGTGTATGTTCACACCCTTATCTTCTTCTCGTCCGCCCTCATTGTATGTCGTGTTTGAGAGATGGGGACTGTAGGCAGCTTTATCGCTTCGTGTATCGTCATAATACGTCGATTGGTTCGAAGTTGAAGAGCGGATCAATAACGGGACGCCCGCAATTAATATAATATGGAGAAGTAAACACAATACGATTCCGATTTTCCACGCCGACGAAAGGTTATCGCGTTGCAGCGCATAAAGCGTGACAATAATGGGAATAACAACGGCTTTAATAATGGGCATATTGATTGCCACTGCATCTTTTGTGTTGGCGTTGTCGCTGGCCCCGTATCGGCGCCCTGCGAATGTACTGATGGTGACAGAGAATACATACTAGCGCTTGCACGTGCACTGTCGGAGGCAGTGACGAGCGCATTGGTGCCAGTGCTGTTGTTCGAAGGCACTTGTTTATGCGTTTTCATTGTTCGAAAATACGACTGAAACATACGCAGTGTATTAAGGGCGTCGGGCAGCAGGGCCACAGCAGTAGCGGCCATTTTCGGTAATCCACGACGGACCCGAGCAAACTTTAATAAATCTTACGGGCGTCACGCGTGTGTTACGCCACTATGCACGCGAGCATGAATATACTTCTGTATGTGATTGTTTGTTTTTGCGCTTTAATGTTTTACAGCGAAAAGTATTACACACAAGCCTCAACAAAACCTACAACATCAACATCGGCTATGGGCAGTTTAGAAGAGCAGACAGCTACGTTAGCCTCAAAATTCGGGGATGATTACTACTATTATACTTACCAGAATAGAAATAAAGATGACGCAAAATTGCGCAAGTATTTAATCACCAAGGTGTATCCTCAAAAAGAGAGCGTGGTCAGTCCAAACATAATCACCACAAATTGTGATGCGACTGCCGTGGCGTGTTTTACGGATAATGATTGCCGCCAGTTGTGCAATTACAACACCGTTCTTTACCAGACGAGCTATTCGTGTAATAAAAAAAATATTTGTCGACGAGTTATTTCTCATAATACGAGTAACAGCCCCAACGAGGGCCAAACAGGTCATACAAAGACGGAAGAGGAAATTAGCGGGGAAAGGTGCGATCCGCGGCACGGCATATTCCGCGGCTATATTGCGTCGAATCCGTATTTTTCACGACAGAAATGTGTCAGCCAAAATCGAGCCCTGTACAACAATGATAATGTGATGAACGGCGATATCCCGATATGCAAAGGTAGCGGCGATGTGGTGGACTTTCGTATTGGAATAAACGGTGATGTCTTAATGGCAAAATGCACGTGCCCGGCGACAACGGTTAAAGCTTACTTTGTAAATTATTTGCCATATGTACCACGTTGTGTACCTCGAGTCAGCGCTCAACTAATGTCTGATATCGTCGTCATCGCCGGTTAAACTTTTTTTGTATTTTTTTTTTGTGTGTCCTGCATACGACTAATGGTCCTGCTCGAATTTGTCGTCGGCCCGCTGCCGCTGTTTGCCGTTTCTTCCGTATAGTGTATGACTTGGGGTGAATACGCTGCGAGCATGGTATTCTCGGAAACAGGTGCACCATCAGCGGCAACACTCAGTGGGGTCGGTGTATACGTGGCCGGCTCCGGCGGCGGGACTTTGCTGATCTGCTCGTCATTTGCTGGGTGCGATTGTGGTGGCAGGACATCGTTAGTGAATGTTTTAGCTACTCTAGCGGCTTTGGCGATGGCAACGACCGACTGGACATGCCGACGATCACTCGGATGCAATTTAATTGGTCTGTTGTGTACTATATTCGAAATGTACAAAAAATCGAGTATGTTCATATCGGGATCGCGTTTTTGCATCCAATTTGCACGAGTAAACGCTTGGGGCGCACTCCGCCTGACATATTCTTCGTCGCCGTCACTATGTACTCCGCTTTTTTGCTCGTCATTATCAGTCTCATCGTCGTCGTCTTCCTCCTCGTCCTCGGTGACGTCGCCTGCTGCATGATTTAATCTTCGTTTACCCGGTAAGGTGATGGATCGTTGGTGGCGCCTGTGCTGTCCGCTTGTAGCTCGTATTATATTTTCCACGACATCGTCGAAAAAGTAACGAGCCAAACTGACAAAATGCTCTTCTATGAACGCGATGAGAAGATTTGAGTCGTCCTGTACAAAAGTCAGGCAATTCTCGGTGAAGGTTGTCGCCAGATGTGACGTGTGTGGTGTTTTTCGCACATAAGGGAAGTCGTTAGTTGCATGGTTACCATGCGGTGAAACAGGACGGCCGTGGTCTGTCGATTCGTCTGCGGAGCGGTCCATCTATGTTTCGTGTGATACTTAGTAGTATTGAGTAAATAATCGCCTTACTATTCTCACGTCACTGTAATAAGGCAATAAAAATGGATTTTCTTTTGCCTTTAAATACGACACAATCCGTCCTGTGTTCCGCGGATACAACGAAATGTGTTAGGGGCGGTCCCGGCGACAATAACCATACAACGCCACTAAGTGACGAGACGGGGAGTAAAGTAACAGATTGGCACGACGAGGAAGTAAATTTTGTGCACTTATCGTCGTTGTGCGGCCTGAGCGTGTATAATAACCATGAACTGTACAACTCGTTCTGCTTATATCTTCTTGTCTGTCCGCGTGTGAAGAGGACTTTTGTAGAATTACTGGGTCGTCGGTATTCTCGTCTCATTTCTCGCGTGCATCTAAGTGATTGGACTCTACGAGTGCGTGCGAACGCGCTAATTGATTGCATTTTACAGACCAATCAATGCGAGCCCGTCGCGGCCTATCACCTAATCAAAATTGATTGCAAAACGCTGAGTGACTGTAAATTGTTGTACAACACTTTACAGCGTAATAATCACCAAAAGCATTACTATTACATATTAGGCACGACAAACCAGAGTTTTATGAATTCTATGGGCGGGGCTTTTCAATACTTCACAGTCCCTCTAGCTGCAAAGGGCGCTGAAAGAAGGTTTACCTCGGCCCAGTTAACGCCATCGCGCTCGCCATTCAACACATGCATTAGCGATTGGACGTTTTCGCCTCCTCCGGGATATAAAACCCGCGATGCATCCGATTTTACACTTTCCAATTACTTGCGTCAAATGCTTTTATGGGAAAAGCAATCGCTTTGTGCGTTACTGAGTCAGTCCGCGCCCGATACGCCGCACGTCCACTCAAAAAAATCAACAGCTTCAGCGAATATAAAGACAATTTATACTCACACTGCAGCATGGAATTCTAATCGGTTGGCTGTTGTGGAAGACTTACCATCGGTGGCGTCGTCGCTAAGCCGGATATTGCCGCGCATGATCGTAAATATTGTAGACGTGCAGCTGCCGAACGAAAAGGGGGGGGATCGATATGCCGCATATAGAACAATACACACTACTCGGTATGTTACCCGAGAAGCAGGCGTTAATCGGAATTATCGGTTATATTCGGCGCGGTACTCGCTACACCGGGGGCGATTTGTCGTCATCGTTCTATGTAAAATACGACAAAATTTTAGCGCAACGCTACACGTCATGGTTACATCAAAATTGTCCGGCGTATTCGCATGGCGCCTATGCACTGGTCGAGTCGCATATGGACGAGGTGTCGCTTTTAAAATCATTTATGAGATGGTATTCGCGGGGCGACCTACTGTACAGTTTAACTGGCAATCGTTCGGCTGTTCACGTGTTGAGTGGACCTAAAATACGTGAATATTTTTGGCCTCTTGTAATTCACCGGTTGGCCTGGCACAACCAATATTTTGAATTGCATGATCTGGTCGCACAAGGCGAGGATTCAATACACGCATGCTATTTACTGGATGCACTCAACGGCAAATCACCATTCCGAGAAAATGTAATGTTGCATAAATTTGCGGTGCACCATTGCAACGCTGTGCAGCATTCTCGTCAATTTGCAGAGTATATGGAAATAAACAGGAAAACATTACGGGTTGCGGTCATATTGGATGACGCCACCGCTCCGCCTGAGGCTGCACAAACGCACGACTATGACGTTGATGTACGACAATTCTTTCAATCTGCTTATACGCTCGAAACGAAAAGTAATTTAGTAAATGTCGGACACGTAGATTTGCGAGCCAAAGCCGTCATTCATTTGACTAATGTCCATAGATTCTGCGAATCTATGCGTCTTCGTTTGTTAGGCTATAACGACGAAAGACTTACTCGGCTTGGCGGGATGTGTTCGTACGACACTTCATTTATGCTGTCATTAAAATTCTGTGCGCTGGTATGCGATGAATATCGGAAATTATGTAAATCAGAGGCTAACGGGTGTGAAACGAAACGCCTTCTCGATGACGCTTCGATAATGACCCCGGAGTGTATACACACGTCATACCCAGCGTTTGCCGGTGCGGAATTTAGCGAAACGTCAACGCGGCAGGCATCTTATCTCGCACAACGCGCCTTTTTCCCCAATCGCGTAAACGTAAATACTGTGACAATGACGCTGTCGCGCCCACAGACGAGCGGGGACCCCGCGGAAAGCGTGCAACAGCGGCCCGTGTGTTCGCCTTCAATGGATGTCATTACCCAGCTTTTAGCGTATGAGCCCGTGTTTGCTGAAGGGAAGACAGCTCCGGCTAATATCGGCATGTATTTTTGCATACTCTTTAATTCGCTAACATCGGCCAGTGTGCCGGGAGTACACGACATCGCTATCAAATACGCCCTCTCTCCTCTGTATGTATACGAGCAGTATATAGTAGAAAAAAAAATCCTACCCTTTGATTGCGATTACATTGAAGTAAAAACGTTGCGTACAATTTTGACACAGGATACTAATACAAAAGGCCAAAGGAACCACGAAACGAATCAAGTGAGCGATATTTCTCCGGCGCCGCCGCCATGTAGTTCGCCATTGAAATTATTTACAAATCTATTGACGACAAACACGTTGATGTTAGTTGAGGTAAAAGCTCTCGAGGATGAAGACGCACATGGTGTGCGGCCGAGCCCCCTCACGCACAGCAAAAATCCGCTGTTAAATGCGTGTCGTTTCCGTACACTTGTCAAACGGATCGTCTCCATTAACGATGTTATGGAGACGGCAGACGAAGGCGACCGTGCCTCTGACCGACTGTTTTTTGTTGTTTTAGAAAAGTCGCCGGTACAGCCGTCGGCGTCGGAAAATGAGGTGGCTAGCATGCTGCTAACCAACGAACGTGCAATGGACGCAGCCGTAAAACGCCGCATTATCGACGAGTATTATAATATGCGTAATCCGATAATGGGTTATTTTTGCAATACATTACGATTAGCTCAGATTTTCGAAGCAATTCAAACGTGCGTTGTGTCTACATATAATGCGTTATTAAACATTGTTGACGCATGCGCGGCAATGCAACACACGGGTGAGAACGCGGCTAAGCGGTGTGAGGTCAATCAGATGCTCCCAATGAATTTGCGCTGTCATTTCACAGACTACAAGCGAGTAATGGTTGTGTATAAGCGTGTAGGCAAACACTGGCCTGAATTAATTAGTCGGCGTACTGAATTTAGCGCCATAATGGAACTCGGCATATCAACCGTAAATGAGGCCTCGTTAAAACATTTACAACTCATGGTTTGTCATATGACAATGGACGCATTCTATTACGATAATATATTTGAGATACCCGAGCAGTATATTCTTGAAAGGATAAACGCGCGCACGGACATATATACTCCGGACAATGTTTGCGCCACGCTCTCATCGGCGTCGCCGCGCTTTGTAATGGAGCCCCCTATAGTTACTGTAACAAGTCGGCACTCCGCGGACGCCATGACGCTGCCCGATGATACGAGTACCGATAAAGGTGTAGGCGGGAAAAACACAAAATCAATGCTCAGGATTGCACAGCAGCTCAATGCACAATTGTCATTCCATACTTCGCCCCTACTGCAGGCATTGGCCCGTTTCGGTTGCGCTTACTTTTATCGTATGCGACAGCGAAATGACAAAGCATTGACTGTGAGCGCTCTTCGCGACGTAGTCACGGCTTCCTTCGATTACTTGGAGAGCGTTGCGGCGGAGGCGGCGGCGGGCGCACATGTATATTTCTATATTAAAGCCTCACAAGTTTTGTATGGTAATGTCGAATATTCGACTGCCGGCGATATGTTTATTGGTTTTCGATCTAGTGACGATGGGGATTTTAATGATGTAGAAGGCGAAAAGCGGAAACGCGCTGTTTACATGTACACAAATTCCTTGGACCATGCGGCCACAAAAAAAATTGTAATACCGGCAGAGTATTACCAGCTGTTACAGCAAAATTCGCTGATGTTTCGGGTGCGTTCGCACACGTATCCACTGCAAATGCACTATGGTCACTTAATGGAGGAGATAACGCGGTTGTGGTGTGAAATATTTTACTCGCAAGAATTATCGCTTAATAACGCGGCGCTCATGCGCGGCAGACTCTGCAAATGGTTCGTCCATTGGAAGGATAATATATAATATAATATGGACAACGCACAAACAGAATCGCGTTGTTGGGGAAAATGAGGGAGGGGGTATCATGTTTGCTGTATGAAAAAAGTGCATAGATAACGTTAACGAAGGGGAGTGGGGATAGGACCCGGTGGTGCGGAGTCCTGCGCATTAGCTTCTCTGTACCATAGCGCCTGCGACCGTCCACTAGCAGACACTGAGCTGTGACTTGCCCCCGCTGTTATGGCGTGGAACAATCAGCGCATTGCCTATATAATCGATCTTGATGGCTTTCTGCTCAAAGATTATTTTAACACAGAGAACGCTTTTCTGTGTCGCGAGGCTGCAATTATCGACTGTGCCACATTGCAAATTGAGTTATACCATTTTTTGCTGGGCGTGAAATATGCACAATTAACTCACGAAGATAAACGCACTGTTTTGAATGCCAAACGCTACTGTCACGGGATGGAGTTTGAAGATGATTCGTACAATCCTCGCGAGTTACCACAAGACGCTCTCTATGAAATCGTGCGTCGATATGCCGCTGATGCGCAAAGCAAGAATCAACAGATTGCATACAAAGGCGGGCATATTGAGGTCGACATTTTTCGTGCTTTGAACATTACCAATTATGTAAACCTAGAAGATCTGCTGTGCCCTCCGTTTAATGTGTTGCATGCTGCCCCTCGGCGTTGGATGCACAATTTGAACCTGTTGCGCCCGATATCTAGCTGCGATCTACACACCCAGGTGTCTCATCGTAAACCCGTACACTGTGCCGCCGTGGAAGTGTACTACTTCGCTATGTGGTTAAGGAGCAATTGGCCGGGCCTGATCTTCACCGCCGGCAAACAGAAGATGTAAAAATGCATTTTTCGATCTCAACAAGAGCCGGTTATTATTGGCAATAGAATAATTATTATTAATGCCGAGGCGCCTATGTTTACGGAGGGCATTGAGATCGCTCGTCTGTAAATTGAGTATATTAAATGTATTTCAATTTGTAAATTGTTTTAGCATTTTCATTAATTTCCTATCCCAACCCGCTGCGACACTCAGCTGACAGCACGCCGCAAATGAGGCCTCAGCATGACTTCTACTTCCATGCACAATACTCGCGGCCGCCGATGTCCATCTGCATTTTTTTTTCGCCTCGACGGGTGCAGTTTGGTGATGTATCGCCGGGGGCATGTTCCGCGTGAGCGCACCCAATAATCTTAACGAGGGGGACAAAAATTCCCTTTTCGCGATACGCAATTGCGTACAAATATCATGCAAGAGCACAATAACGTTATGTTTTTTGATAATGGACAACCCAAATGGTATTTGAGTCCCTTTGCGAACTATAATTATGTGTCTGGCCAAGTCGCGACACCTGTTAGCGTGTTGATAATAAGCTGGGGGGTACATTGTTTTAAAGTGTTCTAGTGTCCTCCGCCCAGAATTACAAAATACGCGTTGCCACATGTGAAATACGTCTTTTGCGCGTGCCAGCATTTTTATAGGTACCGTATATAAGTAGTCTATCACAAGAGTCTTGGATTCCTTACATACCAATGGAGTTTTTATGCAATAAACAGACGCCGGTGCCCGACAGCGCCCGCCACTTAAGCGAATTTCACGGCGCATTCCCGAAATACATAGTCGACGAAATTGTTGCATCTAATTGCGATGACTACGATTTAATTAAAAACATTCACTGCACGTACAAAAAAGGCCCTTTGCTTGAAATCCAGGGCGTATCGAATTACGATTTAGTGTTTCCAATAGTGGAGCGAGGGACGCATGCCGACGCGGAACGACTTGTCTGTTCGCGCGTAGTCGAGCTTGCGCCCTATTTTCCTTATCTTCTTTGCCCATTCAACTTAATGTACGCACGCATCGACACGGCCTCTATATTTCAGATTAATTATCGAAGTGTGAGGAGCGAATCGCCTATACCGGATTCGCTCGGTATCAACGGGCAATCACTATATGAAAATGCGGGGAAAATCTACGACAGCGATTTACGACAGAGATATCTGCAGCAATGTCAAGACGAGCGCGGCGTAATCCCTTTGTATCCTGTCGCTATAACGGTAGGTACAGGTAAAGGATTCTTCAAATTGCGGATGAAGCAGATGAAAACGAAACAGAGTTTATCGCGAGGTATGGGTCGAACAGACACGGCATCGGCAGCGGGATTCTCAGGCAATGACAACTCCGAAACGCGAGACTTTGACCTTGAAATGGAGACCTTCTAAGGGTCGGCACCGCACACAGCACACCGTTTGCTGGTGCGCGGCGGGGAGGGGAACGCTGAAAACGACAGACGTCAATATGGGTGGACCACAAGCAGAGGGTCCTAAGACAAGTGTTGAAATTGCTGTCAGTTGGCGCGTGACTACGCATGCGAATGTTGGCTTGCTTGGCGCGGCACTCTCTTTGTTACTATGCACATTACTGTGCACGATTGCTCATCGCTTCCTGGTTGTAAAACCGTTTTTATACACGATACGCGGCTGTGTTGTTGGCCCCAGCAGCCGGACAAATCCACCGTTGTCGCGAGTTTTGGTTTTCACATTACAAAGCGAGTGTGTGGCGGCAAAGCCACAGCGAGTTTCGCCTATATTGAATCGCTGGTGTTAAGCGACCTGTTTCAATATTTACCCGCATTCACCGATCACACCGCGATTAGTGTGCTAACAGTGTTTTGCCGACACCGAACAATAACCTACAACAATTATAGTAAAGGTTCAGAGCTCGATATATATTATCAAATGGCGTTTTTATTAGATAATGTCATGTACTACTTCACCAACGAAAACGACGCGATCCTGAACTGTGCCATCACCATCAACCTAAAACAAATTCTAGTTGACAATAAGTTAAAGCCCGACATCGCGCACACTTTTTGCAGCGTGCTATTTCATAACCTATTACTTGCCGTCAACAGTATGTCGCATGAAAGCATTGTAGAGGATTTGTTCGAGCAACAACTAGAGAAAGCCATTGATGCAGCACTAAGCGAAAGCGACAAGCAGCGCGATTCGACGTGTGTTCGTAATTTTTTTTCGCTGTTGAAGAATGACAACGCATCCATACACGAGGCGATCTCCCAATTATACAATGATCCAACAAGTTTTCGGCTGCCCCCACAGTGTGTGAACATGATAGAAACGTATTACACTATCGGAAGTATTAATGATACGTTTTCGGCGGCAAGTTTAATTAACCGGCGATTTCACGAATACCAGCAGTCGGCATTGAATTAAAAAAAAAACAAGAAAAAACAAAAAATTCAAGACGCGCAACGTCCAGACGGCGATTCGAGAGGCGCCGACGGTCAAGAGCACGATGTTGGTTCCACGGTATTATTTTTACATCCCCGCGCCAACCTCAACCTCGACACATTTTCCATTAGTACGCCATATTTGTCGGTGACGCGCGACGCAAAGTTTTACCGTTATGCATTGCGTTTGCAAACGTCGTTTATCGACGGTTTAATTTCATGCCATGTTTTATTTGCTGTGTGTAATCAGGAGAAAAATGGTGCAGAGGCAGCCGGTGTAACGGTCTGCTCGCCTAAGACCATTGATGTAACCCTCTTAGTAAACGTGGCCGGCAAGGATGTCTTTTTTCGGATGTTGAAGGCGTACGCGACCAACAACACCGATGAAATATCGGGTAAGTGTTTAAAGAAGTTAGCCCAGCAGCAGCCGTTAGAATTGCGACATATACCCGAAATACACTCGTGCTCTTTGCGCGAGCTCGAAACTGTTGCTGAAATCTGGGACTCGGAATCAGGAAAGGCAGTAGCAGCAGTTAGCGATGATAGTACTATGACATCCGCGCTCCACCGTCCAACTCTGTGTCTCATAAACTCGGTGCTGCTAAATGGCCAGGAGGACCTTTCCCTGTATTTTCGATCGCGATTAAATTTCAAAAAGTCGGATTTGGTAATTGTGTCCGCCGTAGTATCGAAAGATGCTCTCGCCACAATTCTATCGAAAATGACGGTGCATTTTACTATCACTTATGTAACGAAATACAACGATGCACTACAATTTGCCGGTGTCATCTTTTATGTGCGTTACCATGAGCACTCCGAACTGCTGCGACTAATGTATACCATTGATGAGGAGTACGAAAAGACCAAAGGCGACGCTTTTAATACGACAAATGACATCTTTGAGATGACATGGAAATTACGCCCGCCTGTTCAAATCATATTTACATCAAAACTGGACTCATTTGATGAAGCTCGTCACCGGGGCAAGTATCTGAGGAACGTCGTGTTTGCCTATTATTCTTGTGAAAACAATAAAACGCGCATTTTTCCGCGCAGTCAGCAAGAGCAAATAGGATTTATGATTGCCGCCGTTGAGGTTCAAAAGAGTATAATGCTGGGCCGTCCTACAATATTTCAATTCGATCAAGAAATTAACGGCCCGCTAGTAAATACGGTTAGTGTACGAGGCATGCCGGCCGTTGGCGCGCGAACAGTTAACGACAAGGCCTATCCCGCCAATTGTATTCCGTTACGTACGACATTAAATGTTCCTGCGACGTGGGAGATGCAAGCCGATCATAATCTTGTTGTGAGCTCCCTGTGAATCACCCGAATTCTCCGAATACTTCCGGGGAGTTTTTCCAAAATGTATGACAATGGCGTGCGTCACCGAGGACGCTTTACATTTCTCGTGTTGCAGCAATTCACTGCTGATTTTGCGACAGATTTCCGTGATCAAGACTACATTGTTGTCGTTTTTGACGATGTCCGAGTTCGTCTTCACCACTGCTGCGTCCGACATACTGTTGGAGGCAGTGCAACTACAGTTCAACCTCAATTTAGATGTTATAATCGGAACGATACCTCGATAATCGGAACGCTTCTGGGTCGCATAAACTCAGACTGTTAGTTGAAGTATGACACCCCGCGCATTCAGAAACTCCCATATACCTGTTAGGTATAAAGGTCAAAAAAGAAGTTGGGTAACAAGGGAGAGAGCAGTTCACACATTCAATGTGCTAATTGATGCATACGGATGTCTGTTTGTGGAAGTGTCGATTCACTGCGACGAACGCCCTGTAATTACTGCACGCGCGCACCTTGTTGTCGCCCCCCAGACGGAAACACAGGCACGCAAAACCGTCGTCAAATGTACAACCGCCGATGATATAGTGGATGAAGCCGCTATAGCCGGTAATTGCCATATTGCACGTAACCGTCACGGCGTTTGCTCGGTAGCACGTTGTTCAGTATTATAAGCTGTCTACATGCTATACAGTGTGAAAGCTGCGCAGTATAAAGCATCAGGAGTTACATTCTAGGCGATAGAGTCTTTATGTTGCACCTTCTTCCTCAGCTTGCCGCGTCGTAAAAGATTGAACCGTTTCCACGCGTCCGTCATCGATAGTAAACTTTAGTAAGCAACTGAACGACGAAAACTCCTCGTACCCTGGCGATATAACGCTTTGTGTGTTCCCCTTTTTTTGCGTATTCACGACATTAAAATCACGATGGCGTCGACGTCATCCCTGAAGCCGGTTAAGGTCGAGTATAAAAATATGTACCGCTACAGAAACGGCACGGGCGATGGCATACCCGGGCTGCGGTCTCTTCCGGGTGTAACAGTAGCCCTGCAGTTTGCATCCATAGAGGAATTGCGCAAGTTGGTTCGCATGCAACTGACACTGTTGCGGGGGCTTGTAAATGTTGCCGCCGACGTGGACAGTGGCGAGGAGTATGTAACGGCCGCCGGTGCGGGGACGAAAAAATTGACCAGCATGGGCGTTTCTGAATTTAACGCGGAGTATTCGACGTTGATTTGCAAATGTTTATCGGATCATCTGAACGATACGCCAGTGGGTAATTTTTCGCGTTATCTGTTGAAGTTCCTTCGAAAAAATCATATAGCCTACACGAAGCACATCCATTTGATAAACACTATAATTGCTAATAATACCAATGTCCGTGCCCTGTTACACTGCGACACTTTACTGGAAACGATCACCACGCTGGCGAATATAACAACGAACGTTAATGTTGAATATCTGAAAAAACTGAGCGGTCTATTGTGCAAATTATTTATTACGATGTCAAAGCCGTCGATCGGCTACGCCATAATCTTTTCCATCTCCAATCTGTTGCCGATGTTAACGCTCGCGGACAAGGTTACAATTTCGACAAAGGGCAATGTCGACTCCATTACAGAAGAAGACTTATACTGCAATGTAATCATGAGTGGTATTCAGGAGATTTTGGCTCAGCCATTTGATAATTTTACGCATTTGATAATGTGCGACGCGTTGGGTGTAGCTGCGACATCAGGGGTAGCGCCTACTGCAAAGAAGACGGGACGCGACGCCCAAGGAACAACAAAGATATTAGTACACGGCAAAGAGTCTATAACACACGACACAGCCGCCGCCTACTGTTCGATGTCGAGCAGATTAAGTTCTCAGCTGACTTTACATGACGTTGCAGCAGAAGATACGCGCCACCAACACGTTCGCCAGCGATTACGCGAGCATTGGTCGGTGTTGTGCGGTCTGCAACAACACTCTCGCCAGGCGGTTAATAAAATTCTACCAAAATTGAGTTTAAAAGCGGCACGGAATATGGTTATGAAGCCCGAACAGCGACACATGAAATTTATCGACGATGGCGGGGCGGCCCTATTTCGCTCGGCTCAAAGCGGCGACAAAAATTTAGCCGTGTTTGTGCGCACATTTATAAAAAATTTGATTCCTCCGTATATTACACCCGATCAAAGGGAAACGTTTGCGCTGTTTCTATTGCCGTATGCGTTGGCACAGAGCTGTGACGCCCGCAAATTGTCCTGTACTCATACGGCGTATTTTATTCTGTACTCGCTAAACACCCTGCAAGTTTCCACAGGACAGGTACGACGGGAGGCCATGCCCTCTGTCGATCAATTTTATGCGCTTCTTGAAGATCTCTATTCGTTTATCGATAAAATGGTACACTTTAATATGGATTCTGTGCACCCGCTGTTGGAATTAGAGCAGAAACATAGCGTTGTCATGCACGCGCTGTGGTCAATGCTTGACAACAGCAAAGATGCTCTTCGCGACTTAGTGCTGGAGGACAGGAATAAGCAACGAACTAACCATTAAACAAAATGGAAAATACCAACGACTCCCGTTCTGCAAATAAAGAAGACCAGAATTTTTTTTTGCACGACTCGAGCTCCTTTTCATGGCAGCGTTTGTTGAATCCACGTTGTAACCAGTTGCGAACGTATTTTATCTCTCTATCATTAATATCATTAGCGTTGTTGATCACATTGTGTTTGACGTTTATTAAACTACACACAAACATGACGGTTGTCTTAATCACCATTTTGTTAGGAGGGACTACACTATATTTTCTGTTATTCTCATTACGAATACCGCGTAAGCTTACGTACACTATGTGAAAAATATGCAAAAATCTATATATTGCAAAAAAAGAATGATCCCTTCTTTTGATGGTAATGTATGCGGTTGTCGTCGTTCTTCGATATAATATATAATTATGATGTTTTCCGCCGATTTATTCGTAAACCAAGTAAATGTATAACGTCTGTGTTACCGCCACACTGTAGGTAACACAGTCGATTTCAATTTGTACTAAAGCCTCCACCATCAGTAGCATCATAAGCGACTTCAACTGTCATTGCTAGATATAAGTATTGAATCCGTATTGTTACAGTCGTACGGAATTGTATCTTCGGTTCATACCCACACTTTCAATATCGCGTCCGCCTCCTTGCAGACATGGGAAATTATGCATCTGTCTTTTTGCCTGCGGGCGCGGAATACCTGGAAGAAACGTTTTTTTCAGAAATCGACCAAATCTGTATGTTTCTCGAGACAACATGCGGGAACGACAGTATTTCAATCAAGGGAGTGAAAGATCTTTGTCATGATTGTAAGCAATATCACGAAGCAAAGTTACATTACGATGTTACACCCAGCTACACTGGGTATTTGTATCTGTCAAATATATGGCAAGCTTTACGACCCACATTTTTTTATTTCTTGGGACTGCATTTTCACAAGCTACGCGGAAGTTTCATTCTCGAGAATGTGATCAAATTCTGTGGTCTACAGGACGACATGTTAACAAACCTAGCAGGAGCCCATCGCGAAACACTGCCGACTCAAGGCGCCGGAGCTTCGCTTCCTGATGCGACCGCACAGGATCAGAACGTAGGCTCGAGCTGTCACCGCATGCAGCAGCAACATCAGCGCAGCGACGATGTTGTAGGCATGCGCGTAATGGGCTGTAAGCGATGAAGCTGTTAGATTGCTGCAAAAAAAACACCAGAAATTAACACTATTGGCGAGGCGACGCCGCGACGGACGTCACGACTAGCATTGCGCGACCAGACCCGCAAGGGTTATATTATAAATGCAGCGTACGCAGTTGATCAACATATTCAGGACAAAATAGCTCATATATGGCGGTCAAATAGTGACGGTTTATTAGTGTGTCCGGGCAGCATAAAGTCGAATGTAAGAGATCTTTGCGCTGATAGATATTGCTAAATGTTGTTACGGCATTATGTTCGCGCAAGCGACACGTGTAACCCAACACAGCGGAGAGTTCCTGATCGCCCACACGTTTTTGCATGTAATGCAAGATCCGATGGCAAACAGTAAGTTGAGCTTCCCGGGGCGTTGATGTGTGTTTGAAATCGTGTCCGTTTTTTTGACACTCGTTCGCACTCAACAATTGTTTGAATCTATTAATCAATATATCGGTTGCTTTGTCATTGTGAAACAGGACAAATTCCATCAAATGCGAACAAAATTTCTCGTCATTGGCTTCTTTTTTTTTATTGCTACGCCGCACGCGCTCATTGCACCTTAAATTGCTCGGGAGCCGGAACATGAAGTTGCGCATTGTACAACTTTTTATATTTTGTCGGGACGAATGGTTTTTAAATTGATTTGCTCCTGCAGCGATTTCCAGTCGAGCCCGCTTACGATGACCTCCCTGCAACGATTGATCAGCCACCATATGCAACAATTTAATAATTGCGTCTCGCCAATCCCGACCTATGTCATCAAGGCGCGTGTGATATGCCACGGGACGAAATAGGTGTCGTTTATATTGGCCCGCGTCGTTCAACACGAAATATATATCTAAAAAGTTTTTCACTCTCATGAAACAGTTGTTTAGATTCGGATCGTTGATCGTGCGCAGAGCCGTGTTCACTTTCAAAAAGGTCTGCAGATGACAGGCGAGGAAATCCCGGAAATTTGATTGATTGAGATACTCTTCGAGAAAGAGATATTTCGACATATCCAATCCGTTAAATGAATCGTCAGTTTCATGCTTGCGCTGAAAATAGATAGGACTGAACGGGCCCGTGCGAACTTCAGCGTGTAACGAATTGAGATACAGTGCAACTTCGATTCGCTGACCAGATATGTTTGACCAGTACTGGACGACTGGTTTTCCAGTACTGCCTATGGAGCATTTAATTTTACGGAAAACGTGATATGTCTGTTTTGTCAGCGAGTCGATTTCAATGCGGCAGCCCTCGGTGCTCTCGTGAAATACATTTCTAACGGGACACTGCATACTGCACACCAAACGAACCAGCCGCTGGAAAATCTTCGGTTTTGCTTGACGTACTTACTTACTTCCAAATTCATTCTATCACGTTACAGGCTGTTTTTCAGTAAATCTTCAATGTCATTCATTTTCGCTATAGTAATGGGTTCGAGGTTCTGTTTATCCGCATAACTTGTATATCGTTCGAGCACTTTAGCCATGTCCACCTGGCCGGACTGAATTAATATATCGAATTCCTCGATCGATTTAAGAGGCAGGCCAGCGAGGAACCTCAATTCGATAATACTTTTTTGTGTCTGACGATCTTGTTCACGCCGCGCGCCATCATCTGCAGGTGATTGTGGGTCTATTGTAGGTTGAGGTGTGCCGCCGGCGGCACTGGGAGGTTCAGTGGGTAACTGGGGCGTATGTTGCTGTTGTTGCGCTAGCTTTCTTGGTATTATTGAAAAGTGTGGGGGTTCAATCTTACGTTTAAATCCGGCCAACGTACACAAGTGAGCCCTGTAATGCTGGTCTCGCAACATCTCGACGGATTCAATGGAACGAACAGTCCGTCGCATGTTGGTGTCGGTCTGTTGCACATCTCCCATGCTGCTAAAGTTGCCCGTACTCCTGCTTCCGCTGTATCCGGCCGAACCTTGAAACATCTCCTGCTCGGTATGTATGAAGGGCACGGACGTTACAAAACTCTCCATGAAATCTGACGCCTCGAGCAGGTTCCCGTTCACTTGCAGTGTATTAAACGAAGCGTTGATCACACCGAAAGGCATTCGTTTGGACAGTGTGCTCCAAAAATGCTTCATATGATTATCAAATTCGAGAGGCACGCATTGGCAAATTATTTTGCCGCTCTCATCAAAAGTGAGATCCGGAATTCTGCAAATCATATAGCTATTCTTTAGGACCTATAGGTATTCTGTGACCCGCGCGACTGCCGACGATGCCAGTATGTAACACAACAGACAGTTTTCCTTTGTACGGACGCTTTGGTGCCTGCGCTCGACTTATTACTTACTCTCTATTCCTATACCTGCGACTCTCGCCCCCCCTCTTTATCTCCTTTGTACCCTGGCGATAGCGACTCAGTCGTCGTTGTAAGTTTGTTAACGAGGATCTTAATTAGGTTGGCGTCATTCAGCAACAACGCGTGCCGTATCTCATTAAACAAGCGAATTTGTACACAATTATATGTATTACTGAACTTATATCGATCGTACGCCTGCGTCGAAACTACACCGTCGCTGCTGAAATCGCGCGGGAACTTTTGGGCTTTTGTTGTCGCAACACCCATGCCCGTAACAGTATTTTTATCGTATTTTAAATTATAAACAATTATGTATTGCACATTGTCTGGCTTTATAATCTGGCTCAAGGGTACGATATAATTCTGTAAACACCACGCGAAATACTCGCTAGAGATGCCAAGAGCATTGCTAATTGCCGATATGTAATTCTGTGGCGGTTGGGGCAATTCTTCGGCACGCAATAAAGGGATTAAATTCTCGCGATAAACGTGTAACATTTCTTGCATCTGTTGCTTAGTGAAAAATAAATGATGCGACCAGGCGTTGTCGGCGGCGGCTTGCACGCGTGTCGCCTTGTCGCCGTCATGTTCCACCGGCTCAAATAGCGACGCATCGTCGCGCTGCGATGAGGACGCCGTCGCCGTCGTTTCCGTTTGCCTCTGTGTGTTGTGCAACTGTTTGGCGTTCTGCTGGTACAGCTGGCTCAACAGGTTTCGTTGTCCGAAGAATGGCGTGGCGCAAAAAACACAGGAGTTTATTCGGTCGCCGTATATTGCCATGAATGATGTGTTGCGCTCGATCAGTAAACGCACTAAAAATCCACCCATCGAGTGGCCAATGAACGATATGCCGTAGTTTCTAAATTCTGCACTGCCCGCGTAGAGTTCAACAAAATTGCGCAGTTCATCAACCACAACGTACGGTGGGTCGCGCCAGTCGTAGGGGAAACACACAACACACACCTCTGGAGTGTTCTTTAATTCCTTTAACAAGTCGCGATAGATAGAATGACCAGCGTATTTCTCGATGAGTTTCCCCGTATAATAGTAGTAGGGATTATCCGGTGTATCATCGCGACGCAAAATGTGTTTGTCAATGTCTTCTCGGTAGCGCTGTTTGCGAAACAGCAAATCGAAACAGCTGGGCGGATAATAACGACGCGGCCTTGAGGACTTCCCCGAATTGCTACACCACAACTCGGTGGCGTACAGACCAGGGACAAAAAATATTAATTGCATATTGTTTTCATCGTTCGTAGCTTACAATGTCACGAACAAGCCATGATCCAAATACGATGCTCCGTTCAGTGGAAGAATCGAGTAATATCGTCGAGCCCGCGATAATATGCCGGGCTACGTCCGCCCGCCATGTCATTTGCAAACCGTATATTTTTTGTGAAATTTTCATAGCCGCCACTTATACCCGCGTCACGAGTAGCAAACAGGTATGATACAATAATTGCGCACAAGGCAAACACGACGCACATGTAGCGGACCAAAAACGCCCATACAATTTTCAAGCAAACAGTTTTACACGCTCCCGCCTCCGACGAACCATTGCCAGCGCGTAGTAGCCCAGAGTGCCTCACTGTTCTCTTGCTGTGCACAATTCTTTCTAAATTCTCGATCGCTTTAGGCAATTCAATTAAAATGCCGCTCGGCAAAACTTGAAGTGTTTGAGTTTTAGTGATGGATTCAAACGCCTGTATGATTTGGGCGTCCGAAATATCGTGTCGATAGTAGTAACCTAAACGGTTCAGCAACATCACACGCCATATTACGTCATTATAATTCCCATTGAACTCGTGGACTAAATTGAACTGGGGATGGAATTTTAGTGAATGTGCAATAGGGAGCAGTTCGATGATTGGCAACAGGTGTTGAGTAAAAGTAAGCATTTTTCTGACATACTATAATTATTAGAAAATGTATAATTTGAGTGTAGGGCTTCGAATACTTTACGCTGTGATGTGTATCTATTTTCTGTTTTTATGGTTACCACTTCTATATGCAAAATTCCGAGTGCGAGGGGCAAAACAAAGCGAGACTGATATGAGTGAGGCTACAGGAACTGCGACGCCTCAGTTAAAATGGAGTCTTGCAGGACCGCTGGCGGCTTACACCACACGGACCAGGCAAAATTGCGACGCGGGCTTGAAACTAAACGCTAACGACGCACCAATCCTGTGTTCAAAAATATGTCAACCCAACGTGTCCTACGATCACGTTTACCGTTACTACGCCAATGTGTCGTCAAACCGATTCACATTCAATGGCGTTGAACTAGTCGGCGCTTACTGCTTGCCACGACCCGTTGTTGAGTGTAATCAGGACGTTAGTGATTTGGTCGTTTTACACGGGAACTATAGGTGCATTTCGAAATATCCTCTCTTGGTGGCAAATGGAACTAGCCAACGGATTATAGGCTGTAATGAAGTATTACACGACAGTATAACAAAAAAAAATTACACCTCAATTCCCGATCATTTGCTGGATTTTGTCGGGTTTGATGAAAAATTAGACGACGGTGTCTCTTGGCGATGGGTCTGCGCAGCGCAAACGGACAACCAGCAAAACGCGCTCCTCGTGCGGCCCGATTCCACCCGATTTGATCTAACTCCGAACGTCTGTGCGTCCTTGATACGCCGCAGCGACCCGCGTATTGTCCCGAATTGGGCGCTCGGCGAGTGTGATTGCGGCGATCGACCACGGTATATCCGCAATTTACATGAGAAGCGCGCTATGCCGTGCACCTCCTGTTTTTCTGGTTGGCGCCGTGCAATCGGCACCGGTCAGCAAGGTGCCAAGAGCGCCGTGGGTCTGCGGCGCGCTTGCATTACGGTGAACACACCGCACTTTTTATGGTCTATTCTGAAGATGCCCTGCGCAGATTTCCACAGTTCTACAGGATGTGAACGCGGCACATTTTTAGCGTCGGTTAATAATTATTCACCGCTGGCACAGGACGCTATGGCTTGATTGTTGCGGTGCGCGATCACCGCACGCGGTGTTCGGTAAACGGTGGCGCTAGTTTAGCGTTAGCTGACACTGTGCCGTCGCGTGTGCACTTTCTTGTTTCATCTGGTTTGAGAGTGTTCGTCCGTGAACTGCGGGTGCAGGATGCATGACACCGCGAACACTCCCGAGTCACTGCTTGCTCTCAGTGCTGTGCTCGACGTCACATAGTGCAGACGTTTCCTCTCCGCTACGAACAAAACGCAGTGCATTATTTTACATCCTGCATATTTCCTTATATACGGCGAAAATATATGTCAGTGATAGGTATATCCATTATATTTTTCATTCGCCGTGAACAATGAAAACACAAACGCGTGCACCAAGCGACGATCATATGGTCTCGTGCTCTGATTTTAGAGCGCTTTCGCGAGTATGCTACAAATTTGCTTCCGAAATGATGGAAGTTCTAATGGAACAACATCGAGCGATAAACGGGAGGCGGGGGTGTTCATCGGCGGTGGCTGAGCAGCAGTGCATCCAAGAATCCCCGCCAAAAAAATATCAGGTATCACAACCACAACAAGAACAACAGACGATCGCACCTTGCCCAGACACGAACTTGCCCAATGATGTGACCAGCGGCCCGACGGCGACGATTGAGACCAAAGCGAAGAGTGCTTCGCGCAAGCGAGCCCCCGCTGGGACAGGGCGTGTGCGTAAACCAGCTAACACACAAGGAAAAACAAAACGCGCTCCTCGCAAAACGAAAAACGGTTTATGCAACACCACAAACGAAACGCCAACCTGCAATGGCTCGGCTAGCGCTCCGCCATCCAATGCGCTCTCTCAATCTCTGTCTGCCGCATCGCCGCAGCATTTGGACCTCGGACAATATTCCCCCATTAACGGAAGCCCCGTGCCCGGACAACTTGGGGATGTGAATACATCACCTGGCGACATGGAGATGCCGTATGCACTGGCATAATATGTTTTAAGCCAGAACCACATGTACAATAGTAATAGTCCTGCCGCATCCAATCTATAGATAGTATTTATGTGTATTGATTGCGAAGTAGTTATAATTTTTTTTGCACGTCACCCTCTAAACAGCAATAAAAAGGCAAAAGCAATATTACGCGTTTATTTTTTTTTCGGTGTTGAACCTTGGGGAGGGGATGGTTTGACGATTGCAGCTGTGCACACACACACACACACACCGTGCGCGCCGCTTGTCACTGCGCGTCATTCGAGTGTGTACTTTGATAGAGCAAACATGGATCGCGCTCTCGAATTTGACGGATGTTTCGATGAAATTGCATGCAAGGCCCAACAGCTGGGTTATCAAATGAGTCGGTTTTGGTCCGAAACCATAAGAGCACCCGTGGCGGCTCGCGGAAACGATAGCGTTCCGATTCAGCTTGAAACATCGACATTGCCGACGAGCGACTTACACGAAGATATTGGCACTTACGAGCGAAATCTGTTGCGCAGTCCTTCACAGAGACAGCCCAAGCGCAGGCGCGTGTGTCGTGCGAAAGTGCAAAAGTCCCGCGACAAGCCCAATTCAACAACGACACCTACCACCACACGCTGTGCGATAGCGACATAGTGAATAAGCTAACGGAGTATCCTATGCCATACGACGACGGATGTCGGCATTTTTTGACACTTGCCACTTCCGACGAAAAACAAGTGCGCCATGTACAAAACCGGTGCGGAGACGAAATTACAACCGCAGTTCACAGCTGTCCCAACTGTAACGAACAGCAATCGAGCGGGCTTATTAGTCATTGACCGCAAGTTGAATGCCTACCTCATTGTCCGACGTAAACCGTACGATTTCGATCATGCCACGGCACAGCCCTTCGATTCGTTAAAGCGAAAGCGACCGTTTTGGGAAAAAATTCAAATTCCGCGTGGTTCATGTCAAAAGCAAGAGACACTGTTGTCGTGTGCATTGCGGGAATTTTACGAGGAAACGACTCGCATACCATACGGCAGGGGGTGGCTGAGCAAGGAATACTTTCAATTGGAGTGGACACATTGTCAGCGACATTGGTCGTACTCGATTTTTTTACTGTATATTGACGACGTTCTGAGACTGCCTATTATCGCTATCGATGTCCCACTAAATATATTGGATGTTGATGTTCATATTGCCGAGGCGCAAAGCGACTACATTCCCACAAAATCAAAGATGAAGAAAAAAATTTGCGCTATCACGTCAAACGGCAATGTACACGAGAATGTTTGCAACGAACAGCACATCAATGTGCTATTTCGTCTATCATCTGCTACGGCGGACTATCTGCGAAAGTTGAGGCAAAAATTAAACTATGAACGAGCGGCATTTCATTTTGTCAAGATGCCCTTTTTTCAATACGCCGAACACATAACCAGTCTCCTCAGGACTTTGGCCGCAACAAATGCGCCGCAATCGCAACAGCAGCTGGAGCCTACAACACACAGTACCGCTCAAAATACCGTCACCAATTGTAATTATATCCAGTTTTTGATTTTTGTTCGTGCCTTCGTCACGAATTGCACTGCCGCCTGCTCAGGCGACATTTGTCATCGTCAGTGTTATCGCGTTGATTCCCGACACAATATTACTGTGCCCTTAGAGAGTGAATGTGACACGTAGTGGTTTGCGTTTCGTTACGCGCGACGACGAACACGATCGATGTTTGGATGTACCGGAGAGAATATATGCCGTGCTGCGCAAAAAAGTCTTAATATGGACGCATTGCGCGGCACGCCAAACACGTTCAGATATGCATAATACATGGTTTTTTTTATTTTCCCACCACAGTCCTAAACCCGACACAGTCGTCGTCCGCAACGATATTATTATAAGGTAGAAACGTACTACAGTCGGACGTAGGAAATTGCGTTCCTACGAGCGGTAATCTCCGTGTTTCGAAAGTAAAGAATTTGACTTCTCCTCAAGATCCTTATACCATGTCTTCTAATGACGCACGCGAACGCGAGAGATCCCAAACCCAAAGCGCCGCCCGATTTCCCGTGGGAGGCGGTAATGTTGCAGATGCGTTAGCTCAATCTCTCGCAGACGGCAGCGGGGCAGCCAATGGATGCCCGCAGGTTTTATCAACAATTGTTTACATCGATCGACATAGTCGCGCATCGACCACGCAATATAACCAGGGCCCGCGGTGTTTTTTGGAGAGCTCCTTCTGCGGCAACAGTCCGCAACAACCAAAAAATGTTCGATGGGCCATCATCGGACCGGTGTGCGATCGCCACTGGGCGAGCTTGTTTAATGTAGATTACAACGTAATATCGGGTCACAGCATCTCGTTTGTGCCGGTCGCGGTCACCCCCGTGCCTGCTCCTCAACAAAAGGGTTTCGGCTTTATATTGTCTGTGCTGCCGGTTAATGCACAGGCCTCAGATTTGGAAAAACTTCTCACACTAGCAAATCCCAATTGTCGAGAGGAGTATATGCGATACTTGAAAACTTGCGAGTACGCGGTTGCCGGTGTCAACAGCCGCAATCAGAAAGAAGGCATGGAGACGGCTGTCAACTGGTTCGGATCGTATCTGTGCAGCTTGTCAGTTGTGAAGCGCGAGCTAAAGCATTATTGCGCCAATGACGTAGTTCAGCTATTATTTACGAAAGAGTATTACGAGGCGAACACAAACAATGAATTTCTCGTCGAACTCGTCGCGAAGAACGAAGTCGCAACCGATGCAACCGGCATTATTACGTGTTTTGTCCCTCTCCTCGATCTACCTTTAGTAGACGTGATGTTTATTCTAGCTTTTGTGCCATATGTTATAATATCAGCGGACACAAAAGGTCCAAGGGGAGGACGCGTGCCGAACGTGAAAATTGTTAACGGCGTTGTGTATCACGGCACGGGTTTCTATATTCCTCACGGCACACAAAATATGTTTGGCAGTAAACCCGCCGACCCTAATATTACCTCGGAAATTCAGGATATTATAAAGGGGCGGAACACAACGCACGAGGCCACCGTATTGATTATGCCTCGCAGTACCGACAACCATATTTTGCCTATATATGCGCCCAGTGTGAACACTCCGCGCCCTGAATCGCGTACATTATTTACGAAGGTGTTAAATCGCGGAAGTCAGTATTCGCAGTGTTAAACGCGCTCACACAGCAAAACAACGACACAGTGACTCAGTGTTAGTCCTGTTGTACTTTTTTTTTACAAAAATTCGTATGAAGTAAGGATTCGCACGCGCCTTCCTGCACAAGAAACACTGCCTTGTGACACTCACTGCATATCTATACCTATCAATGTCCATCAAAAACGACGACTATCCTAGCAGCGGTTATTCCGATAACGACGCCGATGATGAAGAAGAAGGCGATGACGAGTATATGACGCCGCCGGGCCGTCGACAAGGACGGGAAGTTTGCACAAAAAAAAACACACACGTCTATAACTGGCGTGCAAATGTCGAGTTGCCTCAAACTATTTCTAATGAGAAAATGCCATCAAATTTTATGGACTATATAATGTTTTTTTGCGAAGCTCGGCTTTATCACAAAACCTATTCAATTCCACCCGAGCTCTCCCATTATTTACAAGCGTCACACGAGCCCCATGCAAATATCGCTCAGATTATCTGTGTTTTTAACATTATGCTGGAGTCCATTTTTTCATATGTTGAACGATCACAGCACCGCTCTCTATCGGACATACGCGCGCGTGTCGATGCACGGTACTGGGAAGCGCTATTCCAAACTCTGATAGGAGAACACTTAAAGAACGCAAAAACACACTCGCACGAGCGCTTGCAAAATTCCATCTATCTATCTCTTCTTCAAGCCTATCACGCGCACGAAGACACGTACAAGCTTGAACAGCTGCGATGCTCATATGTAGCGACGCAAATTTTAAACGATTTCATTGTAGATTTTGCCCTACCAAACGACATTCTAAATGCAGCGCACCTGCACCGGTTAGTGATAAGCCTCTACGCTGACGATTCTACAAAACAAACGTTTTTCATTGCGAATCTAGGCGATAAGTCATTCCTGGATCGCGTGTTGTATCTGTAGGCAGTAGAACTATGCTGTCGCAGCAATGGTACCGTGATTTCTGTTCGCTGTTCTATTTCCATATACACCCCGTAGTTATGATCGGTTTCTGTGTCGGAGCGTTATCGTACCTTTACGCATTACATACATATTGGTATGAAAAGATTCAACATTTCGAAAACACGTTCAACGTACTACGTCACATCGAACACAACCAGCTAATGTTAACGCTAGACACGGATTGAGCATATTAGTTCGTAGGTACACATATCTACGTATCAAATAGTCGTAGAAACGTGATGCCTTGATAATTATTTGGGATCTTCACTTTTTTATTCTTGGCGAATCTGACAACAATACTTTTACCCGCAAACATATCCTCCAATTTAGGCCACAGCCTCGATATATTGTCGTATATTCGATCCATGTCAGCCGCAATTTTTTTTGGCGCATTTGCGCGGAGTCGTCGTGGCGGCTTCGTTTTCTGAATAGTGGTTAAGAAACGCGCATAAAAACAGACCCGTTGCATGGAAACAAGGTATTCTTGTGCTTTGTTGTGTAACCCCATTCGACGCACCGTTAACATATTTTGGATTTCCCGGGTGATCGGGGAGAAATCACACAACGGTAATGTAGACGGTGTAACGGGGGGGTAAGGAATTTTTTCTGATATAAAATAGCAGTTCTGAGTCATCACACAGTTTAAGCCATACCATAGCGGTTCTACAGGGTTATAACAGCCCCCAGCTTTATTCCGCAGACCAACCATATTGCGAAACAGCATTTGCAACATCATACCAAAAATTCGATCGTAGACATTTGTGTAACGCTCGGTGTAACGCTTAACGATAGTCGTCGTGTCGCTTTTTAATAGCCGGCGCAACGCTTCGTCGGCCGTTGTTGATGTGTCGGTGATTGTCGGGCCCGTTGATAAGCCTGCACGATTATACGATGGTGTCTGAACCGTGGGCATCGCTTTTAGTTGTCGCAATCTCCGTTTTATTGTTTCTCCTCTGCCTGCTTATCACCTGGTGTATATATTACATTTGGAGTAAGTTCGCCGGCGGAACGGCGATATCGCGCTCCCAGGATTCCATGCCGTCGTCATTAGTGTCAAAGGACGCGGTAAATGGGAAGCCTCGTATTCAAACGATTTATACGGCGGTACGTTATAACGCTTCCGATTTTCCGTGGTTACTTCTCGTGAAACCGGATCACGTGCCGCCGGTTTTGGACACGCCGCGGCGAACGCAACAGTTGACCGATCTTGTAGCGCGCAGGATCAACGACCAATTGGGATTTCGCATATTTGTGATGCACGCCGCCCCATCATCGTCGTCGGCTGGGACCGATTGGACTAACAGGACTGTCGTGGTGGATTTCTTTGCTCACAAACACAGCAAGGGGTCCGGGGAACACGACGCGTTCGACGGACCCGGGAACGTTCATGCCCACGCTGCCCTACCGCCTTTTAAAGTCGTTTGCTTTGACCTAGACGATTTGTGGACCCCGATAAAGTTTACATATGTCCTAATGCACGAATTGGGTCATGTTTTAGGGCTGCTGGATCTATATCAATATAACAACGAGTCCATTGTCAGCGTCATGAATAATCCTTTTCGCACCCGCGGTCGCTTTTCAGCCCTAGATATCTATAATCTACACATACTTTATCCGTTCTTGAAAAGCCCTAAATCAATAACAATCGAGTCTGTTCGCCCTGCACGACACGGAGTACGGTTGAAGGAGAAACGACGCGTGAACGCCTATACTAATAAGAACTACTGGCATTGTTCTCACAGAAGAGATGCTAGCGCAGCGGCGCGTGTGTTAATTATTACTCAGAACAAAAATATCGAATGATGGATAGTATAAAGGCCGCAGCTGCTCGCTGGGAGGAATTGACAGCCGAAGCTGCTAAGGGGAGTTATTTTGAGAAACTGATGGCTATTAATTTATTAAATACACCCGAGCTTGCGCTTCATAAAACGTTGCGGGAATTGCGTCCTCATTTAGACGCCGAAGACTTGATAGGGCCTTTGCACAGCATGTTTCAGCTTGTCATTAACACGTTAGAGAACACAAAGGCGGTAATGCCAAAACTCATTTGCGCGCGAATTCGACTGGCCATATTATTAGGTTTCGATGAGGGTTCAGGTTCTGGCCTAATGCATGAAAACACAGACGTTTTAACGAGAGCCGCCAATGACAGCACGGAAAACAGCGGCACACCGACGCCGTCGTCATCCGTCACGTATCTTGTTGAACCTGATTTTTCGCGCATACACAATGTGCTCGCCACACTGTCGGCACACCATTTGAAGACAAAAAAAATTGACTCCTTCGACGTTTTAAATAATGTTTTGCTTTCTATGACGGATCCGCAGTACGAGGCGATGGCACCCCGCGTGACCGTCGACATGCTATTTGACCAGGAAGCTGCGCGTGTTATTCATCATTTGCAAGCGTCGCGGCGGCGCAACATCTAGATACGCTTGGTGCGTAAGAGCTAAAAAATGAAACAGTCGATTCACTGCATTCAGACTGTACAGTTACCTAGTATGTAAGTGCAATGTTGTAGTGTGCTGTGTTTATGTGTATAAAAATATACAACATATAGTGTGGCTTTTTTATAATTTTTTTAAATGAATTTGTTGACTTCAGGTAAAACGAATGTAAGCGTGTATTTATGACTGAAAATTTATCGACCATCTCGGCTCTCAACAGCAACCGCGATCTCTTTGCATTGAACAATGGCCTGTACGACTTTACTGCGAGTGTTGTACCAGTGGTGCCAGTGGTACACAAAACATAATAAACGAGAAATAAAAGAGTGCATGAAGAAATTTGCAGGCAAAAGAAATCTGCGATTTTTAGACCGGAATAGTCCCCGGCGAGACGGAAAAAATATAATATGTCTAACGGTATACTCGTACTTAGTTGTAAATGTTTTTGGTGTGGTTTGTTTTTATGTTGCGCGAAACGCCCAGGCTGGATTTGGTGTCCCATTTTTTTGTGTCGAATAAAAAGAATTCTCGGAGCTCATCACAACCTACATCACCTATTTTTTTAAGTGTGTGATGGTGTGTGTGATGGTGTGTGCGCGCGCGCGCGTGTGTGTGTGTGTGTGATGGTGTGTGTGTTTGTGTGCGGCACACACGCCTCCACATTACACTCTCATCAGCTCCGGTTGGACGAAGATTGCTCGCGAACGAGAAGAACGTCTCGACCGCGAGGCGCGACGCGTACGACGGTAACCGCTGCCATAAGTTTTTTGAGCAGCAGACGCGCCCACTGATCGACTACGAGAACGTGATCGGCTGCGTGAACGAGATCGCCTGCGGGGTCGTGTACGAGAGGGTGCGCGACGGCTCAAACTTCCACTGCGGCGAGCGCGACTTCGACGACGTGGCATTGTTAGATCTTTTGCGTTTGAGATGAAAGTACTTCGTCGGATATTATCACACGATATATAGTTCCGATTATGTCGATTCTAACCTTATATACTGTGCTGTCGTAGTGCGCAGTTTTGACAACTGACGTGCGCTTACGTTACTTTTCTGACAGCCTTACTATGTTACGCCACGACAAAATCTGGCGGAATAGAGGAAGCGATCATGTTGTTCGGCTCGCTACGATCCACGCCGCTGCCGTGAGTGTCGGACGGGTGCCTGCTCGAGGCGATTCTATTAGCGCCAACATCGTGCACGTATTTTCGCATATCCGTGTAATGCGTCACCGCTCCCAATTTTCCCCCGTCGCTATGTTCTTGTGGTGCGAGTTTGCGAACGAACTTTGCCGTCCCGCTATCCTTTTTCCCGCTGCACATCTCTCTCGTGTATGTACTGAATGTTAATCGTAAAGACGGCAGCATGTGTTTCAAGGTATCCTGGGAGTCGTCGCGCTCGCCTCTATTGCACGAACGCTTGCGGCCAATACCATAGTATTCGGTCAATGCTCTCTCTACCATATTGTAACATGTGAGTACAATCATGATATTCGGCGAGTCGGCGTGCACTTCCAGAAGCTCTTGTAAATTCCGAAATTCTTCGCGCACTCTCTCTTCCTCGAATTCGTCAGAAGCTGATGTGGACGCGGGCCCTTCGTAATAGTAGCGCGGGGTATCCTCGCCAGCAGCTCTTCGCGTGCTAAAAGTCGGGTGAGATCGCTGTTTTTTGTTTGGAAACGTGGTCGGCGCATGCTCCCGGGATAGCGCCGATATTTGCGAGGTCCAGAACAGATTGACTGGAAATTCGTCGGCTGGGCAAAACGTTAGCCCCGGTATATTCGCTGTAATCGTACCACTGTTTAAAGGCATGTTACCAATCATGTTTGCAGTGTTGTTGTCGTTAACGCTCGTGCCCGGGGAGTCGGCGCTGGGCAAGCGCTGGGCAGCGTCGTGGTGCATCAACTTTTCCAGAGCCACGTTAACAGCATAACGACGTTCGGATGTAGAGTGAAACTCTACGGCGCCCACGTCGATGCACATAATATCGTGTTGATGTGTTAGGTGGAGCGTCACGATATTGCTCATAATCAAATCGGTTAATTTGTTGTTATTTATTATGAGAACTAGCGCAGCGCTACTGAGATTGTCGACGATGGCCACAGGCACGTATCGCACCAATACATTTTGATCGTCTACGTCTGTGTACACACACACGCCTTTGTCGTAACAATTCAGCTCTTTTACGACGTACATTGCCACCCAACTGCTCGACGTATTTTTCAGGTAATTATGCAGCGCAATCGGCGACATGGATACCATGTGGCGCCACAATTCTAAAAGACTACACGGTTCACTCGATGATATTGCCTGTGTTTGCGAATAAAACATACAACGCAGCAAGGTGCACAGTCTACGAAAATTCAAACTCAAACGGCGCCGGCCGCCCTGTAACACTTTCACGTGTGGCGCGTGTTCTCGCCGTCGTATTTCTTCGTCCTCCAATTGTGATAAGCCAACGCCGTCACAGTAGTCGTCCTCCGATTCAATATCATCCCCGTCCGTCTTGTCGGCGTTCCTCGCGATCGTCTCGATGTGTTTTCGTCGTCGTTCTCGCCGTCCGTTCATCGCTACAGAGGAGCTTGACATGTTGCGCGTCACTGCTTTGTCGCTACTCATTTTCCGCCCCTGTGGGGGAGCGCGTCGATAATAACATGATGCGTCTGTTTCTCCAGTCTCTCGCGGCATTTTTTGCTCGGTCCCCTTTTTCGCAACTAAAGTGATAAGCGTTCAAGTGGCTTCTAGCGACGTCCACATCTTACATCCATCCCAAAGGACAATGGTTGATGCGGCGGACGATAACGCAATCAAGATCGTACATAGTAGCAGTGGTTGTCTGTACAACTACGGCTTATCGGGCGCTGTCCTGCAGAATATCGCTCGCAATTATCTCAATATCCTAAACCCGATTTTTGTGTTTACACCTAAACACTGCAGAGACGCGCTAAATCTAGCACCGCTCTTAACTTCGACCGCTGTATACGTGAATTTGAAATACGCCGATTTGTCGGTACACATTGAGCGAGGTATATTACGGAACTATATATTTCATCGTTTAGACGCCGATGTGTTGCACTTGTTGCATGTTTTATGTGCACAATCGAAAAAAAAAAGCCGTCCTCATAACGGCGGCGGCGCGGGTGGACGCCTTCATTTCATACAGCATATAGAGAACGTTCATCGCGTACCGCCCAACGCCCCACTGCCTTTGCGCGAGCTGTTTGCTTCGTATATGCTATACTACTATTGGCACGACCTGGTGCCGAATCGGCGACCGGTGGCAATGTTTATCGGGACCAATCCTAACTATTCAATTGAACAGCATCTAACGAGATTGGAAGCGTGCTTCACAGTAGTGCTGCAGCAGCGATCTCTCGCCTGGTCAACCGACTGCAGTAATGTCGTTTTTGAGCGGTACATAAACGCGCTGCTTCGCGAATTTCTTGTGATCACGACATTGTTTGACGGAAATGCGCTCGCGATAGTGCGGCCTGATGCCCCGAGGACGCACGCAATAATATCGCATGCATGGCTCGACGTGTACAGCAGTTTCCATCGGATGAAATCTACTTCATCACCATCGTCGTCGCCCGCTCATCATTCTCTATTACCCATGACACTGGAGACGCGCTCTAGCATTTCGTCGTATTGCGAATTTTTATTACTCGAACTGCTGTACATGTCCTTTTGGCGTAAACGAGTCGACAACGCGCTCACCGGTTCGACATTACAGGTGCCGTTACTACGCCACCGTCCGAATTGTGCACACCCTCGTCTGTTTGTTCACGGTCTAAACAGGTCGCATTTAATGGGCATTGAGGGCTGCACGCTGCATCGGTATATCGACGGCTCTACCAGCACACTTCTTGACAATCGTTTATTGCATCTACCCTACGGCTACACAGACAATATAGTGGAATATTGAAACATAACGCCATCGCGTTCACTTCACATTTCCTGCTGACTTTTTATTTTTTTTGCCATCCGGATGTATTCCTGGCGCACGTCATGGTAATTCGATTGGTTTCTGTCATGTGTCATGACGTGCGAGTAATTCGGCAATAACGCTTCATGATACTCGTCGAATATTTCGAGAGGAGATTTGTCGTCATAAAACAGTGATTTGTACGTGTTGATGTAATGATGTAGTTTGAGATAAACATCTAGCAAAGGAATGCCGTTTGTTAATTCGTACACTACTATGTTTCTACTTTGATTGTAATGCATCGCACACATCGGACACAGTATCAGCGTGTCGAGATGCGTTAATAGCATGACAATGTTATTGATACAGTTAGCGTCGGCTGCGGTCGAACTAACACAGAATGCTGTTGTAATATGAATCCACAACCACATGAACGCCGACGTTGGTCCCTGCCACGCCAGGAAGGAAGACGCGGTCAATGTATTTACTAATTCCAACCGGCGCTCGTTCTGTGGACATTGGGATTGTATGCCGAAGTTGGCGAACAGTTCTTGGTACGCTGACGGCGCTTTCCTGGAAATGTAGCTTTCCAGTTAATTATCGTATTTAACCCGATTCTGTGTGAATTCATCGGATAAACAGTACACGTATTGAAGCCATAGTTCGGCCGCGTCGATTACGCCATCTTTATCATTCATACTGCTGTTTTCTTGCTGACTATTAGCATAATATTTGATTGAGCGCGCTCTCGTTGTTGCTGTTTTTGAAGGTGCACTTGTCGCTAGCACTTTTGTAATATTTAAAATCAAACATAACGACCTCGTTAGACGCGGACGTTCTTCCTTTTTGATTTGCACAGCTAATGTGTATACAAATGAAAAGGCCGCCGTCCAATAAAGATCGCGAGGCGCCGTGCGACACCAAAATATCCAATCAATATCGAGCGCTTGACCCTTTCGACTCCATAGCTGCTGAACTGACGGGAACATTGTGATTAGGTATGTTATTATCAAAATCTATATGTCTCAAAATGCGATCAACACGAATATCGCTTACTACACTTAGAATCTAAAGAGGAGATTATTTGACGGCGCGCGATTATCGGCAATAAGTGATGATGGCACCGATTGTCTGTCGCGTGATTTCTGTCGGCGCACATCATCCGTAATGTCGTCGGTGGGCGCGCGAATGGGTGTCCCGTCTTTATAGGGTAGCGCCGCGAGCCCTGTACGATGTATCCCGTCGTCGTTCTTCTCCATTAATCCTGCTGACTCGGCGGGTTTCATTGACAGATCCAGCGGCGGCGGTAATGTGGTTGAAACATATGCGATTGGTGGTGACCGATTTACATTCCCCTCGTTGACAATCGTTACACGGGGCGCTACTTTCCTACTATACCACTGTTCTTCGCGAGTCTGCTTTCCCCTCGTTTTCTCGCGGCGCATTACGCCGACGACGACATTACTGCCGCGTGGGGTTGAGCGATCTGCACTGTTACCATTATCGTCAAGTCGCTGAGCCTCCCCGTCCAGTTCCACAGTGATGCCCATGCCCCCTTTCGCAGGTAACATATTTTCATCCGCGCTGCAATTATCCGGAGTGCTCCCTTCGTCCACTCCGTCTGCGTCTGCGTCGCCGTCGCCTCCGACTAAAGCATTCCCCCTAAACTGGGCCTCCTCTTCCGGTTTTGGTTTCTTCGTGGTCAGCGCATTTAGGCTAAACGCATTTGTTATGGTGGTAGTTGAACTCTTAAGCGCCTCTTTTAATTGTGCCTCTGTAAGACATGTTTTCGTTGCTGACTCCATCGATTTTTTTAGTTCTGCTAACGCATCGGCCATTTGGTTATTGGACTTTGTCACATCCTCGTATTTTGTGTTAACCTGGAGGGCATATTCCGCCATACCTCCCGTCGGTGTTTTCTCGTTTTTCTGCAGGGTGCTCCCGAACTCCGTGTCGATATCTTTGATTTCTTGCAGAGCTGCCTTCACCTCCGTTCGACCTGCGTCTTCCTTCTTTTCTATAGTTTTACACTGCTTGTCGATAGAATCGCACAGCGAGAAAATTTTGTCTGTCTTTGAAGTAAGCGATTCAATAACACCAGCACTTTCAGTGCCCACCCGTTGGATTTTTTGTACTGTTGATTTAGTTTCCTCTGCAACCTCTTTCAGCTCCATATGCGCCGAATTGACGGTCTTTCTCTCGGAATCGAGACACTCAGAAACGGTGGTAACTTTCGCCAATAACGTGCGTTCGGCTTCTTTGCGCTCCGCGTGCCGTGACGTGGCGGCCGCTTTGGCGGCTTCAAATGATTTGTTCATCTCGTCTTGTGTTTTGCTGCACGCATCAGTCACATCCTTTTTGCGACATAACGTCGGCGCGTTCAAATCGTTTCGAAGACGTTCATTAGCGTCGCGCACGTTCTCAAAGTCGTTTTTTATATTTTTTCGGAGTTTTCGGAAATGCCCGTACAAATTTGCAAGGGATTCATTAGTACTTACTACCGCGGCGCTTAAGGTCTCAATCGTCGATGTTACATTTGGCAGTTGTTGCCGTATTACACCCAGTTCGTGCATAATTTGCCTATGCTTGCTATATTCCGCGTCCACTGAACCGTTCATATCTGTACCCGTGTGTGTCTCTTGGACACTCTAGATACGATAATTCAGATCGGTATTTTCCCAGTCTTATACGCTATACCTACACACAATTACTCGCCAACTTTACGACACGACTTAAGATCTTTGGAGTGTCTACAGAGAGTCCATTCCTTACCATCTGCCCTCCTGAGGGCGCGCCCTATCACTTGTGCACGTGAGAGAAGCACAAACCGTTTCACGCGAGTCGGGGCAGCACTTCAACCCGCGTATTAGACATCCTTGTGACCTATTTCCCATTCCCATTATACAACGCGCGCGCACGCATGGTGGAATCGAGGCGCATTCAACTATTTTTGTGGACAATAATTCCTCTGTAAATATGAAAAAACTGCGCACAGCACGAGGCAACCACGTGGCCGCGTCACCTGCCAGTTTATATCTACACGGTGTTTTTCAATGTGTTAGACAGGGTAAAAGCAGTTAGCAGAAGAGTGACGGCAGAAGAGTAAGGGATGGACATATCTGTTATCGTTTGCAGCTTTATTTGCATCCTTTGTTGTTTCTCACTGTGGGTCTACCACATACATCTATTGGATTTGTGGGCGTCCGTCGCGCAAGGTTCGTTCGACATAGCGAAATGAATACCCAGCTGAGTGTTGCGGAAGGCTGGAAATTGTTGAACACATTCCCCTTCACGAATGAGCATCGTCGCGTGTTTCGTGAAATCGTCGGTCGCTTTGACTTTAGCGAACCGCTTGTGACCGATTTCAATACAACTCCGTCCGATTGGCTAATGCATTTGAATAGCAATTCGCTCGAGAATTACGCTGCAATCGAGCGTGAATTGCAGCAGCCTTCGAGCAAGCTATCCCTTGTTCATACAGATGAGTATCAGAGCTTGCTGGGCACTATCGCGGCAGAATGGAAAAAGCAGAATCTACTGGGAGGCGTATTAGATCGCGCGGGAAAGCTACTCTCTTTCTGTTTGCAGCAGCAGCAGCAAGCCGTCACGGCCCTATACAGTGACGGTTCTATCGATAATCAAGGCAGTTCACACCTACCCTTCCAGTATGACGGGTTGGCCCTCGACTTACAAATGTTGGCGTTGATTTACGAAAATGCGCACGCCGAGGTGTGGGATCACGATCATTCCGAAATAATGATATATTTGCCGTCCTTCGGTCGCAACCTCAGTGAAACTCGAGAATATCTAGAGCAAAATTTACCGAGCCACGAGAAGAAACACGCATATTATATTGTCACGGCGAAGAACAAGGCGCACCATTCCATATGAGGCTGTTTGGGAAAAAATAAGCAATGAATGTGAAACTTTGTGTATGCGGCTTGACGCTGCTGTTCATGACTGTTGTCGTCGCGTGGCATTATCACTGCGTGCTCCGTCTGATTGCTGAAAAATGTCGCCTTTACACGAACCACCCGGCGTTAATTCGCAGCTACATGCTACAACACGACGTTGGTCTGAACAAATCGTTCGCTATGCTTTCGTACGGACTTGTCACTGGTAATGCAATTTACCGTGTATATCGACGCACGGGACCCGAGACATACGTATTCGTACGTAATGTGCCGCTTGCCGAAGGCAGCCCGCTTACTCATCGGTACGATCGAGACAAAGAAGAATTTGTTTTGGTTACCGATCGCGAAAAACTCGTTCTCTCTGTAGGCCCGCACCACATTCATATATCAAAACGCAACAGCGCGGACCCCCCCCCTGTACACCTGGAAGAATGACAACAGGTATTTAGCAATTGTGTCGAACAATACCCGGGTACAGCCTGCCTATGAATATAATACCGCGCCGTCGTCGGCGAATTTCAGTAAAGGGGGCGCTAGCGCTGCAACCACGTCATCTCCATTGTACAGTATACGCGTGGACAACGCCTGCAGCCGCGAACCTCAGTAGAGTCTGTTGCCATTAACATTCCGCGATTACTTAGAAATCATTAGCCGAACTGATGTTCTTTCTCCCCATAACGACGCAGTTCTAAAATCCCATCGTATGGTCTGCCGGGTGTCGGGAAAGTCCTACAAAAGGCACGTGATTTATGTGCGAAACTCATAGCGACGTCCGCGTGTGGGGAGAGTGGGACTTCCCATTGGCGATCGGCGGATTTTATGTAATGCCGTACTAACGCTCATCATTCTTGCCTAGAAGCCGGGCGTGGCGAGGCTAGCAGATGAGGGCACATATGTATATATAAAGAGCGGTAATTGTAGGATCCTTCCGATAATGTGAAAACTCGGTTCTGTGTGCTTGCAATCCTTGCTTTTGCGGGCTGTGTTTTTGGGTCAGCAATAATAATATTATGGAGAACATATTATGACTAACATGTTCCGAGCTGTTGTTGAGCTGCAAAAGCATTTATATAGCACAAAAACGGCCCCTGACATCGCTGACATCACCTGCCATCAGCTTATATGCGGAGTTAGATAGGGTGATGCTCTGATGTCAGTGATGCTCGCTCTACAGTCCATCTAAATATGTGGACGGAAAAAAGTGAAGGGCAAGCGCCGGGTAAGGCTAGGGCTCTCGCGAAAAAAAATAACTGCCTATACTGGAGGGACCTTAAACTCGAGCATCACTGACATCAGAGCATCACCACTACTAGCGCCGCTACCGACAGAAGCGGTCGTATGGGGAACTATGAAAAAATAACTTCACAACATATACCGTTGACCAGTGAAGGATGATGTGAACGAAATAAACTTCAAGGGGCAATCTGAGCAGATACTCAGTCGTTAGGAAAAAAATAATAAAAACAGTAATAATAATAATAAAAAATAATGTGTTGGCCAGTAGCACAGAGCGAAAACCATGCGGCTCAACAAAGTTCGGCCTCACGTCGTGGCGCGGCCCGTAAAGCACGAGACTAACAATAGATCTACAGCTCTTATGCAGTTCATTCATAAACGCGATGTTACGCCAAATTAGCCGCACGACACCCCTACAACTCTCGTGTCAGCGACCATTAGTCAACGATCACCAAAAAAAACCCTGATAGGATAGTACATCATAGTGCAGCAAAATAATATTATTATGCTACTACATACATATAGAGCGTAGTGCGCATTACACGAATGCTGCCAGTATTGCCAGCACGCTCGCAGCGCCCCCTCACTAACGCTTGGCGGCCAATCTTCGAACTAACCGAAGATTGGGCCGAGAGCCACCGAGGACCTCCGAGTGGGCACGAAGTGGATAACAGTATGTCACTGCGGCCCGGTTGAGCATCGACATAAGCGGCCCGGCTGGCGGTGCTGCCAGCAGTCTAATTAGTGGGTTGGTGGATTGCTACAATGGAAGTGAGAGCATTAGATCTGACAAAATTGTGCTATATATTTATACATCTATGGTACAAAGTTTTGACAACTACAATTTTACAATAAATGATCGGTACACACGGTCACACACCTGGGCCGTTCTTGTGTTTCGCCTGTGAGAGCCTACCAAAAGGGGCTGACAAATGTACCTGTTCAGAACGTGAATCCAATGCCGGGGAACAGATGTGGGTGCAAGGGTAATGCAATAGTACCGTGAACATATTTTGCTTCATACGGTGAGGCAGGCATCCGTAGTGCCGTATGCGCGTCATTTTAATCTTATAATTTAAATTAAAATGAATCGTCACAAATAAAAACAAAGCCACTGATAAAAAGAAATTCCATTAATATTAGATCCGAATGCTGTGTAAACGTCATATGGAATAATTTTGGACATGTGTGGCAGATACGAAATTTCTTGGTAAAGTATGTTTTGGTATACATATGTATATACTTTAGCGTATTTGATTTTTTTTTGGTGTCCTCGTTTATTGTCTGCGCATGCGTTGCGTTGCCACTGCACAACAACACTAGCACCGTCGGCCGGTGTCGCAGCCTAGAGCACGGCAACCGGCTGCGAGTACACAGGCTGGTCGCCCATCGCGGTCGGTAAGTTGCTACTCCAGCGACGCCGCTGCGTGTGTAGTTAGGGCAACCGGGAGACGGAGACAGCGGGCAATACAAATGCATTAAAGCTTCAGCTGGAGCGCTGTTTCTGGAACGATACGACCTGTACTGTGCTCCCCCTGGCGGTCCATTTGTGTGTCGACAATAAAAGACATATTATGTAATATTTTACCTGTCCTGCGAACAAAGTCTGCATGTTCTTGCTCACGTCAATCGAATTTAATTATAAGTGAGTTGGGCCGCAATGGGTCACTAAACGTAGAATGTGCTTTTACCGATACGACGTTTCTCTTGTTCCTCAGTAAGTTTCGCTTGCCTATCGGCAATTTTCGTTTCTAGGCGAGCCAATTCGCCAGGGCGACAAACTCGAGAGTAATTGCCTGCCTGCATATTGTCGAAATGTCGTTGTCGTGTTTCCAATAAGTTTTGCAGATTTTCGCGCAATTCCACGCTTCGCGACTTACTAGGCTGATTCTTGAGGCACCACATTATGTGGACGTTCGTACTTATCTATCTTACTATTCTGCATATCCTCAGATGACATATGCAGATTGACAGGTATCGGACTTGCTGTGTCGGACGCTAAGAGTTGTTTTTTGCAAACATTCTGTATACCGTGATGGACACAAAACATCACTTTGTCTCTCTCTGTCTATTCTTACAATAATATATACTGTCTTGCCAAATCTCCAGACGTGTTCTAACGATATTTTGAGATAAATAAAACAAATTGAGAAACATAAATAGACGTCGTTACACAATTAGTGCGGGCTATTTAGATGGGCTACAGACCAGAGTAGAGTGTTTTCAGGCATACTAGATCAATCCAATCCATGGATATATATCCATTTTACATGGTTATATATGGATATACTGCATTCAATTCCAGGAAATGCCATCAAATCCAAAATCCCCCCACTCTTCACACTACCAAAATTCCCCCCACTCTTCGCCAATCCAAATCCAAAATCCCCCCACTCTTCACACTACCAAACAGGATATATATCCAAACAGGATATATATCCAAACAGGATATATATCCAAACAGGATATATATCCAAAAATTCCCCCCACTCTTCACACTACCAAAATCCCCCCACTCTTCACACTACCAAATTCCCCCCACTCTTCACCCCACCAAAATCCCCCCACTCTTCACCCCACCAAAATCCCCCCACTCTTCACCCTACCAAATCCCCCCTCTCCGCTCTCCTCTCCCCTCTCCTCTCCCCGCTCCAAAAACAAAAAAACAAAAACAAAAACCATTCCACAACACGCACTCTTCACACTACCAAATCCCACCACTCTTATATCAAATCCATTCCTCCTACCCGCCACACCACTTTAATTCTCAATATTTACAGTATTTAACACAATTCACAACGATGTCTGTAGCAGCCCCTATTGATTATTCATGGGACGCAGAACATTGCGAAGGCTATAATCCACAAGAGTACATAGAAAACAATTTAATAATAATCAATCCACCTCCCAATCTATCTAAGAGTGCTAAAAAAAAGTTTCGAACTCAACAGAGAAAGAAAGTTCAAGAATTGGAAGCAAAAAAGGAAAAGACTGCAAAAAACTATGTCTTGTCCAACAGCAAATGTAATGTTTAGTCATGTAAGCGGAAAGAAAACCTTGATAGATTTTACTACAGAAGAACTAGAAATGTTACCTTTGGAATATCTAATTAATTATGCAGATCCTTTGGAACTCTTGGATGTATGGGGAAAATTACCAATGTCTTATAAATCAAGTTTTGATCTTCAAATTAAATTGCCATGTTTTTTTCATTATAATCGTCCTGACTGGAGCACACAATTCGATGGTCCTCCTGTATCCCAGAAATCATGTTTCGTGTGCTATAGAAACATAAAGTAGACTAATGTAGATATATTGTTATTTTTGTTCAAAAGTAAACCTGTATTTTAATATATGTTTTATAAATGTCAAACAAATAATTAGAAGTATTATTCATTAATCCATGGATTTACAGCATCCCACCACCACCAAATCCCCCCACTCTAAATCGTTAAACATCATTACACAAAGCTTCACTCATTTCATCGTAATACAGCGCGTTACTTAAAAGGGTAAGTGCGGTTAAAACGCAAGTGTTGTACTAATTCGAACAATACACAGGTCAATACAGACCCCATATGTAGAGCGGTAGACCCGCCCAAAACAACAAATTTTTTATTTGTGGCTTCACTATTGGAGTTATATTCTTAAAAGTGGGTGGGTTGGAATGTACACACCAAAGTATATCTCCTAACACTCCGTGCACATGTCTAGCACGCTCGGTGTGCGCGTGGTACGCATTTTGGTCTCCTGCGCATATAAAAAAATGGCGGCTCAAAAAAAAAAAAAAAAAAAAATGGCGGCTCAAAAAAAAAAAAAAAAAAAAAAAAAAAAAAAAAAAAAAAAAAAACCTTTTTTATATTTTTCGTTTTTTTACATCTGCGCAATAGAGATGCGCATGGGCATGCCCCGCCCACACGGATTCTCTTTATATTCGCTTCTCGTTCTGCAGTCGCATCTTCAGCTCGACAGTTGTGTCTTCTCCTTGTTACCTATATATCCTCAGCGGTTAGTTAGCGTTGATATTATATTAATTGTTTAGTTTGCAAAAACAGTATTGTACAAAGTGTTGTGAGACCGGTGAAAATATCCCAAGAACTGTTGAATAAGTATCAGTCTTTTCTGCTTTTTTGTTCAGTTCTCAAGATGTATCAGTGCAGTGAATGCAACAAGAGTTTTACTCATCAATCGAACGTTCATAGACATAAACGAGAAGCATGTCCTTGTATACCATCCTGTTCTCGGGAAAAACGAAAAACCAATACCCAGTTATGTGATATACCGTTGAAAAGATCCATAGTAGAAGACAGACCCCCATTACCTAAACTTACTTTATCGCGATGTAAAGATTGTGATACTTGGTATATAAAAAATAAACTTGCTGCGCATTTACGTTCAAACCTACATAAAAGTGCACTTAAAAGTGACGATAATGTAAAAATTTTAACTTCCGCGTTTAAAAACAGGATTGTGTCTTACATGCTGCTTCCATCGAAAAAGTACGTGGACATTGAAGAGTTTTTTGATGAAGTACAACAAAAGTTTGTAAGTTTACTTTCCGAACAGTTAGTTAATCATATAAGTGTTAAGATTAATGTAGAACTGTTTGGACAATATCTCTTACAAACAAAAGAGACAATCGAAACTAAATCGTTTAATACGAAAAATAAGGTCATAACTTCAATAACAGATTTATCTGATATTTACAAGAAATTTTTGTCTGAAATAAAAGAAAAGATGTCAATATTTGCGGAGAATGGTTCAGGTTGGGCGTTGGAAAAAATATTACATTTGGAGCTTAATATAAATAAATTTAATCCAATTTAGAGCTTCATAGCTTGGGGGCACAAACATATAAGTATTTTGGAAGAGAAATCCAAGACTGATGATGATCAAGTTAATAATGTAATTGATATTCTAAAAGATTTAGTTCGTGACGAATATAAAACATAAGAACCCTGGAAAAATATTTTATTTTGAAAATGGCTCTGCTACCAGTAGGAGTTCTATTTCTATCAGCATTCGTTAACAATACTTTGTTCATACAAGTTGATCATAATGTTCGAGAAGCATTTATTTGTCTATCTGTTAATAATGTAAATAATGATAGTTGACCTTCAACATGGAAAAGAATGAATATAAATAATGGTTTATTTACCCACAAAATAGATGATAATATTATAAATGATTCTACCATTGTACAGTATAAGTTAAGATTATATTATTTCAATAAAACTTCAATAGTGACACAGGAATGGAATCAGTTGTATAGAAAATCTTGTATAGAAGAAGAATGTAATTCAAATGTGTGTCTAGTATTATTAAGTATATTGTTAGTAGTGTTTTTATGTTCAATAGGATATATATTATTCAAAGTATATTTGTATTATAAATAAAATTCAATAATAATAAAAACATATATATAATAATGGTTTTTATTCATAACAATACCTATAATTATATAACAATTTTACGTTTGCTAATGCACAATGCCATGGATTCACATTTTTGTGAAAATAACATTCTGGAATTTTCTTAAATTTACTTAATTTTGGTTCTTGCGCAATGGGAATAGCGTATATGAAATCTTCATCCAAAAACTTTTTTAAGAAGTTGATTTTTTCATTCCCTTTCACGTAAATTTTGGGCGATTGGTAAACTTCTAACACATGCTTTAAAATATTATCAATTTCATTAAGTTCTATATTTCCAAATTCCCATTTTAGTCCATGATACTCTTCGCCCCATTTAACCATTTTGAGATCGAGAGCAGATAACATATTTTTTTGAAATGGTGATTTAAACAGATAATTTGAGCAACGAATACCATCATAAATCGCTAATTCTTTTGGAATGTATCCAAAGGAACTGTTATATCCTTGAATGTCGATAAAAAGTTCTGTCTTACACTCATTCATGGTTAGTCGCTAAATGATGTTTAAATCTATAAGATTAGTGTTTAAATCCCCACACCACTCTTACTACTCCCCACTACCACGCTTATTATCCCCACTACCACGCTTGCTTATTTAAGCACTCATCCACAGTTCTACAACCATTATTTCAAGCAAGCATCTGAAAATGTATCAACCAACAAGCCAACAAGAGTTTAGTAAGAAGCGCAATGCAGCTCTCATCAATGAAACCATCTACTACATAAACAAATCCAAATCCAAATGGGTCAGCATTGGATTTTCCTTAGAGAGAAAATATATTCCTGTTGTTAAAATCTGTGGCTACAAATATAATCAAAATGTGATTTTTAATGAAGATCAATGGATTTCCTTCCTTAATAATCAAGGAATTATGTTAAGTTTCATTTATTCCAACAGCACCGGGTGGCAACCCATGAAGGGAAATGGTTATGAGATTCACTTTGTGTTTATTGGTGATGCAAGAATAATTAAGATTACACAAGATGGAGGTAATGAAGTATTCCTTGCTGGTGATACCATAAATGAATTAGTGAACTTGGCAAATTTAATCAAATATCGTGTTGATATCTTAAAAAACCAGGAATTTTCCAAATATTACAATATTTTAGTTAGTGGAATCTCTATGAAAAATGGCGATTTGTTAAAAAATGTATATGATGTTATTTCACCTATGGAAAATAGTTTAAATGTTTGCTGTGTTTTAGAATTATTAAACTTTTACTCAGATTGTGTTCTGGAGGATGTAAACATTCGTATGTAATGAATTTGTAAAAAGTTGTATTGAAAATAAAAATGTATAGGTATATTTTTCTTTTTATTCCGCCCACCTCCTAAATTAATTTTTAAAGCTCTGAACTTACTTTAAGTGTCACATACTCATACAAGATGTGGTTAGCATACATCTCAACGAGTAGCATATAACCTAACAAGCGCTATAGATAATCTATCACAACACTTTAGTAACTTAAAATTTGATGCTGTCCATGAAGCCGAGTATGGATTCGAAAGATTTTATACATATGATATGGAAAGAAAGTATGAAAAAGCTGCAGAAGCCTGTAACATATATTTTCATACTTCTGATCTCTCTCTTATGTTAACCGGGTGGCAACCCATGAAGGGAAATGGTTATGAGAATCACTTTGTGTTTATTGGTGTTGCAAGAATAATTAAGATTACACAAGATGTTGGTAATGAAGTATTCCTAGCTGGTGATACTATAAATGAATTAGTGAACTTGTCAAATTTAATCAAATATCGTTTTGATATCTTAAAAACCAGGAATTTTCCAAATATTTCAATATTTTAGTTAGTGGAATCTCTATGAAAAAATGGTGATTTGTTAAAAAATGTATATGATGTTATTTCACCTATGGAAAATAGTTTAAATGTTTGTAATGTTTTAGAATTATTAAACGTTTATTCTGATTGCGTTGTGGAGGATGTAGAAACGTTCGCATGTAGTGAATTTGTAAAGACTTGTATTGAAAAATAAAATTTTAAAATATATTTTTCCTTTTTATTCCTCCCACCTCCTATTCCTCCCACCTCCTATCCTAAATTATTATTTAAAGCTCTGAACTTATTTTAAGTCTCACATACTCATACAAGATGTGGTTAGCATATACATCTCAACGAGTAGCATATAACCTAACAAGCGCTATAGAGAATCTATCACATGACTTTAGTAACTTAAAATTTGATGCTGCCCATGAAGCCGAGTATGGATTCGAACGATTTTATACATATGATGAATGCATGGATATGGAAAGAAAGTATGAAAAAGCTGCAGAAGCCTGTAACATATATTTACATACTTTTGATATAAGAACTTTTCTGCAAACCATAAAGGAAATGGGATTTGAGGAGCATTTGGGTGAAGTAAAACAGTTTATTCCACAAGACATCATTGAAGAAATATTTGAAACCTAATTTATATCAAATAAAAAACTTTATTTCATTTATGTGTTTTATTCAATCATTAAATAATTATTATATAAATTGTATACATTAGTAAGTGCACATATACATGGTGATTTAGAATGATAAAAACAATGAGCTTCTTCTTGTAACGATGGATTTTCATCAAGTTCCATGACTGGTTTTAATGAATATTTTCGAATGTATTCGGATTTCTCTCTCCTTTTTACTACCTCTCCTATGCCACCTCTCTCTTATGCTACCTCTCTCTTATGCCACCTCTCCCTACCACTCCTCTCTCTTATGCTACCTCTCTCTCGCTTTTACTAGCTCTCTCCTCTCTCTTATGATACATACCACCTCTCTCTCTTATGTTAATTTCTCGCTCTCTCCCTATGCTACTTCTTGCATACAAGCTGCCGTTTTACCATTTGTTTCAAACATTACATAGTTCTAACGTATAAAAAAGGATGTACAAGAAGGTATAAAATGTCTATTTTTTCTGAATTTGGTTTCAGATTTTTCCAATTTATCTTTATAATATTGTTTATTACCTATACCAAATTTAAATTAGATTTATCAGCCACATCGCCAGCTAAAAGCTTGGTTTTTCTCTTCCGAGCCAGAAAACGATTTCTTCCATGCCTAATTACACACTCTTTATGTTTCCCAACTAATACCTCCAAATGAGAGCCATTCGACTTATCATTAACTCAGTCCTCCCAAGAAAACTCTCTTATTTATTTTCTATCGATACTTGCACGGATTTTGCTTTGAAGACCTCACCGCTATAATTATCATCCTTAATTGTTTATAATAGAACAACAAAAGGCGTGTTACGTATGCAAGGAACTCCAGATTATGGATCAAAATTGTCTGCAGACGTTTTTCCCTGCCCCATCCCAATCTTCAATCCTTTAAATCCAGTGTCAATAGATCACATTTTCCTTCTCTCTTCAGACTCCCACGACACATTAGTACTTAGGCTTGAAGTTTTCGTGGACTGTCTCAGATAAAAAAGCCAAGTGTTTCACCTTTATTTGTGAAAAGACAATATTTTGATGTGGAATAAATAATGCATTTTTGAGCTTTTTCTAAGACAGATATCTTTCAAAAATCTTGCTCTTGATGGTAGTTTTCGACTGAACAAACTCCTGGCAACGCATAACTACTCAACTAGAGCACCTTACTTTAAACCAATACTAAATCTAAACTTTCCTAGTGAATCTGAACGTTTATGTCGACAACACCAAAAAAGTATTAATCCAGTACACTTTGACGCTAAGAAATGAAACATCCTTTGAAGCTATTTTTAATAAATTTGATCTTAGATCGGTACACTTAATTGTAGCAGCTCGAAAAGGCGGATTAAAACTTTGTTCTTTAACTTGATGCATTCCAGAATAATATAATGACAACTTGTGTTACTATCTTTATTTAACCCATCAGTGTACATCTTACCTAGTAAAAACATTATTGCATTCACAACTAAAACTATTAATAAAACTCAATTCCAAGTTGCTCCAGTTCTCTTAAAATACTCATAATTTCAGGTGTATTAATGCCATCCGTATTATTCTCTTCCAAACATCGAAATTGGTCTATCATGTCATTGACATCTGTGTACTCTAGGATAGGACTCTCCGTCTAACTTCCTGAAGCCCTCCTCCCCATTTTTCTACTTCGTAGTTCCCATCGCTAGTGTCTTCGATTAATTTTCTCCTTTGGATTTCGTTTTGAAATTTTAAAAATTTTAAATATTTCGTATTTTTCTTTTTAGCCACTATATTATTCAATTCTTTATAAGTGCTTCGGGGAGGAAATAGCTTTTTAATAATATTTACATACTTCCAACCAGACGATGAACTAATGCGTTCACACCGTTTAAAGTTTCTTTTGTGGGCATTTGTTAGAACTAAAATGTTTCTATATTGTAAGAGGTCGTTATCGGTGTACTCTACAGGGTGTTCCTCAGTCAGGAGATTTAGGAGGCCATCTGTTAACTTAAACTCTTTCTCACTAATAATTAGAGTATTTCCTTTAAAAACAGCTGGCACATTTCCAAGAAACCAACTGGAGCACACCTCCCGAAAACCAAACACGTTTTTATTTGACATTTCCATCAACTTTAAAGTTATTTTGCTGATAGCCATCTTATCTCTTTGACATCTAACTTGATAATGAAGCTTTCTTAGTGATATTAGGATATTTATTAACACGTAATGGCGTCGTAAAATAGACGTAACATAGACGTAACATAGACGTAACATAGACGTAACATAGACGTAACATAGGCGTAACATAGACGTAACATAAACGTAAAATGGTATATGGCCTGTTTTTACCTAGTTTTCAGCTGGTTTTAGCTGTTTTAGCTGGTTTTTACCTGTTTTTAGCTGTTTTAGGAAGAGTCTTTTCTATCAGTTAAAAAATAGAATATTTCATAACGAGGGAGAAAACACAATTTACACTCGTGTGGCATCACCCCTCGCCTTCGGCTCGGGATGATGTCACACGAGTGTGACGTTCGATCATCCCTCGCCTTCGGCTCGGGATGATGACACACGAGTGTGGCGTTCGATCATCCCTCACCTTCGGCTCGGAATGATGCCACACGAGTGTAAATTGTGTTTTTTCCCTCGTTATGAAATATTCTATTTTTTAACTGATAGAAAAGACTCTTCCTAAAACAGCTAAAAACAGGTAAAAACCAGCTAAAACAGCTAAAACCAGCTGAAAACTAGGTAAAAACAGGCCATATACCATTTTACGTTTATGTTACGTCTATGTTACGCCTATGTTACGTCTATGTTACGTCTATGTTACGTCTATGTTACGTCTATGTTACGTCTATTTTACGACGCCATTACGTGTTAATAAATATCCTAATATCACTAAGAAAGCTTCATTATCAAGTTAGATGTCAAAGAGATAAGATGGCTATCAGCAAAATAGCTTTAAAGTTGATGGAAATGTCAAATAAAAACGTGTTTGGTTTTCGGGAGGTGTGCTCCAGTTGGTTTCTTGGAAATGTGCCAGCTGTTTTTAAAGGAAATACTCTAATTATTAGTGAGAAAGAGTTTAAGTTAACAGATGGCCTCCTAAATCTCCTGACTGAGGAACACCCTGTAGAGTACACCGATAACGACCTCTTACAATATAGAAACATTTTAGTTCTAACAAATGCCCACAAAAGAAACTTTAAACGGTGTGAACGCATTAGTTCATCGTCTGGTTGGAAGTATGTAAATATTATTAAAAAGCTATTTCCTCCCCGAAGCACTTATAAAGAATTGAATAATATAGTGGCTAAAAAGAAAAATACGAAATATTTAAAATTTTTAAAATTTCAAAACGAAATCCAAAGGAGAAAATTAATCGAAGACACTAGCGATGGGAACTACGAAGTAGAAAAATGGGGAGGAGGGCTTCAGGAAGTTAGACGGAGAGTCCTATCCTAGAGTACACAGATTTCAATGACATGATAGACCAATTTCGATGTTTGGAAGAGAATAATACGGATGGCATTAATACACCTGAAATTATGAGTATTTTAAGAGAACTGGAGCAACTTGGAATTGAGTTTTATTAATAGTTTTAGTTGTGAATGCAATAATGTTTTTACTAGGTAAGATGTACACTGATGGGTTAAATAAAGATAGTAACACAAGTTGTCATTATATTATTCTGGAATGCATCAAGTTAAAGAACAAAGTTTTAATCCGCCTTTTCGAGCTGCTACAATTAAGTGTACCGATCTAAGATCAAATTTATTAAAAATAGCTTCAAAGGATGTTTCATTTCTTAGCGTCAAAGTGTACTGGATTAATACTTTTTTGGTGTTGTCGACATAAACGTTCAGATTCACTAGGAAAGTTTAGATTTAGTATTGGTTTAAAGTAAGGTGCTCTAGTTGAGTAGTTATGCGTTGCCAGGAGTTTGTTCAGTCGAAAACTACCATCAAGAGCAAGATTTTTGAAAGATATCGGTCTTAGAAAAAGCTCAAAAATGCATTATTTATTCCACATCAAAATATTGTCTTTTCACAAATAAAGGTGAAACACTTGGCTTTTTTATCTGAGACAGTCCACGAAAACTTCAAGCCTAAGTACTAATGTGTCGTGGGAGTCTGAAGAGAGAAGGAAAATGTGATCTATTGACACTGGATTTAAAGGATTGAAGATTGGGATGGGGCAGGGAAAAACGTCTGCAGACAATTTTGATCCATAATCTGGAGTTCCTTGCATACGTAACACGCCTTTTGTTGTTCTATTATAAAAAATTAAGGATGATAATTATAGCGGTGAGGTCTTCAAAGCAAAATCCGTGCAAGTATCGATAGAAAATAAATAAGAGAGTTTTCTTGGGAGGACTGAGTTAATGATAAGTCGAATGGCTCTCATTTGGAGGTATTAGTTGGGAAACATAAAGAGTGTGTAATTAGGCATGGAAGAAATCGTTTTCTGGCTCGGAAGAGAAAAACCAAGCTTTTAGCTGGCGATGTGGCTGATAAATCTAATTTAAATTTGGTATAGGTAATAAACAATATTATAAAGATAAATTGGAAAAATCTGAAACCACATTCAGAAAAAATAGACATTTTATACCTTCTTGTACATCCTTTTTTATACGTTAGAACTATGTAATGTTTGAAACAAATGGTAAAACGGCAGCTTGTATGCAAGAAGTAGCATAGGGAGAGAGCGAGAAATTAACATAAGAGAGAGAGGTGGTATGTATCATAAGAGAGAGGAGAGAGCTAGTAAAAGCGAGAGAGAGGTAGCATAAGAGAGAGGAGTGGTAGGGAGAGGTGGCATAAGAGAGAGGTAGCATAAGAGAGAGGTGGCATAGGAGAGGTAGTAAAAAGGAGAGAGAAATCCGAATACATTCGAAAATATTCATTAAAACCAGTCATGGAACTTGATGAAAATCCATCGTTACAAGAAGAAGCTCATTGTTTTTATCATTCTAAATCACCATGTATATGTGCACTTACTAATGTATACAATTTATATAATAATTATTTAATGATTGAATAAAACACATAAATGAAATAAAGTTTTTTATTTGATATAAATTAGGTTTCAAATATTTCTTCAATGATGTCTTGTGGAATAAACTGTTTTACTTCACCCAAATGCTCCTCAAATCCCATTTCCTTTATGGTTTGCAGAAAAGTTCTTATATCAAAAGTATGTAAATATATGTTACAGGCTTCTGCAGCTTTTTCATACTTTCTTTCCATATCCATGCATTCATCATATGTATAAAATCGTTCGAATCCATACTCGGCTTCATGGGCAGCATCAAATTTTAAGTTACTAAAGTCATGTGATAGATTCTCTATAGCGCTTGTTAGGTTATATGCTACTCGTTGAGATGTATATGCTAACCACATCTTGTATGAGTATGTGAGACTTAAAATAAGTTCAGAGCTTTAAATAATAATTTAGGATAGGAGGTGGGAGGAATAGGAGGTGGGAGGAATAAAAAGGAAAAATATATTTTAAAATTTTATTTTTCAATACAAGTCTTTACAAATTCACTACATGCGAACGTTTCTACATCCTCCACAACGCAATCAGAATAAACGTTTAATAATTCTAAAACATTACAAACATTTAAACTATTTTCCATAGGTGAAATAACATCATATACATTTTTTAACAAATCACCATTTTTTCATAGAGATTCCACTAACTAAAATATTGAAATATTTGGAAAATTCCTGGTTTTTAAGATATCAAAACGATATTTGATTAAATTTGACAAGTTCACTAATTCATTTATAGTATCACCAGCTAGGAATACTTCATTACCAACATCTTGTGTAATCTTAATTATTCTTGCAACACCAATAAACACAAAGTGATTCTCATAACCATTTCCCTTCATGGGTTGCCACCCGGTTAACATAAGAGAGAGATCAGAAGTATGAAAATATATGTTACAGGCTTCTGCAGCTTTTTCATACTTTCTTTCCATATCATATGTATAAAATCTTTCGAATCCATACTCGGCTTCATGGACAGCATCAAATTTTAAGTTACTAAAGTGTTGTGATAGATTATCTATAGCGCTTGTTAGGTTATATGCTACTCGTTGAGATGTATGCTAACCACATCTTGTATGAGTATGTGACACTTAAAGTAAGTTCAGAGCTTTAAAAATTAATTTAGGAGGTGGGCGGAATAAAAAGAAAAATATACCTATACATTTTTATTTTCAATACAACTTTTTACAAATTCATTACATACGAATGTTTACATCCTCCAGAACACAATCTGAGTAAAAGTTTAATAATTCTAAAACACAGCAAACATTTAAACTATTTTCCATAGGTGAAATAACATCATATACATTTTTTAACAAATCGCCATTTTTCATAGAGATTCCACTAACTAAAATATTGTAATATTTGGAAAATTCCTGGTTTTTTAAGATATCAACACGATATTTGATTAAATTTGCCAAGTTCACTAATTCATTTATGGTATCACCAGCAAGGAATACTTCATTACCTCCATCTTGTGTAATCTTAATTATTCTTGCATCACCAATAAACACAAAGTGAATCTCATAACCATTTCCCTTCATGGGTTGCCACCCGGTGCTGTTGGAATAAATGAAACTTAACATAATTCCTTGATTATTAAGGAAGGAAATCCATTGATCTTCATTAAAAATCACATTTTGATTATATTTGTAGCCACAGATTTTAACAACAGGAATATATTTTCTCTCTAAGGAAAATCCAATGCTGACCCATTTGGATTTGGATTTGTTTATGTAGTAGATGGTTTCATTGATGAGAGCTGCATTGCGCTTCTTACTAAACTCTTGTTGGCTTGTTGGTTGATACATTTTCAGATGCTTGCTTGAAATAATGGTTGTAGAACTGTGGATGAGTGCTTAAATAAGCAAGCGTGGTAGTGGGGATAATAAGCGTGGTAGTGGGGAGTAGTAAGAGTGGTGTGGGGATTTAAACACTAATCTTATAGATTTAAACATCATTTAGCGACTAACCATGAATGAGTGTAAGACAGAACTTTTTATCGACATTCAAGGATATAACAGTTCCTTTGGATACATTCCAAAAGAATTAGCGATTTATGATGGTATTCGTTGCTCAAATTATCTGTTTAAATCACCATTTCAAAAAAATATGTTATCTGCTCTCGATCTCAAAATGGTTAAATGGGGCGAAGAGTATCATGGACTAAAATGGGAATTTGGAAATATAGAACTTAATGAAATTGATAATATTTTAAAGCATGTGTTAGAAGTTTACCAATCGCCCAAAATTTACGTGAAAGGGAATGAAAAAATCAACTTCTTAAAAAAGTTTTTGGATGAAGATTTCATATACGCTATTCCCATTGCGCAAGAACCAAAATTAAGTAAATTTAAGAAAATTCCAGAATGTTATTTTCACAAAAATGTGAATCCATGGCATTGTGCATTAGCAAACGTAAAATTGTTATATAATTATAGGTATTGTTATGAATAAAAACCATTATTATATATATGTTTTTATTATTATTGAATTTTATTTATAATACAAATATACTTTGAATAATATATATCCTATTGAACATAAAAACACTACTAACAATATACTTAATAATACTAGACACACATTTGAATTACATTCTTCTTCTATACAAGATTTTCTATACAACTGATTCCATTCCTGTGTCACTATTGAAGTTTTATTGAAATAATATAATCTTAACTTATACTGTACAATGGTAGAATCATTTATAATATTATCATCTATTTTGTGGGTAAATAAACCATTATTTATATTCATTCTTTTCCATGTTGAAGGTCAACTATCATTATTTACATTATTAACAGATAGACAAATAAATGCTTCTCGAACATTATGATCAACTTGTATGAACAAAGTATTGTTAACGAATGCTGATAGAAATAGAACTCCTACTGGTAGCAGAGCCATTTTCAAAATAAAATATTTTTCCAGGGTTCTTATGTTTTATATTCGTCACGAACTAAATCTTTTAGAATATCAATTACATTATTAACTTGATCATCATCAGTCTTGGATTTCTCTTCCAAAATACTTATATGTTTGTGCCCCCAAGCTATGAAGCTCTAAATTGGATTAAATTTATTTATATTAAGCTCCAAATGTAATATTTTTTCCAACGCCCAACCTGAACCATTCTCCGCAAATATTGACATCTTTTCTTTTATTTCAGACAAAAATTTCTTGTAAATATCAGATAAATCTGTTATTGAAGTTATGACCTTATTTTTCGTATTAAACGATTTAGTTTCGATTGTCTCTTTTGTTTGTAAGAGATATTGTCCAAACAGTTCTACATTAATCTTAACACTTATATGATTAACTAACTGTTCGGAAAGTAAACTTACAAACTTTTGTTGTACTTCATCAAAAAACTCTTCAATGTCCACGTACTTTTTCGATGGAAGCAGCATGTAAGACACAATCCTGTTTTTAAACGCGGAAGTTAAAATTTTTACATTATCGTCACTTTTAAGTGCACTTTTATGTAGGTTTGAACGTAAATGCGCAGCAAGTTTATTTTTTATATACCAAGTATCACAATCTTTACATCGCGATAAAGTAAGTTTAGGTAATGGGGGTCTGTCTTCTACTATGGATCTTTTCAACGGTATATCACATAACTGGGTATTGGTTTTTCGTTTTTCCCGAGAACAGGATGGTATACAAGGACATGCTTCTCGTTTATGTCTATGAACGTTCGATTGATGAGTAAAACTCTTGTTGCATTCACTGCACTGATACATCTTGAGAACTGAACAAAAAAGCAGAAAAGACTGATACTTATTCAACAGTTCTTGGGATATTTTCACCGGTCTCACAACACTTTGTACAATACTGTTTTTGCAAACTAAACAATTAATATAATATCAACGCTAACTAACCGCTGAGGATATATAGGTAACAAGGAGAAGACACAACTGTCGAGCTGAAGATGCGACTGCAGAACGAGAAGCGAATATAAAGAGAATCCGTGTGGGCGGGGCATGCCCATGCGCATCTCTATTGCGCAGATGTAAAAAAACGAAAAATATAAAAAAGGTTTTTTTTTTTTTTTTTTTGAGCCGCCATTTTTTTATATGCGCAGTAGACCAAAATGCGTACCACGCGCACACCGAGCGTGCTAGACATGTGCACGGAGTGTTAGGAGATATACTTTGGTGTGTACATTCCAACCCACCCACTTTTAAGAATATAACTCCAATAGTGAAGCCACAAATAAAAAATTTGTTGTTTTGGGCGGGTCTACCGCTCTACATATGGGGTCTGTATTGACCTGTGTATTGTTCGAATTAGTACAACACTTGCGTTTTAACCGCACTTACCCTTTTAAGTAACGCGCTGTATTACGATGAAATGAGTGAAGCTTTGTGTAATGATGTTTAACGATTTAGAGTGGGGGGATTTGGTGGTGGTGGGATGCTGTAAATCCATGGATTAATGAATAATACTTCTAATTATTTGTTTGACATTTATAAAACATATATTAAAATACAGGTTTACTTTTGAACAAAAATAACAATATATCTACATTAGTCTACTTTATGTTTCTATAGCACACGAAACATGATTTCTGGGATACAGGAGGACCATCGAATTGTGTGCTCCAGTCAGGACGATTATAATGAAAAAAACATGGCAATTTAATTTGAAGATCAAAACTTGATTTATAAGACATTGGTAATTTTCCCCATACATCCAAGAGTTCCAAAGGATCTGCATAATTAATTAGATATTCCAAAGGTAACATTTCTAGTTCTTCTGTAGTAAAATCTATCAAGGTTTTCTTTCCGCTTACATGACTAAACATTACATTTGCTGTTGGACAAGACACAGTTTTTTGCAGTCTTTTCCTTTTTTGCTTCCAATTCTTGAACTTTCTTTCTCTGTTGAGTTCGAAACTTTTTTTTAGCACTCTTAGATAGATTGGGAGGTGGATTGATTATTATTAAATTGTTTTCTATGTACTCTTGTGGATTATAGCCTTCGCAATGTTCTGCGTCCCATGAATAATCAATAGGGACTGCTACAGACATCGTTGTGAATTGTGTTAAATACTGTAAATATTGAGAATTAAAGTGGTGTGGCGGGTAGGAGGAATGGATTTGATATAAGAGTGGTAGGATTTGGTAGTGTGAAGAGTGCGTGTTGTGGAATGGTTTTTGTTTTTGTTTTTTTGTTTTTGGAGCGGGGAGAGGAGAGGGGAGAGGAGAGCGGAGAGGGGGGATTTGGTAGGGTGAAGAGTGGGGGGATTTTGGTGGGGTGAAGAGTGGGGGGATTTTGGTGGGGTGAAGAGTGGGGGGATTTTGGTAGTGTGAAGAGTGGGGGGATTTTGGTAGTGTGAAGAGTGGGGGGAATTTTTGGATATATATCCTGTTTGGATATATATCCTGTTTGGATATATATCCTGTTTGGATATATATCCTGTTTGGTAGTGTGAAGAGTGGGGGGATTTTGGATTTGGATTGGCGAAGAGTGGGGGGAATTTTGGTAGTGTGAAGAGTGGGGGGATTTTGGATTTGATGGCATTTCCTGGAATTGAATGCAGTATATCCATATATAACCATGTAAAATGGATATATATCCATGGATTGGATTGATCTAGTATGCCTGAAAACACTCTACTGACCAGAATATGTCTATAGTTATATTTGATTATAGAGTCGCAATGAATGCTCCAGAGGCTTTGACATAGAATATAATTCGAAACACTGAGAAACAAAACTCCTTGAAGATTTTTTCGATTTTTTCTCAATGGACGTAAGCTAAGAGGATGCGCTAGATATTGTACATTGGCGTTACAGTAGCAGAGTTTATTGTAGGTCCGTATGGATGTCTCAAAAGGCGTAAAAATTAAATATTGCTGTCTTTTAAAAGAAAGTATCAATTGCTGCTAAGTTTACCTAAGTTGTTACTACATGAGTGGGGTGGAGGGTCAAAACGATTAGCTACTGTTTGTAGAATGTCTACATAGTGACAGAGTTGATTGTAAAATCGTATGAAGGTTTAAGAAGCATAGAAATGAAATGCTACAATGAAGTATGAATCACTGCTGGGTCTATTCAAGGTTGTCACTCAATGAGGGTAGGTTGAAAACATGAGCTAGAGTCTGCAGAATGTCTTGGTATTGCCAAAGTTGATTGAAGACCCGTACGGAAGCTTTCCTTGGCGTATAAATTAAATATTACAGTAACATGTATTGAGAAATGATGTGCTGTTGAGTCTATCCGAGGCTGTCACTCGATGAGTGTAGGTGGAAAGCATGAGCTGGAGTCTGCTAATTGTGAACGTAATGCCAATGTTGATTGTATCCCCGTAAGGAAGCTCTCAGTGGCGTAGAAATGAAATATTTCAGTTACATGTACTGAAAAATAAGGTGCTGCTGAGTTTATACAAGGTTTCCTCTCAATGAGTGTAGAGTGAGAACGTGAGCTAAAGCCTGTAGAATGCCTCTGTGATGCCAAAGTTGATTGTAGACCTGTGCGGACGCTTTCAGTGGCGTAGAAATTAAATATTACTGTAATATGTATTGAAAAATGAAGGCTGCTGAGTCAATCTGAGGTTGTCACTCAATGAGTGTAGGTGAAAAGCATGAGCTGGCATCTGCTGAATGTCCACGTAATGCCAAAGTTGATTGTAGACCCGTACGGAAGCTCTCAGTGGCGTAGAAATGAAATATTTCAGATACATGTATTAAAAAATAAAGTGTTGCTGAGTCTATCCGAGGTTGTCTCTCATTGAGTGTAGGGTGAAAAAGTGGGCTAGAGCCTGCAGAATGCCTCTGTGATGCCAAAGTTGATTGTAGACCCGTGCGGACGCTTTCAGTGGCGTAGAAATTCACTATTACTGTAACATGTATTGAAAAATGAAGGCTGCTGAGTCAATCTGAGGTTGTCACTCAATGAGTGTAGGTGAAAATCATGAGCTGGAGTCTGTTGAATGTCCACGTAATGCCAAAGTTGATTGTAGACCCGTACGGAAGTTCTCAGTGGCGTATAAATGAAATATTTCAGTTAAATTTATTAAAAAATTAAGTGTTGCTGAGTCTATCCGAGGTTGTCTCTCATTGATTGTAGGGTTAGAACGTGAGCTAGAGTCTGTTGAATGCCTCTGTGATGCCAAAGTTGATTGTAGACCCGTACGGAAGCTCTCAGTGGCGTAGAAAATAAATATTTCAGTTACATGTATTAAAAAATGCAGTGTTGCTGAGTCTATCCGAGGTTGTCTCTCATTGAGTGTAGGGAAAAAAGTGGGCTAGAGCCTGTTGAATGTCCACGTAATGCCAAAGTTGATTGTAGACCCGTACGGAAGTTCTCAGTGGCGTAGAAATGAAATATTTCAGTTACGCGTATTAAAAAATGAAGGCTGCTTGGTCCATCCGAGGTTGTCTCTCATTGAGTGTAGGGTGAAAAGTGAGGCTAGAGCCTGCAGAATGCCTCTGTGATGACACGTGACGTAGTAGGTATGTTGTATGTATTTTAGGTGGATACTATAATAATAATAAAGATAAAATAGTTTCTTTATATTTAACATACATCACGTGTGTCAACCGGTGCACTCGCAGCCGACGATATCGGGAACGGTTCGTCGTCATCGGCTCCAGGTGGCCCTACACACGAAACGGTGTTGCTGTCGAGGGTCTTACTGCGTATACCACAATATTACATGCTTTAAAGATTGCATCATCAGCGGAAAAATACCAGACAAAGCGCGCTAAAATTGATCGACACGAGACACGGTCAACCTGTGCACTCGCAGCCGGCGATATCGGGAACGGCTCGTCGTCGTCGGCTCCAGGTGGCCCTACACACAAAACGGCGTTGCTGTCGTGAGCCTTGTCACGTATACCACAATATTATATGCTAAAAAAATTGCATCATCAGCGGAAAAATTTCCAGGTAAAGCGCGCTATTGCTGGGCACCGTGCTGTTGCTGGGCAGCGGCAACGCCCCGCTCACTTTTTTGTGTAGACGCGCTTGGGGACGCTTTCAATTGTGAGAGCGCTGGTATATTCACCAGTCGTTAGCAAGGTTTCGTGCAGCAGAAAGCCACCGAGAACCTCCGAGTGGGCACGAAGTGGATAACCTTCGGTTAGTTCGAAGATTGGCCGTCAAGCGTTAGTGAGAGGGCGCTGCGAGAGTGCTGCCAGCAGTCTAATTATAGACCTCGGTGCATGAACCGGGCTGCTCTTGGCGGCCCATCTACATGCGGCTTGCGAGTAGGCAAAAACCTCGCCGGCTGCCCTAAGAAGGCAAAATGCGTTGTAAGGTGTCAATGTCATTGTATACCGTTATGCGGCACAAAAATCACCCTCAAACACCCCGTATATTATGACAGATGCCACGTCACAAAGTCACGTGGCGCATCGTGCTATGCGCGCTTTTTTATACCTATAAATAAACAGCTGATTGTTGGCAGGTGACATATGACAAGATGTCTGGTGTCGTACGGCAATCTACTGCATTTTCTGTAAACACCCTGTATAGCGTTATGGGACTCAACATCACACTCAAACACCCCGTATATTATGACAGATGCCACATCACTAGGGTCACGTGTCTGCCTCGTGCTGTGCGAGCTTTTTTATACCTATAGAGGATAGATTTTCTATGCAACAGCTGAAGGTTTAACGAGTGGATAGATAGTCGTATCCTGTGGTTGAATGTGTGGGTTGTCGGCTGCAAGATGGCAGTTGACATATGACAGACGACAGTTGACATGTGACAGGTGTCATGCGGGTCGTTGATTGTGTTTCTTATAAACAGTAGTTTTTATAATTGTGTGGGTTTTGTGGGATTTGGTTTTGTGGGTCGTGTGTTTAATAGGTGCCTGCGGTTCCAATATAAAGTTGCTTTACACGAAGCGGCTATACACAATGGCTGTTGTGTTGCCTTGGAGCATTTTTATGTCGGTGAATCAGGAGACAAGAGAGGGAAAATAACTGTAGTTAATAACAGCTCCTAATACGAATTGCGAAAATATCCCTTGCACCCGAGGATAGCGGTAAATAATCGAATACATACTAGCGTAATGAAAACATTTACGTCTTCAAGCTTCTCATGGTACTATGCTGCCTATGCATCCATGGATTTCACGTTTATCATCCCTTCTGAGTACCACTGGTACCACTGGTACCACCAAGAAATATTCTGTATGAGCAAAACAACGTCAAGTTGTTTGGTTAGTTTGTAATAGAGAATCTGCTAACTGTACTAACTGGTACCAGTGGTACCAGTGGTTCCCGTTATACAGCAGGACACACATAATAATATATTATAATATAATGTACATAATCTCTGCTAGCGAACTTCGTGCTTCTCGGTCAGGCATTAGGCCAATAGCACGGACCTCACGCCAGTAAACAGTAGTTTTTATAACTGTGTGGCTTTTTGTGTGATTTGGTTTTGTGGGTTGTGTGTTTAATAGGTGCCTGCGGTTCTAATATAAAGCTGCTTTACACGAAGCTGCTTTACATAATGGCTATTGTGTTGCCTTGGAGCATTTTTATGTCTGTGAATCAGGAGACAAGAGAGGGAAAATACCTGTAGTTAATAACAGCTCGTAACACGAAGCGGCTTTTCATAATAGCGTTGCGAAAATGTCCCTTGCTCCCTTGCACCGGAGGATAGCGGTAGATAATCGAATACATACTAGCGTAATGAAAGCATTTACGTCTTCAAGCTTCTCATGGTGTTATGCGGCCAGTGCATCCATGGATTTCACGTTTATCATCCCTTCTGTGTACCACTGGTACCACTGGTACCACCAAAAATATTCTGTATGAGCAAAACAAGTAAAGTTGTTTGGTTAGTTTGTAATAGAGAATCTGCTAACTATACTAACTGGTACCAGTGGTAACAGTGGTACCCGTAATATAACCGGACACACATAATAATATATTATAATATAATGTACATAATCTCTGCTAGCGAACCTCGTGCTTCTCGGTCAGGCATTAGGCCAATAGCACGGAGCTCACGCCAGTAAACAGTAGTTTTTATAATTGTGTGACTTTTTGTGGGATTTGGTTTTGTGGGTTGTGTGTTTAATAGTTGCCTGCGGTTCTAATATAAAGCTGCTTTACACGAAGCGGCTTTACGTAATGGCTATTGTGTTGCCTTGGAGCATTTTTATGTCTAACAGCGGCGTGTAGCAAATGCCTTTACTCTATCTCAGTCTCTTTTTGCTGCATTGAAGATGTTTGTCTCCAAAAACTTAGCAAAAGCATTTGCTTCTGTTTCATTCATATGGGCCGTTATGTCGTATGTAGTATATTCGCAGATGTGGAAAATTATATATTTTGAGCATATGTCGCGCCTCCAAGACAATGGCTATCGTGCTGCGAGCGGCCGCCAATTTTCGCACTGCATAAATGTGTTGAGCGCTGGTATATGCAATAAGTTCTGCGGGATGCCGCGTTCATAATTCGAGACCACGCAGTAAGTTTTTGGGCGGTTGCGGTTCATTACACAATCGGACATGTGAACCGACAGCGAAAATACAGGAGGCGGCCACTACACTCGGTGATGCAACGATACATTCAAGATGACGCGCAGCCAGCGATATCACGGTGGCTACTGGTTGAGCGATGGGCACTGGCAAGTCGCGATGACTGAACACTGATAAATTTGTACATTCCATTAAAACATCTGCAAAATCGTACGCTGTCCAGTGGTCGATGTTCTCTGGTTGCAAGGTGTCAACCAATTTTCGTTCAAAGTGGCCGAGTAGCTCTGGTGAATGATTATTGTGGAAAGCTAACTGCTTCAATTGCGAAGGTGCGATAGCTGCTTGGTGGGCCTTGCGGCGACATTCAGAGCTGACGCGCAAAGCGGCGGCGGCAAGCACCTTCAAATGTGATGTGGACTCTAAGCGCTTGCCACGCAACATGACACAGTTGAGGCAGCTCACTGATAGGAGAAAGACGTCGGAGGGAATATAAGCGCGCATACAAAATTCCAGCATTGCATCGACAGCATATTGCCACTGTATGCCAGATATCCCTGGTTGACGACGAAAAATATTGCCCTGTACAGCAGTGCGTTTCGAGGCCTCAAGCCTCAATGACTGTAACAGGAGCCGAACTCGGGTTGCTGGTACTAGCGTTGACAATGGGAGCGATGGCTCCGATACAGGCTGCGCTATATCCCGAGCCTTCTCACCGGGAGATGTAGGCATCTTATTGATATTTTGTACAGTATTATCAACCCATGAATCTAGATGTTCTTGAGAAATTACAGCAGACAATAGGAGCTCTAGAGGATTGTCGTAAAGACATACCGCGGCTGTTTTGTTGTTATCCATGGTGTCTCTATCGGGCACTTGCTGTTGACTGGTCGAATGTGATACGTCGATATCTTGTCGATATCCCACCAAAGACTTTACTTAGTTTCAAGCTGTCGCTCGCTGGTAGTACGATATGATTTTTGTATTGGAAGAAATAGCAGAAACAAAGATTAACACAGCAAAACGTTTCAGCTGTTCAAGCAAGCCGTACACTGATTGCTCTTTGAATGTTGTCTGGTGTTGTCTGGCGGGGGCTTTTATAGTGCCACTAATGGTGACGAGAGTCAAAGCATGAGAGGAAGTAAGAGAGGTATGTCACCGCAACTGGGTATCCCAGCTGTTGGTGCACACCGCGAGCCGATGGCGACACTGAAGAGAGAGGCACTGCTAGCGGTGCAAGGTCTGTGGTCCAAAAATCCAAAAATTTTCAAATTTTAGATGTCCCCGATGCAAGTAAACCTTTTTATTTATAACTTTATCGAAAAAATATGCGATTTAAATTAGTGGGAGGTATTCTTAGATAATTCATGGATAAAATAAACCCAACAAGAATCACTAAATAGGGTAAATAGTGTGAAATAATGTCGGTTAAAAATAGGATTTGTCGGAAAGAATCAAGAAAATCCGATTTTTACCCCCTAAATACGCTCCTGGATGACCCATTCGGTATTTATTTTACAGTGTGATTATCCCTTTATAAGATAGTGTTGAAAAATTGGGGAAAAAATACATAGGAAGAAATTCAGAGGGATTCAAATGTACCGATGTCTAGGGAACAAAAAGTAAAAAAATCGAAATTTAATTGGCGATTGCTCCCTTCCTATAGAGAATGAAGAAATTAAAAAATGTGGATAACACATACTTTGACGAGCTCTTTCCGATGACGTATATGGGATTTTAATTTGAACCATTTTGACCCCACAAAAAATTAAAAACCGCGAAATATTTCGGTCAAAAATCTAAATTTCCAGTTCTTCTAAATACGTATTTCCATATTTCAGTGATTTTAGGTTTAGGTATGTGTATTGCAAAAAAAGTATTTGAGATTTTAAAGTTTCCCCTATAAATCCGTTTTTCGATCTGACGTTTTGTTTTCGAGTTATTAGGTACCAAAGAGGGGTCTGGAAATGGAATTTTTCGACCTAAAAAAATTCAAAAGAATTACTTGCCATTTTCTTATCCTCATCAGTTTCAGTGGAGTTCTGAAGCTCCGGGTCCCCTACAACCTCCGAAAATTTACATCGATTTAATTCACATTTGCGACCTGTACCCGATTTCAACGGAAATCGCGGAAATTTTGACTTTGACGTTTAATAGCTACGAAACGAAACATCCTGTATAACTGAATTTTTTACCGAAGCTAGTTGAACTATTCCTCTGTCAACCCAAAAAATTCGATTTCTCTCCCTCTGACTGTTTTTTAGAAAATCAAACCTGTTCGACATTGGGTTAAGCTTTACGTTAACATGTAGATTGTTGCTGATCTCCTGACGTCACTTTTCAAGGACAAATGTGGCTGCTTTTTAAATTGTAATAAATTATACCGAAAAGTAAACATTTTTTGTAGCTAAATTATCCTAGTAATTTTCATCAAAATATTTTGTTTGGGTTTGTAATGACTTCCTTAAGCGATTTATGCAATAAAAAAATATGTGCATATTCCATATTCTCGTTTTTCATATCTGCGTATCAAATGTATATATGTTTACACATATTATATCTTATACTTGAGACTATGTAGGTGCATGAATACTTATGTAACAAAAAAGTCGTAAATCAAATGCATATAATAAGTTTTTCAAAACGACCCCAGATAGCGGTCGGTTTTTTTGTATTCGCCAATGCGAGCGATTCATTCTTCGATTGAAACTTTTTCTCAGTGTATATAATATGTGTCCCCAAAGAATGCGATCGACATATATATATATATATATATATATATATATATATATATATATATATATATATATATATATATATATATATATATATATATATATATATATATATATATACAGGGTGTTATGGAAATCATTTAATATATTGGAATGGGTGACTCCTGGGATGGTCTACAGACATATCTAATACTTTTTTTTTCTTAAATCGAACATTTTAAAAATTTTCAAAAATACCCTAAAACCAGTCTATATTCGCCGCATCTGGCTGATCGTACACAAGGCGCTTGACGGAAATTTGCGCGCGAAAAACTTTAAACAAATGAATTTGTTGAAATGTTGTCAGACGTATAAATCTTTAAGGAGAATTTATTTTCTGTTTTTAAGCGTAATTTAAGACATTTAAGAATTTTTTTTAACCTCTTCCTACGAAGAAACTAAAAAAAATAGTAAAAAGGCACTGCGAAATCAATCATTTTTGTCAGTAGCCTTAGTTTTAAGTAATATTTAAGACACCCTATATTACGTTATTAATGAAATAAGCGTTATTCTTACTAGCTTAAACTTTCTGCCAAGGAAAAGTTAAAAATCAAAACGAAAATACTAATTGAATTGAGCACAACTACATACCTAGTATAAATTACATTTGCACCGGCAAACGTTACCATATAATACGTAAATATTATTAGTGTTTTAAATTAAATTTAGTTTTCAACCCTATTACGGTACTCACTCAAAGAAACTAGATAAAACTGATCAAAATATTGGTTAACAACGGATCGACGAAGACCATTTTCTAGGTAGTGAAAATAAATTAAATTATTTAAATCTTTAAACGAAAAAAAAAAATTAAAACATTCAATTGTGTGGCTTGTGTGCTGTTGACAAACTTAAATATGGCGCACGGACCTTTGATGACAAGAAATCCTTCTATTTCGATCTCCCTTCATCATGAAACATGTCTCTTTGTCACTTCCTGTACTTTTATTTGGCGCGAAAATTTAAAATAAAAGGCCTGTTTGTATTATTGTCTTTGAAACACTAGAGTTAACTGCTAAGCCCATATATCGAAAAAGAGAAAAAAGGCGTCATCGATTTTAAGAAAGGAAGCAGAATTAACCATTAACCATACTTTTTTTATGTGTCAGATTTTTAGTAGATTGTTTGTTTTGCAAATATTTATTAAAATGTGTGAACAAGAAGGTAAGTTTTTGCCAGATTTTCACGTTACCGTAGAATAGAGCAATATTTCCTTTTTTAGGTATGTCGGAGTTTATAATATTGCCCTCAATCAATCCTTCCCAAGCCCAAGATGAAGGAGAATCATATAAGTGGAGTCACAATTCTACACTTATGTTCTTGGATTTCTATAAAGATTATAGGAACCAAGTTGGTTCTTTAAAAATAAGAAACCTTAAGAAAATGTTTGAGGAAATAGCAAAAGAATTACGGTACAAAACAAAACAAAACATAACTGCTGCAAATTGTGAGAATCGGTGGAAACATTTAGAAAGAATGTACAAAAAATATATAGATAACAATAACAGGCCGAGGAAGGAAAGATTTTGAATATGTAGAGATTATGGATAAAATTCTAGGTAAAAGGAATACATCCAGCTATATTGCTGTCTTCAGACACCGTGATTTATTCAGCAATTGAGAAGGAAAATACTGGTTTAGTGGACACAAACATGGAAAAGGAGAATATAATGCAGGATATTATAATGGAAGCAAATGCCACTGAGAAGACAAAGGAAGTAGCATCTGTAAAAACAATGTCAGTAAAAACTAGTTACAAGAATAAAAAGTTAAGGACATATACATATTCTAAAGGAAATAAGACAGGATAGAAAAGATTTCTATAAAAAACTTCTGGAAATAAAAGAAAAAAAGTTACAGGAAAAACAAAGAAAAAATAACATTTTAGAAGAAAGAAACACTATATTGAAACAATATAAGTATGCTTAAAGAATTGCCATTGTTACATATAGAAGACATATACCTAAAAGAAATAAGTCGACTAACTACTTTAAATATTGAATTTTGTTCAAAGAATTATTTATTTTGATTATTGTTACATTCCTCTATGGATTATATTTTATTTTTTGTCTTCTAGACAGTTTTAGAGTTTAGTTATTTTTTTAAAATAAAACATTAAAATTTTATGTCGTTTGTTATAAAACAGGAGCTTGAGCTATCGTGTATCGATACAGAGGAATTATTTTTTTATTACTACCTTTTCATGCTTCTTATTAAACTAGATCACGATACACTTGCAACAGTATGCTACATATGACGTCACTTCGAGGGAAAATCCTCAACTGACTAGACACTTGCACCCCTTGTACATATGTACAGGTCAATTTATTGTCGGGTAGTGTATTGGGTTGACGTTTATTCAAATATTACAGGTCAGTTTATTGTCGGGTAGTATGTTGAGTTGACATTTATTAAAATATTATTGTCATATTTCATTTGCTCAGGTAAGCGCCTAGTCAATTTAAAATTTTCCCTCGAAGTGACGTCATAACGTAGCATACCATTGTAAGTGTATCGTGAACTAGATATAATGGCTAGTAACGTAGGTCAGTACCAGTGGCGTATGGTGAAATTTCAAAGTTGTATATCTCTGTTCCTATTTACAGGACCCGACCAAATTTAGAGGTTTTAATAGTGTGCCCACTGGGAATGTTCTGGTAAACTCAAGCAAAAATTCAACTTTTTTCGCAAATTCAAAACGTTTTTTTTTCTTTACAAAAACATTCCCAGTGGGAATTAAAACCAATTAAAATTGGGACCGGTCCTGTACGTAGGAACAGAGATATATACAACTTAGAAATTTCACCATATGCCACTGGTCACTACCATCTCTATAGTTGTGCCTTTAAACATATTTATATACGGGGTGCCCATTTTAAGTTTTAACCACCATCGTATAGTTGGAAGCTCTCCAATTTTCATTTTGCCCCCCCCCCCCTCCTTGATGGCACCCCTTGTTTGCATTATTTTATATATTTTTAGCATTTTTACAACAAATTCAAATTGGATAATATACTGTGTACGTGGTAATATGTACAGGGATATCCAAATAAAAGTGAACATGCCTTATAACTTTTTTATTTTTAAAAATGAGAAAAAATGTTAAATATGAAAGCTTTGGGGATTTTTATGAATCATTCATATATCTTATCAGCAAAACAATTGAGTATCGAATAAAAGAAATATAGTATAAAACATTGATTTTCTCACTTATTTTAAATTGGATGGTATGATTTTTATCATATTTTTGGATTTTTTTTATCCGATGCTCGATTATTTTGCTGATAAGATATGTGCATGATCTATAAAAATCCCCAAAGCTTTCATATTTAACATTTTTTTCCATCTTTAAAAATAAAAAAGTTATATGCCTGTTCACTTTTATTTGGATATCCCTATACAATCGTGGTTTAAAACAGTTTAATTTTCTATTCAAATTCATTTATTCATGCTATTACAAATAAATTGTTTACACACGTCAATTACAGATAAAATAATTTTCATATTTAGACAATAATAAAAACATTCCTGTCAATACAATGCATTAAAATTTATAAATCGAAATGAACACAATACAAACACATTAAAAAATCTAAATAAAAATATTAAAATATATTACAACTATAATCTAAGTACTGTTTTGTGATGTAAAAAGCATGTTTTATTAGGAACTGTTTCACCTTCATTTTAAACTGCTGAGTAGAGAGCTCTTTAACATTTTGGGGTAACTTAGTAAACAGTTTTATTGCATAATATTCTGGTCGAGCCTGACATTTACCCAACCTGCAGTGTTGTGGAACGTAGTTGGTCTTATTCCTAGTGTCATGGTCATGTATGTCTTGGTAAGACAGTAGGTCATCCTTTTCTTTGATGTAGAGGAAACTTTGCAGGATGTAAGCCGAAGGAAGGGTAAGAACTCCCAACTGAACAAAGGCATTCCCACAATCCTCCCTGTACCCTAAGCCTGCCATGATTCTGACTGCCTTTTTGCTGGAGACCAAAGACTCTTGTGCATGAGGTGACCGTCCCCATGCGATAATGTCATATGTCATAACACTATGGAAAATTCCATGATATGCTGTTCTCAGGGTATTTATTGAAACACATTCACTCAAATTTTGTAAAACAAATACACTACTTCCAAGTCTTTTACAAACAGCTACATGAACATCCCATTTCAGCTTCCTATCTAGGTATAGCCCTAGAAACTTGACAGATGCAGCTGTTCCACCACCAAGTGACTGACTTCGTGATGTAGATGCGCTGACAACATAATCCAGCAGGCTCAGCGGATCTATTTCTTCCTGTTCCAGCCAATGTTCTGTTAAACATAAGACTCCCAGGTCACAATCAGCAATGGCAGCCTCGAGCTCGTGAAGCTTGTTTTCACAGAGCGGACATTGTAATGTAGCAGTTTTATACATGACGATTTGCTACCACCAGGCTTCGCCCCTGTTGAGGTTCTAACCTAGTTAGGTTTAAAAAACTGTTTACTTGAATACCAACTGGCTAAACATTTTTGTCAAGAATGACAGATTTTTTATCCGTGGGCACACCAATTTTAAAAGAACTATATTTCTGCTTCCACTTTGTTTTTATCCGTTCGCATTCACAGTCGATGTTATAATTTAATTTTAGGTATTTTCCAATATCCTCAGGTTTTGTGTCATTAGACAATCGTGATACAAATTACCAAGAATAGCTACCTGATGAAGCGGCTTTCAAGGTGGTTGCATCCTCTGTTTGCCTTCGATTGAGTTTGGTCTCAGTTTTGGGTCCACTTGTTTCTTTTATTTTTTACTGTAAGCTTCTGTTTGTTTTTGTTCAACTTCGTTGAAAGCATAGAAAAATCAAAGAAAATAAAAGGGTTTGATTGAAGAGGCTGAAAGTAGGGTTAATGCCACTGTCATTTTCTTCTTTTTTCTTGGGATGGCTTGCAGTCACGCTAGACTGTTGTTGTGGTCCTTATTTCAAGTCGTTTTGTTCGATGCCAATTTCTGCTTCATTTGTTTGTTTCGCAGCTAATTTCACGGAATTTTTGGTTTTACGGCTTTTTTTATTAGGTTAGAATTTTCGAAATTTTCTATATTCTTTTCCAAGTAAGCATTTTTTTCTTTAAGAAGTTTATTGTTTTCTTGAAGAATTTCATTTTTACTCTTTAGTTCTTCCACTAAAGTCTTTAAATACATAATTTCGATATACTTCTCTGGTTTGGGAATGTCATCACTTTGTTTACATTCCTTACACATTAATCCAGTTTTGTAACTTATTATTATAAGTATATTAAGTATATTAACTTTATTAATTAGTGAAAAAGAATGTTTCCAGTGCTATAAGGATAACACTGGACATTTGTGGATATTATTTAGTGAAGAAGAAAGTTTCCACTTCCAGTGCTAATAAGTACGTTTAGTTGAAGATTATTATTTTACACTTCACTTGAAGAGCAGTTCTCTGTATTGTTTTGTGTTGTAATATTTTAGCTCTTTGAAATTAGTGTTACTAGGAGTTCTTTCTTTAAAGGTAACAAAGATATTAGGTTTTCAAACTTGATTCATAGAAATATGGTAAAAAAATTTGGCAACGCCTGACTTCGAAACAAAAAAATTTTTTTCTGTAACTGACATTTCTTGCTGTTTTTTATATGGCCATGTATTTATGACAGTGGCGCGCAGGTACTAAAAATTTTTTTTTCGAGGGCCGATATTTACCTTTTTTAATAGTGAAACACCATTTATGAATATTTTTATTCAATCTGGATTCATATCAGGAGTTACCCATTCCAATATATTAAATGATTTCCATAACACCCTGTATATGTATATATATATATATATATATATATATATATATATATATATATATATATATATATATATAATATTAGGGTGCTTTTTTTTTCGTGAAATTTTGTTGGAAATACCAAAAACAAAATTGCCTGAACGTTTGAGCCCTTAATATTCATATTAAGTCCTAGACCAAGGCGTGTAAAGATTTCCCATTGAAAATACACGAAAACTCTGATTTTTTATCTTTAAATTTCTATAGCTCAGCGGCATTTTATGGCATTGCTTTGACCATAGACAAGTATTTCTCAGAATTGAACGCTCTACAAAAATGCCCATTGCGGCAAAGTCGTAACTCACACCGGCGAGGTAGTACGGGCCACTAAACCTGATTTTTTGCATTTATCTCGCAAACGACAAGAGATACAGAAAAAAATGTATAAAACAAACTTGTAGGAAATTAAATTTTCTACAGAAAAGGTCCTTAGTACTGAGTCACTTGATGGATAAATGATGGTCGAGTGATGGATAATGAACGAATGATATTTTTATAATTTAACGTGATTTTCGATAAAAATTTGAAATTACAAAAACTTTATAGATAGTTATCTCCAGAAATATTGATGTTAGCGACTCAGTACTAAGGACCTTTTTTGTAGAAAATTGAATTTCCTACAAGTTTGATTTATACATTTGTTTCTGTATCGCTTTTAGTTTGCGAGATAAATGCGAAAAATCAGGTTTAGTGGCCCGTACTACCTCGCCGGTGTGAGTTACGACTTTGCCGCAATGGGCATTTTTGTAGAGCGTTCAATTCTGAGAAATACTTGTCTATGGCCAAAGCGATGCCATAAAATGCCGCTGAGCTATAGAAATTTAAAGATAAAAAATCAGAGTTTTCGTGTATTTTCAATGGGAAAACTTTACACGCCTTGGTCTAGGACTTAATATTAATATTAAGGGCTCAAACGTTCAGCCAAGTTTGTTTTTGGTATTTCCAACAAAATTTCACGATGGGACCGAAAAAACAAAAATAGTCGAAAAAAAAAGCACCCTAATATATATATATATATATATATATATATATATATATATATATATATATATATATATATATATATATATATATATACAGGGTGTTCCTAAATGTCGTGCTGATAATAAAGAGGGTGATTCTACAAGCGATTTTAAGAGAAAAAGTTCATGTGACCATATGTCCTAAATCGTTTAAATTTTAAAATACAGGGTGTTAAAGTTTAACTTTTTTATTCGTTTTTGGCGTATACCTTGTACATTTTTTACGATATTTAATTTAAATTTGGTATACAGTCTACCATAATTAAGCTTTATGAAATGGTAATATTACATTTTAAGAAATTATACAGAGTACTCCTTTTTTTGGGACACGGTTCCTTTAGGCCCTCCCAACTTTTTATTGGAACGCCGCTGGTTATTTTTGCTTCTGGAATCGTATTTCGAATTTTATTTTGTAACTTTTTTATGTCTTGTAATTTTCTGATATTTTTCATTGTTTAGAAGATATTATACCTCACATCTTCTCCTCATTAATCCTCGCACTCAAAAAAAAATCAAGATTGCTATGGATACATTTTTATTAAGTCTTTTCTATTGTAATCTTGGACAGTACAATTCTTTCGTATTTACAACAGAAGTCATTTTATGCTAAGTGAGTCAATAATTATTAGTTAACGTGTAAGCTACAGTTTTGAATTGAAATTTATCTACCTAATAAATATGCCGAATTTTACGAATTCTGAAATGGCTGATATGCATTTTAATTATGGCCTTGCCAATGGAAACGCTTTTGAAGCCAGACGTATTTATGGTGAAAGATATCCGAATCGTGTGATACCTGACAGTAGAACATTCTCGAATATTCATCGACGCCTTCATGAAACTGGGCATTTTCAAAAAGATACAGCTAACGCAGGAAGACCTCGTACTGTTAGAACACCAGCTATCGAGGAAGCTGTATTAAATGAAATAGATAATCATCCAGAAACCAGCACTAGAAAGATTGCCATAAATTTAAATATTTGTCATCAAATTGTTTGGAGAATCTTGTCGGACCAGCAACTTTACCCATACTATCTTCAAAGAGTGCAAGCACTGCTTCCCCGGGATTTTCCTTTACGGATTAATTTCTGTCAATGGTACCTACAGGGGCTCGCAGTAAATCCCCATTTTGAAAGTCAAATCCTTTTTACAGATGAAGCTAACTTTTCAAGAAATCAAATAACTAATTTTCATAACAATCATTTATGGGCTCAGGAAAATCCACACGCCATAGTAGAAGCGCATTATCAAGAGCAGTTTTCATTAAACGTATGGGCTGGTATTATTGGAGATTATTTGATAGGTCCCTTCTTTTTACCTGCTCGCCTTAATGGTCAGTCATATCGCCAGTTCTTGCAAGAAGAATTGCCACTTCTACTTGAGGAAGTACCACTTTTATTAAGAAACCAACATTGGTATGCACGATGGCGCTCCAGCACATTTCAGTGTTCTGGCACGTGAATATTTAAATGAAATGTATCCTGAAAGGTGGATAGGTCGTGGAGGACCACAACCATTGCCTCCTAGGTCACCCGATTTAAACAGTTTAGATTATTTCCTATGGGGACATATTAAGTCCTTAGTGTATGTAACACCAGTGGATACTGTGGACGATTTAAGAAATCGCATAATCGCTGGATTTGAAACGGTTAGAAACACTCCCGGTATTTTTGAAAGAGTGCGGGGATCAATGAGAAGAAGATCTGAGGCGTGCCTAATGGCAGGAGGGAGCCATTTTCAACAATTATTGTAATTAGTTAACTAACTTGTATTATTAATAATATATTTTTAGAATAATTAATATTTCAGAAAGCTTAGTTAGGTATGTTTAATTTAAATATTTGGTACACAGTCTACCATAACTAAGCTTTATGATAGTACTGTCCAAGATTACAATAGAAAACACTTAATAAAAATGTATCCATAGCAATCTTGATTTTTTTTTTGAGTGCGAGGATTAATGAGGAGAAGATGTGAGGTATAATATCTTCTAAACAATGCAAAATATCAGAAAATTACAAGACATAAAAAAGTTACAAAATAAAATGCGAAATACGATTCCAGAAGCAAAAATAACCAGCGGCGTTCCAATAAAAAGTTGGGAGGGCCTAAAGGAACCGTGTCCCAAAAAAAGGAGTACTCTGTATAATTTCTTAAAATGTAATATTACCATTTCATAAAGCTTAATTATGGTAGACTGTATACCAAATTTAAATTAAATATCGTAAAAAATGTACAAGGTATACGCCAAAAACGAATAAAAAAGTTAAACTTTAACACCCTGTATTTTAAAATTTAAACGATTTAGGACATATGGTCACATGAACTTTTTCTCTTAAAATCGCTTGTAGAATCACCCTCTTTATTATCAGCACGACATTTAGGAACACCCTGTATATATATATATATATATATATATATATATATATATATATATATATATATATATATATATATATATATATATATATATATATATATATATATATATATACATTCCAAAGAACCCGAGATCCTTTTTTAACAATTTATGTGTAAGCTGAGGTCCGTTTTGCAAGGCGAGATCCGATTTCGGACCTCACCTTTTTTTGCGTGTATCTCGTCGCCGTGACTCATACCTAACAATAATAAATGGATTTTGAATTTTTTTGTTGGATGTCATCTTTAAGCTCTTTATAAATTTTTATACGATTTGGGTTCAATAACACCATTGCAGAGGGCGCCTAGGTAGATTAATTCGGCTCGTTGTATACATGTAAGCTGAGGTCGTATCACCGCGGCAACACTGGGAAACATCCTTTATAGTATTGGCCTTGCGCTGCTATCAACGAGAAGCTTGAGACGCTTTATTTCCTTGCGAACTGTGAGCTTAAATTTAATATAAGGTAGGTATGATTATCATTTTTTATGTTAATACGATAATTTTTTTATAAATAACTGGAAAAAAAGCACTTTTGTTGTGATATAAGCAAAAAATCAGAATTTTCTTCTAGGGATTGTAGAAAAATAATTGAATTTAAGATTTTTCCGAAATGTAAATATGTTTTTACTAAAAGGGTTATTTTCGAATTTAAAATTTTTATTTTAATAATAATATTCTACGAAATTAGGATTTTCATGCCATGATGTCATGGACGTGATAAATAAGCCTTGAGTATACGTTTTATTAAAAACCAAGTCATGTTGTAGCCTCGTTTTTTCAATAAATTTTTCGTCCAAAAAAATTTAAATTTTAGACTTTTCGGACAGTAGGTATCCCATGAAAAATCATGATTTAGCTTTAGGCACTAACTTTGATAAAGAATATCATTTCAGGGAAATTATCTTTATTACCTTACTTACTTTTACCTTGTACTTGTTTCAGGATGCATCTAGAACAAGAAGCATTTCTCATTATTGTTTTAATGACAATGTCCTTACGTGGTATACATTGTATACAATCCGTAGATCACATGCCGTGTACAGAAAATGTAGACGCTCCTGCAATGGCGTTAGCAAGACGATTACTGGAACAGTCTACACCTCCAGGCTACCAGTTACAACATTATAATCCTGTAACCCAAACGGGTAGGAATCCTCATCGTTGGATCAGCCGATTTCGACGACTAGATATCCTATACAGGCAGGATTGTGATTTTTTAACAGAAGTTCGTGCAGCGTTTGGCCAGGAATGTCTTTTAGGGTGTGAAATATCACAAATACTAGTGTCGCAGAGCCCCAACCAGGATTTTATTGAGGTACAGTTTTTGGTGAACTGTAGATGTGCAAAAACACCGCGACGTCGGCGTCGCAGGGATAACAGACAATGGAATTCTACGAGATGCACAACTCCTTCTAGTTGGGTATTCAAGAGGGAAAAGGCATTTTGCACGCGTATCCCCAATCACCACCAGTAAAAAATGCTTTGTAAGAATAGCACAAATGTACTAAAATTTTCAACTTTCGACAAAAAGGTATTAGAAAATCATGATTCTTGGGTTTAAACCAGTCATATTGGAATAACTTTTTGATATTTTGCCTTTGATTTTCAGAGATGTTTAATCCACGAGATTTTAATTTTCTAACCGTTGACCCTGTTTCAATTTAAAAAAAATTACACGATTTTTGAAGTTTTCAAGCAACGAATTCGAATATAGATTAGATCAGCTGTCCGCTTTTTGGTCTCGCATTGTAAACATATTTTCTGGACATCCTATATAAAGTCGCTTAAACCGAGGCAACGTTGTACATTCGGGAGTTCAATTATAAGGTTTTAAAAAAGTTAGAATTTGTATTCATAGGAAAATAGTTAAGTAATAAACAAAATTATTTATAATTTAAGCAGCGGCAGACTATCGCTGACGCCCTTTTTTAGAACGAAAAGAATACATACATACCATACATAATTTAAAAAGTAAAAACCTAGTCTGGTCAGTGAAGTATTTCGGCAGAGATACATATACACAGATACGTACATAATGTTTACATTATTAATAATTTTGTTTGCGATTTGACTAACTACTTTGGTAATATTCTTTTAGATTTAGTTTATCACATAAATAAAAAATAAAATACTGAACATTTGTTGATAATGGAAGTACTTATTTTTATATTTTATAATAAAGTTATTGTTATTAGTTAGGTACCAATAACAACTTTTAAACTTAATTTGCATTTTTATTTTGTATACCTTACGTAATACCAACCTGTGAAAGGTATGAAAAGGAAAATTATAAAAAAAGACAGGACTTTTTGTGGCTTGATTCAAAAAAATTTTACACTTAGAATACCAACCCAATGTTGTTGAATACAAATCTTATTAGGAATATAACGGATGTGGGGTTAAAACGTACAAGTGTTAGAGCGCAGTTTCGGCGGACGTAAAGAGGGGGTAGCTGGAAGGGGAGGGACTTTGCATTTAGTTTTGAGATGTAAACAAATTTAAAAATCTCAAAAAGAATATATTTTATCGATTACCTAAACACAAAATGCCCCCTCTCCAGTAACTCCTTCCCCACGTCAGCCCAGATTGCGCACTAACCCATATTATTTATTATTATCTATCATGTAATGAAGATTAGTATTTCATCAACATTCTAGGGCTAAAATGCGTAAGGTAGGCAGATCAAACCTACAGGTGTTAGAGGACGATTTTACATACATAACATATTTTACGTTAAAATGTTGATAATAATTAGCCCAATAGGTACCTACTTGTTTCTTATAATTTGGCGTGGGTCTCAGTATCAAACAAAATATGAAACTAAACGGATTTACTACATATTACTTTTAATATTCAGTACCTTTTTTATATTTTGCCACATCGACTTTTTCTATCTCATCACTTTCATCTTCTTCTAGGCCAACTAATTGTATATCTAAATTCTAAATCATCGGGCGTTTTCCCCTGTTCTTCTTTACTTATACCTTTTTCTATAGTTTTTCCGACTTTCTGTTTAGGTTTTCTTACTTGATCTTGGCCTGTTCTCCTAAACAAAAATGATCCCGGCAGCCGAACCGAGCCGATTGTCGTCGTCTCGCCTCACCTCGTTCAACATATTTTTCTTATTTTTATGTTTAAAAAAATATAACATATAACAAACTTAACGAAATTTAAACAAACCTGCACTTAAACGACTTTTCGGACATATTATGAGTACAGATTTGTTAAAATTTCTTTAGATTTGTATGGTCGGCAAATTTTAGCGTTCACCAGGTAACGATTGGTTATGCTTTGTGGTTACGATTTCCCTACTTCAACCAATGCAGTCTGAGAAAAAATGCGATAGAAAATTTTGTAACCATTTATGTTACCTGGTTAACGCCAAAACTTGCGCAATTTTTTTTATACCTATACATATGTATATCGCTAGGACTCGTCAGGCGGTGGGAACTCATTGCAAGTTGCTCGTTCGGCTGGGTTCGGCTGCCAGGATCATTTGTTTAGGGGGTATTATGCACTATATTCGAAACTCATATGTTCGAAAAGCCTTTTCCTTGCAGGTTTGTTAAAATTTCTTTAGATTTGTTATATGTTATCCTAATGGGCGCCCGCAGGGGTGGGGCCAGGGGGGGCCGTGCCCCCCTGAGATTGTGAGATTGCCATACTTCGTACTTTTTGTTGGACGAATTGCCAAATATCTAATATTTTTGTAATAAATAATATTTCTTTTTATGATAAATGTTGTATATTTTTCTGATGTTTGAACATCTTTACAAAGCCACGTACCAAAACATCAATTAGGATTAGGAATATTATTTAAACCCAGTCCTAACTCAGTGCAACCGGCACGGCAACCAAATTACTATAAATTTTCTGCCGCCTGCATGTTTATTTTAGGAAGAAGTTTTTACCATGTTTTTTTGTAGTGTCCCGTGCTAAAGTTAGCAAAACGGAATCACCTCGGTGTCCGTCCGTCCGTCTGTCACAAGCAGTTTTCTCCTTAATTATTGGACGTAAAAATTTGATATTTAGCACAGAAATAGAGCGCGGTGGCCCAATTATAGATGTGAAATATAAAAAGTTCAATTTTGATTCTGGGGGTTAATTTTAGGGGGTAAATTGGGAAATGGAAAAACATGAAAGCTTATTGAAGGACGAATTTAACAATATGATGTATTTTTTATGCTTTTTTTAAACAATTTTCGGGAAAAACGCCTAAAAATTGCTGTCCCCCACCCTCATCGCCAAAAGAAACGCTCAGAAAAATCTGAAAAAAAATCATGAACATTGAGAATTAGGTGTGGATTGAGCCAAAATTATCTAGATTGAAAAAATCCAGCGCAATCAATTGCTATAAACAATTTAATTGTATATTTCCTTATAACTGCTAAAAATTTGGCTTTAGAGAATAGGTTTTTCGACAAAAAACATTTCTCATGACGTAAGGAACAACTTTTGTTCTTACACGTTTTTCAAAATTTTTAATTTGTCTCAGTCGAAACGCTCCCCACTCAGCTCCGCGCATACGCGATGTGTTACGGCGTTGATGCTGTAGGCGGCGGGCATCGCGGGAGATGGGCGGAGATTGGGCGGCCAAGGTTTGCTCAGGTTAAGTGGGGGGGGGGGGGCTAATGGCACAGAACACTAATTGTGCAAGTATAGCTTGCACTTGACCGAATTTTTCTGATTTTAATTATTAGTGTATTTGTATAAATCCCTACAAATAAAATCTTTAAAATAATTTTCGGTTTGCCCCCTCTAAGAAAAAAGTCTGCGGGCGCCAATGGTTATCCTTATATTATTCAAACAAGCGAGTTTTCGAAACATTTGGCCATTCAAAGAAACGATTTTGAATTATTTTACCATGGAACAAATGCTTTTCCAAGATATGAATTTCGGACTTTCGATATAGAATTATTTAATTGGGATATGTAGGTATTTACCAAGATCTATAATTGGGTATTTACCGGGTGTACAACTAAAAAAGGCTGACTGTATCTCGGAAACCGTTTAACAAGGAGATTTGAAATAAAAATTATAGTAAAAGTGGCCCCGAGAAATTGCTGGAAATTATTTTTAAGTTTCTAATGCAACACAAATAACTATTGGTTTAATTAGTTAACCTGTTAGTAACAAAAAATCAACCATTGGGTGTACAGTTATTTAGAGTTGGGGAATAGTTCTGAAAATTCACCTAAACACGTACAAAATCATTTGTTTTGACTCAGAGCAAGATAACTAAAGAAATTCGATAATAATTAATAATATTGAACTGGGAAGTCATAATTTAGGATTAATTACTCTTTTTGTCGACGTTTCAAATTTTAACTAAACTATGTTTGTTATATTGTTTATGAAGGCGTCAAAAAAACATGGTATAAGGAGTACTGTGACGTTCAATATTTAATATACAAATTAAATAAAAAATCATTTAATTTTTTTTAAGAATCGCTCAAACTCGTCAATTTTTAATTTTTGTATACAAAAATTATGTATACAGGGTGTCCCAAAAACAGCTTAGTTGGTGTCAAATTTGTTTATTTTTTAGATAGAAATACAAATTTTTTTACATTTTTTACATTTTCGGATTCTTTGTTTAAGTTTAAGATTTTGATGAAAATTTTCATTTTCTAACTTCAAGTGACTGTAAAAACCACACGGTTTAACTCAGAGCAAAACGGCGTCCACAATCCTATCTTAGTTTTCTATGAACTTTTATTTCGCATCATTTTTTTAGTCAGAAATGTGAAAGAATTGCTCCAAATCTAAGTCAGACGCCTATGGTCATAAATTAAAGGCATAGTGGTGACCTGTCAGTCAAGTGTGGGACGAATGTTTACTTTTTGGGGATGTAGAGGTTCAAGTGGGAATGAAGGTTTAGTTCTGTATGAACGTTCTTTTATGTAACATAATTATTCTTTGAATATACTCGTAGTTACTTTTATTTTAAAAGTATTGACTTTTATTGGTTATGCCTGACAAATGATCGGAAATTATTGAAAATAGAACAAATTATCATTTCCGGCTAAAACTAAGATATGTTTGTGCATACGATTTTGTTTTATAAAAACAATTGAATTTGGTTATGTATAATAATAATAATAATAATAAAGATGTTTATTTATGCCAATAAAACAATTAAAAATATAAATATAAAAATGATAAACTAAAAAAGAAAACCAAAAAATGACAGTAGTATACTAGTTGGCATAAATAGGTAGGGTTTTGATTTATAAAAAATCATTCTTCCAATCCTACCCTTACTAAATAATTTTTTATATATTTTTTTGAAAGTTATATAGCTTAAGCCCCTCAGTATAGGGTTGCCAAGTGTCCTGGATTTCGCAGGATGTCCTGGATTCAGGACAAAATATGAGCGTCCTGCGGAAGGCGTCCGCAGGACGCTAAAAGTCCTGCATTTTTCGAAAATACATTTTTAGTAGCTGAAAATTTTTAAAGCGTAGTATTATTGTAATAAATTTGTTTTACGTAGTTGTGGAAGGACTTTAAACAATTTATTTTCATTTTAACCATTTGTTATACACAATACAAAAATATTTTCCACACCACTGCTTGCTGTTTGTAGTGGGAAGTACAGAGTCCTCTGTGTTCTGTGGTGGGAGCGCAGGCGAGTCGCAACTCGCGACGTGCCCGCCGTTGCTTTCTTTGTTGGCCGCAGTCCGCTGTAAACAACGTAATAAGTAATAACAATAACATAACGCGAATAAAAAATCTGGTAAAAGTGGTAAAATAAGTTCAGCTCTATAGTAAACGTGACAACGCGAAAAAAAGTCTGGTAAGTATATTTAAATTAAATTTAAATGGGTAGATAATAATAATTTACTATTTTCAGTTACTATGGATGAGGATAATCCAACAACTCCAGCAAAAAAACTAAAAAGACTAAACAAATATAGAAAAGAGTGGGAAACTAACTTTCGTTGGCTTCGAGAAGAAAATGTAACAAAGGCGTACTGTACTTTGTGTAAGAAATCCTTTTCATTTGCCTACGGGGGGCTGGGAGAAGTAAAGCGGCATGCTGGAGGAGCTGAACATAAAAGGCACGAAGTCACGGTGAAGCAAAACACGACTTTACAAACATTTTTATCGCGCGATGTTTTAAACTCTGAACAAGAAAAAGTATTGGCAGCAGAAATTACAGAAGTGTACCATACAGTAAAGCACTCCCAATCATACAATTCGTTAGACTGCACAACAAAATTAGCGTCTACATTATATGCAGATTCTAAAATTCCTACAAAAATACATCTAGGTCGTACAAAGGCTAGTTCAATCGCCTTTAATGTTCTTGGTCCTCATTCCATAGAGTATACTTTAGAAGAACTTTCCAAAGGCACATATTTTGGAATCTCAACAGATGCTTCGAATCATGGAAGTGCTAAACTTTTCCCTATTTTGCTTCGATACTACGTGCCTACAGAAGGTGTCAAATTATGTCTGCTCGTTTTTTTCGAGGACCCGAATGAGACGGCCAATGCAATTTTTTCAAATTTAAAAAATAAAATCGAGAGCTCAGGACTGTCTTTAAAAAATATTGGTTGTTATTCAGCAGATAATGCCAGCGTGAACTTCGGTCGTTTTCATTCGGCTTATCAATTATTTCTTAAAGAAAATGCCTGTATTATTGCAGTGGGATGTCCCGCGCATATGATTAATAATGCCACAAAACATGCATTGGCCAAATGCACTTTTGATATTGAAACTCTGATTTTAAAAACCTATAGTTATTTTTCTTCTCAAGCCAAACGTGTAAAGGAATTAAAAGAATTCTTTGATTTTGTAGACTTACAATTTAAATCTATTTTACGACATGTGCCAACAAGATGGCTATCATTATATCCTGCTGTAGAAAGAATTCTTGGTATCTTCCCTGCTGCTCGAAGTTACTTATTATCGCTAGGAGAAGAAGCTCCTGTAGCAATTCGGAACTACTTTTCTGAAGATACGGATACAACAGATAAAACTGAATGTTACTTAGGTTTTTTCCATAACATTTTAAAAATTATTCATGAAACAGAACAAAAACTTGAGAAAACAGATCTTCTTTGCTTTGAAGTTTTCAAAATTTTAAAATCCCTTAGAGACAAAATTGATCAAAGAATTGAGGATAATTTTTTTGGGTTTTCTGCTACAAACAATTTAAAAAAGTTTTCACTAAATGATCAAACGAGAATTAAAGAATCATTTTTAAAATTCTATCGAGATTTTGCTTCATACTTAGACTCCAAATTTGATTTTTCTGAAACCAACTTGTTGTCAAAACTTAAAATATTCTCTTTAGAAAACACGTTAACATATGATTCAGTTATGAAATAGCTATCGAGTTGTCTATCCAAGTTGATTTTGACACTCTTTATGAAGAGTTTTGTATTTTAAAACCGGTAATGGAATTAGCATGCACTACTGATGGTTCTGTTATAGAAAAATGGAATAAAATGTTCGCGGCCAACACCGAGCTTAAAATTTTTTTAAAAATAATTCAATTTCTATTTTCTATTTACGGCTCAAATGCTGATTCAGAACGAGTGTTTTCTTTGTGTCAGCATCTTGGACAGATGCTCGCAACAAGTTGTTTGTGGAAAACATAAAATCTGAACTGCAGATAAAAACTAATTTTAATTTTTCCTGCAAAGACTTCTATAATTTTGCACTTAAAAACAAAAGATTATTGGAGGCTGCAAAATCTCAGAACAAATACACATTTTTAAAAAAATAAAGATATGTTTTTAGTAGGTACCTAAGACCTAAGTTTTATTTACTGTGTCTAGTGTCTAGCGTTTATTTTATGTTTGTATCGAATTTATACAGATAAAAAGTTTTGCAGTATGTAAAAAGAAGTCCTGCATTTGAGGCATTTGTCCTGCATTTTTTAAACCCTTGTCCTGTAAATTCGATTTTTAAACTTGGCAACCCTACAGACTAGAAGGAATATTATTATAAATTACAGAAGAGGTATATTTAAACGAAGACTTATATTTTTCAGTATGATGTTTAGGTATTTCTATTGCGTTCTGATTTCTAGTATTAACATTATGAATATTATTCCTGAATTCAATTTTTTCAAATAAATATCTTGGTTTCTGAGTTAAAATTATTTTATAAATAAAACAGGATATGTGGATTTCGCGTCTTTTTTCTAATTTAATTAAATTATGTTGGTCAAAACTAGGTGATACGTGATCATACTTTTTTAGCCCTATTGAAAAACGAACACAGTTATTTTGAAGAATTTGTAATTTCTGTTTATCTTCGTTACTGATATTTTTGTGATAAATGATATCACAGTAATCTAATCCACTTAGAATAATTGAATCAACCAGTCTAAGTTTAGTATCGGTATTTAAGTAGTCCTTAAAGTTATATAAAATTCTTAGTTTGTAGTATGCTTTTTTAATTATATTTTTTATATGTTCATGAAAATTAAGATGCTGATCAAAAATTACTCCAAGATTTTTGCCAAATTCGATTGACGGTATCTTAAAACTATTGTTAAGAACAATTTTGAAATCAGAATTATTTTTTATTTTAGTGATTAGTGTTTTAGGACCAGTTAAAATTAAGTTAGTTTTATTTTCATTTATTTTTAATCCGTGATCAGTTATAGTTTTGGAAATATTTAAAATATCCTTATTGATTAAGGAAATACTATTTTTTAAATCTGTGTACTTGATTGAGTGGTATATTTGAGTATCATCTGCAAAAGCTAAAAGATTACCGTGTTTAATAGATAAATGAAAATCAAAAGTGTATATAATAAACAATAAAGGGCCTAATACTGATCCTTGTGGAACACCTCTAGAAATAGGCAGTGAATTTGAAATGTCACAAATGTATTCGTTTGCAATTTTTGTCACTTGTTTTCTGTCAGATAAATAATGTTTGAACCACTGGCAAGTTTTTAGACTAAAACCTATATATTTAAGCTTTGTTAATAACATTTCATGATTTAGAGAATCAAAGGCTTTAGCCAAATCGAGAAAGACTATATTAGTAACAAAACCTGAATCCCAATTTTCTAAAATATCATCTTTTAGTTTACAGAGTAAAGTAGTAGTACTAAAATTTTCTCTAAAACCTGATTGATTTTCTGGTAAAATATCATATTTTTTAAAATACTCTATTATTTGGTCAAAAACTATACGTTCTAAAATTTTAGATATTACAGAAAGTAGAGAAATTGGTCTAAAATCATCTACATTTTCTGCGTTGTGAATTTTAGAAATCGGTATAACTAAACTAGTTTTCCAGATATTCGAAAAATTATTATTTAGAATAGAACAATTTATTATATGTTTAATAGTATTTAAAAAATTATTATTCATACACAGATTTAACATGCGTAAAGTAATACCATCTGTTCCACATGATTCAGTTTTAATTTTTGATAAAATTTTAACAATATCATAATTTGTAATTGGTTTTAAATTTAGAAACACATCTTTACCAATTTTAGAAAACTTATTATTCAAATAAAAAGATAGTAAATTTTGGTTTGGAGATCCATTTTTTACAGAATTTATAAAATGATTATTTAGTACTTGTGCACAAGGATATTCATTTACTGATTTAGATTCTTTTAAATTAATATTAAATTTTTTCAAGTTTTTCCAAAAATGTGTTGGATTATTTGGATTTATATTATTCTTTATAAATGTTTGCTTTTCTTTCTTTATAAATTTAGATAGAAAGTTTCTTATTTCTACATAATCTTTCCAATTTGATTCAGATTTATTTTTACAATATTTTTTGAAAGCTTTTTTTTTTAATTTTGCAAAATTTTTTATATTCGAATTAATCCACGAATTTGTTTTTTTATTTTTATTTATTTGAACTGGTGCATGTTTGTTAAATAAATTTAGGATATTATTGTTAAATATTTCAATTTTATTATCAAAATTATGAATGTTTTCAACTGCATTCCAATCAATTTGCGCTAAATCTTCATTAAATAAATCAAAATTAATATTTTTAAAATTTCTGTAGTACCTTAATGAACAAGGAGATTTATTTTCTAATAAAAGTTTACAAAATATCATTGAATGATCAGTTAGAGAAATTCCCGAAGAATTTTTTATTAATTGTGTTTTGAATATACCAGAATCTTTAATATTTATATTTTCATCTATATAAAGATGATCAATTATTTTTGGTGACGTTTCTTTTCTTGTAGGCTCTGAAATAATTTGTTTTAAACTGAAAGTTGCAAATAAATTTTCAAGAAGATAACCATCTTGATTTTTATTGTACAGATCAACATTAAAATCACCTGTTATGATCAGTCTGTCAACCGATAAGTACACTTGTGGAATTATCTGGTTAAGAATAAAAAATGAATTGAAACTAATGTTTGGTGGTTTATAAATAATTCCAAAACCTACTTTTTTCTTATTAATTAAAATATTAAGCCAAAATGTTTCCAAAGGTCTAGTGTCAAGAACAGTTATTACTTTGACTTTTAAATGATTTTTAACATAAACGCTAATTCCACCACCTTTAGTATTCCTATCCAATCTAAGAAACTTATAGCCAAAAATATCAAAGTTAGTAGATGAATCATTATGATTTAACCAAGATTCAGTTACAGCTAAAATATCAGGATTTATATCTAAAACAAATTCTTTAAATTCAAAAAAGGAAGATTTTAATGATCGTATATTAACGTGTGCCACTAGTATACTACCGTCATTATTTAGTTTTTTGTATTAGAATTAACCCTTCTTGTTTCTTCAAAAAAATTTTTAGGAGGAAAATACTGGTTTACATAAATGCCCATTGGCCAAATATCTTCACATAAGAATTCATCCTTCATTAGGATTGGTATACCAATTTTGTACGCATTTGAGATTGAATTCTTTGTAGAAACTCTTTCACAATTGTATTCAATGTTTTTGTGTTGTTTTAGATAATTAATGATATCAGCTTCCGTTGTTGATTTAGAGTATCCAGATGTAAAAAGCCAAAATTTCTTATTAGACAATAAACAATTGGTCTTTTTTGAACCATATATGGCTTTACTTTTTCTTTTGTATAGGGAATGTGACATAAAAAGTTCCCTAATATGAACTCTCTGTATATAAAACACAAAGCTGATACCTGAACAGCTGTTTTTGGGACACCTTGTATACATACATATTCTTTGTGGAAACAATGTCTACCAAAAATTAAAAATTGAGGGTTTCGAACAATTCTCGAAAAAATGTACCTCAATAGGGAATATGCGTACCTATATCCCAAATAAATCTGAAATATATTTTTTTATATTCTCTACATAAATTAAATGTTTATGGCGGTTGCTGCTATTCATTTATTTGGGTCTTTATTAACAAAAGAAGGATTTAAAACTGCAAATTTTCGCGCGAATTTCGAAACTTGTAAAACGTGATCCCATTGGCTGTGTCGTCAAAACTGAACTTATGACTCATCATGAGTATATGGCGAATTCCAGTCTTGGAGAGTCATGGACAACTCAATAAAAATGGTATTTAATGCGTAACTCATCCAATGAAATATCCCGGCACTTAAAGTAGAAGGTTCCTAAAATCTTATTCATGTATACTTCAAGCCGAAATCGGTCCAGAAACCTTTCAATTTTGCAAGAAAAGTTGGCATTTCTGCGAAATTTTGACATAGCATCTTAATAATTTCGAGTAAATAAACTGCAATTCTTTATTTTCATGGCAATCTTCGAAAATTCAAAAATTTTCAAATTTCGATGTCCCCGATGCAAATAAACCTATTTATTTATAACTTTACCGAAAAAATAAGTGATTTAAATTAGTGGGAGGTATTCCTAGATAATTAACGGATAAACTAAACCCAAAAAGAATCACTAAATAGGGTAAATAGTGTGGAATAATGTCGGTTAAAAATAGGATTTGTCAGAAAAAATCAAGAAAATTCTAATTTTACCCCTTAAATACGCTCCTGAATGACCCATTGGGTATTCATTTTAAAGTGTGAGTATCCCTTTATAAGATAGTGCTGAAAAATTGGGAAAAAATTAGATAGGAAAAAATACAGAGTGATTCAAACGTTCCGATGCCGAGGGCAAAAGAAAGTTAAAAAATCGAAATTTAATCAGCGATTGCTCCCTTCCTATAGAGAATGAAGAAACTAAAAAATATGGATATCATATACTTCGATGAGCTCTTTCCGATGACGTATATGGGATTTTAATTTGAACCATTTTGACCCACAAAAAATTAAAAACCGTGAAATATTTGGGTCAAAAATCTAAATTTCCAGTTTTTTCCAAATATTTCCATTTTCCAGTGATTTTAGGTTTAGGTAAATGTATTGCAAAAAAGTATTTGAGATTTTAAAGTTTCACTTATGAATCCGTTTTTCGATCTGACGTTTTGTTTTCGAGTTATTAGGTGGCAAAGAGGGGTCTGGAAATGGCATTTTTCGACCTAAAAAAAATCAAAAGAATTACTTGCCATTTTCTGATCCTCACCAGTTTCAGCGGAGTTCTGACGCTCCGGATCCCCTACAATCTCCGAAATTTTAGATCGAATTAATTCACATTTGCGACCTGTACCCTATTTCAACGGAAATCGCGGAAATTTCGACTTTGACGTTTAATAGCTCCGAAACGAAACATCCTGTATAACCTAATTTTTTGCCGAAGCTAGTTGAACTATTCCTCTATCAACCCGAAAAATTCGATTTCTCTCCCTCTGGCTGTTTCCTAGAAAATCAAACTTGTTCGACTTTAAGTTACTTTACGTTAACCTGTAGATTTTTGGTGATCTGACGTCACTTTTCACTAAGGACAAATGGCTGCTTTTTAAATAATTGTAATAAATTATACCGAAAAGTAAACATTTTTTGTAGCTACATTATTCTAGTAATTTTCTTCAAAATATTTTTTTTTTGGGCTTGTAATGACTTCCTTAAACGATTTATGCAATAAAAAAAGTGCATATTCCTTATTTTTATTGAATTTTAATTGGAAAAAATGCCATGAAAACCCCCATTCATGTCGGAAAGAATTCATAAACACGTCAACCGTAAATATTGATTTACTTTATTTTAAACACATTTTTACTAATTTTACCACCCCTAGCTTTTATTTTCAAAAGCAACTATATTATGTCGTTAAATCGGTTGAGAGTGCGGGAGGAAGTTGCTTTTTTACGGGTTACTTTAAGGAGATAGGCCAGTGGTGAAAAATTTCTATTTGTAACGCGAAATAGTGCAAGGGAGAAATTGCCACCCTCGAAAACCGAAATCCGTTAGGTGCAAAATGAGTGCAACGGAGGCTAACTTGGCCGACCTTTTTATACCTAATACCGGGCGTTATTGTATACTTAAGTTACGCATATTTCTATTCTAACTAATAATAATCCCTATTCTCTGAACTCTTAAAAACATGCCACCTACATCTAGCCCACTAAACTTTAAAGTCCTTTTTGTTGCTTTCATATAATGTTTTTACCTCATAACCTATTTAGATGCTTATGATAATTACTATTACGCATTATTTCAATTAAATTAATTGAAATTGAAGAATTATACTTAAAAATAATTGTATTTAGGTATAAAATTACCAAAATATATTTTTAACTTCCAAATTAAAACAACGTTCGTCGTAATTCGTGTTTTTCGCCAGGACTCGTATTTGCTCAAATTTATTGTTTTGAGGGTGGTTGAGGTCTAGGTTACTCCTCTCAATCAGCGTGTCGCTACAACAGGAGGGCTCTCTCCTGCAACGCTATGAGAAATGGAGTTTCCCCCATCTGCCGCACGGTGTTTACAAACTCCAAAATTTTAAAATATTTATTTTTCATGTAGGTATTTGTAAATACAACTGCGTAACGCCCTCGCCTTGGCCCTCCCTTTTTCACGCCTGAACATAACATTTTTAATGCTATTAAAGTCAAAGTGTACAAGTGGCAACACTGCTGGATCTCATCAAATCACATATGTTTCATAATTTGCAGAGTCGGATCTCCTCTTCCATGTTTTTTTCGGGGATCTCTACTTTGCCTTACACTTGGTGTATATAAAAAAGTTAAAAAAGCTTACCCCTCTGTTAATCCCATTAATTAAATTGCTTTTTTATTGAAGATTCTGAATCTCAAATTTTATTACATACGTCGTATGAACCGGATCTCGTCTTAATAGAAAAATAGGTATATATATATATATATATATATATATATATATATATATATATATATATATATATATATATATATATATATATATATACTACTCCAAGAATTTAACGCACCACCAAAAAATAACCAAAAGTTTAAAGTAATTTTTTGTCTAAACTGCTTGTCCGATTTGAATGAATTTTTTTTTGAATGACAGGTTGACACTTCCAGAGAGTTAGTGTACTACTGTATTTGCATACAAACTTATTTTTGTATAAATACGGGGTGTTGCAATGATAACCTGATTTTTTCATAAAATTTGTAACACCCTGTGGAGTTCAACATATCAACTTAAAATTAAAATCAAACTGTAGCTTTATCTTTTTGTAACATTTTGTTTTTTTATTTACTCTATTATCTTGGCCACAACAAGAGAAAATCAATTTTATAGCATAACATGTTTTTTATTAAAATTTATAATAATAAAAGTGAGTAGCAGGCTATGAAAAACAATAAGTTACAGTAAATTGTCATTAGCTAAATACAGGTGTCAAAAAGCATTTCATAGAAGTGTATTTTTAGTGTTAGTCCTTTATTTAAATTAATATGCAACGTGAAACACGAAATCTTACTCGCGAAGAATGTGCTCAAGCATTAATATTGTTCGAGGAAGGCTGGAATTACCGAAGAATTGGTAGACGATTTAATGTATACCATACAACCGTTTCACGAGTTATACAAAGATATAGAAACACTGGAAGTCATGGTCGCAGACCGGGACAAGGAAGGAATCGAATAACAACCCCTAATCAGGACCGTTTTTTAAGATTATCGGCATTAAGACAACGTTTTGTAACAGCCCGGACCCTTCAAACCCAGCTTCGAGATGCTACTGGTTTACAAATTTGTGGTGAAACAGCTCGTCAGCGACTACGAGAACACAATTTGAGACCTAGAATTGCTGCTCGGGGCCAGCTCTAACTAGAGATCATCGAAGAGCGAGGCTGAATTTTGCCATGGAACATCGTAACTGGTTAGAAGCGGAATGGCAACAGGTATTATTTACGGATGAGTCAAGATTTTGTTTGTACAATAATGACAGGCGCATACGTGTATATCGACGCCCTAACGAACGATATGCTCAGTGTAATTTCTCAAATACCACAGTATTTGGAGGAGGATCTGTGATGGTCTGGGGAGGTATTTCTTTGACTGGTCGCACAGAACTTGTGGTCATAAATAATGGAAGCCTTACAGCTGAAAGGTATATATTGGAGGTTTTAGACTAACATGTAATGCCATATGCGCCATATATAGGGCAATGATTTTTGTTGATGCACGATAATGCCAGGCCTCATGTTGCTGGAGTTGTGAGGAATTATCTAGAGGAAGTTGGCATCGATACCATGGCATGGCCAGCTAGAAGCCCTGATTTAAATCCCATAGAGAATCTCTGGGACACTCTTGGGAGGAGGTTACGAGAGGAACGGAACTTAAACACCTTGGAAGACGTGGGGAGGCGACTGATTGAAATATGGGAAGAAATTGACCAAAATGATATACGGTCGCTTATTTTAAGTATGGGCCGTCGGTGCCAAGCAGTTATGTCTGCCAGAGGCGGAAATACTCGCTACTGACTTTTTTTACGTTTTGTTTCTTTGTTTTTCGTTGTTAAAGTTGGATAATAAATTTTAATAAAAAACATGTTATGCTATAAAATTGATTTTCTCTTGTTGTGGCCAAGATAATAGAGTAAATCAAAAAATAAAATGTTACAAAAAGATAAAGCTACAGTTTGATTTTAATTTTGAGTTGATATTGTTACTGTTGAACTCCACAGGGTGTTACAAATTTTATGAAAAAATCAGGTTATCATTGCAACACCCCGTATTTATACAAAAATAAGTTTGTATGCAAATACAGAAGTACACTAACTCTCTGGAAGTGTCAACTTGTCATTCAAAAAAATTCATTCAAATCGGACAAGCAGTTTAGACAAAAAATTACTTTAAAATTTTGGTTATTTTTTGGTGGTGCGTTAAATTCTTGGAGTAGTGTATATATATATATATATATATATATATATATATATATATATATATATATATATATATATATATATATATATGCTATGCTACTGTAATGTAATGCTATATATATGCATGCTACTGTAAGGCCTCTGATGAGTCGATGTGGTGTCTTTTAACAACTTAGACACCGAGGAAGACGAAACAGTAGTTCTGCAGATAATTCCAAACATACTTAACTATGTTCATAAATGAGAATGTCTCAGGTAGTGTGGAGAGGTCGCGAGACTCCCACATCCAAGCTACCATGGGAGATCCGATAAGGATCCCTATGACATTTCTCAGAGAGCAATCTCAAGAACTTCTACCTTTCAAAACTTTCAGTTTGTCTTTTATAGGCAAGAACTGTGGAATTATATGGGAGCAGAAATGCTCATGCTACTGTAAGGCCTCTGATGAGTCGATGTGGTGTCTTTTAACAACTTAGACACCGAGGAAGACGAAACAGTAGTTCTGCAGATAATTCCAAACATACTTAACTATGTTCATAAATGAGAATGTCTCAGGTAGTGTGGAGAGGTCGCGAGACTCCCACATCCAAGCTACCATGGGAGATCCGATAAGGATCCCTATGACATTTCTCAGAGCAATCTCAAGAACTTCTACCTTTCAAAACTTTCAGTTTGTCTTTTATAGGCAAGAACTGTGGAATTATATGGGAGCAGAAATGCTCATGCTACTGTAAGGCCTCTGATGAGTCGATGTGGTGTCTTTTAACAACTTAGACACCGAGGAAGACGAAACAGTAGTTCTGCAGATAATTCCAAACATACTTAACTATATATATATATATATATATATATATATATATATATATATATATATATATAAAAAAAGGTGAAGAAAATATTGGGGAAACTGTCTGTATGGTAGTGCTCGACACGTGTTTCGTGCTTATTAGCACTCATCAGTCGCACATAACCAAGTTATTAGATGGGAAACTTGGAAGTTGAAAAAACACAAAGAGTTCACAGACCAGGGACCTGCTGCTGGTCTGTGAACTCTTTGTGTTTTTTCAACTTCCAAGTTTCCCATCTAATAACTTGGTTATGTGCGACTGATGAGTGCTAATAAGCACGAAACACGTGTCGAGCACTACCATACAGACAGTTTCCCCAATATTTTCTTCACCTTTTTTTATAAATAGTCCTGTCGATATTTCTTTATTTCTTTATATTATATATATATATATATATATATATATATATATATATATATATATATATATATATATATATATATATATATATATATGGGTGTCCCACTTAAGATGGATACGAGTCAATATCTTGGTTGTTTGTTCAGCGATGTTTTTCATTTTTGGTAGGAGGCTGTATGGTCATCAGGCGCACATTTTACCCAGGGTTAGAAATGCGATACCTCATAGACGTACGTTTTAATGGGGTTTTATTTTTTTTTATTCAAGAGTAAACTGCCTTTAGGACAGTATTTATTTCAAATCTGATAAATTATATTAAATCCTCCTTAACCAAGACACTTAAGTTCTAATTTTGATTAAGATTGATACAGGGTGTGTCATAAAAAATATGACATTTTTAAATTTTTTTAAGTAAATACTTACGACGCCACTGGATAAACAACTGGTCTATATCAACATTATAATAATCGATTCAAGTTTTCAGATAGCTTCCATAATAATTAAGATGTTTAATTTTGTTTCATTTAAAAACCGATATTTTTAAGTTTGTTAATACAAAGGAATAAAATCTGTTACAAAAGAATTAAAAAACCCAGCTTTCAATGAAAAGTGAAGTATGATTTTTTTTCATTTTATTGAGGAATAATGAAAAAAATCCAAACAATTATTTAAAATAATCACTATTAACTTCAGTGGCCTCGTAAGTATTTACTTAAAAAAAATAAAAAATGTCATATTTTTTATGACACACCCTGTATCAATCTTTATCAAAATTAGAACTTAAGCGTATTGGTTAAGGAGGATTTAATATAATTTATCAGATTTGAAATAAATAGTGTCCTAAAGGTAGTTTACTCTTGAATAAGAAAAAATCAAACCCCATTAAAACGTACGTCTATGAGGTATCGCATTTCTAACCCTGGGTAAAATGTGCGCCTTATGACCATACAGCCTCCTACCAAAAATGAAAAACATCGCTGAACAAACAACCAAGATATTGGCTTGTATCCATCTTAAGTGGGACACCCTGTATATATATATATATATATATATATATATATATATATATATATATATATATATATATATATATATATATATATATATATATATATACACAGGGTGTTATGAAATTCACTGCATATATTGGAATGGGTGACTCCTGGGGTAGTCTACAGACATACCCAATACTTTTTTTTATTTAAATCGAACATTTTAAAAATTTTCAAAAATACCCTAAAATCCGTCGATATTCGGCGCACCTGACTGATCGTACACAAGGCGCTTGACGGAAATTTGCGCGCGAAAAACTTTAAACAATTGAATTTGTTGAAACGTTGCCAGACATATAAATCTTTAAGGAGAATTTATTTTCTGTTTTTAAGCGTAATTTAAGACATTAAGAATTTTTTTAAACCCCTTCCTAAGAAGAAACTAAAAAAAAATAGTAAAAAGGCACTGCGAAATAAATCCTTTTTGTCAGTAGCCTTAAGTAGTTTTAAGTAATATTTAAGACACCCTATATTTCGTTATTAATGATATAAGCGTTATTCCTACTAGCTTAAACTTTCTGCCAAGGACAAGTTAAAAATCAAAACGAACATACTAATTGAGCACAACTACATAGTACCCCAGAATACCTTATCTACATAGTACTTACTTCAAAAGTATAACCAGATCCGCTACCATCCGTTACCATAATAAGTACGTAAATATTATTAGTGTTTTAAATTAAATTTAGTTTTCAACCCTATTACGCTACTCACTCAAAGACAAACTAGATAAAACTGATCAAAATGTTAGTTAACAACGGATCGACGAAGACCATTTTCTAGGTAGTGAGAAGAAGTTACATTATTTAAAACTTTAAACGAAAAAAAATTTTAAAACATTCAGTGTGTGGTTTTTATGGCTGTTGAAAAACTTAAATATGGCGCACGGCTCTTTGATGAAAATATCCACGTACCTGGTAAACGCCAAATGAGTAATGTGTCAAAAGTCAACTGTCTGCTAAAAATAGGTTAAAAATCCAAACGAAAAATACTAACTGAGCACAACTACACCGTATTTTAAAATAATAACCAAAATTATTTCATTACAGCATTTGTCAAAACAAACAACATTATTCTGTTTTACACAGCACGTTCAGAAAGTTGTAGCTCTTTTGCCAATAATAAAATGATCGAAGGTAACTTACCGATTTCTTTTGAAGAGATCCTCTAAATGAGTTTTTCTAAAGTCGAGATGTAGGTATCTACATAAATCGCTTGCTTGCACCCCCAAACGTTACATAATACGTAAATATTATTAGTGGTAAATTTAATTTAGTTTTCAACCCTCTCAGACTAATTTAAGAAGCACTAATCAAAGCACAAACTAAATAAAAATAAGCAACATATTATTGAACATATTAATTAACATCGGATGGACGAAGAGCGTTATTTTTCTGGGCAGCAAAACAAAAAGAAACTAGTTTAGTACCCTTGGAATCTACCTAGGTACATTATTATTTAAAACTACCTTCTAATTAAAGCAGACCCTACACGATCAGTATTAAAGCTTTGCCGGGTTATTCCAGGGACCGCTCTAACCTACTTGGAAATTAAATTAGGATCCGATTTGAAAATAAAATACAGATATTTATTTCCACACATTGTGTAATTTGAGAATGCGAAATACGAAAATACTTCGGTAAAAGTAATATAACATACAGGGTGTTTAAAAAGTCTTAGTATTGGTAAATATCCTCGCTATTAAAAAAGATAGAGACACCAAATTTTAGTTGTATCTTATTGGTTAATAGATCTACTTTTTTATGTAATTTGACTTTTGCAACCCCCTTGGGGGGTGCCGCTAAGGAGTTGAGGTCAAGAATTTTGAATGCAAACCTATGCCGTGTGATCCCTTCTTTTAAAAGTCTTCAAAAAATAAACATTTTACTGCAAACCCCGCATTTTAATTAATTTTTAAATGGCAAGCCTATAAAAATTATAAATCGTAAATCGTATAATCGGGCGGGGCATAAGTCGACCGTTAGTCAACCTCTTGTGTCATACAGTACCAGTCGGCGCGCACATTTATTTTTTTTATGGGGCACTTTTTCTTCTAACTTTTTTCCAACTTTTTCGACTTCTTCATGTGTCGTTTTTTATATTTTTCGTTCTTTGAAATCTGCGCAGTAGCCCAAAATGCGTACTTCGCGCAAACCGAGCGTGCTACACATGCGTACGGAATTTCAGGAGATGGACTTTGGACTTTGGTGTCCACCTTTGAACCCATTCACTTTTATGAATTATCTCCAATTGTAAAGGTACCACTATGTATTTAACTTTATAACTTTTTTCCCAATTTTTGTTCGACTTCTTTATTTTTCGTTTATTGACATCTGCGCAGTAGACCGAAATGCGTACCACGCGAAAAACCAAGAGGGCTAGACATGCGCACGAAATCTCAGGGGGTGTACTTTTGTGTCTACATTCAAACCTACCCACTTTCAAGAATATATCTTGAATAGTAAAATTACAACTACGTATTTAACATATTTCTACGATTTTATGACGTCTTACTGTTTTGAACATTCTTAACTATGTGACATTGTGACACCGCACAACAAGAATATGAAACATCGGCAAATTTATTAAAAATATATAAACATAATCTTACGGTGGTACGGAACCTTATATGCGCGAGTCGAACTCGTACTTGACCGTTTTTTATTTCACACAATCACGGCAACGCCCATGAATTAAATTATTTCCCTCAAATACCGTATACGTATGTACGTACTTATTTTCGGCATCGACGCCTCTGGTAACAGACCAACAGTGCCTGCCTTACTTATTACGTTAAAAGTTGTTTAGAATGACCACCATGAATTTCTTGCCAGTAATAAAGTTCATTTTGGAACTCTGCCATTCTCGAAAAGACCTTTAAAATGAGGTACCACATGGCATAGGGGTGCATTTAAAATTTTTGATCTCAACTCCCTAGCGTAACCCCCCAAGGGGGTTGAAAAAGTCAAATTAGATAAAAAAGTAGATTTATTATGCAATAAGATACAACTAAAATTTGGAGTCTCTATCTTTATTAATAGTAAAGATATTTGCCCATGCTTTTTCAGACACCCTGTATGGTATATCACTGCAACCGAGGTATTTTCGTATTTCGCATATTCAAATAACACAATGTGGGTAAATAAATATTTGTATTTTATTTTCAAATCAGATACTAATTTTATTTCCAACTAGGTTAGAGGCGTCCCTTGAATAACCCACGTTTGCAAAGCTTTAATCATTATTTCTGTCAGTATTAAAAAATATTTTCAGTAATACTGATCGTGTAGAATGATCGAATGAAGTAAATTCAAGCAAATTATTGCAGATTATTCGAATATTTTACTATTTTTATAATACTACAGTATTACTGCTGTGTGAAATACTGACAGTAATACTAATAATGATCGTGTAGGGATTGCTTTAGAAAAATATATTAAAATATGCTCGCGTGTTTGTATAGTTGCCTAAGCAGTAAGTAAAGCTTTGGAAACGTGGAATAGTCCAGGGACGGCTCTAACCTAGTTGGAAATAAAATTACGATCCGATTTGAAAATAAAATACAAATATTTATTTACCCACATTGTGTTATTTGAAAATGCGATATAGGAAAATACTTCGGTTACAGTGATATACCATACAGGGTGTCTGAAAAGTCTAAGCATGGGTAAATATCTTTACTATTAATAAAGATAGATACTCCAAATTTTAGTTGTATCTTATTGGTTAATTAATCTACTTTTTTATGTAATCTGACTTTTTCAACCCCCTTGGGGGTTTACGGTAGGGAGTTGAGGTCAAAAATTTTAAATTCAACCCTATGCCGTGTGGTACCTTATTTTAAAGGTCTTTTCGAGAATGGCAGATGTTACTTCTTGGCAGAGTTGCAAAGTGGACTTTATTACTGGCAAGAAGTTCATGGGGGTCACTCTAAACAACTTTTAACGTAATAAGTAAGGCAGGCACTGTTGGTCTGTTACCAGAGGCGTCGATACCGAAAATAAGTACGTACGTATACGGTATTTGACAGAAATAATTTAATTCAAGGGCGTTGCCGTGATCGTGTGAAATAAAAAAAAACGGTTGAGTGCGAGTTCGACTCGCACATAGAGGGTTCCGTGCCACATAGAATATTGTGAATTTCTCACAGGACGCAAAAGTCTCAATAACTATGGTAAGGCTAACGCTTGAATAAATAACAAGAGGCGGCCATGCCGGAAATAAGTCAGTGCGTATAGGTTATATAACTGATTAGTAAGGCTGGCACGGTTGGTCTGTTCCCAGAGGCGTCAATGCCGAAAATAAGTACGTACGTATACGGTATTTGACAAAAATAATTTTATTCATGGGCGTTGCTGTGATTGTGTAAAATAAAAAACGGTCAAGTGCGAGTTCGACTCGGGCATATAGGGTTCCGTACCACCGTAAGATTGTGTTTATATATATTTAATAAATTTGTTTCATCCCATATTATTGTTGTGCGGTGTCACAATGTCACATAATTAAGAATGTTCAAAAAAGTAAGACGTCATAAAATCGTAGAAATATGTTAAATACGTAATTGTAGTTTTACTATTGGAGATATATTCTTGAAAGGGGGTAGTTTTGAATATAGACCCCAAAGTTCATCCCCTGAAATTTCGTGCGCATTTCTAGCCCTCTCGGTTTGCGCGTGGTAAGTACTTTGGTCTAAATCAAATCAAATCAAATATGAATATATTAGTAATAATATGTATTGTACATTACATTTATCAGCTCGTCAAACGTAACATGTAAAAAAAAGATTTTTAAAAGTAAACTGTAAAGAACATACCGAATTTAGACAAACAGAAAAACAGTTAACTGGGTCTACTCACTCAAGAACTCCGCTGTGGAGTAGTATGCTGCATTTATAAGGAGGTTTTTTAGCTTATTCTTAAATATATTTATTGACTGACTAGCCTTTATCTCAGGACTAAGTTTATTATAAATCTTGATACCCATTGCCACTACTGCGCATATGTCAAAAAACAAATAAAGAAGTCGAAAAAAAATTGGGAAAAAAGTTATAAAGTTAAACACGTAGAGGCACCTTGGCTATTGGAGATATATTCTTAAAAGTGAATGGGTTCAAATGTAGACACCAAAGTCCATCTCCTGAAATTCCGTGCGCATGTCTAGCTCGCTCGGTTTGCGCGTGATACGCATTTTGTTCTACTGCGCAGATATCAAAAAACGACCAATGAAGTCGAAAAAATTGGAAAAACGTTAGGAAAAAAGTGCCCCACAAAACAAAAAATAAATGTGCGCGCCGACTGGTACTGTATGGCACAAGAGGTCGACTAACGGTCGGTAAATTGTTTATTTCTTTTTTCAAGACTTTTAAAAAAAATTTGGCCTCAACTCCCTATCGTCTCCCCCCAAGGGTGTTGAAAAAGTCAAGTTACATAAAAAAGTAGATTTATTAACCAATAAAATACAACTAAAATTTGGTGTCTCTATCTTTATTAACAGCAAAGATATTTACCCATACTAAGACTTTTTAGACACCCTGTATGTTATATTACTTTTACCGAAGTGTTTTCGTATTTCACATTTTTAAATTACACAATGTGAGTAAATAAATATTTGTATTTTATTTTCAAATCGGACCCTAATTTTATTTCCAACTAGGTTAGAGCCGTCCCTGGAATAACCCACGGTTGCGAAGCTTGCTTTATAGACTGTACCCATGATACAAGTACAAGAGTATCATGGACTGTACCTGAAGCCACGCTAAAGGGTTGTTGACCCCATTCCGACTGCCAGAGTGATTCCGATTGGTGGAACCGAACTCATGCGTCATAGTCAGCTGTGTGACCAGTTTAATAATACGGTTTACATTATTTTTGCTATTTATTTCTTAATTTGTGAAAGAAAAAGTTAATGCCGTTTAATATTAACAAAAGTTAAAGCCGTTTAATATTAACAAAATATCGTTTCGTCGCTTAGTGAGGTGCATTTTAAATTTAGTTGAAGTTGGGGTATTTATTTTGGTTTAAACAATTGTTCTCTAGAGAGTTTTATTAAATTTGTGTTATCGGCAGTATTTTAACATTTTGAAATGATTAATAGTGCTATGGTATGTGTTTATAGTGTTGGGTATTTATAAGAAAACAAAACATTTCGTAGTGTTTGTTGGACTTTCATGTTTTAACCAAACGGCTGGGTTGTATTGTGTAGTAATAGTAATAAAGTTTATTATTGTTTGGACAGCGTGAAAGTCGGACAGAGAATGTTCGTTTTCGTTTCATTAGGACGTCAAGAGCCTCGTAATGCGTCGTTTATCAAAAAATCTTGATTTGCCTTACTGGAAGATGGTATGATGAAGGTAAAATTTATTATTAATTTAGTTGTGAGGAATTTCGCTTAACAATTAAGGGCGATATAAATCTTCTGTTAAATATGATTTAAAATAGGCAAATAAAAAAAAGTACATAAGTGTTGGGAGTTTTTTATTTAAAGCTGACTTGGAACCAAAATTTTTGTATAGGTAGGTACTCTTTTTCTTCCAAAAATTTCTGGTCGGCCTAGTTGAACAAAATTTTACTCTTGTTTTGAACAGCTGTTCTCTGCATTTTTGTGTTGTAGTATTTTAACTTTTTGAAATTTAATTTTGTTAAAAGATTTAGTATGATTTCTTACTTTAAAGATAACAAATCTCTTATTTTTTCAAATCTGTTACATAGGAATATTCTAGATAGAATTGGCAACGTCACAGTGACTAGTGACGTCAAAACAAAAGTGTTTTTTCTGTAACTGACATTTCTCGCTGTTTTTAATTTTTCCATGTATTTGTATATATGTATATATATATATATATATATATATATATATATATATATATATATATATATATATATATATATATATATATATATATATATATATATATATATATATATATATATATACAGGGTGATTCAAAAGTACTTTGACAAACTTCAGGAGGTGATTGCTGGCATGATTTTAAGGCGAAAAGTTCATATAAACAATGGTCCTTGGCGGCTTCGTTACGGAGATACAGGGTGTTGAAAAATTAGATGCCGCCATCTTGTCTGTGGGTGGACATTTCCAACAATTTAATTAAGGCAATTTTATAACTGTTACTTATTTATTTAAATAAATAGTTGTTATTTTAATAATGTCTGAATGTTTGATCAATTCAAAATAAATGTTTTTGATCAATTTAAAATAATTTTTTTAATACATTTGTATAGCACAATAAAATAATGATTTACCTTTAAACCGTGCCCCGTATGAAAAAAACGCAAGAGACTTTTTTTGTTGCAAATAAAGCAAGGACTCACAAAATGACACTCACAATAGTTAGAATAAAATAAGTCAGTGGCGTAGCATAGTTTTCATAAAAAATGTTATATGAAAGTTTCGTGCCGACGCCACTGGATAAATTAAAGTACGCGATATACTTTTAAAATGAGTGTCCTTAGGTGCTTATCTCATCCACCAAATTTCATAACACAAGCTCAAAACGTTTAGAAGCTACTTAAAAATTCTTATTTTTTTTTTAATTTTTCAACACCCTGTATCTCCGTAACGAAGCCGCCAAGGACCATTGTTTATATGAACTTTTCACCTTAAAATAATGCCAGCAATCACCTCCTGAAGTTTGTCAAAGTACTTTTGAATCACCCTATATATATATATATATATATATATATATATATATATATATATATATATATATATATATATATATATATATATATATATATATATATATATATATATATATATATATATATATATATATATATATATATATATATATATATATATATATATATATATATATATATATATATATATATATATATATATATATTTATATATTGTGGTTAAATAAATAATTTTTTATAATTACTAGTTTTATTACATATACATACCTCGAAAAACGCGTATAGGCAATTAAAACGACGATTGAGCTGGTCTTGCCTCGTATCGATTGATTAACTCGTTTGTATTAATAATTTCCCCAATGATGATGCAATCTTTATAGCATGTAATATTGTGGTATACGAGGTATATACATATTAGAATATAATAAGGCATTGGACTTAATAAGCGATAACTCACGAACGAGTTGATCGATTGGCCTCGGGCTTTTTCCAAACGACTTGTTGCGTCACGTTGAACACGCGACGCATATAAAATATTAAGTTTAACATTTAACAAATTACAGGTGACAGTAGACATATCAAAGATGACAGGTGACAGTTGAGATACTTTACACATGTCTTATAACGTCATTCTCAACACGTGACGTATGTTAAATTTTTATTTTGGCGATTGACAAGTGACAGGTGACAGTTGACATATCGAAGATGACAGGTGACAGTTGACATACTTTTACACATGTTTTATTACTTTATTCTCAACACGTGACGTATGTTAAATTTTTATTTTGGCGTTTGACAAGTGACAGGTGACAGCTGACATATCGAAGATGACAGGTGACAGTTGACATACTTTTAAACATGTCTTATAATGTCATTCTCAACACGTGACGTATGTTAAATTTCTAATTGAAAACTAGGGCTCTTTTAGCTGCAAGCCTATATTTTATGAACTGACTATTTTATTGGAACTCTATGGCGAGATCGGCTAAAGCGCTGATATTCAAACATTCAGGTCCCCGGTTCGATTCTCACTATGGGTAAAATAAACTAGTATGCGTAGACCTCCTAATCGCCCCGCGAGGGGGGCTCTATAGTGTCGGTAGTATCATCATTTTCATGCCCAGAAAATTTCGTGTTTCTAGAGCACGTATTAAGAAAGATATCAGACTCCTCCGGACTGATGATCAAGAATAGACCGCCTTTCGTATCCGTATCGCTACATACATACACACCACACATAGAACCATTTTTCCAAGGTCGTCCGCTCGCCAGACACGTATTTCCCCCAAGGTCATCCTCTCCCCAGACACAAATTTTTTCAGGGTCTTCCGCTCGCCAGACGGATATTTGCCCATACAAAGACTTTTGGACACCCTGTATACATACATATCAATAACCACACATATAAATACAAATATAGACCATTTTCTTAAAATCCGACTTAATTAAGTTTATATTAGTACCAATAGATTTATTTGCCCATACTATGACTTTTCGGACACCCTGTATACATACATACAAATATCGTCACGTATAAATTCAAATATATGCGATTTGCTAGAAATCCGATTTAATTAGGTTGATCTTGGTACTACTAGAAGTATTTGCAAGTACTAAGACTTTTCGGACACCCTGTATACATACACCCACATGTGGCATTCTTGACCTGTATACATATACACTTATACAAAAAAATACAAATATATACGATTTGCTTAAAAACCGACTTAAATAAGACTATCTTCGAATATTCTAAGACTTTTCGGACACCCTTTATACATACATACAGACACCCACACAAAATTATACAAACATAAACGATTTTCTTAAAATCCGAATCAATTAATTTTATCTCCGTACAAATAGCAAAGATATTTGCCCATGCAAAGACGTTTTGGACACCCTGTATACTTACATACAAATAAATAGCAATATATTTACGATTCGCTCAGGTTGGGTTGGGTTGAATCCGACTGAATTAAGTTTATGTTCGTACTAATAGCAAAAATATTTATATATACTAAGACTTTTCGGACACCCGGTATACACACATACAAACACCCACATATAGAAAATAAATGATATAAACGATTTGCTTCAAATCAGCGTCTATTAAATTTATCCTCTGGATTTAATTTAAATACGTCCCTGATTGTAATGCACTCCAAAACCTACAATAAACGTGTGTTGCCACACTTACACAACATCCTTGTTTAGATTATGAAGAAAAATCGTTCGTTTAGTTCGAGCCGTACTCATGTGGCAAGTCAGCTTCACTGATACGGCGTGTCCTTGCTGTAAACTTTGGATACTTTACATAAATATTTTGGGACCTGGATGAAGGAAAATTTTAAAATTCTTAAATTTTGCCCGTCCCCGATTCAAATAAACCTAATTATTTATAAGTGAAACGAAAAATAATCGATTTAAATCATTGGGAGGTATTCTTAGATATTCAGCGCATATTATGAAGGCAGAAAGAACCACTTAATTAGAAAATTAGTATTTAATAATGCCGGTTGAAAGTAGGATTTGTTAGAAAAAATAAAAAAAAACGAAGTTTTGACCCCCTAAATACGATCCTGGATTGCCCACTAGAGATTAATTTAAAAGTCTGATTATCCCTCTATAAGATGGCGTTGAAAAATTAGGAAAAAAGTAGATATGAAAAAATACAGAGGGATTCAAACGTACCGATGTCAAGGGCAAAAAATGGAAATTTAATCGTCGATTGCTCCCTTCCTATTAAGAATGAAAAAACTAAAAAATATGAATTCTACGTATTTTGACGAGCTCTTTCCGATCAGGTATTTGGTATTTTGAATTGAATCCATTTTGACCCACAAAAAATTAAAAACCATGAATAATTTGGGTCTAAAATTTAATTTTACAGTTTTTCTCAAATAAATCCATTTTTCAGCCGTTTTAGGTATAGGTAAATGTATTGCAAAAAGAAAGTATTTGAGATTTTAAAGTTTTTTGTATGAATAGTTTTTTTTGTCCGACGTTTGGTTTTCGAGTTATTAAGTACCAAAGAGGGGTCTGCAAACGGCAATTCTCGACCTAAAAAAATTCAAAAGAATTACTTCCCATTTTCCGAATACCCCCAGTTTCAATAGGGTTCTGAAGCTCCCGGTCCTCTACAACATCCGAAAAAAATCGATTTAATTAACTTTTGCGACCTGTAATCGATATCATACGAAATCGCGGAAATTTCGACTTTGACGTTTAATAACTCCGAAACGCGACACCCTGTGTAACTGAATTTTTTACCGAAGCTAGATGCACTATCCCTCTATTAATCCAGAAAATTTGGTTGCTCCCCCTCTAACCGTTTTCGAGAAAAACATCGAGAATGGTGAAATGCCGGATTCGACGACAACCGGCGAACATTTTTCTGGCCAAGTGCTCGGTATAAAGACCGCCGAGCCGGTCGGCGGTCTTAATAAAAAAGTTTTTGACGTCATCTTCATAAAATAGTTAATAATAATATTTTTAAGGAGTAGTACTAATGTCCGATGTAGCTAGGTACCAAATAGATAATGCCTAAGTGGTTGATGCCCAAGTAGTCCAAGTAGTTAATGCCCAAGTAGCTAACGCCTTAGTAGCTAAGACCAAAGTAACTATCGCCCAAGAGTGTGCCGTTTGAAAGTTGACATATGACAGATGACGTATGACAGTTGACATATGACGTATGACAGTTGACAGATGAAGTATGACAGATGACAGTTGACAGATGACGTATGACAGATGACGTATGACAGATGACAGGTGACGTATGACAGGTGACAGATGACGTATGACAGGTGACAGATGACGTATGACAGGTGACAGATGATGTATGACAGGTGACAGATGACGTATGCCAGGTGACAGATGACGTATGACAGATTACAGATAATGTATGACAGATGACGGGCGCCTGCGCAGGTCTGGCGCATGCGCAGGGGCAGTGTGGTGTGGACGCAGAACGAATAATCTCCCACAACTTGCTTCATAGGATCTGGACATATACAGGTTGTTACAAATCTGATACGTTAGCATTGGCATATCGGTAACTATATAAGATATAGCGAGACGTATCATTTTTTACAGCTCGTCATCAGCTCTAACTTTTTACTTATGGATCTTTATTTTTTATTTCATTTTTGAAACCGTTTTGACTCCTGAAAACAACCATGTATCAATATTAAAAGGAAATAAATAATTTTCTTTAAGACATAATGAGTAAAACGGAGATATGTATACATAAAAATTATATGTTTATGTTTCTGCTATGAATGTTATTACATTAATATAACATTAACTGTGATACATGACATAGTGTCCATAGTGACATTCAGAACCTTAAGGGCTTTCAAAAAATGAAATAGAAAATAATAGTGAATATTTAACAAAATCAGATTTAATAACGATATGTTGAAAAAGGTACCGCTATTTTGTAGAGTTTGAAAGAGTGCCTTACGAATATGCTTTTAATTTTTTTTATAATTTCAAAAGGGCACAAAGAAACAAAAACCAAAATCAGAAATGTCGTTTGTCTTCGGATACTATGTGGAATATTTTTAATTTCTCAGTAGATTATGATTCACCAATAAATTGCTTTGCCCAATTTAACCAACTCTGTATCTCGTATTGTTAATGAGATACTGATATACTAACATATCGAATTTGTAACACCCTATGTGTAGATAGAAAACTTGTATTAATAGTATCTATTAATAGTGTTTAGGTATTGTTAACGATACATAAACGGTTACCGACTTCCTGAAATCTATCTAACCGCGGTAAGAGACATGATCATAAACATACCTATCCCTATTAATTTACATCTTATGTTTAGACAAATGGAATTTAAATTTTCAGTTAAATGTTATAATTTATCTATCTGCCAGGACAAAACAAGGTTTTGTCTTTGGTGTAAATTTTGTATAAGTAGCTTCTTGGCCTCGGATCATTTCAAAAGTTGTAATTTTTAAAACCAAACTTGACCAAGAAGAAAATACTGTGCAAAAATTATCTTTATCGCACTTGCTATATTTATATTCCACGTGGCTTTTATGTGCCATGAAAGTGAATTTTTTGTATCAGTTGCATAGGAAACTATTAAACAATCTATAATATTTTTATAAAAATTAAAAATAATACGTACTATACAATATAAGCTGATGTTATAACTGTATTTAAACAAGAAAACGTCAGACTTTAGTCAGAACAACGAAAAATTGGTAAAATGATAACCGATATATTTTTAACAAAATTTTTATCACTCTATCAGTTGTTCTCTCTAGAAATAAAATAAACTGATTAATATGATAATGATAATTAAGGTATACGGTTCTGGAGATAAGTAGAAAAGTGTGTGTTGTTTGTTTTATTAAAAATAAACACGCATAAAAAGTCCTGCATTGCTTAGAAATTAATAATTGACATCCAAAAATTATGTGTAGTAAACGATGTGCAAAAATATCTAAAGCTTTTAAAATGTAGATTTCAATGAATGTCGCCTCGCCTTTATTAAACAAAAAGAGGAAATCAAAAGTTTTTCCAATATGAACAAGGTGTTTGTGGTGATTTTTTCTAACACAATCTATTTTTGGAACACCACTTATTTTCTTGACTAAGGGTGAGACGTATTTTTATTTTACATATGTACATATTTATTTATATATATATATATATATATATATATATATATATATATATATATATATATATATATATATATATATATATAGATACTTTGTTACTTTTCTTGAACCATTTATAATATATCTTTTTTATTGTTTCTTTCTTGGGATTAGGTTCATTATAAAAACATTTTTTTTTTATTATTTTTTATTAAAAGTCCATTGACGTTTCGACCCCTTTTCGGGTCATTTTCAAAATGTTTTTTTTATTTGGTTTGTTAAAAGACCTAAAAATACATTATTGGTTAAAATTTTTTTTTTACAAAAACACAACAATACGACGGTAAAGGATTAAAATTTGGACATATTATTTTAAAATTCTACGTTCTTAACAGTAAACATTTTTCTACAATTGGAAGATATTTTTATTATACGCACCTTGAAAACTATAAGGTCTTAGAAGGACTAATCTGTTATTTGTTATCAGACACATTAAAACATACCAGAGTATTTTACGTGGAAAGAGAAAAAGCCGTCGTTTTTTTTTTTTTTTATAAAAAATGTAATCTATTGATTTGATATTAAGAGGATATGACTGATGTTGGTTAAGAGGAGATACTTTTTTTAATTTGCTGAAATTAAATTAGCATATATGCGGCTAAGTCCTCCTATATCTGTTCTGTCATTCAGAGCATTTTTATCTTTTTTTATTTCTATCATTTCTTTGATGGATAATTTATAATAGTTCTGATCTTTATTTAGAATTCTTGTTTGGTTGTAACTAAAGTCATGTTTTGTCTCTCTTACATGTTTACTCAGAGCTGTTGATGTGTTTTTTGTATATTTGTGTCCGTTAAGTCTGTTCTTTAGTAACTGAGATGTCATCCCAATATATTTTTTTGGACAATTTGTGCAAGGTACAGAGTATATCACATTAGATTGGTTCATAGTTGGTGTCGGACTCTTTAAGTTCGTGAAAAGAGAACCAAGTTTGTTTGTTGTTTTATGACAAGCCACTATGTTATGTTTTTTAAGAATACTATTTAGTTTTTCAGATAGTTCGTTTATATAGGGTAGTGATACATATTTGTTTGCTATTTCATCAGAGTTTTTTTTGGTACTAAAAGCGCTATTGTAGAATTTGTGTGTACGTTTACTAATCACTCTATTAATTTCGTTTTCTTTGAAACCATTTTGCAACAAAACAGTCTTAACTTTCTTTAAAATTTTGGGTCTTAGCTCGGGTGAGGTAAGCATAATAGCTCTGTCTGTCAAGCCAATAATGACACTTTGTTTTTGAGATTTTGAATGGTTGGAATTAACGTTCAAATATCTCCCTGACCAAGTTGGTTTAGTGTACCATTCTGTTATTATTTTATTATTTTTTCTAATTAGTGTCACGTCCAAGAAGCTTATTCTATTGTCTGTTTCTATTTCACTTGTGAATTGTAATTTCTTATGGAATCTGTTAAACTGGTAGAGTATTTCATTGGTTTTGTCACTTGGTAGAGCGATTAAACAATCGTCTACAAATCTCTTGAAAAAAAGTATATTGAAGTTCAAACTTTGAATGACTTTTTCTTCCAAATACTCCATGACAATCTGTGCAATGACAGAAGAGATTGGGGAACCCATGGCGCAACCATCTAATTGCTTGTAAAATTTGTCTTTGTATTGAAAGTAATTTGTATTTAGGGTTAAATTAATTGCTTCTATAAAGTTATTTTTTGTTAAAGTGGTATGTTGTTGTAATGAATTCCATTTTTCGTTTATAACTGTTTGGACAAGTTCCTTTGGTATGTTTGTGTATAAAGATATCACGTCTAGGGAAAGAAGCTTGTAGTTTTCTGGCATTTCTACTGAGTCAATAAACTTCTTAGACGCGAACGAGTCTTTAATAAAATGATTATTTTTTCCTGCTATGTTTGATAAGCAGTTTGCTAAATATTTGGACAAACCATATAGTGGTGATTGAATGCACGAAACTATTGGTCTAAGGGGTATGTTAGGTTTGTGGGTTTTGGGTAATCCATATATTTTTGGTGGTACCGCATTATGTATGGTTAATTTTTTAGCGTCTGTGTCATTTATTTCTTTGGCATTGAGAATTTTTTTTATAAATGTGTTATTAGTTTTTTGATATACATTTGTGGGATCGCTATTTATTTTTTTGTAAGTGTTTTCATCATTTAATAACGTTTCTATTTTTGATTCGTATTCTGTGGTATTCATTATGACTGTTTTGTTGCTTTTGTCGTATTTAAGTATTGTGGTTTGAGGTCGTATTGTTGTGTTTTTGTAAAAAAAATTTTAACCAATAATGTATTTTTAGGTCTTTTAACAAACCAAATAAAAAAAACATTTTGAAAATGACCCGAAAAGGGGTCGAAACGTCAATGGACTTTTAATAAAAAATAATAAAAAAAAAATGTTTTTATAATGAACCTAATCCCAAGAAAGAAACAATAAAAAAAGATATATATATATATATATATATATATATATATATATATATATATATATATATATATATATATATATATATATATATATATATATATATATATATATACCTATATCTGTAAAAAGTAAGGCTAGTAAATTGTAAGAGAAAGTTGTTGCTAACATTTTCATAAAACTCTTCATACATAATAAGAAAAATTGCTGGGGAATTTTAGCAGAAAAGTGGAATATTTAAAAATATATACAGGGTGTTACAAAAAGATGTTAAGAAATTTTAAGTTCAGATTCTACATCGAAAAATATGAAAATAAGTTTATATAAACATGGATCCTCAAACGCTTTTTCTTTTCGAGATACAGGGTGTTTAATATTTTCACACCTCAAGGATTCCGGAAAGTTAGGAGAAATATGCGAGGACGATTTAGAGCATGTATTGAAGCACGGAGAAGCCATCTCCAGCATCTACTATAAACTTAAATCAAAAGCACTGTTTCCTGAACAAAAAATATTTAAAAAAAAATGAATTCTCATTTGTTTTTATTGTAAGAAATAAATTAATTTCTAACTCGAAAACGGTGCCTCAGAACAAAAAAGCTCAAGAGATGCTTTTCACGAAGAATTAATTGGGCTTAAAAAAAACGATATCAATTTCGCAAAAAAATCAGTGGCGTGCCATTGTTTTCGCTAAAAATATAGACTTACCAGTCTACGGCCCTAAGTACCAACCCCACTGAGGAAACAATAGAGGGTCTCCATACTGTTTTAACTATGTATGGGACAAAAAAAAGTTTTAGAAGCAAAAATTCTGGAATGTGGAAGTACCAAATCTATATTTATTTATTTAAATTATGCAATGGAAAAAAACATAACAAAAATAAATAAGACACATATTATAAAAACTAGTGCTTCACAGAAAAATCAGAAATAAAGTCATCATATCCGTTTAATTAACTGGCATTGTATTGTTGAGTATCTTACTTATTTTGACCTCTTGAATGAAAATCTCCATGGGCATTAATATTTAGGACTTGAGGTTTTTGTAACATATTATGACGTATAAATATTATAATTATTTCTTTATTTTTCTTTACTTAGTATTTTAAGACATGTTAATAAGGAGACAAATAAAATTTAAAAAGTAATAACAAAATGGTTACATACATTTATTCTAGGAAACAGGTCCTAAATGTAAGAATCTTGTATTTTTAAAGAATGAGTAGCCTTAAGGGAGGCTTATAATGCAACACCGCCCAGGGCCCTAAATACTTTTAGTCCGCATCTGAATACAACAAATTATAAATTAAAAGTAATAATGTCATGGCTGTACTTGCGATAGGTATTAGAAATGTCTAAGGACGTGTTTAACTTTGACTGTCTTATATTATTATGTTTTTTCTAAAAATAATATAGCGTATTCCACAAGTAGGTGTAAACTGGCCATTTATACGATTTGAAGGTTGTTTCATATGAATTACTTAAAACAAAAATTTACGGTTTAGCTTTTTTACCAAATGAGTCCGAAATATGCATATACATGTTTTAACAAAATATTTAATTTGAGAACTAGAAGCTTTACCACACATGAAAGTTAGTTTGCATAACTAAGAATGTTTGCAGTGTTGATATTTAGTTTAAGTGCTGTGATTTTAGGTCAGTATATTTTTTTTCTACGATGTACCATATCATTCAAATTAAATATATTTTTTTACTATCAGGGTTTAAAACAAGCCCTGCGATAACACAAATCCTTTTTGGAAGAGCGAAATTAAAAGATCCAAACCAGGACATCCTCTGCTATGATGTAAACTACTGAGAAAATAAAATTCAATGTTTACGAACATAATTGTTGACCCAGTATTAACGTAGACACTGATAGAAACCTAAAAGGGGACACTTCGTGGTAAACCGGTATGTCTGGCAAATCTACACTAAGTGAAATTGGGGGTAATGTTAAAAAAAAGCCACAAGGAGAACAGGAAGCTTTAATTATTATTATACATATCCTACCTATATTTTAAAAGCTGTTGGGCGATAAATAATAATGTTTTCCCGATGTTAATTATTTATTTATGTAAAAACACATACAATGCAGCTTTGGGTCATTTTTTGGCTATTGCAACTGCATTTAGAAATGGTAATCTTGCGATAACAACAGTTAATTGAATAGGGAACCAGTTCAACCCTTTTTCAACGGATTCCAGGGGATTGAGTAATAATAATAATAATAAACTTCTTTATTTCAAATCATGGGAACACAAAATGAAATGGCGTCATAATAGATAGTAATACAAATTCTTATAAATACCTACTATAATAAACTTAAACTAAACTGCTGGCCAATTCAAGCGGGACAAACTAAATTTTTGATAAAATTTAGAGTGGAATAGTTTCGAAACGAAAAAAGATTTTGATTTAACTTTTTCAGTATGTAATTGAATAGTTCTTCTAGTTTTTATACTTCAAGGCACTATTGCTAGCAGTCGCTGCAACTCTATTTTACAGGGTGTTAAGTGAAACCCTGACTTTTTTGGAAAAGTTTTCCAGTTCCGAGAATCTAGGAAGAATTTTTTTTGAATTTTCTTTTCATACTAAAATGATCCATGGTCAAATACAAAAAAACAATTTCTCCGGATTTTCTCTATTTTCATTTGTTTTCCGTATACAGGAGTTAGTCGAAATTATCGACTTCTTCTTACAAAGGAACCCCTAATTTGGCCGTTTATTCACAAAAAGCGAAAGACCAAGTAAATTTGTAGTTTGAAGTAGTCCAGCTAACAAAATTAATACAAATTTTTGTACAGGGTGTAGCAAGTTTGGATCACGGGCTAGTAAATTATTATTTTTTAATTTCTACTACTTTTTCCTAAGTTAACTATTAATTATCACGTGCTACGTTAAAGGGTTAAAATTTGTTAGGTCCGATAACAGTACTGGTTAGAAAGATCCTTTTTGCCCAAACGGGTTTTTCATTTTTTGTCTAGTCCCATTTTTAGTGATTAAACGGCTCGCATTTTGAACCTAACTTTTTGCAATTGCATCCATGAACGATTGAAGTGAGAGTGCTTTTTTGGTGGTACATAATGAATGTTTTATCCAACCAAAAAACATGTAGTGGCCAAACAGCTAATGATGCTTATTCGAAGAATTTTTTAGCATTATACAGGGTTGCAAAAAATATACCACCTATACTTTATATGGAAGTCATGTGATTTTCAAATTAATTGAATATAGTCCCAATTTTCTTGGAACTTTTTGCCGAAACTGTTTTTGAATTTTTTTGTCTGGTCCCATTTTTAGTGATACAAATGGCTTGCGTTTAAAACTTAACTTTTTGCGATTGCATTCATGAACTATTGAAGTGGACATCGTTTATTGGTTTAACCAACCAATAAAAAAGTGTCGTGGCCATAGAGCTAAAGATGCTTATTCGCTGCTTTTGTCCGCGTTTGCCCAAAACATATCACCTACATTTTATATGAAAATCATGTGATTTTAGAGTCCTTTAGGTATTCATAAAGTTCCTTTTTGCTATATTAATAATTATTAAAGAAAATGTCCTACTTATTATTAATAAAATCTAGTAACGATACAGATAAAAAGAATAATATTCATTCGGAACTTTTTCACATTATACAGGATTGTGCAGAAGTTACTACTTATAATAGAAGCCACGTGTTTCTCGATATCTTTGGATTTTCGTAAACTTCGATTATTCATTATAAAAGAAAAATATTTTACCACTGCTCTAAAAAGTCAGTACATGGCATTGAGAAATTTTAATTAATAAGAAGTGTCTTAAATTAATAGTCACGGAGTACATTTTTCTCGTCAAAAATTGGAGATGGATAGTGAATTCAACTGAACAAGTTATAAAATTCTGTATAGCGTAGTTTTTAGAAGGTATAGAAATTTCAGAAGATTTAATTACTTTTGAAAGTACTCGAAAAGATACGTAATTTTCAAATTTAGTAGTTATTTTTCCCGGCATTACTTTAGGAGATCCAAAATGTAAATTTTGGTTGTTACTTTTATAGGTAAACAGAAAACGTTTTAAATTATAGAACATTTTTTTTACTTGAAGGTATTATAAAAACTTGCAACTAACGAAAACAAAACAAATCTTAATACCTAGTAGGACCTCCCCTTACATTTATTATCTCTTGGCATCTTCGAGGCATGCTTATTACCAAATTATTGACAAATTCTTGCTGAATATTTTCCCACTCCTGAACAATGGCGTCTGCAAGTTGTTCTAGAGTCTGAGGAGGATCTTCCCTAGAACTTACCAATAATTTCAATTTAGACCAGACGTGTTCGATAATATTCATGTCTGGTGATTTTGCAGGCCAGACCATCCTGGTAATATTATTAGCTTCCAAAAACTCTTGCACAATGCGTGCTCTATGAGGTCTGGCGTTATCGTCAATTAGCACAAAATCGTTCCCAAAATTGTTTGCAAATGGTAGAACGATATTGCTTAAAATTTCGTCCCTATATACCTGACCGTTAATGGGCTCCAATGTTAAAAAAAGTTCCGTTTTGCCATTAAACATTACACCACCCCAAACAGTAACGCCTCCACCACCAAAAGGTTCCTGAGGAGCCATATTCTCCTCCATATACCGTTCGCCACGTTCACGCCAAACTAATATTCTGCCGTCCGAGTGAATTAAATTAAATCTTGACTCGTCTACAAACATGCAGTTTTCCCAGTTATCTAATGGCCAATTGCGATGTTCATATGCCCACTGGAGACGTCTTCGCCTATGCTGTGGTAGAAGTCGCACACATTTAGCACGTCGCCGAGCTCTAAAATTAAAATTTTGGCTTAAAAATCTGTAGTATAGGTGTAGGGAATGAACCAATAAATAAGCCAACAGTAGCTTTTATTATACTAAAATGCAAAATTAGGTCAATTTTCATAACGTTAGTTCTAGGGAAGAACTAAGGAACATTACGCTGCAAGCACAAATAATGTGTTTAGGGTCGCCTATCAAAACTTTAATTTATGAACAACTTAGTTCAAGTTTACATTTATAATATCGGTGCGCAAAATCCAAGATTCACGCCTCAGCTGACGTCGATATTATAATAGCCGACTTACTAAAATGAAACACTAAAAATATTGGTACAAAAAATAAGATCTCATTTGAAGTAACTCACCTTAAGTTATTATTGTTTAAAGTTCTTCTAATGGTCCTATTGCTCACACGAATGTGTGTTCTTGCTCTGAACTCCTGGTTAATTTTCTCTGATGAAATTTTTCGCCTTCGACGAGCCTCTCTAACCAACCATCTTTCATCTGCAATGCCGACTTTCTTTTGGCGACCTCCCCCATAACGATAGTTTGCACTTCCCGTTTCGTGGAAGCGTTGACGCAGTCGAGATATTGTACTTCGCCCAACCCCGTACATATCCGCAATAATACTAATTTTTACCCCATCTTGTAGTAAACGCAAACAATTAGCTTGTTCTTTTGCACTTAATCGAGCCATTATAAAGGATAATAACGCACCAATTCAAAGAAGAATACTTTGTTGCCTTGGTAACTGTCAATAGCAAAGAAAATGTTTTATTCTTTGGCCTACTAGATCTTTTGACTAAGAAATAGAAACGCCGCTAAATTAACAGAAATCCACCTGCAAAGTATAGGTGGTATATTTTTTGCAACCCTGTATAATGCTAAAAAATTCTTCGAATAAGCATCATTAGCTGTTTGGCCACTACATGTTTTTTGGTTGGATAAAACATTCATTATGTACCACCAAAAAAGCACTCTCACTTCAATCGTTCATGGATGCAATTGCAAAAAGTTAGGTTCAAAATGCGAGCCGTTTAATCACTAAAAATGGGACTAGACAAAAAATGAAAAACCCGTTTGGGCAAAAAGGATCTTTCTAACCAGTACTGTTATCGGACCTAACAAATTTTAACCCTTTAACGTAGCACGTGATAATTAATAGTTAACTTAGGAAAAAGTAGTAGAAATTAAAAAATAATAATTTACTAGCCCGTGATCCAAACTTGCTACACCCTGTACAAAAATTTGTATTAATTTTGTTAGCTGGACTACTTCAAACTACAAATTTACTTGGTCTTTCGCTTTTTGTGAATAAACGGCCAAATTAGGGGTTCCTTTGTAAGAAGAAGTCGATAATTTCGACTAACCCCTGTATACGGAAAACAAATGAAAATAGAGAAAATCCGGAGAAATTGTTTTTTTGTATTTGACCATGGATCATTTTAGTATGAAAAGAAAATTCAAAAAAAATTCTTCCTAGATTCTCGGAACTGGAAAACTTTTCCAAAAAAGTCAGGGTTTCACTTAACACCCTGTAAAATAGAGTTGCAGCGACTGCTAGCAATAGTGCCTTGAAGTATAAAAACTAGAAGAACTATTCAATTACATACTGAAAAAGTTAAATCAAAATCTTTTTTCGTTTCGAAAATATTCCACTCTAAATTTTATCAAAAATTTAGTTTGTCCCGCTTGAATTGGCCAGCAGTTTATATGGTTCTAACCTGATAAGCCTGATTTCCATTTTAAACAATTTTTTTGACACTTATTTTTTTAACACCATCTGGTAACACATTGAATAATTTTAAACACATATTTTGCGGGGATCGTTCTGTAAGTGTCAGTCCATCGTTCTTGTTTGATAATTGTGGTAGGTCTTAGAGTTAAAAAAGTCTCCATGTTTGAAGATAAACATTAAACATTCATCATAAACTGTCATTATTCCCATGTTTTTAAAATCGTTTTTAAAACTTTGATTGTATTCCATTTTTCTTACAATTCTTATTACCCTTTTTTGCGCTACAAAAATATCTTGTACTGAGCTGTGACTTCCCTAAAAGGTGATCTCATATTTTAATAGTAACTCGAAGTTAGCATGATACATAATTTTGCTAGTTTTTTCATTCATATACCTAATAACGACCCGAATCCCGTAACAGAGTTCAGTCTCTTTTTTGGAATATTCAAATGCTCAGATCAGTCACAACATTCATTTATGTAGACGACAAAAATTTTACGTCTTTGGAAATTTCCAACTCTTTATTGTCAACATTTATTGTTGGCGGTCTTTCAACCGTTGGTTGTTTTGTCCTAAATAGGATTACGTTAGTCCTATCTTTGTTTAAAATTAATTTATTTCTTGCAAATCACTGTGACAAGCGCAAAGAAGTGCTAAGTTTTTATTAACAGATCTTGTAAATTTTTACTCCCAATAATCAAATTCGTATTATCTGCATATTTAATGATTTGCCGGTTCTCGTCGTCCATCATGCAAGCTAGGTCGTTAACATATATATAATAAAGAGAATCGGGACCAAAACACTTCCCTGCGCTGTCCCCACATGACAATTCAGTATCTCCGATCTACATGATTAGCTTCCTTCGTGAGAGTAGCAGCTTGTCTCCGACCGTTGATGTACGATACAAGCCATTTTTTTACATTTCCCCTGATTCCATATTATTAAACCTTACAATTCTCCTATACAAAAATTTTAGTTCAAAATTAGCTTTAAACAAAACAATCCTAACACTTAAGCATGTTTTTTTTTATTTACCTATTTTTAATCAAATTTACCAGAAGATTTGGTTTTATTTAGAGGTTTATTTATATCGTCCTTAATTTTTAAGCTAAATTCTTCACAACTTAAATTAATAATAAACTTTACCTTCATAAACACGAAAACTAATGCTTTTGTTGATTTTAGAGTAAAATCTAAACAAACACTAACAAAACAGTAGGTAAGTATAGCCATTAATGTAAAAAACATTCCACTATGTAACTAATTAAAACACAATGCTTAAATGAACCCAAGGTATGTTTTACTCTCAACACTGAAAAACTAAAAAGTTATTTATTTATTAAACAACAGAACTGTTCTTGCCATTGACATTATAGGTGTCATTGACCCTTAACAAAAGACAGGCAACCCAAAAAAATACTACAAATAGTAATAATGGTTGCATAATAGCTTTCTGGCTCATCCGCCAGTTTATAAAATGTCTGGTTTTGGTTTATTTGAAAGGCAACAATACAAACACGGGTTTAAAACAAGCATAAAAAAATATTTAATTTGAGAACTAGAAGCTTTACCACACATGAAAGTTAGTTTGCATAACTAAGAATGTTTGCAGTGTTGATATTTAGTTTAAGTGCTCTGATTTTAGGTCAGTATATTTTTTTTCTACAATGTACCATATCATTCAAATTAAATATATTTTTTTACTATCAGGGTTTAAAACAAGCCCAGCGACAACACAAATCCTTTTTGGAAGAGCGAAATTAAAAGATCCAAACCAGGACATCCTCTGCTATGATGTAAACTACTGAGAAAATAAAATTCAATGCTTACGAACATAATTGTTGACCCAGTATTAACGTAGACACTAATAGAAACCTAAAAGGGGACACTTCGTGGTAAACCGGTATGTCTGGCAAATCTACACTAAGTGAAATTGGGGGTAATGTTAAAAAAAAGCCACAAGGAGAACAGGAAGCTTTAATTATTATTATACATATCCTACCTATTTTTAAAAGCTGTCGGGCGATAAATAACTATGGTGCATAGACCGCCTAATCGCCCCCCCCCCCGAGGGGGCTCTATAAGGTCACTATTATCATCATTGTCGCGCCCTGAAAATTTCGTGTTGCTAGGCCATGTATTAAGGACTGATGATGGAGAATAGACCGCCCTTCGTAACCGCATCGCCAAATACATACAAACACCTACACGTAGAAACTATTTTTGCCAACAAAAAAACTTTTCGGACACCCTGTATACATACATACAAACATAAACACATATTAATACAAATGTATTCGATTTGCGTGAAATCCGACCTAATAAAGTTTATATAAGTAATAATAGGAGTATTTGCCCATACCAAGACTTTTTGGACACCCTGTATACATTCAAACTAACACCCACACGTTTAAATAGGAATATAATCGATTTACTTAAAATCCGAATTAAGTAGGTTTATCTCGATACTAGTAGAAGTATTTGCCCATGCCAAGACTTTTCGGACACCCTGTATACATACATACAAACATAAACACATATTAATACAAATATATTCGATTTGCGTGAAATCCGACCTAATAAAGTTTATCTAAGTAATAATAGGAGTATTTGCCCATACCAAGACTTTTTGGACACCCTGTATACATTCAAACTAACACCCATACGTTTAAATAGGAATATAGTCGATTTACTTAAAATCCGAATTAAGTAGGTTATCTCGGTACTAGTAGAAGTATTTGCTCATACCAAGACTTTTCGGGCACCCTGTAGACATGCATACAAACATAAACACATATTAATACAAATATATTCGATTTGCGTGAAATCCGACCTAATAAAGTTTATCTAAGTAATAATAGGAGTATTTGCCCATTCCAAGACTTTTTGGACACCCTGTATACATTCACATTAACACTAACACGTTTAAATAGGAATATAGTCGATGTACTTAAAATCTTAATTAGTTAAGTTTATCTTGGTACTAGTAGAAGTATTTGCCCATACTAAGACTTTTAGGACACCCTGTATACAAACATATAAATCCGTACACATAGAAATGCAAATATATACCTACGATTTGCGTTAAATCCGACAATTGAGTTACTATTTGTACAAAAGCCAAAGGTATTTGCCCATTCAAAGACTTTTCGGACACCCTGTATACATATATAAAAACACAACAGAACACGACACATAGTAAATTAAATATCTTCGATTTTCTTGAAAACCGGCTCAATTAATATTATCTTCGTACTAATGGCAAAGATATTTCCGCATACAAAGACTTTTTGGACACCCTGTAGACATATATACAATCATGCACATGCCGCAAGGTATAAAATGTATTTTCGAATCGTTCTGGTTACTTTAAAACGATCCGAATCAAGTCATTTCCCTAAAATTAAATTAAAATTATTCAATAATAATTAATATATTGCCCCAGAGGTATACACGCTCATGGTTAGAAAATAAAATTCATATATATTTGGATTTTTTCGATGCCACTGAGCGCAATATTAGAATCGTCAATGATGTCTTGTAGCGTCATCGGAAAGTCGATTAAATTGGTTTTTAAAGCCAAATTTATCAAATGAAATGTCTTTCTACCGAAAGTATAAGGTCCCTAAATCCCTTGCCCGGTAAATTTGAAGCCGAAGTTGGTCCAGAGCCGTTCCTATTTCGCATCAAAATGCTGACGTTTTAGCCAAATTGTGACATTTCATACATTATAATAATTAAATTAATACATTTTCCCGTATAGAAATTGATTTTTATAATGCAATGTAGGGTCAACAAAAATTTCAAAAAAATGATATTTAATGCCCATCTCGTGCTACGAAATGGTCAGGAATAGATAAAAAATCGTCCATTCTATCAATTCCATGTATATTCCAAGCCGAAACTGGCTCAGGATCTTTAAAATATCGCTAGGAAAACTGGATATTTTGACAGCTCATATTTAACTTCGATCTAAAGCGTCACCAGTTCAATTGTTTTTTTTTCATATCATGGTTTAACATTCGCAGTTTTTAAAATTTTTCCTGCGCCGAAGGAAGAAAACCTATTTATTTATAACTTTAACGCAAAAATATGGAGTTTTAATTAGTTAGCAGTGTTCTCAGATGATGACGGAATAAAATTAACCAAAAAAGAGCTGTTAAATAAGAGAAATAATACATAATAATGCCATTTAAAGATGAATTTTGATGGAAAAAAACAGAAAAAATGTGTTTTTACCCCCTAAATCCGGCCCAGGATCACCCATTCGGGATTCATTTTAAAGCCTGATTATATCCCCAAGGGATAGCGTTGAAAAAGTTGGAAGAAATTGGATAGGAAAAGATACAGAGTGATTCGAATGTAGAGATGTCATGAAAAAAAAATGGTTAAAAACCGAAATTTAATTACCGATTGCTCCTTTCCTATTAAGAATTAAGGAACCAAAAAATATGGAGACTACGTATGTCGGCGAGCTCTTTCCGATAAGGCACATGAGATTTCAATCCATTTTGACCCCCCAAAAATTCAAAACCGTCAAACATTTGCATGAAAATTCGTAATTTCCAGTTTTTCCCAAATTTTTCCAATTTCCAGTCGTTTTAGGTATAGGTAAATGTATTGTAAAAAGAAAGTATTTGAGATTCTTTAGTTTTATGTTCAAATACGTTTTTCTGTCCGATGTTCCGGTTTCGACTTATTCAGGGCCAAAGTAGGGTCTACAAAGGGCATTTTTTGACATAAAAAATTCAAAAGAATTACTTCCCATTTTCCGCATACCGCCAGTTTCAATAGGGTTCTGAAGCTCCCGGTCCTCCACAACCTCCGAAGATTTAAATCGATTTAATTCACTTTTGCGGTCTGTACCCGATTTCAACGGAAACCGCTGAAATTTCGATTTTGACGTTTAATAACTCCGAAACGGAACACCCTGTATAACTGAATTTTTTACCGAAGCTAGTCGCACCATCTCTATTAACGCAGAAAATTTGGTTGCTGCCCCTATAACCATTTTCGAGAAAAAAAATTGAAAAGGTGAAAATGTCGAAACGGACGACAACATACACACACACACAACTAGTCGGTATATAGAGCGCTTTTGACGCTCTATAACTAGAGTGCGTAGACCGCCTAATCGCCCCGAGGGGGCTCTATAAAGTCGGTAATATAATCATTGTCATGCACTGAAAGGGGGCTCCATAATGTCGGTAATATCATCATTGTCATGCCGTGAAAGTTTCGTGTTCCTAGAGCATGTATTAAGGAAGATATCACACTCCTTCGGACTGATGATGCAGAATAGACCGCCCTTCGTAACCGTGTCGCTACACACATACAAACACCACCCGTAGAAACTATTTTGGTCAACAAAAAACTTTTCGGACACCCTGTATACATACATACAAACATAAACACATATTAATACAAATGTATTCGATTTGCGTGAAATCCGACCTAATAAATTTTATCTAAGTAATAATAGGAGTATTTGCCCATACCACGACTTTTCGGACACCCTGTATACATTCAAACTAACACCCACACGTTTAAATAGGAATATAGGCGATTTACTTAAAATCCGAATTAAGTAGGTTTATCTCGGTACTACTAGAAGTATTTGCCTATACCAAGACTTTTCGGACACCCTGTATACATACATACAAACGTAAACACATATTAATACAAATATATTCGATTTGCGTGAAATCCGACCTAATAAAGTTTATCCAAGTAATAATAGGAGTATTTGCCCATACCAAGACATTTTGGACACCCTGTACACATTCAAACTAACACCCACACGTTTAAATAGGAATATAGTCGATTTACTTAAAATCCGAATTAAGTAGGTTTATCTCGGTACTAGTAGACGTATTTGCTCATACCAAGACATTTCGGACACCCTGTATACATACATACAAACATAAACAGATTTGCGTGAAATCTGACCTAATAAAGTTTATCTAAGTAATAATAGGAGTCCCATACCAAGACTTTTCGGACATCCTGTATACATTCAAACTAACACCCACACGTTTAAATAGGAATATAGTCGATTTAATTAATATCCGAATAAATTAAATTTATCTTGGTACTAGTAGAAGTATTTGCCCATATTAAGACTTTTCGGACACCCTGTATACGTATATACAGCACATATAAAAACAAATATAATCGATTTGCATGAACTCCGGCTTAATTACATTTATCCTGGTATTACTAGGAGTATTTGCTCCAACCAAGACTTTTTGGACAGCCTGTATACAGACATATATCTCCGTACACATAGAAATGCAAATATATACGATTTACTTTAAATCCGACAATTGAGTTTATATTTGTACAAATAGCAAAGGTATTTGTCCATACAAAGACTTTTCGGACACCCTGTATACATACATACCAACACAACACAACATGACACATAGTAATTTAAATATTTTCGATTTTCTTGAAAACTCAGTTAAGTTTATCTTCGTACGAATGGCTAAGATACAGATCATACAAAGACTTTTTGGACAATCTGTGTACATAAAAAAACAACTACACAAAGGAATACAAAATTTACGATTTCCTTGAAATAAGACTTATTTATGTTTTTCTTCGTGTTTATGACAAAGATATTTACGCATACAAAGACTTTTCGGACACCCTGTAGACATATATACCGCACTTGTCGAAGGGTATAAAATGTATTTTCGAATCGTTCTCTTTACTTTAAAACGATCCGAATCAATTCATTTCCCTAAAATTAAAATACGATTATTTAATAATAATTAATATTTAGGTCCAAAGGTATACACGCTCATGCTTAGGAAATAAAATGCATATTTTTGGATAAAATAACAAATTTGTCGATGCCACTGAGCGCAATATTAGAATCTTCAATGAAGTCTTGTAGCGTCATCGGAAAATCGATAAAATTGGTTTTTAAAGCCAAATTTATCAAATGAAATGTCTTTCTACCGAAAGTATAAGGTCCCTAATTCCCTTGCCCGGTAAATTTCAAGCCGAAATCGGTTCAGGAAGCTTCCAATATCGCTACAAAAACTGGTATTTTCATGACATTTTGACAGGTCATATTTTAATTTCGATATAAGGAGGGTCCGTTTCATTTGTTTCTCCAAGGCAAGCCATTTAAAATATGTACTTTTTAAAATTTTTCCTGCACCGATGCAAACAAAGCTCTTTATTTATAACTTTAACGAAAAAATATGGAATTTTAATTAGTTACAAGTACAACTTCTCAGATGATAAGGGATGAAAATAAACCAAAAAAGAATCGTTAAATAAGAGAAATAATATATAATAATGCCTTTTAAAGATGAATTTTGATGAAAAAAGAAACAGAAAAAATGACTTTTCCTACTAAATCCGGCCCTGGATCACCCATTCGGGATTCATTTTAAAGCCTGATTATATCCCCAAGGGATAGCGTTGAAAAAGTTGGAAGAAATTAGATAGGAAACGATACAGAGTGATTCGAATGTAGAGATATCATGAAAAAAATGGTCAAAAACCGAAATTTAATTATCAATTGCTCCTTTCCTATTAGCAATAAAGGAACTAAAAAATACGTTTGTAACGTATTTCGGCGAGCTCTCTCCGATAGGGCACCATCTCGGAGAAAAAAAATTGAGATTGTCGAAAAACACGATTTCTCAACCGGCGAACATTTTCCTCACGGACAGCTAGGTATATAGACCGGCCTGAAAGGCGGTCTATAAAGATTGCGTAGGCCGCCTAATCGCCCCCCGAGGGGGCTCTATAAAGTCGGTAATATCATCATTGTCATGCCCTGAAAATTTCGTGTTGCTAGAGCATGTATTAAGGAAGATATCACACTCCTACGGACTGATGATGCAGAATAGACCGCCCTTCGTAACCATGTCGCTACACACATACAAACACCACACATAGAATCTACTTTTGCCAAAAAAAACTTTTCGGACACCCTGTATACATACATACAAACATAAACACATATTAATACAAATGTATTCGATTTCCCTGAAATCCGACCTAATAAAGTTTATCTAAGTAATAATAGGAGTATTTGCCCATACCAAGACTTTTTGGACACCCTGTATACATTCAAACTAACACCCACACGTTTAAATAGGAATATAGTCGATTTACTTAATATCCAGATTAAGTAGGTTTATCTCGGTACTAGTACAAGGATTTGCCCATACCGAGACTTTTCGGACACCCTGTATGCACACATACAAACATAAACACATATTAATACAAATATATTCGATTGGCGTGAAATCCGACCTAATATAGTTCATCTAAGTAATAATAGGAGTATTTGCCCATACCAAGACTTTTTGGAAAACCTGTATACATTCAAACTAACACCCAAACGTTTAAATAGGAATATAGTCGATTTACTTAAAATCTGAATTAAGTAGGTTTATCTCGGTACTAGTAGAAGTATTTGCCCATACCAAGACTTTTCGGATACCCTGTATACATACATACAAACATAAACACATATTAATACAAATATATTCGATTTGTTTGAAATTCGACCTAATAAAGTTTATCTAAATAATAATAGGAGTATTTGCTCATACAAGACTTTTTGGACACCCTGTATACATTCAAACTAACACCCACACGTTTAAATAGGAATATAGCCGATTTACTTAAAATCCGAATTAATTAGGTTTATCTCGGTTGTACGTACATGAGTTAGAAATTGTCAACTTTATCCTTAATCGTTGCTATAGAAACCATGCGAATCAAAATTTACACATATAATTTTGAATGATTGACCGAATTCTTCCCATATATCAAATTTCAGCTCTCTAACTCAATAAATATCGGAAATAGCAAATTTTTCGTCGTCATGCCAACGAAATGTCGAAATTATTTTCAAATAAAATAGCTTACTTCCTCCCCTTTCGATTGCCACATCACTCTTTTCAATCGAATAATCCGTTCTCAATTAATAACAAATCTAAGCAAAATTTAAATCAGACCCGTCATTGTGATTTACCCCGTATACTACCTCATGGAATAGCCTTTCTATGATGCTTCGCCGCGTCATCGAAAAATTGTTAAAATTGGTATTTAATGACTAATTCTTCAAATTATATGTTCCGAAATCCACACGGGAAGGTCTATAGAGGCCTTGCCCAGTATTTTTCAAGTCGAAAACGATTCAGAAACCCTAAAATCTGGCAAGGAAAACTGACATTTTTGCGACATTTCGACCCTTCATATTTTAATACATTTCTCCGTATGAAACTGATTTTGACATGCATTTGCATGGTCTGAGAAAAATTAAAAAAATTCGTATTTAATGCTTAAATCGTCCAATGAAATGTATTGTAAATAAAAATATAAACTTCGTTTTACCTTTGCCATGTATATTTCAAGCCGAAATCGGTCCAGGAAGCTTCCAATATCGCTACAAAAACTGTTATTTTCATGACATTTTGACAAGTCATATTTTAATTTCGATGTAAAGAGGGTCAGTTTCATTTGTTTTGTCAAGGCACGGCTTTTAATATATGCACTTTTTAAAATTTTTCCTGCACCGATGCAAAAAAAGGTATTTATTTATAACTTTAACGAAAAAATATGGAATTTTAATTAGTTAGAAGTGTTGTCAGATGATAAGGGATGAAAATAAACCAAAAAAGAACTGTTAAATCGGAGAAATAATATATAATAATGCCTTTTAAAGATGAATTTTGATGGAAAAAAACAGAAAAAATGAGTTTTTACCCCCTAAATTCGGTCCAGGATCACCCATTCGGGATTTGTTTTAAAGCCTGATTATATCCCCACGGGATAGCGTTGAAAAAGTTAGAAGAAATTAGATAGGAAAAGATACAGAGTGATTCATTTGTAGAGATGTCATGAAAAAAATCGTAAAAAATCTAAATTTAATTATCGATTGCTCCTTTCCTATTAAGAATGAAGGAACCAAAAAATACGTTTATAACGTAGTTCGGCGAGGTCTTTCCGATGAGGTACATGGGATTTCGATTTGAATCCATTTTGACCCCCAAAATAATTGACAACCGTCAAAAATTTGCATGAAATATCGTAATTTCCAGCTTTTCCCAAATTTTTCCAATTTCCAGTCGTTTTAGGTATAGGTAAATGTATTGCAAAAAGAAAGTACTTGAGATTCTTTAGTTTTAAGTTCAAATACGTTTTTCTGTCCGGCGTTCCGTCGACCGAGATATTTGGTGCCAAAGAGGGGTCTGCAAACTGCATTTTTCGACATAAAAAAATTCAAAAAAATTACTTCCCATTGTCCTAATACCGCCAGTTTCAATAGGGTTCGGAAGACCCCGGTCTTCTACAACCTCCGAAAATTTAAATCGATTTAATTAACTTTTGCGACCTGTATCGTGTATCATACGAAATCGCGGAAATTTCGACTTTCACGTTTTATAACTCCGAAACGCGACACCCTGCATAAGTGAATTTTTTATCGAGGCTAGATGCACTATCCCTCTATTAACCCAGAAAATTTGGCTGCTCTCCCTCTAACCGTTTTCGAGAAAAAAAATTGAGAATGGGAAAAAACCGAATTCGACCACCAACGAACATTTTCCTGAGTGGCAAGTCGGTATATAGAGCGGCCTGAAAGGCGCTCTATAACTAGTATGCGTAGACCGCCTAATCGCCCCCCGAGGGGGCTCTATAAAGTCGGTAATATCATCATTGTCATGCACTGAAAGGGAGCTCCATAATGTCGGTAATATCATCATTGTCATGCCCTGAAAGTTTCGTGTTTCTAGAGCATGTATTAAGGAAGATATCACACTCCTTCGGACTGATGATGCAGAATAGACCGCCCTTCATAACCGTGTCGCTACACAGATACAAACACAACACGTAGAAACTATTTTTGCCTACAAAACACTTTTCGGACACCCTGTACACATATATACAAACATAAACACATATTAATACAAATGTATTCGATTTGCGTGAAATCCGACCTAATAAAGTTTATCTAAGTAATAATAGGAGAATTTGCCCATACCAAGACTTTTTGGACACCCTGTATGCAGTCACACTAACACCCACACGTTTAAATAGGAATATAGTCGATTTACTGAAAATCCGAATTAAGTAGGTTTATCTCGGTACTACTAGAAGTATTTGCCCATACCAAGACTTTTCGGACACCCTGTATACATACATACAAAGATAAACACATATTGATACAAATATATTCGATTTGCGTGAAATCCGACCTAATAAAGTTTATCTAAGTAATAATAGGAGTATTTGCCCATACCAAGACTTTTTGGACACCCTGTATACATTCAAACCAGCACCCACACGTTTAAATAGGAATATAGTGGATTTGCTTAAAATCCGAATTAAGTAGGTTTATCTCGGTACTAGTAGAAGTATTTGCCCATACCAAGACTTTTCGGACACCCTGTATACATACATACAAACATAAACCCATATTAATAGAAATATATTCGACTTGCTTGAAATTCAACCTAATAAAGTTTATCTAAGTACTAACAGGAGTATTTTCCCATTCCAAGACTTTTTGGACAACCTGTATACATTCACACTAACACTAACACGTTTAAATAGGAATATAGTCGGTGTACGTAAAATCTTAATTAGTTAAGTTTATCTTGGTACTAGTAGAAGTATTTGCCCATACTAAGACTTTTAGGACACCCTATATACAAACATATAAATCAGTACACATAGAAATGCAAATATATACCTACGATTTGCTTTAAATCCGACAATTGAGTTACTATTTGTACAAAAGGCAAAGGTATTTGCCCAGTCAAAGACTTTTCGGACACCCTGTATACATATATAAAAACACAACACAACACGACACATAGTAATTTAAATATTTTCGATTTTCTTGAAAACCGGCTCAATTAATTTTATCTTCGCACTAATGGCAAAGATATTTCCGCATACAAAGACTTTTTGGACACCCTGTAGACATATATACAATCATGCACATGCCGCAAGGTATAAAATGTATTTTCGAGTCGTTCTGGTTACTTTAAAACGATCCGAATCAATTCATTTTCCTAAAATTAAATTACAATTATTTAATAATAATTAATATATTGGCCCAAAGGTATACACGCTCATGCGCATGCTTAGGAAATAAAATGCATATTTTTAGATATTATAACAAATTTGTCGATGCCACTGAGCTCAATATTAGAATCTTCATTGATGTCTTGTAGCGTCATCGGAAAATCGATAAAATTGGTTTTTAAAGCCAAATTTGTCAAATGAAATGTTTTTCTACATAAAGTATAAGGTCCCTAAATCCCTTGCCCGGTAAATTTGAAGCCGAAGTTGGTCCAGAGTCGTTCCTATTTCGCATCAAAATGCTGACATTTTGGCCAAATTGTGACATTTCATACATTATAATAATAATTAAGTTAATACATTTTCCCGTATAGGAATTGATTTTTATAATGCAATGTAGGGTCAACAAAATTTTCAAAAAAATGATATTGAATGCCCTTCTCGTGCTACGAAATGGTCAGGAATAGATAAAAAACGTCCATTCTATCAATTCCATGTATATTCCAAGCCGAAACTGGCTCAGGATCTTTAAAATATCGCTAGGAAAACTGGATATTTTGACAGCTCATATTTAACTTCGATCTAAAGCGTCACTAGTTCAATTGTTTTTTTTTTCATGGCATGGTTTAATATTCGCAGTTTTTAAAATTTTTCCTGCGCCGAAGGAAGAAAACCTATTTATTTATAACTTTAACGCAAAAATATGGAGTTTTAATTAGTTAGCAGTGTTCTCAGATGATGACGGAAGAAAATAAACCAAAAAAGAGCTGTTAAATAAGAGAAATAATACATAATAATGCCATTTAAAGATGAATTTTGATGGAAAAAACAGAAAAAATGTGTTTTTACCCCATAAATCCGGCCCTAGATCACCCATTCGGGATTCATTTTAAAGCCTGATTATATCCCCAAGGAATAGCGTTGAAAAAGTTAGAAGAAATTAGATAGGAAAAGATACAGAGTGATTCAAATGTAGAGATGTCATGAAAAAGATCGTAAAAAATCTAAATTTAATTATCGATTGCTCCTTTCCTATTAAGAATGAAGGAACCAAAAAATACATTTATAACGTAGTTCGGCGAGGTCTTTCCGATAAGGTACATGGGATTTCGATTTGAATCCATTTTGACCCCCAAAATAATTGACAACCGTCAAAAATTTGCATGAAATATCGTAATTTCCAGTTTTTCCCAAATTTTTCCAATTTCCAGTCGTTTTAGGTATAGGTAAATGTATTGCAAAAAGAAAGTACTTGAGATTCTTTAGTTTTAAGTTCAAATACATTTTTCTGTCCGGCGTTCCGGCGACCGAGATATTTGATGCCAAAGAGGGGTCTGCAAACTGCATTTTTCGACATAAAAAAATTCAAAAAAATTACTTCCCATTTTCCGAATACCGCCAGTTTCAATAGGGTTCGGAAGACCCGGTCTTCTACAACCTCCGAAAATTTAAATCGATTTAATTAACTTTTCCGACCTGTATCGTGTATCATACGAAATCGCGGAAATTTCGACTTTCACGTTTTATAACTCCGAAACGCGACACCCTGTATAAGTGAATTTTTTACCGATGCTAGATGCACTATCCCTCTATTAACCCAGAAAATTTGGTTGCTCTCCCTCTAACCGTTTTCGAGAAAAAAAATTGAGAATGGGAAAAAACCGAATTCGACAACCAACGAACATTTTCCTGAGTGGCAAGTCGGTATATAGAGCGGCCTGAAAGGCGCTCTATAACTAGTATGCGTAGACCGTCTAATCGCCCTCCGAGGGGGCTCTATAAAGTCGGTAATATCATCACTGAAAGGGAGCTCCATAATGTCGGTAATATCATCATTGTCATGCCCTGAAAGTTTCGTGTTTCTAGAGCATGTATTAAGGAAGATATCACACTCCTTCGGACTGATGATGCAGAATACACCGCCCTTCATAACCGTGTCGCTACACAGATACAAACACCACACGTAGAAACTATTTTTGCCAACAAAACACTTTTCGGACACCCTGTATACATATATACAAACATAAACACATATTAATACAAATGTATTCGATTTGCGTGAAATCCGACCTAATAAAGTTTATCTAAGTAATAATAGGAGAATTTACCCATACCAAGACTTTTTGGACACCCTGTATGCAGTCACACTAACACCCACACGTTTAAATAGGAATATAGTCGATTTACTAAAAATCCGAATTAAGTAGGTTTATCTCGGTACTAGTAGAAGTATTTGCCCATACCAAGACTTTTCGGACACCCTGTATACATACATACAAAGATAAACACATATTGATACAAATATATTCGATTTGCGTGAAATCCGACCTAATAAAGTTTATCTAAGTAATAATAGGAGTATTTGCCCATACTAAGACTTTTTGGACACCCTGTATACATTCAAACTAACACCCACACGTTTAAATAGGAATATAGTCGATTTACTAAAAATCCGAATTAAGTAGGTTTATCTCGGTACTAGTAGAAGTATTTGCCCATACCAAGTCTTTTCGGACACCCTGTATACATACATACAAACATAAACACATATTAATACAAATATAATATTCGATTTGCGTGAAATCCGACCTAATAAAGTTTATCTAAGTAATAATAGGAGTATTTGCCCATACCAAGACTTTTTGGACACCCTGTATACATTCAAACCAACACCCACACGTTTAAATAGGAATATAGTGGATTTACTTAAAATCCGAATTAAGTAGGTTTATCTCGGTACTAGTAGTAGTAGTAGTAGGTACTAGTAGAAGTATTTGCCCATACCAAGACTTTTCGGACACCCTGTATACATACATACAAACATAAACCCATATTAATAGAAATATATTCGACTTGCTTGAAATTCGACCTAATAAAGTTTATCTAAGTACTAACAGGAGTATTTGCCCATTCCAAGACTTTTTGGACAACCTGTATACATTCACACTAACACTAACACGTTTAAATAGGAATATAGTCGGTGTACGTAAAATCTTAATTAGTTAAGTTTATCTTGGTACAAGTAGAAGTATTTGCCCATACTAAGACTTTTAGGACACCCTGTATACAAACATATAAATCCGTACACATAGAAATGCAAATATATACCTACGATTTGCTTTAAATCCGACAATTGAGTTACTATTTGTACAAAAGGCAAAGACTTTTCGGACACCCTGTATACATATATAAAAACACAACACAACACGACACATAGTAATTTAAATATTTTCGATTTTCTTGAAAACCGGCTCAATTAATTTTATCTTCGCACTAATGGCAAAGATATTTCCGCATACAAAGACTTTTTGGACACCCTTTAGACACATATACAATCATGCACATGCCGCAAGGTATAAAATGTATTTTCGAGTCGTTCTGGTTACTTTAAAACGATCCGAATCAATTCATTTTCCTAAAATTAAATTACAATTATTTAATAATAATTAATATATTGGCCCAAAGGTATACACGCTCATGCTCATGCTTAGGAAATAAAATGCATATTTTTAGATATTATAACAAATTTGTCGATGCCACTGAGCTCAATATTAGAATCTTCATTGATGTCTTGTAGCGTCATCGGAAAATCGATAAAATTGGTTTTTAAAGCCAAATTTGTCAAATGAAATGTTTTTCTACATAAAGTATAAGGTCCCTAAATCCCTTGCCCGGTAAATTTGAAGCCGAAGTTGGTCCAGAGTCGTTCCTATTTCGCATCAAAATGCTGACATTTTGGCCAAATTGTGACATTTCATACATTATAATAATAATTAAGTTAATACATTTTCCCGTATATCAAATCAATAAAGCTTTATTGTCCAAAGAAAATCTTATTGACAAAGAAATTGATTTTTATAATGCAATGTAGGGTCAACAAAAATTTCAAAAAAATGATATTGAATGCCCTTCTCGTGCTACGAAATGGTCAGGAATAGATAAAAAACGTCCATTCTATCAATTCCATGTATATTCCAAGCCGAAACTGGCTCAGGATCTTTAAAATATCGCTAGGAAAACTGGATATTTTGACAGCTCATATTTAACTTCGATCTAAAGCGTCACCAGTTCAATTGTTTTTTTTTCATGGCATGGTTTAATATTCGCAGTTTTTAAAATTTTTCCTGCGCCGAAGGAAGAAAACCTATTTATTTATAACTTTAACGCAAAAATATGGAGTTTTAATTAGTTAGCAGTGTTCTCAGATGATGACGGAAGAAAATAAACTAAAAAGAACTGTTAAATAAGAGAAATAATACATAATAATGCCATTTAAAGATGAATTTTGATGGAAAAAATCAGAAAAAATGTGTTTTTACCCCCTAAATCCGGCCCTAGATCACCCATTCGGGATTCATTTTAAAGCCTGATTATATCCCCAAGGAATAACGTTGAAAAAGTTTTAAGAAATTAGATAGGAAAAGATACACAGTGATTCAAATGTAGAGATGTCATGAAAAAAAATCGAAATTTAATTATCGCTTGCTCCTCTCCTATTAGGAATGAAGGAACCAAAAAATATGCGAATCACGTATTTCGGCGAGCTCTTTCCGATAAGGTACATGGGATTTCGATTTGAATCCATTTTGACCCCCAAAAAAATTGACAACCGTCAAAAATTTGCATGAAAAATCGTAATTTCCACTTTTTCCCAAATTTTTCCAATTTCCAGTCGTTTTAGGTATAGGTAAATGTATTGCAAAAAGAAAGTATTTGAGATTCTTTAGTTTTAAGTTCTAATACATTTTTCTGTCCGATGTTCCGGTTTCGACTTATTCAGTGCCAAAGTGGGGTCTACAAACAGCATTTTTCGACATAAAAAAATTCAAAAAAATTACTTCCCATTTTCCGAATACCGCCAGTTTCAATAGGGTTCTGAAGCTCCCGGTCCTCCACAACCTCCAAAAATTTAAATCGATTTAATTCACATTTGCGACCTGTACCCGATTTCAACGGAAATCGCTGAAATTTCGACTTTGACGTTTTATATCTCCGAAACGGAACACCCTGTATAACTGAATTTTTTACCGAAGCTAGTCGCACTATCCCTCTATTAACCCAGAAAATTTGGTTGCCCCACCTCCAACCGTTTTCGAGAAAAAAAATTGAAAAAGTGAAAATGTCGAAACGGACGACAACATACATACATACGGCCATACACACACACATTTTTCTGACCAACGGCTCGGTATAGAGACCGAGCCTGAAAGGCGGTCTCTAACTAGGGTGCATAGACCGCCTAATCGCCCCCCGAGGGAGCTCTATAAGGTCGGTAATATCATGGTCATGCCCTGAAAATTTCGTGTTGCTAGGCCATATATTAAGGAATATATCACACTCCTTCGGACTGATGATGGAGAATAGACCGCCCTTCGTAACCGTATATCTACAAACATAAAAGCGCCTACACGTAGAAACTATTTTTGCCAACGAGAAACTTTTCGGACACCCTGTATGTATACATACATACAAACATAAACACATATTAATACAAATGTATTCGATTTGCGTGAAATCCGACCTAATAAAGTTTATCTAAGTAATAATAGGAATCCCATACCAAGACATTTCGGACACCCTGTATACATTCAAACTAACACCCACACGTTTAAATAGGAATATAGTCGATTTACTTAAAATCCGAATTAATTAGATTTATTTCGGTACTATTAGAAGTATACCCCATACCATACCAAGACTTTTCGAACACCCTGTATAGGTATATACAACACATATAAAAACAAATATAATCGATTTTGCATGAAATCCGGTTTAATTATATTTATCCTGGTACTACTAGGAGTATTTGCACCTACAATGACTTTTTGGACAGCTTGTATACAGACATATACCTCCGTACACATAGAAATGCAAATGTGTACGATTTGCTTTAAATCCGACAATTAAGTTTATATTTGTACAAATAGCAAAGGTATTTGTCCATACAAAGACTTTTCGGACACCCTGCACTATACATACATACAAACACAACAAACACGACACATAGTACACAACTATCCAAATCAATACATTACGGAAATAGCAAATTATTCGTCGTCACGGCAGCGTAAAAATCAAAATTATTTTCACATAAAAAAGTAGCTTACTTCCTTCCCTTTCGATTGCCACTTCAGTCGTTTCAATCAGATAAGCCGTGCGTGAGTTAGAAATTGTCAACTTTATCCTTAATCGTTGCTATAGAAACCATGGGAATCGATTTTTACAGATATATTTTTGAATGATTGACCGAATTCTTCCCAGATATCAAATTTCAACTATCCAACTCAATACATTACGGAAATAGCAAATTATTCGTCGTCACGGCAACGGAAAATCAAAATTATTTTCACATAAAAAAGTAGCTTACTTCCTTCCCTTTCGATTGCCACTTCAGTCGTTTCAATCAGATAAGCCGTGCGTGAGTTAGAAATTGTCAACTTTATCCTTAATCGTTGCTATAGAAACCATGGGAATCGATTTTTACAGATATATTTTTGAATGATTGACCGAATTCTTCCCAGATAACAAATTTCAACTATCCAACTCAATACATTACGGAAATCGCAAATTATTCGTCGTCACGGCAACGGAAAATCAAAATTATTTTCACATAAAAAAGTAGCTTACTTCCTTCCCTTTCGATTGCCACTTCAGTCGTTTCAATCAGATAAACCGTGCGTGAGTTAGAAATTGTCAACTTTATCCTTAATCGTTGCTATAGAAACCATGGGAATCGATTTTTACAGATATATTTTTGAATGATTGACCGAATTCTTCCCAGATAACAAATTTCAACTATCCAACTCAATACTTTACGGAAATCGCAAATTATTCGTCATCACGGCAACGGAAAATCAAAATTATTTTCACATAAAAAAGTAGCTTACTTCCTTCCCTTTCGATTGCCACTTCAGTTTACAGTCTACATACATAAAAATACAACACAGCACGACACATAATAATTTAAATATTTTCTATCTTGAAATAAGACTCAGTTATGTTTATCTTCGTGCTAATGACAAAGATACTTGCGCATACAAAGACTTTTCGGACACCCTGTATACATACATACAAACATAAACACATATTAATACAAATATATTCGATCTGCGTGAAATCCGGCCTAATAAAGTTTATCTAAGTACTAATAGGAGTATTTGGCCATACCAAGACTTTTTGGACACCCTGTATACATTCACACTAACACCCACACGTTTAAATAGGAATAAAGTCTATTTACTTAAAATCCGAATTAATTGGGTTTATCTCGGTACTAGTATTTGCTCAAACAAATACTATTTGGACAACCTGTATACAAACATATAAATCCGTGCACCTCGAAATGCAAATATATACGATTTGCTTTAAATCCGACAATTAAGTTTATCTTTGGTACAAATAGCAAAGGTATTTGCCCATACAAGGACTTTTCGGACACCCAGTATACATACATACAAACACAACCAGCACGACACAATAATTTAAATATCTATATTTAAAAAAGTTCAAATTGCCATTTGAACTTTTTTAAACCTAAAATATAATTTTCAAAAAAAAATTCAAGTGACTATAACTTTCTGCTAACATATTTCTTTCTCTTAAAATTTAAAAATTGTCGACAAAATAATTTAAAATTAGTTTAGAAAAAATAATAAATTAAATTACCTAAACGTGTTCATATTTTCCCAGGAGGTGCAGAGCAAAAATTCAATTTTTTTTCGTAAATTACAAAATGATTTTTTCTTTACCAAAGCATTCCCAGTGGGCTCATTATTAAAACTTTCAAATTTGGTACGGGTCCTGTAAGTAGGAACAGAGATATGCAACTTTGAAATTTCACCGGGCACTACTGTATTTAAATACCGGAAAAAGTCAGCAATCAAAAACAGCAATGAAGATACACTCTACAGAATAACTAAAACGATGCATTTTCGAACTAATAATGATATAGGAAAAAAAAATTACAAGAAGACCAGGCAACGAAATGTCAAACTTATTTCCGCATAAAAAAGTAGCTTACTTTCTTGCCTTTCGATTGCCACCTCACTTGTTTCAATCAGATAAGCCGTGCGTGAGTTAAAAATTGTCAACTTTATCCTTAGTCGATGCTATAGAAACCATGCGAATCAAAATTTATACATATAATTTTGAATGATTGACCGAATCCTTCCCAGATATCAAATATCAACTATCCAACTCAATACATTACGGAAATAGCAACTCTTCAACTCAATAAATACCGGCAATAGCAAATTGTTCGTCGCCACGGCAACGAAATGTCAAAATTATTTTCACATAAAAAAGTAGCTTACTTCCTTCCCTTTCGATTGCCACTTCAGTCGTTTCAATCAGATAAGCCGTGCGTGAGTTAGAAATTGTCAACTTTATCCTTAATCGTTGGTATAGAAACCATGGGAATCGATTTTTACAGATATATTTTTGAATGATTGACCGAATTCTTCGCAGATATCAAATTTCAACTATCCATCTCAATACATTACGGAAATAGCAAATTATTCGTCGTCACGGCAACGGAAAATCAAAATTATTTTCACATAAAAAAGTAGCTTACTTCCTTCCCTTTCGATTGCCACTTCAGTCGTTTCCATCAGATAAGCCGTGCGTGAGTTAAAAATTGTCAACTTTATCCTTAATCGTTGCTATACCAACCATGGGAATCGATTTTTACAGATATATTTTTGAATGAGTGCCCGAATTGTTCCGAGATATCAAATTCCAACTATCCAACTCAATACTTTACGGAAATCGCAAATTATTCGTCGTCACGGCAACGGAAAATCAAAATTATTTTCACATAAAAAAGTAGCTTACTGCCTTCCCTTTCGATTGCCACTTCAGTCGTTTCAATCAGATAAGCCGTGCGTGAGTTAGAAATTGTCAACTTTATCATTAATGGTTGCTATAGAAACCACACGAATCAAAATTTACACATATAATTTTAAATGATTGACCGAATTCTTCCCATATATCAAATTTCCAATCTCCAACTCAATAAATACCGGGAATAGCAAATTGTTCGTCGTCACGGCAACGAAATGTCAAAATTATTTTCACATAAAAAAGTAGCTTACTTCCTTGCCAATCGATTGCCACCTCACTCGTTTCAATCAGACCAGCCGTGCGTGAGTTAGAAATTGGCAACTTTATCCTTAATCGTTGCTATAGAAACCATGCGAATCAAAATTTTACATATAGAATTTTGAATAATTGACCGAATTCTTCCCATATATCAACTTTCAACTGTCCAACTCAAAAATTAACGAAAATAGCTAGTTGTTCGTCGTCATGCCAACGAAATGTCGAAATTATTTTGAAATAAGAAAATTGCTTAATTCCTTCCCTTTCGATTGCCACCTCACTCGATTTAATCAGATAAGCCGTTCTCAAATAATAACAAACCTAAGCAAATTTTAAATCAGACCAGTCATTGTGATTTACCCCGTACACTAACTAATGGAATAAAACCATTCTATGCAGCTTTGCACCGTCATCGAAAAATAGTTAAAAATGGTTCTGAATGCCCAATTCTTCAAGTTATATGTTCCGTAATCCACACGGGAAGGTCTGTAGAGGCGTTGCCCGGCATTTTTCAAGCCCAAAACGGTTCAGAAGCCCTAAAATCTCACAAGAAAAACTGGCATTTTTGCGACATTTCGACCCTTCATATTTTAATACATTTCTCCGTATAAACTGATTTGGAAATGCTTTTGCTGGGTATCAGAAAGATAAAAAAAATTGGTATTTAATGCTTAAATCGTCCAATGAAATGCACCGTAATAAAAAATATAACGTCCATTCTGTCTTTTCCATGTATATTCCAAACCGAAATGAGCCCAGGAAGCTTCCAAAATCACTAAAAATACTGACATTTGTGCATAATTCTGACAGGTCATATTTTTTAATTTCGACGTAAAGATAGGCTGCTTCAACTGATTTTCCAAGGCAGACTATTAATATATGCATTTTTAAAATTTTTCCTGCACCGATGCTAAAAGAGCTTTTTATTTATAACTTTAACTAAAAAATATGCAATTTTAATTAGTGTGGAGTGTTCTCAGATGATGTAGGAAGAAAATAAACCAAAAAAGAGCTGTTAAATAAGAGAAATAATACATAATAATGCCATTTAAAGATGAATTCTGATGGAAAAAAACAGAAAAAATGAGTTTTTACCCCCTAAATCCGGCCCTACATCATCCATTCTGGGTTCATTTTAAAGCCTGATTATATCCCCAAGGGTTGAAAAAGTTTGAAGAAATTCGATAGGAAAAGATACAGAGTGATTCGAATGTAGAGATGTCATGAAAAAATCGTAAAAAATCTAAATTAAATTATCGATTGCTCCTTTCCTATTAAGAATGAAGGAACCAAAAAATACGTTTATAACGTAGTTGGGCGAGGTCTTTCCGATAAGGTACATGGGATTTCGATTTGAATGCATTTTGACCCCCCAAAAAATTTAAAACCGTCAAAGATTTGCATGAAAATTCGTAATTTCCAGTTTATCCCAAATTTTTCCAATTTCCAGTCGTTTTAAGTATAGGTAAATGTATTGCAAAAAGAAAGTATTTGAGATTCTTTAGTATTATGTTCAAATCCGTTTTTCTGTCCGACGTTCCGGCGACCGAGTTATTTGGTGCCAAAGAGGGGCCTGCAAACTGCTTTTTTCGACCTAAAAAAATTCAAAAAAATTACTTCCCATTTTCCGAATACCGCCAGTTTCAATAGAGTTCTGAAGCTCCCGGTCCTCCACAACCTCCGCAAATTTAAATTGATTTAGTTAAGTTTTGCGACCTGTACCTGATTTCAACGGAAATCGCTGAAATTTCGACCTTGACGTTTTATATCTCCGAAACGGAACACCCTGTATAGCTGAATGTTTTACCGAAGCTAGACGCACTATCCCTCTATTAACCCAACCCAACCCAACCCAACCCAACCAGAAAATTTGAACTTTCCGCCTGCAACCGTCTCGGAGACAAAAAATTGAGATTGCCGAAAAACACGATTACTCAACGGACGAACATTTTTATGAGTGACAGGGCGTTATAGAGACCGGCCTGAAATTCGGTCTCTAACTAGTACGGATAGACCGCCTAATCGCCCCCCGAGGGGGCTCTATAAGGTCGGTAATATCATCATTGTCGTGCACTGAAAGGGGGCTCCATAATGTCGATAATATCATCATTGTCATGCCCTGAAAGTTTCGTGCTTCTAGAGCATGTATTAAGGAAGATATCACACTCCTACGGACTGATGATGCAGAATAGACCGCCCTTCGTAACCGTATCGCTATATACATATACATATTACATATAAATACAATATGTACGATTTCGCTGAAACCCTACTAAATTAAACTTGTCATCTTTCGATCGGCTTTGAACCATACATTAGATAACATCATCTTCCTGAAATGGTCTAGCTGGATGAAGATTGCTGGCGAGCTCTTCGGGCACGCCACTGATGTCTCTATGGAAAAAAATTGTGCATACATATTATGACCGTCGCTTCTTTCAATCTAAGAAGCCGGTCGCGAGTTGTAAGTTGTTAACTTTACCACTAATCGTTGCTATGGTAATCATTAAAATTGAAAATTGCAAAAATATTTTTCAATGATTGACCGAATTCTACTTAGATGCGAAATTTCTACTCTGCAACTCAATAAATAACGGAGAAATCAAATTGATCGTCGTCATGACTACCAAAAATCGAAATTATTTTCAAATAAAAAAGTAGTTTACTTCCATCCCTTTCGATAGCCACCTCACTCGTTCCAATCGCAGAAGGCGTCAGCGAGTTATAAATTGTCAACTTTATCCTTAATCGTTGCTATGCCAACCATGGGAATCGATTTTTCCAGATATAATTTTGGATGAGTGACCGAATTCTTCCGAGATATCAGTTTTCAACTTTCCAACTCAATAAATAACGAAAATAGCAAATTGTTCATCGTCCCGGCAACGAAATGTCAAAATTAATTTCACATAAAAAAGTAGTGTACTTTCTAACATTTCGATCGTCACTTTACTGGTTTCAATCAGATAAGCCGTTCGCGAGTTAAAAATGATCAACTTTATGCTCAATCGTTGCTATGGTAATCATCGGAATCAAAATTTATAAAAATATTTTTGAATGATTGACCGAATTCTACCCAGATATCAAATTTCAACTCTAAAACTCAATAAATAATGGAAATAGCAAACTGTTCGTCGTCATGGCAACCAAATGTCAAAATTATTTTCACATAAAAAAGTAGCTTACTTCGTTCCCTCTCGATTGCCACCTCACTCGTTTCAATCAGATCAGCCGTACGTGAGTTAGAAATTGTCATCTGTATCCTTAATCGTTGCTATAGAAACCATGCGAATCAAAATTTACACATATAATTTTGAATGATTGACCGAATTCTTCCCGTATATCAAATTTCAGCTCTCTAACTCAATAAATATCGGAAATAGCAAATTTTTCGTCGTCATGCCAACGAAATGTCGAAATTATTTTCAAATAAAATAGCTTACTTCCTCCCGTTTCGATTGCCACATCACTCTTTTCAATCGAATAATCCGTTCTCAATTAATAACAAATCTAAGCAAAATTTAAATCAGACCCGTCATTGTGATTTACCCCGTATACTACCTCATGGAATAGCCTTTCTATGATGCTTCGCCGCGTCATCGAAAAATTGTTAAAATTGGTATTTAATGACTAATTCTTCAAATTATATGTTCCGAAATCCACACGGGAAGGTCTATAGAGGCATTGCCAGGTATTTTTCAAGTCGAAAACGGTTCAGAAACCCTAAAATCTCGCAAGGAAAACTGACATTTTTGCGACATTTCGACCCTTCATATTTTAATACATTTCTCCGTATGAAACTGATTTTGACATGCATTTGCATGGTCTGAGAAAAATTAAAAAAATTCGTATTTAATGCTTAAATCGTCCAATGAAATGTATTGTAAATAAAAATATAAAGTCCGTTTTACCTTTGCCATGTATATTTCAAGCCGAAATCGGTCCAGGAAGCTTCCAATATCGCTACAAAAACTGTTATTTTCATGACATTTTGACAGGTCATATTTTAATTTCGATGTAAAGAGGGTCCATTCAATTGTTTTTTCAAGGCACTGCTTTTATTATATGCACTTTTTAAAATTTTTCCTGCACCGATGCAAAAAAAGGTATTTATTTATAACTTTAACGAAAAAATATGTAATTTTAATTAGTGTGGAGTGTTCTCAGATGATGTAGGAAGAAAATAAACCAAAAAAGAGCTGTTAAATAAGAGAAATAATACATAATAATGCCATTTAAAGATGAATTTTGATGGAAAAAAACAGAAAAAATGAGTTTTTACCCCCTAAATCAGGCCCTGGATCACCCATTCGGGATTCATTTTAAAGCCTGATTATATCCCCAATGGATAGCGTTGAAAAAGTTGGAAGAAATTAGATAGGAAAAAATACAGAGTGATTCGAATGTAGAGATGTCATGAAAAAAAATGGTCAAAAATCGAAATTTAATTATCAATTGCTCCTTTCCTATTACGAATGAAGGAACCAAAAAATACGTTTATAACGTAGTTCGTCGAGGTCTTTCCGATAAGGTACATGGTATTTCGATTTGAATCCATTTTGACCCCCAAAAAAATTGACAACCGTCAAAAATTTGCATGAAAAATCGTAATTTCCAATTTTTCTCAAATTTTTTCAATTTGCAGTCGTTTTAGGTATAGGTAAATGTATTGCAAAAAGAAAGTGTTTGAGATTCTTTAGTTTTAAGTTCAAATACATTTTTCTGTCCGATGTTCCAGTTTCGACTTATTCAGTGCCAAAATGGGGTCTACAAACAGCATTTTTCGACATAAAAAAATTCAAAAAAATTACTTCCCATTTTCCGAATACCGCCAGTTTCAATAGGGTTCTGAAGCTCCCGGTCCTCCACAACCTCCAAAAATTTAAATCGATTTAATTCACTTTTGCGACCTGTACCCGATTTCAACGGAAATCGCTGAAATTTCGACTTTGACATTTAATAACTCCGAAACGGAACACCCGGTATAACTGAATATTAACCCAGAAAATTTGGTTGCTGCCCCTCTAACCATTTTCGAGAAAAAAAATTGAAAAAGTGAAAATGTCGAAACGGACAACATACATACGCACATACACACATTTTTCTGACCAAGGGCTCGGTATATAGACCGAGCCTGAAAGGCGGTCTATAACTAGATTGGATAGACCGCCTAATCGTCCCCCGAGGGGGCTCCATAAGGTTGATAATACCATCATTGTCATGCCCTGAAAATTTCGTATTTCTAGGCCATGTATTAAGGAAGATATCACACTCCTTCGGACTGATGATGCAGAATAGACCGCCCTTCGTAGCCGTATCGCTACACGCGGACACAAACACCTATTACATATAAAAATTTCGATTTGGATCCATTTTAATCCCAAAAAAATTAAAAGCCGTCAAACATTTTCATCAAAAATCGTAATTTCCAGTTTTTCTCAAATTTTTTCAAATTTCCAGTCATTTTAGGTATAGGTAAATGTATTGTAAAAAGAAAGTACTTGAGATTCTTTAGTTTTACGTTCTAATCCGTTTTTCTGTACGACGTGCCGGCTTCGAGTAGTTAAGTGCCAAAAAGATGTCTGGAAACTTCATTTGTCGCCATAAAACAATTCAAAAGAATTACTTCCCATTTTCTGAATACCGCCAGTTTCAATAGGGTTCTGAAGCTCCCGGTTCTCTACAACTTCCGAAAGTTTAAATCGATTTAATTAAGTTTTGCGACCTGTAATCGATCCCATACGAAATCGCGGAAATTTCGACTTTGACTTTTAATAACTCCTAAACGAAACACCCTGTATAACTGAATTTTTTACCCAAGCTAGATGCGCTATCCCTCTATTAAACCATAAAATTTGAACGTTCCACTTGCAACTATGTCGGAGAAAAAAAATTGAGATTGTCGAGAAACACGATTTGTCAAATTTTCCTCACGAACGGGGCGGTATATATACTAGATTGCATAGAGCGCCTAATCGCCCCCGAGGGGGCTCTATAAGTTCGGTAATATCATCATTGTCGTGCCCTGAAAGTTTCGTGTTTCTACGCCATGTATTAAGGAAGATATCACACTCCTACGGACTGATGATGCAGAATAGAGCGCCCTTCGTAACCGTATCGCTATATACATACAAACACATATTACATATAAATACAATATGTACGATTTCGCTGAAACCCTACTAAATTAAACTTGTCATCTTTCGATCGGCTTTGAACCATACATTAGATAACATCATCTTCCTGAAATGGTCGAGCTGGATGAAGATTGGTGGCGAGCCCTTCGGTCACGCCACTGATGTCTCTATGGAAAAAAATTGTGCATACATATTATGAACGTCGCTTCTTTCAATCTAAGAAGCCGTTCGCGAGTTGTAAGTTGTTAACTTTACCCCTAATCGTTGCTATGGCAATCATTAAAATTGAAAATTGCAAAAATATTTTTCAATGATTGACCGAATTCTACTTAGATGCGAAATTTCTACTCTGCAACTCAATAAATAACGGAGAAATCAAATTGATCGTCGTCATGACTACCAAAAATCGAAATTATTTTCAAATAAAAAAGTAGTTTACTTCCATCCCTTTCGATAGCCACCTCACTCGTTCCAATCGCAGAAGGCGTCCGCGAGTTATAAATTGTCAACTTTATCCTTAATCGTTGCTATGCCAACCATGGGAATCGATTTTTCCAGATATATTTTTGAATGAGTGACCGAATTCTTCCGAGAAATCAGTTTTCAACTTTCCAACTCAATAAATAACGAAAATAGCAAATTGTTCATCGTCACGGCAACGAAATGTCAAAATTATTTTCACATAAAAAAGTAGTGTACTTTCTAACATTTCGATCGTCACTTTACTGGTTTCAATCAGATAAGCCGTTCGCGAGTTAAAAATGATCAACTTTATGCTCAATCGTTGCTATGGTAATCATCGGAATCAAAATTTATAAAAATATTTTTGAATGATTGACCGAATTCTACCCAGATATCAAATTTCAACTCTAAAACTCAATAAATAATGGAAATAGCAAACTGTTCGTCGTCATGGCAACGAAATGTCAAAATTATTTTCACATAAAAAAGTAGCTTACTTCGTTCCCTTTCGATTGCCACCTCACTCGTTTCAATCAGATCAGCCGTACGTGAGTTAGAAATTGTCAACTTTATCCTTAATCGTTGCTATAGAAACCATGCGAATCAAAATTTACACATATAATTTTGAATGATTGACCGAATTCTTCCCATATATCAAATTTCAGCTCTCTAACTCAATAAATATCGGAAATAGCAAATTTTTCGTCGTCATGCCAACGAAATGTCGAAATTATTTTCAAATAAAATAGCTTACTTCCTCCCCTTTCGATTGCCACATCACTCTTTTCAATCGAATAATCCGTTCTCAATTAATAACAAATCTAAGCAAAATTTAAATCAGACCCGTCATTGTGATTTACCCCGTATACTACCTCATGGAATAGCCTTTCTATGATGCTTCGCCGCGTCATCGAAAAATTGTTAAAATTGGTATTTAATGACTAATTCTTCAAATTATATGTTCCGAAATCCACACGGGAAGGTCTATAGAGGCGTTGCCCGGTATTATACAAGTCGAAAACGGTTCAGAAACCCTAAAATCTCGCAAGGAAAACTGGCATTTTTGCGACATTTCGACCCTTCATATTTTAATACATTTCTCCGTATGAAACTGATTTGGATATGCATTTGCATGGTCTGAGAAAAATTAAAAAAATTCTTATTTAATGCTTAAATCGTCCAATGAAACGTATTTTAACTAAAAATATAAAGTCCGTTTTACCTTTGCCATGTATATTTCAAGCCGAAATCGGTCCAGGAAGCTTCCAATATCGCTACAAAAACTGTTATTTTAATGACATTTTGACAGGTCATATTTTAATTTCGATGTAAAGAGGGTCAGTTTCATTTGTTTTTTTTCAAGGCACGGCTTTTATATATGTACTTTTTAAAATTTTTCCTGCAGCGATGCAAAAAAGGGTATTTATTTATAACTTTAACGAAAAAATATGGAGTTTTAATTAGTTAGGAGTGTTCTTAGATGATCAGGGAAGAAAATAAACCAAAAAAGAATCGTTAAATAAGAGAAATAATACATAATAATGCCTTTTAAAGATGAATTTTGGTTGAAAAAAACCGAAAAAATGAGTTTTTACCCCCTAAATGCGGCCCTGGATCACCCATTCGGGATTTGTTTCAAAGCCTGATTATATCCCCACGGGATAGCGTTGAAAAAGTTGGAAGAAATTAGATAGGAAAAGATACAGAGTGATTCAAATGTAGAGATGTCATGAAAAAAAATCGTTAAAAATCTAAATTTAATTATCGGTTGCTCCTTTCCTATTAAGAATGAAGGAACCAAAAAATACGTTTATAACGTAGTTCGGCGAGGTCTTTCCGATAAGGTACATGGGATTTCGATTTGAATCCATTTTGACCCCAAAAAAATTGACAACCGTCAAAAATTTGCATGAAAAATCGTAATTTAAAGTTTTTCCCAAATTTTTCCAATTTCCAGTCGTTTTAATTGCAAAAAGAAAGGATTTGAGATTCTTTAGTTTTAAGTTCAAATACGTTTTTCTGTCCGAGGTTACGGCGACCGAGTTATTTGGTGCCAAAGAGGGGTCTGCAAATGGCATTTTTCGACAAAAAAAATTCAAAACAATTACTTCCCATTTTCCGAATACCGCCAGGTTCAATAGGGTTCTGAAGCTCCCGGTCCTCTACAACCTCTGAAAATTTAAATCGATGTAATTAAGTTTTGCGATCTGTAATCGATTTCATAGGAATTCGCGGAAATTTCGACTTTGGCGTTTTATAACTCCGAAACGGAACACCCTGTATAGCTGAATTTTTTTATCGAAGCTAGACGCACTATCCCTCTATTAACCCAGAAAATTTGAATGTACCACCTGCAACCATCTCGGAAAAAAAAAATTGAGATTGTCGAAAAACACGATTTGTCAACCGGCGAACATTTTCCTCACGGACGGGTCGGTATATAGAGCGGCCTGAAAGGCGCTCTATAACTAAGGTGCATAGACCGCCTAATCGCCCTCGAGGGGGCTCTATAAGGTCGGTAATATCATCATTGTGACGCCCTGAAAATTTCGTGTTGCTAGGCCATGTATTAAGGAAGATATCACACTCCTACGGACTGATGATGCAGAATAGACCGCCCTTCGTAACCATGTCGCTACACACATACAAACACCACACATAGAATCTACGTTTGCCAAAAAAAACTTTTCGGACACCCTGTATACATACATACAAACATAAACACATATTAATACAAATGTATTCGATTTCCGTGTAATCCGACCTAATAAAGTTTATCTAAGTAATAATAGGAGTATTTGCCCATACCAAGACTTTTTGGACACCCTGTATACATTCAAACTAACACCCACACGTTTAAATAGGAATATAGTCGATTTACTTAAAATCCAGATTAAGTAGGTTTATCTCGGTACTAGTACAAGGATTTGCCCATACCGAGACTTTTCGGACACCCTGTATACACACATACAAACATAAACACATATTAATACAAATATATTCGATTGGCATGAAATCCGACCTAATATGGTTCATCTAAGTAATAATAGGAGTATTTGCCCATACCAAGACTTTTTGGACACCCTGTATACATTCAAACTAACACCCACACGTTTAAATAGGAATATAGTCGATTTACTTAAAATCTGAATTAAGTAGGTTTATCTCGGTACTAGTAGAAGTATTTGCCCATACCAAGACAGTAGAGTGTTTGTGTGCAAGCTGGACCAATCCAAATCCAAATCCCCCCACTCTTCACCCCACCAAAATCCCCCCACTCTTCACCCCACTCTTCACCCCACCAAAATCCCCCACTCTTCACACCACTCCTCTCCCCTCTCCTCTCCCCTCTCCTCTCCCTACCAAATCCTACTCAATATTTACAGTATTTAACACAATTCAGATCATGTCTGCAGCAGTCCCTATTGATTATTCATGGGACGCAGAACATTGCGAAAGCTATAATCCACAAGAGTACATAGAAAACAATTTAATAATAATAAATCCACCTTCAAATCTATCTAAGAGTGCTAAACACCAAAATCCCCCCACTCTTCACACCTCTCCTCTCCCCTCTCCGCTCCCCTCTCCTCTCCACGCTCCAAAAACAAAAAAATAAAAACAAAAAACAGACGACAAAAAACACTCTTCACACAACACCTACAAAACGTCGACACAACACCTACAAAACATCGACACAACGTCTACACGTACATAGAAAACAATTTAATAATAACAAATCCACCTTCAAATCTATCTAAGAGTGCTAAACACCAAATCCCCCCACTCTTCCCACCACTCCTCTCCCCTCTCCGCTCCCCTCTCCGCTCCCCTCTCCTCTCCCCGCTCCAAAAACAAAAAAACAAAAACAAAAAACAGACGACAAAAAACACTCTTCACACAACACCTACAAAACTTCGACACAACACCTACAAAACGTCGACACAACGTCTACACGTACATAGAAAACAATTTAATAATAACAAATCCACCTTCAAATCTATCTAAGAGTGCTAAAAAGTAGTGGTGTAGCTGAAATTTGTAATCTAAATAGAATAGCTTATAAGAAATGGTTAGTATACTGTTGACCGACAGGCAATTAACATGTCGGAAATATTAAAAATTATTCTTGACAACATTGAAGAAGTATTCAGTCGGAACCAGTATTATTTATGGCTCCTGTTTACCTGCAACTTTAATGGTTTGGGAACTTGCTAAAAAATATAATGTACATGTAGAACCAAAATGTGGAAAGATTTTCTATGATGAAATAGGAGGCAACATTCATTTTTGGAACGTGTTTAAAGGAGAAATTTACGATCCCACCGTCAAAGTTATAAAACATATGATACCAACCGTGGACCTTACGAAGTTTGTGTACAAAGAAGATCCTAGTATAAGCACAGATATGGAGACAGCAGTAATGTTGGATATTTTTAATCAGTTCCAGAGAACAAACAAAACACACCTTTACTTTTCCAACGCTCCAGATAAACTTAAAACTCTTAGAAAAATTATCCATACAAATGTATCTAGATGTATTAAATAAAAAGTTTGTATTCTTTGTATTTATGTGTTATTTTATTAACCTCTTTGTGAAGAACCAGATAACCAATAAGCAAAGCTGCTAGATCACGAGTGTTACTTTTTTATTAACCATAGAACCACAACGTGGTAAACACATACATGTGAACATTCATTATAAGCGTGCCATGGATTGTTGTAAAGATGAAATTAAATGTAAAGTGTGTGAGCAAGTTCTACATATGATTATTTTATCAGACGTCTGTGTAATGTGTAACAAACCGGATGTGCAGAAAATCACAAACCATAAAATTGAAAAAACAACTTTAGAACAATTCTTATAATTGTATAATAGTTTTACATTGCTGGAGCACACACTTCGATGCTGCGATAGAAAAGGAGGGAATAAAGCTTGTGATTTTATGAAGAAGGTTACATTTAACGAAAATATGAATAAAATCCATGTATTGTTTGCATGGAAGTTTGCTTACAAAGCAGCACGCCAGAATGATAATGAGCAGTATGTGTTGGATAGATACCGCTTTCAAAATAGACTTCAATATGCTGAGACCCTACTAAAGGATGTTTTGGATGAAAATTATAGGAAGAAAATATACAATGAACGTTTTAAATAATTTTTGTTTTATTACAACCAATTCAAGCTCACATCCTCCCACCTCGACCATGTGGGCTTGACTTGAGTGGGGGAATATCTATAAATTTATACGCATACGGTTTCTGAAACATTATTTGCTAGAAATATGATTCAAAAACGAAAGCTGGTTGGTTGCAGAAAATCGGTGAAAAAGCTTAAACAAGAAGACAGAAGCAGATGCCCTGTTTGTTTGTATTCCATGAGAAGAGAAGAAATTTGCACACCCAATTCATGCACACACAAATTTTGTATAAAGTGTTTAACAGAGTGGACGAAAACAAACGCACATTGTCCTCTTTGCAGAAGATTCTATTTCTCAATTGTTTTAAAAGAGACTAAGGAAAAGATTCTTGTGAAGAAAAATGACAATGCTGATCAAGCTCTAGTGATATTGTTGTACATAAGTGACATGAATTTAATATAGATATATAAGAAGTAAATAAAACCATGTTGTTAAATATAAAGTTTCTTATTTTATTATATTACATCTTTTTTTAATATCCAAGAATTGTGTGATTTATCCATTCCCAACCATTTAACATAAACTTTGTTTCCTTTTCTTCTTAGCACCTTTTCCACGAGATACACGTTTGAATGTTTGACTTTCTGCAACTCCGGTTCATAAAAACTACCTAAAATTATTTCATTTTTATCATCTGTCAGCAGATATGTTCTTGGGTTGGTTAATTTAATTTCTTTAATTTGAAAATTTTCATTTGACCAGTTTGGTGTATATCCCTTTTGAAAAGCCTCCCTGTATTTACTAACCCTAACATAATCCCCTTGTTTAAATTTTGATTTTCTGGGGTCAATTGTTTTTATATTATTATAAGTTGATTTTAGAACATCTTTTTCATTTTCTTCATTTATATCAATAGGTTTTAATCCTGTTCTTCTATGTTTAGTTGTACTATACTTAAAAACAATATTATTTAGGATATCCAACCATTTATAATTGCCTTGCAAGCTAAATTGTTTCCACATGAGAGTTTTTAAAGTTCTGTTGACCCTTTCAACAATACTTGCTTTGACTGTGGAAAACGTACTGTAGTGATTAATGTTATATTTTTCCATTAATTTATTAAAGTTTTTGTTGAAAAATTCTCTTCCTTGATCTGTATGTATGTTAGTTGGAGCCTTTTTCGCAAGCTTTACAATTTTTTCCATAGCTAAAGTTACTTCCTCAGCAGTTTTTCTTTTAACAGGTTGAACCCAAACATATTTGGAAAATGTGTTTATAACAACTAAAATATATCTATATCCTTTATTTAGTTTTGCATAAGGTATCATTTCCACCAAATCTGCTTGCCATAAATCGTTTAAATTTTTAATAATAACCCGTCGTCGTCTAAAATTTTTTCTAGCAGGTTTATGTAACTCGTTGACTAGATCTTCCTTGATGTTGGTTTGTTTACTCATGACTTCTAAATGTTTAGTTTGTTACTTCTACAGGACATTTTATTAACAATTCACCATAAAAATCTTCTAAATGGCTATTTTCAGGACGATGAAAAGAAAGAACATCCCCTTTCTTTAACCGAATACCTACAGGGTCAGTGATCTTTTCTCCATTAATTTTTAAGAAAACATATTTTTTTGGATACTCTGCCCCAATTATTGTAGCAGATTCTATAGGAAAAACATATGTAATTCGTTTGTCTTGTAATAAATGGTAAACTCTATCGGATAGAGAGTAATTTCCCATAAAAGGTAATACCAAATTATAATATAGTTTAACAGCACTAAGGTCAACAAGTTTTATAATGTTATGTTCTTTATTATCTTTGCCAAAGATGTGGGAACCAAACTTGTCAATAGACATGGTTGTTGCCAGCGGTAGAATAAGGAATAAACATGTGAGAATTAGTATTTATTTAATTATTTTTGCTTCTCTTAGTTCTTCTAAAATCGATATTATTTCATTTTGATGACCAGTATGTCCAGTCATTTGCGATGACATCAACAATTTCAATCTATCTATGATTTCGTTTGGATCGTCATAATAAACGTAATCTAATTTCTTTTTTGATAAATTTAACATAGCTCCCCCCTTTCCACTTTTTGTAGACAGATTACGTGAAGTGCTTGGTAGTATTGCACGATAACCTGTATCTGTTGTGCTTCCACGTTTTAATATACCTTTTTGTAATAAGTAAGGTTTAACTATTGTCAAGTATTTAATGTCGGTCGAACCTTGAATTTGACTATTAGGATCAAAATTTCGTCTATATGCATTTGTCCTATTCAAAACATCCATATAATTTTCCATATCATTTGATGTATAACCAACAGGTTCTTTTTTAAAAAGAAGCTCATACAATCCAGGTGTTCCCTCATACCTAACTCCTTCAACTTTAAAATCTTTTCCTATGAAATCCACCACAGAATTAGCAATCTTATATTTATCTGCATCAACATCATGGCTAAACCCATATTTGTTATCAAATTTGCCTTCCGTGTCTTTTATTAGCCCATCCACGAAAGGTCTTAGAAGTGAATGATATGCTTCCAAATATTCTTCATAAGCAGGTGTTCTTGTTAATTCTAAAACATCTTGTCGCAACTCACCTATAGTTGGTTCAATTGTTGTTTCAGGGCTTGATTCTCCTAACTGTTGCGAATCTTCAAAAAATACTTCTTCATCTCCTAAAAGTGAGGGCATGTGTGTTGAAAGATATTTACTATATGCATTTGATTTCCTTTGATTGACCTCTGGCGTAGGAAATTGAAATTTTGGGGTCGAAACTAATTGTGGTGAATATACTTCTTTTTTAATGAACGGTTCTGTTTTAATTGTCTGAATTAATTCATGCAAATGTTGAGTTATTGGTTTAAATTCTTTTTCCATACGAACTTCTTTATCAGATAAATCTGATTTTAAAGCTTTATACTTTTGTCTAACGGCTTGTCTAGTTTTTACCAACTCTTTCGCTGTTTTTTCGTCCATCTTTACAAAAGGTAGGTTGTATACTAGAAAATTATCGTTGTGTCAGAGAGTTATATAGTGGAAATAAAATTATCAAATCCTTTTCTATAGCGACCATCATTAAATTGGCAGTCTTTGTCAATAACGACAAAGTCATATTTATGTTTCCAACACATTGAACACAAGTTTTTAAACTCCTGAAAGCTCATGTCACCATTTACATGATCATCATATATATGTTTCAAGTTTGTAGCATCCTGTTGAAAAATTACCAAGAGGTTGGCATTATCACGTATAAGTTGTTTAGGGATTGATGAATATGTTTGACACAAATAAAAACAATCTGTATTTTTATGACGTCCGAAACAAAAATAATCCCTCATAAGACTTTGATCAGTGCATACTATATCATCAAATACAATCAATGAATTTGGTTTTATGTCAGTGGGTGAAACAATATCCTCAGCGTTCGATGATTCAAAATAACCAATAAACTTTTGTGGAGCAAAAAGCCTTTTTAGATATTCATATTTTGATTGATATAAGGATTTTGAGTACACATATATGTTTTCAAATCTTAATCCATTAGGGTGTGTTATAAGAGAAATTATAACATTTGTCTTCCCACAACCCGATGGTCCTACTATTAAACATCTTTTACAGTTTCCACCAAATAATTGTCCATGTTTTCGATAATTATCATGACATAAATCAAAATTTTTTATCGGTAAAGAAAAATCTTGTTTTTTGATCTTCATTGTTTGAACATCGCTATTTAAGTAAGGTTATTTGCGGTTTTAAATCATTTATATATAATGATTAGACGTAATAATGTCATTCACTGTGTGGAAGGACAGAGAAAAGGTAGTGGTTTATTAAATACTCTTATTAATAAATTACCCATAGAGCTCCATATTCCTTCTTATAACTTTTGTGGGCCTGGTACAAAGTTAAATAAAAGGCTCGCCCGAGGTGATAAGGGAATTAATTTATTAGACGAAGCTTGCAAAGAGCACGATATAGCATATTCGGTATATTCCGATTTAAAAAACAGAAACGAGGCAGATAAAGTATTAGCTAAAAAGGCATTTAATAGATTTAAAGCTTCAGATTCAAATCTAGCAGAAAAACTGTCATCCTTGGCTGTGGCCGGAATCATGAAAGCAAAAACAAAACTTGGTATGGGAATAAGAAAAAGAAAACAAAAACGCAAGAAAGGAGGTCAAATATCCTTTAATCAAGGTGTAAGAAAAGCACGTGAAGAGCTGGTTGGAAAAAAGTTTGCTAATATAAGAAATGCTGCCAGCACAGCTTTATCATCCATTAAAAAATTAAAAATAAAAGAACCTAAACAAAGAATTATTCCAATTCCAAAAACTGGTGGAATTTTACCTTTAATACCTATTTTTGCTGGTTTATCTGCTCTAGGAGCCCTAAGCGGAGGCGCTGCTGGCATTGCGCAAGCAGTAAATTCTTCCAAAAATGCACAGAAGAAGTTAGAAGAACAAACAAGACACAACAAAGAAATGGAAAAAATATCGATAGGGAAAGGGCTTTATTTAAAACCTTATAAGCAAGGGTGTGGTCTATATCTTAAACCATATTCAAAAAACTGTTAAATTTGCTACCTCGCCGACCTTTGACAAATATAGATTTATTAAAGTATGCAAAAATATTAAAGTTGCAACATTTTAGAGGTGAGAAACAAGTTACCCAAAAAAATAAAAAAATATGAAACCGGTATTATAAATTTAGATGACGATATGGGGGAAGGCACTCACTGGACAGCGTATGTTAAAAATAATAATAACATAATTTACTTTGATAGTTTTGGAAATTTACGACCACCAAATGAAGTTATAACTTATTTCTATAGCGATGGTAGCAACAACAATATTAAATATAACTATGATAAATATCAATCTTTTAATACCTCAACTTGTGGACAGTTATCATTACAGTTTATTTATAATAATACGTAACTGTGTTTCCATTTTATTCTTATTTCGACCATCATGTCGTTTACTATAGCTCTTTCCGCAAATTCAGCTATACTTCAAGCAGATTTCCATCCACCTATTTACTTAGATCCTAACACTTCCTACGTTGTCGGACTTACCAACTTTGAAACTTTTAATGCAATACCAAATATTGATAAAAGTAATAATAAAGTATATTTTGGAAAAAATAATGAATTTTTAACAATTCCTACGGGAAGTTATGAAATGGACGATGTTAATAAATATTTACAGACTGAATTCCAAAAAAGAAATATTTCATTTCACCTCTATGCAAATAACAACACATTAAAATCAACAATAAAGTCTACTACAGATATTATTTTTAAAGATGGAACAATAGGAAAACTTTTGAGTTTTAATAATGGGATAATATCTGGTGATGGAGTTCCAAGAACATCGCAAAATCCAGCAGAGATTATAAAAGTTAATTCTTTATGCATAGACTGCAGTATCGCAGAAGGTTCCTATCTGAACGGAAAGCCAGTACACATTATTCATCAGTTTTTCCCTAATGTTAGCCCTGGATTTAAAATAATAGAAAGTCCCCAAAATATTATTTATTTTCCTGTTACAGTAAAAGTAATAGATAAAATAACAATAAAGGTAATAGACCAAGATTTAAATATTGTTGATTTTCGAAACGAAACTGTAACAATAAGGTTGCATATAAAAGAAGTATAATGGTTATCCTTTATAATAGAAAAACCTTCAATTTACCCACAAAAATTAATAAAAACTATAAGAAGACTAAACACCGTAAACCAAAGATTAGTAGAAAGAGAAACACACAAGGGATAACACCTGAAAATATAAGCTTCTTGAAATCTCTAGGTTTAAAGGTTTTAGTATAATGGATATCCTTAACGTAGCAGAAGGTCTTTTCATAGATAATTCAATTGTGCATTCCGAAGTTCATGGTTATGAACCATACCTACCTACAAAATTGGGAAATAATGATGAAATTATAATACCTGTTCATGAAGTAGACAAGTATACTCTTCCTTCCGAAAGCTTTCTTTACATAGAGGGTAAACTAACAAAAGATAATAATATTATCTCAAATACATTAAAATTGATAAACAATGGGATTGCATTCCTTTTTAAAGAAATGCGTTATCAACTAAACGGTGTTACAATAGATTCAGTTAGAGATGTTGGGTTAACTTCGACAATAAAGGGATACATGTCGTATAATAAAAATGAATGCAATAAACTTAAAAACGCAGGTTGGTTTCCTATGGAATCTTCACAAGTTGTTGATGCAACGACAGGATTATTTAATGTTTGCATTCCGCTTAAATTCTTAATGGGGTTTTTTGAAGACTACAAAAAAATTATTTTAAATGCCAAACAAGAACTTATTTTAATACGAGATTATTCAGACAAAAATGCCACACTTAATACTGCAGATGAAAATCCAAAAATTGAGCTTACTAAGCTAACTTGGAATATACCTCACATTTCAGTAGCTATTCCTCAAGAATTAGCATTATCTAAAATAATTAATAAGAATACTGATATAATAATTGCTTTCCGGAGTTGGGAACTGATTGAATACCCAGAATTATTAAAAACTAATCGTCATAACTGGCCTGTCAAAACATCTACGAAAGTTAATACCCCACGTCATGTAGCAATTGCTTTTCAAAAAGACTTAAGGGATAAATCAACAACTGATATGTCTCTATTTTCCAACGTTAAATTACGAAACATCAAAGTATTTTTAAACTCTGAGAGATATCCCTACAACGATCTATTTTTAGACATTGCTAAAAATAAATTTGCATCATTATATGAAATGTTTTCACAATTTCAAAAATCTTACTATGGAATAACACCTGAACCCATTTTTTCTCCAAAGGAATTTAATACTTATGCTCCTATCGTATATATCGATTGTTCACATCAGAAAGAAACAATTGAATCCGGACCTATTGTTATGAGAGTTGAGTTTGAATTACATGATGATCTTAAAGACAAAATATCTGCCTATTGTCTTATTATGCATGACAAAGTATTTAGCTACAATCCATTAACCAAAAATGTTAGACAACTTTAAAGCACATGTCTAACTATATAAAATCAATGCTCTACTATTCTTTCCTACCATTATGGGTGAAGATCTAGAACTTCGAGTATCCTAGTTTTTAGAAGAGCTGAAAAAATTAAAACAACAACTACAAGAATATTCTGACAAGAAATCTATGATTAAACAATTCTCACTTTTGAAATTATGAGGTTATTAATTGTTGATGTACAAGGATTTAACATAGAAAATAAGAAGTTTATTCCCAAAGAGTTGGCTGCCTATGATGGACACAAAATATGTCACTATATCTTTAAATCACCATTTGATATAAAATACCTACCACCTGACTTACATAAACAAGCTGTATGGTTAATGAAAAATCATCACTGTATTCCTTGGAATGAAGGATATACACCAATTCACAAATTTTCTGAAATAATCAAGAATCTAACAGAAAAGGCGGATCAAGCTTATGTGAAAGGGAGAGAGAAATCCGAATACATTCAAAAATATTCATTAAAACCAGTCATGGAACTTGATGAAAATCCATCGTTACAAGAAGGAGAAGCTCATTGTTTTTATCATTCTAAATCACCATGTATATGCGCACATACTAATGTATACAATTTATATAATAATTATTTAATGATTGAATAAAACAAATAAATATATTAAAGTTTTTTATTTCTTATAAATTAGGTTTGAAACACTTCTTGAATAATTTCAGGTGACAAAAACTTCTTTACTTCATCCAAATGCTCCTCAAATCCCATTTCTTTCATCGTGTACAGAAAAGACTTTAAATGAAACGTATGTAAATATATGTTACAGGCTTCTGCTGCTTTTTCATATTTTCTAGCCATTTCTATACATTCTTCATACGTATAAATTCTTTCGAATCCATACTCGGCTTCATGGGCAGCATCAAATTCTAAATTACTGAAGTGTTGTGATAGATTCTCTATAGCATTTATTAGGTTATATGCTACTCGTTGAGATGTATATGCTAACCACATCTTGTTGGAGAATGTACAGACTTAAAGTAAGTTCAGAGCTTTAAATATTAATTTAGGAGGTGGGAGGAACAAAAAGAAATATATATTTTAAAATTTTATTTTTCAATACAACTCTTTACAAATTCATTACATGCGAATGATTCTACATCCTCCACAACACAATCTGAGTAAAAGTTTAATAATTCTAAAACACAACAAACATTTAAACTATTTTCCATGGGTGTAATAACATCATATACATTTTTTAACAAATCGCCATTTTTCATAGAGATTCCACTAACCAAAATATTGTAATATTTGGAAAATTCCTGGTTTTTTAAGATATCAAAACGATATTTGATTAAATTTGCCAAGTTCACTAATTCATTTATGGTATCACCAGCTAGGAATACTTCATTACCACCATCTTGTATAATCTTGATAATTCTTGCATCCCCAATAAACACAAAGTGAATCTCATAACCATTTCCCTTCATGGGTTGCCACCCGGTGTTGTTGGAATAAATAAAGCTCATCATAATTCCTTGATTATTTAGGAAGGAGATCCATTGATCTTCATTAAAAGTCACATTTTGATTATATTTGTATCCACAGAGTTTAACAACAGGAATATATTTTCTCTCTAAGGAAAATCCATTTGGATTTGGATTTGTTAATGTAGTAAATTGTTTCATTGACGAGAGCTGCATTGCGCTTCTTACTAAACTCTTGTTGGTTTCCTGTTGGTTGATACATTTTCAGATGCTTGCTTCAAATAATGGTTGTAGAACTGTGGGTGAGTGTTTAAATAAGCAAGCGTGGTAGTGGGGATAGCAAGAGCGGTGGGGATAGTAAGAGTGGTGGGGGATTTAAACATTAATCTTATAGATTTAAACATCATTTAGCGACTAACCATGAATGAGTGTAAGACAGAACTTTTTATCGACATTCAAGGATATAACAGTTCCTTTGGATACATTCCAAAAGAATTAGCGATTTATGATGGGATTCGTTGCTCAAATTATCTGTTTAAATCACCATTTCAAAAAAATATGTTATCTGCTCTCGATCTCAAAATGGTTAAATGGGCCGAAGAGTATCATGGATTGGAATGAAATTTTGGAAATATAGAACTTAATGAAATTGATGATATTTTAAAGCATGTGTTAGAAGTTTACCAATCGCCCAAAATTTACGTGAAAGGGAATGAAAAAATAAACTTCTTAAAAAAGTTTTTGGATGAAGATTTCATATACGCTATTCCCATTGGACAAGAACCAAAATTAAGTAAATTTAAGAAAATTCCAGAATGTTATTTTCACAAAAATGTGAATCCATGGCATTGTGCATTAGCAAACGTAAAATTGTTATATAATTATAGGCATTGTTATGAATAAAAACCTTTATTATATATATGTTTTGTTATTGAATTTTATTTATAATACAAATATACTTTGAATAATATATATCCTATTGAACATATAAACACTACTAACAATATACTTAATAATACTACACACACATTTGAACTAAGTTCTTCTATACAAGATTTTCTATACAACTGATTCCATTCCTGTGTCACTATTGAAGTTTTATTGACATAATATAATCTTAACTTATACTGTACAATGGTAGAATCATTTATAATATTATCATCTATTTTGTAGGTAAATAAACCATTATTTATATTCATTCTTTTCCATGTTGAAGGCCAACTATCATTATTTACATTATTCACAGATAGACAAATAAATGCTTCTCGAACATTATGATCAACTAGTATGAACAAAGTATTGTTAACGAATGCTGATAGAAATAGAACTCCTACTGGTAGCAGAGCCATTTTCAAACTAAAATATTTTTCCAGGGTTCTTATGTTTAATATTCGTCATGAACTAAATCTTTTAGAATATCAATTACATTATTAACTTGGTCATCATCAGTCTTGGATTTCTCTTCCAAAATACTTATATGTTTGTGTCCCCAAGCTAAAGTTCTAAAAGAATCTGGAATTATATAGCGTTTATCATCTTTTGGAGACAAAGCAACCTTATTTTTTAATTGTGTGAACATATCATGTAAAATTGAATGAAATACATTCATTTTTCTAAATTTGATCTCAGAATTTTCAACTACGTCTTTATAATCTTGTTTAGTAATGGAATTTTCTATAACATATTTTTTAACTCCTTTCGCCTTTTTTTTCAGATTTATCTTCTAAATTTACACAGTAAGCTTTAGCTCCCGTCCCATAAAAACTTGAAATTGCTTTGCCCGCAAATTCATCTTTCATTCGCCCTAATACTGATTTGTTTATAGTTAAATTATGTATATTGTTTTCATTGTAATTAGAAGTGTCAAACTTCTCTAAATTTTCCTGCATATCTTGATAAAAGTTTTCTGTTCTTACGTTTAAAATTAAACTATCTGTATCCGTGTATAACAAAATTGATTCGTCTCCATACTTGCTCTTAATATAGTCATAATAAAAATCATATAAAACGGTTTTTAATAAATCCAAGACTGTGAAGCCAACATAAACAGGTTTATTGTAAGTTACTTTTACTCTTTCCATTTGTATCGCAACCAAGTTTTCATTAAAGACTAATCGATTTTTAAAATTTGGTTTAGCAATCAATGTTTGCGCTCCTTGCTTTATACCAATATTCTCCCAGTGTCTGATTAATCCTAATGTCAACTCGCTTGTCAATGTTTTCTAAAGATTTACCGTAAATAGCATTATTAAATAATTTATAAGTATCCTTTTCCAACTTATTTTTAGATTTGTTCCTCATTTCGGTATTTAAATCGATGTATGGTTTAAGAAATGCAGCTTGTTTAAATTTAATAACTCTATGAATTTTAGTTAGTTTTAATCCATTTTCAAGCACCTGTTTCAGATTTCGGTAATGAATAACATATTTTTCTTTATGGTTTAAATTACATATTAATTTCTTTTGTTTTGAACCTGGTGCACAAATATTTTCAGCCAAAAAAGGTAATTCGTTGTGTTTTACATGTAAATTTTGAGGATACTTTAAATCTACTTCCAAAACGAACCCGAATTCAGCATCATCAGATATAGACATCACATCAAGGGCTTCAATTTCTTCATCGTTCAACCAAGAAAAATCACTTACGGGGAGACATTGACTCATACTATGTCCATACAAGTTAGTGGCATCCAAATACATTTGCTTTTATCATAATTTTCCAAGAATTGATTATTAGCTTCAGCTTTTCGAACGCTGCAATGACAGACACCACCTCTTATACTATTTTTAAAAAAATGTATCATATCTATATCCGTTAATAATTCTAATTTAACATCAGTCATTTTTAACATTGAAACACATCTTAAACCTGGTAATGTGTAATACTGTGCAGGATCTAGCTTAAAGTCATTTAAAGATATATTTGGAAAAGCTTCAAAAAAATCTGTTAATATGAGAACATCTGACAATAAATAAATTTTGGTATAATCCATAAGATTTTGACAATTAAATAAATTCCAAATAGTAATTGCTCTATTGTAATCCGATGGACACATAGGTTCATCTTTAAGTTTATCATAAAAATGTTCAATAGCTGGGAGTTGATTTTCATGTAATTTTTCGAAAGAATCAACGTAAGAATAGGGATAAACACCTTTTTTACGAATTTCATTAAACTGGTTAGGATCTTCAAAATATTTTTTAATCTCAATGGTTCCAAGCTTTCACCAAGCTTTTCCAAAGAGGAACCAACGAAACGGAATGAATCTAAAAATCTCATTTTAATAAATATATTTTTTTCTTTATTATCCTTGTCTTTTACTTTGTCAACTAATATGGATTTTGAAAATGAAATATATTTTTCTTTGGTTTGTGCAAGTACATCAATATTATCTTCTTCACAGCATAATTGTTTAACAAATAAATGACTATCATAACCAGTTAAATTATGGAAAAAGATAGGTATAAAATTTGGAATTTTAAAATTTAGATTGCAGATACTGTGAGCTGCATTTCGAAATTTACCAGCTAAATGATCGTGATCCCTTACTTTTTCATTTTCTTCAAGTTTTTCGTTACAAATATGACAAATTGTGCTATTTTTATAAGCCAGCTCTTCCTCATCTGATAAAGGAAGCATTTTCACTACAGGTTTAAGATGTTCATTATAAATTCTATGTACATGACCTTCAATTCGTTTACAAAATTCATCAGCTGCATCCAAACCAAAATATGAATCTAATACCGACAAAGAATCATCATATGAACATTTAATGAAATAACAAAAAGCATACGGTTCATGTTTAAATGTATTTAAAGTATAAGAATTCTGTTCGTTTCCTGGTTCTTGATGCTTTTAAAAAGCATTCAAAGTCTGCGTATATAACAAATGGAACTTTCAACTGTTTTTGAAAATTTTCAAACTGTAAAATATTTTCTGGTATATGCTGACCGTACTTATTTATTTTAATGTCATTGGTAGGAACTTTTGTAAACAAATGATTACAATCATGTGATTGATGTTGTTTTAATTTTTCCATTGATGTAAAATAAATTAAACACCCATCACAAAAATACTTTTTTAAATGATTTTTATTAATTTGAGATGATACTAATCTTGACATGTCCTTGATCCAACAATAATGATTGTTTTCACCTTCACTTATCAACAACAAATTTATATGTACTGGAAGTTTTTTACTGGTGTAATGAAGAGGACCAACCACTTCATAATTGAATTTATTATCTTCATAAACACTCTCTAAACCGTAAACATTTATAGATATTTGATTAAGCGTTTCAAATTTATGTATATCTTTCAACTTTACAGGAAACTCTATTCCTTCAAAATTTAAATACTCAAAAAAATTAGGGTATGAACTTGTTCTATCAACATGATTTTCAGCTGGAAATAATGCACTTATCACACTCCATGCAAAACAATATGAATCATTATTTTTGATATTAATAACAGCTTTTTTATTTGAAATTTGTTTTGGTAATGGTATATACGATGACGCTCTAAATGGATTATACTTGTTTATATTAAGCTGCAAATGTAATATTTTTTCCAACGCCCAACCTGAACCGTTTTCTGTGAATATTGAAACCTTTTCTTTTATTTCAGACAAAAACTTCTTGTAAATATCAGATAAATCTGTTGTTGAAGTTATCATCTTATTTTTCGTATTAAACGATTTAGTTTCGATTGCCTCTCTTGTTTGTAAAATATATTGTCCAAATAGTTCTACATTAATCTTAACACTTCCATGCTTAACTAACTGTTCTGAAAGTAAACTTACAAATTTTTGTTGTACTTCATCAAAAAATTCTTCAATGTCCACATACTTTTCCGATGGTAGCAACATGTAAGACACAATCCTATTTTTAAGCGCAGAAGTTAAAATTTTTACATTGTCATCACTTTTAAGTGCACTTTTATGTAGGTTTGAACGTAAATGGGCAGCAAGTTTATTTTTTATATACCAAGTATCACAATCTTTACATCGCGATAAAGTAAGTTTAGGTATTGGAGGTCTGTCTTCTTTAATATCTTCTATTTTAGCTTTTTTCATGGATACATCACATACCTGGGTATTAGCCTTCCTTTTTTCTCGCGAACAAGATGGTCTCATGACACACGATTATCTTTTATGTCTATGCACGTTCGATTGATGAGTAAAACTCTTGTTGCATTCACTGCACTGATACATCTTGAGAACTGAACAAAAAAGCAGAAAAGACTGATACTTATTCAACAGTTCTTGGGATATTTTATCTGGTTTCACAACACTTTGCACAATACTACTACCTATACTACTACTATACCCAATCAAACTAAACAATTAATATAATATCAACGCTAACTAACCGCTGAGGATATATAGCTAACAAGGAGAAAGCACAACTGTCGAGCTCAAGGTGCGACTGCAGACACTTAAGAACGAAAAGAGAATATAAAGAGAATCCGTCTGGGCGGGGCATGCCCATGCGCATCTCTATTGCGCAGATGTAAAAAAACGAAAAATATAAAAAAACTTTTTTTTTTCGATCCGCCATTTTTTTTTCGATCCGCCATTTTTTTTTTGATCCGCCTTTTTTTTTTTGATCCGTTTTTTTCTTTTTTGAGCCGCCATTTTTTTTATATGCGCAGTAGACCAAAATGCGTACAACGCGCACACCGAGCGTTCTAGACATGCGCACGGAGTGTTAGGAGATGTACTTTGGTGTATACATTCCAACCCACCCACTTTCAAGAATATAACTCCAGTAGTGAAGCTACAAATAAAAAATATTTGTTGTTTGAGCGGTTCCTTTCTACCGCTCTACATATGGGGGTCTGTATTGACCTGTGTATTGTTCGAATTAGTACAACACTTGCGTTTTAACCGCACTTACCCTTTTAAGTAACGCGCTGTATTACGATGAAATGAGTGAAGCTTTGCGTAATGATGTTTAACGATTTAGAGTGGTGGGATGCTGTAAATCCATGGATTAATGAATAATACTTCTAATTATTTGTTTGACATTTATAAAACATATATTAAAATACAGGTTTATTTTTGAACAAAAATAACAGTGAGATTATCTACATTAGTCTACTTTATGTTTCTATAGCACACGAAACATGATTTCTCAGATACAGGAGGACCATCGAATTGTGTGCTCCAGTCGGGATGATTGTAATGTATAAAACATGGCAATTTAATTTGAAGATCAAAACTTGATTTATAAGACATTGGCAATTTTCCCCATACATCCAAGAGCTCCAAAGGATCTGCATAATTAATTAGATATTCCAAAGGTAGCATTTCTAGTTCATCTGTAGTAAAATCCTGCAAGGTTTTCTTTCCGCTTACATGACTAAACATTACATTTGCTGTTGGACAAGACATAGTTTTTCTTTTCTGCTTCCAATTCTTGAACTTTCTTTCTCTGTTGAGTTCGAAACTTTTTTTTAGCACTCTTAGATAGATTGGGAGGTGGATTTATTATTATTAAATTGTTTTCTATGTACTCTTGTGGATTATAGCTTTCGCAATGTTCTGCGTCCCATGAATAATCAATAGGGACTGCTGCAGACATGATCTGAATTGTGTTAAATACTGTAAATATTGAGTAGGATTTGGTAGGGAGAGGAGAGGGGCGAGGAGAGGGGAGAGGAGAGGGGAGAGGAGTGGTGTGAAGAGTGGGGGGATTTTGGTGGGGGAAGAGTGGGGTGAAGAGTGGGGGGATTTTGGTGGGGTGAAGAGTGGGGGGATTTGGATTTGGATTGGTCCAGCTTGCACACAAACACTCTACTCAAGACTTTTCGGACACCCTGTATACATACGTACAAACATAAACACATATTAATACAAATATATTCGATTTGTTTGAAATTCGACCTAATAAAGTTTATCTAAATAATAATAGGAGTATTTGCTCATACAAGACTTTTTGGACACCCTGTATACATTCAAACTAACACCCACACGTTTAAATAGGAATATAGTCGATTTACTTAAAATCCGAATTAATTAGGTTTATCTCGGTTGTACGTACGTGAGTTAGAAATTGTTAACTTTATCCTTAATCGTTGCTATATAAACCATGCGAATCAAAATTTACACATATAATTTTGAATGATTGACCGAATTCTTCCCATATATCAAATTTCAGCTCTCTAACTCAATAAATATCGGAAATAGCAAATTTTTCGTCGTCATGCCAACCAAATGTCGAAATTATTTTCAAATAAAATAGCTTACTTCCTCCCCTTTCGATTGCCACATCACTCTTTTCAATCGAATAATCCTTTCTCAATTAATAACAAATCTAAGCAAAATTTAAATCAGACCCGTCATTGTGATTTACCCCGTATACTACCTCATGGAATAGCCTTTCTATGATGCTTCGCCGCGTCATCGAAAAATTGTTAAAATTGGTATTTAATGACTAATTCTTCAAATTATATGTTCCGAAATCCACATGGAAAGGTCTATAGAGGCCTTGCCCAGTATTTTTCAAGTTGAAAACGGTTCAGAAACCCTAAAATCTCGCAAGGAAAACTGACATTTTTGCGACATTTCGATCCTTCATTTTTTAATACATTTCTCCGTATGAAACTGATTTTGACATGCATTTGCATGGTCTGAGAAAAATTAAAAAAATTCGTATTTAATTCTTAAATCGTCCAATGAAATGTATTGTAAATAAAAATATAAAGGCCGTTTTACCTTTTCCATGTATATTTCAAGCCGAAATCGGTCCAGGAAGCTTCCAATATCGCTACAAAACTGTTATTTTGATGACATTTTGACAGGTCATATTTTAATTTCGATGTAAAGAGGGTCAGTTTCATTTGTTTTGTCAAGGCACGGCTTTTAATATATGCACTTTTTAAAATTTTTCCTGCACCGATGCAAAAAAAGGTATTTATTTATAACTTTAACGAAAAAATATGGAATTTTAATTAGTTAGAAGTGTTCTCAGATGATAAGGGATGAAAATAAACCAAAAAAGAACTGTTGAATCGGAGAAATAATATATAATAATGCCTTTTAAAAATGAATTTTGATGGAAAAAAACAGAAAAAATGAGTTTTTACCCCCTAAATTCGGTCCAGGATCACCCATTCGGGATTTGTTTTAAAGCCTGATTATATCCCCACGGGATAGCGTTGAAAAAGTTGGAAGAAATTAGATAGGAAAAGATACAGAGTGATTCAAATGTAGAGATGTCATGAAAAAAAATCGTAAAAAATCTAAATTTAATTCTCGATTGCTCCTTTCCTATTAAGAATGAAGGAACCTAAAAATACGTTTATAACGTAGTTCGGCGAGGTCTTTCCGATAAGGTACATGAGATTTCGATTTGAATCCATTTTGACCCCCAAAAAAATTGACAACCAACAAAAATTTGCATGAAATATCTTAATTTCCACTTTTTCCCAAATTTTTCCAATGTCCAGTCGTTTTAGGTATAGGTAAATGTATTGCAAAAAGAAAGTATTTGAGATTCTTTAGTTTTAAGTTGAAATACGTTTTTCTGGCCGAGGTTCCGGCGACCGAGTAATTTGGTGCCAAATAGGGGTCTGCAAACGGCATTTTTCGACATAAAAAATTCAAAAAAATTACTTCCCATTTTCCGAATACCGCCAGTTTCAATAGGGTTCTGAAGCTCCCGGTCCTCTACAACCTCTGAAAATTGAAATCGATTTTATTCACTTTTGCGACCTGTAATCGATTTCAACGGAAATCGCTGAAATTTCGATTTTGACGTTTTATATCTCCGAAACGGAACACCCTGTATAACTGAATTTTTTACCGAAGCTAGCCACACTATCCCTCTATTAACCCAGAAAATTTGATTGCCCCAACTCCAACCGTTTTAGACAAAAAAAATTGAAAAGGTGAAAATGTCGAAACGGACGACCACATACGAACGGCCATACATACATACATACACACACACACATTTTCTGACCAACGGCTCGGTATATAGACCGCTCGGCGGACGGTCTATAACTAGTACGGGTAGACCGCCTAATCGCCCCCGAGGGGGCTCTATAAGGTCAGTAATATCATCATTGTCATGCCCTGAAAATTTCGTGTTGCTAGGCCATGTATTAAGGAAGATATCACACTCCTTCGGACTGATGATGCAGAATAGACCGCCCTTCGTAACCGTATCGCTACATACATACAAACACCTACACGTAGAAACTATTTTTGCCAACGCAAAGAATTTTCGGACACCCTGTATATATATATACAAACATAAACACATTTTAATACAAATATATTCGATTTGCGTGAAATCCGACCTAATAAATTTTATCTAAGTACTAATAGGAGTATTTGCCCATACCAAGACTTTTTGGACACCCTGTATACATTCAAACTAACACTCACACGTTTAAATAGGAATGTAGTCGATTTACTTAAACTCCGAATTAATTAGGTTTATCTCGGTACTAGTAGAAGTATTTGCCCATACTAAAACTTTTCGGACACCCTGTATGCGTAACAACACACATAAAAACATGGGATTTCGATTTGGATCCATTTTGCCCCGAAAAAAATTAAAAGCCGTCAAAAACTTGCATGAAAAATCGTAATTTCCAATTTTTCCCAAATGTTTCCAATTTCCAGTCGTTTTAGGTATAGGTAAATGTATTGCAAAAAGAAAGTATTTGAGATTCTCTAGTTTGACATGCAAACCGTTTTTCTGTCCGATGCTTCGTTTTTGAGCAATGTAGAATTGAATATGGGTCTTCAAGTGGCCTTTTTCGACTTAAAAAAAATTCAAAAGAATGACTTCCCATTTTCCGAATATCGCCAGTTTCAATAGGGTTCTGAAGCTCCCGGTCCTCTACGAACTCCGAAATTTTAAATCGATTTAATTAACGTTTGCGACCTATAATCGATCCCATACGAAATCGCTGAAATTTCGAATTTGACGTTTAATAACTCCGAAACGGAACACCCTGTATTACTTAATTTTTTACCGAAGCTAGATGCACTATCCCTCTATTAATCCAGAAAATTAGAACTTTCCACTTGCAACCATCTCGGACAAAAAAAGTTGAGAATGTCGAAAAACACGATTTGTCAACCAACACATATTTTCCTCACGAACGGGGCGGTATACATACTAGTACGGGTAGACCGCCTAATCGCCCCCTGAGGGGGCTCTATAAGGTCGGTAATATCATCATTGTCATGCCCTGAAAATTTCGTGTTGCTAGAGCATGTATTAAGGAAGATATCACACTCCTTCGGACTGATGATGCAGAATAGACCGCCCTTCGTAACCGTGTCGCTACACACATACAAACACCACACGTAAAAACTATTGTTGCCAACAAAAAACTTTTCGGACACCCTGTATACATACATACAAACATAAACACATATTAATACAAATGTATTCGATTGGCGTGAAATCCGACCTAATAAAGTTCATCTAAGTAATAATAGGAGTATTTGCCAATACCAAGACTTTTTGGACACCCTGTATACATTGAAACTAACACCCACAAGTTTAAATAGGAATATAGTCGATTTACTTAAAATCTGAATTAAGTAGGTTTATCTCGGTACTAGTAGAAGTATTTGCCCATACCAAGACTTTTCGGATACCCTGTATACATACATACAAACATAAACACATATTAATACAAATATATTCGATTTGTTTGAAATTCGACCTAATAAAGTTTATCTAAATAATAATAGGAGTATTTGCTCATACAAGACTTTTTGGACACCCTGTATACATTCAAACTAACACCCACACGTTTAAACAGGAATATAGTCGATTTACTTAAAATCCGAATTAATTAGGTTTATCTCGGTTGTAGTAGAAGTATTTGCCCATACCAAGACTTTTCGGACACCCTGTATACGTATATACAACACATATAAAAACAAATATAACCGATTTGCATAAAATCCGGTTTAATTACATTTATCCAGGTACTACTAGGAGTATTTGCTCAAACCAACACTTATTGGACAGCCTGTATACAGACATATATTTCCGTACACATAGAAATGCAAATATATACGATTTGCTTTAAATCCGACAATTAAGTTTATAGTTGTACAAATAGCCACGGAATTTGTCCATACAAAAACTTTTCGGACATCCTGTACTGTACATACATACAAACACAATAAACACGACACAGTAATTTAAATGTTTTATATTTTAATATTCTTGCGATTGAAAACCGGCTCAATTACGTTTATATTCGTACTAATTGCAAAGATGTTTGCGCATACAAAGACATTTTGGACATTCTGTATACATACCAACATATAAACAGCCACACAAAGGAATAAAAAATTTACGTTTTCCTTGAAATAAGACTCATTTAAGTTTTTCTTCGTTCTAATGCCAAAGATATTTGCGCATACAAAGACTTTTTGGACATTCTGTATACATACAAACATAAACAACCACACAAAGGAATAAAAAATTTACGATTTCCTTGAAATAAGGCTCAATTATTCTTCTCTTCTTGCAAATGACAAAGATATTTGATATGATATTATACGCCCCCCGAGGGGGCTCTATAAGTTCGGTAATATCATCATTGTCGTGCCCTGAAAGTTTCGTGTTTCTAGGCCATGTATTAAGGAAGATATCACACTCCTACGGACTGATGATGCAGAATAGAGCGCCCTTCGTAACCGTATCGCTATATACATACAAACACATATTACATATAAATACAATATGTACGATTTCGCTGAAACCCTACTAAATTAAACTTGTCATCTTTCGATCGGCTTTGAACCATACATTAGATAACATCATCTTCCTGAAATGGTCGAGCTGGATGAAGATTGGTGGCGAGCCCTTCGGGCACGCCACTGATGTCTCTATGGAAAAAAATTGTGCACACATATTATGAACGTCGCTTCTTTCAATCTAAGAAGCCGTTCGCGGGTTGTAAGTTGTTAACTTTACCCCTAATCGTTGCTATGGCAATCATTAAAATTGAAAATTGCAAAAATATTTTTCAATGATTGACCGAATTCTACTTAGATGCGAAATTTCTACTCTGCAACTCACTAAATAACGGAGAAATCAAATTGATCGTCGTCATGACTACCAAAAATCGAAATTATTTTCAAATAAAAAAGTAGTTTACTTCCATCCCTTTCGATAGCCACCTCACTCGTTCCAATCGCAGAAGGCGTCCGCGAGTTATAAATTGTCAACTTTATCCTTAATCGTTGCTATGCCAACCATGGGAATCGATTTTTCCAGATATATTTTTGAATGAGTGACCGAATTCTTCCGAGATATCAGTTTTCAACTTTCCAACTCAATAAATAACGAAAATAGCAAATTGTTCATCGTCCCGGCAACGAAATGTCAAAATTATTTTCACATAAAAAAGTAGTGTACTTTCTAACATTTCGATCGTCACTTTACTGGTTTCAATCAGATAAGCCGTTCGCGAGTTAAAAATGATCAACTTTATGCTCAATCGTTGCTATGGTAATCATCGGAATCAAAATTTATAAAAATATTTTTGAATGATTGACCGAATTCTACCCAGATATCAAATTTCAACTCTAAAACTCAATAAATAATGGAAATAGCAAACTGTTCGTCGTCATGGCAACGAAATGTCAAAATTATTTTCACATAAAAAAGTAGCTTACTTCGTTCCCTTTCTATTGCCACCTCACTCGTGAGTTAGAAATTGTCAACTTTATCATTAATATTTGCTATAGAAACCATGCGAATCAAAATTTACACATATAATTTTGAATGATTGACCGAATTCTTCCCATATATCAAATTTCAGCTCTCTAACTCAATAAATATCGGAAATAGCAAATTTTTCGTCGTCATGCCAACGAAATGTCGAAATTATTTTCAAATAAAATAGCTTACTTCCTCCCCTTTCGATTGCCACATCACTCTTTTCAATCGAATAATCCGTTCTCAATTAATAACAAATCTAAACAAAATTTAAATCAGACCCGTCATTGTGATTTACCCCGTATACTACCTCATGGAATAGCCTTTCTATGATGCTTCGCCGCGTCATCGAAACATTGTTAAAATTGGTATTTAATGACTAATTCTTCAAATTATATGTTCCGAAATTCACACGGGAAGGTCTATAGAGGCATTGCCCAGTATTTTTCAAGTCGAAAACGGTTCAGAAACCCTAAAATCTCGCAAGGAAAACTGACATTTTTGCGACATTTCGACCCTTCATATTTTAATACATTTCTCCGTATGAAACTGATTTTGACATGCATTTGCATGGTCTGAGAAAAATTTAAAAAATTCGTATTTAATGCTTAAATCGTCCAATGAAATGTATTGTAACTAAAAATATAAAGTCCGTTTTACCTTTGGCATGTATATTTCAAGCCGAAATCGGTCCAGGAAGCTTCCAATATCGCTACAAAAACTGTTATTTTCATGACATTTTGACAGGTCGTATTTTAATTTCGATGTAAAGAGGGTCAGTTTCATTTGTTTTGTCAAGGCACGGCTTTTAATATATGCACTATTTATAACTTGTCAAGGCACGGCTTTTAATATATGCACTATTTATAACTTTAACGAAAAAATATGGAATTTTAATTAGTTAGAAGTGTTCTCAGATGATAAGGGATGAAAATAAACCAAAAAAGAACTGTTAAATCGGAGAAATAATATACAAATAATGCCTTTTAAAGATGAATTTTGATGGGAAAAAACAGAAAAAATGAGTTTTTACCCCCTAAATTCGGTCCAGGATCACCCATTCGGGATTTGTTTTAAAGCCTGAATATATCCCCATGGGATAGCGTTGAAAAAGTTGGAAGAAATTAGATAGGAAAAGATAAAGAGTGATTCAAATGTAGAGATGTCATGAAAAAAAATCGTAAAAAATCTAAATTTAATTATCGATTGCTCCTTTCCTATTAAGAATGAAGGAACCAAAAAATACGTTTATAACGTAGTTCGGCGAGGTCTTTCCTATAAGGTACATGGGATTTCGATTTGAATCCATTTTGACCCCCAAAAAATTAAATTCCGCCAAAAAATTTCATGAAAAAACGTAATTTCCAGTTTTTCCCAAATTTTTCCAATTTCCAGCCGTTTTAGGTATAGGTAAATGTATTGCAAAAAGAAAGTATTTGAGATTCTTTAGTTTTAAGTTCAAATATATAATAAAATATACCCTTGTTTTTGTTTAACTTATTTTCATTAGACACCGTATATTACAATTTAACTTTAACAACAATACCTGGGTGAATGGCATCTTTAATATTATATATCAATTGTTTACTTTTCTGCTGATTAAATAAAATAATGAACTGTCTACCTTTACCTTCGTGATTTATTTATAGTAATGAATTTGATCAAATTTATACGTGATGATATGTTTGTTTATTATAAACGCAAAAAATAAAAAATAGTATTCTGTATGGTTTGTGCTAACTTAATCTAAAATTTACTATCGCAATAAAGGTAAACTATACTTAAAATTATACATAAAAAACATTCAAACCAACAAACTTTGGGCATACCCTCTTTCATACTAACACACTGACACAACACAAAACACACATTTACATACCAAACACCTAGTTATGAAGACAAATTTTTAAAACTTTACAAAAAAATACTTTTCCAGAGAAAATAAGAAAAAGTCTTACCATCCTTTATGTACATAATGGTTGGATTCCCAAAATATTTTATCCATTGGAGGTCCTTAATATAGTTTAAAAAAATAAATAGATTATATTCTTGCTTATAATTCGTAAGTCCCATTTTAAAACAAAAAGTGCATTTAGCCCAGATTACATGAAAAAAAAGTCCATGTATAAAATAATACCCCTTTCTTTCATTTCTCAAAAGAGTACTAGCCCCATTTTTTTCCACAGGCGGCTTTTAGGACTTTTGGAGAACAAAAAAACATTATTTTATTTTTTCGAAGGTCGGTCCTGTAAAAATAAAAAATAGATTAGTTATTTAGAAAAAAATTAAAAATGAGCATCTTCCTAAAAACAGGTATAAGATTTTGTATTTGCTGCTACGGGACCTCGTTACCGGCCGTGGCGGCTGCTCACTAAACATCAGAGGCGAAATTTAAGTACTTATGTTAAGTATCAAACCTAAAAATGGTAATGGAAATGTAAATAACTCTGTGGCATCTTATCAAAAATGGCGATAAAAAGGGCGGTACAAATATACATATGTATATGGTAATAAAAATAATTAAAAAAAAAATATTTAGGAAAATAGGAAATCTTTATATTTGAATGGCGCCTAGATATATTATGTAAATATGTTTAAAAAAATAACGATTATATTTCTAAAACACCTTGTTAATATTATTATAATAATAGCATGTTCAACTTTAATTGATAACATACCAAGTACGCGAACCTTGTGTATTAAATTTCAAAATACACTTTAAGTTCATGAGCGAAGACCTCAATGTCATCAAAACAAAATATTATATTTCATTGTCTCCAAACAGATCTAAAAATTTCCTTTTTAATCTTAGGGCCCTTAATTGTTGCTCGTTTGAAATAAAAAATTGTATTTGGTAAACACACCGATGTGCCGTTATTAACAACCCCCAACTTCTGTTGCCTTTTTCGTTCTCTTTGAATCTTGTTAAGCTTCCTACGGGCCATAAAAATTAAATAAAAGGGATAACAGGAATGAATGGGTTAAGGGTAGTTTAGTGGATAACCCCAATATATAATAATTCTAGCCTCGCCAGCGTTAACGGGCACGAGGTGGAACTATTTCTATATTTAGCAGTCTATGTAATTTAATCTCGCCAGCGTTAACGGGCACGAGGTGGGTTTTCCTATAGGTTCTGTTTGGATAATTTTAATCTCGCCAGCGTTAACGGGCACAAGACAAAATTATGTCAAACGTTTTTGGGATGAGAATGGGGTAGGAAAATTATATAGATGTAAAAAGCACTGTATTCCCCTTAAAACCACTGTAAAATAAATACCCTTTAAAAACCAATGTAAAAAAACCCTGAAAAAAAAACACTGTAAAAATGCCCTTTAAAAAAAATCACTGTAAAAAATAATTTGACAAAAAAAAATGCACTATAACGCCCTGCAAAAAAACACTTTAAAAATGCACTGAAAAACACTAAAATGACCTGAAAGGGATAGTAAAAAATTATAAAACACAAAAGGCCCTTGGCAAGTTAGGAAGAACTTACCAACGAGAAAGAACCAGGCGCCTCCACCAAATGTCGCGCTTGGGGTCGTCGGGGTTGATAAATTAGGCTGCGGTTTACCAAAACACTTGTATGATTTATTCAGGTACACAATTCACTTACGTTGCTAGGTTGGGTAGCGTAGGGGGCAGCTTCTATCGGAGTACTCGGTCAGCCTAAAGGGCTGGCGCTAATTGTACTGTTCGTGCGGCACCACAGTGACGCCTGCTGTCGGGACGCGACAGTAGCGCGCTCCCAGTCGGGACACGACGCCCTCCCTTTGCATCTCGCTGGTACGCTTTTTATATGAACCCCTCAAGAACAGTTTATACAAACAGTACAACTGGTCAGGGTTCATAAAATAAAGGCGAGGCCAGCGATATGCAATCGCAGCACGTAGAGTGGTTTCCGAAATGTTAAATAAAAAATATAATAAACATGTATGGAAATTTGGGAAAATGACGAATATATGGGGAAATATGACATTTCCCCCGCGCCTGTAAAAGCTAGCCCCTAGCTTTAAAAATTTACACAATACATATATACAAAATATCACATATTTACAAAATACAAATATACAAAACGGAGATAAACAAAATATACAATAAACAAACATAAAAACATTATTAATAAACAAACAATTGGAGCTCGCAGGCTCGGTACACTCCGTATTTATTTGGGTGAAATGAGGAATGGTAAAACTAGCTTAAAATGGAGAATAAAAATGGTTACTGTCCTGGTAGTCTGGTTCACATTTACACACTTTCTTTACAAAGTTCTATTATTAGGGAGTTCCAACACGTTACTGATCGAATAGCCTACACACCGACAAAACCCGACACATCTTAGGCGCCACACGTTGAGGCAGGTCGTCATGTATTTCTTGTTCAGATGCAGCAGTCACGGTTCTTGTGTCCTGGGGGTGGGATCGGCTAGTTGTGTTGCCGACTCCCAGTGCAGCAGGGGTCTCCCTCCTCCGAAGAGTGCGGCCATCCGGACTTTGGGTGGACTGAGCCGTGAGTGACGGGAACTTTGCTGGGCTGATCCTGAGACTAGTTGTGGTCAACCAGCGCTGTAAGTTCCTTAGGTATGTACATTGTACCAGTGTCATCACGGCTCGTTGTGCAGGAGTTCAGTCCTAGTGAGGGAAGACCAGGCTGGCGAGACATGGCGGACCGTGCGTGGTTGCTGCATGACGCTGGCTGTGTGGACGCAAGCGGCGACTGGCCTTTGGGTTTTTGGTGTGTTTGTGGCTCTCGATCCAGGTCGTGTGGTCTCCCAATGGTACATGAAAAATGAAAAAAGACTACCGGCAGTTAAAAGGGAAAAAACAGTTTTTAACTAATGAAAAATAATGAAAAGCTACATAATATTACGATGTTTCGGTAGAAGTAGACAGACTAAGAACATTCACCCGGTTTTTACATACGACTTCTATTGGTGTCTAAGTATTACTCTTTTGGAGACAGTGAGACATAGGTCTCTAATTCATCAGGGAAAAACAAAATTATACACATTTACATAACAATTTAAAACCCAAATATAGCGTAATCACATCATCAAATATTTACCATATATACCATCCTATTTATTCATCAATAAAGTCACATAAACTTCAAATACGACTTGCATATAACTCTTAATATTTCACATAAGTCACATAAACTTCAAATACTACTTGCATAAAACTCTTAATATTTCGCATAGGCAGACATTCAACCCTATATGAAGGTCATCTTCCATGTCTCCCTATACTCACATAATGACTTAGTCATTTAAATAACGGTATACATACCACCATCGAGTAGGCGAACATTCAGCTCTATGCTCAGAGCCATCTTCCATGTTCCCCTACTCGGAAAACATATTATAACTTTTAGTCATAAAAAAATAAATAATCATATACATAACACATATCACCATCAAATAGGCGGACATTCAACTCCGTGTTCAAAGTCATCCTCCATGTCCCCCTATTTGGAAAACATATGACTTTCAGTCATCTAAACAAATAAACACCCGATTACAAAATGCATATGGTAATCATTATTGTACGCTATATTTAAATTTACTTAATAATAATAATATTCGACTTAAAAGTAAAAAAGAAGTTGGATTTATAAAAAAAAATTCTGACCCTGATTTATTTTTCAGTGTCTCAGTCATAAAATATACCCTTGTTTTTGTTTAACTTATTTTCATTAGACACCGTATATTACAATTTAACTTTAACAACAATACCTGGGTGAATGGCATCTTTAATATTATATATGAATTGTTTACTTTTCTGCTGATTAAATAAAATAATGAACTGTCTACCTTTACCTTCGTGATTTATTTATAGTAATGAACTTGATCAAATTTATACGTGATGATATGTTTGTTTATTATAAACGCAAAAAATAAAAAATAGTATTCTGTATGGTTTGTGCTAACTTAATCTAAAATTTACTATCGCAATAAAGGTAAACTATACTTAAAATTATACATAAAAAACATTCAAACCAACAAACTTTGGGTATACCCTCTTTCATACTAACACACTGACACAACACAAAACACACATTTACATACCAAACACCTAGTTATGAAAACAAATTTTTAAAACTTTACAAAAAAATACTTTTCCAGAGAAAATAAGAAAAAGTCTTACCATCCTTTATGTACATAATGGTTGGATTCCCAAAATATTTTATCCATTGGAGGTCCTTTATATAGTTTAAAAAAATAAATAGATTATATTCTTGCTTATAATTCGTAAGTCCCATTTTAAAACAAAAAGTGCATTTAGCCCAGATTACATGAAAAAAAAAGTCCATGTATAAAATAATACCCCTTTCTTTCATTTCTCAAAAGAGTACTAGCCCCATTTTTTTCCACAGGCGGCTTTTAGGACTTTTGGGGAACAAAAAAACATTATTTTATTTTTTCGAAGGTCGGTCCTGTAAAAATAAAAAATAGATTAGTTATTTAGAAAAAAAGTAAATATGAGCATCTTCCTAAAAACAGGTATAAGATTTTGTATTTGCTGCTACGGGACCTCGTTACCGGCCGTGGCGGCTGCTCACTAAACATCAGAGGCGAAATTTAAGTACTTATGTTAAGTATCAAACCTAAAAATGGTAATGAAAATGTAAATAACTCTGTGGCATCTTATCAAAAATGGCGATAAAAAGGGCGGTACAAATATACATATGTATATGGTAATAAAAATAATTAAAAAAAAATATTTAGGAAAATAGGAAATCTTTATATTTGAATGGCGCCTAGATATATTATGTAAATATGTTTATAAAAATAACGATTATATTTCTAAAACACCTTGTTAATAATATTATAATAATAGCATGTTCAACTTTAATTGATAACATACCAAGTACGCGAACCTTGTGTATTAAATTTCAAAATACACTTTAAGTTCATGAGCGAAGACCTCAATGTCATCAAAACAAAATATTATATTTCATTGTCTCCAAACAGATCTAAAAATTTCCTTTTTAATCTTAGGGCCCTTAATTGTTGCTCGTTTGAAATAAAAAATTGTATTTGGTAAACCCACCGATGTGCCGTTATTAACAACCCCCAACTTCTGTTGCCTTTTTCGTTCTCTTTGAATCTTGTTAAGCCTCCTACGGGCCATAAAAATTAAATAAAAGGGATAACAGGAATGAATGGGTTAAGGGTAGTTTAGTGGATAACCCCAATATATAATAATTCTAGCCTCGCCAGCGTTAACGGGCACGAGGTGGAACTATTTCTATATTTAGCAGTCTATGTAATTTAATCTCGCCAGCGTTAACGGGCACAAGATAGGACTACAGTAGACGCTTTGAGGTGGGATTTATAGTAAACCTAGCTTCGCCAGCGTTAACGGGCACGAGGTGGGTTTTCCTATAGGTTCTGTTTGGATAATTTTAATCTCGCCAGCGTTAACGGGCACAAGACAAAATTATGTCAAACGTTTTTTGGGATGAGAATGGGGTAGGAAAATTATATAGATGTAAAAAGCACTGGAGCTCTTGAGCAAAGCCTCAGTAGTAAATTTCAAACAACGATCACATCTGTATCTGACGACATAAAGCAAACCTACAGTCAACAGTTTAACGGCCTTAATGAGGCCTTGAATGAGAAAATTAAAAAATTATCTAATCTAGGATCGGCCCAGTCTACTGGTGTGACTGTATCACAAAATAAAAAAAAAACGAACCCAATCCCTGAACCAGCCGCCATTAAAAAATAACAGTGGCAGTTCTGTGAAAGCCACTGTGTCACAGAATATAGAAACTGGAACGAAACAGCCTATAGATTCTGGTACTGTGCAGAAAGCTGTCGCTGAGGCCAACCTGAATAAGTATATAAATTTGACTAAGAATGGGCCCGTGAAGAGTGACCCGAGCAACCGTTACCAATGGGTGCAGCTCCTAACTCCTATTCTTCTGCACAACATAGTCGCCCAGCACCTTTTAGGGGTAGTAGAGAAGACGGTGCGAACTTGGAAATTGCGGCTGGACCTTCAGTTTCCTGGATTTTTGTAACAGGCTTCAGCCCTCACACTTGTCCAGATACCATCACTGCTCATGTACAAGCATTAGCTGGCCTGCAAAACCTTACTTGTGAAAAGCTGAGAACTCGGAAAGACAAATGGAAAAGTTCTTTTAAGATTGGAGTGGATGCTGGGGATGTGGAGAGGGTCATGAGTCCTGACCTCTGGCCTACTGGCATCCTGTACAACCATTTTCTGAACCTCAGACGCTGTCCAACATCAATGGACCAAGGATTAAACCGCAGAGGATTCAGGGAATCCAGGTAGGTGCTGTTACAGCTCTGAAGATTTTGCATTATAATATTCAATGCCTAAGAAATAAAACTTTGTTACTAGAGTCTTTTCTTAAAGAAGACCAACATAATATTATCTGTATTAATGAGCATTGGCTTAGGGTAGATGAGCTGAGCCATATTTTAATTAGTGGTTATATTTCTGTCTCTGGCTTTTGCAGAACTGTTCATAGGAATGGTTGTGTGGCTGTTTTTGTGGGGAGTCATATTGAGACTGTACCTTTGCCTTTTGATGTTGATGGAATGTGTGTTGAGATGATTTTTGAGTGTGCTGGTACCATCTGTAATGTTCGAGGTATCAGTATCCAAATTTTGACTCTTTATCGCTCCCCATCGGCTGATTCTGGTGTTTTTGGCATCTTTTTAGCTAAGACTGCTGAACTACTTGATGGGTTGGATCTAACAAAGGGAATTATAATAACAGGTGATTTTAATGTACACTTTCACAGTAATTCTCTGGAGGCCCAACTTCTTGATGGTCTGTTTGAATCATATGGACTATCAAGAACTACATTCCTACTTACAAGAAAGAAGGCCTGCTTGGACAATATATACACGAACCTCCACAATGATTCTTTTCATTCCAGTGTAATTGATCCGAGCCTGTCGGATCATTTAGCATTATCATTTAAATATACCTTCTCAACAACGCAACCTGTTAACAGAACTAGAGTTGTTTACAGACCAATGACTGACCAAGGTCTTTTTAACCTCTACAATATTGTCGAAAATATAAATTGGGAATTTACAAATGACATCTCACTGTCACCAGATGTTATGTTCGAAAATTTTCTTGGCCTCTTGCTAAGCGCCTGTGAAGCAAGCTTTCCAGAGAAGACAAAAATGGGTAGTAGCGATGTGCGTGGAACTTTTGAGATACACTGGTTTAATGAAGATCTAAAGCGGGATAGGGAGACCCTTAAACTTTTGACACGACTGAATAAATCGAATCCACCCCTTGTCAGTCTTGAAGTACTCAAAAAATTCCGCGCTGAATACCGAAATAAATTAATGTTGAGCAAGAGACAAGCTCATGATAAATATATTCAAGAATCTAATAATAAAAATAAAGCTATCTGGGATGTCATAAAAAATAATAACCCTTTAACTAAAACATCTCCGTCTGAATTGAGCCCAGATGATTTTAATGATTTTTTCTGTAGTATTGCCGAAAATATAATTAGGGACATGCCCAGAGTTAATGAGAACCCCTTTGACTATGTTATTCAAAGTGTAAGTAGTAAGTATTTTGATTTTAATGAACTGTCATTTAACAACATACGAGATATAATTTGTGGTCTAAAAAATAGTCCAAGCAAAGACTGTTTTAACCTAAATGTAAGGGTAATAAAAACAATAAAAGAACTTATCATTGTTCCACTTACTAAAATATTTAACCATTGTATAAAATTTAGTACTTTCCCCAATTGCCTAAAATTAGCGCGTGTAGTACCAGTGTTTAAAAAGGGTAGACACTGTGAGGTCACAAACTACAGACCTATCTCAATTGTGCCAGTGTTTAGTAAAATTTTTGAATCTGCTCTAAACAGCCAGCTCTGTGTGCATTTGGAGGAAAATAATCTATTTAATCCCTGGCAGTTTGGCTTCCGAAACAATTTATCGACAAACTCAGCAATATCCCATCTTGTAAACTACATTCAAACATGCTTTGAAAGTAAGCAGTTTGCGCATGCAACTTTTTTTGATTTAACTAAAGCATTCGACTGCGTACCTCATGACATTTTAATAGAAAAACTTTTCTGCTATAATTTTAGTAACAGTAGTGTGACTCTCATAAAGTCATATCTTTCTGATCGTTACCAGTATGTGTCATACTTAAACAATAAATCTAATATCCATGGGGTTGTCCATGGGGTGCCACAGGGCTCTGTCCTGGGCCCCCTTCTATTCTTACTTTACATAAATGATATCAATAATTGCACCAAGGATTCAGATTCCAATATAATCTTGTTCGCTGACGATACAACGGCTCTAAACAAGTCAGATAACTTGGACACCCTTGAGGTAAAGATCATGGATACGCAGGTGAATATTGAAACTTGGTTCCTTGCCAATAAACTTAGTGTTAACCAGAACAAGACACAGTCTATTAACTTTGCATTAAGACCCGTTAGCAGTGGCTCTTTTGAGCCTGTTAAGTTTCTGGGAGTCCTTCTTGATCCGGGGCTGACATGGGAGGCCCACGCTGAAAAGCTTGCCGGGCGCCTGAGTGGGAATATTTTTCCACTCAGAAATCTTAGGGGGCTGGTGTCTCGGAATGTACTCATCACTGCATACTACGCTTACTTCCATTCCCATTTAACTTATGCTGTACTGTGTTGGGGCCACTCGCCGCATGCCTCCAGGGTGTTTGCGGTGCAGAGACGCTGTGTGCGGGTCCTTGCTGGTTTGGGGTACACTGAATGCTGTCGAGATGCGTTTGTCTCTCTTAGGCTGCTCACTCTTCCATGCATTTATATTTTAGCTTGCCTAAACTACATCAAAACTAACATAGAAAGCTATACCCGTAACTGCGACTTCCATGAATATAACACTCGTACAAGGGAAAATCTGACTGTTAATTATAGTAGGACTGCAAGAGCCAGGGACGGGATGAACCACTATGGTGTTAAGTTTTTTAATATTTTACCTGATAGGGCAAAGAATTTAACGCTTAAACAGTTTAAGGTTAAAATGAAAAATTATCTTAAATCTAAAGCCTTTTATGGTGAGGAGGAATTCCTTCAGAACAACTTCATTGATTTTTAGAGCTGGGTCAGCGGCTGCCTGCTTTCCCAGGGATATTATTATTATTATTTTTTCTTTTCTCTAACTATTGTTGATTGCTCGTTTTTAATTCTTTTAATTGTTTTTGTATAAGTTATGTATTACTGACTTTGTCGTAACAATTTAATTATCTGTTAAATTATTTAATTTGATTTTTAATGTAAGCTATTACTTATATTTACTGTCTGACTTGTGAAAATACATATTGTATGCACATCACTAATAAATATTGATTGATTGACTGTATTCCCCTTAAAACCACTGTAAAATAAATACCCTTTAAAAACCAATGTAAAAAAACCCTGAAAAAAAAACACTGTAAAAATGCCCTTTAAAAAAAATCACTGTAAAAAATAATTTGACAAAAAAAAAATGCACTATAACGCCCTGCAAAAAAACACTTTAAAAATGCACTGAAAAACACTAAAATGACCTGAAAGGGATAGTAAAAAATTATAAAACACAAAAGGCCCTTGGCAAGTTAGGAAGAACTTACCAACGAGAAAGAACCAGGCGCCTCCACCAAATGTCGCGCTTGGGGTCGTCGGGGTTGATAAATTAGGCTGCGGTTTACCAAAACACTTGTATGATTTATTCAGGTACACAATTCACTTACGTTGCTAGGTTGGGTAGCGTAGGGGGCAGCTTCTATCGGAGTACTCGGTCAGCCTAAAGGGCTGGCGCTAATTGTACTGTTCGTGCGGCACCACAGTGACGCCTGCTGTCGGGACGCGACAGTAGCGCGCTCCCAGTCGGGACACGACGCCCTCCCTTTGCATCTCGCTGGTACGCTTTTTATATGAACCCCTCAAGAACAGTTTATACAAACAGTACAACTGGTCAGGGTTCATAAAATAAAGGCGAGGCCAGCGATATGCAATCGCAGCACGTAGAGTGGTTTCCGAAATGTTAAATAAAAAATATAATAAAAATGTATGGAAATTTGGAAAAATGACGAATATATGGGGAAATATGACAATATATTGTCCCAAAGGTATACACGCTCATGGTTAGAAAATAAAATGCATATTTCTGGATTTTTTCGAAGCCACTGAGCTCCATATTAGAATCTTCAATGATGCTTTGTAGCGTCATAGGAAAATCGATTAAAATGGTATTTAATCGGTATATTATGAAATGAAATCTTTCTACTGAAAGTATAAGGTCCCTAATTCCCTTGCCCGATAAATTTGAAGCCGAAGTTGGTCCAGACAGTTTCCAATCTCCCAAGAAAAACTGGCATTTTTGCGACATTTAGACACATATTTTAATACGTTTTTCCGTATAAAACTGATTTTGACATGCATTTTGCATGGTCTCAGAAAAATTAAAAAAATTCGTATTTAATGCTTAAATCGTCCAATGAAATGTTTTGTAATTGAAAATATAAAGTCCGTTTTACCTTTGCCATGTATATTTCAAGCCGAAATCGGTCCAGGAAGCTTCCAATATCACTACAAAAAGTGTTATTTTCATGACATTTTGACAGGTCATATTTTAATTTCGATGTAAAGAGGGTCCGTTCAATTGTTTTTTCAAGGCACGGCTTTTATATATGTACTTTTGAAAATTTTTCCTGCAGCGATGCAAAAAAAGGTATTTATTTATAACTTTCACGAAAAAATATGGAGTTTTAATTAGTTAGGAGTGTTCTTAGATGATCAGGGAAGAAAATAAACCAAAAAAGAATCGTTAAATAAGAGAAATAATATATAATAATGCCTTTTAAATATAAATTTTGATGAAAAAAAAACAGAAAAAATGAGTTTTTACCCCCTAAATGGGGCCCTAGATCACCCGTTCGGGATTTGTTTTAGAGCCTGATTATATTCCCAAGGGACAGCGTTGAAAAAGTTGGAAGAAATTAGATAGGAAAAGGTACAGAGTGATTCGAATGTAGAGATGTCAAGAAAAATAATTGTCAAAAACCGAAATTTAATTATCAATTGCTCCATTCCTATTAGGAATAAAGGGACAACAAAATACGTTTGTAACGTATTTCGGCGAGCTCTTTCCGATAGGGCACATGGAATTTCGATTTGAATCCATTTTGACCCCCAAAAAATTAAATTCCGCCAAAAAATTTCATGAAAAAATGTAATTTCCAGTTTTTCCCAAATTTTTCCAATTTCCAGCCGTTTTAGGTATAGGTAAATGTATTGCAAAAAGAAAGTATTTGAGATTCTTTAGTTTTAAGTTCAAATATATAATAAAATATACCCTTGTTTTTGTTTAACTTATTTTCATTAGACACCGTATATTACAATTTAACTTTAACAACAATACCTGGGTGAATGGCATCTTTAATATTATATATCAATTGTTTACTTTTCTGCTGATTAAATAAAATAATGAACTGTCTACCTTTACCTTCGTGATTTATTTATAGTAATGAATTTGATCAAATTTATACGTGATGATATGTTTGTTTATTATAAACGCAAAAAATAAAAAATAGTATTCCGTATGGTTTGTGCTAACTTAATCTAAAATTTACTATCGCAATAAAGGTAAACTATACTTAAAATTATACATAAAAAACATTCAAACCAACAAACTTTGGGTATACCCTCTTTCATACTAACACACTGACACAACACAAAACACACATTTACATACCAAACACCTAGTTATGAAAACAAATTTTTAAAACTTTACAAAAAAATACTTTTCCAGAGAAAATAAGAAAAAGTCTTACCATCCTTTATGTACATAATGGTTGGATTCCCAAAATATTTTATCCATTGGAGGTCCTTTATATACTTTAAAAAAATAAATAGAGTATATTCTTGCTTATAATTCGTAAGTCCCATTTTAAAACAAAAAGTGCATTTAGCCCAGATTACATGAAAAAAAAGTCCATGTATAAAATAATACCCCTTTCTTTCATTTCTCAAAAGAGTACTAGCCCCATTTTTTTCCACAGGCGGCTTTTAGGACTTTTGGAGAACAAAAAAACATTATTTTATTTTTTCGAAGGTCGGTCCTGTAAAAATAAAAAATAGATTAGTTATTTAGAAAAAAAGTAAAAATGAGCATCTTCCTAAAAACAGGTATAAGATTTTGTATTTGCTGCTACGGGACCTCGTTACCGGCCGTGGCGGCTGCTCACTAAACATCAGAGGCGAAATTTAAGTACTTATGTTAAGTATCAAACCTAAAAATGGTAATGAAAATGTAAATAACTCTGTGGCATCTTATCAAAAATGGCGATAAAAAGGGCGGTACAAATATACATATGTATATGGTAATAAAAATAATTAAAAAAAAATATTTAGGAAAATAGGAAATCTTTATATTTGAATGGCGCCTAGATATATTATGTAAATATGTTTATAAAAATAACGATTATATTTCTAAAACACCTTGTTAATAATATTATAATAATAGCATGTTCAACTTTAATTGATAACATACCAAGTACGCGAACCTTGTGTATTAAATTTCAAAATACACTTTAAGTTCATGAGCGAAGACCTCAATGTCATCAAAACAAAATATTATATTTCATTGTCTCCAAACAGATCTAAAAATTTCCTTTTTAATCTTAGGGCCCTTAATTGTTGCTCGTTTGAAATAAAAAATTGTATTTGGTAAACCCACCGATGTGCCGTTATTAACAACCCCCAACTTCTGTTGCCTTTTTCGTTCTCTTTGAATCTTGTTAAGCTTCCTACGGGCCATAAAAATTAAATAAAAGGGACAACAGGAATGAATGGGTTAAGGGTAGTTTAGTGGATAACCCCAATATATAATAATTCTAGCCTCGCCAGCGTTAACGGGCACGAGGTGGAACTATTTCTACATTTAGCAGTCTATGTAATTTAATCTCGCCAGCGTTAACGGGCACAAGACAGGACTACAGTAGACGCTTTGAGGTGGGATTTATAGTAAACCTAGCCTCGCCAGCGTTAACGGGCACGAGGTGGGTTTTCCTATAGGTTCTGTTTGGATAATTTTAATCTCGCCAGCGTTAACGGGCACAAGACAAAATTATGTCAAACGTTTTTTGGGATGAGAATGGGGTAGGAAAATTATATAGATGTAAAAAGCACTGTATTCCCCTTAAAATCACTGTAAAATAAATACCCTTTAAAAACCAATGTAAAAAAACCCTGAAAAAAAAACACTGTAAAAATGCCCTTTAAAAAAAATCACTGTAAAAAATAATTTGACAAAAAAAAATGCACTATAACGCCCTGCAAAAAAACACTTTCAAAATGCACTGAAAAACACTAAAATGACCTGAAAGGGATAGTAAAAAATTATAAGACACAAAAGGCCCTTGGCAAGTTAGGAAGAACTTACCAACGAGAAAGAACCAGGCGCCTCCACCAAATGTCGCGCTTGGGGTCGTCGGGGTTGATAAATTAGGCTGCGGTTTACCAAAACACTTGTATGATTTATTCAGGTACACAATTCACTTACGTTGCTAGGTTGGGTAGCGTAGGGGGCAGCTTCTATCGGAGTACTCGGTCAGCCTAAAGGGCTGGCGCTAATTGTACTGTTCGTGCGGCACTACAGTGACGCCTGCTGTCGGGACGCGACAGTAGCGCGCTCCCAGTCGGGACACGACGCCCTCCCTTTGCATCTCGCTGGTACGCTTTTTATATGAACCCCTCAAGAACAGTTTATACAAACAGTACAACTGGCCAGGGTTCATAAAATAAAGGCGAGGCCAGCGATATGCAATCGCAGCACGTAGAGTGGTTTCCGAAATGTTAAATAAAAAATATAATAAAAATGTATGGAAATTTGGAAAAATGACGAATATATGGGGAAATATGACAATATATTGTCCCAAAGGTATACACGCTCATGGTTAGAAAATAAAATGCATATTTCTGGATTTTTTCGAAGCCACTGAGCTCCATATTAGAATCTTCAATGATGCTTTGTAGCGTCATAGGAAAATCGATTAAAATGGTATTTAATCGGTATATTATGAAATGAAATGTCTTTCTACTGAAAGTATAAGGTTCCTAATTCCCTTGCCCGATAAATTTCAAGCCGAAGTTGGTCCAGACTGTTTCCAATCTCCCAAGAAAAACTGGCATTTTTGCGACATTTAGACACATATTTTAATACGTTTTTCCGTATAAAACTGATTTTGACATGCATTTTGCATGGTCTCAGAAAAATTTCAAAAATTCGTATTTAATGCTTAAATCGTCCAATGAAATGTATTGTAATTGAAAATATAAAGTCCGTTTTACCTTTGCCATGTATATTTCAAGCCGAAATCGGTCCAGGAAGCTTCCAATATCCCTACAAAAACTGTTATTTTCATGACATTTTGACAGGTCATATTTTAATTTCGATGTAAAGAGGATCCGTTCAATTGTTTTTTCAAGGCACGGCTTTTATATATGTACTTTTTAAAATTTTTCCTGCAGCGATGCAAAAAAAGGTATTTATTTATAACTTTAACGAAAACATATGGAGTTTTAATTAGTTAGGAGTGTTCTTAGATGATCAGGGAAGAAAATAAACCAAAAAAGAATCGTTAAATAAGAGAAATAATATATAAAGATGCCTTTTAAATATGAATTTTGATGAAAAAAAAACAGAAAAAATGAGTTTTTACCCCCTAAATGGGGCCCTAGATCACCCGTTCGGGATTTGTTTTAAAGCCTGATTATATTCCCAAGGGATAGCGTTGAAAAAGTTGGAAGAAATTAGATAGGAAAAGGTACAGAGTGATTCGAATGTAGAGATGTCAAGAAAAAAAATTGTCAAAAACCGAAATTTAATTATCAATTGCTCCATTCCTATTAGGAATAAAGGGACAACAAAATACGTTTGTAACGTATTTCGGCGAGCTCTTTCCGATAGGGCACATGGAATTTCGATTTGAATCCATTTTGACCCCCAAAAAATTAAATTCCGCCAAAAAATTTCATGAAAAAACGTAATTTCCAGTTTTTCCCAAATTTTTCCAATTTCCAGCCGTTTTAGGTATAGGTAAATGTATTGCAAAAAGAAAGTATTTGAGATTCTTTAGTTTTAAGTTCAAATACGTTTTTCAGTCCGGCGTTCCGGCGACCGAGTTATTTGGTGCCAAAGAGGGGTCTGCAAACGGCATTTTTCGACATAAAAAAATTCAAAAGAATTACTTCCCATTTTCCGAATATCGCCAGTTTCAATAGGGTTCTGAAGCTCCCGGTCCTCTACAACCTCTGAAAATTTAAATCGATTTAATTAAGTTTTGCGACCTGTAATCGATCCCATAGGAATTCGCAGAAATTTCGATTTTGACGTTTTATAACTCCGAAACGGAACACCCTGTATAACTGAATTTTTTACCGAAGCTAGCCGCACTATCCCTCTATTAACCCAGAAAATTTGGTTGCCCCACCTCCAACCGTTTTCGAGAAAAAAAATTGAAAATTGAAAATGTCGAAACGGACGACAACATACATACACACATTTTTCTGACAAAGGGCTCGGTATAGAGACCGAGCCTGAAAGGCGGTCTCTAACTAGATTGCGTAGACCGCCTAATCGCCCCCGATGGGGCTCTATAAGGTCGGTAATATCATCATTGTCATGCCCTGAAAATTTCGTGTTGCTAGAGCATGTATTAAGGAAGATATCACACTCCTACGGACTGATGATGCAGAATAGATCGCCCTTCGTAACCATGTCGCTACACACATACAAACACCACACATGGAATCTACATTTGCCAAAAAAAACTTTTCGGACACCCTGTATACATAGATACAAACAAACACATATTAATACAAATGTATTCGATTTCCGTGAAATCCGACCTAATAAAGTTTATCTAAGTAATAATAGGAGTATTTGCCCATACCAAGACTTTTTGGACACCCTGTATACATTCAAACTAACACCCACACGTTTAAATAGGAATATAGTCGATTTACTTAAAATCCGGATTAAGTAGGTTTATCTCGCTACTAGTACAAGGATTTGCCCATACCAAGACTTTTCGGACACCCTGTATAAACATAATTATATATAGTCGATTTACTTAAAATCTGAATTAAGTAGGTTTATCTTGGTACTAGTAGAAGTATTTGCCCATACCAAGACTTTTCGGATACCCTGTATACATACATACAAACATAAACACATATTAATACAAATATATTCGATTTGTTTGAAATTCGACCTAATAAAGTTTATCTAAATAATAATAGGAGTATTTGCTCATACAAGACTTTTTGGACACCCTGTATACATTCAAACTAACACCCACACGTTTAAATAGGAATATAGTCGATTTACTTAAAATCCGAATTAATTAGGTTTATCTCGGTTGTAGTAGAAGTATTTGCCCATACCAAGACTTTTCGGACACCCTGTATACGTATATACAACACATATAAAAACAAATATAATCGATTTGCATGAAATCCGGTTTAATTACATTTATCCTGGTACTACTAGGATTATTTGCTCAAACCAACACTGATTGGACAGCCTGTATACAGACATATATTTCCGTACACATAGAAATGCAAATATATACGATTTGTTTTAAATCCGACAATTAAGTTTATAGTTGTACAAATAGCAAAGGAATTTGTCCATACAAAGACTTTTCGGACATCCTGTACTGTACATACATACAAACACAACAAACACGACACAGTAATTTAAATATTTTATATTTTTATATTTTTGCGATTGAAAACCGGCTCAATTACGTTTATATTCGTACTAATTGCAAATATGCTTGCGCATACAAAGACATTTTGGACATTCTGTATACATACCAACATATAAACAGCCACACAAAGGAATAAAAAATTTACGTTTTCCTTGAAATAAGACTCATTTAAGTTTTTCTTCGTTCTAATGACAAACACAGGTCCTCCCGGTCCTCTACAACCTCTGAAAATATAAATCGATTTAATTAAGTTTTGCGACCTGTAATCGATCCCATAGGAATTCGCGGAAATTTCGAATTTGGCGTTTTATAACTCCGAACTGGAACACCCTGTATAGCTGAATTTTTTATCGAAGCTAGACGCACTATCCCTCTATTAACCCAGAAAATTTGAACGTTCCACCTGCAACCATCTCGGAGAAAAAAAATTGAGATTGTCGAAAAACAGAATTGTACAACGTCCGGACATTTTTCTGACCAAGGGCTCGGTATAGAGACCGGCCTGAAAGACGGTCTCTAACTAGTACGGGTAGACCGCCTAATCGCCCCCCGAGGGGGCTCTATAAGGTCGGTAATATCATCATTGTCACGCCCTGAAAATTTCGTGTTGCTAGGCCTTGTATTAAGGAAGATATCACACTCCTTCAGACTGATGATGCAGAATAGACCGCCCTTCGTAACCATGTCGCTACACACATACAAACACCACACATAGAATCTACTTTTGCCAAAAAAAACTTTGCGGACACCCTGTATACATACATACAAACATAAACACATATTAATACAAATGTATTCGATTTGCGTGAAATCCGACCTAGTAAAGTTTATCTAAGTAATAATATTAGTATTTGCCCATTCCAAGACTTTTTGGGCACCCTGTATACATTTAAACTAACACCCACACGTTTAAATAGGAATATAGTCGATTTACTTAAAATCCGGATTAAGTAGGTTTATCTCGCTACTAGTACAAGGATTTGCCAATACCAAGACTTTTCGGACACCCTGTATACATACATACAAACATAAACACATATTAATACAAATATATTCGATTGGCGTGAAATCCGACCTAATAAAGTTCATCTAAGTAATAATAGGAGTATTTGCCCATACCAAGACTTTTTGGACACCCTGTATACATTCAAACTAACACCGAAACGTTTAAATAGGAATATAGTCGATTTACTTAAAATCTGAATTAAGTAGGTTTATCTCGGTACTAGTAGAAGTATTTGCCCATACCAAGACTTTTCGGATACCCTGTATACATACATACAAACATAAACACATATTAATACAAATATATTCGATTTGTTTGAAATTCGACCTAATAAAGTTTATCTAAATAATAATAGGAGTATTTGCTCATACAAAACTTTTTGGACACCCTGTATACATTCAAACTAACACCCACACGTTTAAATAGGAATATAGTCGATTTACTTAAAGTCCGAATTAATTAGGTTTATCTCGGTTGTAGTAGAAGTATTTGCCCATACCAAGACTTTTCGGACACCCTGTATACGTATATACAACACATATAAAAACAAATATAATCGATTTGAATGAAATCCGGTTTAATTACATTTATCCTGGTACTACTAGGAGTATTTGCTCAAACCAACACTTATTGGACCGCCTGTATACAGATATATATTTCCGTACACATAGAAATGCAAATATATACGATTTGCTTTAAATCCGACAATTAAGTTTATAGTTGTACAAATAGCAAAGGAATTTGTCCATACAAAGACTTTTCGGACATCCTGTACTGTACATACATACAAACACAACAAACACGACACAGTAATTTAAATATTTTATATTTTCATATTTTTGCGATTGAAAACCGGCTCAATTACGTTTATATTCGTATTAATTGCAAAGATGTTTGCGCATACAAAGACATTTTGGACATTCTGTATACATACCAACATATAAACAGCCACACAAAGGAATAAAAAATTTACGTTTCCCTTGAAATGAGACTCATTGAAGTTTTTCTTCGTTCTAATGACAAAGATATTTGCGCACACAAAGACGTTTTGGACATTCTGTATACATACAAACATAAACAACCACACAAAGGAATAAAAAATTTACGATTTCCTTGAAATAAGGCTCAATTATTCTTCTCTTCTTGCTAATGACAAAGATATTTGCGCATACAAATACGGACATATGTACAACCTTGTAGACATATGTACAACCATTCACATGCCCGAAAGGTATAAAATGTGTTTTCGAATCGTTCTGGTTACTTTAAAACGATCCGAATCAAGTCATTTCCCTAAAATTAAATTAAAATTATTCAATAATAATTAATATATTGTCCCAAAGGTATACACGCTCATGGTTAGAAAATAAAATGCATTTTTCTGGATTTTTTCGAAGCCACTGAGCTCCATATTAGAATCTTCAATGATGCTTTGTAGCGTCATAGGAAAATCGATTAAAATGGTATTTAATCGGTATATTATGAAATGAAATGTCTGTCTACTGAAAGTATAAGGTCCCTAATTCCCTTGCCCGGTAAATTTCAAGCCGAAGTTGGTCCAGACTGCTTCCAATCTCCCAAGAAAAACTGGCATTTTTGCGACATTTAGACACATATTTTAATACGTTTTCCGTATAAAACTGATTTTGACATGCATTTGCATGGTCTGAGAAAAATTTAAAAAGTTCGTATTTAATGCTTAAATCGTCCAATGAAATGTATTGTAACTAAAAATATAAAGTCCGTTTTACCTTTGCCATGTATATTTCAAGCCGAAATCGGTCCAGGAAGCTTCCAATATCGCCACAAAAACAGATATTTTCATGACATTTTGACAGGTCATATTTTAATTTCGATGTAAAGAGGGTCAGTTTCAATTGTTTTTTCAAGGCACGGCTTTTAATATATGTACTTTTTAAAATTTTTCCTGCACCGATGCAAAAAAAGGTATTTATTTATAGCTTTAACGAAAAAATATGGAATTTTAATTAGTTAGAAGTGTTCTCAGATGATAAGGGATGAAAATAAACCAAAAAAGAACTGTTAAATCGGAGAAATAATATATAATAATGCCTTTTAAAGATGAATTTTGATGGAAGAAAACAGAAAAAATGAGTTTTTACCCCCTAAATCCGGCCCTAGATCACCCATTCGGGATTCATTTTAAAGCCTGATTATATCCCCAAGGGATAGCGTTGAAAAAGTTGGAAGAAATTAGATAGGAAAAGATACAGAGTGATTCGAATGTAGAGATGTCATGAAAAAAAATGGTCAAAAATCGAAATTTAATTATCAATTGCTCCTTTCCTATTAGGAATAAAAGAACTAAAAAATACGTTTGTAATGTATTTCGGCGAGCTCTTTCCGATAAGGCAGAATCCATTTTGACCCCCCAAAAAATTCAAAACCGTCAAAGATTTGCATGAAAAATCGTAATTTCCAGTTTTTCCCAAATTTTTCCAATTTCCAGTCGTTTTAGGTATAGGTAAATGTATTGCAAAAAGAAAGTATTTGAGATTCTTTAGTTTTATGTTCAAATCCGTTTTTCTGCCCGACGTTCCGGCGACCGAGTTATTTGGTGCCAAAGAGGGGTCTGCAAACTGTATTTTTCGACATAAAAAAATTCAAAAGAATTACTTCCCATTTTCCGACTACCGCCAGTTTCATTAGGGTTCGGAACACCCCGGTCTTCTACAACCTCTGAAAATTTAAATCGATTTAATTCACTTTTGCGACCTGTTATCGATTTCAACGGAAATCGCTGAAATTTCGATTTTGACGTTTAATAACTCCGAAACGGAACACCCTGTATAACTGAATTTTTTACCAAAGCTAGCCGCACTATCCCTCTATTAACCCAGAAAATTTGGTTGCCCCCCTTCTAACCGTTTTCGAGAAAAAAAATTGAAAATGTGAAAATGTCGAAACGGACAACAGACATACGGCCATACATACGGCCATACATACATACACACATTTTCTGACCAACGGCTCGGTATAGAGACCGAGCCTGAAAGGCGGTCTCTAAAGATTGCGTAGACCGCCTAATCGCCCCCCGAGGGGGCTCTATAAGGTCGGTAATATTGTCACAACGGGGGTTGTTGCGACTGAGACTAAGTAATAGCCTCTGGGATCGTATGGAGGGAATGAAGTTGAAACGGGTTATAAAAAATATAACATTTAATAATTAATCAACAATAATAGCAATAAAATAAAGTTTGGCTTTAAATAAATGAAATGAGGCACTTACTTATAGACTTCCCTTACATCTTATCTATAAGGGCGGCTCTTCTCCCGACCAACGGGCACATGTCTTCTCTCGACATCTTCAGAACGACTACCTATCACTCCATTATGCAGTTATCGACAATCGGTGCATTGCTAGGTCAGCATACCTTGACTTACTCAATAAAGTTAAACAAAGCCAAGCTGACCTTCAATGTCGTCACCAAGTCCACCGAATAACAGAGTGTCTATTCATCGTTATTGTCAAAATAATCTTTATATAAATAAAGTGTGATTTTAGAAATAATTAATAAAATAATCCATAATAACATAACTATGACATATGCCCCTCGTTCGCGAAAGCTGGACCAACAGCTTTACAAAATTTCCATCTTACTATGCAATACAAATATGTTGGTCAAGCCGCCAGAAGTTAATTAAATTTACAAAAACAAAATACGATTTTTAATAAAACTTATAAGTTGATGAGAAGTTGTAAAAATTTGTATCTAGTATTGATCAAAAAAAATCTTGAAGAGACGTATAGCATAATAATTAAAATCCGCGTAAAAGATTAATTTAATACTTATTAAAAGCTTAGAAACAAATTATTTCTTCTTTTTATTTTACTTTATTTACTGACTTAAGTAAACTTTCTAATTATTTAACTTTTATAAAATATTGCATAGATAGCCACATTTAACGTCATATAGAAGGCTCAATCTTATCAACTTATAAAATATTACTTTTTTTATATACTAAAGATACCATTGTAAAAGCGAAAAATATAAAATAAAATAAAACTTATTGATACTCATAACATTTCTTTTAAATATTTACATAACAAACCCTCAAAAAGTAGCACTCTTTGAAAAATGAGATCGTGACACAGGCATTTATGGCAACATATAAGAAGTCTTTACTGAAGATTTCCTTAATTGTAATAACGCCGAACAATGATAAACTATGCACAACTATGAGCCAGAAGTAGTTTAGTTATATTAAAGATAATATAAATTTCCTACGAACTTAACATTCACCACTTTTGGATGGATTTTCCCTATCCCCCATTCTTCATCGCCACAATTCTACAAGATGATGCAAGATGAATGCAGCTGGAAGCGGCTTGCTTTGATAAGGTCATCTCTACTGAGCCCTGGTACCTAGGGCATTTTCGAGACACAAGATACTGTTAGGTGTTAGGTTACCTAACGTGATGGTGTAACTGTCCTTTCTTTACTTGCGTGCGTTGTGGTGACTTTGAGTAACAGCTTCTGTTTGCTCACACGCAAAAAAATTTGTACGGTTAAATACTAAAATTGTAAGATTAGCCTCTACAAAAAAAGGGACATATAGGGACGGTAACAAGAAATGTAACTAGATAGCACAAAATTGTTATTGCATGACTTGTTTGATTGTTAGATAAGTATTAGCAAATTGTAGGATATCATTTGAGAAACTGCTGTTGTAAGTGTTATGTTTAAGAAGTAAAAGTTTTTACAATAAAAATAACAAGTTATCATTTTTTGTAATAATGACATTCATTGCTTGCAATAATAAAATTTAAAATTTAAAGCAATAGCCTGATGTAATTGTAAGGCCTCTCCCTACAATATCAAACCACTGGAGCGATAAATTGTAAGGTTATTTTGCAATTTGTGAGGTAATCTCCTGTAAAATTGTAAGACCTGGTTTTACTTTTTGGAGAATCTGTAGGAACAAATTATGCAGGTAGGGTAGGAGAACCACAATTTTTATGTCATTTTTTAAAAATTATGCTAGGACTGGTCCTACATTTTGTAGGCCGTACAGTGACAGATTATATGATGGTCTCATGCTTTATTTCACCTAGCCATACAACATTGCTGTATCAGCTTTCGTAAATTGCAATACATAGTTCCACAAGATTGTAGTATATATATATATATATATATATATATATATATATATATATATATATATATATATATATATATATATATATATATATATACTATATATATGTATATATATATATATATACATATATATGTGTATATATATATACATATATATGTGTATATATATATATATATATATATATATATATATATATATATATATATATATATATACATATATATGTGTATATATATACATATATATGTGTATATATATATATATATATATATATATATATATATATATATATATATATATATATATATATATATATATATACCGGGTGCCCACGAGTTTACTGGCCAGCTCATTATTTTGTTAAGAAATAATATTTCGATTTGAAATTTTGGGAATTCGTATGGTTGCATTAGATGCAGATTTTCAGTGCTCGAACATCTGACTATCGTTTCCGGCTCAACCGGAAATACAGTCAACTTTGTTATTTTAAACGAAACCCCCTGTATGTTTTTTAAAATTTGGATTCTACGTAAAATTCTAGTTATAAAACATGTATCATATCATATACCTATCTTTAACAGTTTTCAAGAAAATGACGTTTGAAAATGTCGAAAGAGCCGCAAACTATACTGTTTTAACATAAAACAAATGAATATGCGAAAAGTTTAATATATTATTCTTACTTCTTTTTAAGGGCCTTGTATGATTGTGTCATGACAATCTCACTTCCGGTGCAACCGGAAGTGCTACAAAATATGACATTCAGGCACAAATTACTTCAATAATTTCAATTGAACGACCTACTTTAAACTCTAAATTCTAATTTATCTGACTTTTCTCTATAATTTTTGTATACACCATCCCAGGTCTAAAGTTGATAGTTCTTGAGATATGGACAGCTAAAAATTTAGATGCATTCCAAATTTCAATCTTTCTAATTTTATCTAGGCGGCTATGGAGATCATCTGTCGCTTGAACTGCTTCATGATCATAACCATCTCAATTTCCATTTATTTAATCAAGATGGCTATGAATACAAGACACTTGTCATATTATTAACAGAAAATATCTGTTAATAATATCACCCCCAAAACAAATGAACAACGTGCTCAGGGAATTTCAAAGAGTTCGTCTGAGAGAAAACGGTCAACAATTCGAACACTTAATTTATGACTAATTTCTTATTTTTTATAATGAAAACCTAATAAAATTATTATTCAAGCACTGCTCTGATATTATTAATTATGTGTATCCTTTCTACATTTTCTTAATGCAAATGGTCTCCATAGCCGCCTAGATAAAATTAGAAAGATTGAATTTTGGAATGCATCTAAATTTTTAGCTGTCCATATCTCAAGAAGTATCAACTTTAGACCTGGGATGGTGTATACAAAAATTATAGAGAAAAGTCAGATAAATTAGAATTTAGAGTTTAAAGTAGGTCGTTCAATTGAAATTATTGAAGTAATTTGTGCCTGAATGTCATATTTTGTAGCACTTCCGGTTGCACCGGAAGTGAGATTGTCATGACACAATCATACAAGGCCCTTAAAAAGAAGTAAGAATAATATATTAAACTTTTCGCATATTCATTTGTTTTATGTTAAAACAGTATAGTTTGCGGCTCTTTCGACATTTTCAAACGTCATTTTCTTGAAAACTGTTAAAGATAGGTATATGATATGATACACGTTTTATAATTAGAATTTTACGTAGAATCCAAATTTTAAAAAATATACAGGGGGTTTCGTTTAAAATAACAAAGTTGACTGTATTTCCGGTTGAGCCGGAAACGATAGTCAGATGTTCGAGCACTCAAAATCTGCATCTAATGCAACCATACGAATTCCCAAAATTTCAAATCGAAATATTATTTCTTAACAAAATAATGAGCTGGCCAGTAAACTCGTGGGCACCCGGTATATATATATATATATATATATATATATATATATATATATATATATATATATGGATGGCGCATGTTACGGAGCCCACTACAACCCACACATGAAAGGAAGCCCGAGGTTTACGGGGTAAGGGGATTTTGGTGATGTCGTTATTCTCGGGTTTTACGAAGCCCAGATGTATATATGCGTTTGCAATGTTTAGGGCACTCATATTATATGATGCCCGACAATGTTGCCAGAGTTTCAGACAACATTTAATTTATACCGTAGTAAGTATGTCGATTGTACGAAGCCCGTAGGCGTATATATAAGTTTATTTATATCCTGCCGATTATAAGCAACCTAGAAATATTGACATGTGTTTACCATTACATAAATACTTGGCCTGGGAATAGCTTCACCTAAATCTAATGACGAACAGGTATCTTTTAGTAATATAAATGTCCGTGAAGCCGTTTTTTTTTAAATATGTTTTAAGGACAAAGACAGAAATAATGGTTTATAGACTTTTCCTGACTACCCTCAAATTAGAAGCAAAATCGGTGGGGGTTAGGAGTTGAAAATATTTAAAAATGCACCAAAAAATCTGTCTTTATTTTGTTTCGTTGATTTTGGATGAGGCTACATATTTACCGTTTGACAGGTGATTGATGCTACTAATTTAGGCGAATGTCTGGAAGGACCATATCAATCAAATATCAAACGATAAATGCGTTGTAACCCCATTCAAAATATTAGGAAAAAAAAATAAAAACGGAATTTTAGGTGCATTCTTTTGATATTTTCAACTCCTAAACCCGTACCAATTTTGCTACTAATTAAGGAGTAGTCAGGGGAAGTTTATTACCCATTATTTCTATATACTTTTTTCTTTAGAACGCATATTTTTAGAAAAACTATTTGTATGGAGTTTTGGTGTGGATGATTTTGATTTTAACGCTATTAACAACCAGAATTTTACCACCGCAATGAATAAACAAGATGAAAATGCCCTCCCTGATAATACCAAAGAACTTGAACTTAGTAGTTCACCAATGACCAGCCAAAACCTTCAAAACGAAAATCCACCACCCGGATGTACCAGTGATTATATTGCACCAATACTCAGTCAAATTAATGAAGATGTAAGCCGTCGATGTCAAGAAGGAAATGCACGTAATATTGGATAAAACCTTCAAGACGAAAACACACCTTGTGATAATTCAAATAACGACTTTGCACCGATGATTAACCAAAATGTTCGAAACGAAAATCCACCTCCAGGAAATACCCGTGATTATATTGCACCAATCCCCAGTCAAATTAATGAAGATGTAAACCATAACCTTCAAGAAGAAAATACACCCGATATTGGACAAAACCTTGAAGATGAAAACACACCTTCTGATAATTCAAATAACGATATTGCCGCTATCCAAAACTTTCAAGGTGACAACATACTCCTTTGTATTGTTAACGATTATACTGCGCCAATGATTAGCAAAACTAAACAAGATAAAAATGTCCTTCCTGATAATACCAAAGATTGTATTTCACCAATGACCAGTCAAAATTTTTAAAACCAAAATCCGTCTCCAGAAAATACCATTGATTATATTGCACCAATGCCCAGTCAAATTCATGACGATGTAAACAATAACCTTCAAAAAGAAAACACACCTTTTGATAATTCAAATAACGATATTGCAGCTATGACCAGGAATAAAGAGTGCGACAAATAATAATAACATAAACAACAAAACAATAAACCTGAGCAAACAGGCATTTTTAATGGCCGAAATAGTGTAAATACTATGGACAGGCGACTGCAAAATCAGGCATTCCTCAAGACGTGATATAACTTTAAACTGATCTGATTCGACTCGATAAAAATGAAACCCAAAGAAACATGGCAAAAAGGAAGATTTTTATGATTGCACCTCTTGAGGAATGCTTCGTAGATTTTGTAGTCGTCTGTTGAATTACCTTTGAATACAGTTAAGATCCGATATTTCACTAATTTCACTGTTTAAAGATCTTTTGTCTAAAATCAATACATATCACATTTATAACAGATTTGTAAGACATGTAAACACTGCACTGCACGTTCATTTTAAAATAAATAATTACGTCTAGTGCATTTTGGATACATACAGGGTGGTGCAACCAAGATGGGGTGGACGATTGTGAGTAAACGGTGAGGAATTTCGGAAACATTTTTTTTTGGATATTATCGATAGTCAAACACGCTATGTTTTAAAATTATAGCCATAATACAGGGTGGTCCGAAAAACTCGTGGCGAACCAAACATGTATTTTTTAAATGGGACACCCGGTATATAATTGTTCCAATTGAATCTCCTGTTCGTTACGATCATTTTGATATAGGGTTTATTGGGTCTAAAACTTATAGTAAGGGAATGGGACGCGGTTAAAGTTGAAAAAATGCTCACAGTTCAGCCATTTTTTAAAAACATTTGAAACAGGTATGGAAAAACCAAATATTCCATAACACGTTACATATCCTTGAATACATTAATCGCTTGTAATGTGTTTAAAATTATTCACTGTTATACAGGGTGGTCAAGTTTTGAAAATACGCCCTGGGCTCACTCTTTTTAAATGGAACACCCTGTATATTTTATTTTCATGTTAAAGATAACATCACTAGCTTTCAAAAAATACCATACATGATGCGTTTCTGACCAACAGTTGTTTAGTAAACTAGCCGTGAAAGCAAAGTTTCTTCATTCTAATACGATTATACTGAATTTACGTTGTTTATTATTAAATATCTAATGTTAGGAGGCCATGACACTATCATAAATGAGACAAGAGATTGACGAACTTGTCAAAGCTACTGCCGCATAATCCATTATTTACAAGTTAAGTGTAGGTGGCCCAATAATTACGAGGTAAGAAAACTGAGATCCCAAAACTTTTAACATGTTTATTAGAGATATTTCAAAAAACAGAAAATATTGTTTTTAGGAAATGTAAAGTAATTAATAAACCAGTTATAAACAAAGATAATCAGTTCTCAGGTATTATTAATAGTGTAAGAAAATTAATTAAGCAAAAACAGAACATCTTTTAAAATTATTTAGGTATGTTCTTACTTGTAAACCTAATTTAATATAAACAATTAAAAAAGCTCATATATGGTGTTCAACTAAACCACAATTTTGCTGAAGGCACATTTCGAGTCTATCCATGAATGAATGTTTCACTTTTCTCAAAGTCTGTTCTGAAATGTTGCGAAAACTGCTTCTTATTCTCGTCTTCATATCTTTCACTGTGGTTGGAACCTCTTTATAGACTTCTTCTTTAACATGCCCCCATAGAAAAAATCTATTGGTGTTAAGTCGGGTGATCTGGCTGGCCACTTAACTGGTCCACCTCGCCCAATCCAACGATCTGTCTTCCAATTATCGACAAAATTCTTACATTCCTATGGTAATGCGGGGGCGCTCCATCATGTTGAAACCATAAGGATCCCCTTACCAGTAAAGGTAAATCTTCAAGCAATACTGGCAACTCATTTCTCAAAAACTGGTTTATTAATTACTTTGCATTTCCTAAAAACAATATTTTCTGTTTTTTGAAATATCTCTAATAAACATGTAAAAGTTTCGGGTCTCAGTTTTCTTACCTCATAATTATTGGGCCACCTACACTTAACTTGTAAATAATGGAATATGCGGCAGTCTTTGACAAGTTCGTCAATCTTTTGTTTCATTTATGATGGTGTCATAGCCTCCTAATATTAGATATTCAATAATAAACAACGTAAATTCAGTATAATCGTATTAGAATGAAGAAACTTTGCTTTCACGGCTAGTTTACGAAAAAACTGTTGATCAGAAAGGCTTCATTATGGTATTTTTTGAAAGCTAGTAATGTTATCTTTAACATGAAAATAAAATATATAGGGTGTACCATTTAAAAACAATGAGTCCAGGGCGTATTTACACAACTTGACCACCCTGTATAACAGTGAATAATTTTAAACAAATTGCAAGCGATTAATATATTCAAGGATATGTAACGTTTTATGGAATATTGGGTTTTTCCATACCTGTTTCAAATTTTTATAAAAATGTCCGAACTGTGAGCATTCTTTCAAATTTAACCGCGTTCCATTCCCTTACTATAAGTTGTAGACCCAATAGACCCTATATCAAAATGATCGTAACGAACAGGAGAATCAATTGGGACAATTATATACCGGGTGTCCCATTTGAAAAAATACAAGTTTGGTTCACCACGAGTTTTTCGGACCACCCTGTACGATGGCTATAATTTTAAAACATAGCGTGTTTGACTATCGATAATGTAAAAAAAATATTTTCGAAATTCCTCACCGTTTACTCACAATCGTGCACCCCATCTTGGTTGCACCACCCTGTATATGCACGATAGACATAAATTACGTTTTCAACAATCAATCCAATTTTTAGATTTTAATTCTTTTGTTTTTAAGATTTCAATCGAACCAGTTTTGGTAAAATTACACCCTGTATAAGACCTCAGCATAAACCTAAATGGTTCGAATTTAATAAGTATTTTTATTAAAATAAACGTTGCCAAACTTCCGGGCTTCTGTTAATCGACGGAACATCTTCAGCTTCGTAACATGCATAGCATTCCCGAAGTGTATATACATTTTTCCGGACCGCCAACTGATGGCAGTTACCATGAACTACAAGTGTATTTTTTTAGGGATCACACAACCCTAAACAGCCCGGGCCTCGGATAAGAAATTGCATTTATAGAGTCACCTATTGTACTTTTAACAAAGCCGCGGCAGTCATAGGAAGCCTGAACCGATATGCAACCTAATGCACTTACTTGTAATGCAAAAAGATAGCGCTAACTACGTGTTTTTTAGAAAAAACACTGAAAAATTACGAAGCCCGAAATCGGGCTTCCCAAGTCGGTATCGGGCTTCGCATACTAGGTCCAATATAGCGTTTTTGGCTTCCTAAAGGTGGAATCCATATATATATATATATATATATATATATATATATATATATATATATATATATATATATATATATATATCCGGACGAGAATGTATAAAAGTTAATGGCATATTGCAGACATATGATGCGTAACAGTTTTATTTTAAGGCTAAAACTTACAGAAATACTTTTGAATTTGTGATTTTTTATTTCTTTTAAAAAGCAAGATAAAGGTGAGTTAAAATACAACCAAGTGGATAATTTGCTTTGGTTTTCATTAAGTTTTTGCAATTATTTAAAAATTAAAATACTTGTACCGTCTTAGTGGCAAAATGTAATTCTGTTTAATAGTTTTTTATACCTATACTTTCGTAAAATAAAAGCAGTACAGAGTCATTCAAACACAAGACTTAATTGGTGGAACTGAGGCATCCAACTTGTGAAAGTGTAAACCTTTTTGTAAAGCTATAATATAGCATACGAAATGTTACTAAAACAAAAATGTAATTTTTAGTTTTTATTTTTCTTTAATTAGGTAACATGTTCCACTAGTAATTTTATCAGATTAGGTAGGTATATCAACTTATAAAATATAAATACAAAGAAAAACGTGAAAATCAAAAATAACCAAAATACTTACACATGGTCATTCAAAATACATACTTTATATTTTAAATTGAACATTTTTCGGGAAAAACGCTTAAAAATTGCTGTCCCCCACCCTTATCACCAGACGGATCACTTAGAAAAATCTGAAAAAAACATGAACATTGAGAATTAGGTGTAGATTGAGCGAAAATGATCAGGATTGAAAAATTCTAGCGCGATCAATTGTTATAAACAATGTAATTGTTTATTTCCTTATAACTGCTGAACCATTGGTTTTAGAGAAAAAGTCTTTTAACAAAAAATATTAATCATGATGTAGGAAACAATTTTTGTCCTTACACTTTTTTCAAAATTTTTAATTTGACCCACTCAGCTCCGCGCATACGCGACGTGATACGGCGTTGGTGCCGTCCGTCGGCGGCGGGTAGCGCGGCAGATGGGCGGAGATCGGGCGGCCGAGGTTTACTCAGGTTAAGTGGGGGGCTGATGGCACGGAACACTAATTGTGCAAGTAGGTATAGCTTGCACTTGACCGATTTTTTAATTTAATAAATTAATAATACAACATTGGCGAAACACATTATAAAAACGTTTTCAGGTTATTTAGTAACAGCCATGCGTCAACATGTGACCGAAAACTTGCCCCAAAAACTTAAAAATTAACATTACATTAAGAACAATTAATGTTGGTTCTCTCTTAGTTTAATTTATTTTCACGCTTAATTTCTGAACATAAATGCTATAATAATATAATTGCAGTTTCTTAGATTTATCTTATTATAATTTAATTTCGCTGCATAATTCCATTTAGAGATGTTCCGCCATATTCCAAATCAAGAAACGTTCAAAGACGGCGACCACAAGAAGATTGTATTATTTATTACATTACTTTTATTTGATATATTAAGTTAAATTTCTTACCTTTGAATATCTCTACCAGTTCGGGGAAGCCCCAAGATTCTAACAATTCTGTACTAGTCTCACACATTATTACATAGTAAAAATAAAAACAGAAAAATAAAAGTATTGCAGCACTTTAAAAGATCGGCAGATGAAAAGGCCGAACTGTGGGCTCCGAGTAATTCCAGCATTCCAGCCAGAAGACACATGTGTTTCGGCTAATTACGACCAACGCGTCGGGCGAAACGAACGGTTTTCCTTGCAGCATTGTCAGGTCATATCTTAGCGATTATATTGATGTAGGAATAGAGGGGAAAAGGGGTATGTTTCTTATACTTTTTGTTTTGTTCGATAGAGAAAAATAATAAGCATTGCATAAATATGTATTTATTATCTAAAATTCAATAGTCCTTATAACTTTATGTAATTTAAATAGCTAACGTTATTTTATTACTTGGCAATATCCAGAAAATAATGCAATGTGCGTCAACACGGCTTTTTTATCCTAAAGTGCTGTAGGACAAGATCAAACAATTTGCAAAGTATTCTACATGATGGAATGTTGAAAAGAAAGCTATGTTTTGCTGTTAAATACTTTGCAAAAAAAATTAACTACATTTTACAACTTGTATATTTCACATCCAAAGTTACTGGCAAAGTATATTCTACAACAATGTAGAATATTCTGTAACCTGAAGTAAAGACCCACCCCTACAAATCTTTGTTACAAATTTGTAAAGTATGGATAAAACCCCGACATGTAATTATACTTACACTTGTAGATAATAGTATGACAATTTGTGAGAAAAATGGGTGCTACAAAATTGTAGGCAAATCTTTGCCTGGACTGTTTTCAGTGCAGGTTTAGGTATGATGGATATATTCTGGCTCCCCTTTGTTGTAGGAACTTGTTGTGCATGTTATTTGGCTCATCCCCAATCTCCACTGCCATTGAGCTATTGTGTCCAGGTACATGAAACATAAAGAGAGTGCGTATCAACACTTATGAATATATAGTCCTAATTTTACATGCTTTAATTATTTACAAAATTAAAATCAGAAAATACATTTCTCTTTACACGTACGTATATCTAATATTAAAAATCCCTAATATTTAAACTAGTCTATAAACTAAACTTAATTTGCACATCAATAATTAAATTACAAATTCTTGTAAATTCAAATAATACATGCATGTTTAAAATAATAACATAGCACTCATATAACAGAACAACTATCCCTGTTTAGTTTCAGTTTGCTCTTTTTCTACCTCCAAGTATACTGAGTTATAACGTTCGTCTAATTTGTAAAATGAATCTTTAGTGTTAGGCTTAGAGTATACCTTAATATTTAACTTCTACTATACCTAGGATTTTTAATACTAGAATAAATAAAATAGGAACTCTTTAGTACAAAGTTGAAAGTCTAGGTTAGTACTTGCTAATAAAATTTAAAATGTTTTAGGGTTATTTAAAAAGGTTAAATTATATCAATTTACTGAGAGGTAGTAGGCAGTTTCGTGGCAAAAAAAACTTTTACTTTGTGCTATTGTTTTTTCAAAAATATGTCTGACGATATTTTATATGCTGTCAACAATAAGTAATAACCGTACGAACATTTGAGCAGTTTTAGCTCACGCAGTATTTACAAATACCAGAAACTTTTAAAAAATCTGTAAACCTTCCCTAAGGGAAATAGATAACTTCAGGCTTATCTCACCTGGTAACATCCTGTACCACTAAACATCATCGATTTGTTTAAACATTGTGCTCAAACACTAGCGTCACCTTTTATGAAGACAAGATGCGTAAATTCTTAAAACAACTACTCCCCTGGCTACGTGCCACGCAGGGTATTGAATAACATAAGACATTCACTTGTCTCTTCTTCATAAAATTTGTTACACTTGAAAAAACCATTTCAAAATACCTTACTTGTCAGTAAAGTTTAACCTGCAAATGACTTTTTTGCAGTAGGGCTATAGCATTATGTTGCTGCTTGCTACTTCTCTAGCTACCCTTTTCGTAACACTTTTTGTGTGTGCCTTATTATTTCATAAATTATGTACCTATAACTTCTTTGACAAAAATGAATTCGCAACTTTTCTATCCCTGATTAAAATGAATCGTTCTGTACTCTAGAATAATAAATACATACTCGTGTATTTAACTTAAGAACTTAGGCACGATGCTTTAATACTGCATCGAATTTAAAAAAAGTCTCTATATATTTTCATTTGTAACACTCTTACTTTCTTACGTAAGTTATTATAAGTTTCAATCATCTCATGCCTGTAAAAATTGTTTTATGCCTCGATTAACTAGATAATAATTCTGGATAAAAACTACTCTGGTTTTGCACGCATAAACCCTTTTTCTTTTTCCATTTAGTTTTTCATAATTCCTTTGATTATGCATAAAAATAAAAAAAATAAATAATATGAATGAGTACTTGCAGCAAGCGAAAACGAGGCGCGTGCTTGATCGGTAAACTTATGCCATTATTGTATAATAATATAAAATTCTTGGTACCTGCCATTCTCTGGGTCAGGAGTTTTTATTTCGATTTATTATGAACTTGAAATAAAGCAAAATTATGTAAGCTTTTGATAACAAAAAATATTTTTTATACCTTGGAAGTATAACAATTACGTCTAATAATATTTAGTAATTCTATAAACGTAAGCAATAATAATAAAATGTTGATATGTTTACTAGTTAGTTATTTAAGAAATATTTAATTTTAAAGCAAACTTCTGAAATTGAAAAGAAAATTGCCACTGGATATTATGTTAAAAATACAACACATTAATGCCCTTATTTACCAGTGGTCTTCGTTAATTGCGTAAAACTTGATTTATTCTTTTTCATTTTTTTTCGCATGATAAAATACATTTTAAAACTTGTTACTAGTACTAAATAAGTCATGTTCGTTAAAAAAAATATCGAATCATCTTATTCTGCTGTTTTTTCTTTCATATCGCCTATGTGCATAATGTTTAATTGCAAATAAATTACACATCAGAAATAGATTTTCTACGGCACAAAAATTGAAAGTATAAACAAGCAATATAATTTGGATTTTGTCTTCCAACGTAAAAAAAACATAGAAAATGTATCAAGAGAAGATTGACGAATTGTACTGTGGACATTAACAAAATTACAATTTCTGCGTAAAAATATTGACTTGGAACTAAAATAGTATGCAATGTTAGATAAATAAAAAATCAATTTTTGCATTAAATTTTGAACCAAAGAAAAATCAGTGCAAATTAAAACGAGAAATATCTCAGGTGTTAGATAGGTACTTGAACTCATAATACTTTGATACTCATACTTGCTTAAAATCTTACATTCAACTAGAAAAATTATTTATAAAAGAAGCATTTTCCGGTATAACTAAGCACCTTTTTTGCTAACGTATTTTATATTCTGAAATAAAAGTTTAGTAGAGAAACAAATGTGAAGAAACGTAGATACATACATACGTTCATACGTACGTACATATGTATGTATATGTATATGCACACTTTAACAAACGCTTTGACTTAGTTCTTTGTTACTGTAATACACAAAAAAAATATTTTTACTTCTTGTAAACGTCAGGATACAATAAATAGCATTTACCTAAAACAAAATTAAAAAAAAAATCTTTGTGGATATTATTTTATGTAAAATAAAGGTATGTAAAAGAATAATTATTAGGTTTTTCCTTATTTATTTTTCCCTTTGACCTATTTCTTTTCAAACAAATAGACTTTGCGCCGTTAAAGTGTTTGGCGGTAATAAAAAGTGTCCTAGAGTTCTGTTTTTAAATATAGTAACTGGTTGGTTCGAGTTTGTTGTGATTATATATATATATATATATATATATATATATATATATATATATATATATATATATATATATATATATATATATATGTTAAATCACTTTTTCACAAAACTTATTTTTAAAAAACTTTATTTCTTCTTTACATCAAACAATTTATTACTTTTTATTTTAACTTTAAATATTGAATTTCAAATGGACATAGTAACGGTCTAAAATGAGTATGAATTAATGATAAAAGCAAACATGGGTTTAAATACACAATTTAGTGCTGATTCAGTACCTTCGACTCGTGAACATTGCGAAACGAGGATACTGATTACAATGCATTCTTAGAGGTGTTGCAATATGACCGCTATAACTCGTGAGACTGAAGGTCAACCACGGCACGTGGTGAAGAGCGCATATAACAACTCCCCCTTTAAAAAAAAGATGGTGCTTTGCAGCAGCTTTTCAATGTTCATTAATTTGGAGTTCAACTTCTTCTTCCAGAGCTTCACTAGAAGAGCGGGCACTTGGTCTTCTCTTTGGAAGTAGGTTGCGTAGCTTCTGATGGACTAGTTCTCTGGATTTGGGCATTGGAGGTGGTTGTGGATGGTCGTCGTTCGTGATGGCCATTCCAATTCTGCGGGGTCTTCTGCGCCTACATTTGTAGAGGACGTAGAGGGTAGCCAGGACGGCAATTAATGTGATGGTGAGTATTGTGAACCAATGGAGATGCTTGGTCACGAAGGGTTCGTTAATGACTCTGTCCAATTCGTCGGAGTACTGATTAAGCTTATGCTGGGCAATGTTCAAGTCTTCTACATCAATTTTATTAAGCTTCAGTGGCTTTAGCTCAGGAATGTGTGGTTTTTCAGGTAGGTGGCTACAGCAATCGTAAGGTATGATTACCGGGTGATTTTGATAAGTAACATTTTTGTACTTGTCAACGGGGTATTTGGCATGTACCCTTGTGTTTCCAATAAAGGCGGTACAACCTGGTTGCAGCTTCAGTAAGGAGTTGGTGTTTAGTAACTTGGTGACAATGTTCTTACTTTCACATTTTATTGTCACAGGCAAAGGGTCAGAAACGGTGATTAACCAGTAGTTTTGGCTTAGTTCCTGAACATTGTACTCTTTGGCAAAAAGGAGTGAAGTCTGGCAGGTTTTTGGCAGTTTACTGAGGTGTTTGAGTAGTTGTGCTTCACACATAGCATCGCTATCAATGGGATACGGAAGCACGTCGGAGCAGATCTTGGTGTTAGTTCCTAGTTGCATACAGTTATCCAGATTTTGAAAAGATATGTAGAGCAATGAATCATCATCACGCGCAATATATTTTTGAGTTGTAGGTAAAATGTGATGAAGACCTGTTCGATTATCTAGGATTGGGATTGGATACAGATGGTGCAAAGTATAGGTTTCATGATCAGTTAGAGGAATTTTTAAAACAAAAATTATTTTTGACTCTGATTGGTATGCTTCTAATTGTATAATTTCTAGATATTCCGCAATATTAGATCCATACGTGGGTAATGGTAAATTATTTTTTACTAGGGAACGAGAAATTTCCTGCAAAGAGGCTACAAGATCTCTAGGGGTGATAATTGAACTATGTAGAATTTTTAAGCGAGCAAAAGTTATCGCATCTAATATATCGTTAAGAGAGTCTTCCAAGAATACATAACTTTCCATTAATGATTCACACAGGTTTACTATTTGTAATTGACCTTCATAAAAGACCATAACATCAGAAATGTTAAAAATAGCTTCGCGAATTTTTACTATGTCATTATTAAAGGTTTCTTCGTCTATTTGAAGTTTCTGAAGGGTTGAATTAAAGTTTTTAATAACAGACGTCGTTACCGAAATTTGGTTTTTTAATAGATTTTCGATTTGTCGTTCGTCGTGAGTCACTTTTTCTATGCACTCGTTGAAATATTCGCCATCTGATGCGTCTAAGTTACCGGTTATTGATTTCCAAACAGTACCTGTTCCATTAAATACGCCGCGTTTTGTTCGAAAATTGTAATGTTTCGTATCCGTCATAACCTCCTTGTATTTTAGGTTTACTGAGTCAGCAATTTGCTTCAAGAGGCTGATATGGGTTTGAATTTCGGCTTTAAAGGCTAACATTTTGGGGGCCTGAAAGACGTTTATCAGATTAGAAAGAATTTTGTCGTTATTGGAAATGGCTTCTTTGATGGGCTGGAGTTCTTTGTAGACAAGCAGTGTCCATTTATCGTTTGGTATTTTAATGGTGCTTTCTTCATGGAAAAAGAGTCCTATGGTATTATTTATCGACGTTACGGTGTACTGAGATGTAGTGACTGATAGCAGCCCGAAGAGTCTGAAAAGAAGGAGACTATTCGTAGTATGGCTTTAATCTATCAAAGTTAATTTTGGATTTTTGCTGAGTCTGGGGATTTTGCACGGTAGCTGATGTTTTGAAAACTTCTAAGATTTCGAAAGGACCGTTAAATTTATTTTGTGCCTTATCTTTTATCTGGGATTCCTTAATGTATACTTTGTCTCCGGGTTTATAATCGGGAATTTTGTCTGAGACAGATCGGTTGAATCTAATTTTTGCTTTTTCCTTTTGCTGTTCCGTTTTCATTCGCGCGATTTTATAGTAGTACTCCATCCGGTTATTTAAATCTCTAATGTACTTTGAGATAAGTTCTTTTTGGTTATACAGGGTTTCTGGAGGTCTACTGGACGTGTGTCCAAAAATTAGTTCGTACGGTGAAAAACCATGAGTTTTATTTTTGGTGTTGTTGTAACAAATAACTGCGTAAGGGAGAATATTGAGTGGATATTCGTCGGGGTTTTCTGCCGTATGGGCTCTAAGCATTTCGGTAAGAGTTGCGTGAAATCTTTCTACAGAACCGTTTGATTGTGGGTGGTTAACACTGGAAAAGGTTAACTTTATGTCATAAAGTTCACAGAGATCTTTCATTAGGGAATTGTCAAATTCACGGCCGTGATCGCAATGGATTCTTAGTGGCGTACCGTAATGCTGGAAAAATACCAATAAAGTATTGACTACGGTTGAGGCCTTTTTGTCTCCTAAGGGATATGCCTGAGTAAACTTAGCTAATTCATCCCTAATCGTAAGCGCATAATTTCGCGTTGGATATTCAAATATGTCGATATTAATTCTTTCGAATGGTGTTTTTGGCGTTTCCGTTATTACAAGAGGGGTGGTTAGGTTTTTTCGACAAATTTTGACTCTTTGACAAATTTCACACGCTCTTATGAATTTCGCTACGTCTTTAGTAAGACCGGGCCAATTGTATTTTTCTTTTACGCGTTTTATAGTTTCATTTATTCCGCGATGTAAATTATTTTTTCCCGTGTGGTATTGGTCTAAGATTATGGGTATTTGATCGTGGTCAGGAGTTGCAACAATGTTTTGACATATTTTAAGTTTTATTTCTTTTTCGTCAAAGATAAATGAAAAAATTTCTAAGATAGGTAAATTTAGGTTGTTTTCTACACAGTAGGTTTTTGCGATATCAAATTCGTTTTGGCATTTGTATAAAATGTAAAATAAATGAGATACCACGTTGTTGGGGTCAAACCGTAAGGGGATGATAAGGTATTTCCTATCTTTGACCGTTTTGCTTGACAGGATGTTTATTTGGTTGGGGAGAAACTCGGGATGTTCTTCGAAAATATCGTCAATAATTTTGTAATGGAGAGCTTCCATTTTATTTTGCCAAAAGAAGGTAACTATGTTTTTATGGGACTTGTCCAGAAGTTGAGAGTTAGTAATCTCAAATTTTGAGTAATCGATAATTGATTTTGTTTTATAGAGATGGACAAAAGTATTGTATTCTCCTTTGATTTTGTCGAGGTCTGTTTCGTTTTCGCTGTCTTCGTCTTCGTTGTCGGAATTTCTTTGTAAACCGCTAGTGGAGGGCCTATTTTTATCGTCTTCATTAGAGACGTGAACTTTAGACTGAAATTTTGCACACTGTTGGAAGCAGTTTATCTTTATTCGCGAGAGTGCGTCAGCGTTTTTATTTATTTTCCCGGGTTTGTACTCTATCTTATAGTCGTACTCTTCCAGTTTTAGACGCCATCTTGCTAGACGACTTCCTGGATCTTTAATGGAAAATAACCATGTTAACGGGCGATGGTCCGTAATAAGAGTGAATTTTCTGCCGAAAAGGTAGGGACGGAAATGTTTTACGGCCCAAACAATGGCAAGTAATTCGCGTTCTATGGTTGAATATTTTGTTTCCGCGTTACACAAGGTTCGTGAAGCGTATGCAATGGGAAGATCTTTTCCAACTGGGCCTTGTGAAAGTACGGCACCAATAGCAAATGCGCTTGCGTCTGTGGTTAAAAGAAAGGGTTCATTGAAATTGGGATAGACTAGAATGGGGTTAAAAACAAGAGCTTGTTTTAACTCATTGAAAGATGATTTACAATCTGAGTCGAAAGTGAAAGGGATGTCTTTTTTCAATAACTTCGTCAGAGGTTTTGAAATCTTGGCAAAATTTGGGATAAATCGGCGGTAGTAGCCTGCTAGTCCTAGGAAAGACTGGATATTTTTGGAGTTTTTTGGTTCAGGAAAGTTGAGAATGCAATCAACTTTAGCGGGATTTGGCTTAACGCCGTCTTGAGTGATGAGATGTCCAAGATAGGCGACTTCTTTTCTCAGAAACTCACATTTGTCAGGCTGAATTTTGAGATTTGCTTTCCGAAGGCGTTTAAATACCTCAGTAAGGCGGGAAATGTGTTCATGGATAGTTGGAGAATAGATTATTATGTCGTCCATATATACTAGGCAACGCTCATTTTGAATTCCTAGAAGGATATTGTCCATGACACGCTGGAATGTGGACGGGGCGTTCTTTAAGCCGAAAGGCATTCTGACGAATTCATAATGGCCATTTTCAACAGAGAAGGCTGTTTTGGAAATATCTCTGGGTTCAATCTCTATCTGGTGGAATCCAGAGGCGAGATCTAGGGTTGTGAAGTATTGGCACTTTCCTAACTGATCCAGAAGGTCAGAAATGTTAGACAAGGGTTATTTATCATCTACAGTCAGCTCGTTTAGCTTACGGTAGTCGATTACAACGCGCCATTTCTGCTTTCCAGAAGCATCCGGTTTTTTGGGAACCACCCAAACTGGCGATGACCACGGTGAGACGGAGGGTTGGATGATACCTTCGTGTAACATTTTATTTATTTGAGTTTTCACTTCCTCGTTATGAATTTGAGGATACCTATAGGATTTGGTAAAGACAGGACGAGCGCCATTCGTTTCTATCGAACGTTTTATTTCGTTGGTAAACGTCAGAGCGTCTCCCTCGAGATAAAAAATGTCCGCAAAGTCCGAACACAAATTAGTAATTAGTTCTTTTTCCTCCTCGTTGAGGTGTTCGGTTCTTAGCTGATTTTTAATAAAGGAAATTCTGTCATGCTGACATTCATTTTTTTCCTTGTTCACGGTGTTAAGATTATAGAATGGTTCGGCAGTGTCATGTACCGGTTCGAGCGTTAACTCCGAAAAGTCAATTTCTTTTGGTATCGCGTTGGCATTGATAATAGATGTGTAAAATTCGCCATGTGCGTTTATTTTGACTAGAGCATTCGGGAGTCTAACTTTTTCTTTTTCTTGCGCGATAAGTATAGCGTCGATATTGGAAAGGTCGCATTTTAATTTAAAAATTCTTTCTGTACGGGCTTCTATTGAAATTTTATTGCACGACACATTTTCTGTGAATTTATTTTTATTCTGAATATCGTCAACTTTAAATAAAGGGATTGTTTTAAAATTTGTAATAAGTTGCTTAGATTTAATATCGATTACGCATTCATAATGTTCTAAAAAATCTAGGCCTAAAATACCGTCAAAGTCTATATCCAAGTTATAAATATAAACCTTATGTGGATTGCCGTCGTCAAAAGGGATGAGGGCTGATTCCTTAATAGCAAGTTTTTGATCGGTTATACCTTGAATAGTGACGTTTTCTGGAGACCTTTGGCGATAATTTTTGACAGTGTTTTCTTTAAAAATGGATATTCCAGCACCGGAATCTATTAGAAGTTTAAATTTTTTTGTAGCGTCGTTTATGTAGTACAAATTCTTTGAGTTGACAGTTAAAAGAGGATTTAGAGAAATTTTTGATCTGGGAAATTCAGACCGGGATCCATGTTGTCCAAATTCATGGTCTGGATTTGGTTCTGGATTTCTATCAAGGGGTCGATTTCTTGATAATTCTCTCCAGGTGGGTGTTGTTGGACATGGGGCGTAAGAAAATCCTGATAATTTTCTTGGTTTAAGGGTTCCATGGGATATTCGTCACTAGCATAAGAGGGTTGGTAATTATTGGGGTCTTGATATTCTTGAAAATCGTTGCCGTAATGGTAGTTGTCGGGGTAGTATGAAAATTCGTCTTGTGGGTAGTCATTGGCATTTACATGGTAAGTTCGTTGTGGATTAGGCCGGAAGTTAGGATTCCTATTTGGAAATGGGGGTCGATTTTGGGGTAAATTATTTGAATATTGTTGTGGCTTGGACTGATGTTGATTTTGCGTACTAACTTGATGGGAAAAATTTGAGGTTGGGTTTTGATTGGGTTTGATTGGAAATTAGAATTTTGAGGCGGAGTGTAGCGTTGTGCTGGTTGGCTACGGCACTGATTGGCTGTGTGTCCAATGCGGCCACAATTAAAACATTTTAGAGGCTGAGGTGGTGGTCTTCTCGGGATTAAATTTTGTCTTGGAGGGTTAGGTCTCTCGGTTTTACTCGATTCGAGGTAAGAAAGTTGGAGTTCTCTCCTGATTCGCGCTTGTGCTTCTAACAGGTTAGAAGGGTTACCGGCACGAATAAGTTGCCCTAACTTAGGTTCTAGCCCTACTAACAATGCATTAAGAGCCATAGTGTCTATTAAAGACGATTGCGCTTTCTTTTGATCTTGATTTAAAATAGACTATTGTATAAATGCATGCATTTTTGCATTTAAAACCTGTAACCGATTATAAAAAGTAAGTGGCGATTCGTTAGAAAGTTGTTTAAGCCTTTGCAAATCTTGTATAAGGGATGAAAGATCCCTAGAATCCCCAAAGTGAAGATTTAAAAGTTGTTTTATCTCTAAATATGAGTTAGGATTTCTAGAGCTTATAAGCTGTGCAGCTCTACCCCTTAATTTATTTTTTATGTGAATCACTAACAATGTTTTTTGATCTGTAGTTGCCATATTGTAGGCATGATCGCACGCGTTCAAAAATGTACCCAAAAAGATCTGGTCACCCTCGAATTCGGGAACGATTGAAAATATTTCTGAGAGTTTGTAAAGCTCGATTTCCGCTTGGCTAGTGTTAGCCGCAGCAGTTGTTTGAGAATCTGCTGGAGGAGCCATTTTTTTTGTTTTACTTTCGAAAATGTAGTAAGTTGCTTAAAAATAAAATATTTTTCGAAAATATACGGTAAAAATACGAGAAATATTGTAAAACAGGGAAACTTAGGAAATCGAACAGTTTCTTAACACAAAAAGAAAATCAAACAGTTTAAAGAAAAACGAGATGATTCATCTACTTACAATACTAGCAGCAGCATCGAAGCGTCGTATTCTTGACCTTGACTACCAGGGGCTTCACCAGGTGTTCCTTCCGTAGTTTGCCAAGTGAGAGCGTCTCGATGTTTGCAGGTTCTTTCTGTTGAGGGATTGGAATCCGCCGCTACCAGTTAGAAAGCATCGTGTTCTAGCAGCGTTGACAGATCCTACAGCGACTGCGCCAAATTGTTAAATCACTTTTTCACAAAACTTATTTTTAAAAAACTTTATTTCTTCGTTACATCAAACAATTTATTACCTTGTATTTTAACTTTAAATATCGAATTTCAAATGGACATAGTAACGGTCTAAAATGAGTATGAACTAATGATAAAAGCAAACATGGGTTTAAATACACAATTTAGAGCTGATTCAGTACCTTCGACTCGTGAACATTGCGAAACGAGGATACTGATTACAATGCATTCTTAGAGGTGTTGCAATATGACCGCTATAACTCGTGAGACTGAAGGTCAACCACGGCACGTGGTGAAGAGCGCATATAACATATATATATATATATATATATATATATATATATATATATATATATATATATATATATATATATATATATATATATATATATATATATACTAATATACTAGATTCTTGAACCATTCAAATATATTCTTTATAAATTTTTTCTTGGGTTTTTTTGGTTCAACAAAATTCAGCAAGTCTACCTCATATTTTTTATTTCAAACGTTTCGGCAACACTTTTGCCTTCATCAGTGTAATTTTTATTCTAAAATAACATTTTGAAATTCAGTCAAACATACATTTTTATAGGTTAATTAGACTGACTTACCATAAAAAGGTTATTTCCTATTGAAAGATAGGGTGGTCAAAATGACATAATATTTACAAAAAGACACCACATTTAAAAACTTTAAAAACGTTCTAAAATACATCCATACGAAACATAAACACATGAAGTTGAAACGGTACTGAGATTTGCCAAGATAGATTTGTATGGGATCTGCTTTGGTATTTTTTGTTATTTTCGAGATAAGAAGTTATTTTTTGTTTTATATTTATGATTTATTTGTCGGAGAAGAAAAAGAAAAGGGGGGGGGGGGTTGGGGGGGGGGAGGATTGTTATTAATTGTATTAGTCAATAAAATATTGACTAATTAATCAATAACGTTATAATAAATTTTGCTTAAGTTTTTTATATCTGATTTCTCGTTCACAGAATCCTCATTTTTTTTGATAAATAACATTTCTAAAAATTCCCTTTTTTGCTGGTTTATTTCCGTTTTTAAAATTTTGGTTTCAGAAAAATTAAATCTATGGGAGGTTTCCGTTTCATGTTTAGTAAGGGCGGTTTTATTTCTTTTGTCGTATCGATGGCCGTTGAGTCTGCTGTTGAGGTATTGGCTTGTTTGACCTATATATACTTTGGGGCAATTATTACATGGTATTTGATAAATGGTATGGGTTTTACGGTGTTTCTGTGTTTTGCTTTTAAGTGAGCTGAAGTGTCTCTGTAGAAGTTTATGACCAGTACCTATATTAAAGCTTCGTGGGATTTCAAGGAGAAAATTAAAAATGTTATTATCCCGAATGATCACATCCTGATATCCTTAGATGTTGTGTCTTTATACACAAATGTACCCATAGAATTCGCCCTAAATTTAGTTAAAAACAAATGGGATCAAATAAAAAAATATACAGATATTCCTCTCAATGAATTTCTGAAGGCTGTTAAACTGATATTAAACTCGACATATTTTATGTACCAAGACAAATTTTACAAACAAATCGAGGGTTGTGCAATGGGCTCCTCCATCTCAAGTGTGATTGCACAAATGGCTCTAGAGGAACTAGAAAACAATGTAATTAATAACTTAAATCTGCAAATACCATTTTTCTTACGTTATGTAGACGACTGCATTACTGCAGTACCAAAAGATAAAATAAATTACATTTTAAATGCGTTCAATGCTTTCCATAATAAATTGCAATTCACCCTGGAGACGGAGGAAAACGGAAAGATTAATTTCTTGGATATGACCCTGTATAACCAAAATAATAAAATTTACACTGAATGGTATACAAAAAAAACATGGTCTGGACGATACCTTAATTTCTTCTCCCAACACCCTATGTCCCAAAAAAAATCTGTTGTCGTAGGCTTAGCGGACCGAGCTATTAAACTAAGCGATCCAAATTATAGAAATACAGCTATAGAAAAAGCCAAAAATATCCTTATTCAAAATAGCTATCCGGCACAACTAATAAACTCAATTTTTAACTCCCGTCTACAAAAATTAAACGAAAATTTAGAATTACAAAACAATAGAGATAAAAAAGATAAATTTTTATCAATACCATATATACAGGGTCTATCGGAAAATTTACAAAAATATTTTAAAGGTAAAGAAATTACTGTATGTCACAAAGGTCATAAACTTCTACAGAGACACTTCAGCTCACTTAAAAGCAAAACACAGAAACACCGTAAAACCCATACCATTTATCAAATACCATGTAATAATTGCCCCAAAGTATATATAGGTCAAACAAGCCAATACCTCAACAGCAGACTCAACGGCCATCGATACGACAAAAGAAATAAAACCGCCCTTACTAAACATGAAACGGAAACCTCCCATAGATTTAATTTTTCTGAAACCAAAATTTTAAAAACGGAAATAAACCAGCAAAAAAGGGAATTTTTAGAAATGTTATTTATCAAAAAAAATGAGGATTCTGTGAACGAGAAATCAGATATAAAAAACTTAAGCAAAATTTATTATAACGTTATTGATTAATTAGTCAATATTTTATTGACTAATACAATTAATAACAATCCTCCCCCCCCAACCCCCCCCCTTTTCTTTTTCTTCTCCGACAAATAAATCATAAATATAAAACAAAAAATAACTTCTTATCTCGAAAATAACAAAAAATACCAAAGCAGATCCCATACAAATCTATCTTGGCAAATCTCAGTACCGTTTCAACTTCATGTGTTTATGTTTCGTATGGATGTATTTTAGAACGTTTTTAAAGTTTTTAAATGTGGTGTCTTTTTGTAAATATTATGTCATTTTGACCACCCTATCTTTCAATAGGAAATAACCTTTTTATGGTAAGTCAGTCTAATTAACCTATAAAAATGTATGTTTGACTGAATTTCAAAATGTTATTTTAGAATAAAAATTACACTGATGAAGGCAAAAGTGCTGCCGAAACGTTTGAAATAAAAAATATGAGGTAGACTTGCTGAATTTTGTTGAACCAAAAAAACCCAAGAAAAAATTTATAAAGAATATATTTGAATGGTTCAAGAATCTAGTATATTAGAATATATCGCAAAATGGGTGAAAATTTGCTGTCCTATGAATATAACAGAACAACTTTTAGTCAAGCTGCTTTTACCAATATGAAATGTTTTGCAAAACATAACTGTAAATTGGCAAATCAAAAAAACAGAAGAAGCTTTTTATTAAGATGCAAAACTGAAAAACTAAGACCAAAATTCCTTAGTATAAAAATTAACCATATTGTTTTCTCCTCTGTAAACCTAAAAAGGAAATTTCATGAACATATTTTAAATGACTTTACAACTGGCACTCTAAATTTATTGATTAGTGATACCATCAGTAACATAAATAGATTGGAAATGGAAATTTCTCGAATCAAATTAGAATTACAGCAGGCTCTTCCACCAAATACTTTTGAAAGTTTCCTGGAAACCGAACACAGAAAATTTGAAGCGCTCTTTAATAAAATAAAACAAAAAAACATAGAAAAGATAAATCGTCTTATATCTCAAAATCATCAAGGAAAGCCAAAAAAAATAAACATAGAAGAAGCCTGGCTTGAAAATTTAACAAATATTGATATTCCCGATTATGCTATAGATATTTTAAGTTTGGGATCTAATTTTGCGTTTCCGATTGAAGATCCTAAAGAGTTACCTGTCCCGGAAATAATTTCATCTATTGAGGTTTCTGTTCATAATTTCACTACGGAAAATAAAGATGAAATCAGAGCTACCTGTTGCAATATGTTAACAAGTCACAAAAATAAACTTAGCTCTAATCGACACAAAACTAAAAACCATGTTCTTGAAAAAGATTTATGCAAAAAACTTAAAAAAACAAATACATTCCTGAAGCAACACCCAAATTTAAAAATCCTAAGGCCTGATAAATCAAATAAAACTGTAATTATGGAAGCTGATGAATACGACAGAAAAATGGCAATACTTTTGTCCGATGCACAGACCTACAAAGAAATTAATAACGACCCGACAAATATTCTTCAAAAACAAAATAATGAAATAGTAAAACAATGGGAAAATAAAAACTATATTTCCCCAAATATCGCCAATAACCTGAAAATTCACAATGCTCAGCCACCAAAAATATACGGATTGCCAAAATTGCATAAAACGGGGATACCCATGCGCCCCATCGTCTCTTGCGTTCAATCACCATTAAGTAATTTATCCAAATTTTTAAAAGACATCCTTAAAAATATTACAAATAAATCCAGTACCTATATTAAAGATTCGTGGGATTTCAAGGAGAAAATTAAAAATGTTATTATCCCGAATGATCACATCCTGATATCCTTAGATGTTGTGTCTTTATACACAAATGTACCCATAGAATTCGCCCTAAATTTAGTTAAAAACAAATGGGATCAAATAAAAAAATATACAGATATTCCTCTCAATGAATTTCTGAAGGCTGTTAAACTGATATTAAACTCGACATATTTTATGTACCAAGACAAATTTTACAAACAAATCGAGGGTTGTGCAATGGGCTCCTCCATCTCAAGTGTGATTGCACAAATGGCTCTAGAGGAACTAGAAAACAATGTAATTAATAACTTAAATCTGCAAATACCATTTTTCTTACGTTATGTAGACGACTGCATTACTGCAGTACCAAAAGATAAAATAAATTACATTTTAAATGCGTTCAATGCTTTCCATAATAAATTGCAATTCACCCTGGAGACGGAGGAAAACGGAAAGATTAATTTCTTGGATATGACCCTGTATAACCAAAATAATAAAATTTACACTGAATGGTATACAAAAAAAACATGGTCTGGACGATACCTTAATTTCTTCTCCCAACACCCTATGTCCCAAAAAAAATCTGTTGTCGTAGGCTTAGCGGACCGAGCTATTAAACTAAGCGATCCAAATTATAGAAATACAGCTATAGAAAAAGCCAAAAATATCCTTATTCAAAATAGCTATCCGGCACAACTAATAAACTCAATTTTTAACTCCCGTCTACAAAAATTAAACGAAAATTTAGAATTACAAAACAATAGAGATAAAAAAGATAAATTTTTATCAATACCATATATACAGGGTCTATCGGAAAATTTACAAAAATATTTTAAAGGTAAAGAAATTACTGTATGTCACAAAGGTCATAAACTTCTACAGAGACACTTCAGCTCACTTAAAAGCAAAACACAGAAACACCGTAAAACCCATACCATTTATCAAATACCATGTAATAATTGCCCCAAAGTATATATAGGTCAAACAAGCCAATACCTCAACAGCAGACTCAACGGCCATCGATACGACAAAAGAAATAAAACCGCCCTTACTAAACATGAAACGGAAACCTCCCATAGATTTAATTTTTCTGAAACCAAAATTTTAAAAACGGAAATAAACCAGCAAAAAAGGGAATTTTTAGAAATGTTATTTATCAAAAAAAATGAGGATTCTGTGAACGAGAAATCAGATATAAAAAACTTAAGCAAAATTTATTATAACGTTATTGATTAATTAGTCAATATTTTATTGACTAATACAATTAATAACAATCCTCCCCCCCCCAACCCCCCCCCCCCTTTTCTTTTTCTTCTCCGACAAATAAATCATAAATATAAAACAAAAAATAACTTCTTATCTCGAAAATAACAAAAAATACCAAAGCAGATCCCATACAAATCTATCTTGGCAAATCTCAGTACCGTTTCAACTTCATGTGTTTATGTTTCGTATGGATGTATTTTAGAACGTTTTTAAAGTTTTTAAATGTGGTGTCTTTTTGTAAATATTATGTCATTTTGACCACCCTATCTTTCAATAGGAAATAACCTTTTTATGGTAAGTCAGTCTAATTAACCTATAAAAATGTATGTTTGACTGAATTTCAAAATGTTATTTTAGAATAAAAATTACACTGATGAAGGCAAAAGTGTTGCCGAAACGTTTGAAATAAAAAATATGAGGTAGACTTGCTGAATTTTGTTGAACCAAAAAAACCCAAGAAAAAATTTATAAAGTATATATATATATATATATATATATATATATATATATATATATATATATATATATATATATATATATATATATATATATATATATATATATATATATATATATATATATATATATATACAGGGTGGTGCAACCAAGATGGGGTGGACGATTGTGAGTAAACGGTGAGGAATTTGGAAAAATTTTTTTTTGGATATTATCGATAGTCAGACACGCTATGTTTTAAAATTATTGCCATAATACAGGGTGGTCCGAAAAACTCGTGGCGAACCAAACTTGTATTTTTTTAAATGGGACACCCGGTATATTATTGTTCCAATTGATTCTCCTGTTCGTTACGATCATTTTGATATAGGGTTTATTGGGTCTAAAACTTATAGTAAGGGAATGGGAGGCGGTTAAATTTGAAAAAATGCTCACAGTTCGGCCATTTTTTAAAGAAATTTGAAACAGGTATGGAAAAACCAAATATTCCATAAAACGTTACATATCCTTGAATACATTAATCACTTGCAATTTGTTTAAAATTATTCACTGTTATACAGGGTGGTCAAGTTTTGCAAGTACGCCCTGGGCTCATTTTTTTTAAATGGAACACCCTGTATATTTTATTTTCATGTTAAAGATAACATTACTAGCTTTCACAAAATACCATACATGATGCCTTTCTGACCAACAGTTTTTTAGTAAACTAGCCGTGAAAGCAAAGTGTCTTCATTCTAATACGATTATACTGAATTTACGTTGTTTATTATTAAATATCTAATATTAGGAGGCCATGACACTATTATAAATGAAACAAAATATTGTCAAAGCTACTGCCGCATAATCCATTATTTACAAGTTAAGCGTAGGTGAGGTAAGAAAACTGAGACCCGAAACCTTTACATGCTTTTTAGAGAAATTTCAAAAAACAGAAAATATTGTTTTTAGGAAATGTAAAGTAATTAATAAACAAAGATAATCAGTTATCAGTATTATTAATAGTGTAAGAAAATTAATTAAGCAAAAACAGAACATCTTTTAAAATTATTTAGGTATGTACTTACTTGTAAACCTAATTTAATTTAAACAAGTAAGTACATACCTAAATAATTTTAAAAGATGTTCTGTTTTTGCTTAATTAATTTCCTTACACTATTAATAATACTGATAACTGATTATCTTTGTTTATTAATTACTTTACATTTCCTAAAAACAATATTTTCTGTTTTTTGAAATATCTCTAATAAACATGTAAAAGTTTCGGTTCTCAGTTTTCTTACCTCATAATTATTGGGCCACCTACACTTAACTTGTAAATAATGGATTATGCGGCAGTAGCTTTGACAAGTTCGTCAATCTTTTGTTTCATTTCAATAATAAACAACGTAAATTCAGTATAATCGTATTAGAATGAAGAAACTTTGCTTTCACGGCTGCTTTACTAAAAAACTGTTGGTCAGAAAGGCATCATGTATGGTATTTTTTGAAAGCTAGTAATGTTATCTTTAACATGAAAATAAAATATATAGGGTGTTCCATTTAAAAAAAATGATTCCAGGGCGTATTTGCAAAACTTGACCACCCTGTATAACAGTGAATAATGTTAAACAAATTGCAAGTGATTAATGTATTCAAGGATATGTAACGTTTTATGGAATATTTGGTTTTTCCATACCTGTTTCAAATTTCTTTAAAAAATGGCCGAACTGTGAGCATTTTTTCAACTTTAACCGCCTCCCATTCCCTTACTATAAGTTTTAGACCCAATAAACCCTATATCAAAATGATCGTAACGAACAGGAGAATCAATTGGAACAATAATATACCGGGTGTCCCATTTAAAAAAATACAAGTTTGGTTCGCCACGAGTTTTTCGAACCACCCTGTATTATGGCAATAATTTTAAAACATAGCGTGTCTGACTATCGATAATATCCAAAACAAATTTTTTCGAAATTCCTCACCGTTTACTCACAATCGTCCACCCCATCTTGGTTGCACCACCCTGTATATATATAATTTTCAAATGACCATTAAAATTTCAGAATACTTTTTGAAGAGGCCGAGTTTGGAAAATTAAAATTAACTTGCACCACTTATTCTATTATAGACGTAACGTAAAAATTGCCAACTCTTATTTTATACAATTTAATTAAAATATACTTCATTCCCTCTGATTCTAATCAAATGTTTATCTATACTTAAAGAAAATTTATGCCTACTCTCACACAATAGGCAGAATTTATTAAAGAATATTTAATTTTTGCACCAAAAAAGTTATAATTTATTGTGTATGGAGAGTAAAAACGGCACCTCCACCAAATGTCACAACGGGGGTTGTTGCGACTAAGACTAAGTAATAGTCTCTGAGATCGTATGGAGGGAATGAAGTTGAAACGGGTTATAAAAAATATAACATTTAATAATTAATCAACAATAATAGCAATAAAATAAAGTTTGGCTTTAAATAAATGAAATGACGCACTTACTTATAGACTTCCTTTACATCTTATCTATAAGGGCGGCTCTTCTCCCGACCAACGGGCACATGTCTTCTCTCGACATCTTCAGAACGACTACCTATCACTCCATTATGCAGTTATCGACAATCGGTGCATTGCTAGGTCAGCATACCTTGACTTACTCAATAAAGTTAAACAAAACCAAGCTGACCTTCAATGTCGTCACCAAGTCCACCGAATAACAGAGTGTCTACTCATCGTTATTGTCAAAATAATCTTTATATAAATAAAGTGTGATTTTTGAAATAATTAATAAAATAATCCATAATAACATAACTATGACAATATCATTATTGTCATGCCCTGAAAATGTCGTGTTGCTAGAGCATGTATTAAGGAAGATATCACACTCCTACGGACTGATGATGCAGAATAGACCGCCCTTCGTAACCGTGTCGCTACACACATACAAACACCACACGTAGAAACTATTTTTGCCAACAAAAAACTTTTCGGACACCCTGTATACATACATACAAACATAAACACATATTAATACAAATGTATTCGATTTGCGTGAAATCCGACCTAATAAAGTTTATCTAAGTAATAAAAGGAGTATTTGCCCATACCAAGACTTTTTGGACCCCCTGTATACATTCACACTAACACCCACACGTTTAAATAGGAATATAGTCGATTGACTTAAAATCCGAATTAAGTAGGTTTATCTCGGTACTAGTAGAAGTATTTGCCCATACCAAGACTTTTCGGACACCCTGTATACATACATACACACATAAACACATATTAATACAAATATATTCGATTTGCTTGAAATTCGACCTAATAAAGTTTATCTAAGTACTAATAGGAGTATTTGCCGATTCCAAGACTTTTTGGACACCCTGTATACATTCACACTAACACTAACACGTTTAAATAGGAATATAGTCGATGTACTTAAAATCTTAATTAGTTAAGTTTATCTTGGTACTAGTAGAAGTATTTACCCATACTAAGACTTTTAGGACACCCTGTATACAAACATATAAATCCGTACACATAGAAATGCAAATACATACCTACGATTTGGTTTAAATCCGACAATTGAGTTACTATTTGTACAAAAGGCAAAGGTATTTGCCCATTCAAAGACTTTTCGGACACCCTGTATACATACATAAAAACATAACACAACACGACACATAGTAATTTAAATATTTTCGATTTTCTTGAAAACCGGCTCAATTAATTTTATCTTCGTACTAATGGCAAAGATATTTCCGCATACAAAGACTTTTTGGACACCCTGTAGACATATATACAATCATGCACATGCCGCAAGGTATAAAATGTATTTTCGAATCGTTCTGGTTACTTTAAAACGATCCGAATCAAGTCATTTCCCTAAAATTAAATTAAAAATTATTCAATAATAATTAATATATTGCCCCAAAGGTATACACGCTCATGGTTAGAAAATAAAATGCATATTTTTGGATTTTTTCGATGCCACTGAGCTTCATATTAGAATCTTCAATGATGCTTTGTAGCGTCATCGGAAAATCGATAAAATTGATATTTAAAGCCAAATTTATCAAATGAAATGTCTTTCTACCGAAAGTATAAGGTCCCTAAATCCCTTGCCCGGTAAATTTGAAGCCGAAGTTGGTCCAGAGTCCTTCCTATCTCGCATCAAAATGCTGACATTTGAGCCAAATTGTGACTTTTCATACATTATAATTAAATTAATTCATATCCCCGTATAGAAATTGATTTTTATAATGCAATGCGGGGCCTCAGCAAAACCGATGAAATATGTATTTAATGCTTAAATCGTCCAATGAAATGTACCGTAATTAAAAATATAAAGTCCGTTTTACCTTTGCCATGTATATTTCAAGCCGAAATCGGTCCAGGAAGCTTCCAATATCGCTACAAAAACTGTTATTTTCATGACATTTTGACAGGTCATATTTTAATTTCAATGTAAAGAGAGTCCGTTTCATTTGTTTCTCCAAGGCAAGCCATTTAAAATATGTACTTTTTAAAATTTTTCCTGCACCGATGCAAACAAAGCTCTTTATTTATAACTTTAACGAAAAAATATGCAATTTTACTTAGTGTAGAGTGTTCTCAGATGATAAGGGAAGAAAATAAACCAAAAAAGAACTGTTAAATCGGAGAAATAATATATAATAATGCGATTTAAAGATGAATTTTGATGGAAAAAAAAGAAAAAATGAGTTTTTACCCCCTAAATCCGGTCCTGGATCACCCGTTCGGGAATCATTTTAAAGCCTGATTATATCCCCAAGAGAGAGCGTTGAAAAAGTTGGAAGAAATTAGATAGGAAAAGATACAGAGTGATTTAAATGTAGAGATGTCATGAAAAAAATGGTTAAAAACCAAAATGTAATTATCGATTGCTCCTTTCCTATTAAGAATAAAGGTACCAAAAAATATGTTTATATCGTAGTTCGGCGTGGTCTTTCCGATAAGGTAAATGGGATTTCGATTTGGATCCATTTTGACCCCGAAAAAAATTGACAACCGTCAAAAATTTGCATGAAAAAGCGTAATTTCCAGTTTTTCCCAAATTTTTCCAATTTCCAGTCGTTTTAGGTACAGGTAGATGTATTGCAAAAAGAAAGTATTTCAGATTCTTTAGTTTTTCGTTCTAATCCGTTTTTCTGTACGACGTTTCGACTTCGACTTATTCAGTGCCAAATTCGGGTCTACAAAGGGCATTTTTCGACATAAAAAATTCAAAAGAATTACTTCCCATTTTCCGAATACCGCCAATTTGAATAGGGTTCGGAACACCCCGGTCTTCTACAACCTCCAAAATTTAAATCGATTTAATTAACTTTTGCGACCTGTATCCGATTTCAACGGAAATCGCGGAAATTTCGAATTTGACGTTTAATAACTCCGAAACGGAACACCCTGTATATCTGAATTTTTTACCGAAGCTAGCCGCACTATCCCTCTATTAACCCCGAAAATTTGGTTGCTGCCTCTCTAACTGTTTTCGAGAAAAGAAATTGAAAAGGTGAAAATGTCGAAACCGACGACAACATACAGACGGCCATACATACACACATACACACACACATTTTTCTGACCAACGGCTCGGTATATAGACCGCTCGGCGGGCGGTCTATAACTAGTACGGGTAGACCGCCTAATCGCCCCCCGAGGGGGCTCCATAAGGTCGGTAATATCATCATTGTCATGCCCTGAAAATGTCGTGCATCCAGAGCATGTATTAAGGAAGATATCATACTCCTACGGACTGATGATGCAGAATAGACCGCCCTTCGTAACCGTGTCGCTACACACATACAAACACCACATGTAGAAACTATTTTTGCCAACAAAAAACTTTTCGGACACCCTGTATACATACATACAAACATAAACACATATTAAAACAAATGTATTCGATTTGCGTGAAATCCGACCTAATAAAGTTTATCTAAGTAATAATAGGAGTATTTGCCCATACCAAGACTTTTTGGACCCCCTGTATACATTCACACTAACACCCACACTTTTAAATAGGAATATAGTCGATTTACTTAAAATCCGAATTAAGTAGGTTTATCTCGGTACTAGTAGAAGTATTTGCCCATACCAAGACTTTTCGGACACCCTGTATACATATATACAAACATAAACACATATTAATACAAATATATTCGATTTGCTTGAAATTCGACCTAATAAAGTTTATCTAAGTGCTAATAGGAGTATTTGCCCATTCCAAGACTTTTTGCACACCCTGTATACATTCACACTAACACTAACACGTTTAAATAGGAATATAGTCGATGTACTTAAAATCTTAATTAGTTAAGTTTATCTTGGTACTAGTAGAAGTATTTGCCCATACTAAGACTTTTAGGACACCCTGTATACAAACATATAAATCCGTACACATAGAAATGCAAATATATACCTACGATTTGCTTTAAATCCGACAATTGAGTTACTATTTGTACAAAACCCAAAGGTATTTGCCCATTCAAAGACTTTTCGGACACCCTGTATACATACATAAAAACACAACAGAAGACGACACATAGTAATTTAAATATTTTCGACTTTCTTCAAAACCGGCTCAGTTAATTTTATCTTCGTATTAATGGCAAAGATATTTCCGCATACAAAGACTTTTTGGACACCCTGTAGACATATATACAATCATGCACATGCCGCAAGGTATAAAATGTATTTTCGAATCGTTCTGGTTACTTTAAAACGATCCGAATCAAGTCATTTCCCTAAAATTAAATTAAAATTATTCAATAATATTTAATATATTGCCCAAAGGTATACACGCTCATGGTTAGAAAATAAAATGCATATTTTTGGATTTTTTCGATGCCACTGAGCTTCATATTAGAATCTTCAATGATGCTTTGTAGCGTCATCGGAAAATCGATAAAATTGATATTTAAAGCCAAATTTATCAAATTAAATGTCTTTCTACCGAAAGTATAAGGTCCCTAAATCCCTTGCCCGGTAAATTTGAAGCCGAAGTTGGTCCAGAGTCCTTCCTATCTCGCATCAAAATGCTGAAATTTGAGCCAAATTGTGACATTTCATACATTATAATTAAATTAATACATATCCCCGTATAGAAATTGATTTTTATAATGCAATGCAGGGCCTCAGCAAAACCGATGAAATATGTATTTAATGCTTAAATCGTCCAATGAAATGTACCGCAATTAAAAATATAAAGTCCGTTTTAGCTTTGCCATGTATATTTCAAGCCGAAATCGGTCCAGGAAGCTTCCAATATCGCTACAAAAACTGTTATTTTCATGACATTGTGACAGGTCATATTTTAATTTCAATGTAAAGAGAGTCCGTTTCATTTGTTTCTCCAAGGCAAGCCATTTAAAATATGTACTTTCTAAAATTCTTCCTGCACCGATGCAAACAAAGCTCTTTATTTATAACTTTAACGAAAAAATATGCAATTTTACTTAGTGTAGAGTGTTCTCAGATGATTAGGGAAGAAAATAAACCAAAAAAGAACTGTTAAATCGGAGAAATAATATATAATAATACCATTTAAAGATGAATTTTGATGGAAAAAAACAGAAAAAATGAGTTTTTACCCCCTAAATCCGGTCCTGGATCACCCGTTCGGGATTTGTTTTAAAGCCTGATTATATCCCCAAGGGATAGCGTTGAAAAAGTTGGAAAAAATTAGATAGGAAAAGATACAGAGTGATTCGAATGTAGAGATGTCATGAAAAAAAATGGTTAAAAACATAAATTTCATTATCGATTGCTCCTTTCCTATTAAGAATAAAGGAACCAAAAAATATATTTACAACGTAGTTCGGCGAGGTCTTTCCGATAAGGTACATGGGATTTCGATTTGGATCCATTTTGACAACCGTCAAAAATTTGCATGAAAAAGCGTAATTTCCAGTTTTTCCCAAATTTTTCCAATTTCCAGTCGTTTTAGGTATAGGTAAATGTATTGCAAAAAGAAAGTATTTGAGATTCTTTAGTTTTATGTTCAAATACGGTTTCCTGTCCGATGTTCCGGCTTCGACTTATTAAGCGCCAAAGGGCATTTTTCGACATAAAAAATTCAAAAGAATTACTTCCCATATTCCGAATACCGCCAGTTTCAATAGGGTTCTGAAGCTCCCGGTCCTCTACAACCTCCGAAAATTTAAATCGATTTAATTTAGTTTTGCGACCTGTAATCGATTTCATCGGAATTCGCGGAAATTTCGATTTTGACGTTTAATAACTCCGAAACGGAACAACCTGTATAGCTGAATTTTTTATCGAAGCTAGTCGCACTATCCCTCTATTAACCCTGAAAATTTGAACGTTCCACCTGGAACCATCTCGGAGAAAAAAAAATGAGATTGTCGAAAAACACGATTACTACAACACACGGACATTTTTCTGAGTGACGGCGCGTTATATAGAGCGGCCCGAAAGGCGCTCTATAACTAGATTTCATAGACCGCCTAATCGCCCCCCCCCCCCCCGAGGGGGCTCTATAAGGTCGGTAATATCATCATTGTCATGCACTGAAAGGGGGCTCCATAATGTCGGTAATATCATCATTGTCACGCCCTGAAAGTTTCGTGTTTCTAGAGAATGTATTAAGGAAGATATCACACTCCTTCGGACTGATTATGTAGAATAGGCCGCCCTTCGTAACCGTGTAGCTGCACACATACAAACACCACACGTAGAAACTATTCTTGCCAACAAAAGCTTTTCGGACACCCTGTATAAATACATACAAACATAAACACATATTAATACAAATGTATCCGATTTGCGGGAAATCCGACCTAATAAAGTTTACCTAAGTAATAATAGGAGTATTTGCCCATACCAAGACTTTTTGGACACCCTGTACACATTCAAACTAACACTCACACGTTTAAATAGGAATATAGTCGATTTACTTAAAATCCGAATTAAGTAGGTTTATCTCGGTACTAGTAGAAGTATTTGCCCATACCAAGACTTTTCGGACTCCCTGTATACATACATACAAACATAAACACATATTAATAAAAATATATTCGATTTGCTTGAAATTCGACCTAATAAAGTTTATCTAAGTACTAATAGGAGTATTTGCCCATTCCAAGACTTTTTGGACACCCTGTATAAATTCACGCTAACACTAACACGTTTAAATAGGAATATAGTCGATGTACTTAAAATCTTAATTAGTTAAGTTTATCTTGGTACTAGTAGAAGTATTTGCCCATACTAAGACTTTTAGGACACCCTGTATACAAACATATAAATCCGTACACATAGAAATGCAAATATATACCTACGATTTGCTTTAAATCCGACAATTGAGTTACTATTTGTACAAAAGCCAAACGTATTTGCCCATTCAAAGACTTTTCGGACACCCTGTATACATATATAAAAACACAACAGAACACGACACATAGTAATTTAAATATTTTCGATTTTCTTGAAAACCGGCTCAATTAATTTTATCTTCGTACTAATGGCAAAGATATTTCCGCATACAAAGACTTTTTGGACACCCTGTAGACATATATACAATCATGCACATGCCGCAAGGTATAAAATGTATTTTCGAATCGTTCTGGTTACTTTCAAACGATCCGAATCAAGTCATTTCCCTAAAATTAAATTAAAATTATTCAATAATAATTAATATATTGCCCCAAAGGTATATATGCTCATGGTTAGAAAATAAAATGCATATTTTTGGATTTTTTCGATGCCACTGAGCGCAACATTAGAATCTTCAATGATGTCTTGTAGCGTCATCGGAAAGTCGATAAAATTGGTTTTTAAAGCCAAATTTATCAAATGAAATATCTTTCTACCGAAATTATAAGGTCCCTGAATCCCTTGCCCTGTTTTGAAGCCGAAGTTGGTCCAGAGTCGTTCCTATTTCGCATCGAAATGCTGACATTTTAGCCAATTTGTGACATTTCATACATTATAATAATTAAATTAATACATTTCCCGTATAGAAATTGATTTTTATAATGCAATGTAGGGTCAACAAAAATTTCAAAAAAATGATATTTAATGCCCATCTCGTGCTACGAAAAGGTCAGGAATAGATAAAAAAACGTCCATTCTATCAATTCCATGTATATTCCAAGCCGAAACAGGCTCAGGATCTTTAAAATATCGCTAGGAAAACTGGATATTTTGACAGCTCATATTTAACTTCGATCTAAAGCGTCACCAGTTCAATTGTTTTTTTTTTCATGGCATGGTTTAACATTCGCAGTTTTAAAAATTTTTCCTGCGCCGAAGGAAGAAAACCAATTTATTTATAACTTTAACGCAAAAATATGGAGTTTTAATTAGTTAGCAGTGTTCTCAGATGATGACGGAAGAAAATAAACCAAAAAAGAGCTGTTAAATAAGAGAAATAATACATAATAATGCCATTTAAAGATGAATTTTGATGAAAAAAAACAGAAAAAATGTGTTTTTACCCCCTAAATCCGGCCCAGGATCACCCATTCGGGATTCATTTTAAAGCCTGATTGTATCCCCAAGGGATAGCGTTGAAAAAGTTGGAAGAAATTGGATAGGAAAAGATACAGAGTGATTCGAATGCAGAGATGTCATGAAAAAAAAAATGGTTAAAAACCGAAATTTAATTATCGATTGCTCCTTTCCTATTAAGAATTAAGGAACCAAAAAATATGAAAATTACGTATTTTGGCGAGCTCTTTTCAATAAGGCACATGGGATTTCGATTTGGATCCATTTTGACCCCCCAAAAAATTCAAAACCGTCAAAGATTTGCATGAAAATACGCAATTTCCAATTTTTCCCAAATTCTTCCAATTTCCAGTCGTTTTAGGTATATGTATTGCAAAAAGAAAGTATTTGAGATTCTTTAGTCTTATGTTCAAATCCGTTTTTCTGTCCGACGTTCCGGCGATTGAGTTATTTGGTGCCAAAGAGGGGTCTGCAAACAGCATTTTTCGACATAAAAAAATTCAAAAGAATTACTTCCCATTTTCCGAATACCGCCAATTTCAAAAGGGTTCGGAACACCCCGGTCTTCTACAACCTCTGAAAATTTAAATCGATTTAATTAAGTTTTGCGACCTGTAATCGATTTCACCGGAAATCGCGGAAATTTCGACTTTGACGTTTAATAACTCCGAAACGGAAAACCCTGTATAACTGAATTTTTTACCGAAGCTAGTCGCACTATCCCTCTATTAACCCAGAAAATTTGATTGCTCACCTCCAACCGTTTCCGAGAAAAAAAATTGAAAATGTGAAAATGTCGAAACGGACGACAACATACATACATACACACATTTTCTGACCAACGGCTCGGTATAGAGACCGAGCCTGAAAGGCGGTCTCTAAAGATTGCGTATACCGCCTAATCGCCCCCCGAGGGGGCTCTATAAGGTCGGTAATATCATCATTGTCACGCCCTGAAAATTTCGTGTTGCTAGAGCATATATTAAGGAAGATATCACACTCCTTCGGACTGATGATGCAGAATAGACCGCCCTTCGTAACCGTGTCGCTACACACATACAAACACCACACGTAGAAACTATTTTTGCCAACAAAAAACTTTTCGGACACCCTGTATACATACATACAAACATAAACACATATTAATACAAATGTATTCGATTTGCGAGAAATCCGACCAAATAAAGTTTATCTAAGTAATAATAGGAGTATTTGCCCATAAGAAGATATAGTCGATGTACTTAAAATCTTAATTAGTTAAGTGTATCTTGGTACTAGTAGAAGTATTTGCCCATACTAAGACTTTTAGGACACCCTGTATACAAACATATAAATCCGTACACATAGAAATGCAAATATATACCTACGATTTGCTTTAAATCCGACAATTGAGTTACTATTTGTACAAAAGGCAAAAGTATTTGCCCATTCAAAGACTTTTCGGACACCCTGTATACATACATAAAAACATAACACAACACGACACATAGTAATTTAAATATTTTCGATTTTCTTGAAAACCGGCTCAATTAATTTTATCTTCGTACTAATGGCAAAGATATTTCCGCATACAAAGACTTTTTGGACACCCTGTAGACATATATACAATCATGCACATGCCGCAAGGTATAAAATGTATTTTCGAATCGTTCTGGTTACTTTAAAACGATCCGAATCAAGTCATTTCCCTAAAATTAAATTAAAATTATTCAATAATAATTAATATATTGCCCCAAAGGTATACACGCTCATGGTTAGAAAATAAAATGCATATTTTTGGATTTTTTCGATGCCACTGAGCTTCATATTAGAATCTTCAATGTTGCTTTGTAGCGTCATCGGAAAATCGATAAAATTGATATTTAAAGCCAAATTTATCAAATGAAATATCTTTCTACCGAAAGTATTAGGTCCCCAAAATCCCTTGCCCGGTAAATTTGAAGCCGAAGTTGGTCCAGAATCCTTCCTATCTCGCATCAAAATGCTGACATTTGAGCCAAATTGTGACATTTCATACATTATAATTAAATTAATACATATCCCCGTATAGAAATTGATTTTTATAATGCAATGCGGGGCCTCAGCAAAACCGATGAAATATGTATTTAATGCTTAAATCGTCCAATGAAATGTACCGCAATTAAAAATATAAAGTCCGTTTTACCTTTGCCATGTATATTTCAAGCCAAAATCGGTCCAGGAAGCTTCCAATATCGCTACAAAAACTGTTATTTTCATAACATTTTGACAGGTCATATTTTAATTTCAATGTAAAGAGAGTCCGTTTCATTTGTTTCTCCAAGGCAAGCCATTTAAAATATGTACTATTTAAAATTTTTCCTGCACCGATGCAAATAAAGCTCTTTATTTATAACTTTAACGAAAAAATATGCAATTTTACTTAGTGTAGAGTGTTCTCAGATGATAAGGGAAGAAAATAAACCAAAAAAGAACTATTAAATCGGAGAAATAATATATAATAATGCCATTTAAAGTTGATTTTTGATGGAAAAAAACAGAAAAAATGAGTTTTTACCCCCTAAATCCGGTCCTGGATCACCCGTTCGGGATTTGTTTTAAAGCCTGATTATATCCCCAAGGGATAGCGTTGAAAAAGTTGTAAGAAATTAGATAGGAAAAGATACAGAGTGATTCGAATGTAGAGATGTCATGAAAAAAATGGTTAAAAACAGAAATTTAATTATCGATTGCTCCTTTCCTATTAAGAATAAAGGAACCAAAAAATATATTTCTAACGTAGTTCGGCGAGCTCTTTCCTATAAGGTACATGGGATTTCGATTTGGATCCATTTTGACCCCGAAAAAAATTGACAACCGTCAAAAATTTGCATGAAAAAGCGTAATGTCCAGTTTTTCCCAAATTTTTCCACTTTCCAGTCGTTTTAGGTATAGGTAACTGTATAGAAAAGAGAAAGTATTTGAGATTCTTTAGTTTTATGTTCAAATACGTTTTTCTGTCCGATGTTCAAAGGGCATTTTTCGACATAAAAAATTCAAAAGAATTACTTCCCATTTTCCGAATACCGCCAGTTTCAATAGGGTTCTGAAGCTCCCGGTCCTCTACAACCTCCGAAGATGTAAATCGATTTAATTAAGTTTTGCGACCTGTAATCGATTTCATAGGAATTCGCGGAAATTTCGATTTTGACGTTTAATAACTCCTAAACGGAACATCCTGTATAACTGAATTTTTTATCGAAGCTAGTCGCACTATCCCTCTATTAACCCTGAAGATTTGAACGTTCCACCTGCAACCATCTCGGAGAAAAAAAATTGAGATTGTCGAAAAACACGATTACTACAACACACGGACATTTTTCTGAGTGACGGGGCGTTATATAGAGCGGCCTGAAAGGCGCTCTATAATAGATTGCGTAGATCGCCTAATCGCCCCCCGAGGGGGCTCTATAAGGTCGGTAATATAATCATTGTCACGCCCTGAAAATTTCGTGTTGCTAGAGCATGTATTAAGGAAGATATCACACTCCTTCGGACTGATGATGCAGAATAGACCGCCCTTCGTAACCGTGTCACTAGACACATACAATCACCACACGTAGAAACTATTTTTGCCAACAAAAAACTTTTTGGACACCCTGTATACATACATACAAACATAAACAGATATTAATACAAATGTTTACGATTTGCGTGAAATCCGACCAAATAAAGTTTATCTAAGTAATAATAGGAGTATTTGCCAATACCAAGACTTGTTGGATACCCTGTATACATTCACACTAACACTAACTCGTTTAAATAGGAATACAGTCGATGTACTTAAAATCTGAATTAGTTAAGTTCATCTTGGTACTAGTGCAAGTATTTGCCCATACCAAGACTTTTTGGACACCCTGTATACATTCAAACTAACACCCACACGTTTAAATAGGAATATAGTCGATTTAATTAAAATTCGAATTAATTAGGTTTACCTCGGTATTACTAGTAGAAGTATTTGCCCATACCAAGACTTTTCGGACACCCTGTATACGTATATACAACACATATAAAAACAAATATAATCGATTTGCATGAAATCCGGTTTAATTACATTTATCCTGGTACTACTAGGAGTATTCCAACCAAGACTTTTTGTACAGCCTGTATACAGACATATACCTCCGTACACATAGAAATGCAAATAAACTGCCGGCCACTCGAACTTACATATAGAGATTTTTAGGCAAAATTTAAAGTTCAATATTTTCAACAGGAATGCAAATTTTTGAACGCGTCTTGCAGATTTTAAGAGCTAGTTTTTTTTCGGATTAAACTGCATGACGTATATTTATTGTAGGACCATAGGTTTACTATATACGGGGTGATCAATGAAATCATGCAACAAATCAAAAAGTTTGTATGAGTGAAATTTCCGCAAAAAATTTTTTTGGTCGTTGCAATATGGTTCGTTACTAAGGTAACATCAATATCTCTAGACGTTTTTGTCACTTTTTGGATTAAGGCCCTTAGGTCTTGTACACACTACTAAACATAAAATTTGGGTAGCAAAATCTTTATAATGCTATAACTTGACATTGGATTGACGGTTCTTGATGATTTTTACGGATTTGGAATCCTTATTTCACGTAGATTTTCTATAATCTAAGCATTTTATTTGGGGGTTGAAATATACAAGTTGAAATTTACACATTATACCGGATCGATAATAGACAAAAACGTAGGGTACGACGCGCTCTAAGGTTTGGCATTATTTAAGTTTTTGTAAAAATAAATTCTCACCTCAAGTTGCTTTTATTTAATGTTCTTCTCACTGTTCTATCTGAAATTCTCACCCCAGTTTGTTGCCTTAAAGGGTCATTTAGTTTTCTAGAGTTCTTTGTTCTATTCTGCATAGTATCTCTCATTAAAATTCTTTCGGTTCTTTGGTTTATTTTTTTTTGTATGACCACCCCCATGCCCACAATTATGATTACCAGTAGTTTCGACGCGACGGTTCAAATTATAAATTATCTTTCGGCTGACATTGTAAATGCGCGCAATTTGCTTTTTTAACATTCCTTCGTTGAGAAGTCGAATGCAATTTTCCCTTTCTGCCGTGGTTAAACGCCTCATATTAATTAAAATTTTCAAAATTATAACATTGAAATGTGTCAGATTATTTCTAAAATAATGTTAACTTTTTAATTCCATAGCAACAAATTTGTTTTTCCAATGCCTACTTTAAAATTGACGCGTCGCGTAGAAATTACAGCCGATCATAAATATGGGCATGGGGGTAGACAAAGAACTCTATTACACTGAATGACTCTTTGAGACAATAAACTGGGGTGAAAGTTTTGGACAGAACAGTGAGAAGGACATTAAACAAAAACAACTTGAGGTGGGAATTTATTTTTACAAAAACTTAAATAATGCCAAATCCTAGAGCGCGTCGTACCCTACGTTTTTGTCTATTATCGGCCCGGTATAATGTGTAAATTTCAACCTGTATATTTCAACCCCCAAATAAAATGCTTAGATTATGGAAAATCTCCGTGAAATAAGGATTCCAAATCCGTAAATATCACCAAGAACCGTCAATCCAATGCCAAGTTGTAGCATTTTAAAAATTTTGCCACCCAAATTTTATGTTTAGTAGTGTGTACAAGACCTAAGGGCCTTAATCCAAAAAGTGACAAAAACGTCTAGAGATATTGATGTTACCTTAGTAACGAACCATATTGCAACGACCAAAAAATTTTTTTGCGGAAATTTCACTCATACAAACTTTTTGATTTTTTGCATGACTTCATTGATCACCCCGTATATAATAAACCTATGGTCCTACGATAAATATACGTCATGCAGCTTAATCCGAAAAAACTTGTCAAATGTCACCTGTCAACTGTCACCTGTCACTTGTCAAATGTCAAAAGTAAAAACTGACGCGTGTCACGTCTACAAAATGACGTCATAAGACATGTGGAAAAGTATGTCAGCTGTCATTAAAGATAGGTCAACTGTCACCTGTCACTTGTCAAACGTCAGAATAAAAATGGAAAAATACGTCACGTGTTCGGGGTTCGGGTGTCAGAAGACGTTTAAAAAAAGAATGGTGTCGATCGGCTCTTTGGTTCCGGAGATATAGTTTTTTTGCGATTAGCGACCGAACGGCTGAAGGGGGAGAGCCGAAATTCGCATGGGGGGATAGTGGCGGAGCAGATCTTTCGATTTATCAAATTATTTTTCAAAAATCTCAACTGATAGTAAAAAATTAGATTTCACAATTTTTACATCATCCTGTATAGTAAATTTTCGATTAATTATATAAAGTAGGAATATCATTGGATTTAATAACAGAAGAATATGCATTAGTACATGCAAGCTTACTAGGATGGAATCAGCAAAAAATTAGATGTCAAAATTTCCACATCCCTCTGTATAAGAGATTGTGAATTTACTTATATGTTTATACTTAACTAAAGCGAGCTAAATAATTAGCACACGAGGCAAGGTTCGCGTAAGTGTGAAGTTAGTCATGTTGACGAAGCAATTAGTATATTTGTATTACATGTACGTGTTATCCTGAGTAAAGTGGTGCGAAGATAAGTCATATTTGACTAAGCAATTAACATATTTGTAGTACATGTTCAATAATCATGCAAGTTAATGTAAAGCGTGAATAGGTACGAACAGTTAGCATCAAGAAGTATTAGAGTGAAGGTGATTAATAAAAAGTACATATCAGTGTTGGGAAAGTATTTATTCTTTTCGACTATCAGAGTTTTTCTTTGTGAAGCGAGTGTACTGTGAAATCTGGGTAAGTACCTATAAGATTTACTTGGTAGTGTATTAGTATTAACGTGTAGAATATTAGGAGTACTTGCGTGAAAGATATTACTAGTAGTTTTGTGTTCAAACTGCAAGGTGAGTTTAAAAAATCGACAAAAATTCTCGCTCGCCTTTAGATTTCAAAAGAAAATTGGATATACGGGTGTAGAATACAGACCCCTTTTTCCAAAATCTTCAAACTACAAGTTGAGTACTTTGTTTCATAAAACTTACCGCTGTTAAGATAGTTGCATTTTTTTTCGTTTTTTTTTATTTGTGGACTTCTAAAATTTTTTGCTATATATTTCTAATAGGCAGGCGCGGCCCGTGAAATTACAAAGTTGCATATCTCTGTTGCTACTTATGGGACCCATACCAAATTCAGGTTTTTTAATAGTGAGCCTACTAGGAATGTTTTGGTAAAGAAAAAAAATATTTTGCAATTTGCGAAAAAAAGTTGATTTTTTGAATTGACCCACCAGGGTAAAAAATTAACACGCTTAGATATTTTATTTATTATTTTTTGTAAACAAATTTTACATCATTTTGTCGACAATTCTTAAATTTTAAGAGAAAAAAATGTGTTAGTAGAAAGTTATAGTCATTTGAATTTTTTCAACCGAATAATAATTTAAATTTTCGGTTGCAAAAAATTCAAATGACTATAACTTTCTACTAACACATTTTTTTCTCTTAAAATTTAAGAATTGTCGACAAAATGATGTAAAATTTGTTTAGAAAAAATAATAAATAAAATATCTAAGCGTGTTAATTTTTTACCCAGGTGGGTCAATTCAAAAAATCAACTTTTTTTCGCAAATTTCAAAATATTTTTTTTTCTTTACCAGAACATTCCTAGTAGGCTCACTATTAAAAAACCTGAATTTGGTATGGGTCCCATAAGTAGCAACAGAGATATGCAACTTTGAAATTTCACGGGCCGCGCCTGCTAATAGGGGTGAAAAATTTGAAGCTAGCGGGCTAAAACTTTTGCATGTTATAGAGGGCTGCTGAAATCGATAAGGGTGTGACAGGGTGTTATTTTTATTTTATTTTTGTCATAAAACTTACCGCTTTTAAGATATTTGCATTTTTTCCGTTTTTTTATTTGTGGAAATTTTTGATATATATTTTTAATAGGGGTGGAAAATTTTAAGCTAGCGGGCTAAAACTTTTGTATATTATAGAGGGCTGCTTAACTCGATAAGGGTTAGGTAGTTAAGGCAGTTATTTTTCAAAATGTGTCCAAAAACTTTTTACCAAAAAATTTTTCCCAAAAAATTTTCCCCAAATTTTTTTTTCAAAATTTTTTCTCCCAAACTCTGTTTTCAAAATTTTTTTCGAATTGGTTTTTCCGAAAATTCTTTTCACATCTTACTGTGTTACAGAAAATGCTCGTATGTGAATTCTGCAATGCCTCATTCACCAGGAAGGATCACCTCAAGCGTCATGGAGATTGCCGCATGGCGGTCAAGATCTGCGACGTCTGCAGTGGAATTTTCAAGTCGGAGGGAGCTCTTCTTCGTCACCAGAAGGAGAAACACCCAGCTCCCAAAAGACCAGCGAATACCACGCAGACATCCATGGCGAAAAGAGCAAGACTCGTTTCGACAGATGGTGAGTATTTAAAATTTAAATTTCCTGTGGTCTAAAGAAGAAATTTGTCGTTATAGAACTCAGATACTAATTATTTGTTTCCGATTTTCAGAACCAACAACATCGTCCACACAGCATTGTGCAACATGCCGACTAGATGTTCCTACGAATCGATGGGGTGGTCATCTAAGGACCCTAGGACATCGTGAGAAATGCTGCGTGATGCAGGAGGAGGAAGGTGTAGAGTTGGTAAAGACGTCGTTCCGGAACCGAATTGCTACGTACCGACTTACCTCAAGCCAGGATCCCACCAGCGTAAAGGAGTATCTGCAGCATCTAAAACAAAAATTCATCAAGTTGGTGGGAGACATCCGCGCGAAGTACGACCAGCTGAAGGTCGGACAGGAGCTTTTCGGCCGCTTCCTCCTGCAGTCGAACGAGTCGTCAGAGGTGAAGTCCTTTAACAGCAAATACCAGATGGTGAATGGGGCTACGGACTTGGAGGAGCTGTTCGAGCAGTTCATCGCTATCCTATACCGAAAGTATTCCGAATTTCGGGAAAAGGATAGTGGTGAGTGTAAAACTATTGTAAATAAAAGTAAAACTGTTTAAGATTTCGTACTAATTGATATTTCTATTGTTACAGGGTGGACGCTTCAGCAGCTTCTCCACTTAGAATTAGGTATCAATAAGATTCAGCCACTAAAGTCATCCTCCTACATCCCGCTGCCAAAGGAGATTGAAGCAAAGAAAGCTGTTCTAAACATAAGAAACACCGACCAAAAATGTTTCATGTGGTCAGTCCTAGCTGCCTTACATCCTTTGGATCGAACTCAACATGCAGAGAGAGTCGTGAACTATTTGCCTTTTGAGAACGAGCTGGACTTTACAGGTATGGAATTTCCGATTAAACTTACCGACATCGCTAAGTTTGAGCGACTCAATAATATTTCTATCAACGTATACGGACTGGAGAAACTGTTCGAAGATGGTAAAAATAGTATTGAAGTCGTGGGGCACTTATACTTTACAAATTTTCGTAATGGAGAGCGACATGTAAATTTGTTAGTAATCAGTGATGACCATGGTAATAGTCATTACTGCTTAATAAGAAGTTTATCTCGCCTGATCTCAAGACAATTATCCAAACGCAAGGAAGCGAAGTATTTATGTGATGGGTGTTTATCGTATTTTTATTCAGAACAAAAATTAAAGACTCATCAGGAGCACGATTGCGGTCATGTTTTAGCTAAAGTCCCAACAACAGATTTGAAAAAAATAAATATGGCGAAGAGATTCCCGAGAATATTTTGAAATTTACAAACTTTGAAAAGAAATTAAAAGTATCTTTTGTTGTTTATGCCGATTTCGAAACTATCCTTGAACCTATGGATACAGAGGAAAATGTGCAGGATCCCGATACGTCATACACTGTGAGAACCCATAAGCATGTCCCGTACTCTTTCGGTTACTACATCAAATGCGACTTTGATGATGCTCATTCGATTTACCAAACTTATAGGGGTCCGGATGCTCACAAAGAATTCGTAAAACGTTTAGAGACTGATTGTAAATCAATCTATAAGCGCTTTATGAAGAAAGTAGTACCCATGATTCCTATTTCTGCGGAACAAGAGATTGTGCATCAAAATGCTACGGTGTGTCATATATGCGAAAAGCCATTTGATGTAGCATTAAACGATCGCGTGCACGACCATGATCACACAAATGGCGCATATCGGGCGGCTGCGCACTCTGTATGTAACCTAAATTACAAAATCCCTCAATTTATACCCATCTTTTTCCATAATATTCAAATTCAAATTCAAATTCAAATTCAAAAAGTCTTTATTAAGGCGGGGCTCAGCCAAAGGCTGCTTAGGCCCAACCTGAAATACACATTATATTACATTATGAGTATAAGGTATAATACACAATAACTTATTAAGTATTATAAATGATTAAAACTATACATCCCGATATGAAATTATAAAGTAAAATGTTACACCATTATTCAATATTAAAAAGGACATGGACTGAGGACACCATTACTAAATATTGTTAAAAAAATCTTTTTACAGATCTCTGTAGTAATTCTTAACTTTCTTCTTAAATGAGTTTGAATTAGTAATCATTTTTAAATTATTAGGTAAAGAATTAAATATGAAACTCGAGTAGTACGTAAAAGAACCCCTGAAAGCGGTGGTGGTGTGTAATGGAACATGAAGTAAGCTAGGCTGTCTTCTGGGTCTTTCATATATTCTATCAGCAAACGTTAATTTTTCATAAAGATAGGTAGGTTTACGTGTAGCAATAATTCTATGCAAAAAACAAGCAAAGTGAATAGTACGTCTTTCCTCCATTCTCAACCAGCCCAACTGCAAGTATGATGGTGTGATGTGGTCTCTTCTTTTGACGCAAGCCGCATATCTCATACACGCGTTCTGCAATACTTGTATCCTATGTTGGTCCTGGCCTGAAAGGCAGGGACCATAAACAACATCGCAGTAATCAAACAAGGATAAAATAACCGATTCGGTTAATTTCAGTTTAGTCTGAGTATCCAGTATGTATTTAAATCTATACAGAGACTTAAGCCGGCCATAGGCCAATCTTAAAACAGTATTAATATGTTCACTAAAGGTTAAATTTTGGTCAAGAATAATCCCAAGGTTTTTACATTTATCTGTAAATTGAATTGTTACTCCGTTTAAGAAAATTTTATTAGTTATATCAACTTTGGCACGTTGTCTTTCTGTACCGATAAGTATTCCCGAGGTCTTACCTGGATTAAGAAGAAGGCCATTCTTTTTTGACCATACATTTATTTTTTCTAAATTGTCGTTAATCTCTGCGATGGGGAGAGTTTGATTGCTAGGTGGAAACGATAAATAAATCTGACAATCATCAGCATAAAGCTGGTAACATGTTGTTATTTCATTAGGCAAGTCTGCAGTAAACAAAATAAATAAAAGTGGTCCCAAAATGGAACCCTGAGGCACGCCACTAGATATTATTAAATTACTGGAAGTAACCAGCTCACCCCCAATATTCATGCTAACCTGCTGCCCGCGGTTAGTCAAATATGAGTTAAACCACTCCAAGACACCGTGTGAAAAACCATAGTATTTTAGTTTTGCCAGCATGAGCCGGTGATCCAGGCAGTCGAAAGCCTTGGAATAGTCGAGCAATATAAGAATAGTAGTCAAGGACTCATCCACGGCATGCAACAAATCATCAGTTAAATCAGACAAAGCCGACGCCGTGCTGTATCCCGACCTAAAACCGGATTGTCTGTGGGGTAGAAGATTTAAAGCATCAATATAATTTTTTATTTGTTGATACGCTACCTTTTCGGCAACTTTAGATGTTACAGTAAGTATACTTATGGGGCGCAATTCAGTCAGTTCCGAAATGTTATTCTTTTTAGGTAGAGGAGTCACAAGTGCATTTTTCCAGCATTGTGGAACTTTTCTAGTTGAAAGTGAAGCGTTAACAATGTGAGTTAACGCTCTGATACAATATGGTACACACATTTTTAACATTTCAGAAGAGATCCGATCAGTCCCCTTTGCATTGCTCTTTATACTACACACTATACTGGAAATACTCTCCTCAGAGACGGGGGAAAATTCGAAATCCCGCTCGACAGCCGCATGCCTATGATTAATGAAATAATCTATGTTATCCTGGGTAGGCGGTATTCGATTAATCGAATGTATAAAAAAGTTATTTATTTTTTGGGGGTCCAAAAGTTCCTCGGGAATATGAATTTTTTTATTTTTTTTATGAACGTCCAGTTTATCTAAAGTATTCCATAAAGCTTTGGAGTTTTTAAAATTCTTTTTTAATTCAGCATTTATATACGCCCTCTTTTCCCTACGTATTGAGGCGGTTACGAAATTTCTCATATTTTTATAAAATGACCACTTTGCCTGAGACCGCGTTGTAGTAATATGAACATTCTTAAGAGATTTTCTGTACTCAGACAAAGCTTTGTCTCTAATCCTCATCATAGTTTTAATGGTGGGAGTAATCCAGGGGGAAAAATCCTTTGTAATGCGAACCTTTTTAACAGGAGCGTGGATATTGAATAAATCTATAATAATTTTTTTAAACTCACTCATTTTCTTATCTATATCACCCATATCGAATACACGCTCCCAGTCAGCTCCCAACGCATCCCGATCAAATTCTGCCTCATTTATATTTTTTATATCTCTCATGTACAAAAAAACTTGATTATCCTTCCTTTTAGGGAGGTCTAAAAAACAATACGTCAAATAGTGATCCGATAAATGAGATACGTTCATTACATCAGCCGAATCACCAAATTAGGTTCATTAATAAACATTAAATCTATGAGAGTTCTCGTTTCTGCAGTAACTCGAGTAGGCTTCTTTATTAACTGACTTAAAGAAAAGGTATTAAAAATCGTATTTAAGAAGTTATAATCTGTAGATGACACATTTAAATAATTTATATTAAAATCACCCACACAAAGAAGAACGTCAGCTGACATTGTGTAGTACGTAGCCAGTACGCTCTCAAGTGACTGGAGAACCCTATAATCAACGCCTGGTGGACGATATATGCAGCCCAAACTCACCCTTTTGTTGTTAATCACAGACTTTAGCCAAATCATTTCTACTCCTTGCGAGGAGCTCCTATGCAAAACATCGACATTTTTAATATATGAGCAATCCCTCACATAAACCAACACACCACCACCCCTCCCTATCAAGCGATCCTGTCTAAACAATAAATAGCCAGGTATATTGAGCGCTCCATCTGGTATGTACTCAGACAACCAGGTTTCAGATATCGATATGACATCAAAATTATTAATACAAATTAAATCCTTTAAATCATCCAGTTTGTTCAAAAGAGATCTAATATTAAGGTGACATACAGAAACACCTGATATGGCGTCGTCAATTCCATCCTCTATTACATCGTATTCTTGAAAAGACATAGTAAAAAGAAAGAAGAAAACCCCCGCTATGCGTTCACTACCCCATAATATTAATATAGAAATCGGCGAGAATAAGCTATATTGCGGTCGCCGACAAAAAAAAAGCGAAAATAAACAATTTTCAGTACAAAAATGAACTTAAAAATATCAGCATATATACTCAAAACATATTTTTACCGCATTTACATTCCAATATTCTGATACATTAACATTAGAAATAAAGCCCGAACATTGTAAACATATTAATGTTTGCAAAAGAATTCATGTTTATAATAAACATGTTCAATAAAAAATCATGTTTACAAGGCACAAGCTACGGGCCAACAAAAATGTGTCCAAAATATGTCCAACTTTGATTCCCACCTGTTTGTTAAGGACTTGCCTTCCAACGAAGAAAAGCTGGATGTTATCCCCCAAAACAAGGAAAAATACAACTCCTTTACTAAACATGTTTTGGTGGATAACATCGAAAACAGGGATGGTAAACAACGGCAGGTATTTTTAAAAATACGCTTCCTCGACAGTTTTCGTTTCATGGCCAGCGGTTTAGATAAACTTAGCCAAAATTTAAAACCCGAACAATGTCGAGAAGTTAGAAAATATTTCGCGGAGGAAAATAAGTTTCAGCTTATTCGACAGAAGGGTGTCTTTCCATATAATTACGTGGATAGTTCCGCAAAATTGAACGATACAAAGCTACCATCACATAAAGACTTTTACAACCAGCTAAAGAAAGAAGACATTAGCAAAGAGGATTACAAGCGTGCTTGGGCTGTGTGGAATTTATTTGAATGCAAAACTTTAGGCGAATATTCAGATATTTATATCAAATCAGACGTTTTATTATTAACAGATGTGTTTGAAAGATTTAGAGACGTGTGCCTAGATACTTACCACGTCGACCCTGCGCAGTATTTTAGCGCACCAGGACTTTCCCTAGATTCGGCCCTTAAGGCCACGGACGTAAAGCTGGAGTTACTGACAGATCTATACATCGTACACTTCTTTAAACCCGGTATTCGCGGCGGGGTCAGTCAGTGTAGCGTTAGAAAAGCTTTTGCAAATAATAAATTTCTCCCTCATTATGACGCTTCCAAACCTACTTCTTACATAATGTATTTGGACGCCACCAACCTATATGGTGCAGCCATGTCACAATATTTACCAACGGGGAATTTTAAGTGGTTGGATGAGACCGAAATTCAAAGTTTAGATTACATGAATGTCGCGAATGATTCTAAAACTGGCTACGTATTAGAGGTAGATTTAGAATATCCCGAACAGTTACATTATTTACACAACGAACTACCCTTTTGTCCACAATCCATAGCTCCACCGGAATCAAAATTCCAAGACATTACAAAATTAATTCCAAATTTGAAAAAGAAAGATAAATATATAATTCATTACCAAAATTTGCGTCAGGCTTTAGATTATGGGCTTAAGCTCACAAAAATTCATCGCGTTATATCTTTTGATCAATCACCATGGCTTAAGAAATACATTGACCTAAACACAGCTTTGCGCAATAAGGCGATAAATAAGTTCGAGAAAGATTTCTTTAAACTTATGAACAACGCTGTGTTTGGTAAAACGATGGAAAATGTGGAGAAACGGGTAGATGTTAAACTTGTTTCTCATTGGGAAAATATTGGTAGAAGGTTGGGAGCCGAAGCGTTAATCTCGAAACCTCATTTTAAAGACCGCACTATTTTTAACGAGAACCTGTTAACTATACAGATGAAAAAACAAAAAGTCACATATAATAAACCGATTTACGTAGGTTTTAGCATCTTGGAAATATCCAAGACTATTATGTATGACTTTCTGTACGGGTATATTAAGCCAAAATACGGAAACAACGCGGTATTACTCTACACTGATACCGATTCCCTTGTTTTAAAATTTACAACGGAAAATTTCTATCATGACATGCGAGAAAATTTAGATAGATTCGATACGTCCAATTACTCACAAGATAACCCACATGATGTTCCTGTAAACCAGTCAATTTTGGGTGAAATGAAAGACGAGTATGCAGGAAAAATCATTTGGGATTTCTACGGTACCGGGGCGAAGGCATATTGTGTAAATGTGGAGGGAAAGTTAACGAAAAATGCGAAGGGAGTTCCTGACTACGTCACCCAGAAAGAACTGACTCTTGACGATTATAGGGAAGCGGTTGACGTAGAAGGAACTCACATTCATCGACAGATGAACACTTTCCGTTCGCATTTACACGATATGTATGTCGAACTGAAAAATAAGGTAGCGCTATCACACGCGGACGATAAGCCTTACCTTATTCCCGGCGACTTGGAGAACACGCTTGCTTGGGGTCATAGAGATATTGAAAAGTATAAGGAATCATCGGAAATTCCATGAGCTAAGACTGATCACTGACAGCTAACTTTACTTTAATCACCTTTGATAGCTAAATGTATGACTTTAGAGGCTGTGATATTAGATTAGGCATATACGTTATTTATTTTATTATTTATTGTATTCATTTATTTCACTCCAGTGTACCCTATTTATTGTAGTAATTTATTTCACCCTAGTCTACCCTATTTATTATATTCATTTATTTACTTTATATGTATATTGTACATAAGTTTACCCTAGTTTTTATTTTTATATTGTTTGCTGATTTTGCTCTATTTACAGACCACTGTTCGGTCACGTTTTGTATTTTTTAACTTTTTATACACGTTAATAAATGTTTGTTTTTTGTGGTTATATTGGCGTCTTATTTCCTTAGTTAGAGCAAAGAAAAAACAAATTAACGTTGAACTATTTATTTAGTAACAGTATAATATTCACTATTAAGCTTATACAATTCATAAACATGTTTTGCAAATAGGCGTATTAGCTTCTCAGTCCATCTAAATAGATACTTGTCTGTTATGGCATCTTCAAACTTGAGACTTCTCTTATCGCCATTGCGATGAAACACTAGCGTGTACTGTCCAATTATCATAAATATATCTACCCAATGGGTATTGAAACAATCAAAAGTGCTTAAAAATTCTTCAAATTCATCACTAGAGAAAGAAATTTTACCATAACCAATAGTATCCAAAATTACTTGTTTGCGTTCCTCTTCTGACGTAGTAAAAATGACAGTTATAAAGTCATCAATCTCGTAAACTCGGTTAGGCTTAGTCTTCAGAACTATCGCTGGAACATCTGGACATCTAGAAGGAGATTCAAACACCTTATCCCAGCTGGAAGAGGAGGAGGTAGCCATCGGTAAGTTTAAATGGTAAATTTCAAAAATACTCTAACCAAAGATTTCTTTTCGTGGTAAAACTTAATATCTCTTTTTAGCTTGCGTATTTTTTCCAAATGCTCGTCTAATCGAACTGACAAGTCGACCGTCTTGGTCATGTGTTCTAGTCTAAATGCCCAAATTTCTCAAGGGGTTCTAATAAATAGGATAAAACGTATGAATGAAAGTCTACTTGTCAGGGGTACATATAAATATGCAAAAATTGGGAATAAATTCTCCAACCACCTGAAAATTCCCTATACAATAAGGATTTCAACAAATAATGGTAAAACAGCTATTCTCCGGGCTATATGCCCCTCCGAGCGCTGAATTACATACCAAAATTTGCCGTATTTTCTTCTAACACAGTTAGATAAGAAAATACTGTTTCAAATGCAAGAAACTACCAGGAAGAAGGAAGCTTTTTCTTTAGTTAGAATGTCGTCACCTGCAGACCGGTTTCGAACTCGTTGGTTCTCATCAGTACAGGATAGACGAACATACCAACCTTCCGAAAAAGTAATCCCTTAAAGCTACAACTGTCGTACTGCATAAGCAGTGAGACACAGGCAGCGCCATCCATTAGCAGTTTCAAGCATTCAGAGTAGAGTTTACCGTAAGGTAAAATTATCAAACGTATGAATGAAAGTCTACTTGTCAGGGGTACATATAAATATGCAAAAATTGAGAATAAATTCTCCAACCACCTGAAAATTCCTTATACAATAAGGATTTCAACAAATAATGGTAAAACAGCTATTCTCCGGGCTATATGCCCCTCCGAGCGCTGAATTACATACCAAAATTTGCCGTATTTTCTTCTAACACAGTTAGATAAGAAAATACTGTTTCAAATGCAAGAAACTACCAGGAAGAAGGAAGCTTTTTCTTTAGTTAGAATGTCGTCACCTGCAGACCGGTTTCGAACTCGTTGGTTCTCATCAGTACAGGATAGACGAACATACCAACCTTCCGAAAAAGTAATCCCTTAAAGCTACAACTGTCGTACTGCATAAGGAGTGAGACACAGGCAGCGCCATCCATTAGCAGTTTCAAGCATTCAGAGTAGAGTTTACCGTAAGGTAAAATTATCAAACGTATGAATGAAAGTCTACTTGTCAGGGGTACATATAAATATGCAAAAATTGAGAATAAATTCTCCAACCACCTGAAAATTCCTTATACAATAAGGATTTCAACAAATAATGGTAAAACAGCTATTCTCCGGGCTATATGCCCCTCCGAGCGCTGAATTATATACCAAAATTTGCCGTATTTTCTTCTAACACAGTTAGATAAGAAAATACTGTTTCAAATGCATGGGGCATATAGCCCGGAGAATAGCTGTTTTACCATTATTTGTTGAAATCCTTATTGTATAAGGAATTTTCAGGTGGTTGGAGAATTTATTCTCAATTTTTGCATATTTATATGTACCCCTGACAAGTAGACTTTCATTCATACGTTTGATAATTTTACCTTACGGTAAACTCTACTCTGAATGCTTGAAACTGCTAATGGATGGCGCTGCCTGTGTCTCACTGCTTATGCAGTACGACAGTTGTAGCTTTAAGGGATTACTTTTTCGGAAGATTGGTATGTTCGTCTATCCTGTACTGATGAGAACCAACGAGTTCGAAACCGGTCAGCAGGTGACGACATTCTAACTAAAGAAAAAGCTTCCTTCTTCCTGGTAGTTTCTTGCATTTGAAACAGTATTTTCTTATCTAACTGTGTTAGAAGAAAATGTAATACAGTTTAACTTCTTTATTTAGGTAAAAAATCATAAATATATTCATACAAAATTTTTGAATTTTTAGCACTACAATTAAACCATGATAAGAACAAGTGGTTTTACTTAGAGATAATTTCGGTACAGCAACACTGTCCCTAGTAAATTCTAAATTAACAATATCGGGTATATGCTTAAGATATTTCATCGTGGAAAAAGTTTCCAGTAAAAAGGCCTTCTTTACATGTCCCTTCACATAGATGACATCAACATCCCGTAGATCGTTGTAGATAATGCGGTGAAGTTCATTGTAATCGGTTTCACCAGAATTGTAGTATAAACCATGTCGGTTCCCATATAGAAACATTGCTTGCTTCTGACAATCATAGGACAGCTCATAAAACGGCTTAGCGGGTTTAAAAAGATAGTTCCGTATTTGCTTTCCATCGTAAATAGCCAATTCTTTAGCTTGAAATTCTGGAACGCTGAATCCTTGAACGTCAACCACAACAAACTTCATCGTGCTGAGAGGGTTGAATATTAAATGGCTACAACAGATCACGTACTTGACCTGTTAAAGCCTGATACTCAAGCACTCGGTCATGAATAATTATACAAAAGGCCCGTGACTCCTTCGAGAAGTTTTCGGAACTTTGAAACTCCAACTTAACGTCAATAGTGTTACTCTTGAGGGCTTCATTTTGTTTGGAACAGTCAATAACAAAGAGGGCTCGGCCAGCGAAAGCGAGAAAATCCAAGAGCGGCTCACACCGTTGTTTTCCCAAATAGGTTTTTTGAAAGTCCGTATACATCTGATAGGCTTCTGCAAACTGTCTATTTTGCAAAGTTTAGGTTTAACGACTCATAGGGGTAAACTTGAGAATTTAAATGCAATTTGACATCGGTGATGTCTAAATTATCAAAGTAGGTACAATCAGCTTCAAAGTTATCTTTTCGCTTCTTCATAAAAATACAAAAACATATCGAGCTCTCTCAGACATGGTCTTAACGGTCCAAATATCACGCTTTGTCGTTCTCAAAGCAGGCAGTTCATGTAGTTCCCAGTTTCTAAATGGAATATATATCGGTTTGTTCTTTGCAATTTCGTCCAAAAGCCTTAATTTCACTGCATCACTCGGGTAAATATGTTTCACTTTCAACTCAACCGTTTTTAACGTTATTGTTGCCTTCTTAGTACCAGTGGACTTGTAGCAGTTATCGTCATGGCGAGCACGAACTAGTTTAATTTTCTGTTTACCCATTAGTACATTGTGGTAATCAGCAAACACCCCAAACAAGATTGAAAGCGGGATGCGAAAATTAAAGTCTTTAGAAGTTTCGTCCAAGGTCTTAACAGTTCCACTAGGCCAATTCCATCCAGCTATGTCTACTGCACGGCTTTCCTGCTCATTTAAACATAGCATATTTTTAACTGTGCTAACAATGCCAGGATCTCGAATCTTTTCAATCTCCTTACCATTAACTTCATAGGAAATGATGTCAAAGAGAAAGGCGCCAGCATTATTGGTTAGATCGCAAGTACCGGTCTTACCAGTGGCGTCTGCTTCCACCTTAAACGTACCCTCGATGTAGAGTTGAGCTTCACTCATATCCAAAATGACATCTTGCTGATTGATAACAATCTCGATTTCGTCATTGTTATTAAAGGATTTGGTAAAGGGGTGATAAGTGTGCCATTCTGCGCGAATGACCGACTCATCGCTCTTGATCTGATTGAAGATTTGAAGTTTTTCTGACATGGTATCCGTAAGGACTGCTTATAGACTGCAAATATATTATATTTGAAAACGTGAGTGATCCCTTCGACTTCTGATCACTGAATGATCTACTAGCTGAGGTATTAGTGTTTAAATACCTTTTAAATACTAGGACCATTTCGTCTAAGTTCTAAGCGAATTACTACTTCTTCGCCTCGAAAATTAAGAGGTCTAGAATCATGGTCTACTAGCGTGAGAGTAATGTTATATATGCTTTTTTGGTTCACAGGTAAATAGATTAGATTCCTTGGTTCGATATTTATACTGTAGCCGGGATCAACAGTCAGTTGGTGAGAATTCGTAAAGAGTATGTGCGGGATTATTTGTGTAATACGAGCCGGAAATGATGTTATACTCTACTCTAATAGTAACAACTTGTATAATATCCACCGGTTGATCTGATTCGTGGAATTTACCAGACTTTAACAGTTGAGGTGAAAATCCCAACAACTTTGCAATACTGTCTTTTGGCTTAAAGTTTATGTCGTAGACACTGGATAACTCACACTTTAACGTATTGTTATTGGGTTTAAGCGACAAGATGCGATTCCGCTCGTCTGCGGAAGCCCTGGGATCTAGGAGATTACGGTGTAGAAACTGTTCGATATCTTCCAACTCGTAGGATCCTGTTGGTATTTCCACTACTCGCTCCTCCTGATTATTGACAATGTAATAAAACTTGTTTCGCCCCTCTTCTATATTAGGGATTGTGTTCCAAGTGTTTAACGAAATTAATGCTAAAGAGTAATCAAATCTCGAATCAAGCTCTATCGGAGGTACAAAGTATGCTTCAAGTCGGTGAGAGCGACCTTTTAACGTGAATGTCTGTGACATGACTGCTAGCACTAAGCATCAACACCTACATTTATAAAGTTTCATTGTAGAGAAATGCTAGAGCAAGATGTCCACAGTTTATCATTCCATAATCCTGATACTGTTCGGAATTAAAATATATTTTAACATTTTTCATGTACTTGACAAATTCCTTGGGCGGTTTCAAGTTGCCAAAACTATCGAAATAAACAACTCGATTACCGTGTTTCTTGTAAGCTACCCAATGTGTTCCGAATCCAGTGTTCCGATCCAAATTAATATCACCACACTCTGTTTTGTGGGACGCGTTCGGTAAAGTGTCTCGCATAAATACTCCTCTAAAATGCGGTATTTTAATCGAGTGACGTACAAATTAATATCATGATCGGATAACGGCTTTTCAGGTAGCTTTATTGGAAGTTTTTTGGCATTTTTCGTAAAAACAACCCATAGCCAGTTTTGTGTTTCTTCAAATACAGCCCGCTACCCTTTTTTCCCAATGCAATTGCTTCCATTGTTTCGTTGTGTCGTTTCGATTCTTTTAACTTCTCCTTGGCACTTTGAGCGTCATTAACGGCCTTCGCTATCCCCGCGGCGCCCCCGCTTAGTGCTCCCAGGGCACTAAGTCCTGCAAATATGGGAATAAGTGGTAGAAACCCACCCTGTTTCGGTAATGGTATTATTCTCGGTACGTTGATCCTTTTACGTCCTCCCACCGTCTTAACCGTTACCCGTGCAGCTTTCAGTATTTTACTGAGAGTCCTTTTCTTACTAACATCACCAGTACCCGTATGTCGAAGTTGTTTCTTAAGCAGAGTGACCACTGATGATAGGGGTTTCATCTTCTTCTTGCCAGCACCCAACTTGCGTTTCACCTTCATGGGGTTAGTTACTAACCACGCTGAAGCTTTTTCACCAAAACTGGAATCGTTTGCCTTTACTCGTTCCCACGCTCGGTCCTCCAACACTCGATCGGCTCGATGTCTTTGTTGCAACTCTTTAGACTTTGCGTATTCGATATCGTGATCGCGACAAGCACTATCCAATTTGTTCTTTGGTTGATCGCCTCGAGCCAACCGCTCTTGAAGTTTGGTTCCTGGACCGCAATAGGAATAACAAGGCAAATGAAGCTCGAACGGGAGCTTGTTGATAACTGTATTTAACACACCTGCACCCTGTAAAGTCTTCATTAGTAATGAAGTCCTGGGAGGGTGTAGAGTAATATTTATAGAGATGCGTCAAGAGAAGCAGAAACTCAAAATCCAAGTTTATAATTGCGATATGAAAAACGACAAGTCCCGAAGTAGCAAACATGGTCAACTTTTGCCTTCTACAATTCGAGCGTTAATATGTGGCCCTAGTAATTGTGGCAAAACCAATGTAATGATTAGTCTTTTGATTGATGAAAATAGTTTGAAATTCGAGAATGTGTACGTGTATTCAAAATCTCTGCAGCAAGACAAGTATGACTTTCTTCAGCAGGCTATGAAACATTCCCGTTTAGGTTATTTCAGCTACAGTGATAATGATGAAGTTCTAGATCCTGCCAGTGCCCGATCTCACTCTGTATTCATATTTGACGACGTAGCATGTGAGAAGCAGGATAAAATACGTAATTACTTTTGTATGGGCCGACATAATGCAATTGATTCATTCTATTTATCGCAAACTTACTCGAAAATACCTAAACAGTTGGTTCGGGATAATGCTAATGTATTAATTTTATTTAAGCAGGATGACTTAAACTTGAAACATATCTACGACGATCACGTTAATACAGACATGACATTCGATGCATTTAAACATATTTGTTCCGAATGTTGGAAGGATCGGTATGGGTTCTTAGTAATGGTGAAAGACAATGATATTGCCAAAGGCCGATATCGTAGCAAGTTTGATACTTATATCATACCCTAAGCCCTCGAGGTTCAGTGTGACACTTGACGTTCTAGAAGCTAGATGTGTTAAGTCTCGAGAAACAGGATCTGTTTATTTGCTGTTTTTTCCAGAACAGGATCTGTTTATTAGCTGTTTTCCAGAAACAGGGTCTGTTTTTAGCTGTTTTTAAGAATCAGGGTCTGTTTTTAGCTGTTTTTCCCGAAACAGGGTCTGCTTTTTAGCTGTTTTTCTAGAACAGGGTCTGTTTTTTAGCTGTTTTTCCGAAACAGGGTCTGTTTTTAGCTATTTTTCTAGAACAGGGTCTGTTTTTTAGCTGTTTTTCCAGAACAGGGTCTGTTTTTTAGCTGTTTTTCCGAAACAGGGTCTGTTTTTAGCTGTTTTTCTAGAACAGGGTCTGTTTTTTAGCTGTTTTTCCAGAACAGGGTCTGTTTTTTAGCTGCTTTTTCCCGAACAGGGTCTGTTTTTAGCTGTTTTTCTAGAACAGGGTCTGTTTTTTAGCTGTTTTTCCAGAACAGGGTCTGTTTTTAGCTGTTTTTCTAGAACAGGGTCTGTTTTTTAGCTGTTTTACCAGAACAGGGTCTGTTTTTTAGCTGTTTTTCCCGAACAGGGTCTGTTTTAGCTGTTTTTCTAGAACAGGGTCTGTTTTTCAGCTGTTTTTCCAGAACAGGGTCTGTTTTTAGCTGTTTTTCCAGAACAGGGTCTGTTTTTTTTAGCTGTTTTCCAGAAACAGGGTCTGCGTTTTAGCTGTTTTTCCGAAACAGGGTCTGTTTTTTAGCTGTTTTTCCAGAACAGGGTCTGTTTTTTAGCTGTTTTTTCCCGAACAGGGTCTGTTTTTAGCTGTTTTTCTAGAACAGGGTATGTTTTTTAGCTGTTTTCCAGAACAGGGTCTGTTTTTAGCTGTTTTTCTAGAACAGGGTCTGTTTTTTAGCTGTTTTCCCGAACAGGGTCTGTTTTAGCTGTTTTTCTAGAACAGGGTCTGTTTTTTAGCTGTTTTTCCAGAACAGGGTGTGTTTTTTAGCTGTTTTTCCAGAACAGGTTCCGTTTTTTTAGCTGTTTTCCAGAAACAGGGTCTGCTTTTTAGCTGTTTTTCCAGAACAGGGTCCGTTTTTTAGCTGTTTGTAGTATGTCCACCCAACTGAATAAGCTCGATAAAGACGTTAAACGTAGGATTATCCAAGCTGCACGAACAATAAGAAAGAAGTATTTAGCATTAAAGTTGGAGCGAGGCGAAGAAGATGAAGCTCTTAATAAATTCTTAATGCCTATTACCGATACTCTGAATAAGCTTGTGAGTGCTTCCCCCACCACTGCAAAATCTAAGAAACGTAAGATTAAAGTGGAAGAGAGCGTTGGTGTAAAACCCAAATTTAAACCACCCATAGTAACTCGAGAAGTGAAATCTCCTGTAAAATTTTTAACCGATGAAACTCACTACGGGGATGCTGCTGCTGCTGATGATGATGATGATGTGTTTGAAGAACCAGCTCAGATCCTGCGACACAATCATTGCAACAGATAAGAAAGAATTTTGAAGATTCTCTTCAACAATCTGAGGTGTTTGAGACTTTTATCGATCAGTATCCTAAGATTGCTCAAGAATATCTGAAACAATATTGGACAGGCTCTAGCGAAATAGATGCTAACGGCATGAAATATGATATGGTTACTGATTCTTGGAGATTAGGTTCAGAACCGGTTAATTTTTTAAAGAATGGTGATATTCAAGTAGGTCCCAGCACGTACAAAGGAACTCTGGGACTATACGATTTATTGTTTCTCAAGGTTCCTAAATTTAATACCGCTGCCGATGAAGAACAATATAGAGATATTCTAAAGCGAACGGATTTATACTTGAAAGAAAATGGTCAGTTGAAAGGTAATAGATCTCACAAATATAATGCCATTGTGAAACCACTAATTTCTAAAGGTTCTACAGTAAAATTCCTTCGCCCGGGGTTAACATAGTGACCAGATCGCGGTCTGAGAAATCCGGATCTGTGAAATCTGGATCTGCCTTAATGTAATACAACGAAAAACCCAAAGAATATGTCTACTACGATGACGTAAATGAGCTGGTTGACAGGTTAAAAAAGCTAGACGCTTCCAATCAGGTTGGCAACAATAATAACATGAATGAGATTTGGAGCATTTTGCACGAATTGGAACACCTTGGAGTAATTGAATGTTATAAATAAGTTTGTTTAAAGCTGTTATGTCTTAGTACCGTAGTAATCATGAATAAGTTTGGACGTTCCTTGCCCTCTTCGTCTAATCAGAAAAGAGTGAGAGTGTTGCAAGCACCCAACTTGATCACTCTTACAAAAGATGGCGATTACAATATTCAAAATCATCGGCTGTGTAATGTCAAATCCCCAGCAGATATCGCTGATGCCGTCAATAAAAAGTTTGTAGAGAGTATGCTAACTTAACTTTCTACCACCATTGATAGATCGCTAAATGATAAACTACAAGTATCCCACTTGGAGATGTTGAGACGAGTAAATGTGTTGGAACAAAAAGTCAACAAATCTATCGGTAGAATTGTAAAGCAAACGGAGGCCTTTACAAAAACTAATAAGGATTATGTAGACTCGGTATCCGACCAACTTAAGCTACTTGACAACAAATTCAAGAGCGAGACTTTAATTTTGAATACAAACCTGGATCGTCTATCTACCCAATTCACGGATCTCGAAAAACTCCTAAAAGTCTACACCAATATGGCTATTCAAAATGCTCTCAGACCAGTCAGGACGGATATGGACAAGATTCGTGAAGAACTCTCAAAATTATTACCAACAGTTGATTTGCTAAAGAAAGGACCTTCCCGTCCACCAACTGTTTAAAATGTAGACGTATATAATTCAATATCTTGCTGCGGAACCTCATTCTTTGGGAAATAATGGCCAAGGGCATTACGAAGGCGAGAGAACAACTTGTTAAGGAACTACATAAACCATCTAGAATCAAATTTAAACGTCGCAGATTTATCCAGTATGGTTTAGATGATACGTTTGCCTCCGATCTTGCTCAGCTCGATCAGTACGCTCGTGAAAACAAGGGATTTAAATACATCTTGGTTGTAATTGATTGTTTTTCAAAATTTCTCTGGACCCGGCCTCTAAAGTCAAAAAATGCTCAGGATGTGACTAATGCCATGGATCAGATACTCAAACAGTCTCGGAGGATTACGAAAAAGCTGGTTACAGATAGTGGGAAAGAGTATTACAACGCTAGCTTCCAGAGTCTTATGAAGAAGCATGGGATACATCATTACAGTACCTTTAGTATTTTAAAGGCTTCTATTGCTGAGCGAGTAATTCGAACGCTCAAAGAACACCTGTTTCGGCTATTTACCTTGAATGGTAATCATAAATGGATCGACTTGTTGGAACAAGTTACACATATTTACAACAACGCCAAACATCGCACAATCCGAATGAAACCGAAGGATGTTAACAAGAGTAATGAGAAGAAAATATTGGACTCTGTTTATAGTCGTTTAAAGGTTGTGGGAAAGCAAAAATTCCAAGTTGGTGACATTGTTCGCATAAGTAAGGCTAAACACGTGTTTGAAAAGGGTTATGTACCTAATTGGACCACTGAGTTGTTTAAAGTATCTCAGGTGAAAATTACCAACCCTACAACGTATTTGCTTGAGGATACGAGCGGTCAACCCATTAGTGGCGGATTTTATGAAGAGGAATTGCAAAAAACCAAACAGTCTGATGTATTTCTTATTGAACAAGTTTTGCGTAAAAAGGGCAAAAAGATGTATGTAAACTGGCTTGGGTTTGATAAGTCTCATAACAGTTGGATAGATATGGCTAGGGATGTGGTTTAAGATCGATCTCTGTACAAATAGTCAATATTTTTCCGGTTTTCGTCAGTTCCAATCATGCCTTATTGCAAAGAGTGTGATACTGAAATTTTATCTTGTAGTGCTCATAACCGTACCACAAAACATAAGCAGCAATGTAGTGAGAACTTGTACTCTCATGTAAACCTGGTTCGAATTGCTTTTAAAAACCGCATACTAACTTACCATCTGACAAGTGACTTACATTCGACTGATGTTAAGCAATATTTAGGAGACCTCAAAGATACGGTTATTACTTTACTCACTGATCCTTTAAAGACGTATCCCCAGCTTAAAGTTAATATGGAGCTATATGGTCGTTATCTGTTGGCATCCACACAAGAACAAGACATAAAATCTTTTAATACAAAATTTCGTGTTATTTCTCCCCACACTAATTTGGAGGACTTTTACAGCGAATATCAAATCTCTCTAGTGAACAAAGTTTCCGAATTTACCGAGATGGGAAGCGGATGGGCGTTATCCAAACTACTGTTTCTCGAACTTAACATCAATAAATGTGGAGTGGGGGTATAGTTCTCTCTCTATGATTATACTCATGCGTTGGTTGACGTCACTAGTTTAGTGTAAACCATGGCAAGTAAAAGTTGTACCGCTGCTGCTGCTGCTCCTGAGGTGCTAGAAGAAGAAGACGATAGTTCCCAAAGCTCATCACCCTATTGGACTTATCTAGACAGTATGATTCTCCGAAGTAATAGAGAAATTCGCAAGGAGACTAAACTCTTGGGTGAATTTTGCTATCCTGCTGGTAATTTTACAGTAATTGTGGGACTCAGTGTTGCCAGGGGGATGATACCAAGTGTTAAACTAGTTCCCACAACGCCTGAACATCAGCCAGTCTCCCTAAGTCATTCTGATTGGATCGAGTTTTTAGAGATCATTGACAAGATGTTTGAAGATATTGATGGAAGTGTGACAACAACGCTGACGTCGTCATCAGAAAATTTTACCTTATCCAGTGCTATTCTTTTAAATGAGCGAATATTTCGACTTGGAAGCAATGATGTAACTTTAACGTTTTCTTGTAATGATATAAATTCTATTGTTAGCATTAAGCATTTACTTAACTATAGATTAGAATTAGTTCGACGTTTACAATTTAGAACCTATTATGATGATACTTTACAGTATGCTCAATGTTTTGTTGATATTAAGGAAAACTTTTTTGAAATTATTACCAATCTCTGTAATTTAAACCCGTCTGAACAAAGTTGTTACATGCTGGAATTATTGCATTACAACCAGCAAAAATTGTTAGATGACTTTGATAAACTGTATATGTATACTGATGACTCATAATAATAATAACTATTTTGCAGTTCAAGGTTCTTTCCTTTTTTTCCCCGTTCCCCTCTCGCGCTTACTAATAAAACCACTCGATTTCCGGCAGAGTTTTCAGAGTTGTTCATACCTTCACTGCATTCAGTTGTAACCTGTCTAGACCTGTCGTGACTTGTTTCCTAACCTTAAAACATGAGTATTTCGAAGCTTACCTTATTGGAACTTAATGATCAAATTAACAAAAGTTTTGAATTTCCCGAGTGTAGAAAACTTAGCGCTTTGGATGTAGGAACAGTGTATCCTATTAAAAAACTGGAATTTGTTACAACCCGTTTTGGAAGAACTATTGTTGCGACATTGGTTGATATTGCCCAGGAGAAGGCGATCTTTCAAACATTTTTACCCCAACGGTTAGCTGAAACTTTATCGCAGGATCTGGTTGACCAAATGAATATGAGCAGTGACAAGTATAATTTAACTTATTTGGGGCAGAGTCCTAATGCTGCCGGAGGTTACACTCGCGCTCTAATCCAGTTTGGATGTTTGGACTAAAGCCTGTTTCCACTGGTGGTGGTGGTGGTGGTGGTGGTGGGGAGGTGTATTTTATCCTATTTAAAACCCTCCATTACTGCAGATTGTTTAGACGTTAGTTCAACACCGTAGTCGTTAGCAGTGTCATCTTTGAGTCTAGTAAGTGTGCGTGTGTAAGATGTCGAACGTACATCAGGAAGTTTGCATCGATCTTCAAGGTTACCCCTTAGCTAGTGGGTTTATACCGAAGGAGTTGGCTGTGTATGATGGAGCACGATTTTGCAGCTTCTCTTCAAACCTCCGCATGGTAGGAAATTTTTAAAACCCGAAGATCTCAAAATAGTAGAACATTTGGAGGAAAAATATCATGGACTAATGTGGGAGTCTGGTTATTTGGACTTGAATCACTTTGAAAGTGTTTTACGTGACATCCGTCTTCAGTATGACTCTCATAAATTTCTGGTTAAGGGCGATTTAAAGGCAACTTGTTTAAAACAGATGTTTGATTCTTGTATTATATTTAGTATTCCTTTAAAGACTGAACCTAAATTAAGTAAATATAAAAAAGTTGTAGAATGTTTTCACCATAAGGACTTTAATGTTTGGCATTGTGCCTGTAATAATGCCAAGTTATTGTATAATTTCCGGCATTGTTTTTTAAATGACATGGAATAGAAGTATATAACCTATTTTGTTTGTTTTATTTCTTAGTATAGCTCGATTAGTCTAAGTAGAAAGACGTAAAATGATTGGTCGCAGTGTAGATTGTACTGATTGCTTAGACGACGGTCTGGCCATTATTCGTACTTTTGAAGAAAGACTGCTTACGTTTGAAAATTGGACCCATAAAGTTAGCCCTAAAGACCTAGCACAGGCCGGGTTTTATTACACCCAGCGATTAGATATAGTTAAATGTGCATTTTGTCATTGTGAGTTTGCTGATTGGAAGGAAGGAGACGATCCGTTAGTCGATCACTATAAGTACTCTAAACATTGCCCGTTAGCTAAAGTATTGTGGAAGTGTCGACCACTGAAAAAGAAAGCCCCGCCGCGAGGCTTGAAAAAGATACAGCCAGAACCGCTCCGGACTCTCCATGTTAGTTCTCTGTTCTTAATACCGCTGTTGGTGTTATTAGCCAGTGGACTGATGCACCTCTATGATATTATAAATCTCCATTCTTCAACGCTTTAGCTCATTTTGGCGTTAGCCATGGCTCTGTTAAGTTCGTCCTTCATTCTGCTAGTTGCAGTAGTACACAACGTCTTCTACGTATATCGGCTTTTAAATGTGAAAAACGCCTCTGTTTTGTTCGATTTTGGAGATTGTAACGCTAGCAGACCATGGATTCCGTTGGCTTTCAACCCGCAGAACGCTGATCACATGTCTGTATTCTCGGCCACGATACCCCCATCCAACAGCAGCAGCTCTTTTCGCTACAAGGTTCACTTTCTCTTTCAAGATTCGACGATTGGTGAAACAGGATGGATGACGTTCCTTATCAAGTGCAAGAATGAAACCGCATCTCCAACTATTACTACTACTAATTCTACACTAACCCCATCTTTACCCGAAACTATGAACAGTCTTTCTCGTTTATTTGTCTTCATAGCTATAACTTGTTTAATATTATTAACTAATTTTGTATTTAAGGTTGTTAAATATAGATATATAATGTGGTTAAATAAATAATGTTTCTAATTACTCGTTTTCTTCCATATTCGCACCTCGAAAAACACGTCTCAACGTGCCTAAACGACTGTTGCGCTGACCTTGCCTCGTGTGTTAATTATTTAACTAGCTTGAGTTGGGGATTTTTCCACTGATGATGATTCAATTTAGGATTGCGGTATACAGGGTATAAAAATATACTTAAATTCCCAATTTCTTATACAGAGTGATGTGGAAATTTTGACATCTAATTTTTTGCTGATTCCATCCTAGTAAGCTTGCATGTACTAATGCATATTCTTCTGTTATTAAATCCAATGATATTCCTACTTTATATAATTAATCGAAAATTTACTATACAGGATGATGTAAAAATTGTGAAATCTAATTTTTTACTATCAGTTGAGATTTTTGAAAAATAATTTGATAAATCGAAAGATCTGCTCCGCCACTATCCCCCCATGCGAATTTCGGCTCTCCCCCTTCAGTCGGTCGGTCGCTAATCGCAAAAAAACTATATCTCCGGAACCAAAGAGCCGATCGACACCATTCTTTTTTTAAACGTCTTCTGACACCGCCCCGAACACGTGACGTATTTTTCCATTTTTGTTCTGACATTTGACAAGTGACAGGTGACAGGTGACCTATCTTTAATGACAGCTGACATTCCTTTACACATGTCTTATGACGTCATTTTGTACACGTGACACGCGTCAGTTTTTACTTTTGACATTCGACAAGTGACAGGTGACAGTTGACAGGTGACATTTGTCATTTGACAGCTGACTTTTCTCTTGCTGACGTAAGCTCCACTGACGTAGACTTCGATGACGTACTTGGGTTTGACCCCTGCGCACTGGCGACCGAGATATGACGTCATGGAATACTGCACCACCTCCCTCGGGGGACGGGGTGGGGCAGAAGCCCTCTTCTATAACTACTTTGTACAAATAGCAAAGGTATTTGTCCATACAAAGACTTTTCGGACACCCTGTACTATACATACATACAAACACAACAAACACGACACATAGTAATTTAAATATTTTCGATTTTCTTGAAAACCTGCTCAATAAGATTTTCTTAGTGCTAATGACTAAGATATTTACGTTTACAAAGACTTTTCGGACACCCTGTAGACATGTATACAATCACCGACTTGCCCAAGGGTATAAAATGTATTTTAGAATCGTTCTGTTTACTTTAAAACGATCCGAATCAATTCATTTCCCTAAAATTAAATTAAAATTATTTAATAATAATTAATTTATTGGCCCAAAGGTATACACGCTCATGCTTAGGAAATAAAATGCATATTTTTTAATATTATAACAAATTTTTCGATGCCACTGAGCGCAATATTAGAATCTTCAATGATGTCTTGTAGCGTCATCGGAAAATTGAAAAAATTTGCATTTAAAGTCAAATTTGTCAAATGAAACGTCTTTCTACCGAAAGTATAAGGTCCCTAATTCCCTTGCCCGGTAAATTTCAAGCGGAAGTTGGTCCAGACTGCTTCCAATCTCCCAAGAAAAACTGGCATTTGTGCGACATTTTGACAGGTCATATTTTAATTTCAATGTAAAGAGAGTCCGTTTCATTTGTTTCTAAAAGGCAAGCCATTTAAAATATGTACTTTTTAAAATTTTTCCTGCACCGATGCAAACAAAGCTCTTTATTTATAACTTTAACGAAAAAATATGCAATTTTACTTAGTGTAGAGTGGTCTCAGATGATAAGGGAAGAAAAAAAGCCTAAAAAGAACTGTTAAATCGGAGAAATAATATATAATAATGCCATTTAAAGATGAATTTTGATGAAAAAAAAACAGAAAAAATGAACTTTTACCCCCTAAATTCGGTCCTGGATCACCCGTTCGGGATTTGTTTTAAAGCCTGATTATATCCCCAAGGGATAGCGTTGAAAAAGTTGGAAGAAATTAGATAGGAAAAGATACAGAATGATTCAAATGTAGAGATGTCTTGAAAAAAAATGGTTAAAAATCGAAATTTAATCGTCGATTGCTCCTTTCCTATTAAGAATTAAGGAACCAAAAAATATGAAAACTACGTATCTTGGCGAGCTCTTTCCGATAAGGTTCATGGGATTTCGATTTGAATCCATTTTGACACCAAATACATTTAAAAACCGTCAAAGATTTGCATCAAAAATTCGTAATTTCCAGTTTTCCCAAATTTTTCCAATTTCCAGTCGTTTTAGGTATAGGTAAATGTATTGCAAAAAGAAAGTATTTGAGATTCTTTAGTTTTATGTTCAAATACGATTTTCTGTCCGATGGTCCGGTTTCGACTTATTCAGTGCCAAAATGGGGTCTACAAAGGGCATTTTTCGACATAGAAAAGTTCAAAAGAATTACTTCCCATTTTCCGAATACCTCCAGTTTCAATAGGGTTCTGAAGCTCCCGGCCCTCCACAACCTCCGAAAATTTAAATCGATTTAATTAAGTTTTGCGACCTGTACCCGATTTCAACGGAAATCGCTGAAATCTCGAATTTGACGTTTAATATCTCCGAAACGGAACACCCTGTATAACTGAATTTTTTTACCAAAGCTAGTCGCACTATCCCTCTATTAACTCAGAAAATTTGGTTGCTCCCCCTCTAACTGTTTTCGGAAAAAAAAATTGAAAATGTGAAAATGTCGAAGCGGACGACAACATACGCACGCACATACGTCCGCACACACATACATACACACATTTTCCTGACCAAGCAGTCGGTATATAGACCGCTCGGCGGGCGGTCTATAACTAGTACGGGTAGACCGCCCTATCGCCCCCTCCGAGGGGGCTCTATAATGTCGGTAATATCATCATTGTCGTGCACTGAAATGGGGCTCCATAATGTCGGTAATATCATCATTGTCATGCCCTGAAAGTTTCGTGTTTCTAGAGCATGTATTAAGGAAGATATCACACTCCTTCGGACTGATGATGCAGAATAGACCGCCCTTTATACCCGTGTCGCTACACACATACAAACACCAGACGTAGAAACTATTTTTGCCTACAAAACACTTTTCGGACACCCTGTATACATGCATACAAACATAAACACATATTAATACAAATGTATTCGATTTGCGTGAAATCCGACCTAATAAAGTTGATCTAAGTAATAATAGGAGAATTTGCCCATACCAAGACTTTTTGGACACCCTGTATGCAGTCACACTAACACCCACACGTTTAAATAGGAATATAGTCGATTTACAGAAAATCCGAATTAAGTAGGTTTATCTCGGTACTAGTAGAAGTATTTGCCCATACCAAGACTTTTCGGACACCCTGAATACATACATACAAACATAAACACATATTAATACAAATATATTGGATTTGCGTGAAATCCGACCTAATAAAGTTTATCTAAGTAATAATGGGAGTATTTGCCCATACCAAGACTTTTTTTACACCCTGTATACATTCAAACTAACACCCATACGTTTAAATAGGAATATAGTCGATTTACTTAAAATCCGAATTAAGTAGGTTATCTCGGGACTAGTAGAAGTATTTGCCGATACCAAGACTTTTCGGGCAACCTGTAGACATGCATACAAACATAAACACATATTAATACAAATATATTCGATTTGCGTGAAATCCGACCTAATAAATTTTATCTTAGTAATAATAGGAGTATTTGCCCATTAAAAGACTTTTTGGACACCCTGTATACATTCAAACTAACACCCATACGTTTAAATAGGAATAGAGTCGATTTACTTAAAATCCGAATTAAGTAGGTTATCTCGGTACTAGTAGAAGTATTTGCTCATACCAAGACTTTTCGGGCACCCTGTAGACATGCATACAAACATAAACACATATTAATACAAATATATTCGATTTGCGTGAAATCCGACCTAATAAATTTTATCTTAGTAATAATAGGAGTATTTGCCCATTCCAAGACTTTTTGGACACCCTGTATACATTCACACTAACACGTTTAAATAGGAATATAGTCGATGTACCTAAAATCTTAATTAGTTAAGTTTATCTTGGTACTAGTAGAAGTATTTGCCCATACTAAGACTTTTAGGACACCCTGTATACAAACATATAAATCCGTACACATATAAATGCAAATATATACCTACGATTTGCTTTAAATCCGAGAATTGAGTTACTATTTGTACAAAAGCCAAAGGTATTTGTCCATTCAAAGACTTTTCGGACACCCTGTATACATATATAAAAACACAACAGAACACGACACATAGTAATTTAAATATTTTCGATTTTCTTGAAAACCGGCTCAATTAATCTAATCTTCGTACTAATGGCAAAGATATTTCCGCATACAAAGACTTTTTGGACACCCTGTAGACATACATACAATCATGCACATGCCGCAAGGTATAAAATGTATTTTCGAATCGTTCTGGTTACCTTGAAACGATCCGAATCAAGTCATTTCCCTAAAATTAAATTAAAATTATTCAATAATAATTAATATATTGCCCCAAAGGTATACACGCTCATGGTTAGAAAATAAAATGCACATTTCTAGATTTTTTCGATGTCACTGAGCGCAATATTAGAATGATGTCTTGTAGCGTCATCGGAAAGTCGATAAAATTGGTTTTTAAAGCCAAATTTATCAAGTGAAATGTCTTTCTACCGAAAGTATAAGGTCCCTAAATCCCTTGCCCGGTAAATTTGAAGCCGAAGTTGGTCCAGAGTCGTTCCTAGTTCGCATCAAAATGCTGACGTTTTAGCCAAATTGTGACATTTCATACATTATAATAATTAAATTAATACATTTTCCCGTATAGAAATTAATTTTTATAATGCAATGTAGGGTCAACAAAAATTTCAAGAAAATGATATTTAATGCCCATCTCTTGCTACGAAACAGTCAGGAATAGATAAAAAAAGCGTCCATTCTATCAATTCCATGTATATTCCAAGCCGAAACTGGCTCAGGATCTTTGAAATATCGCTAGGAAAACTGGATATTTTGACAGCTCATATTTAACTTCGATCTAAAGCGTCACCAGTTCAATTGTTTTTTTTTCATGGCATGGTTTAACATTCGCAGTTTTTAAAATTTTTCCTGCGCCGAAGGAAGAAAACCTATTTATTTATAACTTTAACGCAAAAATATGGAGTTTTAATTAGTTAGCAGTGTTCTCAGATGATGACGGAAGAAAATAAACCAAAAAAGAGCTGTTAAATAAGAGAAATAATACATAATAATGCCATTTAAAGATGAATTTTGATGGAAAAAAACAGAAAACATGTGTTTTTACCCCCTAAATCCGGCCCAGGATCACCCATTCGGGATTCATTTTAAAGCCTGATTATATCCCCAAGGGATAGCGTTGAAAAAGTTTGAAGAAATTGGATAGGAAAAGATACAGAGTGATTCGAATGTAGAGATGTCATGAAAAAAAATGGTTAAAAACCGAAATTTAATTATCGATTGCTCCTTTCCTATTAAGAATGTAGGAACCAAAAAATATGGAAACTACATATTTCGGCGAGCTCTTTCCGATAAGGCACATGAGATTTCGATTTGAATCCATTTTGACCCCCCAAAAATTCTAAACCGTCAAACATTTGCATGAAAATTCGTAATTTCCAGTTTTTCCCAAATTTTTCCAATTTCCAGTTGTTTTAGGTATAGGTAAATGTATTGCAAAAAGAAAGTATTTGAGATTCTTTAGTTTTATGTTCAAATACGTTTTTCTGTCCGAAGTTCCGGTTTCGACTTATTCAGTGCCAAAGTGGGGTCTACAAAGGGCATTTTTCGACATAAAAAAATTCAAAATAATTACTTCCCATTTTCCGAATACCGCCAGTTTCAATAGGGTTCGGAACGCCCCGGTCTTCTACAACCTCTGAAAATTTAAATCGATTTAATTCACTTTTGCGACCCGTAATCGATTTCAACGGAAATCGCTGAAATTTCGAATTTGACGTTTGATAACTCCGAAACGGAACACCCTGAATAACTGAATTTTTTACCGAAGCTAGTCGCACTATCCCTCTATTAACCCAGAAAATTTGGTTGGTCTCCCTCTAACCGTTTCCGAGAAAAAAAAATTGAAAAAGTGATAATGTCGAAACGGGCAACATACGCACATACATACGCGCATACGCACACACATTTTCCTGACCAAGCAGTCGGTATATAGACCGCTCGGCGGGCGGTCTATAACTAGCATGCGTAGAGCGCCTAATCGCCCCCCGAGGGGCTCTATAAGGTCGGTAATATCATCATTGTCATGCCCTGAAGGTTTCGTGTTTCTAGGCCATGTATTAAGGAAGATATCACACTCCTTCGGACTGATGATGCAGAATAGAGCGCCCTTCGTAACCGTATCGCTACATACATACAAACACCTACACGTAGAAACTATTTTTGCCAACAAAAAGAATTTTCGGACACCCTGTATACACACATACAAACATAAACACATATTAATACAAATATATTCGATTGGCGTGAAATCCGACCTAATAAAGTTTATCTAAGTAATAATAGGAGTATTTGCCCATACCAAGACTTTTTGGAAACCCTGTATACATTCAAACTAACACCCAAACGTTTAAATAGGAATATAGTCGATTTACTTAAAATCAGAATTAAGTAGGTTTATCTCGGTACTAGTAGAAGTATTTGCTCATAGCAAGACTTTTAGGACACCCTGTATACATACATACAAACATAAACACATATTAATACAAATATATTTGGTTTGCGTGAAATCCGACCTAATAAAGTTTATCTAAGTAATAATAGGAGTCCCATACCAAGACTTTTCGGACACCCTGTATACATTCAAACTAACACCCACACGTTTAAATAGGAATATAGTCGATTTAATTAATATCTGAATTAATTAAATTTATCTTGGTACTAAGTAGAAGTATTTGCCCATACTAAGAATTTTCGGACACCCTGTATACGTATATACAACACATATAAAAACAAATATAATCGATTTGCATGAAATCTGGTTTAATTACTTTTATCCAGGTATCACTAGGAGTATTTGCTCCAACCAAGACTTTTTGGACAGCCTGTATACAGACATATATCTCCGTACACATAGAAATGCAAATATATACGATTTGCTTTAAATCCGACAATTAAGTTTATCTTTGTACAAATAGCAAAAGTATTTGTCCATATAAAGAATTTTCGGACACCCTGTATACATACATACCAATACAAACACAACACGACACAGTAATTTAAATATTTTCGATTTTCTTGAAAACTCAGTTAAGGTTATCTTCGTACGAATGACAAAGATACACAGCATAAAAAGACTTTTTGGACAATCTGTGTACATACAAAAACAACCACACAAAGGAATAAAAAATTTACGATTTCCTTGAAATAAGACTTATTTATGTTTTTCTTCGTGTTAATGACAAAGATATTTGCGCATACAAAGACTTTTCGGAAACCCTGTAGACATATATACAATCTCGCACTTGCCGAAGGGTACAAAATGTATTTTCGAATCGTTCTCTTTGCTTTAAAACGATCCGAATCAATTCACCCTAAAATTAAAATAAAATTATTCAATAATAATTAATATATTGTCCCAAAGGTATACACGCTCATGGATAGAAAATAAAATGCATTTGGATAACATATAGCAAATTTTTCGATGCCACTGAGCTCCATATTAGAATCTTCAGTGATGCTTGGTAGAGCATTCGGAAAATCGATTAAAATGGTATTTAATCGATTTAAATGAAATGTCTTTCTACCGAAAGTATAAATAAGGTCCCTAATTCCCTTGTCCGGTAAATTTCAAGCCGAAGTTGGTCCAGACTGCTTCCAATCTCCCAAGAAAAACTGGCATTTTTGCGACATTTAGACACATATTTTAATACGTTTTTCCGTATAAAACTGATTTTGACATGCATTTGCATGGTTTGAGAAAATTTTAAAAAATTCGTATTTAATGCTTAAATCGTCCAATGAAATGTATTGTAATTAAAAATATAAAGTCCGTTTTACCTTTGCCATGTATATTTCAAGCCGAAATCGGTCCAGGAAGCTTCCAATATCGCTACAAAAACTGTTATTTTCATGACATTTCGACAGGTCATATTTTAATTTCGATGTAAAGAGGATCCGTTTCATTTGTTTCTCCAAGGCAAGGCATTTAAAATATGTAATTTTTAAAATTTTTCTTGCAGCGATGCGAAAAAAGGTGTTTATTTATAACTTTAACGAAAAAATATGGAATTTTAATTAGTTAGAAGTGTTCTCAGATGATAAGGGATGAAAATAAACCAAAAAAGAATCGTTAAATAAGAGAAATAATATATATAATAATGCCTTTTAAAAATGAATTTTGATGGGAAAAAACAGAAAAAATGAGTTTTTACCCCCTAAATCCGGTCCTGGATCACCCATTCGGGATTCATTTTAGAGCCTGATTATATCCCCACGGGATAGCGTTGAAAAAGTTGGAAGAAATTAGATAGGAAAAGATACAGAGTGATTCAAATGTAGAGATGTCATGAAAAAAAATCCTAAAAAATTTAAATTTAATTATCGATTGCTCCTTTCCTATTAAGAATGAAGCAACCAAAAAATACGTTTATAACGTAGTTCGTCGAGGTCTTTCCGATAAGGTACATAGGATTTCGATTTGAATCCATTTTGACCCCCAAAAAAATTGACAACCGTCAAAAATTTGCATGAAAAATCGTAATTTCCAGTTTTTCCCAAATTTTTCCAATTTCCAGTCGTTTTAGGTATAGGTAAATGTATTGCAAAACGAAAGTATTTGAGATTCTTTAGTTTTATGTTAAAACTCCGTTTTTCTGTCCGATGCTTCGTTTTCGAGCAATGTAGAATTGAATATGGGTCTGCAAGTGCCATTTTTCGACATAAAAAAATTCAAAAGAATTACTTTCCATTTTCCGAATACAGTCAATTTCAATAGGGTTTGGAACACCCCGGTCTTCTACAACCTCCGAAAATTTAAATCGATTTAATTAACTTTTGCGACCTGTATCGTGTATCATACGAAATCGCGGAAATTTCGAATTTGACGTTTAATAACTCCGAAACGCGACACCCTGTATAACTGAATTTTGTACCGAAGCTAGATGCACTGTCCCTCTATTAACCCAGAAAATTTAGTTGCTCTCCCTCTAACCGTTTTCGAGAAAAAAAATTGAGAATGGGAAAATACCGGATTCTACGGCAACCAACACACATTTTTGACGGACGGGGCGTTACATAGAGCGGCCTGAAAGGCGCTCTATAACTAGATTGCATAGAGCGCCTAATCGCCCCCCGAGGGGGCTCTATAAGGTCGGTAATATCATCATTGTCATGCCTTGAAAGTTTCGTGTTTCTAGGCCATGTATTAAGGAAGATATCACACTCCTACGGACTGATGATGCAGAATAGAGCGCCCTTCGTAACCGTATCGCTATATACATACAAACACATATTACATATAAATACAATATGTACGATTTCGCTGAAACCCAACTAAATTAAACTTGTCATCTTTCGATCGGCTTTGAACCATACATTAGATAACACCATCTTCCTGAAATGGTCGAGCTGGATGAAGATTGGTGGCGAGCCCTTCGGGCACGCCACTGATGTCTCTATGGAAAAAAATTGTGCATACATATTATGAACGTCACTTCTTTCAATCTAAGAAGCCGTTCGCGAGTTGTAAGTTGTTAACTTTACCCCTAATCGTTGCTATGGCAATCATTAAAATTGAAAATTGCAAAAATATTTTTCAATGATTGACCGAATTCTACTTAGACGGGAAATTTCTACTCTGCAACTCAATAAATAACGGAGAAAACAAATTGATCGTCGGCATGACTACCAAAAATCGAAATTATTTTCAAATAAAAAAGTAGTTTACTTCCATTCCTTTCGATAGCCACCTCACTCGTTCCAATCGCAGTAGGCGTCCGCGAGTTATAAATTGTCAACTTTATCCTTAATCTTTGCTATGCCAACCATGGGAATCGATTTTTCCAGATATATTTTTGAATGAGTGACCGAATTCTTCCGAGATATCAGTTTTCAACTTTCCAACTCAATAAATAACGAAAATAGCAAATTGTTCATCGTCCCGACAACAAAATGTCAAAATTATTTTCACATAAAAAAGTAGTGTACTTTCTAACATTTCGATCGTCACTTTACTTGTTTCAATCAGATAAGCCGTTCGCGAGTTAAAAATGATCAACTTTATGCTCAATCGTTGCTATGGTAATCATCGGAATCAAAATTTATAAAAATATTTTTGAATGATTGACCGAATTCTACCCAGATATCAAATTTCAACTCTAAAACTCAATAAATAATGGAAATAGCAAACTGTTCGTCGTCATGGCAACGAAATGTCAAAATTATTTTCACATAAAGAAGTAGCTTACTTCGTTCCCTTTCGATTGCCACCTCACTTGTTTCAATCAGATCAGCCGTACGTGAGTTAGAAATTGTCAACTTTATCCTTAATCGTTGCTATAGAAACCATGCTAATCAAAATTTACACATATAATTTTGAATGATTGACCGAATTCTTCCCATATATCAAATTTCAGCTCTCTAACTCAATAAATATCGGAAATAGCAAATTTTTCGTCGTCATGCCAACGAAATGTCGAAATTATTATCAAATAAAATAGCTTACTTCCTCCCCTTTCGATTGCCACATCACTCTTTTCAATTGAATAATCCGTTCTCAATTAATAACAAATCTAAGCAAAATTTAAATCAGACCAGTCATTGTGATTTACCCCGTATACTACCTCATGGAATAGCCTTTCTATGATGCTTCGCCGCGTCATCGAAAAATTGTTAAAATTGGTATTTAATGACTAATTCTTCAAATTATATGTTCCGAAATCCACACGGGAAGGTCTATAGAGGCGTTGCCCGGTATTATAAAAGTCGAAAACGGTTCACAAACCCTAAAATCTCGCAAGGGAAACTGGCATTTTTGCGACATTTCGACCCTTCATATTTTAATACATTTCTCCGTATGAAACTGATTTTGACATGCATTTGCATGGTCTGAGAAAAATTTAAAAAATTCGTATTTAATGTTTAAATCGTCCAATGAAATGTATTTTAACTAAAAATATAAAGTCCGTTTTACCTTTGCCAGGAAGCTTCCAATATCGCTACAAAAACTGTTATTTGCATGACATTTTGACAGGTCATATTTTAATTTCGATGTAAAGAGGGTCAGTTTCATTTGTTTCTCCAAGGCACGGCTTTTATTATATGCACTTTTTAAAATTTTTCCTGCACCGACGCAAAAAAGGTATTTATTTATAACTTTAACGAAAAAATATGGAATTTTGATTAGTTAGAAGTGTTCTCAGATGACAAGGGATGAAAATAAACAAAAAAAAAACTATTAAATCCGAGAAATAATATATAATAATGCCTTTTAAAGTTGAGTTTTGATGAAAAAAAAACAGAAAAAATGAGTTTTTACCCCCTAAATCAGGCCCTGGATCACCCATTCGGGATTCATTTTAAAGCCTTATTATATCCCCAAGGGATAGCGTTGAAAAAGTTGGAAGAAATTAGATAGGAAAAGATACAGAGTGATTCGAATGTAGAGATGTCATGAAAAAAAATGGTTAAAAACTGAAATTTAATTATCGATTGCTCCTTTCCTATTAAGAATGAAGGAACCAAAAAATATGTTTATAACGTAGTTCAGCGAGGTCTTTCCGATAAGGTACATGGGATTTCGATTTGAATCCATTTTGACCCCGAAAAAAATTCACAACCGTCAAAAATTTTCATGAAAATTCGTAATTTCCAGTTTTTCCAAAATTTTTCCGATTTCCAGTCGTTTTAGGTATAGGTAAATGTATTGCAAAAAAAAAGTATTTGAGATTCGTTAGTTTTATGTTCAAATCCGTTTTTCTGTCCGACGCTTCGTTTTCGAGCAATGTAGAATTGAATATGGATCTGCAAGTGCCATTTTTCGACTTAAAAAAATTCAAAAGAATTACTTGCCATTTTCCGAATACCGCCAATTTCAATAGGGTTCGGAAGACCCCGGTCTTCTACAACCTCCGAAAATTTAAATCGATTTAATTAACTTTTGCGACCTGTATCGTGTATCATACGAAATCGCGGAAATTTCGACTTTGGCGTTTAATAACTCCGAAACGGTACACCCTGTATAACTGAATTTTTTATCGAAGCTAGATGCACTATCCCTCTATTAACTCAGAAAATTGGGTTGCTCTCCCTCTAACCGTTTTCGAGAAAAAAAATTGAGAATGGGAAAAAACCGAATCTGACAACAACCAACGAACATTTTCTGAGTGACGGCTCGTTATATAGAGCGCTGTTGGCGCTCTATAACTAGATTGGACAGACCGCCTTATCGCCCCCCGAGGGAGCTCTATAAGGTCGGTAATGTCATCATTATCACGTCCTGAAAATTTCGTGTTTCTAGGCCATGTATTAAGGAAGATATGACACTCCGTCGGACTGATGATGCAGAACAGACCGCCCTTCGTAACCGTATCGCTACATACATACAAACACCTACACGTGGAAAGTATTTTTGCCAACAAAAAGACTTTTCGGACACCCTGTATACATACATACAAACATAAACACATATTAATACAAACATATTCGATTGGCTTGAAATACGACCTAATTAATTTTATCTAAGTACTAATACAACAAGGGCTACAAAAAATTCGCTGTCTTTTAGGTGACTTTCCTAGCCAACAGCTAGATGGAAAATGAAAGTCAATGCCACGTTTTAACTCTCGCTCGGAAGAGCTTTTTTGTTAAACAGCTGAGAGGGGCGCATTCAGAATCGACGCCGGGTGTTCCCGGGTAAACAACCGACCGTTCAGAATCAGGGGGCCAGCCGTTGTTTCTTATGGCCGTGACGTCATTGATAAGTTAATTTTTACCCACAGGGCGTCGATCAAACCAACCACGGTATCAGTTCGGAGTCCTCGAGAACCTCCAAACTAGAGCCAGTGTACATAGAACACTTAAAAACGTTTTCGTCAATAAACTTCTCGCATGTTATTTACCGTGCGCGAATTAGAGCACAACTCTAATGCATCACAACTTCGATCTCTGCGACATCCATAATGGTAATTTATTAAGTCGTATAAATAGAACAAATGTGCGAACATTCTCTTATAACGCTCTTAACGTTGTCACAACCTGAGGCGTTTTTTGGCGATTCACAACCATCCAAACCAAACCCGAGGATTTACCATTGTTGTCTTTATTTATTTACATTTGACTGCATTGTACAAATAAGGATAATAATTTGGTTTTGATTTTTGTGGCACTATCTTTGTTTGTTGCCGTTTAATTACGTTGGATAAACAAAGAGAGCACATGGTTTTGGTTTTGAAGCGCCAAAAACCGCCTCTGCCGGTCTTCTTAGTTGTCTTCCTTTCACCCCAAGGAGGAGCTCCCTTACAGCTCCAGACCAGCATACAGTTGTTCCATTCAATTTGTACATCAAACACCTGAACCGTTCTAGCCCTATCCCCCCCTGCCCTCTCGTGCATCAACTACGACTTGAGCTTAATGTCAAAATTGTCTAAGTGCGCGCATTGTTCCTTTCAGGAACGGTGTCGAGTTACTCTGAGGCGAGTAGCTCCGGGACATCAGACACCTGAAAGGAATATTAGCCTTACGGACATATAACTACTTCCTCGAAGCATGACAAATGACAACATGACAACTTCAAAATTTTAACAACAATTTATATAGGTATTTTTATACTTAAAAGAAGATTTTTACAAGATGCTAAATGTATTGGGAGCAAAACCTAGACTGTACACACATTAAAGTCGAATCACCAGGTATATTTCTCGTTTTAGTTTAAACTTATGAATATTTTATTATATATTTTTTTTAGGGGGCCCGAAGCAGAAAAGGCTTTTTTTCTTTAAATGTACAAGCAGTTTGCAGCGCCAAATTGCAATTTATAAATATTGTAGCCAGGTGGCCAGGATCTACACATGACTCCCGTATATTTGCCAAGGATATTTGGATAATTGAGAATCCCAAGAGAGGAGATTTCCTGTGCTCTTTTTAGGCATAACGCTATCTTTAGAGAAATTACAGTGTATTGTTGTGGTCGCTGCAATGTACTCATTTGGCACATTTGTTTTATTTGATCATTCGAAAGATCTTGCAATTTAAAGACTTCCTGCAAAAAACTAGAATTTCCTACGGCCTATAAAGTACATAAAAAAAATAATAAAACCCAGCGCGCTGTGTCGCCAACCGGCCTGGTTGTGACGTCATCAGACGCTTTGAGGTAGTAACAGCCGGCTCAGCGGCCCAGTCCGAATCCGTTAGTTAATGTGAGCGTGGAGGAGTAAGGCCGTAAAATGGAAGAAGTTGTGCATAAAAAGCTATATACTATATAAATACTGTATTGTTCCTGGGTGTCATAGTACCACTGTCAGAACACCTAATAAAATATTTATTAGCCTCCCAAAAGACAATAAGCGAATACAATGGCAAAAAGCTATGAGAAGGCAAAAACTGCTTAGCCGTAAATCGTCATATTTTGTTTGCGAGGATCATTAAGTATTTTAATCAATAATTTATTGAACATTTTTTTAAACCTGAATTTTTCGATACTATTGGGACAAAAGTTTGAAAATATTTAGTAAGCTTTTTAAGGGTTTTAAAAACGGAAGCGTTGATTTAAATATTAAAGTATACGAGAATGAAGAAAATCGTTAAAAGTTATTTTTGACCGATACAAATTTTGTAAAAAATGAATACAAAGAAAAGTTTGCTAAACATGTTTTTGGTAATGCTTTGTATATACATATGTAATTAAAGCAAAAAAAAGTAAATTAAAAGAATTTAAACAGCATAATATAGTAGGCTTCAAATTTATTTAAAATCAAACAAAATCATAAAGGAAATTTGTCGATTGTTCCTTTGATTTAAGACTAAGGGATAAAAAAAAGTTGCTGACTTTCTTTGCTAATACAATCTTATAAAAAGATTAATAAGTCCGATAAGATAAGTCTAGTTAATTTCGCAAATTTGGCATACGGGATATCAAATTACAAATACCTATCCGTAAGTATGGAAATTGTAAATACTTGTTCAAAGGGGTCATTTAAAAAACACAAAAAAAAACAATTCAGTAAGTCATATGTAATGTCAATGCACCTATTTTTAAAACGGAAGTATGTTTTTATGTATATAGTAATATATATATATATATATATATATATATATATATATATATATATATATATATATATATATATATATATATATATATATATATACAGGGTGTTTCATAATTGAATGCTGATCCTTAAGGGTGATAATCCTTGGATGATTTTAAGAAAAATTCTTTATATGAACATAGGTCCGCAACAGCTTTATTTCTGAGATACAGGGTGTTGAAATTTAAGAAAAAAATCTGTTTTTCTTCAATATCTCTAAAACCGCTTTGTATTTTTGTTTTAAATTTTGGTAGGTGCAAAGTACGCTTAAAAATACATTTTCTTCGGGATAAAGGTTTTTTTAATTTTCATCAGTGGCGTCCCTGTTAACATGCCCTGCAATATTTTTAATCAAAAAAATGATACGCCACTGTTTTTTTACATAAATGTTATTTTTATAATTGCCTTCTATCTTCTCATAAAAATGGTCTCTTGACTTTTTTTTATCCGGCGTACGGTTTTCGAAATAAAGTTCATTCATTTGCTTGTCCCTATGTGATTTTATCTAGTAGTCTCAATTTCACAATTTGTGGTAACCTAAGCATCTAGGCTAGATTTTTATATTTTATAGTAACTATTATTTAGTTCTAGTAATTAAAGCCGTTAAAGAGTGGGATTATTTTGTAGGCTAGAAACATCTAGTATGCTAACAACACATTTCGTTGTTTTATAAACGCAAACAGTTAATTTAATTTTGGTATATTTTGTCCAAAATGGTTAAGTTTTTACAAATAAAAAATGTATTTTTATGCGTGCTTATTATTAGAACTAAATAATAGTTAGTTACTATAAAATATAAAAATCTAGCCTAGATGCTTTGGTTACCACAAATTGCGAAATTGAGACTACAAGAAAAAAAGCACATAGGGACAAGCAAATGAATGAACTTTATTTCGAAAACCGTACGCCGGATAAAAAAAAGTCAAGAGACCATTTTTATGAGAAGATAGAAGGCAATTATAAAAATAACATTTATTTAAAAAAAACAGTGGCGCATCATTTTTTTGATTAAAAATATTGCAGGGCATGTTAACAGGGACGCCACTGATGAAAATTAAAAAAACCTTTATCCTGAAGAAAATGTATTTTTAAGCGTACTTTGCACCTACCAAAATTTAAAACAAAAAGAAAAATACAAAGCGGTTTTAGAGATATTGAAGAAAAACAGATTTTTTCTTAAATTTCAACACCCTGTATCTCAGAAATAAAGCTGTTGCGGACCTATGTTCATATAAAGAATTTTTCTTAAAATCATCCAAGGATTATCACCCTTAAGGATCAGCATTCAATTATGAAACACCCTGATATATATATATATATATATATATATATATATATATATATATATATATATATATATATATATATATATATATATATATATATATATATATATATATATATACAGGGTGTTTCAATAAAAACTCCCAGGCCAATTATTTCGAAAACTAAAAGTGACATCTAAATTCTGTAAACGCCAGTTTTTAGCCTCTATGATTGGCTTCACAACTGTGAAAAAAATGTGTTTGAATAATACAAGATGTAGGTGGCGCCACGGTGCAAAGAATTTTTTCGATGACAGGAACTTTTAAATGTTGTGATTCTTAAAGATAATTAATTTTTGATCAAATTATGTCCCATAAAAATTTTTCATAAATCCAACATGAACGGAGATATTTGGGGTTAAGTTTTTTTTTTATATAATTTTAGCGAGTATTTTAATTATAAATATTTTTATTATCCGTTAGCAGATTTTAATTTAATTTTGGTAATGATAATTTTAGTGATAAAACGCTCGTGTAGCGCTAAATTATTACGTCAAGTTACGTCTCAGGGGCGCCTTAACAAATAATATTGGCAAAAAATAAGACGCCACTGAGTTGTTGGTAATTTTTATATTTTTTTCGGATTAAGCAACTAATTAAAAAATTATTTAAAAATTAAACATTAAGCATAATAAAATTAAATTAAAAGATGTTTTAAATTTTATGAAAGAACTGATGAGAAATTATACAAAATTATTAATAAAAATTAGAACAATACCAAAAACTAACTAATGGGGTCGAATGAGGTGTTCAAAATTATTGCAGTTTTCATACACATACATAGCAAATCGATATAATAATTCGGTTCTGCAAACTCTCAATAGTGTATTTCGATTAACAGCGGCTATATATAGTAGCATAAATTTTGTTGTACAGGTCAGCCATGTCTTCTATTGGTTCCTTTTAGATTTCATTTTGTAAGTAGCCCCATAAATAAAAGTCCATCGGGGTGAGATCAGGGGACCTTGCTGGCCATCTAAGATCCCCATTTGTGCTGATCACTTTTCCTGGAAACGTCACATTTAGATGATTCATAACGATATACGATATTGCTATTGTGTGCTGGGGCACCGTCTTGATGAAACCACATAGTATTTACGTCAGTTCCTACATTTTGTAACAGCAAAGGGAGATCGTTTTGCAGGATATTTTCAGTCGCTTAATCCGAAAAAATATAAATATTACCAAAAACTCAGTGGCGTCTTATTTTTTACCAATTTTATTTGTTAATGCGCCCCCTGAGACGTCACTGGACGTAATAATTTAGCGCTACACGAGCGTTTTATCACTAAAATTATCATTACCAAAATTAAATTAAAATCTGCTAAAGGATATTAAAAATATTTATAATTAAACTACTCGTTAAAATTATTTAAAAAAAAACTTAACCCCAAATATCTCCGTTCATGTTGGATTTATGAAAATTTCTTATGGGACATAATTTGATCAAAAATTAATTATCTTTAAGAACCACAACATCTAAAAGTTCCTGTCATCGAAAAAATTCTTTGCACCGTGGCGCCACCTACATCTTGTATTATTCAAACACATTTTTTACACAGTTGTGAAGCCAATCATAGAGGCTAAAAACTGGCGTTTACAGAATTTAGATGTCACTTTTAGTTTTCGAAATAATTGGCCTGGGAGTTTTTATTGAAACACCCTGTATATATATATATATATATATATATATATATATATATATATATATATATATATATATATATATATATACATATATATATATATATATATATATATATATATATATATATATATATATATATATATATATATATATATATATATATATAAAGACCTTTAAATACACACAGCTGGGATAAAATGACAGAATTTGGAAATTATACAAAAAAACATTCTGGAAAATCATGTTGAGAACAAGCTCTAAAGTTAGGTTTTTGCTTTGTTAATAATATAATTTGTCTTTCTTTTAACGAAAATTCAACAATAATTTAAAAACTATAAAAATGTACTTTATTTTTAGCTCGAAACAGACATGGAAAATTGATGATGTCGTACCTCACGTTTTCCACTGCCAAAAAAACAGACCAGCTTCACATAATGTAAAACCTAGCACAGGATTTTTAAAAAGACAGGGCCAGACTATCGTACAGGAACTTAACCAATCGAGTACTTCCAAGAAAAGTCGAAATGGTTTTGAGCCTAACAATGAAATTAGTAATAATTCATATGATTTAAGCGGTTTAAATGATTCCACCGACATAGCGCACATCATAGCGGACATCTCCGCACTAATAAAATCGTGATTTCTATTTAAAAAATCCACTATCATCCGTAAGTCCACTAGTGGTAAATTGGACGAATCTGCTTTAACAAAACTTTTTTCGCACATATTTATTATCAAATTATGTATAATATTTAACAAAACACGTCATAAAAACATTAAACACACTTGGCGCGAAATTTTCACGTTCTACTGCGAGACCGTTTCATTCTATACTAGACCGCGCTTCCCGTCTGATGACGTTACGCAATTGCTGGCGCTCGGAATCTTTAAAATTCCATATTTAGAAAACGGCTTACCGGATCGACCTACAATTTTTTGAATAGTCTAGATATAAGGTGTACTTTATGTACACAAAGCGAAAATTGTTTACTAGAATTCACCAAATGAGTCCATTTTACATAATATAGCTGTCAATTTTAGTGAAGAACTGCCCACCATTGCCGGACAATCTTGAGCAAGCTATTTTAAATCCTAATATAGATAATGTACATAACTATAATAGAACGAACCCATGCATTATTCCTTACTTAAGTTATTTTAAAAACCTATAACTGTATTGTTTGTTGATTTAAATAAATGCTGGAATGAATATTTTGTATTTTTTACCGTTATCTAAAAACTTACCCTTATAGTGTATTTTTTTTAATTTCTTATGCATTATATACCCTATAGGCAGAGCTTGTAAGCCTTAAGCACCCAAGGCCTGCAAGTTCAACCTAGCTCTGCACAAGAGTTACCTAAACCAAACACAAAATTACACGACTGTAAGGAGACCCTTCCTATAAGGAGGACTTTTCTTACAGTAATCCACCTCTTTGATTAGGATTGATATCTTTCGCTGAAGAAAGAATATGTCTTTTTAAAAAAGCTCTTATACTGTCACGAAATTTGACATAAGTAATGTGAAATTTTATTTGAAATTTTTTATTGTGTGTAGAAGTGTGTTTAAATAAGCATGGCAGCCAAAATCATAAAGATAATATCGTGCATAAGGATTACATTCTATTGCAAAAAGATAGCTCTCTTTATTTTTAGGAAGATCTTAGAAGTAGAGGTTACTATACGTTACGTAAGTTTCTGTGAATTAAGAAGGCTATACGCTTCCACCATTTTACAGAGACAAAGAGTTTTCACAAATGTATTATAGCTGAATATAAAAATCATTATTTGGTAAATAGGCATGGCAGCCAAAATCATAAAGGTAATATCGTGCATAAGGGTTACATTCCATTGCAAAAAGATAGCTCTCTTTATTTTTAGGAAGATCTTACAAAAATAGAGGTTACTATACCATAAATTATAAGTAAGTTTCTGTGAATAAAGAAGGCTGTACACTTCCACCACTTTACAGAGACACAGAGTTTGCAAATAAAAAAGAAATCACGCATTTAAAGGACCTATCATGTTTTTTTTTTAATTTATTGAGGACTATTATTTAAAATAGGAAAATTTAGAGCTCTAATTTCTTGCAAAATGTGGGTTAGCAAGAAATAAAACACAATTATTCTGATATCTATGTTTTATTTATTTTCTCTTTCAATTTGTAATTGAAGTAATTTATTTTTCAGTTTATTCTGTTCAATTAGTACCTCAGTTGGTTCCATGTCTTTTTAAAATTTTTCAACTTTTGCTTTTGCCACAAGCTTCTTGTAGTCTGCCAATTGACACCATGCTTTACCGATTACTGTACCAGTGTGTGGTCTTTTCCAGTACCGTCTAAGAGGGTTATCCTTTTCAGGTTCATCCTTTTCATTTTTTGGGGGAACACTTGAACCACCAGGTCTGTTTCTCTGTTTAAAAGAAAAAATAACTTAATGCATTAAAAACAATACTGGTTTTAAGATAAAACAATATTACAATAGCAATATTATGTGCGTACCTCAAGCTGTGGGACACGTGCTGTCCTTAAATGAAATGGGCTATAGGTAGACCAACTTGGACATTCCGGCAGTGATGGTGACACTTCTGGAATTTCTACTGACTATATGCCACAATTTTCAATTTGAGGGAGGTCAGGAACGATAAAATTAGTCAGATAACTGAAAACAAAATTATATAAATTTTCTGATTTTACATTACAAAGTTAGTCTGTACAACTTTCTAATAACATTTCTAAATAAAATAAACATTTAAGAAAACATAGGTCTTACATTTTTATTGGGGAAGATAAGGGTGGTCCTCCCCCTGTTCCGAATGCATATTTTCTTTGTCCTGTCATTTTATCCTTTATGATTGTTTTTATATTATCCCATTTTTTTCTTAATGTGTCAGCTGACCGTGGAATTTTAATGCTGGCACAATTAAATTCTGAGGCAATCTTTTCCCAACAGGCTTTTTTCTCCCTCCAAGAAACCGCATCAGTTTTCTGGTTTTCAATATCTGAAAGGTATTTCTTGGCTAGATGGGTCAGAAGGGAACATTCCGTAGCCGTAAAATTTGGATCCTTTTGGGCTGCTTTTTCCATATTTTAAACTAAAACACAATTTGGTAAGGTTAGTAGTGAACAACAACCATTTGTAAGACAAATAAGATATAAAGAAACCTTTGCTTTAAGGAAACTTGTATAAAGAACATGTACCAACCTTTCTTCTATTGGAATCTGTGGCGTTTCCTAATCCAACAATGGCTTTCTTATTCATTACAGAAGAAAGGAGGATCATAAGTAGAATATTTGTTTTATTACCTCGGCCTACCCCCCTGTTTTGAATTGTTCTAATGGTTCTTTCGCTTTTAGCTGCCTAGCCACTTTTAGTTTTCGTAATATCTTCGTAAGACCTCCAGTCTCTGAAGTAAAACCTGAAAGTAAAACCAAGTTAAAATCATTTTAAAACATTTTCTTTGTTGTTACTTGCTGGCATCTTTATTTACCTGTCGATTTTCCGATAAAAGTAGCTCTCTCTTCGGAACTAAAATTGGAGAATCTTTTCATCTTATCTTTTTCCTCCATTCTGAAATATTATCTTTAATATTTTTGCTGTAAAAAAGCCACAAAGCTTAAAATATTCCAAGAAAACTACTATTTTCGGAATATTTTGACAGATCATATTTTAAACGTCAATCTGACGTCTGAGGCGACATCTGATGTACTAATTGTGAAGCTTTCAAATTGGCACTTTTTAAAAATTTTTCGTGTCCTGTCATACATTATAATTAAATTAATACATATCCCCATATAGAAATTGATTTTTATAATGCAATGCAGGGCCTCAGCAAAACCGATGAAATATGTACTTAATGCTTAAATCGTCCAATGAAATGTACAGTAATTAAAAATATAAAGTCCGTTTTACCTTTGCCATGTATATTTCAAGCCGAAATCGGTCCAGGAAGCTTCCAATATCGCTACAAAAACTGTTATTTTCATGACATTTTGACAGGACATATTTTAATTTCACTGTAAAGAGAGTCCGTTTCATTTGTTTCTCCAAGGCAAGCCATTTAAAATATGTACTTTTTAAAATTTTTCCTGCACCGATGCAAACAAAGCTCTTTATTTATAACTTTAACGAAAAAATATGCAATTTTACTTAGTGTAGAGTGTTCTCAGATGATAAGGGAAGAAAATAAACCAAAAAAGAATTGTTAAATCGGAGAAATAATATATAATAATGCCATTTAAAGATGAATTTTGATGGAAAAAAACAGAACAAATGAGTTTTTACCCCCTAAATCCGATCCTGGATCACCCGTTCGGGATTTGTTTTAAAGCCTGATTATATCCCCAAGGGATAGTGTTGAAAAAGTTGGAAGAAATTAGATAGGAAAAGATACAGAGTGATTCGAATGTAGAGATGTCATGAAAAAAAATGGTTAAAAACAGAAATTTAATTATCGATTGCTCCTTTCCTATTAAGAATAAAGGAACCAAAAAATATATTTATAACCTAGTTCGGCGAGGTCTTTCCGATAAGGTACATGTGATTTCGATTTGGATACTTTTTGACCCCGAAAAAAATTGACAACCGTCAAAAATTTGCATGAAAAAGCGCAATTTCCAGTTTGTCCCAAATTTTTCCAATTTCCAGTCGTTTTAGGTATAGGTAAATGTATTGCAAAAAGAAAGTATTTGAGATTCTTTAGTTTTATGGTCAAATACGTTTGTCTGTCCGATGTTCCGGCTTCGACTTATTAAGCGCCAAAGAGGGGTCTACAAAAGGCATTTTTCGACATAAAAAATTCAAAAGAATTACTTCCCATTTTCCGAATACCGCCAGCTTTAATAGGGTTCTGAAGCTCCCGGTCCTCTACAACCTATAAAAATTTAAATCGATTTAATTAAGTTTTGCGACCTGTAATCGATTTCATAGGAATTCGCGGAAATTTCGACTTTGACGTTTAATAACTCCGGAACGGAACACCCTGTATAACTGAATTTTTTATCGAAGCTAGTCGCACTATCCCTCTATTAACCCTGAAAATTTGAACGTTCCACCTGCAACCATCTCGGAGAAAAAAAATTGAGATTGTCGAAAAACACGATTACTACAACACACGAACATTTTTCTGAGTGACGGGGCGTTATATAGAGCGGCCTGAAAGGCGCTCTATAACTAGGGTGCATAGACCGCCTAATCGGTAATATCATCATTGTCACGCCCTGAAAATTTCGTGTTGCTAGGCCATGTATTAAGGAAGATATCACACTCCTTCGGACTGATGATGGAGAATAGACCGTCCTTCGTAACCGTATCGCTACATACATAAAAACGCCTACACGTAGAAACTATTTTTGCCAACGAAAAACTTTTCGGACACCCTGTATACATACATACAAACATAAACACATATTAATACAAATGTATTCGATTTGCGTGAAATCCGACCTAATAAAGTTTATCTAAGTAATAATAGGAATCCCATACCAAGACTTTTCGGACACCCTGTATACATTAAAACTAACACCCACACGTTTAAATAGGAATATAGTCGATTTACTTAAAATCCGAATTAATTAGATTTATTTCGGTACTAGTAGAAGTATTTGCCCATACCAAGACTTTTCGAACACCCTGTATACGTATATACAACACCTATAAAAACAAATATAATCGATTTTGCATGAAATCCGGTTTAATTACATTTATCCTGGTACTACTAGGAGTATTTGCTCCAACAATGACTTTCTGGACAGCTTGTATACAGACATATACCTCCGTACACATAGAAATGCAAATGTATACGATTTGCTTTAAATCCGACAATTAAGTTTATATTTGTACAAATAGCCAAGGTATTTGTCCATACAAAGACAACAAACACGACACATAGTACACAACTATCCAAATCAATACATTACGGAAATAGCAAATTATTCGTCGTCACGGCAGCGGAAAATCAAAATTATTTTCACATAAAAAAGTAGCTTCTTCCTTCCCTTTCGATTGCCACTTCAGTCGTTTCAATCAGATAAGTCGTGCGTGAGTTAGAAATTGTCAACTTTATCGTTAATCGTTGCTATAGAAACCATGGGAATCGATTTTTACAGATATATTTTTGAATGATTGACCGAATTCTTCCCAGATATCAAATTTCAACTATCCAACTCAATACATTACGGAAATAGCAAATTATTCGTCGTCACGGCAACGGAAAATCAAAATTATTTTCACATAAAAAAGTAGCTTACTTCCTTCCCTTTCGATTGCCACTTCAGTCGTTTCAATCAGATAAGCCGCGCGTGTGTTAGAAATTGTCAACTTTATCCTTAATCGTTGCTATAGAAACCATGGGAATCGATTTTTACAGATATATTTTTGAATGATTGACCGAATTCTTCCCAGATATCAAATTTCAACTATCCAACTCAATACATTACGGAAATCGCAAATTATTCGTCGTCACGGCAACAGAAAATCAAACTTATTTTCACATAAAAAAGTAGCTTACTTCCTTCCCTTTCGATTGCCACTTCAGTCGTTTCAATCAGATAAGCCGTGCGTGAGTTAAAAATTGTCAACTTTATCCTTAATCGTTGCTATGCCAACCATGGGAATCGATTTTTACAGATATATTTTTGAATAAGTGCCCGAATTCTTCCCAGACATCAAATTTCAACTATCCAACTCAATACATTACGGAAATAGCAAATAATTCGTCGTCACTGCAACGGAAAATCAAAATTATTTTCACATAACAAAGTTGCTTACTCCCTTCCCTTTGAGTTAGAAATTGTCAACTTTATCATTAATGGTTGCTATAGAAACCACGCGAATCAAAATTTACACATATAATTTTAAATGATTGACCGAATTCTTCCCATATATCAAATTTCCAATCTCCAACTCAATAAATACCGGGAATAGCAAATTGTTCGTCGTCACGGCAACGAAATGTCAAAATTATTTTCACATAAAAAAGTAGCTTACTTCCTTGCCAATCGATTGCCACCTCACTCGTTTCAATCAGATCAGACGTGCGTGAGTTAGAAATTGGCAACTTTATCCTTAATCGTTGGTATAGAAACCATGCGAATCAAAATTTTACATATAGAATTTTGAATAATTGACCGAATTCTTCCCATATATCAACTTTCAACTGCCCAACTCAAAAATTAACGAAAATAGCTAGTTGTTCGTCGTCATGCCAACGAAATGTCGAAATTATTTTGAAATAAGAAAATTGCTTAATTCCTTCCCTTTCGATTACCACCTCACTCGATTTAATCAGATAAGCCGTTCTCAAATAATAACAAACCTAAGCAAATTTTAAATCAGACCAGTCATTGTGATTTACCCCGTACACTAACTAATGGAATAAAACCATTCTATGCAGCTTTGCACCGTCATCGAAAAATAGTTAAAAATGTTTCTGAATGCCCAATTCTTCAAGTTATATGTTCCGTAAACCATACGGGAAGGTCTGTAGAGGCGTTGCCCGGCATTTTTCAAGCCCAAAACGGTTCAGAAGCCCTAAAATCTCACAAGAAAAACTATTTTTGCGACATTTCGACCCTTCATATTTTAATACATTTCTCCGTATAAACTGATTTGGAAATGCTTTTGCTGGGTCTCAGAAAGATTAAAAAAATTGGTATTTAATGCTTAAATCGTCCAATGAAATGCACCGTAATTAAAAATATAAAGTTCATTCTGTCTTTTCCATGTATATTCCAAGCCGAAATGGGCCCAGGAAGCTTCCAAAATTACTAAAAATACTGACACTTTTGCATAATTCTGACAGGTCATATTTTTATAGACCGCCCGCCGAGCAGTCTATATACCGAGCCGTTGGTCAGAAAAATGTGTGTGTGTGTGCGTATGTATGGCCGTATGTATGTTGTCGTCCGTTTCGACATTTTCACCTTTTCAAATTTTATTCTCGAAAACGGTTGGAGGTGGGGCAATGAAATTCTCTGGGTTAATAGAGGGATAGTGCGACTAGCTTCGGTAAAAAATTCAGTTATACAGGGTGTTCCGTTTCGGAGTTATAAAACGTCAAAATCGAAATTTCAGCGATTTCCGTTGAAATCGGGTACAGGTCGCAAAACTTTATTAAATCGATTTAAATTTTTATAGGTTGTAGAGGTAAGGGAGCTTCAGAACCCTATTGAAACTGGCGGTATTCGGAAAATGGGAAGTAATTTTTTTGAATTTTTTTATGTCGAAAAATGCTGTTTGTAGACCCCACTTTGGCACTGAATAAGTCGAGGCCGGAGCTTCGGACAGAAAAACGTATTTGAACATAAAACTAAAGAATCTCAAATACTTTCTTTTTGCAATACATTTACCTATACCTAAAACGACTGGAAATTGGAAAAATTTGGGAAAAAGTGGAAATTACGATTTTTCATGCAAATTTTTGACGGTTGTCAATTTTTTTGGGGGTCAAAATGGATTCAAATCGAAATCCCATGTACCTTATCGGAAAGACCTCACCGAACTACGTTATAAACGTTCCTTCATTCTTAATAGGAAAGGAGCAATCGATAATTAAATTTAGATTTTTTACGATTTTTTTTCATGACATCTCTACATTTGAATCACTCTGTATCTTTTCCTATCTAATTTCTTCCAACTTTTTCAACGCTATCCCTAGGGGAAATAATCAGGCTTTAAAACGAATCCCGAATGGGTGATCCAGGGCTTGTTTTAGGGGGTAAAAACTCATTTTTTCTGTTTTTTTCCATCAAAATTCATCTTTAAAAGGCATTATTATATATTATTTCTAAGATTTAACAGTTCTTTTTGGTTTATTTTCATCCCTTATCATCTGAGAACACTTCTAACTAATTAAAATTCCATATTTTTTCGTTAAAGTTATAAATAAATACCTTTTTTTGCATCGGTGCAGGAAAAATTTTAAAAAGTGCATATAATAAAAGCCGTGCCTTGAAAAAACAATTGAATGGACCCTCTTTACATCGAAATTAAAATATGACCTGTCAAAATGTCATGAAAATAACAGTTTTTGTAGCGATATTGGAAGCTTCCTGGACCGATTTCGGCTTGTAATCTACATGGCAAAGGTAAAACGGACTTTATATTTTTATTTAAAATACATTTCATTGGACGATTTAAGCATTAAATACGAATTTTTTTAATTTTTCTCAGACCATGCAAATGCATGTCAAAATCAGTTTCATACGGAGAAATGTATTAAAATATGAAGGGTCGAAATGTCGCAAAAATGGCAGTTTTCCTTGCGAGATTTTAGGGTTTCTGAACCGTTTTCGACTTGAAAAATACCGGGCAATGCCTCTATAGACCTTCCCGCGTGGATTTCGGAACATATAATTTGAAGAATTAGTCATTAAATACCAATTTTAACAATTTTTCGATGACGCGGCGAAGCATCATAGAAAGGCCATTCCATGAGGTAGTATACGGGGTAAATCACAATGACGGGTCTGATTTAAATTTGGCTTAGATTTGTTATTAATTGAGAACGGATTATTCGATTGAAAAGAGTGATGTGGCAATCGAAAGGGGAGGAAGTAAGCTATTTTATTTGAAAATATATATAATAACGACATTTCGTTGGCATGACGACGAAAAATTTGCTATTTCCGATATTTATTGAGTTAGAGAGCTGAAATTTGATGTATGGGAAGAATTCGGTCAATCATTCAAAATTATATGTGTAAATTTTGATTCGCATGATTTCTATAGCAACGATTAAGGATAAAGTTGACAATTTCTAACTCACGTACGGCTGATCTGATTGAAACGAGTGAGGTGGCAATCGAAAGGGAACGAAGTAAGCTACTTTTTTATGTGAAAATAATTTTGACATTTCGTTGCCATGACGACGAACAGTTTGCTATTTCCATTATTTATTGAGTTTTAGAGTTGAAATTTGATATCTGGGTAGATTTCGGTCAATCATTCAAAAATATTTTTATAAATTTTGATTCCGATGGTTACCATAGCAACGATTGAGCATAAAGTTGATCATTTTTAACTCGCGAACGGCTTATCTGATTGAAACCAGTAAAGTGACGATCGAAATGTTAGAAAGTACACTACTTTTTTATGTGAAATTAATTTTGACATTTCGTTGCCGGGACGATGAACAATTTGCTATTTTCGTTATTTATTGAGTTGGAAAGTTGAAAACTGATATCTCGGAAGAATTCGGTCACTCATTCAAAAATATATCTGGAAAAATCGATTCCCATGGTTGGCATAGCAACGATTAAGGATAAAGTTGACAATTTATATCTCGCGGACGCCTTCTGCGATTGGAACGAGTGAGGTGGCTATCGAAAGGGATGGAAGTAAACTACTTTTTTATTTGAAAATAATTTCGATTTTTGGTAGTCATGACGACGATCAATTTGATTTCTCCGTTATTTATTGAGTTGCAGAGTAGAAATTTCGCATCTAAGTAGAATTCGGTCAATCATTGAAACATATTTTTGCAATTTTCAATTTTAATGATTGCCATAGCAACGATTAGGGGTAAAGTTAACAACTTACAACTCGCGAACGGCTTCTTAGATTGAAAGAAGCGACGGTCATAATATGTATGCACAATTTTTTTCCATAGAGACATCAGTGGCGTGCCCGAAGGGCTCGCCACCAATCTTCATCCAGCTCGACCATTTCAGGAAGATGATGTTATCTAATGTATGGTTCAAAGCCGATCGAAAGATGACAAGTTTAATTTAGTAGGGTTTCAGCGAAATCGTACATATTGTATTTATATGTAATATGTGTTTGTATGTATATAGCGATACGGTTACGAAGGGCGGTCTATTCTGCATCATCAGTCCGTAGGAGTGTGATATCTTCCTTAATACATGCTCTAGAAACACGAAACATTCAGGGCATGACAATGATGATATTATCGACATTATGGAGCCCCCTTTCAGTGCATGACAGTGATGATATTACCAACCTTATAGAGCCCCCTCGGGGGGCGATTAGGCGGTCTATCCGTACTAGTTTAATTTCGACGTAAAGATAGGCTGCTTCAACTCATTTTCCAAGGCAGACTATTAATATATGCATTTTTTAAAATTTTTCCTGCACCGATGGTAAAATTGCTATTTATTTATAACTTTAACGAAAAAATATGGAATTTTAATTAGTTAGGAGTGTTCTCAGATGATGGGGGAAGGAAATAATCCAAAAAAGAGCTGTTAAATAAGCGAGATAATATATAATAATGCCATTTAAAGATGAATTTTGGTTGAAAAAAATAGAAAAAATGAGTTTTTACCTCCTAAATCCGGTCCTCGATCACCCGTTCGGGATTTATTTTAAAGCCTGATTATATCCCCAAGGGATGGCGTTGAAAAAGTTGGAAGAAATAAGATAGGAAAAGATACAGAGTGTTTCGAATGTAGCGATGTCATGAAAAAAAATCATAAAGAATCTAAATTTAATTATCGATTGCTCCTTTCCTATTAAGAACGAAGGCGCCAAAAAATACGTTTATAACGTAGTTCGGTGAGGTCTTTCCGATAAGGTACACGGGATTTAGATTTGAATGCATTTTGACCCCCAAAAAATTCAAAACCGTCAAAGATTTGCATTAAAATTCGTAATTTCCAGTTTTTCCCAAATGTTTCCAATTTTCAGTCGTTTTAGGTTTAGGCAAATGTATTGCAAAAAGAAAGTATTTGAGATTCTTTAGTTTTATGTTCAAATACGTTTTTCCGTCCTACGTTCCGGCGACCGAGATATTTGGTGCCAAAAAGGGTTCTGCAAACTGCATTTTTCGACGTAAAAAAATTCAAAAGAATTACTTCCCATTTTCCGAATACCGCCAGTTTCAATAGGGTTCTGAAGCTCCCGGTCCTCTACAACCTCCGAAAATTTAAATCGATTTAATTCAGTTTTGCGACCTGTAATCGATTTCATACGATATCGCGGAAAATTCGACTTTGACGTTTAATAACTCCGAAACGGTACGCCCTGTGTAACTGAATTTTTTATCGAAGCTAGACGCACTATCCCTCTATTAACCCAGAAAATTTGAACGTTCCACCTGCAACCATCTCGGAGAAAAAAAATTGAGATTGCCGAAAGACACGATTCCCCAACCAACGGACATTTTCCTGAGGGACAGCTAGGTATATAGACCGGCCTGAATGGCGGTCTATAACTAGATTGCGTAGACCGCCTAATCGCCCCCGAGGGGGCTCTATAAGGTCGGTAATATCATCATTGTCATGCCCTGAAAGTTTCGTGTTGCTAGAGCATGTATTAAGGAAGATATCACACTCCTACGGACTGATGATGCAGAATAGACCGCCCTTCGTAACAATGTCGCTACACACATACGTACACCACACATAGAATCTACTTTTGCCAACAAAAACTTTTCGGACACCCTGTATACATACATACAAACATAAACACATATTAATACAAATGTATTCGATTTCCGTGAAATCCGACCTAATAAAGTTTATCTAAGTAATAATAGGACTATTTGCCCATACCAAGACTTTTTGGACACCCTGTATACATTCAAACACCCACACGTTTAAATAGGAATATAGTCGATTTACTTTAAATCCGGATTAAGTAGGTTTATCTCGGTACTAGTACAAGGATTTGCCCATACCAAGACTTTTCGGACTCTCTGTATACACACATACAAACATAAACACATATTAATACAAATATATTCGATTGGCGTGAAATCCGACCTAATAAAGTTCATCTAAGTAATAATAGGAGTATTTGCCCATACCAAGACTTTTTGGACACCCTGTATACATTCAAACTAACACCCACACGTTTAAATCGGAATATAGTCGATTTACTTAAAATCCTAATTAAGTAGGTTTATCTCGGTACTACTAGAAGTATTTGCCCATACCAAGACTTTTCGGACACCCTGTATACATACATACAAAGATAAACACATATTAATACAAATATATTCGATTTGCGTGAAATCGGACCTAATAAAGTTTATCTAAGTAATAATAGGAGTATTTGCCCATACCAAGACTTTTTGGACACCCTGTATACATTCAAACTAACACCCACACCTTTTAAATAGGAATATAGTCGATATACTTAAAATCCGAATTAAGTAGGTTTATCTCGGTACTAGTAGAAGTATTTGCCCATACCAAGTCTTTTCGGACACCCTGTATACATACATACAAACATAAACACATATTAATACAAATATATTCGATTTGCGTGAAATCTGACCTAATAAACTTTTTCTAAGTACTAATAGGAGTATTTGGCCATACCAAGATTTTTGGACACCCTGTATACATTCACACTAAGACCCACACGTCTAAATAGGAATATAGTCGATTGACGTAAAATCCCACCTAATTAAATTTATCTTGGTACCTACTACTGCCCATACTAAGACTTTTCGGACACCCTGTATACGTATATACAACACAAATAAAAACAAATATAATCGATTTGCCTGAAATTCAGTTTAATTACATTTATTCTGGTGCTACTAGGAGTATTTGCTCCAACCAAGACTTTTTGGACAGCCTGTATAGAGACATATATGTAAATCCGTACACATGGAAATGGAAATATATACTATTTGCTTTAAATCCGACAATTAAGTTTATATTTGTACAAATAGCAAAGGTATTTGCCCATACAAACTTTTGTACTTTTCAGACACCCTGTAGACATAATATATAAAATCACGCACATGCTGGAATATATAAAATGTATTTTCGAATTGTTCTGGTTACTTTAAAACGATCCGAATCAATTCATTTCCCTAAAATTAAATTAAAATGATTTAATAATAATTAATATATTGCCCCAAAGGTATACCCGCACATGCTTAGGAATTATTTTATATATTATAACTTTATAACAAATATTTGGATGCCACTGAGCGCAATATTAGAATCTTCAATGATGTCTTGTAGCGTCATCGGAAAATCGATAAAATTTGTATTTAAAGCCAAATTTATCCAATGAAATGTCTTTCTACTGAAAGTATAAGGTCCCTAATTCCCTTGCCAGGTAAATTTCAAGCCGAAGTTGGTCCAGCCTTTTTCCAATCTCCCAAGAAAAACTGGCATTTTTGCGACATTTAGACACATATTTTAATACGTTTTTCCGTATAAAACTGATTTTGACATGCATTTGCATGGTCTGAGAAAAATTAAAAAAATTCGTATTTAATGCTTAAATCGTCCAATGAAATGTATTGTAACTAAAAATATAAAGTCCGTTTTACCTTTGCATTGTACATTTCAAGCCGAAATCGGTCCAGGAAGCTTCCAATATCGCTACAAAAACTGTTATTTTCATGACATTTTGACAGGTCATATTTTTTTAATTTCGATGTAAAGAGGGTCCATTCAATTGTTTTTTCAAGGCACGGCTTTTATATATGCACTTTTTAAAATTTTTCCTGCACCGATGCAAAAAAAGGTATTTATTTATAACTTTAACGAAAAAATATGGAATTTTAATTAGTGTGGAGTGTTCTCAGATGATGTAGGAAGAAAATAAACCAAAAAAGAGCTGTTAAATAAGAGAAATAATACATAATAATGCCATTTAAAGATGAATTTTGATGGAAAAAAACAGAAAAAATGAGTTTTTACCCCCTAAATCAGGCCCTGGATCACCCATTCGGGATTCAATTTAAAGCCTGATTATATCCCCAAGGGATAGCGTTGAAAAAGTTGGAAGAAATTAGATAGGAAAAGATACAGAGTGTTTCGAATGTAGAGATGTCATGAAAAAAAAATGGTCAAAAATCGAAATTTAATTATCAATTGCTCCTTTCCTATTAGGAATAAAAGAACTAAAAAATACGTTTGTAACGTATTTCGGCGAGCTCTTTCCGATAAGGCTTATGGGATTTCGATTTCGATCCATTTTGACCCCCCAAAAAATTCATAACCGTCAAAAATTTGCATGAAATATCGTAATTTCCAGTTTTTCCCAAATTTTTCCAATTTCCAGTCGTTTTAGGTATAGGTAAATGTATTGCAAAAAGAAAGTATTTGAGATTATTTAGTTTTATGTTCAAATACGTTTTTCTGTCCGATGTTCCGGTTTCGACTTATTCAGTGTCAAAATGGGGTCTACAAAGGGCATTTTTCGACATAAAAAAATTCAAAAGAATTACTTCCCATTTTCCGAATATCGCCAATTTCAATAGGGTTCGGAACACCCCGGTCTTCTACAACCTCTGAAAATTTAAAGCGATTTAGTTAAGTTTTGCGACCTGTAATCGATTTCAACGGAAATCGCTGAAATTTCGAATTTGACGTTTTATATCTCCGAAACGGAACACCCTGTATAACTGAATTTTTTACCGAAGCTAGTCGCACTATCCCTCTATTAACCCAGAAAATTTGGTTGCCCCACGTCCAACCGTTTTCGAGAAAGAAAATTGAAAAAGTGAAAATGTCAAAACGGACAACTTTCACACACACACACACACACACACACACACACACATTTTTCTGACCAACGGCTCGGTATATAGACCGCTTCGCGGTCTATAACTAGATTACATAGAGCGCCTAATCGCCCCCCGAGGGGGCTCTAAGGTCGGTAACATCATCATTGTCATGCCCTGAAAGTTTCGTGTTTCTAGGCCATGTATTAAGGAAGATATCACACTCCTACGGACTGATGATGCAGAATAAAGCGCCCTTCGTAACCCTATCGCTATATACATACAAACACATATTACATATAAATACAATATGTACGATTTCGCTGAAACCCTACTTAATTAAACTTGTCATCTTTCGATCGGCTTTGAACCATACATTAGATAACATCATCTTCCTGAAATGGTCGAGCTGGATGAAGATTGGTGCCGAGCCCTTCGGGCACGCCACTGATGTCTCCATGGAAAAAAATTGTGCATACATATTATGAACGTCGCTTCTTTCAATCTAAGAAGCCGTTCGCGAGTTGTAAGTTGTTAACTTTACTCCTAATCGTTGCTATGGCAATCATTAAAATTGAAAATTGCAAAAGTTTTTTTCAATGATTGACCGAATTCTACTTAGATGCGAAATTTCTACTCTGCAACTCAATAAATAACGGAGAAATCAAATTGATCGTCGTCATGACTACCAAAAATCAAAATTATTTTCAAATAAAAAAGTAGTTTACTTCCATCCCTTTCGATAGCCACCTCACTCGTTCCAATCGCAGAAGGCGTCCGCGAGTTATAAATTGTCAACTTTATCCTTAATCGTTGCTATGCCAACCATGGGAATCGATTTTTCCAGATATATTTTTGAATGAGTGACCGAATTCTTACGAGATATCAGTTTTCAACTTTCCAACACAATAAATAACGAAAATAGCAAATTGTTCATCGTCCCGGCACCGAAATGTCAAAATTATTTTCACATAAAAAAGTAGTGTACTTTCTAACATTTCGATCGTCACTTTACTGGTTTCAATCAGATAAGCCGTTCGCGAGTTAAAAATGATCAACTTTATGCTCAATCGTTGCTATGGTAATCATCGGAATCAAAATATATAAAAATATTTTTGAATGATTGACCGAATTCTACCCAGATATCAAATTTTAACTCTAAAACTCAATAAATAATGGAAATAGCAAACTGTTCGTCGTCATGGCAACGAAATGTCAAAATTATTTTCACATAAAAAAGTAGCTTACTTCGTTCCCTTTCGATTGCCACCTCACTCGTTTCAATCAGATCAGCCGTACGTCAGTTAGAAATTGTCAACTTTATCCTTAATCGTTGCTATAGAAACCATGCGAATCAAAATTTACACATATAATTTTGAATGATTGACCGAATTCTTCCCATATATCAAATTTCAGCTCTCTAACTCAATAAATATCGGAAATAGCAAATTTTTCGTCGTCATGCCAACGAAATGTCGAAATTATTTTCAAATAAAATAGCTTACTTCCTCCCCTTTCGATTGCCACATCACTATTTTCAATCGAATAATCCGTTCTCAATTAATAACAAATCTAAGCAAAATTTAAATCAGACCCGTCATTGTGATTTACCCCGTATACTACCTCATGGAATAGCCTTTCTATGATGCTTCGCCGCGTCATCGAAAAATTGTTAAAATTGGTATTTAATGACCAATTCTTCAAATTATATGTTCCGAAATCAACACGGGAAGGTCTATAGAGGCCTTGCCCAGTATTTTTCAAGTCGAAAACGGTTCAGAAACCCTAAAATCTCGCAAGGAAAACTGACATTTTTGCGACATTTCGACCCTTCATATTTTAATATATTTCTCCGTATGAAACTGATTTTGACATGCATTTGCATGGTCTGAGAAAAATTAAAAAAATTCATATTTAATGCTTAAATCGTCCAATGAAATGTATTGTAAATAAAAATATAAAGTCCGTTTTACCTTTGCCATGTATATTTCAAGCCGAAATCGGTCCAGGAAGCTTCCAATATCGCTACAAAAACTGTTATTTTCATGACATTTTGACAGGTCATATTTTAATTCCGATGTAAAGAGGGTCAGTTTCATTTGTTTTGTCAAGGCACGGCTTTTAATATATGCACTTTTTAAAATTTTTCCTGCACCGATGCAAAAAAAGGTATTTATTTATAACTTTAACGAAAAAATATGGAATTTTAATTAGTTAGAAGTGTTCTCAGATGATAAGGGATGAAAATAAACCGAAAAAGAACTGTTAAATCGGAGAAATAATATATAATAATGCCTTTTAAAGATGAATTTTGATGAAAAAAAAAACAATGAGTTTTTACCCCCTAAATTCGGTCCAGGATCACCCATTCGGGATTTGTTTTAAAGCCTGATTATATCCCCACGGGATAGAGTTGAAAAAGTTGGAAGAAATTAGATAGGAAAAGATACAGAGTGATTCGAATGTAGAGATGTCATGAAAAAAAAACGGTTAAAAATCGAAATTTAATTATCGATTGCTCCTTTCCTATTAAGAATAAAGGAACCAAAAAATATGTTTATTACGTAGTTCGGCGAGGTCTTTCCGATAAGGTACATGGGATTTCGATTTGAATCCATTTTGACCCCCAAAATAATTGACAACCGTCAAAAATTTGCATGAAAAATCGTAAATTCCAGTTTTTCCAAAATTTTTCCAATTTCCAGTCGTTTTAGGTATAGGTAAATGTATTGCAAAAAGAAAGTATTTGAGATTCTTTAGTTTTATGTTCAAATCCGTTTTTCTGTCCGACGCTTCGTTTTCGAGCAATGTAGAATTGAATATAGGTCTGCAAGAACCATTTTTCGACCTAAAAAATTCAAAACAATTACTTCCCATTTTCCGAATACCGCCAATTTCAATAGGGTTCGGAACACCCCGGTCTTCTACAACCTCTGAAAATTTAAATCGATTTAATTAACTTTTGCGACCCGTATCGTGTATCATACGAAATCGCGAAAATTTCGACTTTGGCGTTTAATAACTTCGAAGCGGAACACCCTGTATAACTGAATTTTTTATCGAAGGTAGATGCACTATCCCTCTATTAACCCAGAAAATTCGATTGCTCCCCCTCTAACCATTTTCGAGAAAAAAAATTGAGAATCGGAAAATAGCTGATTCTACGGCAACCGACGAACATTTTCTGACTGACGGGGCGTTATATAGAGCGCTGTTGGCGCTCTATAACTAGGGTGCATAGACCGCCTAATCGCCCCCCGAGGTGGCTCTATAAGGTCGGTAATATCATCATTGTCATGCCCTGAAAATTTCGTGTTGCTAGGCCATATATTAAGGAAGATATCTCACTCCTTCGGACTGATGATGGAGAATAAACCGCCCTTCGTAACCGTATCGCTACATACATAAAAACGCCTACACGTAGAAACTATTTTTGCCAACGAAAAACTTTTCGGACACCCTGTATACATACATACAAACATAAACACATATTAATACAAATGTATTCGATTTGCGTGAAATCCGACCTAATAAAGTTTATCTAAGTAATAATAGGAATCCCATACCAAGACTTTTCGGAGTCCCTGTATACATTCAAACTAACACCCACACTTTTAAATAGGAATATAGTCGATTTACTTAAAATCCGAATTAATTAGGTTTATTTCGGTACTATTAGAAGTTTTTGCCAATACCAAGACTTTTCGAACACCCTGTATAGGTATATACAACACATATAAAAACAAATATAATCGATTTTGCATGAAATCCGGTTTAATTACATTTATCCTGGTACTACTAGGAGTATTTGCTCCTACAATGACTTTTTGGACAGCTTGCATACAGACATATACCTCCGTACACATAGAAATGCAAGTGTATACGATTTGCTTTAAATCCGACAATTAAGTTTATATTTGTACAAATAGCAAAGGTATTTGTCCATACAAAGACTTTTCGGACACCCTGTACTATACATACATACAAACACAACAAACACGACACATAGTACACAACTATTCAAATCAATACATTGAGGAAATAGCAAAGTATTCGTCGTCACGGCAGCGGAAAATCAAAATTATTTTCATATAAAAAAGTAGCTTACTTCCTTCCCTTTCGATTGCCACTTCAGTCGTTTCAATCAGATAAGCCGTGCGTGAGTTAGAAATTGTCAACTTTATCCTTAATCGTTACTATAGAAACCATGGGAATCGATTTTTATATATATATTTTTGAATGATTGACCGAATTCTTCCCAGATAACAAATTTCAACTATCCAACTCAATACTTTAAGGAAATCGCAAATTATTCGTCGTCACGGCAACGGAAAATCAAAATTATTTTCACATAAAAAAGTAGCTTACTTCCTTCCCTTTCGATTGCCACTTCAGTCGTCTCAATCAGATAAGCCGTGCGTGAGTTAAAAATTGTCAACCTTATCCTTAATCGTTGCTATGCCAACCATGGGAATAGATTTTTACAGATATATTTTTGAATGAGTGCCCGAATTATTCCCAGACATCAAATTTCAACTATCCAACTCAATACATTACGGAAATCGCAAATTATTCGTCGTCACGGCAACGGAAAATGAAAATTATTTTCACATAAAAAAGTAGCTTACCTCCTTCCCTTTCGATTGCCACTTCAGTCGTTTCAATCAGATAAGCGGTGCGTGAGTTAGAAATTGTTAACTTTATCCTTAATCGTTGCTATGCCAACCATGGGAATCGATTTTTAAAGATATGTTTTTGAATGAGCGCCCGAATTCTTCCCAGACATCAAATTTCAACTATCCAACTCAATACATTACGGAAATAGCAAATTATTCGTCGTCACGGCAACGGAAAATCAAAATTATTTTCACATAACAAAATAGCTTACTCCCTTCCCTTTCGATTGCTACCTCACTCGTTTCAATCAGATAAGCCGTGCGTGAGTTAGAAATTGTCAACTTTATCATTAATTGTTGCTATAGAAACCACGCGAATCAAAATTTACACATATAATTTTAAATGATTGACCGAATTCTTCCCATATATCAAATTTCCAATCTCCAACTCAATAAATACCGGGAATAGCAAATTGTTCGTCGTCACGGCAACGAAATGTCAAAATTATTTTCACATAAAAATGTAGCTTACTTCCTTGCCAATCGATTGCCACCTAACTCGTTTCAATCAGAACAGCCGTGCGTGAGTTAGAAATTGGCAACTTTATCCTTAATCGTTGCTATAGAAACCATGCGAATCAAAATTTTACATATAGAATTTTGAATAATTGACCGAATTCTTCCCATATATCAACTTTCAACTGTCCAACTCAAAAATTAACGAAAATAGCTAGTTGTTCGTCGTCATGCCAACGAAATGTCGAAATTATTTTGAAATAAGAAAATTGTTTACTTCCTTCCCTTTCGATTGCCACCTCACTCGATGTAATCGAATAAGCCGTTCTCAAATAATAACAAACCTAAGCAAATTTTTAATCAGACCCGTCATTGTGATTTACCCCATATACTACCTAATGGGATAAAACCATTCTATGATGCCTTGCAGCGTCACCTATATATTGTTAAAAATGGTACTGAATGCCCAATTTTTCAAGTTGTATGTTCCGGAATTCACAGGGGAAGGTCTATAGAGGCGTTGCCCGGTACTTTCAAGCCCAAAACGGTCCAGAAACCCTAAAATTCTCGCAAGAAAAACTGGCATTTTGGCGACATTTAGACCCTTCATATTATAATACATTTCTCCGTATAAACTGATTTTTAAATCCATTTGCAGGGTCTCAGAAAGATAAAAAAAATTGGTATTTAGTGCTTAAATCGTCCAATGAAATGCACCATAATTAAAAATATAAAGTCCATTCTGTCTTTTCCATGTATATTCCAAGCCCAAATGGGCCCAGGATCTCTCCAAAATAACTAAAAATATTGACATTTTTGCATAATTCTGACTGGTCATATTTTTTAATTTCGACGTAAAGATAGGCTGCTTCAACTGATTTTCCAAGGCAGACTATTAATATATGCATTTTTTTAAATTTTTCCTGCACCGATGCTAAAAGAGCTTTTTATTTATAACTTTAACTCAAAAATATGCAATTTTAATTAGTGTGGAGTGTTCTCAGATGATGTAGGAAGAAAATAAACCAAAAAAGAGCTGTTAAATAAGAGAAATAATACATAATAATGCCTTTTAAAGATGAATTTTGATGGAAAAAACAGAAAAACTGAGTTTTTACCCCCTAAATCCGGCCCTAGATCACCCATTCGGTATTCGTTTTAAAGCCTGATTATATCCCCAAGGGATAGCGTTGAAAAAGTTAGAAGAAATTAGATAGGAAAAGATACAGTGATTCGAATGTAGAGATGTCATGAAAAAATCGTAAAAAATCTAAATTTAATTATCGATTGCTCCTTTCCTATTAAGAATGAAGGAACCAAAAAATACGTTTATAATGTAGTTCGGCGAGGTCTTTCCGATAAGGTACATGGGATTTCGATTTGAATCCATTTTGACCACCCAAAAAATTCAAAACCGTGAAAGATTTTCATGAAAATTCGTAATTTCCAGTTTTTCCCAAATTTTTCCAATTTCCAGTCGTTTTGGGTATAGGTAAATGTATTGCAAAAAGAAAGTATTTGAGATTCTTTAGTTTTATGTTCAAATCCGTTTTTCTGTCCGACGTTCCGGCGACCGAGTTATTAGGTGCCAAAGAGGGGCCTGCAAACTGCTTTTTTCGACCTAAAAAAATTCCAAAAAATTACTTCCCATTTTCCGAATACCGCCAGTTTCAATAGGGTTCTGAAGCTCCCGGTCTTCCACAACCTCCGAAAATTTAAATCGATTTAATTAAGTTTTGCGACCTGTACCCAATTTCAACGGAAATTGCTGAAATTTCGACTTTGACGTTTTATATCTCCGAAACGGAACACCCTCTATAGCTGAATTTTTTACCGAAGCTAGACGCACTATCCCTCTATTAACCCAGAAAATTTGAACTTTGCACCTGCAACCGTCTCGGAGAAAAAAAATTGAGATTGCCGAAAAACACGATTACTCAACGGACGAACATTTTCCTGAGTGGCAAGGCGGTATAGAGACCGACCTACTAAATTAAACTTGTCATCTTTCGATTGGCTTTGAACCATACATTAGATAACATCATCTTCCTGAAATGGTCGAGCTGGATGAGATGTCTCTATGGAAAAAAATTGTGTATACATATTATGAACGTCGCTTCTTTCAATCTAAGAAGCCGTTCGCGAGTTGTAAGTTGTTAACTTTACCCCTAATCGTTGCTATGGCAATAATTAAAATTGAAAATTGCAAAAATATTTTTCAATGATTGACCGAATTCTACTTAGATGCGAAATTTCTACTCTGCAACTCAATAAATAACGGAGAAATCAAATTGATCGTCGTCATGACTACCAAAAATCGAAATTATTTTCAAATAAAAAAGTAGTTTACTTCCATCCCTTTCGATAGCCACCTCACTCGTTCCAATAGCAGAAGACGTCCGCGAGTTATAAATTGTCAACTTTATCCTTAATCGTTGCTATGCCAACCATGGGAATCGATTTTTCCAGATATATTTTTGAATGAGTGACCGAATTCTTCCGAGATATCAGTTTTCAACTTTCCAACTCAATAAATAACGAAAATAGCAAATTGTTCATCGTCCCGGCAACGAAATGTCAAAATTATTTTCACATAAAAAAGTAGTGTACTTTCTAACATTTCGATCGTCACTTTACTGGTTTCAATCAGATAAGCCGTTCGCGAGTTAAAAATGATCAACTTTATGCTCAATCGTTGCTATGGTAATCATCGGAATCAAAATTTATAAAAATATTTTTGAATGATTGACCGAATTCTACCTAGATATCAAATTTCAACTCTAAAACTCAATAAATAATGGAAATAGCAAACTGTTCGTCGTCATGGCAACGAAATGTCAAAATTATTTTTACATAAAAAAGTAGCTTACTTCGTTCCCTTTCGATTGCCACCTCACTCGTTTCAATCAGATCAGCCGTACGTGAGTTAGAAATTGTCAACTTTATCCTTAATCGTTGCTATAGAAACCATGCGAATCAAAATTTATACATATAATTTTGAATGATTGACCGAATTCTTCCCATATATCAAATTTCCACCCTCTAACTCAATAAATATCGGAAATAGCAAATTTTTCGTCGTCATGCCAACGAAATGTCGAAATTATTTTCAAATAAAATAGCTTACTTCCTCCCCTTTCGATTGCCACATCACTCTTTTCAATCGAATAATCCGTTATCAATTAATAACAAATCTAAGCAAAATTTAAATCAGACCCGTCATTGTGATTTACCCCGTATACTACCTCATGGAATAGCCTTTCTATGATGCTTCGCCGCGTCATCGAAAAATTGTTAAAATTGGTATTTAATGAATAATTCTTCAAATTATATGTTCCGAAATCCACACGGGAAGGTCTATAGAGGCCTTGCCCAGTATTTTTCAAGTCGAAAACGGTTCAGAAACCCTAAAATCTCGCAAGGAAAACTGACATTTTTGCGACATTTCGACCCTTCATATTTTAATACATTTCTCCGTATGAAACTGATTTTGACATGCATTTGCATGGTCTGAGAAAAATTAAAAAAATTCGTATTTAATGCTTAAATCGTCCAATGAAATGTATTGTAAATAAAAATATAAAGTCCGTTTTACCTTTGCCATGTATATTTCAAGCCGAAGTCGGTCCAGGAAGCTTCCAATATCGCTACAAAAACTGTTATTTTCATGACATTTTGACAGGTCATATTTTAATTTCGATGTAAAGAGGGTCAGTTTCATTTGTTTTGTCAAGGCACGGCTTTTAATATACGCACTTTTTAAAATTTTTCCTGCACCGATGCAAAAAAAGGTATTTATTTATAACTTTAACGAAAAAATATGGAATTTTAATTAGTTAGAAGTGTTCTCAGATGATAAGGGATGAAAATAAACCAAAAAAGAACTGTTAAATCGGAGAAATAATATATAATAATGCCTTTTAAATATGAATTTTGATGGAAATAAACAGAAAAAATGAGTTTTTACCCCCTAAATTCTGTCCAGGATCACCCATTCGGGATTTGTTTTAAAGCCTGATTATATCCCCACGGAATAGCGTTGAAAAAGTTAGGAGAAATTAGATAGGAAAAGATACAGGGTGATTCAAATGTAGAGATGTTATGAAAAAAAAATCGTAAAAAATCTAACTTTAATTATCGATTGCTCCTTTCCTATTAAGAATGAAGGAACCAAAAAATACGTTTATAACGTAGTTCGGCGAGGTCTTTCCGATAAGGTACATGGGATTTCGATTTGAATCCATTTTGACCCCCAAAATAATTGACAACCGTCAAAAATTTGCATGAAAAATCGTAATTTCCAATTTTTCCAAAATTTTTCCAATTTCCAGTCGTTTTAGGTATAGGTAAATGTATTTCAAAAAGAAAGGATTTGAGATTCTTTAGTTTTATGTTCAAATCCGTTTTTCTGTCCGACGCTTCGTTTTCGAGCAATGTAGAATTGAATATGGGTCTGCAAGAACCATTTTTCGACCTAAAAAAATTCAAAACAATTGGCGGTATTCGGAAACGAATACCGCCAATTTCAATAGGGTTCGGAACACCCCGGTCTTCTACAACCTCTGAAAATTTAAATCGATTTAATTAACTTTTGCGACCTGTATCGTGTATCATACGAAATCGCGGAAATTTCGACTTTGGCGTTTAATAACTTCGAAACGGAACACCCTGTATAACTGAATTTTTTATCGAAGGTAGATGCACTATCCCTCTATTAACCCAGAAAATTCGATTGCTCCCCCTCTAACCGTTTTCGAGAAAAAAAATTGAGAATCGGAAAATAGCTGATTCTACGGCAACCGACGAACATTTTCTGACTGACGGGGCGTTATATAGAGCGCTGTTGGCGCTCTATAACTAGCACGCGTAGAGCGCCTAATCGCCCCCCGAGGGGGCTCTATAAGGTCGTAATATCATCATTGTCATGCCCTGAAAGTTTCGTGTTTCCAGGCCATGTATTAAGGAAGATATCATACTCCTACGGACTGATGATGCAGAATAGATCGCCCTTCGGTCCAGGAAGCTTCCAATATCGCTACAAAAACTGTTATTTTCATGACATTTTGACAGGTCATATTTTAATTTCAATGTAAAGAGAGTCCGTTTCATTTGTTTCTCCAAGGCAAGCCATTTAAAATATGTACTTTTTAAAATTTTCCTGCACCGAAGGAAGAAAACCTATTTATTTATTACTTTAACGCAAAAATATGGAGTCTTAATTAGTTAGCAGTGTTCTCAGATGATGGGGGAAGAAAATAAACCAAAAAAGAATCGTTAAATAACACAAATAATATATAATAATGCCTTTTAAATATGAATTTTGATGAAAAAAAAAAGAAAAAATGACTTTTACCCCCTAAATCCGGTCCTGGATCACCCGTTCGGGATTTGTGTTAAAGCCTGATTATATCCCCAAGGGATAGCGTTGAAAAAGTTGGAAGAAATTAGATAGGAAAAGATACAGAGTGATTCGAATGTAGAGATGTCATGAAAAAAAATCGTAAAAAATCGAAATTTAATCGTCGATTGCTCCTTTCCTTTTAAGAATGAAGGAACCACAAAATATGGAAACTACGTATTTCGGCGAGCTCTTTCCGGTCAGGCACATGAGATTTCGATTTGGATCCATTTTGACCCCCAAAAAATTAAAAACCGTCAAACATTTGCATGAAAAATCGTAATTTCCAGTTTTCCCCAAATTTTTCCAATTTCCAGTCGTTTTAGGTATAGGTAAATGTATTGCAAAAAGAAAGTATTTGAGATTCTTTAGTTTTATGTTCAAATACGTTTTTCTTTCCGATGTTCCGGTTTCGACTTATTCAGTGCCAAATTGGGGTCTACAAACAGCATTTTTCGACATAAAAAAATTCAAAAGAATTACTTCCCATTTTCCGAATATCGCCAGTTTCAATAGGGTTCTGAAGCTGCCGGTCCTCTACAACCACAAAAAAATTAAATCGATTTAGTTAAGTTTTGCGACCTGTAATCGATTTCAACGGAAATCGCGGAAATTTCGATTTTGACGTTTAATAACTCCGAAACGGAACACCCTGTATAACTGAATTTTTACCGAAGGTAGTCGCACTACCCCCTATTAACCCAGAAAATTTGAACGTTTCACTTGCAACAGTCTCGGAGAAAAAAAATTGAAAAGGTGAAAATGTCGAAAGGGACGACAACATACATACGCACATTTTTCTGACCAAGCAGGGGGATAGAGACCGAGCCTGAAAGGCGGTCTCTAAAGATTGCGTAGACCGCCTAATCTCCCCCCGAGGGGGCTCTATAAGGTCGGTAATATCATCATTGTCATGCCCTGAAGATGTTGTGTTGCTAGAGCATGTATTAAGGAAGATATCACACTCCTACGGACTGATGATGCAGAATAGACCGCCCCTCGTAACCGTGTCGCTACACACATACAAACACCACACGTAGAAACTATTTTTGCCAACAAAATCATTTCGGACACCCTGTATACATACATACAAACATAAACACATATTAATACAAATGTATTCGATTTGCGTGAAATCCGACCTAATAAAGTTTATCTAAGTAATAATAGGAGTATTTGCCCATACCAAGACTTTTTGGAACCCCTGTATACATTCACACTGACACCCACACGTTTAAATAGGAATATAGTCGATTTACTTAAAATCCGAATTAAGTAGGTTTATCTCGGTACTAGTAGAAGTATTTGCCCATACCAAAACTTTTCGGACACCCTGTATACATATATACAAACATAAACACATATTAATACAAATATATTCGATTTGCTTGAAATTCGACATAATAAAGTTTATCTAAGTACTAATAGGAGTATTTGCCAATTCCAAGACTTTTTGGACACCCTGTATACATTCACACTAACACTAACACGTTTAAATAGGAATATAGTCGATGTACTTAAAATCTTAATTAGTTAAGTTTATCTTGGTACTAGTAGAAGTATTTGCCCATACTAAGACTTTTAGGACACCCTGTATACAAACATATAAATCCGTACACATAGAAATGCAAATATATACCTACGATTTGCTTTAGATCCGACAATTGAGTTACTATTTGTACAAAAGGCAAAGGTATTTGCCCATTCAAAGACTTTTCGGACACCCTGTATACATACATAAAAACATAACACAACACGACACATAGCAATTTAAATATTTTCTATTTTCTTGAAAACCGGCTCAATTAATTTTATCTTCGTACTAAAGGCAAAGATATTTCCGCATACAAAGACTTTTTGGACACCCTGTAGACATATATACAATCATGCACATGCCGCAAGGTATAAAATGTATTTTCGAATCGTTCTGGTTACTTTAAAACGATCCGAATCAAGTCATTTCCCTAAAATTAAATTAAAATTATTCAATAATAATTAATATATTGCCCAAAGGTATACACGCTCATGGTTAGAAAATAAAATCCATATTTTTGGATTTTTTCGATGCCACTGAGCTTCATATTAGAATCTTCAATGATGCTTTGTAGCGTCATCGGAAAATCGATAAAATTGATATTTAAAGCCAAATTTATCAAATGAAATGTCTTTCTATCGAGAGTATAAGGTCCCTAAATCCCTTGCCCGGTAAATTTGAAGCCGAAATTCGTCCAGAGTCCTTCCTATCTCGCATCAAAATGCTGACATTTGAGCCAAATTGTGACATTTCATACATTATAATTAAATTAATACATATCCCCGTATAGAAATTGATTTTTATAATGCAATGCAGGGCCTCAGCAAAACCGATGAAATATGTATTTAATGCTTAAATCGTCCAATGAAATGTACCGTAATTAAAAATATAAAGTCCGTTTTATCTTTGCCATGTATATTTCAAGCCGAAATCGGTCCAGGAAGCTTCCAATATCGCTACAAAAACTGTTATTTTCATGACATTTTGAGAGGTCATATTTTAATTTCAATGTAAAGAGAGTCCGTTTCATTTGTTTCTCCAAGGCAAGCCATTTAAAATATGTACTTTTTAAAATTTTCCTGCACCGATGCAAACAAAGCTCTTTATTTATAACTTTAACGAAAACATATGCAATTTTACTTAGTGTAGAGTGTTCTCAGATGATAAGGGAAGAAAATAAACCAAAAAAGAACTGTTAAATCGGAGAAATAATATATAATAATGCCTTTTATAGATGAATTTTGATGGAAAAAAAAACAGAAAAAATGAGTTTTTACCCCCTAAATCCGGTCGTGGATCACCCGTTCGGGAATCATTTTAAAGCCTGATTATATCCCCAAGAGATAGCGTTGAAAAAGTTGGAAGAAATTAGATAGGAAAAGATACAGAGTGATTTAAATGTAGAGATGTCATGGAAAAAAAAATGGTTAAAAACCAAAATTTAATTATCGATTGCTCCTTTCCTATTGAGAATAAAGGTACCAAAAATATGTTTATAACGTAGTTCGGCGTGGTCTTTCCGATAAGGTACATGGGATTTCGATTTGGATCCATTTCGACCCCGAGAAAAATTGACAACCGTCAAAAATTTGCATCAAAATTGGTAATTTCCAGTGTGTCCCAAATTTTTCCAATTTCCAGTCGTTTTAGGTATAGGTAGATGCATTGCAAAAAGAAAATATTTGAGATTCTTTAGTTTTTCGTTCTAATCCGTTTTTCTGTACGACGTTTCGACTTCGACTTATTCTGTGCCAAATTAGGGTCTACAAAGAGAATTTTTCGACATAAAAAATTCAAAAGAATTACTTCCCATTTTCCGAATACCGCCAATTTCAATAGGGTTTGAACACCCCGGTCTTCTACAAACTCCAAAAATTTAAATCGATTTAATTAACTTTTGCGACCTGTATTCAATTTCAACGGAAATCGCGGAAATTTCGACTTTGGCGTTTAATAACTCCGAAACGGAACACCCTGTATATCTGAATTTTTTACCGAAGCTAGCCGCACTATCCCTCTATTAACCCAGAAAATTTGGTTGCTGCCTCTCTAACTGTTTTCGAGAAAAAAAATTGAAAATGTGAAAATGTCGAAACGGACGACAACATACAGACGGCCATACATACACACACACACATTTTTCTGACCAACGGCTCGGTATATAGACCGCTCGGCGGGCGGTCTATAATACGGGTAGACCGCCTAATCGCCCCCCGAGGGGGCTCTATAAGGTCGGTAATATCATCTTGTCATGCCCTGAAAATTTCGTGTTTCTAGGCCATGTATTAAGATATCACACTCCTACGGACTGATGATGCAGAATAGAAAGCCCTTCGTAACCATGTTTCTACCCTCATACAAACACCACACGTAGACACTATTTTTGCCAAAAAAAAATTTTCGGACACCCTGTATACATACATACAAACATAAACACATATTAATACAAATGTATTCGATTTGCGTGAAATCCGACCTAATAAAGTTTATCTAAGTAATAATAGGAGTACTTGCCCATACCAAAACTTTTTGGACACCCTGTATACATTCACACTAACACCCACACGTTTAAATAGGAATATAGTCGATTTACTTAAAATCCGAATTAAGTAGGTTTATCCCGGTACTAGTACAAGTATTTGCCCATACCAAGACTTTTCGGACACCCTGTATACATACATACAAAACTAAACACATATTAATACAAATATATTCGATTGGCGTGAAATCCGACCTAATAAAGTTTATCTAATTATTAATAGGAGTATTTGCCCATACCAAGACTTTTGGACACCCTGTATACATACATACATACAAACATAAACACATGTTAATACAAATATATTTGATTGCGTGAAATCCGACCTAATAAAGTTTATCTAAATAATAATAGGAGTCCCATACCAAGACTTTTCGGACACCCTGTATACATTCAAACTAACACCCACACGTTTAAATAGGAATATAGTCGATTTAATTAATATCCGAATTAATTAAATTTATCTTGGTACTAGTAGAAGTATTTGCCCATACTAAGACTTTTCGGACATCCTGTATACGTATATACAACACATATAAAAACAAATATAATCGATTTGCGTGAAATCCGGTTTAATTACATTTATCCTGGTATTACTAGGAGTATTTGCTCCAACCAAGACTTTTTGGACAGCCTGTATACAGACATATATCTCCGTACACATAGAAATGCTTATATATACGATTTGCTTTAAAGCCGACAATTAAGTTTATATTTGTACAAATAGAAAAGGTATTTGTCTATACAAAGACTTTTCGGACCCCCTGTATACATACATACCAACACAACACAACACGATACATAGTAATTTAAATATTTTCGATTTTCTTGAAAACTCAGTTAAGTTTATCTTCGTACGAATGGTAAAGATACAGAGCAAACAAAGACTTTTTGGACAATCTGTGTACATACAAAAACAACCATACAAAGGAATAAAAAATTTACGATTTCCTTGAAATAAGACTTATTTAAGTTTTTCTTCGTGTTGATGACAAAGATATTTGCGCATACAAAGACTTTTCGGACACCCTGTAGACATATATACAATCACGCACCTGTCGAAGGGTATAAAATGTATTTTCGAATCGTTCTCTTTACTTTAAAACGATCCGAATCAATTCATTTCCCTAAAATTAAATTACAATTATTTAATAATAATTAATATATTGTCCCAACGGTATACACGCTCATCATGCTTAGGAAATAAAATGCAAATTTTTGGATAATATAACAAATTTGTCGATGCCACTGAGCGCAGTATTAGAATCTTCAGTGATGTCTTGTAGCGTCATCGGAAAATCGATAAAATTGGTATATAAAGCCAAATTTATCAAATGAAATGTCTTTCTACCCACAGTATAAGGTCCCTAATTCCCTTGCCCGGTAAATTCCAAGCCGAAATCGGCCCTGGAACCTTCCAATATCTCTACAAAAACTGGTATTTTCATGACATTTTGACAGCTCATATTTAACTTCGATGTAAAGCGTCACCAGTTCAATTGTTTTTTTTTCATGGCATGGTTTAAAATTCGCAGTTTTTAAAATTTTTCCTGTACCGAAGGAAGAAAACCTATTTATTTATAACTTTAACGCAAAAATATGGAGTTTTAATTACTTAGCAGTGTTCTCAGATGATGAGGGAACAAAATAAACCAAAAAAGAGCTGTTAAATAAGAGAAATAATACATAATAATGCCATTTAAAGATGAATTTTGATGGAAAAAAAAACAGAAAAAATGTGTTTTTACCCCCTAAATTCGGCCCTGGATCACCCATTCGGGATTCATTTTAAGACCTGATTATATCCCCAAGGGATAGCGTTGAAAAAGTTGGAAGAAATTAGATAGGAAAAGATACAGAGTGATTCGAATGTAGAGATGTCATGAAAAAAAAAAATGGTCAAAAATCGAAATTTAATTATCGATTTCTCCTTTCCTATTAAGAATGAAGGAACCAAAAAATACGTTTATCACGTACTTCGGCAAGCTCTTTCCAATAAGCCAGATGGGATTTCGATTAGAATCCATTTTCACCCGATAAAAATTAAAAAACCGTCAAAGATTTGCATCAAAAATCGTAATTTTCAGTTTTCCCCAAATTTTTCCAATTTCTAGTCGTTCTAGGTATAGGTAAATGCATTGCAAAAAGAAAGTATTTGAGATTCTTTAGTTTTATGTTTCAATCCGTTTTTCTGTCCGACGCTTTGTTTTCGAGCAATGTAGAATTGAATAAGGGTCTGCAAGTGCCATATTTCGACATAAAAAAAATCAAAAGAATTACTTCCCATTTTCCGAATACCGCCAATTTCAATAGAGTTCGGAACACCCCGGTCTTCTACAACCTCCGAAAATTTAAATCGATTTAATTAACTTTTGCGACCTGTATCGTGTATCATACGAAATCGCGGAAATTTCGATTTTGACGTTTAATAACTCCGAAACGATACACCCTGTATAACTGAATTTTTTATCGAAGCTAGATGCACTATCCCTCTATTAACCCAGAATATTTGAATGCTCCCCCTCTAACCATTTTCGAGAAAAAAAATTGAGAATATGAAAACACCGAATTCCACGGCAACATACGAACATTTTCTCACTCACGGGGCGTTATATAGACCGCTTTCGCGGTCTATAACTAGCATGCGTAGAGCGCTTAATCGCCCCCCGAGGGGGCTCGATAAGGTCGGTAATATCATCATTGTCATGCCCTGAAATTTTCGTGTTTCTAGGCCATGTATTAAAGAAGATATCACACTCCTTCGGACTGATGATGCAGAATAGAGCGCCCTTCCTAACCGTATCGCTACATACATACAAACACCTACACGTAGAAACTATTTTTGCCAACGAAAAGAATGTTCGGACACCCTGTATACACACATACAAACATAAACACATATTAATACAAATATATTCGATTGACGTGAAATCCGACCTAATAAAGTTTATCTAAGTAATAATAGGAGTATTTGCCCATACCAAGACTTTTTGGACACCCTGTATACATTCAAACTAACACCCAAACGTTTAAATAGGAATATAGTCGATTTACTTAAAATCAGAATTAAGTAGGTTTATCTCGGTACTAGTAGAACTATTTGCTCATACCAAGACTTTTGGGACACCCTGTATACATACATACAAACATAAACACATATTAATACAAATATATTTGGTTTGCGTGAAATCCGACCTAATACAGTTTATCTAAGTAATAATAGGAGTCCCATACCAAGACTTTTCGGACACCCTGTATATATTCAAACTAACACCCACACGTTTAAATAGGAATATAGTCGATTTAATTAATATCCGAATTAATTAAATGTATCTTGGTACTAGTAGAAGTATTTGCCCATACTAAGACTTTTCGGACACCCTGTATACGTATATACAACACATATAAAAACAAATATAATCGATTTGCATGAAATTCGGTTTAATTACATTTATCCAGGTATCACTAGGAGTATTTGCTCCAACCAAGGCTTTTTGGACAGCCTGTATACAGACATATATCTCCGTACACATAGAATATATATATACGATTTGCTTTAAATCCGACAATTAAGTTTATATTTGTACAAATAGCAAAGGTATTTGTCCATATAAAGACTTTTCGGACACCCTGTATACATACATACCAATACAAACACAACACGACAGAGTAATTTGTATTTTTTCGATTTTCTTGAAAACTCAGTTAAGTTTATCTTCGTACGATTGGCAAAGATACACAGCATACAAAGACTTTTTGAACAATCTGTGTACATACAAAAACAACCACACAAAGGAATAAAAAATTTACGATTTCCTTGAAATAAGACTTATTTATGTTTTTCTTCGTGTTAATGACAAAGATATTTGCGCATACAAAGACTTTTCGGACAACCCTGTAGACATATATACAATCTCGCACTTGCCGAAGGGTACAAAATGTAATTTCGAATCGTTCTCTTTGCTTTAAAACGATCCGAATCAATTCATTTCCCTAAAATTAAATTAAAATTATTCAATAATAATTAATATATTGTCCCAAAGGTATACACGCTCATGGATAGAAAATAAAATGCATATTTTTGGATAACATATAGCAAATTGTTCGATGCCACTGAGCTCCATATTAGAATCTTCAGTGATGCTTGGTAGCGTCATCGGAAAATCGATTAAAATGGTATTTAATCGGTATATTATGAAATGAAATGTCTTTCTACCGAAAGTATAAGGTCCCTAATTCCTTTGCCCGGTAAATTTCAAGCCGAAGTTGGTTCAGACTGCTTCCAATCTCCCAAGAAAAACTGGCATTTTTGCGACATTTAGACACATATTTTAATACGTTTTTCCGTATAAAACTGATTTTGACATGCATTTGCATGGTCTGAGAAAAATTAAAAAAATTCGTATTTAATGCTTAAATCGTCCAATGAAATGTATTGTAATTAAAAATATTAAGTCCGTTTTACCTTTGCCATGTATATTTCAAGCCGAAATCGGTCCAGGAAGCTTCCAATATCGCTACAAAAACTGTTATTTTCATGACATTTTGACAGGTCATATTTTAATTTCGATGTAAAGAGGGTCCGTTTCATTTGTTTCTCCAAGGCAAGGCATTTAAAATATGTACTTTTTAAAATTTTTCCTGCAGCGATGAGAAAAAAGGTGTTTATTTATAACTTTAACGAAAAAATATGGAATTTTAATTAGTTAGAAGTGTTCTCAGATGATAAGGGATGAAAATAAACCAAAAAAGAATTGTTAAATAAGAGAAATAATATATAATGATGCCTTTCAAAGATGAATTTTGATGGAAAAAAACAGAAAAAATGAGTTTTTACCCCCTAAATCCGGTCCTGGATCACCCATTCGGGATTCATTTTAGAGCCTGATTATATTCCCACGGGATAGAGTTGAAAAAGTTGGAAGAAATTAGATAGGAAAAGATACAGAGTGATTCAAATGTAGAGATGTCATGAAAAAAATCGTAAAAAATCTAAATTTAATTATCGATTGCTCCATTCCTATTAAGAATGAAGGAACCAACAAATACGTTTATAACGTAGTTCGTCGAGGTCTTTCCGATAAGGTACATGGGATTTCGATTTGAATCCATTTTGACCCCCAAAAAATTGACAACCGTCAAAAATTTGCATGAAAAATCGTTATTTCCAGTTTTCCCCAAATTTTTCCAATTTAAAGTCGTTTTAGGTATAGGTAAATGTATCGCAAAAAGAAAGTATTTCAGATTGTTTAGATTTATGTTCAAATCCATTTTTCTGTCCGACGTTCCGGCGACCGAGTTATTTAGTGCCAAAGAGGGGTCTGCAAACGGCATTTTTCGACATAAAAAAATTCAAAAGAATTACTTCCCATTTTCCGAATACCGCCAATTTCAATAGGGTTCGGAAGACCCCGGTCTTCTACAACCTCCGAAAATTTAAATCGATTTAATTAACTTTTGCGACCTGTAATCGATATCATAAGAAATCGCAGAAATTTCGAATTTGGCGTTTAATAACTCCGAAACGCGACACCCTGTATAACCGAATTTTTTATCGAAGCTAGATGCACTATCCTTCTATTAACCCAGAAAATGTGAACGTTTTACTAGCAACCATCTCGGAGAAAAAAATGGAGATTTTCGAAAAACAGAATTAGACAACACACGAACATTTTTCTGAGTGACGGGGCGTTATATAGAGCGGCCTGAAAGGCGCTCTATAACTAATACGGGTAGACCGCCTAATCGCCCCCCGAGGGGGCTCTATAAGGTCGGTAATATCATCATTGTCATGCCCTGAAAATTTCGTATTGCTAGGCGATGTATTAAGGAAGATATCACACTCCTTCGGACTGATGATGGCGAATAGACCGCCCTTCGTAGCCGTGTCGCTACATACATACAAACACCTACACGTAGAAACTATTTTTGCCAACAAAAAGACTTTTCGGACACCCTGTATACATACATACAAACATAAACACATATTAAAACGAATATATTCGATTTGCGTGAAATCCGACCTAATAAAGTTTATCTAAGTAATAATAGGAGTATTTGCCCATACCAAGACTTTTAGGACACCCTGTATACATTCCAACTAACACCCACTCGTTTAAATATGAATATAGTCGATTTACTTAAAATCCGAATTAAGTAGGTTTATCTCGGTACTAGTAGACGTATTTACACATACCAACACTTTTCGGACACCCTGTATACATACATACAAACATAAACACATATTAATACAAATATACAAATAATAGGAGTATTTGCCCATACCAAGACTTTTTGGACAACCTGTATACATTCAAACTAACACCCACGCGTTTAAATAGCAATATAGTCGATTGAATTAATTAGGTTTATCTCGGTACTAGTAGAAGTATTTGCCCATACCAAGACTTTTCGGATACCCTGTATACATACATACAAACATAAACACATATTAATACAAATATATTCGATTTGCTTGAAATTCGACCTAATAAAGTTTATCTAAATAATAATAGGATTATTTGCCCATACAAGACTTTTTGGACACCCTGTATACATTCAAACTAACACCCACACGTTTAAATAGGAATATAGTCGATTTACTTAAAATCCGAATTAATTAGGTTTATCTCGGTTGTAGTAGAAATATTTGCCCATACCAAGACTTTTCGGACACCCTGTATATGTATATACAACACATATAAAAACAAATATAATCGATTTGCATGAAATCCGGTTTAATTACATTTATCCTGGTACTACTAGGAGTATTTGCTCAAACCAACATTTTTTGGACAGCCTGTATACAGACATATATTTCCGTACACATAGAAATGTAAATATATACGATTTGCTTTAAATCCGACAATTAAGTTTATAGTTGTACAAATAACAAAGGAATTTGTCCATACAAAGACTTTTCGGACATCCTGTACTGTACATATATACAAACACAACAAACACGACACAGAAATTTAAATATTTTATATTTTTATATTTTTGCGCTTGAAAACCGGCTCAATTACGTTTATATTCGTACTAATTGCAAAGATGTTTGCGCATACAAAGACTTTTTGGACATTCTGTATACATACCAACATATAAATAGCCACACAAAGGAATAAAAAATTTACGATTTCCTTGAAATAAGGCTCAATTATTCTTCTCTTCTTGCTAATGACAAAGATATTTGCGCGTACAAATACTTTTCGGACACCCTGTAGACATATGTACAACCATTCACATGCCCGAAAGGTATAAAATGTGTTTTCGAATCGTTCTGGTTACTTTAAAACGATCCGAACCAAGTCATTTCCCTAAAATTAAATTAAAATTATTCAATAATAATTAATATATTGTCCCAAAGGTATACACGCTCATGGATAGAAAATAAAATGCATATTTTTGGATAACATATAGCAAATTTTTCGATGCCACTGAGCTCCATATTAGAATCTTCAGTGATGCTTGGTAGCGTCATCGGAAAAGCGATTAAAATGGTATTTAATCGGTATATTATGAAATGAAATGTCTTTCTACCGAAAGTATAAGGTCCCTAATTCCCTTGCCCGGTAAATTTCAAGCCGAAGTTGATCCAGACTGCTTCCAATCACCCAAGAAAAACTGGCATTTTTGCGACATTTAGACACATATTTTAATACGTTTTTCCGAATAAAACTGATTTTGACATGCATTTGAATGGTCTGAGAAAAATTCGTATTTAATGCTTAAATCGTCCAATGAAATGTACCGTAATTAAAAATATAAAGCCGTTTTACCTTTGCCATGTATATTTCAAGACGAAATCGGTCCAGGAACCTTCCAATATTGCAACAAAAGCTGGTATTTTCATGACATTTTGACATGTCATATTTTAATTTCGATGTAAAGAGAGTCCGTTTCATTTGTTTGTCAAAGGCAAGCCATTTAAAATATGTACTTTTTAAATTTTTTCCTGCACCGATGCAAACAAAGCTCTTTATTTATAACTTTAACGAAAAAATATGCAATTTTACTTAGTGTAGAGTGTTCTCAGATGATAAGGGAAGAAAATAAACCAAAAAAGAACTGTTAAATCGGAGAAATAATATATAATAATGCCATTTAAAGATGAATTTTGATGGAAAAAAACAGAAAAAATGAGTTTTTACTTCCTAAATCCGGTCCTGGATCACCCATCCGGGAATCATTTTAAAGCCTGATTATATCCCCAAGAGATAGCGTTGAAAAAGTTGGAAGAAATTAGATAGAAAAAGATACAGAGTGATTTAAATGTAGAGATGTCATGAAAAAAAAAATGGTTAAAAACCAAAGTTTAATTATCGATTGCTCCTTTCCTATTAAGAATAAAGGAACCAAAAAATATGTTTATAACGTAGTTCGGCGAGGTCCTTCCGATAAGGTACATGAGATTTCGATTTGGATCCATTTTGACCCCTGAAAAAATTGACAACCGTCAAAAATTTGCATGAAAAATCGTAATTTCCAGTTTTTAACAAATTTTTCCAATTTCCAGTCGTTTTAGGTATAGGTAAATGTATTGCAAAAAGAAAGTATTTGAGATTCTTTAGTTTTAAGTTCAAATCCGTTTTTCTGTCCGACGCTGTGTTTTCGAGCAATGTAGAATTGAATATGGGTCTGCAAGTGCCATTTTTCGACATAAAAAAATTCAAAAAAATTACTTCCCATTTTCCGAATACCGCCAATTTCAATAGGGTTCTGAAGCTCCCGGTCCTCTACAACCAGTAAAAATTTAAATCGATTTAATTAACTTTTGCGACCTGTATCGTGTATCATACGAAATCGCGGAAATTTCGACTTTGACGTTTAATAACTCCGAAGCGCGACACCCTGTATAACTGAATTTTTTATCGAAGCTAGATGCACTATCCCTCTAGTAACCCAGAAAATTGGGTTGCTCCACCTCTAACCGTTTTCGAGAAAAAAAAAATTGAGAATGGGAAAATACCGAATCTGACGACAAACAACGCACATTTTTCACTGACGGGGCGTTATATAGAGCGGCCTGAAAGGCGCTCTATAACTAGATTGCACAGACCGCCTAATCGCCCCCCGAGGGGGCTCTATAAGTTCGATAATACCATCATTGTCATGCCCTGAAAATTTCGTGCTGCTAGGCCATGTATTAAGGAAGATATCACACTCCTTCGGACTGATGATGCAGAACAGACCGCCCTTCGTAACCGTATCGCTACATACAAACATACACCCACATATAGAAAGAGAGATATATACGATTTTCCTAAAATCCAACGCAATTAAGGTTATTTTCGAACGAGGTGACCGAGTCAGATGGTGATTTGTGGCGAGCCCTTCGGGCACGCCACTGATTCCTCGGCACGAAAAAGTTATTTCCTTCCCAATTTCGATCGTCTTCTCGTTCATTTCAATCAGATATTTTTCACATTTTGAAGTATTTCTTGTGTATAAGTTAGTCTTATTTTTTAGTTTATGATATAAAATATCTAAATGTTTTTTGAAGATGGTATAATGAATACGATTTTCCCAAAATCCGACGCAAGTAAGTTTATTTTCGAACGAGGTGACCAAGTTAGATGATGATTTGTGGCGAGCCCTTCGGGCGCGCCACTGATTTCTCGGCACAAAAAAAGTTATTTCATTCCCCATTTCGATCGTCTTCTCGTTCATTTCAATCTGATATTTTTCACATTTTCACGTATTTCTTGTGTATAAGTTAGTTTTAGTTTAGATATCTCTTTCCATTTGGTAGCAACAGACTGACAGACTGAATGACCCACCATTTTTTGATTTGTGCATGGGATTAGGCCGCAGATTAGGGGCGTCGATCAAACCAACCACAGTATCAGTTCGGAGTCCTCCAGAACCTCCAAAGTAGAGCCAGTGTACATAGAACACTTAAAAACGTTTTCGTCAATAAACTTCTCGCATGTTATTTACCGTGCGCGAATTAGAGCACAACTCTAATGCATCACAACTTCGATCTTTGCGACATCCATAATGGTAATTTATGAAGTCGTATAAATAGAACAAATGTGCGAACATTCTCTTATAACGCTCTTAACGTTGTCACAACCTGAGGCGTTTTTTGGCGATTCACAACCATCCAAACCAAATCCGAGGATACGGGCTAGACTATGATTACATATAATAATTGTGTTTTTAATTGTAACAAGTAAAATTGTTCTAAATAAATATGTATTTTTATATTGTTTTTCTTTTTTTGTATGTCAAAAAATTATATCTCTTTTGCATTTTTGTGGTTTCTGAAAATAGTCTATCAAATGTGTTTCGGGCATTTATGAACTATGCAGAACATTTTGATTTTTTGCCTTAAAGGAACAGCTTTCATTCATTTTTATTGTCATTTACTAAAAAAGTGCCCTCAACTTCATTTTAGGCACTTCTTGTCAAGTAACAATAAAAATTAATTCAGGCTGTTTCTGCAACAAACCTTCAGGCAAAATGTTCGACAAGTTCATGTGCCTTTAACATATTACTACAGACTATTTTCTGAAAATCGCCTGCTGAAGTTGGGCAAAAAAATAAATGAAAAAACTCTAACATTAAAATTCGCATAGGTTAAAACTGGTCTTTTTGACAATTAGGGATCTAAACTGATAACTGTAAGAATAAGACTACTGAATTTTGTGATATAAATTATTCTTCGCCTTTCTACCTAAATTTATGAAGAAAATTGTATTCATGTACACATACTTAGAACTAAATATACCTATTTAACTGTTCCATTACAAGAATATATTTGGAAAAGGAAGAAATTGTAGAAATATAAGAATATAGTATGCAGTGGCGGCTGGTGAAATTTCATGCTTACAGGACCCGTACCAAATTTAGAGGTTTTAATAGTGAGCCCACTGGGAGTATTTTGGTACAGAAAAAAACATTTTGTAATTCGCGAAAAAAGTTGAATTTTTGCTGCACCCCCCATGGGAAAAAAATGAACGCGTCTAGGAATTTTAGTTACTATTTTTTCTAAACAAATTTTACATCATTTTGTCGAGAATTTTTAAATTTTAAGTGAAAAAAATGTGTTAGTAGAAAGTTATACAGTGTGTTTCCTAAGTCATCTTATATATTTTAAGTAGCTGTCTATATGAACATATGTCCAAAAATGTCTATTTTCCGAAATACAGGATGTCGAAATTAATTTTTTTCCCAGTTTTTTTTTAATTATGTTAAAAACGGAATGTTTGCTTTTTATCAAACTTTAAATATTTACACGGCTTATTAGAGGATATGTTTAAGTGTAAACAAAAATTGTATCGCTTCAATGGTATCCATATTTTAAAAAGTGCAAATATATGCACGCCACTGATATTTTTAATTTTGCCAGCATTTTTGCAATTTTCATTAAATACCTGACATAAAATGTCTCTTAGCATTTTAGTTTAGGAGAAAAGTGCAATTTTATTGTAATAAACGCATAATTTATTACCAAATTGCATTTCTCTCCTAAACTAAGCAAAAAAAATGTTAAGAGATATTTTGTGTTAGGTATTGAATAAAAATAACAAAAAATACTCGCAAAATTAAAAATGTGGCGTGCATATTTAAAAACAAAAATACCATTGCCTACACGCATGCCCCTGGTGACGCGATTAAATTTTTGTTGACACTTCACTTAAACATTTCTTCTGATAAGATAAGCAGTATAATCGTTTAAAGTTTGATAAAAAGAAGACATTCCGTTTTTAGAATAATTTTAAAAAATGAAAATTTCGGAAAATAGGCATATTTCGACAATTGTTTATAAGAAAATTGTTTCATAAAAAGACCTGAGGAATAGCTACTTAAAATATTTTAGATTACTTAGAAAACACCCTGTATATTAATTTATTTGGCTTTTTCTAACATTAATTTATTATGAAAATCGCTCTCTATACCAAACTGTCTTATAGCGAGTACCCGCGACTTTGCTTGCGCAATTCAATTGTTAACAATTCGCTATGCGAGTAAAGCCGCCGTTACCGTAGATACTATCAAATAGAATCTTTTATACCCATATTATTTTTATGGAGGTACCAAATCACAGTACTTTAGTATCCCTTAACGTCACTAACATGTTCCCCAACATCCCAAATTCAGACTGTATTAACATAATCAAAAACACACTAACAATAAAAAACGTAAATCCTGTCATAAAAACGAAATTATTACTCTTTTTGACCTCTGCATGAAGGAAAACTATTTCCAGTATGATAACAAATTTTATAAACAAAAAGATGGGTTCACCACTAAGTCCTCTTCTAGCTGAAATCTTCATGTCTAATTTGTAAGAAACTTTCTTAAAAACTGAATTCGCAGAAAACATGTACAAGTTTCTGGTACAGATATGTAGATGACATTTTAGTATGTTTTACGGGGGTAATGATGCGGATTTACAACTAACTCTAAATCACCTAAACAGTTTACATCATAAAATTAAGTTCACAATGGGAAAGGAAAAAACAACAAAATTAATTTTGTGGATATTACAATAACAAAAAAGGACAAATAATTCTCATTTGATATTTATAGAAAACCCACGTTTACAGACACAACAATTCCTAATCACTCAACACATCCCACTTCCCACAAAACGGCAGCTTATGATATGTCTAAGATACATAGAGCTTTCGCAATCCCTATAAACGAAGACAGCCGTAAAAATGAATTAAATAATATAATTAAAATTGCCAAAAACAACGGGTTTAACTCAACCACAATAAATACATTAACAAACAAAAACAAATAACTATTAACCAAATATACCCACGTATAAAAACCAATGAAAAGTTTCAGTATGCTAACATAACATATTTTGGTCCAATCTCTGAAAAAAAAGCACACATCATCTCAAAAAATAACAAAAGTAGCTTTTACATCAGCACAAAAAATATCCCAATTACTTTTAAATGCCAAAAGTAAAACATCACCCCTTAAAAATTCAGGAGTTTATAGACTAAGTTGTAATGAGTGCAGTAGCTCGTATATAGGCCAAACCGGGAGAAATTTTAGCGTTAGATTTAATGAACATAAAACATCTTTCTTGTTAAACAAAGAAAATTCAAACTTCGCCAAACATTGTTTAGAGACAGGTCATACCTTTCCAGACGAGAATAATTTAAAAATTTTGTATACAGTTCCTAAAGGAAAAAAGCTTTATATTCTAGAATTGAAATTTCTAAGCATAACAGAAACCCTAATATTAAATGACCAAATAGACCTGTGGAATTTTCAGTTATTCACAGTCCTTTATAACGATCAATAACCTTCCTTTGTTAAATAGTTCATAAACACCGGTCGCAGATCTATAGAAATTCTAAAAATAACCCTACAGTGTTGACACATTGCAAGATGGCAAAGGACGCTTGGTAATCGTCGGGCTGAAAGTAGAATATACCATTAAATAATATACTGAAGTTGACCAAACTGCCCCTGTCGGTCGACCCGTTGTACTAATAATATACTAATAATATATAAAAGTGCAGGGTTTACTATTTTCCTGGCGTCCGAAACAAAATTTTAGATTGCAAATATCTGAAGTACTATATGCACGTGGGTATAGTTTCTATGGCAATACAACAGAGCGTCCGTACACGGACGCTCTGTTGGAACCGGACGCTTAGAAGATAGCAAATCGTTAATGTACGGACGCTCGGAGTGTAGTAGGATAAATATATATATATATATATATATATATATATATATATATATATATATATATATATATATATATATATATATATATATATATATATATATATATATATATATATATATATACAGGGTGTTATGAAAGTCACTGCATATATTTGAATGAGTGACTCCTGGGGTAGTCTACAGACATACGCAAGACTTTTTTCCCCTCAAATCGCAGTTCTTTTTTATTTTAAAAAATACCCTAGACCACCCCCGTATCCGACGCTTCTAAAGAGTCTGACGTCATACCTTCAAATATTATGAAGAAAAACAAATGATCCAGCCAGGGTGTTGCCAAACTTAAATATTATCGTGAAATCTCATTTTATCAATTGTAGTGAAAACCGAAAATAATCCAATTTTTAATTCCACAGATATATTTTACCAAAAATGTCTATTTGAATTTAACAGCAATTTACTTAATATGGGAAAATATGCACTCGTGAAATTAGGTTGATATTGTAAGCAGAATAAAATATTCAATGTTATACGGTAACACAAACAATTATGAATTACCTGTTACGTTAATAATGCGATAAGAATTATTCCTACTAGCTTAAACTGTAGAAATTAAAACGTATCCCACTAATTTTAACACATTTACAGACGGTAGTCGCAAATATGGTTTCACATAATTTACTATCACACTAATTGAACACAACTACACAGTATTATAAAATTTTAACCAAAATCTTTGATTACAGAAGGAAATTTGATAAAAAAATATTTTATTTAAATACATAATAATATAAGATATCTTTCGACGGTGAGATATTATGTAGCCGCCGAAGCCAGGCTGAAGGGTTGTTGACTCCATACCGCAGAGTAAGCGCCTATCTGATTGGTAAATGCAGTGGCCGGCAGAAATCGATATCGTACGTCAGTTGCAGCTGTTTAATCCAAGCGAAAGATGTATTTTGAAGAGTTTACTAATAATATCGTGTGTACATTATTCTTGTGTTAAAATTAAAGCTGTTAAATATTAAAAAAAGTTAAAGCCATTTAATATTAACAAAATATCGTTCGCGCGTGTTTATTTTAAATTAGAAAAACACTAATTCCTTGGTAGTTAGTTGAAGTTATTTGTTGGTTTAAACAGCTGTTCTCTAGAGTGTTTTATTAAATTTGTGTTATAGGTAGTATTTTAACTTTGTGAAAGTGAGAATAATGCAGGAGAGTTACTAGGATTTCTTTATTTAAAGGTAATGTAATAAAAATATTAGTTCTTCAAACTTGTTACATAGAAATATTGGGTCCTAGAGCAATATACGACGAATTTCGTAACATTTTAGGATTTTTTAAAAAGCTTACCTCAAAAGAAACACATTAAAGCAAAAAAATTGTCGGATAAACCATATTTTACCAAAAAAAATTGTTTATAGGTTGTAAACTTCTCTTAACTATGTTTATTTGCCCATGGGGTTTAATAACAACTATTTACCTCACAGTTTCTCATCAGATTACTATCAAATATAAAGTCTTTTCTCCCAAAAATATATTGAAGAGACGGAAATAAGTTTGTTTACATTTCATCGGTGTTAATAAAGTGCACAAACGATTCGTTATCGTTCGACCACAGGTCAGACAAGCTATTAAAATTTGTATTTGTTGAAAATTCGAGGGGTCGTATATTGCTCAAGACCCGAAATATTTTTAAAAGACCTGGCAACACGGCACCTAGCTAACTGTTCTTTATATGGCCATGTTTTATTACCAGTGGCGTGCAGTGATTAAACAAATTTTTTTGAGGGGCGATATCTGGCTTATTATCGCGAAGCGCCATTTATGACTAGTTTTCCCCAATCTGAATTGAAGTCAGGATATACTGGTTTCAATATATACAGTGAATTTCATAACACCCTGTATATATATATATATATATATATATATATATATATATGTATATATATATGTATATATATATATATATATATATATATATATATATATATATATATATATATATATATATATATATATATATATATACATCTTTCATCATTTCTGCGTCCTTTCATAATCCATCATTTTTGCGTCCCCTAGAAATAGAGGCTTTAGGCTTTGTATTTCAAGTGTATATCGATTTTTTTCCTTTTTTTGTATTGCTCCTAATTTTTCTTTTAAATATCTCTTAAAACTAAAATATACCTTTTATTTTATAATGCAGCATTTTCAACTCCTTTCATATTATAATCAAATTTGCGTCCGGCGTATAATTTTGTACATTTGTCGACGCATTTTGCTTCCGAGCCGTATAATATTTGGACACTTCTCTATCATTTTTACTACTGCCCTGTTGCCAGAATTTTGAAAAGTCCGAAAGGTGGGAAAGATTACACAGCGCTTTTGAACCAATGATAGGTATGACTAATCTGTCACCAGAAACAGCTTGAGGGACTGGGCTGTTTATAACTTAAAGGTATAATTAATTGTTTCCTCATAATATGATGAAGACATGTAAATCTTTACGCCAAGAGCAGAATGAGATAACCAAGGTGCTATGAGTCTATTACAAAACCATCGATCTTTTATTAACATGCTTTTATTAGCTTGACTTATAACATTGTAATGGGACATTTCATTAAAAGATATATACAGTATGTATTCGAAATGGAAAAATTTTTGTTATTGATTTTACGAAAAAAGTGTATTTTTATAAAAAGTTCTGCATCGTGAAAAAATAGCATTGCCATTCAGAAATTTGATCCAGTAGGTACGTACAGGGTGGCTCAAAAATGAAAAAGTCATAATCCACGTGAAGCTAAAAAGACAAAATCTTTATTTGAAATTACACTGCCACTGCAAATGTACAATTTAATAATATGTTTTTTTCATTAAAAAATATACAGCATGTCTTCGAAATGGAAAAAATGTATTATTGATTTTACGAAATTGTGTATTTTTATAAAAAGTTCTGCATCGTGAAAAAATAGCATTGGCATTCATAAATTTGATCCAGTACGTACAGGGTGGCTCAAAAATGAAAAAGTCATAATCCACGTGAAGCTAAAAAGACAAAATCTTTATTTAAAGGTACACTGCCACTGCAAATGTACAATTTAATAATATGTTTTTTTCATTAAAAAAATATACAGCATGTCTTCGAAATGGAAAAAAATGTATTATTGATTTTACGACAAAAGTGTATTTTTATAAAAAGTTCTGCATCGTGAAAAAATAGCATTGCCATTCAGAAATTTGATCCAGTACGTACAGGGTGGTTCAAAAATGAAAAAGTCATAATCCACGTGAAGCTAAAAAGGCAAAATCGTTATTTAAAGGTAAACTGCCACTGCAAATGTACATACAAGAGTTATTTTTATGATATGTTTGGAACACACAGAAGGTCCCAAAAGTAAAATTAATTTTTTAAAATCGCCGTTACAAAAAAAGTATATCTTCATAAAAAATTCTATATTGTGAAAAAAGAGCATGGTTTAAATATTTTTATAGGGCATAGAGGGTGGCTAAAAATTTAAATTAAAATTGGGACTTTCAGCTTTATGAGCCACCCTGTATTGTCCTTCATCAAGTTTTTGAATAACCATGCTTCCTTTACAATGTAGAACTTTTTATAAAGATATAGGTACTTTTTTTGTAAAATCGGTAATAAAAAAATTAATTTTATTTTTGAGACCTCGTGTATGTTCCAAAACTAATTCACTAAAAAACTAAAAGAACACGCTTTTATGAGTAGCGCACTAAAAAGTTAAAGATAAATTATAGTTTAAAATACTAAAAACACGTTTTTATGAGTAGCGCACTAAAAAGTTAAAAATAAATTAGGTATAGTCTAAAAAACTATACGGTTTACTGTTAGGTAACTACAAAAGGAAAATAATTATTTTGAACTTTTTAGTGCGCTACTCATAAAAGCGTTTTTTTTAGATTTTTAAATTATAATTTATTTTTTTAACCTAAAATGCAAGTTGAAAATATAAGTTTAAATAATATTAATATTATATACATTTTTACTGCTTATTTCTTAATTTGTAAAATTTATTGAAGAATAAAAAGATTGATAACAATAGTAATATGAATAACAATATTGTAAGTATTTTCCATGCTTATAGAATATAATATTATTTTTAGTTTATTTTTATGTGAAATTAGGAATGCTTAGCCGTCGACAAATTTCAATTTTCCATAACAGTAACGGTGTCAGACATTTGCCTTCCTTTTGGTAAAAGTGATAATTAATATTTAGGTGATAGATCAAGGCTGACAATTTTTATTTTAATTTACTGACATGGCACTGACATGTACACATTGCTATCACAGAATGGCGCTTTTTTACCAAGAGTTCTCCGCATTCTTTACATATGAGATCGCTATAAAAAGGAGTTTTGAGCCATGGACTCTCCTTACCTCATCCCATGATTTAAGTTTATTTTGAGTTGTTTTGCTGGAACCTGGAAATAAGATTGCGAATTATAATAAAAACCTATTTTTATTATAACTTTCGTTTATTTTATTTGGATTAAGTCACCAGATTAGCTCAAAATATGACAAGGCGTCCAACAAAAATTATCCACCTAATAAAACTAAAACAGATATATTTAATGTCGACAGACACAGGCAAGTTTCTTCTTAATGCTTTTTGGCTGGAATCACTATTGATAAGACAGGTGTAATTTGGCAATTAAAGTCTTGCTCATTGCTCAGTGCTCAGCTTTATATAATTAAGGGTTTAAATTGGCAAGTGTTAAGATAAGACAACCAAATTTTATACTGTTAGTTTCTTTTTAATTTTTCTCGCCAACTTATAAAGAAAAGAGCGATTTAAATAACAGTTAAGTACAGTTAAATTTACCAACCGAAATAAACCTTTTTAATACACTACAAAGATAATGTAAAATGTCGACCACAGTAACTGGCGAGCTAGTTTTTTTATTTAACAAATAAATTCCAAAATGTAGTTTTTGTTAAATAACTTTTTAAGTTTTACTTTTTCGAAAAACCGCATCAATCGAAATAGGTGAAAATGTTACACAGGAAACGTATCTAAAACGTCTATAAAACTTAATCATTTTGTTAAACTTAAGCTTCAAAAAGTTTTGCAATTTATATGTCAACTATATGTACAAAATACAGTTTCTGTAACATAAATCGTTTTCGAGTTTGAGCAACAAAAAATAGAAACTAATTTTGAAGGTGCTCTGTATATATTTCACCGGAAATACAGCCTGTTCCAAGCCAGGTTGAAAAGTAGTCCATATGCAAAATTTTTCCTTTTCTTTTTGGTCAAGCAGTTTTAAGCGTTCGCTCCAACAGACAATCCGACAGACAGACGGACAGACAAACCGACGAAAATGGGAGACCATCTGATATAGGGACCTCAACACGTAAAGATCTGAAAAAATCCCGGGAAGTGATTTTTTTCTAGCGAGAGAAGTAAAAAGTTGAAATTACTAAAATTAGAAATGATTTTTAAAAATGCAAAAATATTCCGTGAAAAGATAAATTTAGGATGTGTAGAAATGTCAAATTAAAATTAATAACCTCCAGTTATAATGAAGTGGTAATTTCCATAAGAAAGTGCGATTATTTCTTGATATTATACCTTTAAAATGGGCTAGTACAAACTATATCCCAAATCGATTACTTGTTATATTTTAGAAACAAATATAAAATGGTATAGATTTTTTTGTAATAAAAAAGCCTTAAAATTAAAAGTACTAAAACTTTTAAAGCTCCAACAAGAAAAGAAAATTTTGCGCGGCTGTTGTATCTAATAGAAAATAAAATTTCATTGTTCCTAACTTACACCCTGTACAGTACAACTGTTCTATTTCTACTTTACATTCCACTTACAACACCATTAATTTTTGACACTTTAACGGTAACTTTGTATTGCAGCAATTGCAGTATACCTATTCAAATAAGATATGCAGGCATGCATCGCTGTTTTATTTAATAACTAGCTTTCGCCCGCAACTTCTTCCACGGTATAACCATTTTACTCCATTACAGACTTTAAATACCATCGTAATACCCCCTTAGGGGTTGATTTATTAAAAACTGAAAAAAACACGTGTTTAAACATTAACTCTCAGATACACTAAGAAGGTTTAAGATTTAGTACTGCATGGTTTAAATTAGGATCTTCTAGTTGATCAGGTATGTTTTGACAGGTTTTTTCCTGTCATAGTTAATAAGTATTCGTTAAAAACTTATGAAATATTCCGTTCCGTGCCGTTCATTTTCTTCACATTCGTTAGACAAAATTAGATTTTCTGACCTCAATTGACATACTTATTAGTTAACATTTTTGGGGAAATTGCCATTCGCTCGTTTTTACCCCCCCCCCCCCCCCGTTAGTTTTTTTAAATGTTAGACAAAATTAAATATTTTGACCCCAATAACCCCGAAAACAACATTAACATTTTTAGATAATTTCCCAGTTGCTCCTTTTTACCCCCCCCCCCCCGGCGTTATTTTTTTAAAAATGAGTTTCAACAAAATTAGATTTTCTGTTCTCAGTAACCCCCAAAATTAGTTAACATTTTTGGAGAAATTCCAAACCCCGCGCCTTTTTATTCCCTCTGCCCCACCGTTAATTTTGTTTACATTCGTTAAACAAAATTAGATTTGCTGACCTCTATAACCTTGAAAATGATATATCAGATAACTTTTTTTGAAAAATGATCAGTTGCCTGTTTTTATTCTCCCTCGTTATATTTTTTTAAATATGTTAGACCAAAGTACATTTTTTGACCGTAATAACACCGAAAATGACAAATTACTTAACATTTTTTCAGTCGCTCCTTTTTATCCCCCCGCCGTTAATTTTTTAAATATAGGTTTCCACAAAATTAGATTTCTGACCTAAATATCCCCGTAAATGACAGATTAGTTAACATTTTTGGAGAAGATCCCAGTTGCGCCCTAATATCACCCCACTCCCCACGTTATTCTTGACATCCATTACACAAAATTAGATTTTCTGACCTCAATAACCTCGAAAATAACATAGGTATTAGTTAACATTTTTGAAGAAATTCCCACCAGCTCCTTTTCCCCAAAGTCGTCCGTTCCCCAGACGCGTACTTTTCCAAGGTCGTCCGGAACCTAGATGCGAATTTTCTTAAAGGGCGTCCGCTCCCCAGACGCGTATTTTCCCAAGGTCGTCAGTTTCCCAGGCGCGCATTTCTCTAAGGTCCTCCGGTTCCCAAACGCGTAATTCTTTCCATGGCCATCCGCTCCCTAGATGCGTATTTTCCTTAAGCGCGTACTTTTTTCGAAGATCGTTTGTTCCCCAGACGCGTCTATTCCCCAGGGTCCTCCGTTCCTCAAACGCGACTTTTCATCAAGGTCGTCCACTTCCCAGGTGCGTATTCTTCCCAAGATCGCCCGCTCCCCAGACGCGTATTTTTACAAGGTCGTCCGCTTCCCTAGATGCGTATTTCCCCAAGGTCGCCCGCTCCCCAGACGCGTATTTTTCTAAGGTCGTCCGTTTTAAAGAAGCTTATTTACCTCAAGGTCGCTCCCTCCCCCGACGCGTGTTATTCCTTAGGTCTTCCGCTCCCTAGGCGCGTATTTTTCTTAAGGACGCCCGCGCACCGGACGCATATTTTTTCCAAGGGCGCCCCTGGTGTGGCATTCAAGTGGGCAGCCTTACATATTACTTAACATTTTTAGGTAAATTCCCATTCGCTCCTTTATATCTCCCCCTCCCGTTAATTTTTTAAAAATCAGTTCCAACAAAATTAGATTTTCTGACCTCAATAACTCTGAAAATACTAAGCTAACATTTTTGGAGAAATTCTCAGCCGCCCTTTTATCCCCTCTCCCCTCCCTTCTCCGTAAATTTTATTTAGCATCTGTTACACAAAGTCAGATTTTCTGACCTCAGTAATCCCGAAAATGGCCCATTAGTTAACATTTTTGGACAAATTCCCAGCCGCCCCTTTTCATTCGCCACCCCCCCACCTCCCTACGGTAATTTTTAACACCTGCTAGAAAAAAAAAATTCTGACCTCAGTAACCCCGAAAATGACATATTAGTCAACATTTTTAAAAAATTCTCAGTCGCTCCGGTTTTATCCCCTCTCACCTCCTCCCCTTTATTACTTTTTAAAGCTAAATCGTTTCACGTGGATTATGACATTCTCATTTTTGAGCCACCCGGTAAGTATAAGATCAAATTTTTGAATAGCAATACTATTTTCTCACGATGCAGAACTTTTTATAAAGATACACTTTTTTCGTTAAATCAATAATAAAAAAATTTCCATTTCGAAGATATGTTGTATATTTTTTAATGAAGAAAACATATTATTGAATTGTACATTTACAGTGGCAGTTTACCTTTAAATAACGATTTTGTCTTCTTAGCTTCACGTGGATTAGGACTTTTTTTATTTTTGAGCCACCCTGTTTATACAAGATCAAATTTTTGAATAGCAATGCTATTTCCTCACGATGCAGAAGACATGCTGTATATTTGTTAATGAAAAAAAAACATATTGAATTGTACATTCGCAGTGGCAGTTTTCCTTTAAATAACGACATTGTCTTTTTAGCTTTACTTGGATTATGACTATTTCATTTTTGAGCCACCCTGTACGTACTAGATCAAATTTTTGAATGGCAATGCTAGTTTTTTACGATGCAGAACTTTTTATAAACAGATAGGTACTTTATTCTTTAAATCAATAATACATTTTTTCCATTTCGAAGACATGCTGTATATTTTTAATGAAAAAAAATATTATTGAATTGTACATTTGCAGTGGCAGTTTTCCTTTAAATCACGATTTTGTCTTTTTAGCTTCACTTGGATTATGAATATTTCATTGTTGAGCCACCCTGTACGTACTAGATCAAATTTTTGAATGGCAATGCTATTTTTTTACGATGCAGAACTTTTTATAATCAGACACTTTTTTCGTAAAATCAATAATAAAAATTTGTCCTTTTCGTAGACATGCTGTATATTTTTTGAATGAAAAATACATATTATTGAATTGTACATTTGCAGTGGCAGTTTACCTTTAAATAACGATTTTGTCTTCTTAACTTCACATGGATTAGGACTTTTTATTTTTGGGTCACCCTGTTTATACGAGATCAAATTTTTGAATAGCAATGCTATTTTCTAACGATGCAGAATTTTTTATAAAGAGACACTTTTTTCGTAAAATCAATAATATTTTTTTTCCATTTCGAAGACATGCTGTATATTGTTTTAAGAAGAAAAAAAACATATTTTTGAATTGTACATATGCAGTGGCAGTTTTCCTTTAAATAATGATTTTGTCTTTTTAGCTTCACGTGGATTATGACTGTCATTTTTGAGCCACCCTGTACATACTAGATCAAATTTTTGAATCGCAATGCTGTTTTTTTACGATGCAGAACTTTTTATAAACAGACACTTCTTTCGTAAAATAAATATTTTTTTTTCCATTTTGAAGACATGCTGTACATTTTTTAATGAAAAATATATTGTTGAATTGTACATTTGCAGTGGCAGTTTTCCTTTAAATCACGATTTTGTCTTTTTAGCTTCACTTGAATTATGAATATTTCATTTTTGAGCCACCCTGTACGTACTAGATCAAATTTTTGAATGGCAATGCTGTTTTTTACGATGCAGAACTTTTTATAATCAGACACTTTTTTCGTAAAATCAATAATAAAATTTTTTCCATTTTGAAGACGTACTGTATATTTTTTTAATGAAAAAACATATTGAATTGTACATTTGCAGTGGCAGTTTACCTTTAAGTAACGATTTTGTCTTCTTAGCTTCATGTGGATCAGGACTCTTTTATTTTTGAGCCACCCTGTATGTACTAGATCAAATTTTTGAATGGCAATGGTATTTTCTCACGATGCAGAACCTTTTATAAACAGACACTTTTTTCGTAAAATCAATAATAATTTTGTTCCATTTCGAAGACATGCTGTATATTTTTTTAATGAAAAAAAAAACACATTATTGAATTGTACATTTGTCGTGGCAGTTTTCCTTTAAATAACGATTTTGTCTTTTTAGCTTCACGTGGATTATGACTGTCATTTTTGAGCCACCTTGTACGTATCAAATTTTTGAATGGCAATGCTGTTTTTTTACGATGCAGAACTTTTTATAATCAGACACTTTTTTCGTAAAATTAATAACAAAATTTTTTCCATTTTGAAGACATACTGTATATTTTTTTAATGAAAAAACATATTATTGAATTGTACATTTGCAGTGGCAGTTTACCTTTAAATAACGATTTTGTCTTCTTAACTTCACATGGATTAGGACTTTTTATTTTTGGATCACCCTGTTTATACGAGATCAAATTTTTGAATAGCAATGCTATTTTCTAACGATGCAGAATTTTTTACAAAGAGACACTTTTTTCGTAAAATCAATAATATTTTTTTTCCATTTCGAAGACATGCTGTATATTTTTTTAAGGAGAAAAAACCATATTATTGAATTGTACATATGCAGTGGCAGTTTTCCTTTAAATAATGATTTTGTCTTTTTAGGTTGACGTGGGTTATGACTGTCATTTTTGAGCCACCCTGTACATACTAGATCAAATTTTTGAATCGCAATGCTGTTTTTTACGATGCAAAACTTTTTATAAGCAGACACTTCTTTCGTAAAATAAATAATATATTTTTTTCCATTTTGAAGACATGCTGTACATTTTTTAATGAAAAAAATATTATTGAATTGTACATTTGCAGTGGCAGTTTTCCTTTAAATCACGATTTTGTCTTTTTAGCTTCACTTGGATTATGAATATTTCATTTTTGAGCCACCCTGTACGTACCTACTAGATCAAATTTTTGAATGGCAATGCTGTTTTTTACGATGCAGAACTTTTTATAATCAGACACTTTTTTCGTAAAATCAATAATAAAATTTTTTCCATTTTGAAGACGTACTGTATATTTTATTAATGAAAAAACATATTATTGAATTGTACATTTGCAGTGGCAGTTTACCTTTAAGTAACGATTTTGTCTTCTTAGCTTCATGTGGATCACGACTTTTTTATTTTTGAGCCACCCTGTATGTACTAGATGAAATTTTTGAACGGCAATGGGTATTTTCTCACGATGCAGAACCTTTTATAAACAGACACTTTTTTCGTAAAATCAATAATAATTTTTTTCCATTTCGAAGACATGCTGTATATTTTTTTAATGAAAAAAAACACATTATTGAATTGTACATTTGTAGTGGCAGTTTTCCTTTAAATAACGATTTTGTCTTTTTAGCTTCACGTGGATTATGACTGTCATTTTTGAGCCACCCTGTACGTATCAAATTTTTGAATGGCAATGCTGTTTTTTTACGATGCAGAACTTTTTATAATCAGACACTTTTTTCGTAAAATCAATAACAAAATTTTTTCCATTTTGAAGACATACTGTATATTTTTTTAATGAAAAAACATATTATTGAATTGTACATTTGCAGTGGCAGTTTACCTTGAAATAACGATTTTGTCTTCTTAGCGTCACGTAGATCAGGACTTTTTTATTTTTGAGCCACCCTGTATGTACTAGATCAAATTTTTGAATAGCATGCTATTTTCTCACGATGCGGAACTTTTTATAAACAGGCACTTTTTTCGTAAAATCAATAATAAATTTTTTTCCATTTCGAAGACATGCTGTATATTTTTTTAATGAAAAAAAAAACACATAACTTCAGCAAAAAAAAACTTAAAACGAGACCATTCGGAAAAACTCATCGACAAACCAAGTTGAAGAAGTCCGTTGAAGAATTATGCGTGAACATATAAAGAATCTCACATGCGGGCCGAATAATTGATAACCTCCTCTTGAGAAGACGGTTAAAAAGCACACCACTTAGCGAAAATGCTGTTCACTGCGTCACGGACACTTCATAATTATAGAACTAATATTTAAATACAATTTTATCATACTTTGGCGTTGCCAAGTTTCTGGTAGCAAAATCCACCGACCAGTAAAACTTTTAATATACGCATGTATAATTTTGCGAATCTATCGGAAATTTTTACAACTAAAATTTATACGTCTTCATTTATTTTTCGATCATTTTTACTTCCATTTCGTACCGCTATTATTCCCCGCCACTAGTTTATGCTTTAAACTGCCAAAGAACAATTTCTTTACGTAAGGTATGGTACTTTGGACCAGCCATTGCGACAATGTGGGACTTAAAATTTATAGCCATGTTCGAGAAAAACGCCTAAGTTAATCTTGCGTCCGATATACGGCAGCAAGTTTGCAGCGGTAGCAGAAATGATAGAGTGATATATATATATATATATATATATATATATATATATATATATATATATATATATATATATATATATATCTATATATATATATATATATATATATATATATATATATATATATATATATATATATATATATATATATATATATATATATATATATCTATATATATATATATATGTATATATATATATATATATATATATATATATATATATATATATATATATATATATATATATATATATATATACAGTGACCGGCAAAAAGTTCGCAACATATGGGAAAAATTTTTATTAGGAGAGTATCGGAAAAACTTTCCCAGGGGATCGGTTCTGCATGTCCGATAACCTAAAAATCGATTTTGACATACGTCACGTGACCACTGGTATAGCGTCAAATTAAAAAAAAAATTGTTAATTTACAAAAAGTGAGGTTACTTGACGAGATATCAAAAAAAGTTATTTGAAAAAATTGCTTAGAATTAAATTCTAGGTCCTTGTGCAAAATTTTAAGATTTTATTTAAAAAAATTGGAAAACTCAATTTTTTTTAAATATTTTTTTATCGATTTACAAATTTCCAGTTTTTTTCGTTTAGATAGCTTGGCTAATGTAAAGCCCATGTATCTGGATGAAAATAAACGAATGTAGTAGTTTTTTCTACAATTGACAGGACAAAATTAAAAAAAACAGGGTTTCGCCGGACGCTAGCTGTTGCAATGATTTGTATCTAGCAGCAGTGTCAAAATTTTAGAGACATTTCAATGAGATTACATTGAGAAAACCTTAATCGTCTTAAATATATCTGAAGTTCGACTTTTTGTAAAGTTAAGGGGATTAAAATAGATAATAAACAAAAAATTACCTGTAGTTAACAACTCGATTCTCGAGAGTTTATTTTTAAAAATTTTCTATTATGCCAGAGGCGTGTACAATATGACTGACTTTATTATGCACTTTACATATATTTATAAGTTTCTAATCTGCTGACAAAGCATGGGAACGACGCTAAGAAAATCTAAGAAAATAGATAAGGATTTCATTAGATTGCGTAATACTAAATAAGCTTGAGTTCTCACGGGATTATAACTCCTCCCCTCTTAGTTGAAAGCACGTACCTTTAAAAAACGTGATTTCAATAAATATATACATATTTTTAGAAAATTGATTGATTTTGTTCATTACTTTCAATATCTGATTTACGAATAATAATATTCTTAGATTTCCTTTTACATTTAAGATATATAATAAGGATAATAATTAAAGCAATAATAATATATAGAAATATTGTCCAAAAACTAGTTCGATTAATATAAATTATCGATGACATTTCTTGAAGGTTTCTCTTCTGTTCTTCTAGTTTGGTTTCGATTTCTTTCGTTGCTTTTAGATTGACATAGTTGAGGTCCATAGTAGGAGGGTTGTATTGGGTTGATCGATGCCATTCAATCTTGCTGAAGTTCAATACTGGAAGATTGACTTCGGAGTAGCTAAGTCGGCTTGACTTGTATGTTTCCAATATGATTGATTTTATTTGTATTTTACAGTCGGTCGGGGATTCCACCAGGTAGGATCCAAACAAGGGTACATGGTCCAATGATTTTTGGCAATTGACTGTACCAATTAGACGATTTGGTGCGGTGATTAGCCATTTTCCATCAATAATTTTTCTTACTTGAATTTCGTGAAGTTGCGTTCTAAAGGGGTGACAGGAAGTAACATTTGTATGATGCTTAATTAGTTGAACTGCACAGGAAGGGCTGTTTTCGATGAAACTGGAATGGGTTTCTTTGCACAGAAAGTTCTGGGGTTGAATTTCTTGACATCCCTGGTCCATATAGGCGTATTTATAGCTGCTAAGTGCTAGGTAGGGTTTGTACGGGATATTTACGACAAATAATTGATTATCAGGAATTGGTAAAGGAAATAAATTAAAATATTGATATATCTCTGATTCAACAAGAGGCAGTTCTATTACAAATACAATAGTAAAATCTTTTATGTAACTTTTAATGTTTAATATTTTTTCAAATATAAGTATATTTTGAGGGTTACTTTCTAGTGGTAGTTTGTCTGTACTTAAATGGCTATTAATATTCTGAATTTCAGTTAATAATTCGTTTGGATCTAGTATCGTATTATGTAAAGTATTAATTTTCGCAAAAGTAATTGAAGTTTCAATTTTATTCAAAATATCATAAATTGATTGATACATTGTTGTTATTTGATTAATAACTGTATATATTAAGAAATATTGTGTTGTATTGGTTTGGTGAATCTCGACTTGTTTTATTGTCTCTTCTATTTTCAAGACGTGTGATTTTAACATCATTTCATTGTGTGTGATATTTGATATCATTGATTTAAATTTACTGATCGTAGACTGCAAGAGTGTAATTTGATTTATTGCGTCAATTTTTATTTTATTTGGATTTTCTTGTAATTTTTTAATTTTTGCATCGATTTGCTCTGCGTCATTTTGATCTAAATTTTTTGCTTTAATTCCGTAGATTGCTTTGCAATATTTTCATACAGAATTTGTGTGTTATTTTTGTGATTATTTATATATTCCGTATATACATGAGAGGGTATTAAGTCCATAGGGTCTCTTGAGTCGGTATGTCCGAAAACAAGTTCATAAGGGGTATAATTTGTACTTGAATGTATAGTGTTGTTATAGGCAATAATTGCGTATGGCATTAATTTTATTACGTCTGCGTTTGGGTCTGATTCTCTTAAAATGCGTATATGCTCGATAAGGGTAGAGTGTAGTCTTTCTACAGGGGAATTTGATTCGTGGTGATAAGGGGTAGTAAAATGAATTTTAATATTATGTGCTTTTAATAAGCCGTCGATTACTTCATTTTGAAATTCTGAGCCGTTATCTGATACTATTTGTTTTGGCACGCGTAAAAATGAAAAGAATTTAATTAATTGTTCACAGCACGACACTGCATTTCCGGTATAAGGAAGCGCTTGAGCGTATTTTGAGAATTTGTCTATGATAGTTACAAATTTTTGTTTAGCAATAATAAAGGTATCGATATGTATTATTTCGAATGGTTTACTTGGGGTTTCTGTTAATACGAGAGGCTGATCAGGTGGTTTCCTATTATATTTTGCTCTTTGGCAAATCTCGCAATTATTAATATATTTCGTTACATCGGGTTTAAGGGATTTCCAATAATAATTAGCTTTTAAGAATTTACATGTTTCTTCGATTCCACGGTGATTTGTTTTACTTTCGTGTCGATATTTGATTAGTAATTCTCGTTCTTCTGGTTGGGCGTTATTTATTAATTTGGTACACTCTATCAATTTAAGATTTTTAAAATGATTGTTCATGGCTTGTTGGAAATAAGGCCGTAATTCTTTTGAAAAGAAGTAAATGTAAGTATTTTTATTTGTCAGGTATTCCTTTAAGAAATTAATAATTATTGACATATTAGTAGGTAAAGTTGTATTAATAATTTGGTGACCATCAAAATTTTCACGTTCAGTTTTAATATATGCGTCATAAGGAGATTTTTTGACAATAATTTGACGTGCTTTGTTATTAATTATTTCGTCTAATATAGTCATGTTAGAATAGTTTTCTTCCGCGTTTGTAGTGTGTATTGTATTATCGGAATTGTTATCTGGGGGTTTTATTTGTATATTTTGTAAAATTTTAATTTTTTGACTGGGTTCATTGACTTTTTCCAGTTGCTTGCTAGCATCATCGGGATCTAAATTTTCGGGGTTAAATTGACTATAGCTGTCTTTTAAAAAGTTTTCGATGTCACGACTTATATCTCCGGGATTATTAATTACTGATTCTGATTCGATTGCATGTAACTGGATACGACTAAGTGCGTCAGCGTTGGTATTTTGTTTCCCTTTTTTATAAAGTATTTCATAGTCATACGGGTTCTCGTATTCGTTATTTTCTTCTTGAGAAAAATCATATGTTGGGTTATTATATGGGTACAATGTTTCGTTAAATTCTTGGTAATACTGAGAGTCATCATCAGGGTTATTTTGACATTCGGTAGATTCATTGTTAATGTTTTCTACAGATTGGTTAAATAATTCTTCAACAATAAAATCGCGTTTAGGGGGTGTATTTTGGTTTAATATAGTATTGCCTGAAGAAACATCCATTGGTTCTGGTCTTCTCAGCCTAGAGATTCCAGAGGATTTATTATGCATATTATTCTGATAATTAAAATTTGGTCTTGGATTAAAATTAGGTCTGAAATTTTGGTTGTTAAAATTTGGACGATGTATAGGTCCTTGTCTAAAAACATTAGAGGGTTGTCTAAATTGTCCGTAACCTAAAAATTGGGGTTTACTTTGATTTTGGGCGATTGGCATACGATTAGTTGAATAATTGGGTGTATAATTATTAAAATGTGGTGTTGATTGTTGCGAGGGTACTTGAGAAAAAGTACGGTTATAATTATGCGTTTGTTGAGGCATATTTAATTTATTTTTTGGTACATTTAAATTGACAGAAGTTTTGTTGCTTATATTACTTCTATTTTTATAGTAAATAAAGTTTTCTTCTTCTAAAGCAAAACTCATTGCTTCTTCGAGAGCTGTTGGATTTTTTAATCGTACTACTAATTGCATGTGATAATTTAGACCATTAATAAATGTTTTTAAAATTAAATTTTCGTATTCCGTGATTTTTAATAATTTAATTTCGTTTGTGTCATTTGACATATTAATTTTTGAGAATAATAAACTACGTGCATCTTGTAGACGCAGACCAAATTGTTGCGGTGTTTCGTTTCTTTCCGGTTTTGATGTTATTACATCTTGCAATAAACAATCAATAGATCTTTGATCGGAAAATGTAGAAATTATTGCTGTTTTTAACAAAGGCCAAGTATTTAATTCTACTCTAGAGGCAATTAAATCGGCTGCTCTGCCAATTAGTTTATTTAAAACAGTGTCAAACAGACAGACATTTATGGTTGCACCATTATCTGTTCGATCTTTATGATTATTGAAAAAGTTTTCGCAAGCATTTATAAATCTATTTATTTGTTTCGGATTTCCATCGAAGGTTGGAATATTATCCGCTTGATATCTAATTAGTTGGTAATTTGGTTGATTAGCGTTAGGCATGTTTTGATTCAAAAATAAATTTGCCAAAATTTCGTTAAGATCTTCCACTTTAAAAATTTATAAAACAATAACACTAATAAACAGAGAATATCAATAGATTAATTCGGTAAAATAATAAATGCGGGAATAATTGAAAGGAATGCACTTACAGTGATACAATGAAGATTGTGGTGATTTTCATTGATTTCTTTTTCTTCTTAAAACTAGGGCCCAATAGGAGGAGCGATTCTTGTCTTCTCCCTGGAACTAACTTCTATGAGGTTTGGGACGATGCTTGTTCCCTTGACTCGCACCAATAGGACGTAGGACGATGCTTGTTCCTTTTTCCCTGGTCAGTGAGCGATATTGCACGCACCCACAGGATTTTTGAAAATTTTTGTTTGTCCGTTTTTGTCACTAATCGTTGAAACGAAGACGGAGGACACGCACGATGCGCAAACCGTTGACAAAATCCTACCGACTGCGCCAGTTAACAACTCGATTCTCGAGAGTTTATTTTTAAAAATTTTCTATTATGCCAGAGGCGTGTACAATATGACTGACTTTATTATACACTTTACATATATTTATAAGTTTCTAATCTGCTGACAAAGCATGGGAACGACGCTAAGAAAATCTAAGAAAATAGATAAGGATTTCATTAGATTGCGTAATACTAAATAAGCTTGAGTTCTCACGGGATTATAACTCTGTTTATTTAATCGATATTTTATAAACGAAAACCAATGTAAGAAAAACTTAAAAGTAGTCAAATTCTGTACTAACAACACAAAAAATCATTGTTTTTCCTTGGGTGCACAAAATTTAAAACTCAGTATGACCACCATTTCTCTCCATACATACTATTGTTCTCGAGCGCAACTCTCGATTAACATTTCGGAGCATTTTACGATTTATTTGCAATACACAATTTATAATGACATTCTCTAAATTTTGTATATTCCTAAAGGGTCGATGTTTGTACACAGGGTTCTTTAGGTATCCCCACATAAAAAAATCTAACGGAGTCAGATCTACAATTCTACAGTTGACAGGACAAAATCGAAAAAATAGGTGTTCGCCGGACGCTCGCTGTTGCAATGGTTTGAATCTAATGAAATGACTGTATCAAGATTTTATTAAGATTTTTCGCACATAAATTTAACAACCAGGTCTATTTAGTTGTACTTAAAACTACCAAAGCAGGCTCTGAAATTAAAACAACCAAATAATCTAGTAGGTTAAAAACAACAGAAAAATGTCAAACAAATTATAATTTGTTTGATTTCAACCTATGTCATTGGTTTATGTCTCGCATCTTACTAAGTTTGATATTTTACATAAGTTTATTAATATTTTATTCCTTAAAATGGCACCCACACTACTTCTTCAGGAAAAGATAGAAATTATTTTAATTTCTGGAGATAATTACAAAAGCCATAGAGAAACAGCAGCAATTTTTAATGAGAGGCACCCCGATAAATCCCTCCATTATTCCACAGTATCTCGTCTAGTCAATAAATTTAAAGAAACGGGATCGGTAGAAAATCAGTATAAAGTTTCCCATGAAAAACCGGTAACAGGTGACGAAGGTTCTCTGGATGTGTGTTTGTCGATCACAGAAACACCCCAATTAGCAGTTAGTCAAATATCGGAGATCACTAACATTCACGAAAGATCTGTGCGGAGGATATTAAAAAGAAACAAATTTCATCCGTACAAACCTAAATTTGTACAAGTATTAAAAGATAGGGATTATGACGCCCGCTTCGATTTTTGTGCCTGGTTCCAGGGTATGATTGAGGAAGATTTTAATTTCCCAAAGAACGTTCTTTTCTCGGATGAAGCTACATTTACCTCTAACGGAACCGTCAGTTCACAAAACTGTAGATGGTGGGCCACCAAAAACCCAGACTTTGTAATTCAGAGTAAAGACCAATATAGTTTTAAGGTTAATGTGTGGTGCGGAATTTTCAACCTCAGAATAGTGGGACCTTTTTTCTTTAGAGACAATTTAAATTCAGAACGATATTTAGAATTTCTACAAACTGAGATATCTGACTTTTTAGACAATTTGTCATTAGCCGAAAGAAGAAATTTATACTTTCAACAAGACGGAGCTAGCATTCATTCCACAAATGAGGTGAAGAGATGGCTGGATCAAGAATTTGGAAACCAGTGGATAGGACGGTTTTCTGAAAAGCCGTGGCCTGCGAGATCACCAGATCTGACTCCGTTAGATTTCTTTATGTGGGGATACCTAAAGAACTCTGTGTACAAACATCGACCCTTTAGGAATATACAAAATTTAGAGAATGTCATTAGAAATTGTGTATTGCAAATAAATCGTAAAATGCTCCGAAATGTTAATCGAGAGTTGCGCTCGAGAACAATAGTATGTATGGAGAGAAATGGTGGTCATACTGAGTTTTAAATTTTGTGCACCCAAGGAAAAACAATGATTTTTTGTGTTGTTAGTACAGAATTTGACTACTTTTAAGTTTTTCTTACATTGGTTTTCGTTTATAAAATTTCGATTAAATAAACAGGTAATTTTTTGTTTATTATCTATTTTAATCCCCTTAACTTTACAAAAAGTCGAACTTCAGATATATTTAAGACGATTAAGGTTTTCTCAATGTAATCTCATTGAAATGTCTCTAAAATTTTGACACTGCTGCTAGATACAAATCATTGCAACAGCTAGCGTCCGGCGAAACCCTGTTTTTTTTAATTTTGTCCTGTCAATTGTAGAAAAAACTACTACATTCGTTTATTTTCATCCAGATACATGGGCTTTACATTAGCCAAGCTATCTAAACGAAAAATCTGGAAATTTGTAAATCGATAAAAAAATATTTAAAAAAAATTGAGTTTTCCAATTTTTTTAAATAAAATCTTAAAATTTTGCACAAGGACCTAGAATTTAATTCTAAGCAATTTTTTCAAATAACTTTTTTTGATATCTCGTCAACTAACCTCACTTTTTGTAAATTAACAATTTTTTTTTTAATTTGACGCTATACCAGTGGTCACGTGACTTATGTCAAAATCGATTTTTGGGTTATCGGACATGCAGAACCGATCCCCCGGAAAAGTTTTTCCAATACTCACCTAATAAAAATTTTTCCCATATGTTGCGAACTTTTTGCCGGTCACTGTATATATATATATATATATATATATATATACAGGGTGATTCACGGTCGATGGTAGGTTAGACGTTTATGGAGAACGGAACGCGGGATTTTTTTGAAAATTTGGCAACGTGGGTAATTAGCTATGCTCTGTCCATCTAAAATATTTTCAGCATTGCGACGTTGCCGCTTCTATCAAAAAGTCCTAGCAACTTTATTTTTTTAAATGGAACACCCCATATATTAATAAATTTTTAGAATCGCTCTTTTATTACAATACTTTTTTGTTAATATTACCCTATACCTATCTCTATCGGTTTTCGAGATAAAAATTAGTTTGTGTTAAATATGGTCCAAAACATGGCCCTAATTACACGTAAGTAAATTAGTGCTCTCAATTCATGGAAAGTTGATATTTTGGCGGTAGTTTAGACAGACCCGATGTATTTATTTTTCACCATGAAATCGACTCCATATCATACAGGGCGTGCTAAGATTACTATTATTTCCGTTGTTCATAAAAGGGGTCAAATGTTCGTTTTTTTAAATGAAACCCCCTGTATATTAATCAATAAATTGAAAGACGAAGAAAAACGCTTTAAGATGGTACATCATATTCCTATACCTAAATCATCAAGTTTTCTTAATAAAAGCGCTTTTTTGTGAAAAAAAAAATAAAGACTTTAATTTTAAGTAACCATGGATATCAAACATCAAAATATCAAACTTACGACATTTTGACGACTGTGTTTAAAAAAATCTCCCAAAATGAACGCAGATAATCATTATTCAAACGAAGTTCTTATGAAATTATTTATTTTACACGGACAATGTGATCAAATCATTGCCAGAACTTGCAGAAAATTTAACCAAATGTATCCTGAATTGACACAAATGAACGAAAGGAAGTTTGTAAGATTACAAAATAATTTCATTAACATGTGAAAATAAATTAAATAACAAAATTAGGAAGGTTCAAAAAACAAAACTGTAAACAAAATAAGAAATTTTTACAATAAATGCTGGAAATGTTGTCCATTACATTCTAAACATTTTAGTATGTGCTTTTGTACGCGACTCGTAGTTGCTTTTTCAATTTCATGGGGATCCAGATCTTCAATACACCGAACTATTCGCCGTCGCAGTTCTTCTTTGGTAGGCACTGGAGTACTGTACACTCTTTCTTTTAAAACACCCCATAAATAAAAGTCAAGCGGCGTGAGATCGGGGGATCTCGGTGGCCAATCCCACGGCCCTAAGCGCCTAAACCAACGATCGTCAAATATTTCATAAAGTACCCTGGAAACTTCCTGGGTGCAATGAGCTGGCGCTCCGTCCAGTTGAAACCACGAATTCCTATAATCCTCTAAAGATAAATTTTCGACGAAATCGGTAACAGTCGTCCTTAGTATTTCGAGATATCTCTCAGCATTTAAAGTGGCATCATAAATAAAAAAGCTAATTTTGTGCTTTTTTAAAATACAAAAAACATTTGGGTCAAATTTTTCTTGAAATCCCATTTCTTTTGTCACGTGAGGATTATGATCAGCCCAAAAATGCTTATTTCTTCTATTAAAAATCCCATCCCTTGTAAATTTTGCTTCGTCGCTCCAAATGATTTTTGACAAAAACTCCGGATCCTCTTGTATACGTATTAAAAGGGTTTCGCAAAAATGCACTCTACGTTCAAAGTCTTCTGCTTTGAGGGCTTGCACTTTAGTAAATTTAAACGGATGCATTTCGTGATTTCCCAAAATTCGTTGTATTGAAGCATATGATACACCCAAATCTTTTTCTGCACTACGAATGGAAGCCTCTGGATATGCATAAAAATATGCCAAAACGTTGACAATATTATCTTCATTTGAAGTAACAGGTTTTGGTAATGTTAGAGGCGCTTTTAAATTTGAGCCATAGTTAATGAAATTATTTTGTAATCTTACAAACTTCCTTTCGTTCATTTGTGTCAATTCAGGATACATTTGGTTAAATTTTCTGCAAGTTCTGGCAATGATTTGATCACATTGTCCGTGTAAAATAAATAATTTCATAAGAACTTCGTTTGAATAATGATTATCTGCGTTCATTTTGGGAGATTTTTTTAAACACAGTCGTCAAAATGTCGTAAGTTTGATATTTTGATGTTTGATATCCATGGTTACTTAAAATTAAAGTCTTTATTTTTTTTTTCACAAAAAAGCGCTTTTATTAAGAAAACTTGATGATTTAGGTATAGGAATATGATGTACCATCTTAAAGCGTTTTTCTTCGTCTTTCAATTTATTGATTAATATACAGGGGGTTTCATTTAAAAAAACGAACATTTGACCCCTTTTATGAACAACGGAAATAATAGTAATCTTAGCACGCCCTGTATGATATGGAGTCGATTTCATGGTGAAAAATAAATACATCGGGTCTGTCTAAACTACCGCCAAAATATCAACTTTCCATGAATTGAGAGCACTAATTTACTTACGTGTAATTAGGGCCATGTTTTGGACCATATTTAACACAAACTAATTTTTATCTCGAAAACCGATAGAGATAGGTATAGGGTAATATTAACAAAAAAGTATTGTAATAAAAGAGCGATTCTAAAAATTTATTAATATATGGGGTGTTCCATTTAAAAAAATAAAGTTGCTAGGACTTTTTGATAGAAGCGGCAACGTCGCAATGCTGAAAATATTTTAGATGGACAGAGCATAGCTAATTACCCACGTTGCCAAATTTTCAAAAAAATCCCGCGTTCCGTTCTCCATAAACGTCTAACCTACCATCGACCGTGAATCACCCTGTATATATGGGGGGGGGGGGTATTTGCGAAGGACCACCTACTAGATGGATGGAGGAAATTTATTATTCAGTTACCAAAATCGTCTCACAAAAAAATGCTGTTTTTTGAGCACTCACCCGAGTTGATGTTGTTCTGGGAGTAGGAGCTCAGATTGGCTGGCCGGTCGGCATTTCTCAGGGCACAGGACACAACATCATGGTTTTAACACACGTTTTTTAGCACAAAGGCGCGGAAACTAGGGGTAAATCGTACCCTTTCCAGCGCGGAGCACAGCACGTTCTTTTGATCTACACAGTAGTACTTTTCACACGCTTCTCTTCTCACACACTGTGCGCCGTTTCTCCCAGTCACACTGTTGCCGCGCTTTACAACAATTTTGTGAGAGTACACGCGAAATATGAATTGAAAGGACGAAAAAAGGTCAATACCCAACATTTTCCGCCCACCAAAAATAATATATTATTTTTCCCATAAAAAAGAACAACAGAAAAAAATCACTATTGTAGTGGTAACACTAATCTAAATCCCTACACCTATTTATACTATAAGAAAATATGCTTCAGTATTACTGCATTGGCAAAGGACATAGCTTCACCAATGGTCTGTCCAGTACGCCCTTGACAGTACGAACCTGAGCAATTCGCACTACTTTATCAGGACTAGAGTACAGTTTAACAACTCTGCCTAAAGTCCAACGCATCGGAGCGATATTTGGATCTTTTATAACAACCAAGGTTCCTACAGTAGGAGGGTTTTCAACTGTGTTCCATTTTTGCCTCTGTTGCAAATTGTGGAGGTATTCCACATGCCAACGCCGCCAAAAATGTTGATGCAGCTGCTGAACCAACTGCCAGCGATTCAGTCGGTGTACCTTGCACATGGTTAGATCCTCATCTGGAGGTGCAGTTAATGGCTTGGTCGTCAAAAAACGACCAGGGGTTAGACTAGTTAAGTCATTGGGATCAGGACTAAGACTGCAGAGCGGTCTCGAGTTCAACACTGACTCTATCTGTGCCTGTACCGTTGACAGCTCCTCAAACTTCAGAATCTGAGTCCCAATCACTCGAATTAGGTGAGTTTTCACAGACTTCACTGCCGATTCCCATATTCCACCGAAGTGAGGGCTGGCAGGAGGGTTAAAATGCCATTTGATGGCTAAACTCTCACAAGATCTTTCACAATAAGCCAATAACAGTTTGTTAGCACCCACAAAGTTAGTACCTCTATCACTGAACAAATCTGAGCACCGCCGACGACGAGCTACAAATCTTCGAAAAGCAGCCAAGAACGCTTCCGAAGACAAATCAGAAACCAATTCAAGATGAAGAGCTTTAGTAGCAAGACATATAAACACACAAATATATGCCTTTTGACTGCGAACACCACGATGTTTCCCTAGAGTAACATGCACAGGCCCAGCAAAATCTACACCACTTTTAGAAAAGGCCTTGACCTGTGAGACTCTTGCAGGCGGTAAGTAGCCCATAAATGGCGTAAAGGAAGTCGGATTAGCACGAAAACATGTATTACACGTCGACAATACATGACGAATCGCTCGTCTTGCCGACAATATCCAAAATTGTTGGGTTATTAAATACTGAAGTCCTCTGGGACCAGGATGACAATTATCACGATGAAATTGTAAAATAATCAACTCTGTTAGTCGATGGTTTCGAGGAAGAAGAACTGGATGCTTGGCATCAAAGGGCAAGTCAGAATGCCTCAAACGTCCGCCCACCCTGACAACACCGGAGCTGTCAATGAATGGAGCTAATTGACGTAGGGGCTTGGAACATGGTAAGTTTTTCTGAATTTTTGCCAAGTCGTCCATAAACACTTCTTCTTGAATCATTTTAACAACAACCAATAAGGCGTCATAAAGTTCACTATAACCTAAAGAGCCCTTTTCACGTTGACCTGGGTCCTTGCGGAGATTAGATTTAAAACGGAGACAATAAGCCACAACACCTTGAATTTTTCGCATCGAAGAAAACTTTTGCAGTAAGTCACAAAATGGATGTTTAGAACTAGTTGTAAGAAATGCCCTTTGCCTCTCCTCACAAGCAATCTCCTCAGATCGACACTCTCCTTGGCAAGAAGGCCACAGATGGGAGGGATTTTTCAACCATGGAGGTCCAGCCCACCATAACGATTGTGACACAAGTTGCTCTGGAAGCAGACCTCTTGACGCACAAGCCGCAGGATTGGTTTTCCCATTCACATATGACCAGCAGTTAGGGGGGACCTTTTCCTGGATAAGTGACACTCGGTTCGCCACAAAGGTTTTCCACCTATGAGGCGAAGAACGTATCCAAGATAATACTACAGTCGAGTCAGACCAGGCAAAAATCTCACTTATGCTTACACCGCGGATATTAGCTACGACAAAGTCAACTAGATCAGCAAGTAAACTTGCAGCACACAACTCCAAGCGGGGAAGCGATACACGCTTCAGTGGAGCCACCTTGCTTTTTGCACACACCATAGACACAAATATTCGATCATCACTGAGAATCTGCCGTATGTAAACCACTCCAGCATAACCCACTTCCGAGGAATAACAAAATCCATGGATTTGGGTAACAGCACTTTGGTCAACTATAATTTGACGTGGAATAGAAAGAGACGACAACAGCGGTAGCTGGTCTCTAAAAAGTTGCCACTTATGAACAAGTTCTGAACTAGGCGTATCATCCCAAGCTAGTCCTTGTTCCCACAATTTTTGAATCATACATTTTACCATTAGCACCACGGGACACAAAAATCCCACTACATCGTAGATCCTAGCAATCTCCGAAAGAATATTGCGCTTTGTACACTTTCTGTCTATAAGTCTCATAGAATATGAAAACGAGTCTGTCACCGGGCACCACTGCAGGCCTAACACCTTCACACCAGGTGAATCCCTTTCACTAAAGTCAATGGGTTGCTGATGAGTGTCAGGGATATTCTTCAATAAAGCTGGGGAATTGCTGGTCCATTTTCTAAGTTCGAATTGACCGATGTTTAGTAGATTAACCAGTTCCCTTTGCAGGGCTGCTGCATCCTCAACAGAAAATGCTCCTCCCAACACATCATCCACATAGCAGCTATTCTTAATGGTATCACTGGCTAATGGAAAGTCATCACCATGATCACTGACTAACTGAAGTAAGGTTCGTATAGCCAAGTATGGGCTAGATGAGACACCATACGTTACAGTATGCAGCTGGTACTCCTGAATTGGATCAGACGAGGAAAAACGCCATAATATTCTTTGGTAGTCACAATGACCGTTTTTCACAAGGATTTGGCGATACATCTGACGTCTCTCCGCCGTAAAGACAATGGAACAAACACGAAAATTCAGTAAGATAAATGCAATATCATTTTGCAACTTTGGTCCAGTGAGCAAAGTATCATTAAGGTTGACACCATTTGATGATTTACAACTAGTGTCGAAAATCACTCGAATTTTAGTTTCATTCCCCTCACCCTTCACCGCACAATGATGAGGAATGAAATAATCATCATCCTCTAAGGGAAGATCATCTACCAATTGCATGTGCCCTTGATGTAAGTAGTCCTTCATGAAGTCATGATATAACGTTTTTAAATCTGGATTCCTTTTAAGTTTGGACTCCAAGCAGCAAAGTCTTCGAAAAGCCTGAGCGCGAGATTCTCCTAAAGCTGGAGGGAACACACGAAAAGGCAAATCCACTATATAACGACCACTCCTTTCACGTTCACAGGTGTTAACAAAAGTATTTTCACAAGTTTGGTCTTCAATCGACAAAACCTGAGGGGCTTTGGGAACACACTCTAACTCCCAAAATTTTTGAAGCAATTTATCACTTTCTGAATAAGCACTATTCATCGATGTGAAACAACTAAGCACGTCTTTGGAGGGCAATGATTCCACAGAACCAAACAGTACCCAACCCAAAGTACTATTTATAGCACAGGGACCACCACTCTGTCCTTTTCGAAATCCTGGAAGGATAATCTGTGAGAACAAATCAACACCAGCCAAAATATCAATATCACTAGGAGTATGAAATCTTGGATCAGCTAAACAGAGTCCATTCAGATATTTCCATTTTCGCACTTGGAATTGCACATTATCCGAAGGGAGAGCACTACAAATCTCCGACAATACAATACACTCAACGCTGTATTGAGGATTTGTTTGGTTACACGGGGTTAAGTTAAGGTTAACATTACCCAGAGAAGCACACATTGACATTTGATTCAGACCCTGAATCGGAGTACACGATTTTTGAGTTGGAAAGCCCAAACGCTTTACACAACTCTCACTAATAAAGTTTGCTTGACTAGCCGAGTCAAGCAAAACTCGACATTGGATGGGTCGGTTCATCTTGTCCTGCACACACACCAAAGCAGTAGCAAACAAAGCTGATTTATTCGACGACACGGTACTTGTCAACACTGTCAAATCATCAGGCTCTGCTTCGTTTGAAGAACCACCCGACACACTATTAGGTTGAGCACTAGTGTTATCCACTTTAGACTGTGAAAAATGCAACAAAGTATGATGGTTTTTTCGACACACCCGACACCTAAACCTTGAATCACAGCGACTCAACCCATGAGAAGGAGAAAAGCAATTGAAACACAGACGAGAACCCTTTATAAATGAGTGTCTTTGATCGACATCAGCGCTTAAAAATCTATCACATTTAATTAATGAATGATTATCATCCTGTTTACAAAAAATACACCTCTGTTCACTTCTCGTGAGGTATGAAGGAACATATCTATTATTTTTATCACTATGACCACCTTTCTTTGACTTACCACCACCAAAATTTGGTAAAGAAGATGCTTTGATCGGTTTTGACAATAATTGGGTATTTTCCATAGCACGGCACTGTTTTTCTAGAAAATTAAACAAATCGTCATAGGTTGGTATGGTTTTGTCACTATACTGAATTTCAAATGACGTCTTTAGAGAAGGGTCAATTTTCTGAATGAGCACATTTAAGTTAGAAAAATCCCACAAATCAATGGGCGAAAATTGATTTAAGGCAGAAAGATTTTCCAAAAAATTTGATAATAATTTTCTAAGTTCACACGCGTTCTTATTTTTCACTGATTCTGCTCTATAAACATTTAACCAATAATTAGTAATTAAAACACGTTCATTTTGATACCTCTTCACAAGACAGTCATAGGCAGTTAAATAATTATCGTCAGTTATAGGAATGTTTTTTACCACAGTAGCAGCTTCTTTCTCTAAATAAGAAATAAGATATTGAAAACGCTCAATATTAGAAAGTGAAGAGCACTCATGAATTAACGTTTTAAACATGTCAAAGAAAGTGGGCCATTTCTTTAAGTCACCGTCAAATTTTGGAATTTCAATTTTGGGTAAGCGCACCCTATCACATTTATCACTCTTATTATTGTCGATCATTGACTGTTGTTCTACTTTATCAGTACGCTCATAACTTTTATACACCGCTTTAATTGCATATTGCATGTCATCAAATACCTCTTCGGCTTTTTCATGTTCCTCTGATTTCTCTGTTTCACACAAAGACACAATTTCTAAATGAACAGTTTCAAATAAGTGTACTTGTTCAGCCAAACTGTCATATCTAACCAAAAAATTTTCAAGGCTTGCACCTTGGAAACCTTCATTTTCTGCTTTCATAGCAACCTTGTATAGTTTTTCAACTTTCCTTGCAAGAGAACTGCGTTTCTTTACTAGTTTCTTAATATCAGACATTTTAGTTCATGAATCAAATAATTAAGTTTAAAACGAAAGTGTTTTCCCAACTATTAACACGTTTTTTTTTGTTTTTAAATAAATTAAGAAACACACAAAGCGCGTCTTATTAAGATTTAATGAAAACAACACCTAATGACAACACGGATAGAGAAATTCCTAAAAGTGACAAGCTTCCGAGACATCCGACAACATCGCAATCATATTTGAATTTTTAAATATAATATTAAAGATAAATAAAATAAAATTTATACACCAGTAAATTCAAATAGTGTCACCACCACAATATTGATAAAATGCAAACTAATTTTCATGCAAAAAAAGGAGAAAGGTTCACGCGGAGATAAGACGAAATCGAACTACACACAAAAAATTATCGATTTCAACCGGTACCTGCTTCAATCTTTTTACACTATTGTAGAAATGATTTTGGAATGTTAATTAATAATAATTTTAAGTAAATGGAAAAATGACTATTTATTCATAGGACTGTTCAAATTATTCGGTTCGAGGGCCAAAAAAAATGGGGGATATTTGCGAAGGACCACCTCCTAGATGGATGGAGGAAATTTATTATTCAGTTACCAAAATCGTCTCACAAAAAAATGCTGTTTTTTGAGCACTCACCCGAGTTGATGTTGTTCTGGGAGTAGGAGTTCAGATTGGCTGGCCGGCCGGCATTTCTCAGGGCACAGGACACAACATCATGGTTTTAACACACGTTTTTTAGCACAAAGGCGCGGAAACTAGGGGTAAATCGTACCCTTTCCAGCGCGGAGCACAGCACGTTCTTTTGATCTACACAGTAGTACTTTTCACACGCTTCTCTCCTCACACACTGTGCGCCGTTTCTCCCAGTCACACTATTGCCGTGCTTTACAACAATTTTGTGAGAGTACACGCGAAATATGAATTGAAAGGACGAAAAAAGGTCAATACCCAACATATATATATATATATATATATATATATATATATATATATATATATATATATATATATATATATATATATATAGATATATATATATATATAAATATATATATATATATATATATATATATATATATATATATATATATATATATATATATATATATATATATACAGGGTGTCTAAAATAGGTGATACCACTATTGCTATCTCCGAAATGGTAAAAGATACGAGGTCGGTTAAATTAGAGAAAATGTGTCATTTCTAGTCCCTATTCATATTCCGTTTACGGAGTTGCCAAATTCTCTATAGTTTCTTACATACAGGAGATTTTTTAAAAATAGTATGTAAGAAACTATAGAGAATTTGGCAACTCCGTAAACGGAATATGAATAGGGACTAGAAATGACACATTTTCTCTAATTTAACCGACCTCGTATCTTTTACCATTTCGGAGATAGCAATAGTGGTATCACCTATTTTAGACACCCTGTATACATATATATATATATATATATATATATATATATATATATATATATATATATATATATATATATATATATATATATATATATATATATATATATATCTATATATATATATATATATATATATATATATATATATATATATATATATATATATATATATATATATATATACAGGGTGTCTAAAATAGGTGATACCACTATTGCTATCTCCGAAATGGTAAAAGATACGAGGTCGGTTAAATTAGAGAAAATGTGTCATTTCTAGTCCCTATTCATATTCCGTTTACGGAGTTGCCAAATTCTCTATAGTTTCTTACATACAGGAGATTTTTTAAAAATAGGCAAAAATTTAATTCTTAAATATCGACAACTATTATAGTTAGAAAAAAGTTGTTTTTACAAAAATCACACGATTTTTTACCTTCTCTAAAGAAACGTTATTGTTTTGTTTATACCATTTGTTTTTACTGAGTTACTGATACTAACTTGTTTTTTTCAAACACGGACCTGGATTTTTTGCTGCATTTTTTGAAAGAACACTTCATACCCTTTACAACTGTGTATCACTCGATTATGTTTTTCGACGTTTTGGTGAAGAATAGTATCATCATCGGGATATTCTACCAGTACGGACCTGGCATTTTTCAAGTTAATGCGCCATTTCACGACCTATTATGGAGACAATTAGGTCAGAATCAGCAACTATGGATTAAATTGTTTTAACTGGTAAATTTTAATTATAATCATGATTACTAACCAGGACCCTCAAGTTTGTAAAATTGGTCCAACGCCTGAAAAAAGCATCAGCTTAGTTTTAATTATAACAAATTCTAATAATTAATTCTTAGAGGCGTGATTGGCTTCGTGTAGTCAGTCCAATCGCGTCCATCAACCTGTTCGTCCGCCCGTCCATATGTTATAATTCAACGCAGCGTCAAAACATACAGCAGAAAACGGATTTTAGATTCGAATTCCTTATAATCCGAGCCCAGTAAATATGACAATGGTTTTATGCTAGAATATAGTTAAAGGTCTTTAATTTGAGACAATATGGTTTGTTTTCAAAGCCAGTAAATAGTAATTCAACTGTACCAGCAGAATGAGTTGCAGCAGAAATGAAACCATTAGGTAAAATAGGATTATTTATTATTATCTTTTGAACTGAAAGGTGATTTTTGGATACGGAAATATTAAAAACGTAAATAATGAAGACGTATCATCAAGGGTGCCTTTTACAATATGTAGTAAACTTAACCACTAGTGAGATGCTGTTAATAAAGGCCGCTAATTATATCTGATCTGAGTCTGCTAAACTTTTGCTTTCAATAACTCATTGGCTTAAGTGCAATTTGACAAACTTTAATGACCAACGGGTTCTGGATAGTAATCATGAACATAGTTTAAAATTAATCAGCTGAATAATTTAAATCACAGCGATAGGTTGTGAAATTGTGCCTTAACATGGAAAATTCCAGGTCCGTATCGATAGAAAATCCTGATGATGTTGTTATTCCTGATCAAAACGTCGAAACCCATAATCAAGTGATACATAGTTGTAAAGGGTATGAAGTATTCTTTCAAAAAATGTAGCAAAAAATCCAGGTCCGTATTTGAGAAAAACAAGTTAGTATCAGTAACTCAGTACAAACAAATGCTATAAACAAAACAATAACGTCACTTTAGAGAAGGTAAAAAATCGTGTGATTTTTGTAAAAACAACTTTTTTCTAACTATAATAGTTTTCGAGATATTTAAGAATTAAATTTTTGACTATTTTTAAAAAATCCCCTGTAGATAAAAAACTACAGAGAATTTGGCAACTCCGTAAACGGAATATGAATAGGGACTAGAAATGGCACAGTTTCTCTAATGTAACCGACCTCGTATCTTTTAGCATTTCGGAGACAGCAATAGTGGTATCACCTATTTTAGACACCCTGTATATATATATATATATATATATATATATATATATATATATATACATATATATATATATATATATATGGGGGGGTATTTGCGAAGGACCACCTACTAGATAGATGGAGGAAATTCATTATTCAGTTATAAACCATAATATATATATATATATATATATATATATATATATATATATATATATATATATATATATATATATATATATATATATATATATATTATGGTTTGATTTGTGTCTAATTTTTATATTTGAAGGTCATTGGGTTTTTGGATCCTGGGGAAAAAATTATACATATTGGGAGTTCTCCAATGAACCCAAATGGTGCTTGACACATTAAATGTTTTTAAATGTGATTATGTCTGTCACTAGTCCATTGTAAATATAATTGTGATGCTCTACCAGTGCACCACTGAAGGTTCGTTCGAAAATTTTAAGGAATTTCTGATGAAGGTCAAAAAGATGACCGAAACGTTAAATATATGTGAATAACAACCCACAAAACTGTATAATTTTTTCCCGGGATCCAAAAACCCAATAACCTTCAAATAATATATATATATATATATATATATATATATATATATATATATATATATATATATATATATATATATATATATATATATATATATATATATACATATACATACATAGGTACATACATACAGTGTGGTCCATTAAGTGCGCAACAGATGGGATTTTTTTATTAGTTGCACAGCTGAAATATAGATACCGCCAAACGTTGGTGCATGTGCGATAACCATATCAGGTGCACCTGGAATGGCTTCAAGTCAAACAGCATACAGGGCAGGCCAAAAAATATAAAAATCGTTCAAGAGTAAAGTATCCCTATTGCGAAAACACAGAAAAACGTTATTAAGAAAAGTTGTTTAGAATTAAACGATATGTCCAAATACAAAGTCATAACCGTCTATTCAAAAAATATATATATTTTTTTGAGTAGAAATATAAATATAAGTAAATTTCACAAATTTTCTTCAACTTGAAAGTTATGCATAGATGATTTAAGTGTGGTTAATTTGAAAATGTATTATAGCTGAATATTAAAAAAATCATTGTACGGGGATAATTTAAAATTTTCAAAAAAAGATAGAAGGCTATGTATTGCATTTGGAAATATCTTTTAATTTTAAACAACTTTTCTTAATAACGTTTTTCTGTATTTTTCGAAATAAGGGTACTTTACTCCTGAACGATTTTTATATTTTTAGGCCTGCCCTGTATGCTGTTTGACTTGAAGCCATTCTAAGAGCCACACTGGACTGTCCACACAGGCCTAAGTATTCTACTAACGAACCCTGGGCGTCTGAAGAGAAGGGAAATGTAACCTATCAACACAGGATTTAAGGATTGGAGGTAGGGAGGGAAAGGGAAACCATCTGCGGGCAATTTGTTCTATAATCTGGAGACCCTAAATATGAATGAGTGAGAGAAGTTTGATGTCATAGGTTTTTGTAGCTAGACAGTAAAGGGCTGCATAGGTAACGCGCATCTTGTTATTTTATTAGGAATAGTCAAGCGGGAAATGACAGAGTCTAGTTCTTTCAAGCAAAATCCGTGGAAATATCTGTAAGAAAGGTACAGATCCACCACAGGGCGGCGATGAGCGATGAGGACTGGGTCACTGATAAGTCGAATGACTCCCTTTTGGATACAATCAAGGATGCTAAGTGTCGAAGCTTTCTAAATGTGGAAGCAGTACCCTAGGTTAGGTCTTATTTGGGAAACATAAAAACTGTGTACGTTTAATATCGCGGCCGCTAGCCGCTAGCTTCTGCCTCATATTTATACTAATCTTATAAAGTAGAATAAAAACATAATTTTATTATAAAATGTTTGTATTTTGTTGAACAGCTAATGCATTTACAAAAATAAATGATTTCATGTGAGTATTTGGTTTTTTATAACAGCATGTTTAAAAAGAAAATATGCAAGAATCATACATTAGAGAAAATGAGAGAATATGAGAAAAAGTAATAAAAGGGATTATAAAAAAAAGTTATTAAGGTTAGTTAATCTTGTCTAAAAAAAAATTGTATAGGGGGCGGGGGCTTCAAATAATGTATGGCAGTTTCATCTGGCACTTTAGGACATTCGTCAGTCATCAGTTTTAGGAACTAAGAATCTGTATGTGTTAGCTCTGGTCCTGCTCTGGCACTCTTCAAATCTGTAAATAATTACAAGAAACTGTTACTTTGTTTAAATTATCTAATACTTTTAGCTTGCCACTTTTCTTTAACAAGGGTGAGGTTACCTTGAACTTAAAGTACTACTACTGCTTTTAAAATATATAAAATTTATAATATATACAGGGTCATCCAAAAGTAATGGTACACAGAGCAACATCAGATTCCTTATGTCGAAATAATGCGATTTATTTAAACTTTCCTAATTCAAAAGGTGATAATAACCAAGATACAGGGTATTATTTTAATTTCGTTTTCGATTTTTTCCAATAATTTCTCAACAAAACGACATAACGGGCGAAATTAGGGATTCGGTGAATTCTTGGGGCGAGAAATGCATATTCATCCATATCTGAAAGCGTCATTCGACTTAAATACGACTATTTGTTGCATTGGAAATTTCAAATGCGATTACCTCGAAAACGGTTAATCCCCGCGATCCCAACAACGTAAATAAGTAGGAGAATCGATTTTTTTATAGTAAAAGCGATACAATAAGCCGCAAAAACGTTGTCATTTCAAGGAAGTGAGGTAACATGAAAAAAAAGGACGAATTTGAATTCCTCGCCTCAAAAAACCCTCAAATCCCTAATTTCGTGCCGCTATGTCGTTTCGTTGAGAGATTATTGCTAAAAATCGAAAACCAAATTAAAATTTGGATACCTTGTATCTTGGATATTATCAACTTTGGCAAGTTTGAATAAATCGATTTATTTCGACATAAGTAATCTGCTGTTGCTCTGTGATTATATATATACAGGGTGTTTCAAAAAACATGTGTCATCGCTCAAGGAGAGATTCCTTGTAAGAAACTAAGGCAAAAAGTTTATATAAACATGGGTCCGCAGATGGTTCGTTTCAAAGATACAGGGTGTTACATTTTTAGTTTTTTTCAGTTTTTCCAAAATATTTTCAAAATGGCTTCATCAATTTTGATGAAATTTACACTGTGTAAAGTACTTAAATTAAGCATAATTCTGACAATGAAAAGACTTTGACAGGTCCTCCAGGGACGTACATGTGAGAAGACGGTACAATATTTTTCCAATAAAAACATGTACGCCAATGATTTTTTCACATTTTCTTATATCGGTCAAATAGTATGTTAAATTCTTAACAAAACTTATCTCTTCATATTTTTTCAGTTTTCATTTCGTTTAGGAAATAAATGTAATTTTATTAACCATCTTACCGGTTTAGTTTTCCCAACCATCGGTTTTAACATGTAAAGACCATTTAAAAATTTAACGTCCTGTATCTTTGAAACAAAGCATCTGCGGACCCATGTTCATATAAACTTTTTGCCTTAATTTCTTTCAAAGAATCTTCCTTTAAGCGATGGCACATGTTTTTTGAAATACCCTATAATGCCCTATATATATATATATATATATATATATATATATATATATATATATATATATATATATATATATATATATATATATATATATATATATATATATATATATATATATATATATATATATATATATATATATATATATATATATATATATATATATATATATATATATATATATATATATATAAGTTAAAAATACTTTTGTCAAAAAGTCCTTTTTAAAAACAAAAAAATTTTATTTCAAAATTACAAGTTGTTACAATTGATTCTAATACAAGACTAATATCTATAAAATTAAATAAAACAAATATAACGTAAATTGATGACACGTAATTTGCTGACGGTGCTACGTCGCGATTGCGGTCATCGCTCGGGTCGTTGTTCTGCTATCTTCTTATGGTAGGAAAGTATACTTTTATAATTTAATGGGGTAGTAAACCCATAACTCCTCCCCCCTTAGAATGAGGCATCGTTGGGAAGATTGAGCTTGATGTCTTCGGGAGTTTGGTGTATTTTCTTAGGATTCCTTCTTATAAGGAATTTTTGAATACTTCTTCTCCTTACAATGCAATAAGTGCCTGCTGCACTTATTAGAACTAAGTATAGTGCCATGGTCCATAAATTGGGTATGTATATTTTCTCTGCAGCACCATCATAGATGGGACTGACTGGGTTTAAGTGAGGAGATGCGAAATTTAGTTTCCTTAGCTCGATTTGGAATTTAAGTATGTTTTCTGGTTTAACCCTCAGGTTTGGTCACCAGCGGGCTTCCAAAACTTGATTCTTGAAAGAACAGTTCTTGGTTCCTGAATAATAATGTACATTGACTTTTTCTTATAAGAAATATTCCTTTTAATTCTTTGGTTTCAACTTGATTTTCGCAGTGTGTTTGAATTTTTTCTTCAGTTGGGAAAACTGCTAAAAACTGGTTTAATTCCGGAACGATTTCTACATGATTCTCTAGGATTCTTAATTTTGTAAAGGTGCACTCGTTCGAGTTGTCTTTTAGCAGGACTTTCTTTTCACAGCTGGCGTTGCTAGTTGTTTGTAAAACGCTGGGACAATGATACGGTTTACCGTGGGTACATATATCACTTAGAGGTTTAATTAGGTTACCAGATTGTGATATCAGGAGATATCTTACATTGGGAATAATTGTGACAAATTCTGATTCATATTTAGTAGGTATAGGTATAAAATGGTACAAGTTAAAATTTGTTTCGAATTCAATCGGTAAAGAGAGGAAGTAAGAAATCCGATTATAATCTATATTGCAGTTAATTTTTAGAATGTCTTCGAAATCAAGTATATTTTCGAATTTAAGTTCAAAAGTATTGTATATTTTAGCAAATGTAATAAAAGGGTTAATGACTTTTATTATATATTATTGACATCCTTCAAAACATAATCATAATTTTCTAACAATATCTTAACTATAATGTGAAAGGTACTATACACAAGGTGGAAGTAAAGATAAATATACAACAGTTCTCCCCCTCTTAATCGGAACTTCTTTAATATCCATATTTATCTACTGGTTTTCTAATGCGACTTGATCTTCTTAATTCTTCGGCATTCTTTGTTGTCTCGAATGTTGTTCATTCTCTTCTTCGTTGCTGTTTTTTATTTTTGTAGCTGGAACACTATTTGAACCATGTGCAGGTTTTGGACTGAGAACAGACGGGCTATTATGATTAGACAGTTGAGGGCTAATATTTGTATCGCTATTATTATTAGACATTTCTGGGCTAATATTGGTATCTTCGACTCCTCCGCTTGGTAAACTGAAATGAATTTTTCTATCTGTGGGCCAAAATACATTTTTTCTCTTATTTGATACACTATGTTTATGGTTGGTTGCTTGTTGGCAGGTTTTCTCTGTCTTCTCGAACACTTTCTCTACTGGTTTAACTTGACATTTTTTTAGTTGGTTATAATGCCGTTTAATTACGTACCCATCATCATATTTTATTAAATAATGTAGTTTTCCTAAGCGTTTTATAACAGTTCCAAATCTCCATAAACTTGATTCCATATAATTTCTTGATTGGATTCGGTCGCCTACTATAAAATATTTGTTGAAAACTGGCTGTTGTATCCGAGTCTTTTCCTGTTTTTCTGGTCGAATTAAATCTAGCTTAGTTCTAATGTTTCGTCCAAGTAATATTTCTGATGGTGTTTTTCCACAAGAAAGTGGTGTAGCTCGATATCTGAAAAGAAACTTATGTAATTTCTCTTGCAGTGTTCCTGGTTCTTGCAGCATACATTTTAATTTCGTTTTTAAGGTCTGGCAATAACGCTCGGCTTGACCATTAGTAGCCGGGTGACCTGGTGCTATTGTTCGTTGTGTTATTCCGTTACGATTGCAAAATTCTGTAAATTCTGAGGATTTAAAGATGGATGCATTATCACTTATTAAAAGCTCTGGAATACCCCATCGACTTATAATTTCTTTCATATAATTTATAGTACTTGTTGATGTTGGGGAACTTTTTGACATGAAAATTTCTGGCCACTTTGACTTAGCATCTACAACTATAAAAAAGTAATGACCAACAAATGGTCCAGCATAGTCAATATGAGCTCTTTGCCAGTTATATGCAGGAGGATCCCATTTATGTATGGGTGCTTTGGCAGGATTTTTTTGAATACTGCAACACGCCCTGCAACTTCTTACGAGGTTTTCGATATCCTTATCTATCCCTTTCCAATAACAGAAATTTCTTGCCAATGACTTCATTTTTACCATTCCAATGTGCGTAGAATGCAGTTCTTTGAGTAGTTCTGATTGCAATGTTTTGGGTATAATGGCTCTTGTTCCTCGTAGTAAAATATTGTCTTGTACTGTATATTCACAATTTTGTACTTTCCCACTTAGGAGATCCTTTCTTAGTTGGTTTAATTCTGGGTCTTTACTGGTTTCTTGCTCTATATCCTGAGCTGTGATTGTTTCTGAACATATCTGGTTAATAGCATTGCAGTTAGAAAAATGTGCATCATCAAATTTGTCTTCGTTGTTTATTTCGTTAACTGGATTCCTGGAAAAATAATCGGCATTGCTATGTTCTGTAGATTTTTTATGTTCAATTTCATAGTTAAATCCTGATAAATACTGTGCATAACGAAGCATTCTTGTTGCTGATAGGACTGGAAATTGTTTCGTTGGATTAAATATTGTAGCTACTGCCTTGTTGTCTACGCATAATATAAATTTTCTTCCGTATATATAATGAAATAATTTTCTAAATGCCCAGTAAACTGCCGTCGCTTCCTTGTCTAGTTGACTATAATTTCGTTCTGCTTTTGTTAATGATCTGGAATAAAATGCAACGGGTCGCTCTGCACCATTTGGAAGACGATGTGAAAGTACAGCTGATAATCCATATGGACTAGCATCAGTAGCAAGTACAACCGGATACTCAGGTGAAAATGGCATCAAAATTCTATCGCTCATCAATTCACGTTTCGCGTTTTGAAAAGCATTTTCGCAGTCATTCGTCCACCGAAATTCAACATTTTTTTGTAACAAGCGATTAAGTGGATGCAACAATTTAGATGCATTAGCTATAAATTTAGAATAGTACATTATTAGTCCTAAGAACTGTTGTAATTCACTTATATTTTTAGGTCGGGGTGCGTCTTTAACTGCTTTAATTTTGTCTTCACATTTTTGTAACCCTTCTTTGGAAATAATGTGCCCAAGATATTTAATTTTTTCTTCAAAGAATTTGCATTTATTTTTATTTAAATGAAGGTTATATTTTCTCATCCTTTCTAAAACTTTATGCAGACGTTGTTGGCATTCTTCGATTGTTTACCCTTGTACTAGAATATCGTCAAAATATGCAACTGTTCCTTCTAAATCATTTAAAATTTGATCCATTATTTTATGAAACTCATTTGGCGCCGTTTTTATTCCGAAAAAGAGACGTTTGGCCAAATAAGTTCCTTTGTGGGTTGAAATTGCTTGAATTTTTGCGCTTTCTTGATCAACTGGAATGTGCAAGTAAGCCTTGTATACATCTAGAGTACAGAAATATTTTCCATTCTGCATTTTCACAAATATGTCTTCTATCTTTGGTATTGGATACCTACTGTCGATGAGTTTTGAATTTACTGTCACTTTATAGTCCGCACACAGACGAATTTTTCCATCGGGTTTTGGAATAATTACCAGAGGAGTTCCCCATTCCGAATGATCTGTTTTTTCTATAATTCCTTGTTCTTCCAACATATGAAGTTCACGCTCGACTTCTTCCTGTAAGGCGTATGGAACACGACGTGGTTTAATGTAAACTGGCTTTGTTTCAGGTCGTGTCTGTAAGGAACAAGAAAAATCTCGAATTTCCCCTACTACAGGGTTAAAAACATCTTGAAATTCTTCGAAAATCTGGGAGATATTCTTTATTGGACTAGTATAAATATCTTGAAATTTGACATCCAATGCTCGTAACCAACGTCTATCTATGATTGGACTTCCATAATCAGATACGACAAACAAATCACCTTTATAGGTTTTCTCCTGATACGTAGCTTTAACTTCTGCCATTCCCAATGGTTTAAAAATGTGTTGTGTATATGATCTGAAACAAATATTTGTTTTTTGCAAAGTAACGTTAATCCCTAAAGAATCAAAATCTTTCTGAGAAATGATGGTCACTGGACTTCCAGTGTCGCATTCTAACTTCACAGGTCTGTCATTTATTTTAATTTCTACGAACATTTTCGGTTCGAAAGTATTTTTGGACGTTTCAGTAAATATATCTATTACTTGTTTGATAGAAAAATCATCTGCGGAATCGTCTGACGCGGAGTCTATATTGTATATAGGTTGCTTTAATTTTTTCTGCAATGTTGAAATACACACCTTAGCAATATGACCCTTCTTATTGCACGCTTTACAGGTCAATTTATCTTTAGCAAAACATTCGTTTGTTTTATGATTATTTCGACCGCAATGTAAGCATAAGTTGGCTATTCCTAACTTTTGAAAATCGACATATTTGTTTGATTTTTTTACTTTTAACATTTCTAGATTTTGAAAATGAATTATAGTTTATTTCATCAATGTTAGTGCCAGTAGAGTATTTTGTTATTTCCTGATTGCCTATTTTCGACGCTTCTATTGCTGTAGCTATTTCGTATGTTTTTTCGAACGTTAAATTTGAATGTTGGAGTATCTTCTCTCTGATTTCTCCATCATTGAGTCCCCTTATAAATTGTGACCTTAACAAATTATCCATTATCGACTTAGCGCAGGTTATATCTGAACATTTTGTCTCAAAATGACAGTGTTTCATTAGTTCTTTTAATGCTGCCAAATAATCTGATAAGGATTCATTTTTTTCCTGATTTCGAGAAAAGAATTTATGTTGTTGTACTAAAACATTTGTTTTTGGTTTTAGATGGTTTCCTAATAAAGTAATTAATTCGGTGTACGATTTACTTGCAGGTGAATCCGGAGATACTAAATTAGAAAGTAATGCAAAATATTTAGTGCCCAAACAATTTATCAATACCATTACCTTAGCCTCGTCGGTTTCTTTGTCTGTTCTGTCCAGTCCTTTTAATTTAAAAAAATTTTCCAGCCTCTGTATGTAGTTATCGAAGCTTTCTGAGCATTCTTCATATAGTTCGAATGTCAAGATTTGGTTTTGTAAAAGATCTCTGGTGCTGCTGCTCTGCTGTTGCTGTTCTTGTAGACCTTTTACTAATCCAGTTAAAGCATTTATTAAGGATGTCATGTCCTGCGATGTATCCTGCATTTTTTTTTAATCCTCGTCGCCAAATTATTGTATATTTTAGCAAATGTAATAAAAGGGTTAATGACTTTTATTATATATTATTGACATCCTTCAAAACATAATCATAATTTTCTAACAATATCTTAACTATAAGGTGAAAGGTACTATACACAAGGTGGAAGTAAAGATAAATATACAACAAAAAGGAAGTTCATTTTTATAGTGTTGTTGAATTTTTTGTAGCTCTTAAAATAGATCTTTTGTTTTAATAATGCTTGGGTGTAGAATTCCTAATTTACAAAAAGTTATAGAGTTTTCGACGTCTTGAAGAGTATTTAGGATGGCATTATATAATATAATAAGCTGATTAAACAAATCTTTGGCAAAAAGTAAATTTTGGTGTGTGACACCGTTCATGACAATTTGATTGAGTTGCAGTATTCTTGATTTTAAAATATACTCGTTATGTTGTATATTTATAATAGTTTCGTTAAAGTTTTTGACAATTGCATCACTGACAGAATACTGCATTTTTAGCTGATTCTCAATGTTTTTTTCGTTAGCTTGTAGGTGATTAAGAATTTTGTAAATTTTGTTTCCGTCATCAGCGTCCAAATTGCCTGTAACCCCTTTTATAATGTATCCTAGACCGTTGATTAGTCCTCTTTTTGTACGATTTTCATGATGAATTTTAATATTTTCTATTTTTTCGAAAACTAATTTTTGACTGAAATTGGCAATTCTATAATAATCGCTAAGATCGCTATCTAGGAGTGTATTATTACTAAAAATGAGCTTAAGATTACTAAATTGCCTGTTAAGATTACTAAATTCTAAATACACAGGTTCTAAATTATAATAATGTACAAGAGTATGTTCTGTCCTTTGAAGTTTCGCGGGACCCAGGTTAACTGGCAGAATCCCTAGATTTTGCGTTATGTTCTTTATTTCTGTTCCTTGTCCGGTGGCGAGGAACCTGAAATATTTTGAAATTTAGGGTTTGTTACTAATTTTTTTTTCGAGGTCTTTTGATATTGGATAAGTGGATTTTGTCGACAGTGTTGCCATGTGTAGTGTTAATTTTGGCAGTTTTAAGATTTTTGTCGATAGTTGTAATTTTTTCTGGTTTGTATTTGTTGGTCGTTTTGCTTTGTTTCTGTTTATTGTGAACAAATACTTGTTCTGGTACATCCGGTAAAATTTCTTTATTTCCGTTAGTTTTATTTATCACGCGTTCTTTTTGGTTTTGAATGTCCGTGTTTAGTTTTTCGTATAGTAATTTGATTTTATCTCGGTGTGTAGAAACATAGTTGTTTATAAGTTGGTTATCTAGGTTTATGTTGAAGGGCGACTCTGTGTGTAAATGTCCATTTATGATTTCGTATGGTTTTAGCTTAGTAACGGAGTGTATAGTGTTGTTGTAGGCCAAAATTGCGTAAGAAACTTTATTTTCAATCGGTTCATTTTTATAATCCTTTTGATTGTTCAGAAGTCTGATGTGTTCAATAAGAGTGGAATGGAACCTTTCTATTACCCCGTTGGACTCCGGATGTTGGGAACTAATAAAATGGATTTTTATTTTGTGACTTCTAGTAGTTCTTGAATTACAGAATTTCGAAATTCAGGGCCATTGTCTGAAATAACTTGGTCGGGAATACAGTGATGGGAGAAAAATTTTATTAATTTATCTGCCACTTCAATGCCCTGTGAAGAGTTAAGTCTATAAGCCTGGGCATATTTTGAAAAGGAGTCTATGATTGTTAAAAATTTACAATTGTCAAGGGTTAAACTGTCGATGTGAAGAATTTGAAAGGGTCGAACAGCTGTAGGTGTAATATTATATTGGAGGTTAAGAGGACGTCGTTCGTATTTAGTTATTTGGCATATTTCGCAAGAGTTTATATAATTTTGTATGTATTTCTGTTGGTTTGGCCAATAGTAGGTGTTTTTTATGCGATTAAAAGTTTCGTCAATTCCTCGGTGATTTGTCTTACCCTCATGATGATTTTGTATAGTTTGCTTGATTTCGTCTTCGGATATAACGTCTATTAATTTTTTCGTACATTTTATCATTTCGATTTCTGAATTTTTAAAATATTTTTGAAGAGTACAGCTAAACTTTTCGTATATAGGGTCTTCAAAATATAAGTAATATTTGGTTTTTGGTACAATATTTTCTTTAATAAATTTTATGACGTCTTTATCAAAATCGGTTTTTGAAAATTGTACGTGGATTCTTTGTTTCGTTTTATACAGGTTAATTTTTGTCGGTTCGGCAGGAGCAAAGTTTACTTCTGAGATAATGATCTGATTTTTTCCGTAGTTAACAGGACATTCTACTATAGGAATTCCAACAATAGGGTTCTCTACGTTAGAATGTACGGTGACGTCAGTGTCGTCTGTCGCGTTTTCTGGATTGTCGACATCTCCAGCCTCTGCTATGAGAGATTGATTGTCTTGTTGTTGTTGGTCTAGTGTTTCGTGTAAATCTTGAATATATTTGTTTAATGAAAAGATGGAGCTCGTCCCGGGATTCGTCTCGTTTGTATTTAACTCGATTCTCGAAAGCGCGTCCGCGTTTTTATTTAGAATGCCCTTTTTGTAGACTATTTCATAGTCATATTCTTCTAATTTTAGACGCCATCTTACCAGCTTAGAATTTGGTTCTTTTAGGGAAAATAACCACTCGAGAGGTTTGTGATCAGTTATGATCTTAAATTTTCGTCGGAAGAGGTAAGGTCTAAAATACTTAACAGCCCAGACGATAGCAAGCAGTTCTTTTTCTATCGTAGAATAATTAATTTCGGCTGCGCTTAGGGTACGACTTGCGTAAGCGATCGGAAGATCTGAACCAATTTTTCCTTGAGATAAAACGGTACCAATAGCGTAATTGCTCGCGTCGCAGGTTAGATTAAACGGTTCTGAAAAATTTGGGTATTGCAGTATTGGCTCATTTGTTAACAGATTTTTGCACGTTTCGAAACACTGAATATAACCGGGATCATTAATATCAATAGTCGCGTCCTTTTTTAAACACTTTGCTAAAGGCTTTGTAATTTTCGCGAAGTCTTTAATAAATTTGCGATAATAGCCGAGTAGTCCAAGAAAGCCTTTTATGGCTTTTGCCGTTTTGGGGATGGGGTAATGTTTTATAGCAATTATTTTTTCTGGGTTTGGTTTTACTCCTTCTGATGTGACAACGTGTCCCAAATAAGCAACTTCTTTTCGGAGAAACTCGGATTTGTCAAGTTGAATTTTGAAATTAGACTGACGTAATCGTTCAAAGACTTTTCTTAGTCGATCGGTATGTTCTTGTAAGCTCGTGCTGAATATAATTATATCGTCTAGATAAACCGCACAAATTTCGTTTTGATACCCCCTTAGAATATTATCTATAACCCTCTGAAACGTCGCGGGTGCATTCCGAAGGCCGAATGGCATTCTTAGAAATTCATAGTGGCCATTTTCCGTGTTAAAAGCTGTTTTTGGTATGTCTTCTTTGGACATTTCAATTTGGTGAAAGCCCGAGGGCAAATCTAACGTGGTAAAATATTGACAGCGGCCTAGTTTGTCTAACAAATCGGTAATATTTGGTAAGGGGTAGCGATCCCCTATAGTTTTTAGGTTTAATTTCCGAAAATCGATCACAATCCGCCATTTTCTTTGTCCTGAAGCGTCGAGTTTTTTTGGTACCACCCAGATTGGTGAGGACCAAGGCGAGTGAGATGGCCTTATAATATTTTGTTTAAGCATTTTTTGTATTTGGTCCTGGACCTCTTTTTTGTGTACTTCCGGGTATCGGTAAGATTTTGTATAGATCGGTATTTCGTCAGAGGTTTTGATGCTGTGTTTTATTTTACTAGTAAAGGTTAACTGGTTGCCTTCGACGTGAAAAATGTCAGAATATTCTCTGATTACAGCTAAGATGGCTTCGCGTTCTTCTGAATTCATATGGTCCGTTCGAATTTTAGAAATGTCAAATTTTACTTTTTCCACGTTGAAATTATTATAGTTACCGGAGTTTTCCTTTTGAAATTCGTAATTGTTTAAGTCTATGACTTCTAATGGTTCCGAAATATCTATGATTTTTGCCGTTTCTAATGGATTTAAAATTGAACAAATAACTTGATTATCGCGAACCGTAGCGATACACTCAGGCATTTCTAATTCAGCGAATTTTCTGTATGGGATTAGTACGTCGCCGTTTCGGATGTTTTTCACAGATATTTTTATAATTTGTTCGCATCTCGGCTGCACCGTGATGCAATTCGCAGAAGTCCCTACGTCATGAAATAATAGTGGTATTTCGGCATTACGTGTTATTAAAAGATTTTTCTGTAAATTAATATTAGCATCGAGAAACTTGGGGTTATCTATGCCTAACAAACAATCAAAATATTTATGAAAGTTAAATAAATAAAATTTTAACGGTTTACATTTTATTTTAAAATTTTTTGGGCACGGGATAGTAGTGCTAAAATTTTCGATAGAACTGCCGTGTGCAGTTGAAATTTGAAAAGGATCTTGTTTTACAAAGTTCTTAAAATATTTATTGGCAATTTCTGGTTTAACAAATGATTTAGTACTACCGGTGTCAATCAAAATTTTAAGATTATATTCAGGATGGATAATATACGGTAGTTTACTCTCATTGTTTGTTAGGTTCATAAGTTCTAAGTTTGGTAATCCGTGTCCGAGGCTGGCTCTCGAAAAAATTGTTCGTCATCGACGAGATCATATTCTTCCGGATGCTCGACTATAGGTTGAGCATTGATTTCGTCATATTTGTTATCAGTTTCGTATTGGTTGTCTACATTATGTGGGTCATTAATGTTATAAAGTTCTTCGACAATATACTTTTGTTGGTTAGGACCACTAAAATTTTGTCGATAATTTTGGAATATATTGCCCTGTGGTTTAACAGTATTAAAGGTGTTTTTTGTTGATACAGTCATTGGCGTTGGCTTTTGAAAATTTTGATTTTGGTTAGGTCTAAAAACATTGGGTCTTGGGCCTAAACTGCCACTAAAGTGGGGTTGATTGTTGTTTGAAAACATTTGTGAATTATTTGGAAAGTTTGTTAATTGAGGCGGCATAGTAGATTTTGGCTTAAATTGGTTTAATGCCCTATTGTGTTTCATATTTTGAGAAATTTTTATTTTCTGCAAGTTTGCAGAAACCGTTTCAATTTGGAAATCGTTCGTTAACATGCCTAATGCTGTATTAAGATCACCTGGATTTTTTGTACGCATCAGCGATCCGACGGGATCTTTTAATCCTCGTAATAATACCCTTAGTGCTAAATTACGACAGTATTGAGACAATATCGGAGCCTCATTTGCATTAGAATGTGTAGAAATAAAAGAAATTTGCAAGTTTAAAAGTTGTTGTACTCTGTTATAAAAATCGAAGTGGCTCTCGTTATTTTGTTTCAACCCTGCCATTTCTATATTTAAGGTTGAAGCGCCTGTTTTAGATCATCCCATGTATTTATGAGACAGGAAGATATATTTACTGCGGCTTCACCTTTTATTTTAGCTAGAATACTTGACATTAAGTATTCATTTTGAAAATCTGTCAAATCAGTCGTATTATAAAATGTTGCTACTAGTTTTTCACAAATGGTAATAAATCTAGGTAAAAGCTCTGTTTCACCATAAAACTCGGATCATTCCCAAATATTCTGATTTTAAAGACATTTTTAAATTTAAATTTAAATTACTATTAGTAATATCTATAAAATTAAATAAAACAAATGTAACGTAAATTGATGACACGTAATTTGCTGACGGTGCTACGTCGCGATTGCGGTCATCGCTCGGGTCGTTGTTCTGCTATCTTCTTATGGTAGGAAATTATACTTTTATAATTTAATGGGGTAGTAAACCCATAACTTATATATATATATATATATATATATATATATATATATATATATATATATATATATATATATATATATATATTACACTTTTCTGTGAGTGTTTGATGTTTTCATTTTTTGAAATATCCAGGTTATGATAAAAAGTCAGAAACTTTTTATAAGTACATATATCAGCTAATTTCCACACAAGGTAAAATTTTTTACAAGGATAGCAATTTCCAAAAAAATGCAATGATATTTTCATTAAAAGAAATATCTTAGACTTGGTTTAATCATAAATTTTTTTGTCATTTCTAATTTTTTTAAACAAATCTAAATAATAATGTGACTTTAAACACTTTAACTATTGTGACTTTAAGTTATGATTTAATAAATTAAGCAGGATAAACAAATGCATTTTTGGAAATTCTCTGGTTGCTTTCAAGTTGTCAATCTTGTACTTGACCATTGCATAATATACAAGGTGTTTTGCAGGTCGATGCAAACCTTTTAGAACGTAATATATTAAGTCATTAAGAACCTATTTAGCAACATTTACATTAGTACAAAATCTTAGTTTTCCAGATATTGGCCAATTGCAGTTTTTTTATTTAATCTCAAATCCTTGGTTATGATCTAATTATGCAATAACCAGAAGTAATATCCTTATTATTTGTGTTTGTTATCTTAACATATTGTGTATTACTTGTGTCAAATGCGTTAACAATGATATAAAGATAAAGTAAATAATAATAACGCCATTTTGTAGTCGCAAAAAGTATACTTTATCATTGCAAGTTAAGTTTTTTCAGGAAACATTAGGATAAAAATAAAGCCAACTAAGGTGTTCAAATACTTTTAAAAACTAAATTATATTTGTTTTCTCCAAGTATCGACTTCAGTTATTTTTGTTTTTTGTTTTTGTTACACCTGATTATTATTAATTGTACAATTTTTACTGTTTAAAAGAGAACAACTACCAGAAGTTTTTTAAAGTACTTGAACACCTTAGTGCCTTTACTTTTATCCTAATGTTGCTTGAAAAAACATAACTTTCAATGAAGTTAATACTTTTTGCGACTATAAAATGGCGCTATTATTATTTACTGTTAGGTCATTTGCTGTGGGAAAATTTCCCAACTGTCTCAAGCTTTCCAAAATTGCCCCTGTCTTTAAGGGTAAGGGGTCAATTTTGAGTTAGGAGTCTTATCGTCCGATCTCTCTTCAAAGTCAATTTTCAAAAATATTGAAGTACTGCTTCAGTCTGAGACTTTACAACTTCTTTGAAAGGTTTGAAATCTTAAGTAAAAGCCAGCACGCTTTTCAACAGAAAAAATCTACTCGTTCAGCAATAGACAAGATTATAAGGTTTATATACGAATCACTGGAAAAAAGAGTCTCACTCTGGGGCTCTTCTTTGACGTGAGCAAGGCCTTTGATCTAGTTGATCACAGGATCTTGCTCGGGAAACTGGAGAGCTACGGAGTCAGAGCTCAATCATACTCATGGATAGGGTCCTATTTGGAATCTAGTACCCAGCAAGTGGTCGTCGAGGGGATTAGATCGGACGTAAGGGGCTGCGAGAGGGGTGTACCGCAGGGTCAACCCTGGGACCCCTTCTGTTTTTGGTGAAATCCCTATGGATGTGTGAGTCGGATTTCCCCAATACACTCACGCTACATAGTACTTAGACTTCGGTCTTCGTGGGTTGTCACAAAAAAAAAATTGTTCTAAGGGAATTCTACAGGTCTTTATGATTTTCGAGGCCGGAACTCTTACCAAAAAGAAATTATTACATGTTTTGTGCTTTTTGGAAAGTAAAAAATTCAACAACAAAATGTCATCATCTTGATGTAGAACTATAAAACTATGGCAGCACCAACGGGAACTGGTGAGTTTTAAACCAGAACTTTTGTTAAAAAATATTTCATGGGAACCAACCTTATACTTTTTAACAGTAAAAAATTTAAGTTGTAAACCCTTTTTTAAAAAGTGTGAAGTAACCCTTTTTTAAAAAGTGTGAAGTTGCCCCCCCCCCCATAAAATACTTTTTAACAAGAGTTCTGATTTAAACTCATGAGTTCCCGTTAGTGCTGTTATAGTTCTACAGTTCTGTAGAATTAGAATGATATTTTGTTGTTTACAACTGAAATTTTTGACTATTAAAAAAGTGTGAAGTTGGCCGCCATGAAATATTTTTCAACAAGAGTTCTGGTTTACAATTCATGAGTTCCCGTTAGTGCTGCAATAGTTCTATAGTTTTGTAGAATTATTATGATATTTTGTTGTTTACAACTTACATTTTTGAGTGTTAAAAAAGTGTGAAATTGGCACCCCATGAAATGTTTTTTAACAAGAGTTCTGGTTTACAACTCATGAGTTCCCGTTAATGTTGCCATAGTTCTAGAGTTCTGCATCAAGATAATGATATTTTGTTGTTGAATATTTTACTTTCCAAAGAGCACAAAACGAAATAATTTTTTTTTGTAAGAGTTCTGACCTCGAAAACCATCAAGAACTGTGGACCTCCTTTAGAACTATTAAGAACTGTTGTGGTCATACTTTTGTTTTTGCAATAATGGGGGCTGCTTGAAGTTAGCGCCCCATTTTTAAAATATTGTTTTTACTTTTATTTTAAAGGAACTATTAATAGAAGGTAAAAAGAACTCTAGAATTCTTCATAGAAAACTCGGAACTCCATTAATTTTTAATAAATTTTACATCTTGGCTATATTGGGAGGGAAACACCAAACATGACCAAATATGATTTTGTGAAAAGGAGTTGCAATTGTGGTAAGTGCTGCAAAAAATTTCTTTCTTTCCTGTGCAACTTTGTGAGTGCACGAGGCTTGAGGAAAACCCATATTAACTTGAGCATATCCTACCAAGTAGTTACTTTTCATAATCAAATTTGGTACTTACTTATGTTTAAGTTCTGCTACGGTCATGCTGAGATTACAATAACAAATTCTGGGAGGAACCCTTTTAATCTTGTATGCCTGGCATAATTACCTAAAATATTGTCACGGCATCTTAACTAAAACCCTGGCTTCATTACTAATTCTGCAGCTATATTTATTAATTTAAAAAGAAATAATTTATATTTTACACATTTTTAAAATAACCCAAAATGACTCCTACCTGTATACTGTCTAAAAGCGCGTGGCCGGAGGAAAATGGCTCGGGACGTCGTAGACTCGCTTGCGTCGAGGTATTGACTGACGTCTCGCCTCTCATCCCACCTAGCAGGTAGACCCCCTCTGCCCCGCTCCAGGCCGATAGGCCGACGCGAGTCGAAATGACCTGCGTCGTCGCTACCGGACTTCGACACTAAGCCGCAAGGGTGACCAGCCAGGGTGGACGAAAAAAACGATTGGTGACAATATACAAAACAATTTGAAAATATTACAAAACTTTTCTACATGTAAAACAAGGCGCCTTAGAAATTCGAAATACCCACGAGAAAAACCTACATGAATTTAGTTTATTAAAGAAAAATATAATTATTTAATAATAAATAACACGTACCTACTACCCAAATTTTACAATATCCTATTAGTTATTATTGTTAGCTTGAACAACAGTAACTCCAATATCATAACCCCTATGTAGGGACATTTTTACATTATTAAAGCAGTTTATGCAATTTATAAAAGTATCTAGGTACTATCGGCTAAGTACCTATATAACAGAAACTTAAAAAAAAATGCAGAAGTTGAATTCTCCATAATTATAATAACAATAATACTTTCATCCATGTCATCCAAAAATGAACAATAGCAATATCATTCTACTGTAAGTTTGCCTAACATTATTTTATACCTATTAAATTATAATAAGTAATGTGTGTATAAAACACAGAACATTTAATACTTTTAACTCAACATTACCTTTCAAAACGAGAAAAAGTTATTTAAAAGTTTTTAAATAGCTAAAAATATAAGTGTATATATACCTACCTGCATCAAATGAAATGTTTGTGTCTCCAGCTTCTCATAGGGTTTCATCTAATTAGACCACGCAATTTTTACAGCCTCTTTTCTTAAGCAGCGATGTGAACTTACACTTTCTTAAGTTTTATTTAACTTTTATTATATCCAACAGACGATCTTTTTACGCTTATAAAAACATAACCACAGCTTACACCTTGGATGAATAAAGACAGTCCTTGAGGTAATCAGGTTATAAAACTTCACTTTAAAATTATTGTAATAGTCCAGATTCATACCAAAATATTTCCAAATACAATTATTTAGCTACAATTGTCTAAACTAATAATTATTATTTAATTCAACTGTCTAAAAAGTTCTTAAATAAATAAAGACAAAATGTCAACTACAGTTACAGAAGTGGCCGGTAGGGGAGCAGAAGGCATCGACCATGGCGGTGTTGCCGTATCCCCTTTTAAGTCGTTACTTTAATTTGAGTCGCCAACACGTTCAATGTAGATTGCCACTTAAGTTTCGTGACGTAACTTTTTTGCCGGGCAAATGGTTCCTTTTGAAATTGTAATAAATTATACCGAAAAGTAAAAATTTTTTTTAGCTAAATTAACGCAGTAATTTTCCTCAAAATAGCAGTTTTGGGGTTGTAATGACTTCCTTAAACAATTTATGCAATAAAAAAAATGTGCATATTCCTTATTTCAAGTACGTCATAGAAGTCTACGTCAGTGGGGCTTACGTCAGCAATATAAATGTCACTTGTCAAATGTCACCTGTCACTTGTTACCCGTCACTTGTCAAATGTCAAAATTAAAAACTGACATATGGTACGTGTTGAGGATGACGCCATAAGACATGGGAAGAAATTTGTCAGCTGTCACTTGTCATCTTCGATGAGTCAACTGTCATCTGTCACTCGTCAAACGTCAGAATAAAAATTGAAAATACGTCACGTGTTCAAAATGACCTTATAAGACATGTGTAAAAGTATGTCAGCTGTCACCTGACATTTAAGATATGTCAACTGTCTCTTGTCACTTGTTAAATACCAAAATAAAAATTTAACGTACGTCACGTGTGCAAAATGACCTTATAAGTCATGTATAAAAGTATGTGAGCTGTCACCTGTCATTTGAGTTATGTCAACTGTCACCTGTCACTTATCGAATGCCAAAATAGAAATTTAACATACGTAATGTATTGAGAATGATTTTATAAGTCATATATAAAAGTATGTCAACTGTCACCTGTAATTTAAGGTATGTCAACTGTCACTTGTCACTTATCAAATGCCAAAATAAAAATTTAACATACGTAACGTATTGAGAATGATGTTATAAGTCATGTATAAAAGTATGGCAACTGTCACCTGTCATTTAAGGTATGTCAACTGCCACCTGTCACTTGTCAAACGCCAAAATAAAAATTTAACATACGTCACGTATTCAAAAGGACGTTAGAAGTCCTGTATAAAAGTATGTCAGCTGTCACCTGTCATTTAAGTTATGTCAACTACCACCTGTCACTTATCAAATGCCAAAATAAAAATTTAACATACGACACGTGATGAGAACGACGTTACAAGACATGTATAAAAGTATGTCAGCTGTCATTTAAGATATGTCAACTGTCATATGTTAAAATTAATATTTGACATACATCACTTGTTCAATTGGTGAGAGTACAAAATAGCTGCCAGTATTGCCAGTACTACCAGCACGTTCGCAGCGCCCTCTCATTAACGCTCGCTGGTCAATCTTGGAACTATGCCAGCATACTCGCAGCGCCCCATCACTAACGATCGCTGACCAATCTTTGAACTACGCCAGCATACTCACAGCGCCCTCTCACTAGCGCTCGCTGGTCAATCTTCGAACTAACCAAGGTTGGGCCGAAAGCCACCGAGGACTACCGAGTGAGAACGAAGTGGGTAACGGTGTGTCAGTGCGGGCCGGTCGAGCATCGACGAGCGTGTTCCGGCTGGCAGTTGTGTCAGCGATCAGCAGTCTAATTAGTGGTTTAGTGGATTGATACAATGGAAGTGAGCGCATTAGATCTGACAAAATTGTGGTTTTTATATAGTTTTTTCGTATAAAAATGCCTTATTTTACGTAAGTCGAAAAAAATATTAACGAGTGTCACTCGTTCCCGTTTTGTATGAATATTACTTGGTCAAATAAAACAAATTTTTATAAAATGCCGCCTACCTCATGCAATTAGTTTTACTACTGTGCATATTTTATGTGTTCATAAAGTGCTAGGTTTTATTTTGTATGTTTATATAGTCGAGTCGCGAGCGAAAATTTTCGGCCGCTGAAATTTTGAAACGTTTACTAGACGCCAAAAAATTAATAAATTTAAATTAAAAATTAACAAAAAATTCCCGATTATGATTGTAGACTCGTACGAAAGCTCTCAGTGGCGTAGAAATGAAATATTTCAGATACGTGTATTAAAATATAAAGTTCTGCTGAGTCCATCCGAGGTTGTTTCTCAATGAGTGTAGGGTCAGAACGTGAGCTAGAGTCTGTAGAATGCCTCTGTGATGCCAAAGTTCATTGTAGACCCGTGCGGACGCTTTTAGTGGCGTAGAAATTAAATATTACCGTAACATGTATTGAAAAATTAAGACTGTTGAGTCTATCCGAGGTTGTCTCTCAATGAGTGTAGGTGAGAAGCATGAGCTGGAGTCTGTTGAATGTTCACGTAATGCCAAAGTTGATTGTAGACCCGTACGGAAGCTCTCAGTGGCGTAGAAATGAAATATTTCAATTACATGTAATGAAAAATTAAGTGTTGCTGAGTCTATCCGAGGTTGTCTCTCATTGAGTATAGGGTGAAGAAGTGGGCTAGAGCCTGCAGAATGCCTCTGTCATGCCAAAGTTGATTGTAGACCCGTGCGGACGCTTTCAGTGGCGTAGAAATTAAATATTACAGTAACATGTATTGAAAAATAAAGGCTGCTGGGTCAATCTGAGGTTGTCACTCAATGAGGGTAGGTGAAAAGGATGAGCTGGAGTCTGTGGAATGTACACGTAGTAAAAACTAAAACAAAGAAATAATTACAGAATTTATTTAAAGTAGGATTGTGAAATGCCACATCTTGAACAAAACCATATATAATCGTTTCTTCCAAACTCACATAGACTTGTGTTACATTTAACACATGTCTGTTTTTTGTAGATTTTTTAAGGTTTAGTTACAGTTCAAACAGTAAAAATATTAATTAACATACATCACGTGTTCAAAATGACGTCATAAGACATGCGTAAATTTTGTCAGCGTAAAAACTTTTCGAAAATCTTGACTAAGATCGTCGCTAGAGAAACAAACCCCCTGTTTCTGGAAACAGTTAATAAACAGCTAAAAACAGCTAATAAACAGCTAAAAAACAGACCCTGTTTCTGGAAAAACAGCTAAAAACAGCTAAAAAATAGACCCCGTTTCTGGAAAACAGCTAATAAACAGCTAAAATAGACCCTGTTTCTGGAAACAACTTCTAAACACCTAATAACAACTAATAAACAGACCCTGTTTCAGGAAACCACTTAAACGTCTAACTGCTCAACCACTTAACAGCTAAAAAACAGACCCCGTTTCTGGAAACAACTAGGAAACATCTAAAAACAACTAATAAACAGACCCTGTTTCAGGAAATCACTTAAACGTCTAACTGCCCAACCACTTAACAGCTAAAAACACATATCCTCTTTCTGGAAACAACTAGGAAACATCGAAAAACAACTAATAAACAGACCCTGTTTCAGGAAACCACTTAAACGTCTAACTGCTCAACCACTTAACAGCTAAAAAACAGACCCTGTTTCTGGAAACATCTAGGAAACAGCTAAAAACAACTAATAAACATACTCTGTTTCAGGAAACCACTTAAACGTCTAACTGCTCAACCACCTAACAGCTAAAAAACATATCCTGTTTCTAAAAACAACTAGTAAATAGACCCTGTTCCTGGATACAACTAGGAAACAGCTAAAAAAAACTAATAAACAGACCCTGTTTCAGGAAACCACTTAAACGTCTAACTGCTCAACCACTTAACAGCTAAAAAACAGACCCAGTTTCTGAAAACTACTCCTAAGCAGCTATGAAACAACTAATAAATAGACCCTGTTTCAGGAAACAACTTAAACGTCTAACTGCCCAACCACTTAACAGCTAAAAAAAACATATCCTGTTTCTGAAAAGCTATGAAACAACTAATATACCGTATACAACAGTTCGAAAGCAATGTTTAGTAAATTTAGATCCTACAATAATTTAATACTGTATGGGGTTTAAAAATATTATATGTAGACGAAGTCCTGTGGAAAACAGTTCCTAAACCGCTATAAAACAGATAAAACTACTCCTGCTTCAGAAAAACAACCCCTTAACCGCTAAAACAGTTAAAAAAACATATCCTGTTTCTGAAAACAACTAATAAATAGACTCCTGTTTCTGGAAATAACTAGGAAACAGATAGAAACAGCTATAAACAGACCCTGTTTCTGGAAACATCTAGGAAACAGCTAAAAACAACTAATAAACAGACCCTGTTTCGGGAAACCACTTAAACGTCTAACTGCTCAACCACCTAACAGCTAAAAAACATGTCCTGTTTCTAAAAACAACTAATAAACAGACCCTGTTCCTGGATACAACTTGGAAACAGCTAAAAACAACTAATAAACAGACCCTGTTTCAAGAAACCACTTAAACGTCTAACTGCTCAACCACTTAAGAGCTAAAAAACAGACCCAGTTTCTGAAAACAACTCCTAAGCAGCCATGCAACACACTAATAAATAGACCCTGTTTCAGGAAACCACTTAAACGTCTAACTGCCCAACCACTTAACAGCTAAAAAAGCATATCCTGTTTCTGAAAAGCTACGAAACAACTAAGAAATAGGTCTTGTTTCTGGAAACAGTAATTCGTATTCGTACTTGCTACTATATAAAAAATATACAGACTATTTTCTTCAAAAATATAAGGGTACTAATGTTGCTGCTAATAATCAGACATTTATCTGTCAAAAAAATTAGCATTCAGTCTATCCCCTTTTCGTACTGAATTTAAAATAAAAATTTCGTTCAAAGATCTTTAATAACTGCATCCGTAGATACAGACTATTTTGTTTTGACATAAAGTCACCAATATTACTGGAAATAATTAGGTATTTATTTGATAGAAATATGCGAATAAGCTCGAAAAGTAATATAGAAATTTTACACAAAGGAACTTTAACATTCACACTAAGTAGTTTTTTAGCCCTAATGAAGGCTATTGGGAAGATTGTTTTGTAGATTTTTTAAGGTTCAGTTACAGTTCAAACAGTAAAAAATATTAATTAACATACATCATGTGTTCAAAAGGACGTCAAAAGACAAGTGTAAAGTTTGTCAGCGTAAAAACTTTTCGAAAATCTTGACTAAGATCGACGCTAGAGGTCTTAATGGTTAAAATGTGACTTTCATATTAGTGCCCTAACGGTAAGAAGGGAGTATTCCGAATCTGGGAAAGATAGGTAGGGGTTCCCAGTAATCGTAAAAGACAATGACAGTGCTAAAGCCGATATCGTAACAAGTTTGATACTCATATCATACCCTAAACCTTCGAGATTCAGTGTGACACTCGGCGTCTTAGAAGCAAGATGTGTTAAGTCTCTAGAAAGGGTCTGTTAGTAGCTGCTTCATAGCTATTTCCTGAAATAGACTGTTTTGCTATTTATACGAGCCTATTATTACTGTCGTCTGTTGTTATTATGACTTCACAATTTAGTAAGCTGGACAAAGATGTTAAGCGTCGAATAGTTCAAGCATCCAATACAATAAGGAAAAATACTTGACTTTAAAGTTGGAGCGGGGTGAAGGAGCTGAGGCACTAAACAAGTTCTTGAAGCATATCACAAACCCTCTAAATAAACTTGTAGAAAATTCAGTAGAGACATCGCGGAAAACGAAAAAGCGAAAGATTAAAGCCGAAGAATAAGAAATTCGAGAAAATGAGCCTAAAATCAAGCAATCCGGCGAAATTCCAATCAAAAGAGGCCGAAATCGAATATGGAGATTTATCCAATAACGACTATGATGATGATGATGATGATGATGTTTTTATAGAAGAAAAATCCATACAGCAATTAAAAGAGGATATAGAAACCACTTATAGAGAAAATATTTATGCATTTCCTGACCTTATCAATCAATATCCTAAAATTGCTCGAGAATACATATCAAAATATTGGAGAGATTCAGCGGATATTGCTCTAACACAGGGTCTTAAGCACGATATCGAAACTGATGCATGGAAACTGGGAGATTCACGGGTTGATTTTTTGAAATATGGCGATATTCAAGTGGGCGATATTGAATACCGAGGAACTCAAGGGCTCTCCGATCTTCTGTTTAAAAAAACTTATTTATCATAGAAAGGAAGATGAGAAAGAATACAAAGATATTCTTTTACGAACAAACCTCTACCGGAAGGATAGTGGTCAGTTAAAAGGAAATACACCTGACAAATATAAAAATATTGTTAAACCATTACTCTCAGTTTCGAAACTTTGAAACGAAATCAGCAACAACACCTCCAAGTACAACAAGAATCTCAACAAGGTCGAAGTCATCGTCAAAATTAGGTCAAGCGTTAAGGGAATACAACGAAAAACCCAAAGAATTTGTGTACTATGATGACGTAAACGAGTAGGTTGAAAGACTAAAAAAGCTAGAAGCCTCCAATCAGGTTGGCAACAATAATAACAGGAACGAGATTTGGAGCATTTTAGAAGAACTGGAACAATTTGGAGTAATTTAATTCTATAAATAAGAATTGATTCCTAAATCTTATTACATACTGTAATCTATAAGGATTCCGATCTTATACGGAAACGCCGCTGACGTACGAAAAAGGGAGTGGTGTAGATGAAATGTGTAATCTAAATAGAATAGCTTATATTCTCCAACGCTCCAGATCAACTTAAAACTCTTAGAAAAATTATCCATAGAAATGTATCTAGATGTATTAAATAAAAAGTTTGTATTCTTTGTATTTATGTGATATTTTATTAACCTCATTGCGAAGAACCAGATCACCAATAAACAAAGCTGCTAGAAACAGGGTTTATTTATTAGCTATCTGAAAGATGGTATTAGAGTCCTATTGGGGGTCGGATCCTGTCCGGATAGTGTCCGGATGGTGTTCGGATAGTATCCGGATAGTGTCCGGATGGTGTCCGGATAGTGTCCGGATGGTGTCCGGATCCTGTCCGGATAAGGTCCTAAAGACATCCTAATAGCGTCCTAAATACGTCCTAAAAGCACCCTAAATAGCATCATTCGGATGTTCTAGCGGATACTTAGGACATTATAAAGAACACAGTCCCATTTTTATGTTTAGTTCGGACGTAAATATCAGGGTGATAAGATGTATGCTAACAAAATAAAGTATTAGCTGCACCAACTGTTGAATATGGTGTAAGGAAAGAGGGAACCAAATTGTTTCTGGGAAATAGACGTATCGTTATAAAAGATAATGTTCTCATAATAGATAATGATAAATTTCTGTTATCAGAAGGACTGTTTAATTTATTAGCTACAAATCATCCAGTAAAATTTAATTCAAATGAATGATAATTTCTAGAAAATTTTACTTCTTACAAATAGTATAGTTATATCGACCAAAGGGTGGAAGTATAACCGTATAATATCAAAACCGTTTCCACCTAAGAGAAGTTAGGCCCTGAAAAAACAGAAACGAACCGAGAGAAAACAACAACAACGCCAGAAAACTCAAAGGTGTCGTATAAGCCATAGCAATCCGTTCGAACGTAAAGTAGTTAGTGAAGAAGAAGAAGATAAGGGGGTGAGTGGAGGAACTGAGAAAGATACAGAAGAGTTACTCATGTTTGAGTATGTCAACGACCTTGTTGAAAAAATGAAATCTCTAGAAGAAAATAATGCTAATTCTAGTGAAATAAGAACTTTTTTGGGAGAACTGGAAAGACTTGGAGTTATAGAATTTTATTAAAAACAATAAAGTTATAAAACATTTTTCGTGTTTTTCTTATAAATCTACAAGACTTACTCGAAAATAATTAGTCTTAACAAGACGAACGTGCCAGTAAAGTCCTCCCGCAAGATGGAGCCGTTAATAATACTAACATTGGTGTTTATAAGCGCTATATAAGCAGAATCGATATTTAGCGAAGACGAAGTAAGTCAATATCTCAAGGTTTGGAACAATTCCAAGAAAGCTATGAGTTACCTGTAGATGGGCTTTAAACGAAAAAACTATAAGCATGATGCGAAAACCTAGATGTGGTATTAAAGATGTAGCGCATTTTACAACATCCCCTACAAAGTGGTCTAGCACAAATTTTAAATGGAATATTTATCCTTCAGCATTTGCTTTATCTCATTATCAATATCGGAGAACAGCAAGTGAGGCCTTTGCAACCTGGGAAGCAGCATCAAAGCTTCGCTGCTTCACATATACAAGTTTGAGCAAATATAATTATCGCCTTCAAGAACGCAAATCACGCAACGACAAACGAAAATAGCCCCTGTTCATTCGGGTTATCCAAGCAAATATTAGGACATGCTTTTCACCCGTACGGTAGTAGTAATGTAGAAATTCATTTATATGACAGTCTTCCATGGAGTTTTACCAAAAATTTTTATAAGGAAATTGTGTTTTTGTATTAATTGCAAATTAAATTTGCACTTAATACAAAAAATTTTGTTTCATACAAACATTTTTATGACAATAACCCCAATTTATTGGGATCGCTGGTACATAAAATTGGTCATGCTCTGGGCTTAGGCCACTCGCTGGATCCGAATGCAATTATGTACCCTTTTTACCATCAACGCAATATCCTATCTACGGATGATATGGAGGGTATACGACTCTTTGGGCCAATCAGAAGTCCTATACCATCTCTACCTAAGAACAATCCCATACCTGCAAGGACACCTTCGGTTCTACCTACAGAAAAACCTTTACCGCCACGTATGAAATCAACGGAAAAAACACCAATTTGGCAAACAACAACGCAGAAAATCGATATTCGGCCAGAGTTATGTAATTTAAATTTTAAAACACTTAACACATTTCTAGTGGTAAAAAATAAGTTGTATATATTTTATGAAAAATATGTGTGGATGTTGAATTTAAATAACAAAGAAATTATTAACAAGCCTTTCTTGATAACTGATTACTTGCCATTTTTGCCAAAAAATTTAGAAAACATTACAGCTATTTATGAAAGACCTAATGGCGAAATTGTCACCATTGTCGGTGATACAATTTACCTTTTTGAATATGGAACTTTTAAATTAATACGCTCGGAAAATATTGATATGATTCCTAGAAGAGATGATAAAACTATAATTTATGCTGCTGTTAACACTAATATGGGACGAACCTATTTGTTTATAAATAAATTTATTGTGTGAGGTATGGACGATTGTAGCTTTAGACCTAAAGAAACACACTTAAAATCAGAACTTTTTAATAGTGTTCCTGCTCAAGTAGATGGCGTATTTCGATACACAAATAATGGTCGTCTATACTTCCTTCAAAATGGCATGTATTTCGAATATAATGAATTTACCAATAACCTCGTTAGTTCAGGAAAGATGGATCTTAATTTCTTTGGTATTAAATGTCCTAATCTAGGACATTTAGAACAACTCAAATATTTACTAAGTAGCATTATAACAAATAATGTGAAAGTATAGATCCTAATAAATAACTATTTATACCTTATGACTTTTTTTCTACTAGCATAAGAAAGAACTCCAATAGCCTACTCCCTTATCAAGAAAGCAAACAGGACCTAAAAATATTCTTGTCTTTTGCTAGTAAATTAATAAATGGACTAAAGAGACCTGGATAAGTTTTTTTTGCGTCTAAGTGTTTAAATAAACATATGGGAGATTGATACAATTAGTGGTGGACTGTTTTTCGCTGTTAACGTTTGAAATTTTTCCAGTCAAGTTTCGAATCAGGAGTTGGATAATAGACGCAGATCTATGTACCTATCCCTTTCCCAAGATCTTCAATTAATCTTAGACTGGGGTGCCAAGAACCTTGTTCAGTTCAACGCCTCCAAAACCCAGTCTTGCTCCTTCTCACGCAAAAAATCTGGCAACGCTTACCCCATCCACATTAATGGCCAAGCCCTGCAAAACAACGAAACCTTCGATCTCGTTGGCGTCGCTTTCGAACATGATCTCAGCTGGCACAAACACATTACTTCAGTAGCCACATCGGCAGCTAAAAAGCTTGGATTTCTCTTTCGAGCCAGAAAATACTTCTCCCCTTCCAACTTATACACTCCCTATGTTTCCGAAATAAGACCTAACCTAGAGTACCTCTATCACATCTGGGGAGCGGCATCACCTTCGACACTTAAGATCCTTGATTCTATCCAAAAGAGAGTCGTTCGACTTATCAATGACCCAGCCCTCGCCAGAAAACTCCCTTCTCTGGCTCATCGCCGCGCTGTAGGGGATTTATCCATTTTCTACCGCTACTTCCACGGATTTTGCTCTGAAGAACTAACCGGTATTATTCCCCCCTTGAATGTGCCTTACAGAACAACAAGAGGCGCGTTACGTATGCATCCCTTTACTGTCCAGCTACAAGAGCCTAGAAGAGACCACTTCTCTCGCTCATTCATACCTAGGGTCTCCAGATTATGGAACAAATTGCCTTCAGATGTTTTCCCTTCCCGTCCCAACCTCCAATCCTTCAAATTCCGTGCCAATAGACTACATTTCCCTTTTCTTCAGACACCCACGGTACGTTAGTACTTAGGCTTAAAGTCTACGTGGGATGTCTTAGATAAAAAAATGAACAATATTTGTTACAAGAAAATTGTCTGTGCTCAGGTTTGTTTGGTTGGGATTGCTCAGGCTTGTTTCGTTGGGTTTGCTTACGTTTGTTCAGGTTTGCTTGGGTTTACGCGTTTTAAGGTTAGCCCAGGTCGCGGGCCGCCCGCGACCTGAGCTAACCTTAAAACGCGCAAACCCAAGCAAACCTGAGGACTTAACTGGCACGTTCGTCTTGTTGAAAGGTATATCTAAGACTAATTATTTTCTTGTAAGTCTTGTAGATTTATAAGAAAAACACGAAAAATGTTTTATAACTTTATTGTTTTTAATAAAATCCTATAACTCTAAGTCTTTCCAGTTCTCCCAAAATAGTCCTTATTTCACTAGAATTAGCATTATTTTCTTCTAGAGATTTCATTTTTTCAACAAGGTCGTTCACATTCTCATACATTAGTAACTCTTCTGTATCTTTCTCAGTTCCTTCACTCACTCCCTTATCTTCTTGTTCTTCACTAACTACTTCACTTTCGAACGGATGGCTATGGCTTATACGACACCTTTGAGTTTTCTGGTGTTTTTGTTGTTTTCTCTCGGTTCGTTTCTGTTGTTTCAGGGCCTAACTTCTCTTAGGTGGAAACAGTTTTGAAATTATACAGTTATACTTCCACCCTTTGGTCGATATAACTATACTGTTTGCATTGAAACCTTTTCTGTGTACATTTGTAAGAAGTAAAATCTTCTTGTAATTATCCCAGGCATTTGAGTTAAATTTTACTGGTTGATTTGTAGCTAATAAATTAAACAGCACTTCTGATAACAGAAATTTATCATTATCTATTATGAGAACGTTATCTTTTATAACGATAGGTGTATTTCCCTGAACCAAATTGGTTCCCTCTTTCCTTACACCATATTCAACAGTTGATGTTTCAAGCAGCTGATACTTTATTTTGTTAGCATACATTTTATCACCCTGATATTTACGTCCGAACTAACCATAAAAATGGCACTGTGTTCTTTAACATATCTAAGTATCCGCTAGAACATCCGAAGGATGCTATTTAGGGTGCTTTTAGGACGTATTCAGGACGCTATTAGGATGTCTTCACGACCTTATCCGGACAGGATCCGGACACCATCCGGAGACTATCCGGACACCATCCGGACACTATCCGGACACTATCCGGACACTATCCGGACACTATCCGGAACCATCCGGACACTATCCGGACAGGATCCGACCCCCAATAGGACTCTAATACCATCTTTCAGATAGCTAATAAATGAATCCTGTTTCTAGCAGCTTTGTTTATTGGTGATATGGTTCTTCGCAAAGCGGTTAATAAAATATCACATAAATACAAAGAATACAAACTTTTTATTTAATACATCTAGATACATTTCTATGGATAATTTTTCTAAGAGTTTTAAGTTTATCCGGAGCGTTGGAGAATGTAAGCTATTCTATTTAGATTACAATTTTCATCTACACCACTCCCTTCTTCGTACGTCAGCGGCGTTTCCGTATAAGATCGGCATCCTTATAGATTACAGTATGTAATAAGATTTAGGAATCAATTCTTATTTATAGAATTGAATTACTCCAAGTTGTTCCAGTTCTTGTAAAATGCTCCAAATCTCGTTCCTGTTATTATTGTTGCCAACCTGATTGGAGGCTTCTAGCTTTTTTAGTCTTTCAACCTACTCGTTTACGTCATCATAGTACACAAATTCTTTGTGATTTTCGTTGTATTCCCTTAACGCTTGACCTAATTTTGACGATGATTTCGACCTTGTTGAGATTCTTGTTGTACTTGGAGGTGTTGTTGCTGAGTGGATTGAACAAAGTGACTACGAGCGCAAAACTCAATGATATTTCTTACGGAGGTTCAATCTGCAATTTTGGGCATACCGGTCCATGCGTTACAGCAACATGACACGGCAGCATTTTTTCAATCTCGACGAGGCTACTTTACAACTGCATGTGGGCATGGTTAAGATGACTGCGTTTGACGGAACAGCAGAACAAGAAGTATAAGCAATCCATTAGAAGTTCAAGCTATCTATATATTCACAATATTAAATTAAACATGTATAATAGCAGCACCCGCATTTAAAAACCCACAATGAACGCAGGCTACGGTTACATCGCCGTAGCGTAAACAAAACAGCGTAATGTTAAAAGCAATGATAATAATAGCAATCAATCACATTCCAGCGCGGCGCGTGGAAATAAAATAGATGATACAGCAAAATTAATATGAGATATCTACAGGGTGCGATTAAAGCTATAAATGAGCACAATGGTCGGAAAATTTATTACTTAAAGGACTAAAAATTAAATGAAACATATGTAACATATTCTCGGCATACTTATTATTATGACGATAACAACCACAAAAAATTTTAAAAAACAGCAACGAAGCAAATTACAGGTTTCTACGGTTCCACACAGGGCTGTGTGAGAACGTTAACAGATGGACAGACAAACACACGAGCGATCAGAACGATATAAATATCCACAGGACCAAGTTAAAATATCTAAAAGTAATATAATAAATTTCCATTACTTTAAAAACCCGAACAAACATAAAGGGATTAAAAATATTAGAATATAAAAAATATCTGTACTAGTAGGGTTTAAAAGTACCAAATTAGTTCACTACCCTTTCTCTCGATAAATACAACAGCTTCGCCGATCTGCGGGTACATAGAAATCCTTAAAATTATAAAATATATAACTATTCAAACATACCTGCAAATATTATTGATAACATCGCCAAAAAGGTAGTACTCCGTCATTGTTTTGATGCATCTGTAGCACTTCTGAGAACATAAAGTAATGATAATATTACAATGAATGGAATTGGCGGCTTAATTTTCGCATCTATTAGGAGGACAAGTGTTTATCCATGTGAATAACATTCCCCTTTTTAATTTGAATATAAAGCTGTCTATTTAAAAATTGATATTTATGTTTTTTAAAAAGAGCAACTTTCTTAAACCGTTTTTGGCACCCGGCACAACGAAGATGTTGCCTACAGTGCGACGCATATCCCTCGGGGGCAAATGTCCTATAGTACCAACCGCACACTATTACATGCTGCGTTTTTAAAATGCGATATAAATCCATTGTTACTACACAAGCAAAAAGAAGTTCAGCACACCAGTTTATAGAAAAATAAACGTAAATGGAAAGAGGTTTGCGCTCGGTTTGAATTTTAAGTAAAGGCAGCAAATAACATTTTACTATTAGCCGAATGTTATTATTATTACTATTAACAGAACAAAGCTTGGCAAGGAAGCTAAGTGATATTATATTACATTAACTTTAGAACTTTAAGCTATTTCACCAAAATAAAGCGCCTGTTTAAAGGAAAAGCTAGAGCAATAGAAATCAAAAATACAGTGTAGTAAATGCAAAGTGCTTTCTTATTTGTTTCTGAATAATATTGAACACAAAGCTAATAGTACTCATTTACAAAAAATGTACTACTACAAAGCGGGCAAATACCCCATAATTAAGCACGAACTTGTATACTTTGTTGTTGAAAAAGCGAGCATAACATATCGAATAAATATGCTCGAACAAAATTCCGCCGCACATATATTTACTAGAAGCAACTCTGTGATATTTGATATTTAATACTTCACAAAGGAACACGCGATTTAACCTCAAATTTAATACCGTAGGAAAAGTATTTCCCCGCACATTTTGATGTTAAAATAGTTCAACATAGGAGGCAACCCAGCGATATTTGATATATCATACAATATCGCAAAGGCGCACCCTATTTAATCCCAAATTTTGAAGGAAAATCTCCAACACCTATATTTTAATAATATAAAAATACGTTGATACCCAAAGCCCTGTATAATAAGAAATATATCCTGAAAAGTAAAAAAGCTAGAAAATATATGTGTAAACAATAGGAAATACAAAATAATCTTATAAGAATAGAGCGGAATTAGTATGCATATGTCGCAAGGGGGCGCAATATTCGTTAATAATACATTATTCCGCCCAAGCATCAAGCTTCAAACCAATTAGTAAGATAGTGGGAACAACCCATTTATCGCACACATTTTAACAGTTGACGACCCAAATATTAGCTACGGCATATTTCAACCATAGTCATTATTTAGATGGCTTCAAATAATAAAAATTAAACCAAGTTCTCTTGATGACAGGGGCGCAAAATTATTCCAAACCTACTCCACCCTGTAAAATACGGCATATTTGAACATAAAAAATTCAGAGTAATAATTATTATTAGAAACACATGCGCAAGCTAAAGATTTTGGGTTATATTGCTTAACATGCACATATCGCTATAGCCTCTAAAAATAAGTATACATATATAACATTACCAAAAAAGGTAGTACTGTTTTGTAGTTGACGTTTTGGGAGCCTAAAGCAATGATAATATTACTCGTAAACGAATTTAAAATATACGCTTCACGGTAAAATTATCAAGAACCTTAAACTCTCTAATTGCTGAAAATGGTAAAAACAGGTCCCATAAAAATGTTCTAGGACGTACTGGACATATAAATTTAAGACCATTGAATATCAGTTTGACTTTTAAATAAACAAATATTCAGAATGATCTCAAACCAAAATGTCCAATTAATTGGTCTTGAAATGTAATGAAAATGGTTCTGGAACGTCGATGCTATGAAAAAAGCCTAAAGGTAAGTTATAGATTAGAAAAATTATTATTCAAACACATCTGAAAATATTCATTTTTACCGGGTGCTCCAACAACATTATGGTAAATGGCGTTAAATACTAGGCTTTTCCTTCACACTTTAAGGTATATTTATTCAGAATCTTCTAGAAAAATATGCCAACAGGCTTAGGACTGTTCAAGAAAAAACATTCAGTTATATTTCAACACATGCTTTTACTTAAGCGTGTTTAAAAATGGGTGCCTATAGGCGGTGCTATTTTTAGGGGCTTGGTGGGAGTTGTAAACCCCCAGCTACCCTTCTGCATATCACGCGATAATTCGTCAATATAGCCCTAGAACAAATAGTAATTAGAAATATATTATAAGAATATACAAAAAACATATGCCATATTGTAAAAAGCGGCAATTTATTGGCTCGACTAGTACAAGCTTTTTACAATAAGCGAATGCATTTTGTTGATCTATAAGGGCATCCGGTTAATTCTACTTATCTAAGCATAGTCTTAACAATTAAATTCCTGAGGTAGAAAAAGTATTAGATAAATAGAATCGTAACGGGGCTGCCAGGCGTGAACTGAGCCCTTAGTCGCACCCCGTTCGATTTTTTTGAATGAAAAACGAATTTTCAAAGCAAAAACCATGTTAGCATCTTTTATAGTACTTTGCTATTGGCTCTTTTTAAGTACTGACTGTAATGGCTTTTTTGTTTTTATATATATTTTTTTGGCTCTTTTACCTACAACGTTTGGCTCTTTTCCCCCCGTATAACGTATATGACTCCTTTTATGTTATACAGCGATATTTTGGTATGTTTTTTATCGATTCCTGTTTTTAAAACGCTTTGAAGCAGAAATCTTTAACAAATAATGTTTTTTAGTTCTTTTAGCTACAACGTTTGGCCTCTTTTTCCCCGTATAACGTACATGACTCCTTTTATGTTATACAGCAATATTTTGGTATGTTTATTAATAGATTTTTGTTTTTAAAACGCTTAAAACAGCAATCTATAATAAATAATGGATCTGCTGAAATCTATAATGACTCTAAAGATACTCTGAAAAGGAAATTAATTAAATAGGTACATAAAAATCATACATTACCACAACACCTAATCCTCATCCATTAGGGTGTAATGACCCCACGGCAATGTGAGGTGCGATGTTTTAGTGATTTTACGCTTGTCATCAAAAGGGCTGAGACCTATTTTGGTTTGTTTCATGGTATGTAGCTCATGCTTTTGGGATCGAATTAAATTTTGAGAGATATGTTTCTCTGTAAAAGTTTCTAAGCAATCAACATAGTCCTCAAATGTTATTGTGTTTTTAATAACAGACTTTTTAACCCCCTTAATCTTTTTGGTTACCCCTACGTTCGATAGCGCCCTCTCGATTTCAGCACATTCTTTAGCAGCTTGTTCTAGTTTAATGCGCTCCTGCTCAAGCTCTTCAGGTGTATACTGTACTTTAATTGCATAAATTTTAGCCCGTAAACCAATAAAATGCGTCATGATTCGACCGTTGTTTTCATCTTTCATCAAACCCATGACCATTTTGTTCACTCTAGGAATCTTATAAACATTATTGTCTGTATAGTCACTTGTATCAAAATATTGCCAGCAATCTTGTTTAATTATTTCATATACATCCTGATTCTTAATTTCATAAATAAGGCTGTCGGTATCCGTATATATCACATTGAAATCATCAAAACGACTTTTCATATAATTGTAATGAAAATCATATTTCGTTGTCTTAGCAAAGTCTAAAATGCACATACCAACGTATATGCGCTTAGTAAAATAAACATTAGTTTTTGCAAGTTCTACAATCACAAGGTTTTCGTCAATGATTACAACGCTCCTAAATTCGGGTCTAGCAATAAGAGCTTCAGCGCCATATCGCCCATCCCACCTGGTTATTAGCTTAACGGTTGAGTGTTTCCGCAAAATTCTCCATCGTTTTGCCAAAAACCGCATTAATCATCAATTTGAAAAAGTTCTTTTCAAACTCATTTTTTGCATGTTGTCGGAGAAGAGTATTAAGATCAATATATTGCTTTAGCCAATCAGATTGTTTAAATGCTAAAACCCTGTGTATCTTCGTAATTTTAACGCCGAGCTGAACGGCTTGCTTTAAGTTCCTGTAATGGATTACATATTTTTCTTTGTTGTATAAAGTAGCTAAAGTTCGTAGGTGCAGGACCCTGCTTTCTTCTTAATAATAAACGGGCCCACATAAGCCGTGGCAAGATAGGCCTTCAGCCAACTTGCTTCTATTGCGCGTAGTAAGTTTGCCTTCAGCATTTTTACTACTTTCACTTGCTATCATCGCTTTACGTCTTTTCTTATGGTATCATCTATCTTTACCTTATATAAATTTCTTTAACTTTTGTGGCTTTAGTAACGTTAACTTAGAGTTTGTTTTTTTAGCGGTGTCGTGCGGACACCCATCTTGGCACGAGACATGATGGGAGTGGACACGACACATGGCCATTAGTTTGGTTTTCTCTTAAAGCGATGATTTATTTTATTTGTTAGTTCAACTACCTGAAATTTAGCATATTTTTATTTGAGTCATTAATTCATTAATATCTTTTAGTAACTATAAATTTACCTTATCTGAACTTACCTTAAATTTACCTTATCTGTACTTACCTTAAATTACCTTATTTGAATTTACCTTAAATTTACCTATTTTGAATTTCGTAATACACTGATTGCAATTATACTTGATAACTTGTTTTGGATAATGTAATTTACCTTAACTTGATTTGACTTATGACCTTAATCTGTATCTTGCTGAGTGATTTCGTTATCCTAGCTTGATCTGATTTAGTGTCCTTATTGTGACTTTCTTATCTTACCTTACGTTACCTTGATTACCTTACCTTGATTACCTTATCTTACCTTATCTTTATTACTCTATTTTATTTTGGGTTTAATTATTCAGTTAATTCTACCTTCATATCTTCAAGCCTTATTTGAGTCTTTGGCTTGGTACCTTACCTTACCTTACCTTGAGTTACTTTACCTTACCTTGGGGTTTAATTATTCGGTTAATTTTACCTCGATATCTTCAAGTCTTATTTAAGTATTTGACTTGGTGTTTCTTACCTTCCCTTGATTTACCTTATCTTTTCTTGTGTTTAATTATTAATTTAATTTTACCTTGATATTTCTTTATAGTCTTATTTGACTTGCTATTTTTTGTTATCCTGGATTTGACTTTGGCCTAGGTCTTGGTACCTAGACCCCTATTTTGGCGTTCTATATTTGGGCCAAAATAGAACCTTCCCGATTATGACTTATTTGTCCCTATCTCCTTGTTTAGGCTGCGCGGTGTTGGGTGCTACCGAATGTCGCTTCGACGTTCTTTGTTGGAACTATTGATCCTTCGGAGAGCAGACCGACTGGAAGGGCTGTTCAGGGGGGGGCGGAAGTCTGACCCCTGGGGTAACATTTTGCCCATCGAACTTGTTCGGCGGGCCAGGGGAGGGCCAAGCTACTTTGTTCGGCCTGAGCTCAAGTCGGCCTATTAGGTTGCGACAGGCCGGTGGCAGTGCCACCATTCAGAGTACCCTATTTAATTTATTTTGTTTCATACAGGGACCGATGTGCTACCCATTCGGTGCATCTTTTAGTTTGGTCTATACTATAATTCACTTCCTTATGCTCGGTGGAACATATGGCTATCCCTTTTTCTTCTTGATTACCTTGGTTGTATATTAGTTATCTTTTCTTTTTAGTTTTTCCACCCTTTGGTTGACTCGACGCGTGACAGTTGGATATCTGTTCTGGGACGCTCTGGAGTGAGGCTAGTACACGAGGTACCTCACGCTTTCTTCGAGTGTTACGCAATGCTAGCCCCCTTACCATGTATGGGTTAATGTTACCAGGCTGTGCTTTTCGCACCCTGAAGTTTTATTCCACCCCGGATACTCCTGGAGGGGTCGCTGGTTGTCTAGCGGCAAGGGGACCAAAGTTAATTTTTATTTTGAATTATTTTGGTTATTGTAATATTTTGGGTTGGGGATTACCTGAGTTGGTGGGTGTAGTAATCCACTAAGCTGTGGGTATTATTTTTAGTAGGTATTGTTTTGGTAGGCAGTTTGAGAGATTACCTCATTATGCCTTTGGGTTGTTTTCGTCCTTGTATCGGAACCACACTGGTTCGTGAATTTTTATTTGATTTCTTTTGTTGGTTGATTTCGGTTGGCTAGGGTTGTCGGCCATGGTGATGCTTGGCCTAGCGGAAATTTCGGTTTCTCGGGTGTCGAATCCGGACCGATGTACGTGGCCCTACACTATAAAAAGCACATTTGGTTTTCTTGGTGCTGAAGTGTTTGGCTGCCGTCAAGCGTGCCACGATCTACAAACCCGGTTTGGCTTTTCACTGTCTTACTTTTCTTTGAAAATTTAATCTTTAACTTTAACTTAGTAGGTTTTTGCCAAACCCAGACCATACCTTTAGTATTTTATTTCTTTATTTTCTTTTATTGGGTGCTGATATGATGAGTACGGGTGTATTATGACCTTGGTGGAAATTCCGGAGCTGGGGACACGTCTTCCCAGTTTTGGTCTATGTGGCCACTGTACCATTGAGGCACAGTTGACTTTTCGGTGCGGAAATGGTGGCTGCCGTCAGAAACACTCAGACCAATCATGTCATGTCAGTTTCTTTTTGGTTTAGTTTTTCTTCTGGTTGTGTGAGTATAAATTTTGTTAGTAGCGATCCACTAGTATCTTTCACTTTCGTCCGTTGCTTCCTAGGGGAATACCCCCGGAGCTTCGGTAGTTATTTTTTTTTGCCTTAGCTCGTAAATACCGTACTTATCGTCGGTTAATTTTCTTGAGAAATTTTCCTCCTTTCGTAGGAGAGGGGGAGTTATTACGGATTGTTTTCGTCATACGAAATTAAAATATTATTACGATAGCAGTCGCAGCGATTGGTTGATTTTTAGGATTTAGACCTACCTTTTTGAATATATTCACTTATTCCTTGAACGTTTTATTTTGGTTTGTTTTTCCATTTATTCAAAATTTTTCCTAACCTCGAATTTAATTTTTACAAATTTTCCGTCACTAGTCTGTCTTGGATCTAGCCTTGTTTTCCCTCTTTCTGTGTAGTTAATCCCTGGGGAAATATGTCCGAATTTGGCCCTAAAAACTATATTTGGCTATTAATATAAATTAGAATTTGTTTACATGACGAAATAACACGTCATTTTTGACATTTGAACAGCTGTAATATCTTTGGTCGAACCTGTTGAAAAACCTGGTTTTCTGTCCTGAGCCGCCCTCTGTGACTTTTTGAGAAGACCGTCTAAGCCATGTAACGTTGGAATCTGTTATTTCAAGTTCTAGTACTCTTTATTTTACGCCGTGTGGTCGGTATCGGTCCCTACCTGTGATCGCAGGTGGTCATGGGATTTAGTTTCGTACAGCTTTATGACTTGGACGATAGAGGTCAAACGAGGTACTGGATTTTTGAACCCCAACTGTGTTAGTTGCCCATTTTGTTTTACTTCGCTAGTAATTTGGACGAGCCTAGAAGCTGTTTTTTTTTTGGTCGTATTTCCTAATTTTTGGTTAAAATAGGTAAGGGATGACATCCCTTTTTCAACAATTAATTTTAGTTTGTGCCTATGCCACCTAGGGAGCGCAAGTTGAACCTCGGGGTTTCGCCTTCGAGGTTTCTAATGTTCTTCTGTGCCTCTACCTTTAGTGCCAGTAACATTGTACCAAGTTGGATGCAGTTGTACTAAATAATAATGACTTGTCTGTTTATGGATACGGAAAAATGTATTTGATTGTTGGTATATTCATTGGTTGAGTTAATTTTTACTGGCAGAACATCGTGCCAATGCGTTGAAGGGAATACCATCGAACCAAAGCTTTCGAAAATGTACGTAATTGAGTACCAAAGTGTACTTAGAAACAACCCCGTCGTGTCTTCACTTTGGAAGAAAAAAAATCGATAATGGAATTTTTGGCAAGGATTGGGTGTGGCACCGGAGCAGAAGTTCTTTTTGAGAAACATATCGCGTCGTCGACGTATCGTTATTCTAAAAGTCTTTTGAAAGGCACCCAAAAATTTGGATCTGTGAATGCGGTACTTTTGACTTCTTCTACCTTGTTTTGTTTTGCCCTTTTGGCGTTACGTTGTTGGTCCAGTGTGGCCGTTTAAGTTGGTTACGTAGAAGAAATTCGACATCTCTTTGTCGGTTTTTACGTCGCATCGGACATGTTAACTTAGACCCGACCCCACAGCGACAGGGTCTTTCTTTTTGCTGGGAGACAGCACCATCTCTTTTGCTGGGAGACAGCACAATCTTTCTTTTTACTGGGGAACACCGCTACCCCACAACTTCTTCTGGGCTGGGAGACATCTCCAGTCTTTGATCGTGCTGAGTCAGTTAAGCTGCCTAGACCACGTCAGCATTGACCTAGGACACCATCATCAGGGGACGAACCCCTTCAGGCAACCTTTTATTATTTTTTTATTGTAATAACCAGGATCACCTTTTTCACGATAACAAATTTATTCAATTTCGGCTCTAACCATGGTTAGCAATATTTAATTTTAAAACGGATTAGTACTTTTTTTATTTCCCCCTCAGGGTTTACTACAAACTGTCACAGTAATAATATAATAATAATAATAATAATAATGCCTAATAATTTTATTGTATCAAATTTCACAAAATTACACAATACACTGATGTGTCATTAAAAATTTTTGCCCTAACAAACCTGGTAATATATTTGTAAAATTTGTTTTTAAGGGTAGTGTTTTATTTGACTCACCAGACAGCGCAGTTTCTATTTTAAATTTTTATAATATGGTAACTTTATGTGAGTGAGTGAGCTGAAAGCGAGGTCCCAACATCATCTAGGAGGGTTTCTGTTTTTCACCCGGCTTTGAAAACAGTGGCGCCCTCAATCTACCCCTCTCTCCGGCATTGGAGCTAGGGCAATTTTTTTTGGCACGCATACGCAAGCCTCTCGCCTTCAACTCAACTCTTGACGTGAGTCAATTTTGGAAATTCTCAATATTTTTATTTTCTTAAATTTTTACCGACCTTTGGATTTTTAATTATGAATGGTAAGTAGAAGTAAAATTCTTCTTCTGTGCGGAAAAGAGCGTGGCAGTTTTGTAGTTTTTGAACCTTTGGGCTCACGATGTTCAGGGCACGGAGGTAAATCTGAAAATTTATCGTGCAACGTTTCGGGTATTTCTAGATCAACTTCCAAAATTTACCCCGTAGGAGAGTTATCGGGTATCTCCAATACATCAAGCTTTCAAATGTCATCATTAGAAAGCCAACAAAATCCAGATATTGACACACAGCCCATCCGTACTGATTATTAACATCCTAGTATATTAAATAAATTATCCCATTATTAGAATTATAATTTTTCATATCTTTATTGTTGGCTTTGGCATATCTTTTGGAGCACTGGCTTAACCCACCACGTACGCCCTTTTCAATAAATAAGACCATATCTATGTCCGTAAGCAACTCAAGTTTCTGTTTTGTTATATACAGCATGCACTGCCAGGCATATCCCGGTAGGGTGTACGCATGCGCAGGATCTAGATTATATGTTTTTATGCTAATGCGGCGAAACTCCTCAAAAACGTCAGCTAGCAGTAAAACATCTGTCTTTAAGTACAAGTCTGAATAATCTTGCATTGACTGACAGTTGAAGCTAGTCCAGACTTGTTGGGCATGTGCGTATTCTTTGTTACTTATTAGAGTATCGTCCAAACTATTATAAAAACTATATTTAGCGGGTAGTTTGTTTTCTTTTAGCTTTTCCCAACCATCCATAAAGTCGTATGGAAAGACGCCTTTTCTAGAAAGTAACGAATACTGTTCCTCGGACAAGTTTTTAAATTCCGACTTTAGAATGGGATACTTCTCTAGGTAAGATGCCAGCTTATCAAGGCTGGAAGCCAGAAATCTAAAGCTGTCTATGAAGCGAAATTTAACCGTATTATCCTTTTTTTTTTTTTTTTTTTTTTTTTTTTTTCCCTTGGGCTCCGTCCGAGACCGGAAGCACTGCGGCCACTAGAGGCCTATTGTGCCTACCCAATAACTTTTGTTACACCCACTCTGTTATCCCAGTTTCCTGCACAAGCCTGTACAGGTCCACAAGGGAGCGGGTGATCAATTCCTCCGGTTCTAACTTTGGTTGCCCGAACAGTTGGTGGCGCTTGCGATCTAGTGACTCGCAATTATATATAATGTGCTGAACTGTTTCCCTGTCCCTACCGCATAGTCTGCAGCTAAGGTCTCCCTGGTACAGTTTCATTTTGTTGAGAAGGTCCTTTACAGCCATGTGTCCTGTTAGTACCCCTACGATTGTCCTCAACTGGATCCTGCTCAGATTTAGCAGTTGCCTGGTGAGTCTAGGATTGGGATTTCCTATAGCGGCCTTGCTGTGGTTCAGTCCCTGTACTCCATTCCAGTGGACTTTGTGTTGTTGTTTGATCCATCTGTTTACCGCCTCTCGTGCCGTGCACTTTGGCACCCCGAGAGATGGTTCTGGGCCAATGTATGGTGTAGCCGATCCCTGTCTAGCAAGTTCGTCGGCTTTTTCGTTACCAGTGATGCCCTTGTGTCCCGGTACCCACATGAGCTTCACTGAGTTTCTGGCAGCTAGCGCGCCAAGATCGTTTATGCACTCCCATACCAGTCCCGAAGTGACTCTGTGGCATGAGAGTGCCCTCAAAGCGGCCTGACTGTCTGAACAGATATAGATCCGCTTATTTGAATAAGCCCTCCTATTGTTTTCCAGCGCACATTGTAAGATGGCGTAGGTTTCTGCTTGGAATACCGTGGGGTACTTCCCCAAGGAAAAGGACATGTCCCTCCTTGGTCCGACCCCATGTACTCCTGCTCCGGTTCCCGCTTCGGTTTTTGATCCGTCGGTGTACCATATGATTGCCCCCGGAGGAAACTCTGGGTTTGTCGAAGTCCATTCCCTGCGATCCGCTATTACTACCTCGTAGGGGATGTTGTATTGGAATTTTGGAGTCACGTAGTCCGATCTCATTTCTAAATCGGGCCCTCCAATCTTCTCTCTTATGAGTTCATGTCCCGCCCTTTTCCGTAATGAAGAGGGCAGAGTGTTTTGCAGTCGATAGAGACCCATCCTCGCCTCTCCCTGGATGACCAGGTGCAAGGGAGGAAGGTCTAGGAGATTCTCCATCGCTGAGGTAGGGGTCGATCTCATTGCCCCTGTAATGCCCAGACAGGCTAGTCTTTGCAGACTGCTGAGTCTGAGCATTATTGTTTTCTGCGTTGCCTTGGTCCCCCAGACCAAGGCTGCATATGTTATTGCGGGTTTCACCACTCTGGTGTACAGCCAGTGCACCATCTTTGGTGAGAGACCCCATGTTTTCCCATACGTTCGTCTGACCACCGCAAGGGTGATTTCCGCTTTTCGTATGGTTTTGTCCACATGCTTGTTCCAGGTAAGTTTTGAGTCCAGTGTTACCCCCAAATACTTTACCTCTTCCTGCAGTGGAATTGTGACTCCTCGCAGGGTTAGAGGACCGAGCCCCTCCTTTTTCCTGCGGTTAGTGAACGGGACGATGACAGTCTTGTGTGGGCTTACATTAAGTCCTTCCTGTCCTACCCATTTTTCCACTACGGCGAGGGCGCTCCTCATGCAGTCCCTCACGGTTGTGTTGAATTTTCCTTGAGTCGTTATGACCAGGTCGTCTGCGTAGCCCAGGATCGAATAACCCCTTTGACTTAGTTCTTTTAGAAGCCCGTCCATTACCAGGTTCCAGAGGAGGGGGGAAAGAACCCCCCCCTGAGGGCATCCCCCTGCCACCCGGGCTGCCAAAGTTTCACCGAGTAGGTCTGTATAGATTACCCGGCTTTTGAGCATACTCTCTACCCATCTGCAGCAGGTCTCATCTAGCCCGATGCCCCTGATTGCTCTGGTTATAGATGTGAAGGATGTGTTGTCAAACGCTCCTTCAATGTCCAGAAATGCTCCGAGAAGCACTTCTCCGTTACCTATCGCGTTCTCCACTCTGCTAACTAGCTGGTGGAGTGCTGATTCGGTCGATCGTCCTGTTCTGTAGGCATGCTGGTCTTGATGGAATGGTCCGTCCCCCATTATTTCATCCCTTATATGCCTATCTAACAGTTTTTCTAGCGTCTTTAAAATGAAGGACATTAGACTGATGGGTCTGAATGCCTTGGCGACCGAGTAGTTGGGACGCCCATGTTTCGGTATGAATACCACTTTGGTCAGTCTCCAAATCCTCGGTATGTGGCCTAGGGCCAGACTGGCCCTTAGTATATGACAAAGCTTGCTAACAAGCAGGTCTAATCCCTGCTGTAGCAACGCTGGACAAACTCCGTCGGGACCCGGAGATTTGTAGGGTTCAAATGAGTTTATAGCCCATTTTATTTTTTCAGGGGATATCACCTTCTTAGCAGCCTGCCAGTTGTCCCTATGAGCTCTGTTGGGAGCTTCATTAGGTCCTCCAAATCTCCAGGCTTCAGGTGTTTCCTTTATGATATTGGACCCAGGGAAGTGAACCCGAAACAGTTCGGTCATTGTATCCTTCCCCGTTAATGTTTGCTCTCCATTCTCAGTAACAAGAGAGTTGATTGCAGGCTGAGTGTCCTTTGACAGTATCTTTGCGAGTCTGGCACATTCTGGAGTGCTTTCAATAGCCTCGCAGTGCCTTCTCCAGGATGCTCTCTTGGCCTTCCTCAGCGCTTTGTTGTATTCAGTAAGGGTTGCCCTATATGCTTCCCAGTTACCTGATCGTTTTGCCTGATTCCAGTTCTTCCTTACCTGTCCTCTTTTGGCCTCCAGGTCTGGTCCCCACCAGGGGACCCTCCGGGAGGAATTTGATGTGGTTTGAGGACAGTTTGCTTCGAATGCAGAAATGGCCGCGTCCGTCAATTGATCCGCTACCAGTTCGAGATCCGTCACATTATTTATTACATCTTTAAGCCCCCCCAGGTTACGTTCTAGGTCTACCCGATAGTTACCCCAGTTCGTTCTGCGAGGGTCGCGATAAGAGTTAGTTTCCCGTTTTATACACGTTATTTCGAACCGTATGTGTCTGTGGTCCGAACAACTCTCTTCCTCAGACACGTGCCAGTTTTTAATATAATTGCCGACGTAAGCCGTTGATATAGTTATATCTAAAACCTCCTGCCTTTGCCCGGTTACAAAAGTCGGATTATTACCTCTATTCATAATGTCTAAGTTATTTGCCATTAGGAATTGAAAAATGTACTCACCTCTTTGATTGGTGTCAGTGCTGCCCCAGATGCTGTGGTGTGCGTTTGCATCACACCCGATGATCAGCTGCGATCCACTTCCTCTGCAGTCTCTCACCAGTTCCTCCACAGCACTGGGTGGTGGCGCTTCCGGGTCATCGTGTGGGAAGTAAGCCGATCCAATAGTGATATTTCTCGGCCCACCCCCCTCCGTTGTTGTTAGTCTTACTGCCACGAGGTCCCTAAAACAGAAATTAGTCAGTGGCAGCATCCTTATATTCTTTTTAATTAGAATGCAGGTTCTCGGTCTGTCGGAGGTTCTATTGTAAACCAATTCACCACCTACTCCCGAGAGACCTTTTATTGTCCCTTGGTTGACCCAAGGTTCTTGAATGAGGGCGATGTCGCAGTTCTCCATCACCTTACACAGGACTGCCGAGGCTGCCCTGCTGTGGTGTAGGTTAACCTGCACGACCCTCACTTTGGTTCGCGACGCTCGCTATAACCCTGAAGGTTACCCTTCCAAGTCCATAGTATGCCTTGAATTGAGCTCGTTCAAGGCATCCAAGCGACGCCGCGTCTATTGAGAAGGCCAAGGTTTGTCCCTTTCCTTCTACCTTCCGGCTTAGCATCAGCCAGTCTCCCGTATTGAGGCCAGGATTTTGTCGTCCTAGCCGGGTCCTGACTGTTTGTACCTCGACTGCCTCTGGAATCCAGACGAGGACTTTGGGCCTTTTGGGGAGGTCCTTAGACTCAACCACTGTCAAGTCTGCCCCCTCCCACAAGTTTCCCATGGTTGCAACTGCTTGTTGCAGCCAGGTCTTGGTTGAGGGATTGTTACACGTGATCCAGATAATGCCTCCCGTGTATCTACTCCCTTCAAATTGCGGTGGACTCGCACTCCCGGAGGGAGTTCCGTCCAAGACCGCAACCAGTCTTGCCTGAATCAGGTCAGCTTGCTCCTGAGTCAGGGTCGTATCCGGGTGGCGTCTTTGTATCACCGCCATCCTTAGTCCGCTAGCAGCCTTGTTGTAAGAAGAAATGCCAGCCTGTCCCGATTGACTCCTGGCCTTCTTCTCCGGCTGTTTGCTAGAAGGTGAGATGCTGGTGTCGGGATGCGGCCTCTTTTTGGCGGCACCCTCCACTTTTCTCTCCCCCTCCTTTGTTTTTGGCCGGGGCTTTTCTTTTGTCCACGTCCCCGCCGCCATTTTTGCTGCCTTCCGGATCTTCCTTCTTTGGGCTCCGGATAGTTTTGGTTGTTGCAGGCCAACTTTTTCCATCCCTGCAGCTATGTTTATAACCTCCGGAGTCTTTTCAGCCGGCCGATCGTCCGGCTTACTATCACCTCCCTGAGTTGGTAAATGGGTGTCATCTTCAGAAAGATCCACCTCAATTAGAGTTGAAGAGTCGCTCGTTTCCGAGTCCTCTTCTTTCGTTGTTTTTTGTTTTTTATGGTCCATGAAGTTCCCACGAGTCTGGGGGAAAGGGTGGTCCGCACCGGCAGCGCCCCCTTGCCGGTGTAAGGCTGCTTACTCCGGGATGTCGCCTGGTGTCCCGGAGGCTCCGTTTGAAACGCCTGATTACGGCTCAGGCGCCATTCATCCCATTGGCACGGGTCGCGTCACACCGTGGGATTAAGCCGAATGTGTTAAGTGTAGGTGAGGTGTAGGTGTTGTAGTGTGCTCACCTCTGTGCCCCGCCGCACCACGCAGGGCGGCCGCGGCAGGACAGGCAGTGAGCTGGTGTTAAATATGTAGTGTTGTAGTGTGGGCACCACTGTGCAGTTGTATCCTTCTTAGTCTGGCTTCTACCCTCGGAGACCTTAACAGCATGGTTGGACCTAGCTGGCCTAGCCCTCCGAGTCAATGAAGCTCGCAAGCCCCGCCGGTACGTCAAACCGAGGATACGATGGGGGGGTATTATCCTTAATCTGCTTCGTGAAAGATATGTATTTCTCCTTGTTAACAGGCAAAACTTCGATTGGCCCGTCTACAGCGGCCAACGCCTTTATTAACAGATGACCGTCATAGGAACTAAGGTTATGGAATACAACAGGAACTACTTTGGAATTCTGATAATTTAAATTACAGCTTTCATGGGCGGCTCCCCGCCATTTTGAATTGAGGTGGTTATGATCGCGCATGCGCTTATCTCCTTCAGAAAAAGGTTCCTCACAAATATGGCAAACTGTTGCATTGTTAAATTCATCGTCTTGTTCGGGTGTTAACTTCTCCATAGGCAAATCACACAAAAATACTGTTTCGCCGTTTTCGGCAAAATCACATAGTTCTTTAACAAGCCATTTCATACAGTCCGCCCCTGTATAGGATCGATAAAACGAGAGCGTATCATCATAGCAACATTTTACGTAATATCCTATGCAGAATGGTACATGTTTTTGGAAATTTCGGGTGTTTTTGCTTAAATCGGCCGGTACAGGCAGCAGCAAACACTCCGTATCGGCGTATATAACAAAGGGAACCTTTTCCTTGAACTCGAAATTCTTAAATTTGATAATCGAGCGATCTTTCGAGGGTATTTTTGGTACTAAATCATCGTCTATTTTAATACACTCTCTCACATGCGCGTTCAATTTATCGACGGAGCTAAAATAGTGAAGGCAGCGGTCGCAAAGGAACTTTTGACTTCTATTTTTACTAAGATGTTTGATAGCAAGCGCGATAGATTTTTAATCCATACATAATGATATCTAACTGGCGACAAATCATCAAACTCGGCGTCATCAGTGTAAGTGTCTTGTATGAGAAGTAAGTTGATGTGTTTATTTTGTGTATTTTTGGTTAAATATGAAGGAAAAACCTGAAAATTATATTTAAATTTCTGTAGCCGGTATACATTAATAGAGAGATTGTTTTGAGCTTCAAACCTAGGAATCTGGCGTACTGTCATGGGGAACTGTATCCCCGTTAAATTCAGCACATCCTTTGGGTTTGGGTATGATGACGTCCTATTAGAATCCTTGTTAACGGGGTGTACGGCGGAAACAACTGCCCACGCGAACCACATGTCATCAGCATTTTTGACGTTGATACATGCCTGCTTGTTAGCAATTGGTTTTGGAAACTCGATATGATTGCCTGCACGTAGGGGGTTGTAGCTGTTGATATTTAACGTTAAATTAGCGATCCTGCTCAATGCCCAGCCAGAACGGCCCCCGCTAAACGTATCCATATCAGCTAAAAGTGGTTGAATCACATTATCGTTGAACCAGGCATCTAAAGTAGAATTATGGTAAATCGGCGCATTGGCAGTATTTAAGTATTTATTTTCGGTTACGATCTCATCGGCCTTACTAATTTTAAACTCGCCGCACAATACGGCATTAACTTTAAGAGCGGCGTTCTTCTTCAGAGCGCTCTGTATCCTCCGTTTAAAAAGGGCAGAACAGTCGGTTAAAAATGGAGATACATCGGTATGGCGCATATTAGTTATTACACCTGTTCTAATGCGAGCTTGAAAGGCTGAATTAACATCATCCCACTGAACTCGAGAGGTTGCAGTTTTAGCCCGCCGACTACCGCTCCCTCCCCCAACCGTATTATCTTTTAAGCGTCGTTGGAACCCCTTAATCTGCCCCAAACAAGCCGAAATATGCGCCTTCTCAGACACAGATTTAACTTGTTTTAGTTTTTTATTCAAATCCTTGATTGCAATAGTACATTCCTTTAAACTGTTACCACAGGTCTCAGCCGTTAAATCAGGGCTCTCCGCCTGGGCCTTAATTGCTTTTGCATACTCGCTTGCGAAAACCATTTTTTCTCTGTAACAAAAATATTTATTCTAACACGTCCGCGCGTTTGCACGTTTAATGAAATAATGAGCTCGGGGTTATAATGACCCCTATTTTTACCCCACCACTTTTTATTATTGAATATCTTTAGTTTTTTTACTACTAAACAATCAGTCTTTGTTGGTCTGTCAAAGGGATCACAATGTACAGGGTGTCCGAGATAAGACGCCCTATCCTCTTATATGGAAAACTGTAAGAGATACTTTAAAATGTTTAAAATAAAACTTTCTTAATTTGACCTGACATTTTCATTTATTTGGATTTTATTTACACAGGGTGTTTCATTTTTCCTGGACAGTACGCACTTTATTATTTTCAATGGCACGCCCTGTATATTATTACAGATTTGAATAGCGCCTTTAAAGGCGAGTTCAGTGATATATAGTAGTATGGGTCTCTGATGCAACGTTTCGGATTTATTGGCAATTATCTTCAGTTTTTGACATATCTTTAAATTAACATAATTAGGTTATTAACATGATTTTTAAAATTCTGCTTGCGCCAAAAGAAAAATACTAAAACGTACCTCATTTAAAGCCTAAAGTAAAAATTTAAAAATAAAGGGATGTTACAGTGTTGCCATGTTTCGCGTATTGGGAAATTACTTGACTTTTTAAATGGAACCCCCTGTATATTATGTCAATTCTAAATAGGGAATTAAAAGACGAGTTCATTGATATATAACAACATGGGTCTATTAGTTTCTGTTTCTGACTTATTGACGATTTTTTTTTCAGTATCTAACATATTTAAATAAAAAATAAAAATGATTTAATTTCTCATATATTTATTTTATAAATAATGTTTGTCTCCTCGCGTTAGGTAATGTGGGACATTACCCATTTAAAATATAATTTAGTTTACTGTCAAAGTGATTTTCTAAAATATACTCGTTCTCGAAATGGTGATATATGCACATATAAAAATATTCTTGGTGGTATATTACAAAGCACGAAACAACAAGACTACCTATGTAAATGTCAAATCTGTTATTTTATACTTGTCAATGGTCAGCTAGAACTTCGTAAACTCGAAAATTTCCTTTATTATATATATATATATATATATATATATATATATATATATATATATATATATATATATATATATATATATATATATATATATATATATATAATAAAGGACATTTTTAAGTTTACGAAATTCTAGCTGACCACTGACAAGTATAAAATAACAGATTTGACATTTACATAGGTAGACTTGTTGTTTCGTGCTTTGTAATATACCACCAAGAATTTTTTGTATGTGCATATATCACAATTTCGAGAACGAGTATATTTTAGAAAATCACTTTGACAGTAAACTAAATTATATTTTAAATGGGTAATGTCCCACGTTACCTAACGCGAGGAGACAGACATTATTTACAAAATAAATATATGAGAAATTAAATAATTTTTATTTTTTAATTAAATGTTACATACTGAAAGAAAATCGTCAATAAGTCAGAAACAGAGACTAATAGACCCATGTTGTTATATATCAATGAACTCGTCTATTAATTCCCTATTTAGAATTGACATAATATACAGGGGGTTCCATTTAAAAAAGTCAAGTAATTTTCCAATACGCGAAACATGGCAACACTGTAACATCCCTTTATTTTTAAATGTTTAGTTTAGGCTTTAAATGAGGTACGTTTTGGCGTTTTTTTTTGGCGCAAGCAGAATTTTAAAAATCATGTTAATAACCTAATTATGTTAATTTAAAAATATGTCAAAAACTGAAGATAATTGCCAATAAATCCGAAACGTTGCATCAGAGACCCATACTACTATATATCACTGAACTCGTCTTTAAAGGCGCTATTCAAATCTGTAATAATATACAGGGTGTGCCATTGAAAATAATAAAGTGCGTACCTGTCCAGGAAAAATGAAACACCCTGTGTAAATAAAATCCACATAAATGAAAATGTCAGGTAAAATTAAGAAACTTTTATTTTAAACATTTTAAAGAATCTCTTACAGTTTTCCATATAAAGGAATAGGGCGTCTTATCTCGGACACCCTGTACAAAGAGTGCTTTTGGGGAAGGGCATGCGATTGTAGCGAGTGTCGGCCAGAGCTAAAGGAAAAAATGTGAAGTATGTTTAGAATAAGGAGGGATATAAAGTTGGTGGTATACGAAGAAAAGATCGCAAGAGCATCGCATACTACGACTTTAAAACTTATTGTTTTGAATGTTATCAGGAAGATATCGGGCAATATGAACAAGCAAGGTATGAATTATTAAAGGAGATAGTCGAAAACCCAGGTCAGCCACAACAAAAATTTTTAAATCACAGACAGAGGAAGATATTCGCGCAAGGCTTTTAAGCTGTTTTCGAGCCGAGTTAAAACAGATAAAATTTGCTCTAAGTGGTACACCAGATGTGGTCAAGATAGAGTTTTCCGTTGATTTTAATTCGGGAAAAGAAAAAAAGAACTTTAAAACGATGGAAATGGAGCTGCCTAAATGAGGAGATTTAGTGGAGTGGTTTACCAAAACTGTCATCGAAGCGTTAGTTACACAAATTCAGACATACCAAGCACCTATTTGGTTCCTAAATCTTGATGCGCACATTAATCTACGAGGATGCCGATCTTATACGTAAACGTATGCAGAGGCATGGGGAATGGCACAGGCAAAATTTGTAACTTAAGTAGAGCCCATTCTCGATGACGTCCTGTTACGTCTGCGTTAAGTTGGTGCGACGTTTGTCTTATTGTTTTGTAGGTGTTTTGCGCTGTGTCGATGTTTTGTAGGCGTAGTGTAGCCGTTGTGTCGACGTTTTGTAGCCGTAGTGTGGCCGTTGTGTACAAATAAAGGCATTAACATCTGTTAGCAACCTCATTAGTACTGCATACGTCATAGCGATAAGATGGCAAGTCGTAAAATTAAATTAAAACTGGCTGCAATGACTGGTGAAAACGTGTTTGGTTTTCGTACAGATGGAGCAAACTGGTTTATTGGAAACACACCGGTTGAATTTGATGATAACATTTTATTGATTGAGAATGAAAAATATCCCCTATCAGATGGTTTGTTAAAGTTATTAACTGAACAGAAGCCGGGAGGATATGCGGAGAACGAGCTAGCGGATTACAAAGAACTACTCTTACTGACTACTCTTACTGACCAGTGCCCATCGGCGTGGATTCGATCGAAATGTACACAGCAGTTCCAGCGGCAGTTGGAAATATAAACACATTGTATCAAAACTATTTCCGCCTCGGAGAAGTTTCGCAGCTAGCTTAAAGAATTTGCCGACTGAGCTACCAAAAGAGGTGGCTCTACTTGGAGAACTTTGTAATAAAGAAGGAGAATATCCATGCAAGGAAGAAATATTAAAGTATGAGGATGTGAATGAGTTAGTTGATAAGTTAAAATATTTAGAAGAAAATAATCCTAATTCTAATGAAATAAGAACTATTTTGAGTGAGCTAGAAAGACTTGGAGTTATAGAATTTTATTAAAAACAATAAAGTTAGTGAAAAAAATTTTTTTTCTTTAATTTGTTATAAATATTTAACACTCCCTCTTATACCGCTTAGAGCAAGCGTCTGTCACATATAATAGCCCAGTTATATACGTGAAGTATAAAAATTGAATATTAATTCTGGGCGTTACTTTCAGAGATAAATTGGAAAATAAAAAAATTATATTGACATTGCGGTCCTACTGAGGCATATATTAAAAAAATGTATCTGATGAAAATGATACCACATGACAGGGATGCATTTAAAAAATATGTATAGTTTGCACTTGATTGTTTTTTTCGGATGGCCTTTATTATAAAAAGTAAAATTTATTAGCATGGTAAGATATGTCTAAAATTTGTTTATGCCTTTACTAATAGCAAAAATATTTGGTTGTCTCAGATGTCTTGTGTGTTATAAAAAACAGTGTTGCCCTTTTGCTATATATTAAAGCAGAAAAATTTATAATCAAAAATCTTAAACTATGTCCTTTTACTAATTAAAGCCGAAAAATTTATAATCAAAAATCCTACACTATAACATAATCAGTTCCAAATATCAGGTCTCGTCGACATAATCCTTAAAACGTCTCGGTAATGTAATGTATGCCAAGTAGTTTAATAAAATTAATTTGAGTAATTTAATAAAAAATTCCTTAATTTATCGAGTAGTTTAATCAAAAGTCAAATAATGCTACACACTTCTTACAAACACAACTTAAATCGGTCACTTGGAATGGTTCTATGCCCTTTGATATAACTTTATATAGCGGGAAATCGAGTTTATTTAAAAAATCTAGACAGATCTCAATATTATCCGTAGTAAAACCTAGGGCCCGTTTATGAATGCCATCTTCTAAAGAGTCATTATATACGTAGGATATTCCATATAAATCAAGCCAATATTCAAACTGTACTTCGTCTAGAATATTTTCATGGTTATATCGAAACAGTTGTTGGCAATAACGACACTGAAACATGTTTTTGCTGGGCTCTGAATGGTTATAATCTAAAAAATCCCGAAGTTTGTGATATAATACGATTATTATTTTTCTAAAACTCACCTCTGTAAAATCTTGTGTTTGAACGGAAACTGCGGAACAACTAAAAGAATCATGCTCAAGCTAAGAAAGAGTAGAATTGGTGGTGGTGGTGGTAAGTAAAACGTGTGGTGGTAGGATATGCGATGACGTAAAAGACTAAACTATAAAAGAAACGTTTGAACGTTTTAGAGTCTGTGCATGTTTAAAGTAGAGAAAAATCAGAAACAATTTTTTGGAATTTGTTTTCAAATTTTTTTTTCAATTTTTCTTCAATTTTTTCAAAACTGTTTTCTCAATCTTTCGCTGGTAGTTCTCAATCTGATGGGGTTGCCAATGGGCGTATTATATCGCCTCTGCTGTTGGAACTGGGTGTACATTACCCCATTTCATCGCTGGAAAATGTTCAGAGTTGTTATGGGTTGCAGACTGGGGTCGTTCTACACAGCGGAAACACGGTGTTTCTTCCAAAACGGATGACTCTATCGGATCAGAGGGTTGAATCCTAAAGAACAAGCAAATCGCCCTTGTGAAGAGGGGCGAGCACTATGTGCAATCTTACAACAGAAGCACTCCTCTTTTAGAGATCATAAAAGATTGGTGACTATGGTAAGAATATTTTTGTTTTTATATGCGCCAAATCGAAGGGATATATTCTTTTATATCTGATATTTTTTTCTTTTTATTACAGAGAAACTGGAACTTTTTCATTAGTAAAAATCCAATGTAAAATATTTGCATTAAAATTTTGCTAAGATCCCGTTTTTGTATTTACCTATTTAATTTAAGTTCTTTCTCAAAAATTCGGATATTATTTCATTTTATTCTCCTTGAAAAAATTCTCTTTTATCTCCTCAAAAGAATCCTAAAATTAAACGAACACTTCCCCGCATTAAGTCTAAAGGAGTTGAATTTGGAAAAACGGCGAACCACATATTTCTTTATTTATTTATAGAGCATCGATATTCGGTAGGGAGCTAAATGTAAAAAAAATCCTAAGCATTGATGGGTATGATTTAAAAATATTATAAAATATTATAAATTATTTTTTTCCTCCATAATAGATACAAAAAATTTTTTGGTACTTGATTATTAACAAAAAGTGTTTGTAGGGCATATGTTTTAATGGAAAATTAATAACATTACTTTTATAGTCTATAAAGTTGAAACCCCCTTTAATTTTTTAAAATTTGAAAAACTAGCTTTGAAAAACTAAAATCAGGGTGTCTTTATGTCATACATTTAACAGTGTTTACAAAATATGTCCAATATTTTAATACAGTTTGCTGCTTATTATTGTTAAAAACAAAAAAAATTTTGTGGGAATTTTTTTACGTGTAGAAGACAAACTTAGCTTTTTATTTAATTATTATATTTGTCTCGAAAATATATAAGTTATCTGATCTTCCGGGTCAACCCATGCGGTGACCCAAGAATTATAAATGTCTGAGTTCCATACTTTTTGCAAATCGGGCGGTTTTGACGCTGGGGCCTCGCCCACCGAATAAAGATATATAAACTCAAAATAAAATATTCCGACTCAAATTTTACCCTAAAAAACAACTATAAACATACCTGCACCCCCGGGAAGAAGTCCCCGCACACGTCTGTGATGAATTCAATAATTGCTTGAGCTGAAAAATAGCAAGCATTTTCTTTCTAGCACTAAACACTGTATACGCAACATACCTTCAGACATCTTCTTGTATAATGAATTGACTGCTGCAACATAGCTCCCAGTTTCTATTTTGAGCTTCTTACTTTCTCATAAAATACCAGTGTAGTAGAAGAAAAATTTATAAATTTTCAAACATATCCATTTAATATTATGTATGTATGCGTAATTTTTCATGGATACGCCACTGTAAAATTTTTTCGTGCGCGAGTTTTAAATTATGCATTGTTTGTATTCTCTTTACAAAGAACCAAAAATAATAAAAACATTTGTTGCGGATTACCGCGTTAAAGCGTTTTTAAAACAACGCTCTATTAATAACCAAAATAGCCAGAAATTATACATGTTAAAGAAGCCAAATATTTCTGATTAACTTAACATCAACAAAATGCGTTCGCCTATTGTTAAAAGCTTGTAATAGTCGAGCCAATAAATTGCCGCTTTTTACAATATGGCATATGTTTTTTGTATATTCTTATAATATATTTCTAATTAGTAATTACTATTTGTTCTAGGGCTATATTGACGAATTATCGCGTGATATGCAGAAGGGTAGCTGGGGGTTTACAACCCCCACCAAGCCCCTAAAAATAGCACCGCCTATATGCACCCATTTTTAAACACGCTTAAGTAAAACATGTGTTGAAATATAACTGAATGTTTTTTCTTAAACAGTCTTGCGCCTGTTGGCATATTTTTCTAGAAGATTCTGGATAAATATACCTTAAAGTGTGAAGGAAAAGCCTAGTATTTAGCACCATTTAACATAATGTTGTTGGAGCACCCTGTAAAAATGAATATTTTCAGATGTATTTGAATAATAATTTTTCTAATCTATAACTTACCTTTAGACTTTTTTCATAGCATCGACGTTCCAGAACCATTTTCATTACATTTCAAGATCAGTTAATTGGACATTTTGGTTTGAGATCATTCTGAATATTTGCTTATTTAAAAGTCAAACTGATATTCAAAGGTCTTAAATTTATATGTCCAGTCCGTCCTAGAACATTTTTATGGGACCTGTTTTTACCATTTTCAGCAATTAGAGAGTTTAAGGTTCTTGATAATTTTACCGTGAAGCGTATATTTTAAATTCGTTTACGAGTAATAATTATCATTGCTTTAGGCTCCCAAAACTTCAACTATAGTTTTGCCAGAGTTACCTGAATCTCATAAACCTAAATTATTAAGATTTAAGTGGTATAAAAAGCCAGACAAAGGCCTGCCGCTTATACCGGTCTCGCTCGATTCCCCATAGCAAGTATCCCACATTTCATTCAGATTTGTTAGTGATAACTTCGGTATATAATGCAAACAGCAGCTGCCTGTCTCGTGAAGGGACACCTGCAGCGACGATTCGTTTTGTTTCTTTTCCACTAAGGGTAATATTATATTGGCGCATGCAGAGGACGGAGTCATTTTATTATAATTAAGACGTTACGTCTAGACAGATGCTCGTTTAGAACATGATTTATGTGAAACAGTGAAGTTTTAGGTTTTGATCAGTGAAGTGCGTATTATCAGTGTTTTTACTTGGTTTATGTAAGTGAATTTTTATTATAATAATGGCTTTTTGGCGACCTTTTGAGGTAGATGAAAGCGAATTATTACATGTTGAATTACCTTCGGTACCGACCGTGGCATCGCCAGTCGAGACATGTCCGGAGTTTAATAAAGATTTACATGTTCAAAGTCAACGAATAATTCTAAATATTTACGGCTGTTTAAAAAAAGAAAATCCGGCACAGTCAGATAAAGCCATTATAAAAAGAGTTAACGAATTAACACAACTTTCGATATCTACAATTTATCGCGTAATTAAAACAAGAGATGTTACAGATCATTCGGTAAAGCGAAAGAAAACTAATCAAAAGTTTCAGAAAGTTGACGATGCAGCAAAAGATGTCATTAGACGAATTGTGTACAATCTATATAAGGAAAATACGGTGCCAACATTAGAAATGATCCGGGATAAGTTACACGATTACCCTGATTACAATTACCAGTCATTGGAAACTCTTCGAGGAATTTTATTAGATTGCAGATTTAAACACAAAAAAATTGATAATCGGATGGTTATAATGGAATCGCGCCGTCTTATTGAACATCGTCAAGAATATTTGCGTAAAATAAAAGAACACCGGGAATCAAATAGGTATATAGTGTATCTAGATGAGACATGGTTTGATACTCATGATGTTGTTCAGTACGGTTGGGTAGATGAAACTCAAAATTGCAGTTTAAATGCACCGTGTTCAAGAGGAACCTCCCCTTATCCAAAAAAAAAATTAGACAGTATTACGATGGCCATGGTCACGTAAGAAACTCCAATAATTTCAAGATTCTTGGGAACGCATCCGAGCCATTATGTGTGTCCTTGGTTCTCAGTTGAATAGCTGATCTCGATCATGACAATAGATATAGTTACAATATAATATAGTTACACTTACTACAAAACGATCATAAAAATAACAACGTATTTATGCCATTAATTTAAAGTCTTAATTATCGGTCGATGGTACGCCCATGAATACAATTATTTCTATGGTTAAACATCGTTTTTGCAGATTCAGTTAGGTTTTGATATACCTATAAATAATATTTGGTTAAAATGTTAAAAATTTTTATTGTGTCCCATCTTAAATTGGTTATAATATTTTGGGACGCCTATGGCTGGACCTTATCGGCACGGCTGCGTCAAAGGTGTCGGCTTCGTTACCTTTTTTTTGCGGTTTCACTTAACTTTAGTTAAAGTATACAAAACAGTACTACCTTTTTTGGTAATGTTATATATGTATACCTATTTTTAGAGGCTATAGCGATATGTGCGTGCTAGAATTTTATGCAAGATAATCCAAAATCTTTAGCTTGCGCATGTTTCTAATAATAATTATTACTCTGAATTTTTGATGTTCAAATATGCCGTATTTTACAGGGTGAAACATCTAAACAGAATGCGGGCGGCGATCCTGAACATGGTGTGATTTTAGTAGTTTTCAGCTGATTCTCTATATGGCAAAGCAACAGACAAACAAAACAAGAAACGCTTGAATGGTATGCAGAGCCGGTTCTATTTACAGCCTGAGGGTAAGGATCTTTTTAAGTTTGGAATAATTTTGCTTAGGTCGTCAAGAGAACTTGGTTTCATTTTTATTATTTGAAGCCATCTAATTAATGACTATTGTTGAAATATGCCGTAGCTAACATTTGGGTCGTCAACGGTTAAAATGTGTGCGATAAATGGGCTGTTCCCGCTATCTTACTAATTGATTTGAAGCTCGATGCTTGGGCGGAATAATGTATTATTAACGAATATTGCGCCCCCTTGCGACATATGTATACTAATTCCGCTCTATTCTTATAAGATTATTTTCTATTTCCTATTGTCTACACATATATTTTCTAGCTTTTTTACTTTTCAGGATATATTTGGCATATATTTCTTATTATACAGGGTTTTGGGTATCAATGTATTTTTATATTATTAAAATAGAGGTGTTGGAGATTTTCCTTCAAAATTTGGGGTTAAATAGCCTTTGCGATATTGTATGAAATATCAAATATCGCTGGGTTGCCTCCTATTTTAAACCACTTTAACATCAAAACGTGCGGGGAAATACTAGTGCTACGGTATTAAATTTGAGGCTAAATCGCGTGTTCCTATGTGAAGTATTAAATATCAAATATCACAGAGTTGTTTCTAGTTTAGAGCCATTCTATCATCAAAATATATGTGCGGCGGAATTTTGTTCATGCATATTTATTCGATATGTTATGCTCGCTTTTTCAACAAAAAATATACAAGTTCGTGCTTAATTATGGGGTATTTGCCCGCTTTGTAGTTGTACATTTTTTGTAAATGAGTACTATTAGCTTTGTGTTCAATATTATTCAGAAACAAATAAGAAAGCACTTTGCATTTACTACACTGTATTTTTGTTTTCTACTGTTCTAGCTTTTCTTTTAAACAGGCGCTTGTAGCGTTTCGCTACAACGTTACGTAAATTTAATTATAAATTAGCATATTAATTTAAAACATTTAATTTTAAGTTAATATTTGGGTACTATTGAGTTATCTAGCGCATTCGCCAGATATATATATATATATATATATATATATATATATATATATATATATATATATATATATATATATATATATATAAGTTAGTACCGTACTTCTGAAATGATTTATATGACGTCAAAATAAACTGCTGGCCAATTCAAGCGGGACAAACTAAATTTTTGATAAAATTTAGAGTGGAATATTTTCGAAACGAAAAAAGATTTTGATTTAACTTTTTCAGTATGTAATTGAATAGTTCTTCTAGTTTTTATACTTCAAGGCACTATTGCTAGCAGTCGCTGCAACTCTATTTTACAGGGTGTTAAGTGAAACCCTGACTTTTTTGGAAAAGTTTTCCAGTTCCGAGAATCTAGGAAGAATTTTTTTTGAATTTTCTTTTCATACTAAAATGATCCATGGTCAAATACAAAAAAACAATTTCTCCGGATTTTCTCTATTTTCATTTGTTTTCCGTATACAGGGGTTAGTCGAAATTATCGACTTCTTCTTACAAAGGAACCCCTAATTTGGCCGTTTATTCACAAAAAGCGAAAGACCAAGTAAATTTGTAGTTTGAAGTAGTCCAGCTAACAAAATTAATACAAATTTTTGTACAGGGTGTAGCAAGTTTGGATCACGGGCTAGTAAATTATTATTTTTTAATTTCTACTACTTTTTCCTAAGTTAACTATTAATTATCACGTGCTACGTTAAAGGGTTAAAATTTGTTAGGTCCGATAACAGTACTGGATAGAAAGATCCTTTTTGCCCAAACGGGTTTTTCATTTTTTGTCTAGTCCCATTTTTAGTGATTAAACGGCTCGCATTTTGAACCTAACTTTTTGCAATTGCATCCATGAACGATTGAAGTGAGAGTGCTTTTTTGGTGGTACATAATGAATGTTTTATCCAACCAAAAAACATGTAGTGGCCAAACAGCTAATGATGCTTATTCGAAGAATTTTTTAGCATTATACAGGGTTGCAAAAAATATACCACCTATACTTTATATGGAAGTCATGTGATTTTCAAATTAATTGAATATAGTCCCAATTTTCTTGGAACTTTTTGCCGAAACTGTTTTTGAATTTTTTTGTCTGGTCCCATTTTTAGTGATACAAATGGCTTGCGTTTAAAACTTAACTTTTTGCGATTGCATTCATGAACTATTGAAGTGGACATCGTTTATTGGTTTAACCAACCAATAAAAAAGTGTCGTGGCCATAGAGCTAAAGATGCTTATTCGCTGCTTTTGTCCGCGTTTGCCCAAAACATATCACCTACATTTTATATGAAAATCATGTGATTTTAGAGTCCTTTAGGTATTCATAAAGTTCCTTTTTGCTATATTAATAATTATTAAAGAAAATGTCCTACTTATTATTAATAAAATCTAGTAACGATACAGATAAAAAGAATAATATTCATTCGGAACTTTTTCACATTATACAGGATTGTGCAGAAGTTACTACTTATAATAGAAGCCACGTGTTTCTCGATATCTTTGGATTTTCGTAAACTTCGATTATTCATTATAAAAGAAAAATATTTTACCACTGCTCTAAAAAGTCAGTACATGGCATTGAGAAATTTTAATTAATAAGAAGTGTCTTAAATTAATAGTCACGGAGTACATTTTTCTCGTCAAAAATTGGAGATGGATAGTGAATTCAACTGAACAAGTTATAAAATTCTGTATAGCGTAGTTTTTAGAAGGTATAGAAATTTCAGAAGATTTAATTACTTTTGAAAGTACTCGAAAAGATACGTAATTTTCAAATTTAGTAGTTATTTTTCCCGGCATTACTTTAGGAGATCCAAAATGTAAATTTTGGTTGTTACTTTTATAGGTAAACAGAAAACGTTTTAAATTATAGAACATTTTTTTTACTTGAAGGTATTATAAAAACTTGCAACTAACGAAAACAAAACAAATCTTAATACCTAGTAGGACCTCCCCTTACATTTATTATCTCTTGGCATCTTCGAGGCATGCTTATTACCAAATTATTGACAAATTCTTGCTGAATATTTTCCCACTCCTGAACAATGGCGTCTGCAAGTTGTTCTAGAGTCTGAGGAGGATCTTCCCTAGAACTTACCAATAATTTCAATTTAGACCAGACGTGTTCGATAATATTCATGTCTGGTGATTTTGCAGGCCAGACCATCCTGGTAATATTATTAGCTTCCAAAAACTCTTGCACAATGCGTGCTCTATGAGGTCTGGCGTTATCGTCAATTAGCACAAAATCGTTCCCAAAATTGTTTGCAAATGGTAGAACGATATTGCTTAAAATTTCGTCCCTATATACCTGACCGTTAATGGGCTCCAATGTTAAAAAAAGTTCCGTTTTGCCATTAAACATTACACCACCCCAAACAGTAACGCCTCCACCACCAAAAGGTTCCTGAGGAGCCATATTCTCCTCCATATACCGTTCGCCACGTTCACGCCAAACTAATATTCTGCCGTCCGAGTGAATTAAATTAAATCTTGACTCGTCTACAAACATGCAGTTTTCCCAGTTATCTAATGGCCAATTGCGATGTTCATATGCCCACTGGAGACGTCTTCGCCTATGCTGTGGTAGAAGTCGCACACATTTAGCACGTCGCCGAGCTCTAAAATTAAAATTTTGGCTTAAAAATCTGTAGTATAGGTGTAGGGAATGAACCAATAAATAAGCCAACAGTAGCTTTTATTATACTAAAATGCAAAATTAGGTCAATTTTCATAACGTTAGTTCTAGGGAAGAACTAAGGAACATTACGCTGCAAGCACAAATAATGTGTTTAGGGTCGCCTATCAAAACTTTAATTTATGAACAACTTAGTTCAAGTTTACATTTATAATATCGGTGCGCAAAATCCAAGATTCACGCCTCAGCTGACGTCGATATTATAATAGCCGACTTACTAAAATGAAACACTAAAAATATTGGTACAAAAAATAAGATCTCATTTGAAGTAACTCACCTTAAGTTATTATTGTTTAAAGTTCTTCTAATGGTCCTATTGCTCACACGAATGTGTGTTCTTGCTCTGAACTCCTGGTTAATTTTCTCTGATGAAATTTTTCGCCTTCGACGAGCCTCTCTAACCAACCATCTTTCATCTGCAATGCCGACTTTCTTTTGGCGACCTCCCCCATAACGATAGTTTGCACTTCCCGTTTCGTGGAAGCGTTGACGCAGTCGAGATATTGTACTTCGCCCAACCCCGTACATATCCGCAATAATACTAATTTTTACCCCATCTTGTAGTAAACGCAAACAATTAGCTTGTTCTTTTGCACTTAATCGAGCCATTATAAAGGATAATAACGCACCAATTCAAAGAAGAATACTTTGTTGCCTTGGTAACTGTCAATAGCAAAGAAAATGTTTTATTTTTTGGCCTACTAGATCTTTTGACTAAGAAATAGAAACGCCGCTAAATTAACAGAAATCCACCTGCAAAGTATAGGTGGTATATTTTTTGCAACCCTGTATAATGCTAAAAAATTCTTCGAATAAGCATCATTAGCTGTTTGGCCACTACATGTTTTTTGGTTGGATAAAACATTCATTATGTACCACCAAAAAAGCACTCTCACTTCAATCGTTCATGGATGCAATTGCAAAAAGTTAGGTTCAAAATGCGAGCCGTTTAATCACTAAAAATGGGACTAGACAAAAAATGAAAAACCCGTTTGGGCAAAAAGGATCTTTCTATCCAGTACTGTTATCGGACCTAACAAATTTTAACCCTTTAACGTAGCACGTGATAATTAATAGTTAACTTAGGAAAAAGTAGTAGAAATTAAAAAATAATAATTTACTAGCCCGTGATCCAAACTTGCTACACCCTGTACAAAAATTTGTATTAATTTTGTTAGCTGGACTACTTCAAACTACAAATTTACTTGGTCTTTCGCTTTTTGTGAATAAACGGCCAAATTAGGGGTTCCTTTGTAAGAAGAAGTCGATAATTTCGACTAACCCCTGTATACGGAAAACAAATGAAAATAGAGAAAATCCGGAGAAATTGTTTTTTTGTATTTGACCATGGATCATTTTAGTATGAAAAGAAAATTCAAAAAAAATTCTTCCTAGATTCTCGGAACTGGAAAACTTTTCCAAAAAAGTCAGGGTTTCACTTAACACCCTGTAAAATAGAGTTGCAGCGACTGCTAGCAATAGTGCCTTGAAGTATAAAAACTAGAAGAACTATTCAATTACATACTGAAAAAGTTAAATCAAAATCTTTTTTCGTTTCGAAAATATTCCACTCTAAATTTTATCAAAAATTTAGTTTGTCCCGCTTGAATTGGCCAGCAGTTTATCTTGAAAAATCAATATATTGGAGTTTGCGTATCTGTTCTTTGGCAGAAATTTGGTCGTTTAGGTAAATATGCATATACAATGTAGTTTTTGAATGCTATCCTTTTTTAACTTGGAATAAATCAACATCAAGGTACTATTTCAGAGTGTTCTGAGCAGAATGTTCAGAAAGACTTCTTTCCTGTTGCTAAGAAGGACACTTCCTGCAAGTCCGTGTGTGGAGTGAGGTATTTTACACACGTGAACCATTCCTTAACCCAATTTGGGCTTTTGTATCTTAAGTTTCCTATTATAGAATGGTTCTTTAATGTCTTAAGGGTTTATATTACCTAATTAACAGTTTTTTGGACACTGTGCTACTGCTGAATGATGAAGATTGTATATTAGTCGTATTCCTCCATGCCTTCATTCTTCATTCAGGTATGTTAATTATAATCCAGTTTTTTCATGATCATATTTTGAAAATTCGTTTCTTATTTCAGTTCATTCATTAGAATATACCTTTATCTACCTTCAAGTTCCTGTATTTTCGACAAGAAATGCCTATTTTGATTCAAAAACTCTCAAAAATATTTTGAGGTAAGATACCTTCAACAACGTGTAATATGCCATTACTTATTGTTTTTATTGTTATTCTAGAGTTTTTTCCTTGGGGTACACACTGGTGTACAACATTCAAGTACGTCTTTCCTCCTACCTACTTACGTTTCCTGCCTGGATAACACGTATTTCATGGTTAGTTCCTGAGAAATTCCGAACAAACTTTTGTGGATCATTTCCTGCCAAAGAAATATGCTGATAGCAAAGGCCAGTATATTCCATGTATTTGCATAATTTAACATCAGTCTAATATGATCTGCAATGCGTTAGATATTTATTTTTATGGTTTTTATGCGTATTAATACCTAATTTAAAATGATATTAATTTCATAACTTTCTCTTATGTAAAACTTTTCTGATTTGTTAGTGTTATATTTTTTTGTGCGTGTCAATTTGATTGATCAATCAACCATTCGAATGCGTTAATGCGTAATTAAGTTGGGGTGGGGGTATTTGGGAATTTATTTTCTGCAATCAGAAATGTTATTTTTTTAATTATTGAGCAATAACTTATTTTTTTAATTAAAATAAGTATTAATATACTTGTTAAATTTAGTCAATGGTAATCTGCTTTTTATTTTAACATCTTCTTTTCTAAGAATTCATCTCCCAGTCTGGGGGTTCTTTTTCACTTAAAGCAAATTATACAGACTGGGTGGCGCCTTGTTAGAAAAGTGAACCAAACTACTAACTCATAACCTAGTGCTCACCGATGAACAGCTGCCGTCGCTGGAACGTTCAGGAATATTATATATTTTATATTACTATACAATATATATACAATATATATTGTATATATATAATATACAACTTTATTAGTTAAAAAATCGAATGGAGAATATCGGTATTGTTTTGATGGACGTTTCCTGAATAAATTTACGAAACACGATTCCTATCCCTTACCTCATATTGATCGTATACTTAATAATCTTCGAAATGCAAAATTTATCTCATCTATTGATTTAAGAAAGGCCTTCTGGCAAATTCCTCTTGACTCTGCTTCTAAGGAAAAGACAGCTTTTTCTGTTATTGGTAGAGGTCAATTTCAATTCACTGTTATGCCTTTTGGGTTATGTAATTCGGCTCAAACACAACAAAGATTGGTTGACGCTATCTTTGGACCAAAATATGAGCCTCATATCTTCTCTTATCTCGACGACATTTTAGTATGTTCTCCTGATTTTAATCATCACGTTGAACTTTTGACTACAGTCAAAAATATTTTGAAAGATGCAGGGCTAACTATTAATTTAGAAAAATGCAACTTCTTTAAAACTTCACTTAAGTATCTTGGTTTCATAGTAGGTAATAATTCACTAACTACGGATCCTTCGAAAGTTGATTCTATGGTTAATTATCCTCGTCCTCGTAATACTACTGAGATTAAACGTTTTTTGGGAATGTGTTCTTGGTACAGACGTTTTATCCAAAATTTCTCATCTCTTATCGCACCCCTTAATGCTTTGCTTAAAGGCAAAAGAAGAAACAGCCTGTCTCATGGAATGACGATGCCTAAGCCGCGTTCGTTAATATTAAGCAAAAGTTGGTTTCTGCGCCGATTTTATCCCAACCTAATTTTTCTCAGCCATTTACAGTACAGTCTGATGCTTCCGACGTAGGTTTAGGAGGTGTATTGACTCAGCCTATTGATGGAGAGGAGAAGGTGATATCGTATGCAAGCCGAGCATTATCGAGAGCAGAAAGAAATTACTCTGTGACAGAAAGGGAGTGTTTAGCAGTTATTTTTAGTATTGAAAAGTTTAGACCGTGGATTGAAGGTACTTGTTTCACTATCATCACAGATCACTACAGTTTGCTTTGGTTAAATAACCTTAAAAACCCTTCAGGTCGACTTTCCCGTTGGATTCTTAAACTTAGGCAATATTCCTTTGATTTGCAGCATCGCAAAGGTTCGTTGAACGTTGTTCCTGATGCATTAAGTAGAATTCCTTATTCTGATATACCTGATGATCCTGTCGACTGTTCTTCATGTCCTATGCCTATATCTAAAGACGAAGTGTCTTTGTTATCTGTAGATTTAAATTCTCTTGATCCTTGGTATTCTTCTTTGCGTGAAAAAATACTTTCTTTTCCTGATAAATATCCGCAATGGAAGGTCGAGAATGGTACAGTTTACAAGCTTATTCCTTGCCAATCAACATATGTGTTTAATTCGACGGAATGGAAATTGCTAGTTCCAAAATCACAAAGAACTAAAATTCTTGAATCTTGTCATAATCCCCCTACATGTGCACATTTCGGTTTTCGCAAAACATTGTTTAGAGCACAAGAATCATACTATTGGCCTCATATGAGATCTGACGTGCTAAAATTTGTACGCAAATGTTTGGTATGTGGCGCTCAAAAACATTCAAATACCGCCAGGATTGGTACCATGGGGAAAGAAAAAATTGTTGATCGTCCATTTCAGATTTTGTCTATTGATCTTGTTGGTCCATTTCCTCGAGGTAAAAAAGGTCATAAGTGGCTTTTAGTTATTTCAGACTGGTTTTCAAAATACACCCTCATTTTTCCTCTTAAACATTCGAAGTCTCCCGTTATAGTTAATCATTTGGAGAATGATGTATTTCTTATCTTTGGAGTTCCTCAATATATTATTTGTGACAATGCTACTAACTTTATTAGTCGCAACTTTAAAGATCTTTGTGCCAAATATAAAGTTAAACATTGGTATACTCCCTTCTATTCACCACAATGTAATTTTGTGGAGAGAACAAATAAGACCATCACTACTGCTATTCGTTGTTATGTTGACAAGCACGATGATTGGGATCTGCATATTTCTGAGATCAGACAGGGTATAAATACTGCTGTCCATGAAGTGACAGGCTTTCCTCCTGCTTATTTGAATTTTGGAAGGCATATACCCCTCTCGGGCGATTACTATAGTCAGGTTCCTTCTGATGAATCAGTTGAGATTTTACCTGGCGACAGAAATACATATGCAGAGTCTTTTACTGAGTTTCGCAGTTTATTCCAGGAAGTACGTCAGAAACTTCACACCGCTTATGAGAGGAATGCGAAGTCGTATAATCTCCGCAAACGAGATGTTAGTTTTCAAATTGGCGACAAGGTTTGGCGTCCAAACAAAATATTATCTAGTGCTCCGAATAAATTTTCTGCAAAACTTTGTCCTAAAAATATTTTATCTGTCGTGCATAAAAAGCTTTCAACTTTAGTTTACGAATTAAAAAATATTGACGGATCCAAAGCAGGAAGATGGCATGTAAAGGACTTAAAACCTTACCTTGGTTCTGTGGAATCCTTGAGAAGGGGAAGTATTTCCACATCTTCCTAAATATCTTACCTTATACCTTACCTTATATCTTACCTTATAACTTACCTTATATCTTACCTTATATCTTATCTTATATATTACCTTATATCTTACCTTATATCTTACCTTGATTATATAAACCTTCTCTTATACCTTACCTTTGTTTGTACATAAACAAATTGAAGGAGATTACCTTTAGCATAACGTAAAGCTTTATATAATTTTATGGGCTAAAGATATGTTTACCTTGGCCTTAATTTTCTCGCACTCTTGCGCTTTTTTCCTTTTTTGGACTAACTTACATTGCCAAAATATTTTGTTGGTACCTTAAAATTTTATTTTGATATAGACAATGGATCTTACTGTCTAATACCTCGTGTAAATGCTTACCTTATTAATTTAGTATATAGATTAGTTTTCTTCTTAAGATAAGAGGATTTATCTTACCCTTTTTGTATAGTGTATACTAATAAATATTCCCTGATTTAGACGTAATTTACTTTCGTCTTTACCTTCTCTTATGCTTTCCGTTTTATTGGTAACATAAGTTGTCATTGAGTGCTGTAAGGCTGATGACGAGGACTCCTATGCCATTATAGGTGTCGCAATATCAGCTATCCTGGGCCAACTAACCTTTACCCAGTGGGAGGTAGCTTAAACCTGCACTAGCATTCCAATCCCAGACGGTTTCCTATGTTTCTTTTCCCGAAATAATTTACCTTAATTTTTTTGCCCATGCTAGTCTTAGACTGCAAAAGTGTACTAGCAGACCTGAATCCCTCTGTCTTTTCTCTAACCCTTTTAAGTTTCTCAGAAGATAGGAGTAACTCATTTTCCTTTTCTTTCTATTTTGTTATTTTTAGTTCTATATAGTTTTATTTTATTTAGTCCTACTAATTAGCTATTCTAATCTGATTATCATAGGGTACTTTTTTATATAGTATGTTGTCAAGCGACAACGTCAGGTTTTTAGAGGACATTCCCGAATATGACCCTCATAGATTGTGACCTTTCGATGATGACCTACCGATGATGACCTCCGCAAGGACGTGTGATACGCGCAAGCTATCAAACTAAAAATCTGACGTATCTGACACCTGTCAAGTTCTGACAGCTAAACATTTTTTTATGTTATCTATACTATTGTTAAAAATAGTCTATCTTCGCTGACTATTTTTTTTAAGGAGAAGGGCAGTGTAGCGTTTCGCTACAACGTTACGTAAATTTAATTATAAATTAGCATATTAATTTAAAACATTTAATTTTAAGTTAATATTTGGGTACTATTGAGTTATCTAGCGCATTCGCCAGATATATATATATATAAGTTAGTACCGTACTTCTGAAATGATTTATATGACGTCAAAATATCTTGAAAAATCAATATATTGGAGTTTGCGTATCTGTTCTTTGGCAGAAATTTGGTCGTTTAGGTAAATATGCATATACAATGTAGTTTTTGAATGCTATCCTTTTTTAACTTGGAATAAATCAACATCAAGGTACTATTTCAGAGTGTTCTGAGCGGAATGTTCAGAAAGACTTCTTTCCTGTTGCTAAGAAGGACACTTCCTGCAAGTCCGTGTGTGGAGTGAGGTATTTTACACACGTGAACCATTCCTTAACCCAATTTGGGCTTTTGTATCTTAAGTTTCCTATTATAGAATGGTTCTTTAATGTCTTAAGGGTTTATATTACCTAATTAACAGTTTTTTGGACACTGTGCTAATGCTGAATGATGAAGATTGTATATTAGTCGTATTCCTCCATGCCTTCATTCTTCATTCAGGTATGTTAATTATAATCCAGTTTTTTCATGATCATCTTTTGAAAATTCGTTTCTTATTTCAGTTCATTCATTAGAATATACCTTTGTCTACCTTCAAGTTCCTGTATTTTCGACAAGAAATGCCTATTTTGATTCAAAAACTCTCAAAAATATTTTGAGGTAAGATACCTTCAACAACGTGTAATATGCCATTACTTATTGTTTTTTATTGTTATTCTAGAGTTTTTTCCTTGGAGTACACACTGGTGTACAACATTCAAGTACGTCTTTCCTCCTACCTACTTACGTTTCCTGCCTGGATAACACGTATTTCATGGTTAGTTCCTGAGAAATTCCGAACAAACTTTTGTGGATCATTTCCTGCCAAAGAAATATGCTGATAGCAAAGGCCAGTATATTCCATGTATTTGCATAATTTAACATCAGTCTAATATGATCTGCAATGCGTTAGATATTTATTTTTATGGTTTTTATGCGTATTAATACCTAATTTAAAATGATATTAATTTCATAACTTTCTCTTATGTAAAACTTTTCTGATTTGTTAGTGTTATATTTTTTTGTGCGTGTCAATTTGATTGATCAATCAACCATTCGAATGCGTTAATGCGTAATTAAGTTGGGGTGGGGGTATTTGGGAATTTATTTTCTGCAATCAGAAATGTTATTTTTTTAATTATTGAGCAATAACTTATTTTTTTAATTAAAATAAGTATTAATATACTTGTTAAATTTAGTCAATGGTAATCTGCTTTTTATTTTAACATCTTCTTTTCTAAGAATTCATCTCCCAGTCTGGGGGTTCTTTTTCACTTAAAGCAAATTATACAGACTGGGTGGCGCCTTGTTAGAAAAGTGAACCAAACTACTAACTCATAACCTAGTGCTCACCGATGAACAGCTGCCGTCGCTGGAACGTTCAGGAATATTATATATTGTATATTACTATACAATATATTTTATTTTTGTGAAAAATAACGTGATATATATATATATATATATATATATATATATATATATATATATATATATATATATATATATATATATATATATATATATATATATATATATATATATATATATATATTTTGGTGAAATAGCTTAAAGTTCTAAAGTTAATGTAATATAATATCGCTTAGCTTCCTTGACAAGCTTTGTTCTGTTAATAGTAATAATAATAATATTCGGCTAATAGTAAAATGTTATTTGCTGCCTTTACTTAAAATTCAAACAGGGCGCAAACCTCTTTCCATTTACGTTTATTTTTCTATAAACTGGTGTGCTGAACTTCTTTATGCTTGTGTAGTAACAATGGATTTATATCGCATTTTAAAAACGCAGCGTGTAATAGTGTGCGGTTGGTGCTATAGGACATTTGCTCCCGCGGGATATGCGTCGCACTGTAGGCAACATCTTTGTTGTGCCCGGTGCCAAAAACGGTTTAAGAAAGTTGCTCTTTTTAAAAAACATAAATGTCCATTTTTAAATAGACAGCTTTATATTCAAATTAAAAAGGGGAATGTTATTCACATAGATAAACACTTGTCCTCCTAATATATGCGAAAATTAAGCCGCCAATTTCGTTCACTGTAATATTATCATCCCAGAAGTGCTACAGATGCATCAAAACAATGATGGAGTACTACCTTTTTGGCGATGTTATCAATACTATTTGCAGGTATGTTTGAATAGTTATATATTTTATAATTTTAAGGATTTCTATGTACATGCAGATCGGCGAAGCTGTTGTATTTATCAAGAGAAGGGGTAGTGAACTAATTTGGTACTTTTAAACCCTACTAGTACAGATATTTTTTATATTCTAATATTTTTAATCCCTTTATGTTTGTTCGGGTTTATAAAGTAATGGAAATTTATTATATTACTTTTAGATATTTTAACTTGGTCCTGTGGACATTTATATCGCTCTGATCGCTCATGTGTTTGTCTGTCCATCTGTTAACGTTCTCACACAGCCCTGTGTGGAGCCGTAGAAACCTGTAATTTGCTTCGTTGCTGTTTTTTAAATTTTTTTGTGGTTGTTATCGTCATAATAATAAGTATGCCGAGAACATGTTACAAATATATTCCATTATTTTTTAGTCCTTTAAGTAATAAATTTTCCGACCATTGTGCTCATTTATAGCTTTAATCGCACCCTGTAGATATCTCATATTAATTTTGCTGTATCGTCTATTGTATTTCCACGCGCCGCGCTGGAATGTGATTGATTGCTATTATTATCATTGCTTTTAACATTACGCTGTCTTGTTTACGCTACGGCGATGTAACCGGAGCCTGTGTTCATTGTGGGTTTTTAAATGCGGGTGCGGCTATTATACATGTTTAATTTAATATTGTGAATATATAGATAGCTTGAACTTCTAATGGATTGTTTATATTTCTTGTCTGCTGTTCCGTCAAACGCAGTCATCTTAACCATGCTCACATGCAGTTGTAAGTAGCCTCGTCGAGATTGAAAAAATGCTGCCGTGTCATGTTGCTGTAACGCATGGACCGGTATGCCCTTGGCGGAGGCTAGCTTCTGAGAACCTCCATCCCCGTATTGATGTATCTGGGTCATTGAACCCATCCCTCCGATCGTTGCCGAGTCTTCCCGAGCTCTCCCGACATTGTCTTTGTCGCGAATTACACCTGGGGACAAAGTGACCACGCCCTAAAATATCCCCAAAATTGCAGATTGAACCTCCATAAGAAATATCATTGAGTTTTGCGCTCGTAGTCACTTTGGTCAATCTACTTTGCTGATTTCGTTCTAAGTTTCGAAACTTCTAGCGATACTGAGAGTAATGGTTTAACAATATTTTTATATTTGTCAGGTCTATTTCCTTTTAACTGACCACTATCCTTCCGGTAGAGGTTTGTTCGTAAAAGAATATCTTTGTATTGTTCCTCATCTTCCTTTCTATGATAAATAGGTTTTTTTAAACAGAAGATCGGAGAGCCCTTGAGTTTCTCGGTATTCAATATCACCCACTTGAATATCGCCATATTTCAAAAAATCAACCCGTGAATCTCCCAGTTTCCATGCACCAGTTTCGATATCGTGCTTAAGACCCTGTGTTAGATCAATATCCGCTGAATCTCTCCAATATTTTGATATATATTCTCGAGCAATTTTAGGATATTGATTGATAAAGTCAGGAAATGCAGAAACATTTTCTCTATAAGTGGTTTCTAGATCCTCTTTTAATTGCGATATGGATTTTTCTTCTATAAAAACATCATCATCATCATCATAGTCGTTATTGGACAAATCTCCATATTCGATTTCGGCCTCTTTTGATGGGAATTTTCCTTGATTTTAGGCTTCTTTTCTCGAATTTCTGATTCTTCGACTTTAATCTTTCGCTTTTTCGTTTTCCGCGATGTCTCTACTGAATTTTCTACAAGTTTATTTAGAGGGTTTCTGATAGGTTTCAAGAACTTGTTTAGTGTCTCATCTCCTTCACCCCGCGCCAACTTTAAAGCGAAGTATTTTTTTCTTATTGTATTGGATGCTTGAATTATTCGACGCTTAACATCATTATCCAGCTTACTAAATTGTGAAGTCATAATAACAACACACAACAGTAATAATAGGCTCGTATAAATAGCAAAACAGCCTATTTCAGGAAACAGCTATGAAACAGCTACTAACAGACCCTGTTTCTAGAGACTTAACACATCTTGCTTCTAAGACGCCTAGTGTCACACTGAATCTCGAAGGTTTAGGGTATGATATGAGTAAAGATTTGCAAACGGGGGTTAATCCAGCAGTGGGACTCTGCGTCGTTATAGTAATCTACTATGGCTTTCTACTATAGAAATCTATTAGCGTTTTCTACTATCGTCAAATGTGCAACTCTGTTTAGTTGTAGACAATGATCGGGTATCTTCGGAACTCGCCAAAGGGTAACTGTCTGAGCTAAAAACATTGCGGAAATTCTAGGGATTTTTAATTTTATAACTAGAAGTTTTGGACAGAAGAAAAAGTTTGGTTATATTAATGTTCAAAAGCATAGTAGAGTTGGGAGTTATAGTGATTTTTCGATATCTGTTAGAACAGAGATGGTGATTTAAGAATAGCGGTTATTTTTAACGGTGATTTTTCACTACAGCGATTTTTATTTTTAAGGCGAAAAGGAGCAGCATAGTTGCTTTTACAAGACTGATATTCGATATAAATATTGAATAATGCAGCTACAATTGGAAGTAAAATTATAAGTTGATTTGGTTAGTAAGTTATTAGGGTAAAAATAGTATTTTTTCGAAACGCCCAGTGCCAGAAGCGTAGCGAATATTAATCGAAAATGGCCTTTATTCTTGATTTTTGCACTAGATTAAGTTAAAAATATTACATTTTTTCCGAAATTAGAATTATAATGCTTTTGGTAATTTTGAGTATAGGTATACCTGAAAATGTTTTTATGACGCTGAATTTAAATACGACAATAAATTAATAAAATTATAATCTCTTAGATACTTTTCAGATTTGAAATTAACCATCTAAAACTGCAAAAAAAAATCCCATTTAATAGCATAAAATTGAGGACACACTGAGTCTAAAGGAGATTATAAAATACTTAATAACTCACAACATAAATAACAAAAGAATTATAAACAATAGCATCAGAAAATATAATAAAAAAAAACATTCCCTTTTATATCTAGCTATTTCCTGCAGTGGGACTCTGCGTCGTTATAGAAAACTACTATTGCTTTCTACTATAGAAATCTATTCGCGTTTTCTACTAAAGAAAATTTGCAACTCTATTTAACTGTAGACTAATGATCGGGTATCTTCGGAACTCGCCAAAGGGATAACTATCGGAGCTAAAAACATTTGCGAAAATTCTAGGGATTTTAAGTTTTATAACTAGAAGTTTTGGATAGAAAGAAAAGTTTGGTTATATTTAATGTTCAAGGTTCATGTTCAAAAGTATTTTACCCTTTACCTAAGTTCAATTTTTTCATTATTTCCATGTGCCATCCAAAGCCCTTCTAGAACTAGTAACACCTAAGCATAGCTTATACAATAACACAGCTACCTAAGTAAGTTAAACAGGGGCGCACCCAGGATTTTGTCTCAGTAGTAGTTTGTAGGAGGGTACGCCGCTGAAGTTAAACACCGCAACGCAAGTCGCAACGTCATCAGCCGAGAACTTACTGCCGCTGTCGACTGGTGACGTTGCGGTGTTGTAACTTAAAGAAGGTCCTCACCTCACGGGCAGAAGAAGCGGAACAGCGGACAGGAACTTCGTTTGTTAAACATGGCAGAATTCAACTAATCATATAACGAAGCGCCTCTCCGCTGTTCCGCTTCCTCCGCCCGTGAGGACCCACTTTTACGGCGTTACTAGTTCTAGCATCTTTGGCTATTTATTTGGATATTTTTATTTCTGTATGAGATTCAGCGAAGTTGATCAAATAAAGCCAGTGTTCACTTCTTACGCGCATTTTACTACAAAGATACTTTTTGTTTGTTGCTTATTTAAAACTATTTAGTAAAAAATGTATGTATTTCGATCTCAAAATTTTCAACTCAGTAATTTGTATCCAAATTATAAGCAAAGTGCATAAAAGCAAAGTAAGGAGCTTTTACTGGTCCTTTTTATTTTTTATAAGCTCTGCACTTAGGACAATTTGTGGTTATACCTAATGCCAGAGTGAAAATGCACAAAATTTTGAGACTCAGACTCATTAGGAATAATCTTAAACAGAAAAAGCAATAGTACAAACATATGACCTCTAAAGCCTTCGTTCACCGAACACCGAACCGGCAGTGCTCTGATCCAAAAACATGTAAACAACTTGATCCATAACCTCACAAAACCGATAACTACAGCATTGGCGATGTCGTTTCAAGACGACAAGATGGCTGTCACATAATCGACTTCGAACCATACGCAGAGTACGAAACGATCGTTCCGTTTCTACAAATAGAATTCTATGACATCGTGGAGTCCCACTGCAGCGTTAGCGATGTTGCTTTCATTTCAAGACGACAATATGGCTGCCACATAATCGACTTCGAAGCCTACGCGGAGTACGAAACGATCGCTTTGTTTCTACAAATAGAATTCTACGACATCGCGGAGTCCCACTGCAGGGACGGCTCTAACCTAGTTGGAAATAAAATTAGAATCCGATTTGAAAATACAATACAAATATTTATTTATTCACATTGTGTAATTTGAAAATGCGAAATACGAAAATACTTCGGTTAAAGTAATACAACATACAGGGTGTCTAAAAAGTCTTAGTATGGGTAAATGTCTTTGCTATTAATAAAGATAGAGACACCAAATTTTAGTTGTATCTTATTGGTTAATAAATCTACTTTTTTATGTAATTTGACTTTTTCAACCCCCTCGGGGCGTGACGCTAGGTAGTTGAGGTCAAAAATTTTGAATGCAAACTTATGCCATGGGGTCCCTTCTTTTAAAAGTCTTCAAAAAAATATTTTACCCTAAACCCCGTATTTTAATTCATTTTTAAAAGGCAAGCCTATAAAAATTATAAATCGTAAATCGTATAATCGGGCGGGGCATAAGTCGACCGTTAGTCGACCTCTTGTGACATACAGTACCAGCCTGCGCGCACATTTATTTTTTGTTTTGTGGGGCGCTTTTTTTAAACTTTTTTACAACTTCTTCATTTGTCGTTTTTTATATTTTTTGTTTTTTGACATCTGTGCAGTAGACCAAAATGCGTACGAACCGCAAACCGAGCGTGCTAGACATGCGCACGGAATTTCAGGGATAGACTTTGGTGTCTATATTTGAATCCATTCACTTTTAAGAATATATCCCCAATAGTTGATCTGAGCTGAGATGATCTCCTTAGCTTTGTCACACATAACTGGAACAAGTCTCCCGAATTTCATGGCGAATCTCAGATTGTTGCTCTCGATATTTCCAAGGCCTTTGACCAAGTATGGCATGCCGCACTCCTCAACAAACTACCAGTTAATTAGGTAAAACTCTACACGAAAAGCGCTTTCAATACGTAAAAAGCCCGACAAAGTTTATCAATTTGTTTTCGAGCTACAGCGTTTTAAAAATAACGCTACCAAATTTGTGTGCTCCTTTTGTATCTCCCTGTATTTTTTGCTAAAGACCATTAATCGAAATTCCGGGAAACTCGTGTGGGATATCAGCTGACTCTAACGTGCTATGTCTGAACGGCCAAAATAATTTATTGGAAACATTTTTTAAATTTTTTTATTTTCTCAATTTCTTTGTCGACCGATGCATTTGTCAAGTTTAATTTCCGGGAAATTTGAAAAAACATACACATAATATAAATAGACATATTTTATTTTAGTTCAAAAAAAGCCACGTACTAAAAAACAATCAGCCGACAAGAAGCGCAAATTAAAGAAAGAGACACGCCAAGAACAGAATAAACGAAAAGACGTAGAAAAAAAAAAGAAAAAGCTAACGAATATAGAACTAAATCAAGAAATGATGTCGAATCTTATGAAATAGAGAAACAAAAAATTGTGGAAAAACGTAAAATATTTTATTCACAAAATAAAGAAGCATATGACAAAAATAAACAACTTTTATTTCTGCCTAAAGAGTGTTTTTGGGGAAGGCCTTGCGATTGTAGCGAGTGTCGACCAGAGCTAAAGAAAAAAATGTGAAATATGTTTAGACAAGGATGGATATATAGTTGGTGGTATACGAAGAAAAGATCGCAAGAGAATCGCATATTACAACTCTAAAACGTTTTATTATGAATGTTATCAGGAAGATATCGGACCATATGAACAAGCCAGATTTAAAGTATTAAGGGCCAGAGGTGAGAATCCAATTCAGCCTGAGCAAAAATATTTAAAATCGCAGACAGAGGAAGATATTCGCGCCACTTTTAGGTTGATTTCAAGCTGAGTTAAAACAGATAAAATTTGTACTAAGAGGTACACCTGATGTGGTTAAAATAGAGTTTTCCGTTAAGTTTTAATTACCGAAAAGAACGAAAGAATTTTAAAACGCAGGAAATGGTGTTCCCTCAACGAGGAGATTTAGTGGAGTGGTTTACCGAAACCATAATCGAAGCATTAATTACGCAAATTCAAACATTCCAAGCACCTGTTTGGTTCGTAAATCTTAATGCACACATTAACCTACGAGGATGTCGATCTTATACGGAAACGCCTGCTGAGACACGAAGAAGGGAGTGGTGCGACGAAATTTGTAACTTAAGTAGAATAGACCATTCTCCATAAGGTTGAAGAAATATTTAGTTGGAACCAGTATTATGGATCCTGTTTACCAACAACTTTAATGGTTTGGGAACTTGCTATGAAATATAATTTATATGTAGAACCTCAATAGGGAAACTTTTGTAGGAGGAAATAAGAAACGTCAACCATCTCTCGACATGTGTACAAAATAAAGGTATTAACATCTGTTAACTTCATTACCTACATACATTAGTACGACATACCTACGTCGCAGCGATCCAGTTATCCAAATGATGTTATTACCCATTTTGTAAATATTTGTGTAATGTACCTACCTACTCTTATTTAGATCATATATTATATTATTACATATACATATATATATATATATATATATATATATATATATATATATATATATATATATATATATATATATATATATATATATATATATAAGAAATAGAATGTATTAATTCGTTTATTTAGTCATGTATTATTGTCACTAGATAACTCAATCCTTACTAATTATTATTTGGTAAATATCCAAAATCTCTATAGCTTGACCTTTGGTTACCACGTCAGTCATCTTAAACTTTCTCAAAGCCATTAGGTTATCTATTTACCTTTTTAATGTTCTTTAGATTGGAACTAGTATTTATTAGGCTATTTCTGCATAGAAGAAATCATTACCATAATTATTTTTAATCGTAACACAAGAGAACGCATATTCTCAGTTAGATCTTTTAACATATCTCTAAGTTAGTATAATGTAATTAAGAAGTTTTATTCTTTATTAATGAAAACCAACCAACAGTAACCTAACGTGTTTAAATAAAAGAAGAATCCATTACAAAATTGGTGTCAGAAGTGTTGGATTTCGCAAGTTTGCCAATAAGAAAATTCGCCAAGAAATTGTGACAAAATCCTTTGCCTTCAAGGAGCAGCCATTTTGGTAAGAAACCTCCTGTAAAGCAGTACAAAACTCCTGGTGATTTCTGCAGACTGCAACCCCGAGCCACAACCGTTGGAAAACCTGAGGAATTGCTTGCATCCTGTAAGTTCAGCGTAGTTCACAGCGAAGTAGCTCACTGAATCTTCGGAAAATGCGACTTGGAACACCGTTGGTATTCCTGTAAGTAACTCATATTTATGCCGATCTATCCTAACTTAGAAGAATTTTTTAGTGAATTTAGTGAAATAGTGAATATTAATACATCTGAAAACATGTCGATTTCATTAGAAATTGCAGAAAAAATGTTAATTAAATTCGACGGTAATAAAACAAAATTACATGAATTTATCGATAATTGCACTAGAGCAGACAAATTAATAAAAAGGGAATTCAAAGAAATTTTATTTGAGATCATTCAAACAAAATTAGTTGATAATGCTAGGGCTGTAACAAGAACTCGCAATTTTAAAGATTGGTCTGAGCTCAAAGCACATTTATTAAGTATTTATTCAGAAAAAAGAACAATGTGTCAATGGCAACTTGAACTTAATTCTTTAAAACAAGGACATAATGAAGATGTCATATCTTTTGCACAAAAAGTTGAAAATTGTTATACTGAACTATTAAATTGTTTAGATAACGAATTAAGTGATGACGCTCAAAAGGCTTGCTTAAATATAATAAAAAATGAAGCGTTAAATGTTTTCTTATCAGGTATAAATAGAGACCTAGCCATTTTAGTAAAAGCACAAAAGCCAGATACTTTAGAAGATGCGATTTCTTTTGCATTAGATGAAGAACAAGAAATAAAATCAAAAATCGAAATAAGTCGTTATCAAAACTCAACCTCTAACCAAAAATACTGTCATAACTGCTCAAAACCTGGTCATTTTACACAAAATTGTCGATTTGTAAATAATCCAGGTCCCTCAAATAAAAATTACACTTCTAACAATAGTAATCAAAAAATTAAACCTGCTTTCATTAGGAAAACAACCTTTAACCAGAATTATTCTGAAAAATTTTGTAGGTACTGTAAGAAAAATGGTCACCTTATAAATGAGTGTAGGAAACGAGAATTTAATAACAAAAACAAAATTAAATACCAGAATCAGCAGAATTATTCCAATTCAAATAATAATCATTTAAACTCGATAGCGCCTCGAAGCTCAGCGGCGACTCCGAGGAACGCAAATACAATACGCGCCGTGTATCAGTTATAAACACCCCCGTAGCAACATATGTTGAATTTAACAGTAATCAACTTTTTAATCAAATATCCTCATTTCTAGTAGATTCAGGTGCCGATATCTCATTAATTAAACTAAATTGTCTTAAAGATGAAACGGAATGTTATGAAGATTTTCCTATTATTTTAAAAGGTATAGACACAAATTCAACAAATCCTATAAAAACCATTTGTTACTGTTATTTAGATATAAATTTTAATAATAGTAAAATAAAACACTGTTTTCACACGACGATTTTCCTATTCCATTCGATGGCTTAATAGGCGACGATTTTTTGAGGAAAAATCGATGCAAATTAGACTTTGAATTAAACTCTTTATTTTTCAATAACATACAAATTCCTCTAAAACATATAGACACAAACTTATCTAGTGAATGTCAAAAAGATTTAAATTTAGATCAGTCTATCAAGACTAATCAATCTAAGTCTATACAAAATCAAAATCAAAATCAAAATCAAAATCAAAATCAAAATCAAAATCAAAATCAAAATCAAAATCAAAATCAAAATCAAAATCAAAATCAAAATTAAAATCAAAATCAAAATCAAAATCAAAATCAAAATCAAAATCAAAATCAAAATCAAAATCAAAATCAAAATCAAAATCAAAATCAAAATCAAAATCAAAATCAAAATCAAAATCAAAATCCGAGATATCCTAGTCTAAATCAAAATAAAAATTCAATATCAAATAAAACAAACTCTCTTAGTTCTATCGGACCAAGAATTAAAAACTTCAACCAAAAATCTAATTATCAAAATCTTAATCAAAATTACAATTGTCAAAATCCTATATTGCTTGCCCCTCGATCAGAAACAATTGTTCAAATAAAAGTCATAAATCAAATAAAGGAAGGCATTTATCCAGAGATTCAAATACTGGATGGTGTTTATCTATGTCCCAGTATAATTAAAGTTAATGATAATAATTTGGGCTTAACTTCTATCTTAAATACGACCGAGAAAAGGGTACGAATCGACCAAATAGACGTTAATTAAAACATTTACCTGAATTACAAAATATTTCTTTCATAAACAAAGTAAATTCTAGCAATAACTTTTGTTCCGATGGGTTACAAAAAATAAGACAATCTCTAAGAACCGAACATTTAAACGAAGAAGAGAAACACTCTTTAATTCAAATATGTCTTGACTATAATCAAATCTTTTATTTAGAGGGTGATTCATTAACTCATACTGACGCTGTCATGCATGAGATTCATACAAAATCAGACATACCTATTAATACAAAATCATACCGCTATCCACACGTTTTTAAAGAAGAAGTAAACAACCAAATATCAAAAATGTTAGAACAAGATATTATTAAAGAATCTGATTCTCCTTGGAATTCGCCGGCTTGGGTGGTTCCCAAAAAAACAGACGCCTCTGGTAAAAAGAAATTTAGAATTGTGATCGAATATAGGAAGCTTAATGACGTCACAATTGGTGATTCATATCCCTTGCCCAATATTACAGAAATACTAGATCAGTTAGGTCACTCGAAATACTTCACAACTATCGACTTAACGTCGGGTTTTCATCAGATACCATTGTCTCCTAAAGACGCTGCGAAAACTGCTTTCTCGACCCCAATAGGTCATTATGTACATAAAAGAATGCCCTTCGGTTTAAAAAATGCCCCCGCTACTTTTCAGACTAATGAATACAGTATTAACAGGTATACAAGATATTCGTTGTTTTGTTTATTTAGACGATATCGTAATATTTGCAGATAACGTAGAAAGTCATAACAAAAGACTTATTGAGGTATTTGAAAGATTATCCAAATATAATTTAAAAATACAACCAGACAAATGTGAGTTTCTGCGACATGAAGTTATGTATTTGGGACATTTAATTACCGAAACAGGTGTTAAACCTGACCCAACTAAAGTTGAGTCTGTCTTAAATTACCCTACCCCTACCTGTCCGAAAGACATTAAGGCTTTCTTAGGTTTGGCCGGTTATTATCGAAGATCCATTCAAAATTTTAGCAAAATATCTCAATCTCTAACAAAGCTATTAAGAAAGAACGTTCCTTTCGAATGGACTAGCACGCAACAAGAATCCTTTGAAATCTTAAAAAATACTTTATGTTCTGAGCCCCTTTTACAATATCCTGATTTTTCTAAACCCTTTTACTTGACATGTGACGCAAGTAATTTTGCTATTGGTTCTGTGTTGTCACAAGGTATTCCACCAAATGATTTGCCGATTGCATATGCTAGCAGAACTTTAAATAAAGCAGAATCTAATTATTCTACCACAGAAAGAGAATTATTATCTATAATTTGGTCTGTTAGGCACTTTCGTCCTTATTTGTATGGCAGGAAATTTTACATAATAAGCGACCATAAACCTTTAAAATGGCTCTTTAACGTTATGGATCCTGGCTCAAGACTTGTTAGATGGAGGCTAACTCTTGAAGAATACGAATATGAAATTATTTACAAACCAGGTAAATTAAATAATAATGCCGACTCGTTAAGTCGTATACCACAAACTAATGCTTCTATTAATACCATTGAAACGATAACCCAAGATTTATTATATACAGATTTCTTAGAGAAAAGTCTACAACTATAATTACAAATAATAACATAATTGAAATAGGTGAAAATCTTTCCAATTCAAATATTTCTAATATTGCATTTTTCTTATCTACCGATTTGGAATTTCATAATAATCAATTAAGATCCCTTAATGAAAAATACAAATTCTCTCAAAATCTCATTACAAAAAGCGACAATTTGAACAAGATAAAGACCTTATCAGAAAATAATAAAACATTCCTCATTTTATTTTATAAAATTAATTTTTGGGATTATAGCTCTTATGAAAATATTTATAATCTTTTAATACAATTAAAAAATACCCTTTTGGAAAATAATATCAATGAAATTGCTTTGCCAAAATTTGGGAACTCCTATGATAATTTAAAATTCAGAGAAATTAGAGTAATGTTAAGATTTATATTTAAAAATACTAACATAAAAATTACTATTTATCATGATACTCTTATTGAACCTAATCCTGAAAATATAAAAACTATTTTAACTGAAAATCATAATTGCCCAAGCTCTGGACATTTAAGGTTTCACAAAACTTATGCAAAAATTAAACAAAATTTTAAGTGGTCAAAAATGAAAACTGACAAAAGATTTTATAAAAATTTGCGAATCTTGCCAGAAAAATAAACTTGTTAAGATTAAAACGAAATTACCTATGGAAATAACAACTACTAGTTCTAAACCGTTTAAAAAGATTTTTCTCGATATAGTAGGACCTTTACCTATGTCTGAAAATGGCAATAAATTTATTCTCACCCTTCAGGACAATTTGACAAAATTTTCTAGAGCATTTGCAATTCCAAATCGTGAAGCTGAAACAATAGCAATAAAACTTGTTGAAGAATTCATTTGTGTTTTTGGTATTCCTGAAACTATTGTCACCGACCAAGACCGTGATTTTACCTCTGATCTTTTAAAAAATGTAGCAAGATTATTCAAAATTAAGCAAATTAATTGTAGCGCTTATAACCCCCAAAGTAATGGTGCACTTGAAAGAAGTCATCATACATTGGCGGAATATTTAAAGCATTATATCAACGATAACCAAACAGATTGGGACAATTGGATTAATTTCTCTATGTTTTCTTATAATACCGCCATTCACAGTAGTACTAAATTTTCGACTTTTGAATTACTTTTCGCACATAAGGCCAATTTACCAAACAGTTTGATCCGTTCGACAGAGTTCAAGTATACTTATGACGACTATATTTCAGAACTAACCTTAAAATTTCAGAAATGCCATGAAATCGCAAGGAATAATATTATTGAATCAAAACATATGAATAAAAAATACTATGATAGGAAAATAAAGATTTCAGAGTTTAAACCAGGTGATAGAGTTTTAATACAAAACAAACAAGTTGGGAAAGGTAAATCTAAGAAACTCACCACAAATTATACAGGTCCTTTTAGAATAATAGAAAAATTATCTCCTGTTAATTATCGTATTTTGATAAAGAAAAAACCTACAATAGTACATTCTAATCGTCTAAAATTAGCACATTAGTAAGATTTAGTTTTATTGCAGGACATTGCTCTGGATTTTCATCCGGGAATGTAGTTCAACATATTCCAATTCAAGAACAGAAAATTCTTCCGGTATATACTATGAGGAAATTGGTACTCTTAAATTTACTGAAAGTAATTGGAATTTAATTACCTACATTGACCTTAATATTTATGAAGACAAACTACAATTTGTAGATTTCACATATAATAAAATCCTGAAAATTTGCAATAATAAGTTGTTAGTAGATTTTTCTATGTGTAAAACAGAAATAAAAACCTTAAGCCAAATTATACCTTCTATATTTAGGAAAGAGCAAACATTGAAAACTTTAATGGTATACAGTACAAATAAGCGAGTGAAACGAGCATGGTTGAATATTGTCGGTTCAGCATTAAAATCAGTATTTGGTACAATGGATCAAAATGATGCCGATTATTACGACAAAGTTATAAACAATGTCAATAATGATGAAAAACAATTATTAGATCTTTTTAAACAACAAGCTCATGTTGTTCAAGGAACTATATCAAACAAACAAAGAAATCTTTAATAAAAACTTCGATAAATTAAGTAAATTTGTAAATCAACTAAACGAAAGACATTTTAATCTTGAACTTAACCAAACTTTAGAAGAACAATTTTCTCTCTTAACTTTAATGTTAAATAAATTAGAATTTGAATACTCAACAATAACTAGTTCCAACCTTTTTGCTAAATTAAATTTACTACACCCCTTTATAATATCACCGATACAACTAATTAACGAGCTTACCTACCTAGCTCTACCTTTTTTGACTACCTCTACGTCATATGTTCTTCCCTTAAGTGAGGGAAATGCATGCAAATTAACAGAATTCGTAACAATTAAATGTTTATTTAAAGATAATAGAATTATATATATAGTCTCTAATCCTTTACTTATGAATAAAAGATTCACTCTTTATAAATTAATTCCTTATCCCGTAAGTCAATTGTCTACGACTTTTTATATTATTCTACCCTGAGTTAATTATCTAGCTCTTTCAGACGATAAAAATACTTACGCAATTCTTAAGGCGAATCATCAGCGAAAAGAAATTCCGGCGGCATACCGATCTAACATAGGACAGCAACACGTCTGTCCCTGTCTAAGACCGCCCCTCGGTAAATTATATTTTTGCACCGGCATCACTGCAACTATCATGCCGCGGGGACCCACACAGCTGATCGACGGGAGATATTCACATATTATTTATTTTATTATTTAGCTTGGTTCTTTAAACCGATCCAGTGACGTTACCGACGTCTGTCGCATCGCATGGATAAAATGAAGTACAAAGAAAATACATACCCAATCTTTATTGTATTTTACCTACCTGCGCGCAAGTAAAGGTAGACGTATGTTTTTCGCACATGTAATGTAAATGCAAAATTTATGTAATGCCAATATACGCGCGATGTATGTATTATATATAGGGGTGTATGTACAATAATGTGTATATATTACGTGGAATGGCGGCCGACAGCAGCCATTGTGTTGTACAGAAAAAGAAAAGTTTTTCCTCACATTGCAATATGGATACCTTCCAAAGGAAAGGTGGTGATGAAGGCATTGTAAATTTGAAAGATATATCTATACGTTTTCCAGAAAAAAAAAAACAAATATGGCGGCGATGTCGTTAAGTTGTATCTAAAACCAACGTTCCGAACATTTCACTGGGGATGCCACATTAAAGGTCTTGGTGAAAGATCTGTACTCCGTAAACAATAGCAAATACGGCGGCCGCCAGCAGCCATTTTGTTCTAAATGCAACAATTTTCACAACCATTGCAATACGAACATTAAAGTCACGGACGTGATACCACGGTTTTAAAGATTAGATATACCTATTTCACAAAAAAAAACACATGTACCTACTTAGATGTAAAAAATTATGTGCCATGAAGGGCTGCAGCACATGGGAAAAACTAAATACAAAAATAGGTACAGGTGTGGTGTAGTTTGATTATTAGTGATAACTAGCTAGACGCCAGTTTGTATTTTTATAAATATGACCTTGGGACGTGGCCATAACACGAAATTCGGGTTTTCGGAAACGCCTTTTTGTCTCGACGATATGCCTGGGGTATCTGTTAATGTCTGTAAATGTAAATTTAAATAGACCACAATATCAAAATATTCCCCTAGCCGTAAGGCAGGATTTTGAAAATTTCCGATGGCCTTAAATATAATGCATAATTGTCACGTATAGTTACCAAATCTTATATTATCGCTTCTTGCATTTTGACTACGTTTCCATGAGTATTCAGTTCGAATTGAATACTATTCCCGTATTGAATACCGCCATGTAAACACCTAAAATTCGAGACTGAAATCGTTTTCAACGCCAAGGTCGATACGGCAAATTTTGGGATCGTATCGGGATTTAAACATCATGTAAACGCAATCGAACTGAAGTTGGAACAGTATCGTACGACAAATGTCAATTTATTGAATTTATGGGGAATCTAACCTCAAATTCAGAATTTAAAAAGCGGTAAAAGACGGCGTTTGGTTTTTGTTGTTTTCTTCTGTAAAATATTGCTGTACAACTTTCTCCCACCATTCTGAACCTCTTTTTTTCACCCACCACCGTCGTTTACTCCTTTTTTTCGATTAAACTGCTGTTTAAAATATATTGTGTCGAGTTGCATTTGTTGCATAAAAAATGCGGCTTCCTTTTGTCTCTTTGCAGATTATAAGTCTTCTTTATAACAAATATATCGAAAACCTAGGCAAACCTGAATTAATAATAAGCCTAATAAAAGATTTTTGTTGATTTATTATCCAATTTACTTCCCAAAGCAATCAAAAGACGAAAACTAGGTTATGTAAACAATTGTTGACAAGTGACAGCACTGACGTTTACTGTCAAATATCAAAGTTTCAATTCCATTTTAGAAACGTTTTCAGATCGATTTGAAATCGGTGCATGGAAACGATTTATGATTCCGAATTAAAAAAATATTCAATTCGAACTGAATACTCATGGAAACGTAGTCACTTGTTTGCCGTTCTGGTCGGTCGTAGTCGATGTTGTTAGTAAATTAGTCATGGTATTTTTGAAAAAAGTAAGGGCTACTAATGAAACAACCTAATTTAATACATCTTTTTTTTAAGCTTTTTGCTGCTAGATTGGCTTTTTAAATGAGGAAATTACCAGCTACCCACACTTTCCCTTTAAGGTAATCAAAGTGTAGGTTACTAACTAAATTATGTTTATGAACTTGAAATTGTGCTCAGAGGTTTCTTATATAACGGAGGCATCCACCAAGGTAGGGTTTTTCAAAATTGAACCCCTAAGGAGGTAAAATAGGGGTTTAAACCTTGTATGGAAAAAGAATATTAGATTGTCCTATTAAGTCGAAACTTCATTGAAGTACTCTAAAAAACAAATGTTTAAACACGTGTTTTGCAGTTTTTACTAATTCAATCTCAAATATTTTCTGTGTACAGGGACAGGGTGTCCGGATTTCGTTGTAATTGCAGGGTATCTCGGTTGTTATTAGTGATAGAGAGTTGCGATTTTCGCGAAGTGTTGCTACTTTTTGATGAAACGAAAGATGGCATAAAAATATTCATAGTCCCCTCCGTTTTTGAGATACAGGACGAAATTGATTTTTTTTTCATTTGCGGACCCCCCTCGCATTTCTGTTATCTTGTAACTTATAAAAAAAGGAAAAATGGATCCTACTAGAATTTTCTACTTAGAATCGAGTGGCATGGTTAGATTTTCAGCAGATGTGATATTTTTCGATATATTAACTAAACAGATGTTTTTTAAATGGAACACCCTGTATATTTCTTAACCATTAAGTTTCCCCTTTCGAGAGCTTTTCAAAAATATATAACACTTTATAGTTATTTTTTATTTTTAGGCCTTAAACGAACTATTTAATTTTAAACTTTAATTTTGCGTAGTTGGTCGTGTTTAACATGTGGGTTAACGTCAATTCAAGTATTTAGATTTAAAAAAGAAACTGGTTAAATCCAGTATTTTCATTAATTTATTAAAATTGGTATTATTTTTTAAAATACAGCACTACTTGTTATCTAGAACTAAAACTGCTTAGTTTTTAATCACTTGAAGATTAAATTAGTTGTCTTGAATTATAGTATTAATAGCAAATAAAAGTCAAATTTAAAAACAAAACATACAAAACTTCAGGTAAGAAAAGAGTTAGTCCATTTTAACACTTTTCGTTGCCTAAAGTTTTGTATGTTTTGCTTTTAAATTGGACTTTTATTTGCTATTAATATGCCAAGACAACTAATTTAATCTTCAAGTGATTAAAAATAAAGCAGTTTTAGTTCTGGTTAGGATTTTCTGTATATCTAAGATATATATATATATATATATATATATATATATATATATATATATATATATATATATATATATATATATATATATATATATATATATATATATATATATATATATATACAGGGTGTTATTAAATTCACTGCATATATTGGAATGGGTGACTCCTGGGGTAGTCTACAGACATACCCAATACTTTTTTTTTGTTAAATCGAACATTTTAAAAATTTTCAAAAATACCCTAAAACCAGTCTATATTCGCCGCACCTGACTAAGCATACACAAGGCGCTTGACGTAAATTTGCGCGCGAAAAATTAAAAACAATTGAATTTGTGTAAACGTTGCCAGATATTATGAATCTTAATTATTTTCTGTTATTACCCGTAATTTAAGACAAAGATAAAACAAATTTAAACCTTTTCCGAAGGAAAAACTAAAAAAAATGTTAAAAAGGCCACTGGGAAACCACTCACTCCTTTCTGTCCGCAGCCTTAGTTTTAACCAGTCGTTGCCTAACATAATTTAAATATCAATAAGTAAAACTAATAAAAAGTTGCAAAAAATGATTGGTACTTATCTAGCCGGGAATGTACCGAAAATGTCTCTAATTTGCTCCCAAACAAGCATGATTCGTACCATATTGTCCTCATTATTGTCCCGAACACTAAGGTACTCTGGGGCCCCGAACCCGTTGAAAGATTTTCTCCATTCAACGCGACTTCGCAGTTAATTCACTTTTTCAATTGGCATACTTACTATAATACACTATTTCCTTCATCGTACCCCGCAAAACGCTATCCGTAAGCTAAGCATCTCGGAATCTTGGATTAAGAAACATTAGAAATCGTTTAAAATCTAAAACTTATACGAACTGACGGCAAAAAAAACATTCAGACAAATTATTGTCCAACGTTGTTGCCAAATTATAGAAGCAGTGCAGAAGAAATACAGCATTCACCGTGCCACGCGAATATCGATGTAAAAAATACATACGTACCATTTTATATTACATTAAAAATGAGAAAAAGCTCTCGTTTTATAATATATTTTTTTTAATAATGCAATCAACACGAATCGTTTTGCCCCGAATCGGCAACATGGGAGGACCAGACACCTTTTAGCTTTTAGAACTAACCGCGTCCTTATTGGTCATAAGCAAAGCTGTCAAACGGGGGTTATTCCAGGGACGGCTCTAACCTAGTCGGGAATAAAATTAGGATTCGATCTGAAAATAAAATACAAATATTTATTTATCCACATTGTGTTATTTGAAAATGCGAAATACGAAAATACTTCGGTTACAGTGATATACCATACAGGGTGTCTGAAAAGTCTTAGCATGGGCAAATATCTTTACTATTAATAAAGGTAGAGACACCAAATTTTAGTTGTATCTTATTGGTTAATAAATCTACTTTTTTATGTAATTTCACTTTTTCAACCCCCTTGGGGGTTACGCTAGGGAGTTGAGGTCAAAAATTCTAAATGCAACCCTATGCCGTGTGGTACCTCATTTTAAAGGTCTTTTCGAGAATGGCAGATGTTACTTCTTGGCAGAGTTCCAAAATGGACTTTATTACTGCCAAGAAGTTCATGGTGGTCATTCTAAACAACTTTTAACGTAATAAGTAAGGCAGGCACTGTTAGTCAGTTACCAGAGGCGGTGATGCCTAAAGTAAATGCGTACGTATACGGTATTTGACAGGAATAATTTAATTCATGGGCGTTGCCGTGATTGTGTGAAAAAAAATGGTGCCACTACAATATTGTGAATTTCTCACAAGACGCAAAAGTCTTAATAACTATGGTAAGGCTAACCCTTGAATAAATAACAAGAGGCTTCAATGCCGAAAATAAGTACGTACGTATACGGTATTTGACAAAAATAATTTTATTCATGGGCGTTGCTGTGATTGTGTAAAATAAAAACAAATGGCCAAGTGCGAGTTCGACTCACGCATATAGGGTTCCGTACCACCGTAAGATTGTGTTTATATATTTTTAATAAATGTGCTGATGTTTCATCCCATATTATTGTTGTGCGGTGTCACAATGGCACATAGTTAAGAATGTTCAAAAAAGTAAGACGTCATAAAATCGTAGAAATATCTTAAGTACGTAGTTGTAGTTTTACTATTGGAGATATATTCTTGAAAGTGGATAGGTTTGGATGTAGACACCAAAGTACATCCCCTGAAATCTCGTGCGCATGTCTAGTACGCTCGGTTTGCGCGTGGTACGCATTTTGGTCTACAGTGCAGATGGCAAAAAACGGAAAATAAAGTCGAAAAAACTGGGGAAAAAGTTATAAAATTAAATACGTAGTGGTACCTTGACTATAGGGGATATATTCTTAAAAGTGAATGGGTTCGAATGTAGAACACCCAAGTACATCTCCTGAAATTACGTACGCATGTCTAGCACGCTCGGTTTGCGCGTGGTGCGCATTTTTGTCTACTGCGCAGATTTTTTTTTATCTAAGACATCACACGTAGACTTCAAGCCTAAGTACTAACGTACCGTGGGTGTCTGAAGAGATGGCAAATAACGAAAAATAAAGTCGAAGAAAATTTGGGAAAAAAGTTATAAAGTTAAATACGTAGTGGTACCTTGACCATTGTTGATATATTCTGGTGTGGGTTCAAATGTAGACACCAAAGTCCATCTCCTGAAATTCCGTGCGCATGTGTAGCACTTTGCGCGTGGCACGCATTTTGGTCTACTGCTCAGATGGCAAAAAACAAAAAATAAAGTCGAAACAAACTTGAGGAAAAAGTTATAAAGTTAAATACGTAGTGGTAAGTTGACTATTGGGGATATATTCTTAAAAGTGAATGAACAAATAAATATAAAACGACAAATGAAGAAGTAGAAAAAGTTGGAAAAAAGTTAGAAAAAAATGTGCCCCACAAAACAAAAAATAAATGTGCACGAAGACTGGTACTGTATGGCACAAGAGGTCGGCCAACGGTCGACATATGTCCCGCCGATTATACGATTTATAATTTTTATAGGCTAGCCATTTAAAAATGAATTAAAATATGTGGTTTGCGGTAAAATGTTTCTTTTCTGAAGACTTTTAAAAGAAAGGACCTCAACTCCCTAGCATCACCCCCAAGGGGATTGAAAAAGTCAAATTACATAAAAAGTAGATTTATTAATCAATAAGATATAACTAAAATTTGGTGTCTCTATCTTTATTAATAGCAAAGATATTTAGCCATACTAAGACTTTTTAGACACCCTGTATGTTATATTACTTTAACCGAAGTATTTTCGTGTTTCGCATTTTCAAATTATACAATGTGGATAAATTTTCAAATCGAATCATAATTTTATTTCCAACTAGGTTAGAGCCGTCCCTGGAATAACCCCGTTTGCACAGCTTTATTTATTACTAGCCAATATGCTCTAGTCACAGGCAACCACTTATGCACCGGTGCATATTGTAACCCTATGTCTTTATTAAGAATATAGTTTTAACTACAACAGTAGTATCTTACCCTATTTATTTTCTTTGAGTAGTATTTTCAACAAGTTATGGTCATTGTTGGAATATTTTATTCTGCTCCTTAAAACAGTTTTATACTTTGTAGTTGCTTTGCAGTGTTCATTAAATAATCCTAACACATTTAATTATTTATTACAGTGCTATTTAATAGATTATCGTATCGGCTGAGTGTTGTAGAATATTAAGTTTTGCAAAACAGATTTCTGGATGTTTAGTTTGGTGTTTGGTGGTAGTTTTCGTTTGAACAGCTGATCCCTGGATTATTATAGGTATTTTAACTTTTTGAAATTTAGTGTTTTGAGATAGTTATAGTAAATTTGAGTTAGTAATATCATTTCACCAGTTTAAAAAAGGCAGTATTTTTCGTGTCATATTATGATGTTTATTTCTCTACAATGCTTTTATTGTGATTTTAGTGTTTATTACTTTTTTTAACTGTAATGAAATGTAGCGAGAGTGATATTAGCTGATATAGTAAATAGATAACATATTTATCCTTTGATCTGTGTCAAAATGTTGAGAAGCGGATTAATAAGGGTGATAAGTTGTCAACCTAATTACTTTTTGGTTTAGATTTTGGTTAGTTCTAGTTACTGAAAAGTACAAAAGTTAGTGTTTCCTCACTTTTTTGTATACGTTAGCTTCATACAATTCTTCTGAGTTATTTTTGTTAAACTGTTGCTAGTTTTTATTGCGCAATTAAAATTTCTTTGTTTGAAGCTAATTTTGGATAGGTAGCCTTTTCCTCTAAAAATGTCTGGTCCGCTTATTTGAAAATTATTATTGTAATCTTTGTTTGAACAGCTGTTGGATTTTTTGTGTTGTAGTATTTTAACTTTTTGAAATTGAGTGTTTTGAAAGAGTTAAGTAGTAGGATTTCTTTATTTAAAGATAATAAAAATATTATTTTTTTAAACCTGTTACATGGGAGGGACTAGAAAGATTTGGCAACATCTCACGTAAAAACAAATGAGTTTTTTCTGTAACTGACATTGCTCGTGGTTTTTTATATGGCCATGTGTTTATTACCAGTGGTGCGCTGAGACTAAAAAAAATTTTTTTGAGGGCCGATATCAACCTTTTTTTATAGTGAAGGGCTATTTATGAATATTTTTATTCAATCTGAATTCATATCAGGATTTACTGGTTTCAATATATGCAGTGAATTTCATAACACCCTGTATATATATATATATATATATATATATATATATATATATATATATATATATATATATATATATATATATATATATATAAGCAGTGTTGTAGTTTAAAAAATAATACCAATTTTAATAAATTAATGAAAATACAGCGTTTAGCCAGTTTATTTTTTAATCCTAAATACCTGAATAATTGACGTTAAACCACATGTTAAACACGGCCAACTACGCAAAATTAAAGTTTAAAATTAAATAGTTCGATTTAAGTGCTAAAAATAAAAAAGAACTTCAAAGTATTATATATTTTTGAAAAGCTCTCGAAAGGGGGCACTTAATGGTTAAGAAATATACAGGGTGTTCCATTTAAAAAAAACATATATTTGGTTAATATCTCGAAAAATATCACATCTGATGAAAATCTAACCACGCCACACGTAGAAAACTCTAATAGGATTAATGTTTACTTTTTTAATAAGTTACAAGATAACTGAAATGCGAGGGGGTCCGAAAATGGGAAAAAATCAATTTCGTCCTGTATGTCAAAACCGAAGGGGGCCATGAAAAATATTTTTACGCCATCTTTCGTTTAGCAACACTTCGCGAAAACCGCAACCCTCTATATTTAAGAACAACCGAGATACCCTGCAATTACAACGAAATCCGGACACCCTGTACACAGAAAATATTTGAGGTTGATTTAGTAAATACTGCAAAACACGTGGTTGTACATTGTCTTTCCAACGGAGTCCGTTCCTGGAATGTAATATTTGAATCCGGTCGCTAGTGATAACGCTACTGAAGAGGGTAAGTGCTTCACACATTTTTCACAATTATCACTGATTTACTTCCTTTGTTTTCTTTTTCTGTTATATTTTACTTAGTATGACGCGCACGTCTATGTCGGGGGGAACATTTTGGACGGCGCTATTTATGATTCCTAGAACCATTTTCTGTCTTACCCAAGGCCGGCCGCACGTTGCGTCGTTGCCAGCGTTAGGCAAAAGTACAAATAGATGGTCTGGCGCCGAAAGAGGGCGTATTGCGCCAGGGCTTTTTGTGCAAAATCGTTTTTCCAGGATTATGGCCAAACTATTCAATTTTTACTTTTACTTTTTTTACCAGCACATCTAAATTAATACCCACGAGGGCTGTATTACGTCTATATTTTAAAGTATCTTTTATTTCAAAAAATAAAACTTTAAAAAATTAATATTTCAGTTTTTGGCTTTATAGCGTAATAGATAAAGTAATTCTCTGTGACATTTATATCTAAACATTTTTTGATATAATGCATATTAACGACAAAAAATTGGAAATACAAAAATTGTTGGTGATGAATCCCCTTAAATCCCGCAACTCATGCAAAAGTAGTGATACAACTACAGCTTTTTGCTCAAATCAACCTCTATATAATTCTCACTCTAGACCAATTTGCGAAACCAAATTACTATTTTTTAAATACTAAAGAAATTTTTATTTAAACATTGTGATACAAGAATTTTAAATACAGAAATCGAAATCTGGCATAAATTAGATGCTTCAAATAGTTGGCTTTATGTTTTACCAAAAATTACTGATATTACAATAAGTTGTTTATCTAATGAACCAATAAATATTTTACTTAATGATACAGGGATAATTACTATTGATAGAAATTGTAAATTATTCACAAGTTCAACAACACTTATTTCAGATAATGGAAATCTTGAAACATCACTCAAAGCTATCGTACCTGATTTTAAAATCGAATTAAATGACTGTTGTGACAAGGAAAATATAAAAAATGAATGTTTTGTAAATCTTTTACCGTTACAAGCCATTGGCTTAGAAAGGGAAAATATCAATTCCGCAAGTAAAAAATTATCAGATCTTGAAAAATTGGCTGATAAAATAAATGAAAAAGGTTTTAATTCAAATGTTCTTCATAATTCATACTTTGTTCTTATCTTTTGTTCTTTACTTAAAATTTTAGCGATGTATATTTTATATAAAATAGTTATGTATTTAAGGAGAAAATGTATTAGGAATAATGGCACTTCAAGAACTTGCCAAAATATTACAAATTGTTTAGCTCTAAACATATTTAAACGATCTTCGAAATCAAATGTTGATATTGAAATTAATGATAAAACCTTTACTCCCATTAAAGGTGAAAATAGCTTAAGATTTATTAATAAAAATGAAGATTGTGAAATAATTAGTTTAAAAGATAATGAAAAACTAGTTTAAGACGTAGTGATAGAATAGCAAAATTAAAAGAAAATCTTAATTAATTTTCTTTCAATTTTCTTTTTAAGGGGGGAAGTGTAATGTACCTACCTACTCTTATTTAGATCATATATTATATTATTACATATATATTAGAAATAGAATGTATTAATTCTTTTATTTAGTCATGTATTATTGTCACTAGATAACTTAATCGTTACTAATTATTATTTGGTAAATATCCAAAATCTCTATTGCTTGACCTTTGGTTACCACGTCAGTCATCTTAAACTTTCTCAAAGCCATTCGGTTATCTATTTACCTTTTTAATGTTCTTTAGATTGGAACTAGTATTTATTAGGCTATTTCTGCATAGAAGAAATCATTACCATAATTATTTTTAATCGTAACACAAGAGAACGCATATTCTCAGTTAGATCTTTTAACATATCTCTAAGTTAGTATAATGTAATTAAGAAGTTTTATTCTTTATTAATAAAAACCAACCAACAGTAACCTAACGTGTTTAAATAGAAGAAGAATCCATTACATTTATAAAGATAGTCGCTTTTTTCATCCTTGCAAAACTTTTCCGCACAAATATTTAATTAAGTTGTATGGTAGAGTAAGGTTATATTACGCTCTCAAATTTATAAATAGAAATTTTATGACTGTAAAAAATAGTAAGATGTTGATTTGGAGACACCAATAAAATTACTTTATTATCTTAACACCTGTTTTATTCGCCTAACTTCAAATAACTTTTCTATTGAAAATATTTTATCATTGCTGACTCCTGCATAACTAAAAATAAAATTAAAAAGTACACTTTATTTCCTGCATTTTTCAATTCGTCCGCTTTTGTCAATTTAATCTCTAAAATCACAGTTCTTATTTTTTTCTCAGTCCCCATATAACTGCAAGTAAACAACTTCTCTGTGAAAAGAGCAATTTGTGTGAAATACGTCAAAATACCGTGAGATATAGATACACAGTATATTATTTTAAGCCACTGCGCACTACCTAAGTCAACCCACTAATCACATTGTTAACTAAATCATATTCTTTGTACTAATTTAACATACAACATATTATTTCCTAGGTACGCCTATGGCAATATCATAAAATTTTGCTTCAACACTGACTTAAGGTCCCTCGGTGTAAGATGCTTAGAACAAACGTGCCGCTGAAGAGTTATCCTTCTGGTTATTTATTCTTGTGGGCCCCCGCAACTTAACAAAAATTAGCAAAGCTAGCATAATTCAACTTTCCAGTTGCCCGATAGAAATTAAAGGAAAATTCTATTAAATAGAAAGAAAAATTTCCCACGCACATACCTAGCCATATTAACACAGTTACGCCTTATTGATAAGTTTATGTTTTTCTAGATATTTTATAACTTGCAAGTTAATGACTTTTCCCTAACTTTGCTGACAACAGAGACAAGAAAGATAGGTCTGTAATTGGATAAAAGGGACTTGGAACCTTTCTTCGGGACAGGCTGCATACGAGTAGTCTTCCAGTTGTCTGGGAAGATACCGTTGTCATAGGAGATCTTTAAAGATGAGTTAAGATAGGTTCAAGTTCTGGAGCGAATATTTTTAGAACAATTCATGGTATGCTATCCAGACCGGAGGACTTTTTGGTGTTAAGGGATAGAATAATTTTTCGAACTTTTTTGACCTCAAGGGCGTAGATACGGGGGGCAGAGGGGGTAATTACCCCCTCCCCAGAACGGTACGGAAAGCAATCCCAGATCGGTGCAGATTTATATCCTAGTGCAACTCAAATAAAAGAATTTGGAAAGGATGGTTGAAATTATTTTGGTGCTACCACTCTCAGAAGAAAAAATTATCAACCCCCTTGTTTGACCTTAAGTATTATGTCGGACATTTTGTGGGGTACAGACGTAGCGGTTGGAAGAGCGAAATTGGCAGGAGGAATAAGGGTGGAATTGACAGCGAATTGTTTGGCAAATAGCTCAGCTTTCCCTTTAGAGGTGGAGATAATTTCATTGTCAGACTGTCAGAGGCCAGGGAAGGAAAAGTGCTTCTACTGAAGTGTTGACTAATGTTTTTGGCAAGTAACCAGAAATATTTGCTGCCGTTGGAAAAGGAAAGCACTTTATCTTTTATGCGGTTGTTAAAAGCATTTTTGGACTCTAAGATAGTTTGATTGTACTGATTGCTTGCCTCAGTGAAATTGATCATCATAGTTTTAAGAGGTGAGGGGAGGAAAACAGCTTCTACTGAAGTTTTGTCTAATGCTTTTGGGACAACCGAGTGGATGCACAACGGACCAACACTGGTCGAAGTGCATCGGTTGGGTTTGTTTGGGTGATGAACCCCAAGAAAAACATTGTAATATTTGAGCTACGGCGACAACACGTTTTTGCTAGCATTGAAAGAGTAAAATATTTACTTTTAGTGCTAATCAATAATGTAACTATTTCTTAAGAGCAAGTACACAATGTGTGCGTATTTTTTGAAAACATTTTTTGTGGAAGACTGCAGATATTTTAATAAAGACATCCAATAAATGCTAGTATTTATGGCGTTACTTGAGCCTACCCCCTCTCCTCTCCCTCTGACGTCACAAGCCCCGCCCCCTTGTTCTGCGCATGCGCGAAAAAAAAACTGCGCAGGCGTCAGCTGCGCACGCATCTGTCATCTGTCAGCTGTCATCTGCCAACTGTCATCTGTCAACTGTCATCTGTCAACTGTCATCTGTCAACTGTCATCTGTCAAGTGGCATACATCATACGTCATCTGTCACACTCTTGGGCGTTAGCTACTTTTGGTCTTAACTACTTGGAGGTTGAACTACTTGGGTCTTTTACTACTCGGGGCTTTAACTACCTGAGGCTTTGACTACTTGGACATTAACTACTTAGGCATCAACTACTTGGGCACTATCTATTTGGGGCCCGAACAGTGTCGGACATTAGTACTACTCCTGAAAATAGTATTATTTCACGAATATGACGTCAAAAACTTTTTTCTTTATTTTTGCACATGCTAGGATTAGAACCAGGGACCTGCATAGTGGAACAGCAACGCTCTAACCAACCTGACCATCGGTTTCTCATAAAATATTGGGTTCACAACATATAGGCTTGCAGCTATAAGAGCCCCCATAGTTTTCAAAGGAGAAAGTTAACATAGGTCACGTGTTGAGAATTATGTTGTTGTTGTTGTGGGATATGTAGAAAGTATGTCAGCTGTCACTTGTCATTGAGGTTATGTCAACTGTCACTTGTCAAACGCCAAAATAAAAATTTAACATACGGCACGTTTTCAAAATGGCGTTATAAGTCCTGTATAAAGTATGTCAGCTGTCACTTGTCATTTAAGATCTGTCAACTGTCACCTGTCACGTGTTAAACATTAAAATAAAAATTTAACATACGTCACGTGTTCAGGATCGATGTCAGAAGACGTTTGAAAAAAGAATGGCGTCGATCGACCTTAGGGTTCCTGAGATATTTGGTTGAGCGATTAGCGCCCTAACGGCTGATGGTGAAGAGACGAAATTCACATGTAGGATAGTGGATGAGTAGATCTTTCGATTTATCAAATTATTTTTCAAAAATCTCGACTTTGAGGAAAAAATTAGATTTCAAAATTTTTACATCACCTTGTATAGTACATTTTGGATTAATTATATAAATGATGAATATTAGTGGATTTAATAACGGAAAATAGGTATTAGGTCATCGGAACTAGTAAAAATTAGATTTCAAAATTTTTACATCACCCTGTATAGGAAATTTTGGATTAATTATATAAATTATAAATATTAGTGGATTTAATAGCAGGAAAATAGGTATTAGTTCTTCGGAACTAGTTAAAAAGAAGATGTCAAAATTTTTACATCACTCTGCATAAGAAATTTTTCACGCCACGTCACGTGTTCAAAAGAACATTATAAGACACGCGGAAAAGTATGAGAGCTGTCTCCGGTCTTTTAGGTTATGTCAGTTGTCAGTTGTTAAATGTGAAAATTAATATTTGACATACATCATGTGTTAAACGTGACGTAACAAGTCGTTTGGAAAAAAACCCGAAGTCAATCGATCAACTCGGTCGTGAGTTATCGCTTAGTAAGTCCAATACCGTATTGGCTGAAAAGAATTAGTAAATCTTTCTATTAGTTAAACAGTTTTAAACATCCCCTCATGTTACTGTTAAAGCCCCACAAAACCACCCGCAATGTAGCGGCCATTGTCAAGGATCTTTGTGTAGTAAGAGATAAATCAGTATACCTCTTATGTTAGGTTATAGATGGTGAGGGCTTCCGGTCGGTGTTATTTTATGACTGACTGATAAATACAAAAGTAGGGCGAATGTTACAAGCCATTATACTGAGGGTATAAGGTAAAAATCATGTTTTTTTTTGAAAATGCCCTTAAGCTAATGTAGGTATATCAATTATAAAATAACACCTTAACAGAGCTGCCAGGCGTGAACTGATCCCTCAATCGCGCTCCAGCTCGATTTTTTTTAGGGATAAAAAACGATCACCGCAAAGCAAAAACCCATAGAACTTCATTAAAACATACATTTACATTTATATGACTCTTTTATTTTCAAATCAAACATATTACAATATACAGTTTACAATAGTACAAAATATCTTTTCGTCTTCCTCCATGATACAGTGATGTTCCCAGCTTATTGTTCCAGCAGCTTGGATAATCCTCTATGGAAATTATTTTATTAAATTTGACATCTTTCGCCCCTATTTTGCTGGCATCTTTCATTTAGAATGGCTATTGTGTTATGTTTCTATTACATTTCCGTTCGTTGCTTCTTGTATCCATAAGGTTCCGAGCTACCATCAGGAAGAAATTTTCTTTTTACTGAATTAGGTCGATATATCTTGGTTTCGATATTTGTTGTGACACTATGATCTTTTGTCCGGCGAATATTTTTAGATATGATGGGTACAGGGTCTGTTTTGCAAAGAACCATACTCTTTATAGTATCAAAGTTAACTAATTTTGATGCTGTGTAATTGAAAAATATACCTTTCACCTTACAAACTACTTCTTCTGTGCTGCTCTTTGGTGCGTAAACCTTAAAGGCATAATTCTTAGGGCCTCCTGAAACAAATTTTGTTATGTAGCTACCAGAACCATAGCACTCTAATTCGTTAGTTAGATCACCGATAAATTTACCCGTAGGCAAATCATCTTGACAAGGTTTGGAGACATAAATCACAGAATCGGTGTCATAGTAGAGCACTCTCTCCTCTAACTGTTCGAGGTACGAATATAATTTAAGTCTAGCTTGGGCGGTAACATAAGAAGTGATGGCTACATTTACAGCAGACAGAGAGTCAAATGCTTCTTCTGTGTGTTCATAACTGACAATCAAAGTTTTCTCATTAACTGGTAGAACTCCATTGATATAGATCCCAGGGTTCGTAAACATGGCAAATAATTCCAATGGTTGATTTATTATCCTGGTTTTAGGCTGATTCTCCCGTTGACCGAATTTTCCCCAAAAGGAGTTAAGTATTAACTTCGCCAGGGATCTTAGCCCCGGGTTATCCAATATTTTACCATACTCAAGCTGGATATCCTCCCTCTCGAAAAAATCGTCTTCAATATAGCGATTTTTCTCTAGCTCAGTAACAGTAGCACTGGGCAACCCGATGCCTCCTGCTTTATCTTTATAAACTTGTTCATCATAGCCGTAAACAGTCCTTGAACTCCAGCGGCCATATTTAACCGCTGTACCTTATATTTCCAAATTTCATGTACTTTTATTATTGTATATCCTTTCTCTACTGCCTTAAGCACTTCATCTAATACTCACGTGCCGGTTAACGCCCGCTCTTCGTCACTATGGGTACAGTAATCACTGTTCATTTCCTGTCCGCATTTCCTACACAGAACAAACAGTAACTTATTGTTCATTTTAGTGGGGAGAACAGGGTGGTACAAATCTATAGGTGGTAGAATTGTGCATTTTATCAAGCCATCTGTCGTCTTGAAATCAAGCTTCTGACACTCTTCTCCAACAAATAGCTCAGGGTGTCCTATGGGAAATTTACCATATTTACACACATATGGATATAAGGAGCAGACATCTGCATACTTAATCTTCTCTCCATCCTTTACTTCATAATATTCGCTGGTATTGCCCGTACGACCGCCATAAAAAGCATCTCTGGGGTTTAGAGGACTCATAATTATAAGGGGGTGTGCTTGGGTATAATTTCTAATCTCAGGATTTTCTTCTATCAGTTTTCTAAATTTACACTCCCACATTTCATTGACTTGAAAACCAAAACCCCTTAATCTTGTAATTTTCGCTTGTGTGGCTTCATAACGCAAATTTAAAGTGGTTGAGGGATCTTCGTAAAGAGGGTCGTCTCTACCAAACTTGTAACAGTTGGGGCATCCGTGGAAATAGCACCCCTGGAATTCAAATACTTCGTTGATCTCAGCACAATATCCGTCAACTTTTACACCGCGTAGAACAGCTTCTCTACCCTTAGCGGCATGCAAAATATTTCTATCTCTCTGTTTTTCTTCCCACAATAACCATTCAATCGCAATACCACTCTGACGATCCTTCCAACGATAGCCGTTTTTAGGTATAATTCCAATTGTGTTCGGTTCAAGAAAATTCCTTCTAAAGACCTTATTGCAGCATGAAGCAATTGTGACGGCCTCTGTAAATGGACAGACGTGGGTTGTGCTGAGAAGTTGTTCTCGAAATTTCAAACACGCTGCTGTTAAAATCTCTACATCGGAAATACAATAATCGACAAGATCTTTCTGCATGTCAAAGACGTCATATTTGTGCTCCTCGTACCACTTAAGAAATTTAGCTCTGTCGGTCGTTTTCATTGTGTCCGGAGAGTAGTAGTCGATGGAGGGTAGGGGTCTAACATAGTTTTCATTTAACCTAGTGTTGAACAAGTGCGGAAAATATCCCTTTTTAAATTTACCTTCATCGAGGCCAAACGCTTTAGGAAGTTTTGCCAGACTCATAGGGAAATAATTTAAAGAATCTATGAATTTAATATTACCTACTTGCATCATAATTATTTTAGAACCTCTCATAATAAGTTCTGGCGTTAAGTCAGTTTCCGTTAAAATATAGTTCAATATAAATTGATGATCAAATGCTTGACCATTGTGAGCTAGCACAACAACTTCTTTAAATTTCTTCCTTAGCTGTAACAGGTGTCGGGTAAAGGCCCCAACGGGATTTATACCCTTAAGTTTCTGTAATCTAACACCACATTTTTTGTAAATAACAGTCTCCGCGTTCATGCACTCGTCGCAGCATTGCTTGAATACGCAAAGATTAGCTTTATGGAGTAGCACACTGTCGTTTACCTCTTCTTCTTGTTGTGTTTCCAGGTCATAAAATACAAATATTATATCTTTAGTTTTAGGCCTTCCAGTGTCTCGTTGAATATGACAAAGATGATTCTCCGGGACATGAGTACGACAGGTTTTACAATATATTTCTCCACAGAAATGTTTTCTGTTAACTTTTATTATTTTAAAACATTCATCACAACTCCTAATTTCTGCACAAACAGTGCTCTTCTCCCAGGATCCTTCTTTTAAATGGTTGTCGTAACAGACTTTTCCTTGAAAATATCGATGACAAGAATCGCATCTGACTTTAAGTTGACCAGCAGCATAGTTTGCAGCTTGTAGGCAAGATCGGCAGTTTTTCTGACATATATGTTTCTGCTTGTGATCGTAAGGAACATAACATAGTTCACAAAAATAGCTTGAACAAAAGGCAGCCGTCAGGGATGTGATTACGTTGAAGTGATCCTCATGATGTAGGAGATTAAGTCTCTTAGTGCTTTCTGATGTTCCCGCAAAGAGAACATCTCTACCTTTTGATCCATAACTGTAAACAACGATTTTATAGTCCTTGAGATATTGTTGAAATTTTTCCAGCTCTATAATTCCTGCACCCCCATCAGGAATGGTAAATTCAGCTTGCTCCATCAAAGTTTTAGCTCTCTCTGTTTGAATTTTTCTCTCATCTTTCCTAATCTTGTTTAATGCAGGGTCTTTATTAGCACTAGCAATGGCCACTACTAGAGCACGTGGTAGGCATAAATTGTCCTTGTTGGTAATTGTTATAATTCCTCTTCTCATGCCACATTCCTCTTCAAAACTGTTGTATTTCTTTCCTCTTCCTTTGCCGGTTGGTAGTCGCACACTTATTACTTTAAGACAAAATGACTCGGTGTTTAAACCGGCGGAATTCGATTGATAAACGTTGCTAATAACATTCCAAACGTCATCGTAATTGATTTGTTCTGCAGGCCTTAATCGAATCCACCCTTCACCACGACTAAAGTCCTTAGAACAAAAACTAAAACCAACATGATCTGACGATTGTAATCCTTCTGTGGCCTTTTTAATAACCTGGTGTATAGCATCTCTCACCCAGCCAACTGGTTCAGTTCCTTCTGGCACAGGTTTCAGCCTAAACTCCAATGCACGACCAGTAACATTGTATCTTCCAATTTTTCGAACGGTATCCTTTATAATAAGAAACTTTTCCATTTTAACTAGACACGTCCGTACACTTCAAGAGACTGATGAGAAATGACTAGACGACTGTTTGTCACCTCTATTTATAACCTCGGTCTGGTAGAAAGGAAGTGCGTTCGAAAAACAGGAGGTGCGTTCCGAATACCAACTGAAGTTCTGCAAAAAGAGTTTAAGGTTTAGTATGCAGGAAAATTAAATTACTAAGTGCTTACGAGCAGTATTAATAGATACGAAACCAGGACCCAGTGTCCATGAAGAATGTTACCTGAAATGAAAGTTTAAGGAATTACTATGCAGCAGCAGAATAACATGGAAATGTCGGTGTTCACACCTTTCAAATAGTTTATTACATAATTACGGTAATGCATGTCTATAATAATTAAACAATTTTACTCCACACCTTTTAAAGAAAAAAAGCAAGATAATTGTACCGTCACTACTTTTCTAAAATTAATAGTTTTACTTGAATATTCTTAGTGTCTGTAACGAGGAAACAGTTATCACAAATTTATCTATTACCACTTTTTCTGCACATCTTATGGGTTAGATAAACATATATTTTTTATACTTACGAGACGAAAATAAATTTCAAAAGTTCTATTTCACTATCTTAAGTGTCGAAGGTGATGCCGCTCCCCAGATGTGGGAGCTGTACTCTAGGTTAGGTCTGGTTTGGGAAACATAGAGAGAGTGGGTAAGTTGGAAGGGGAGAAGTAGTTTCGGGGCTCGAAAAAGAAAACCAAGCTTTTTAACTGTCGATGGGGCTACTGAAGTAATGTGTATGTGCCAGCTGAGATCAGGTTCGAAAGCGACGCCAACGAGAAAGAAGGTTTCGTTTACATTCATGGTACTAATACTTCGTCAGAATTTGAATCTGAAGAGTTACTGACCAGGAAGGCTTTTCAGACTGCAGATGATGATACCTGTAATAAGGAAACAGCTACCTGGATAGTACCCCCACCACTTATTTTGAGTATTAATCTATCTTTATTACTGTTAAACGTTCAGTCTTAGTTGACCAGTTGAAGCGAGAACAATGCCTAAAGAGTGCTTTTGGGGAAGAGCTTGCGATTGTAGCGAGTGTCAACCAGAGCTAGAGAAAAAATGTGAAATATGTTTAGATAAGGACGGATATAAAGTTGGTGGGAAACGAAGAAAAGATCGCAAGAACAGCACATATTATGACTTTAAAACTTATTGTTATGAATGTTATCAGGAAGATATCGGGCAATATGAACAAGCAAGATATGAATTCTTGAAGGCCATAGTCGAGAGTCCAGTTCAGCCAGAACAAAATTTTTTTAAATCACAGACAGAGGAAGATATTCGTGCAAGGCTTTTAGGCTGTTTTCGAGCCGAGTTAAAACAGATAAAATTTGCATTAAGTGGAACTCCTGATATAGTCAAGATAGAGTTTTATATTAGTTTTAATTCAGGAAAAGAAAAAAAGAACTTTAATACGAAGGAAATGGAGTTGCCTAAACGAGGAGATTTAGTGGAGTGGTTTACCAAAACTGTCATCGATTCGTTAGTTACACAAATTCAGACATACCAAGCACCTATTTGGTTCCTAAATCTTGATGCACACATTAATCTACGAGGATGTCGATCTTATACGTAAACGTCTGCTGAGACACGAAGAAGGGAGTGGTGCAGACGAAATTTGTAATCTAAGTAGAATAACTCGACAAGAAATGTTTAGTATACCACCAACCATCAAGCGATTAACATGGCGGAAATATTAAAAATTGTTCTTACCAACATTGAAGAAGTATTCAGTCGGAACCAGTATTATGGGTCCTGTTTACCTGCAACTTTAATGGTTTGGGAACTTGCTAAAAAATAGAATGTACATGTAGAGCCAAAATGTGGAAAGATTTTCTATGAGGAAATAGGAGGCAACATTCATTTTTGGAACGTCTTTGAAGGAGAAATTTACGATCCTACCGTGAAAGTTATTAAACATATGATGCCATCCGTAGACCTTACGAAGTTTGTGTACAAAGAAGATACTAGTATAAGCACAGATATGGAGGCAGCACTAATGCTGGATATTTTTAATCAGTTCCAGAGAACAAACACAACACACCAATACTTTTCCAACGCTCCAGATAAACTTAAAACTCTTAGAAAAATTATCCATAGAAATGTAGCTAGATGTATTACATAAAAGAATTAAACCAAGTCATTTATATGTTTTACTACCTGAAACAATCAAACCTAACCTCAATAAATATTCTATCACAGGTGGTACAAAATTATTCGAAACTTAAACGATTCTCAGCCTCAGGCTATAAATAGAAAAGTTTCTGTTTCCAAAGGATTCGAGCTTTTCTCATAGCGTTTGTCTTTGCATTGTGTGTGACGCCCCGTTAACGCCCTGTGATCCCCCTATTGTTGTCCGATTACTGTCCTGTTGTTGTCCTATTAAAGTCCGGTTGCTGTCCGGATAACGTCATGACGTTGTCCTGTATGTGTTATAACGAGGTTTTGAAAGGATAAAAGGACATGTCCAGATTAAAGGTTTTAGTTGAGAACTGAATGTCATAGTAATAAGATGTATGCCAACCGGCTAAAGTATCAGCTTCTTGAAACACCAACTGTTAGATATGGCATAAGGGCAGAGGGGTCTAAGTTCTTTCTTGGAAATATCCCTGTTGTAATAAAAGATAACGTTCTCATAATAGGGAAAGAAAAATTTTTGCTGACGGATGGACTGTTTAATTTATTAGCTACAAATCAACCAGTAAAATTTAATTCAAACGATTTGAGTAATTATAAGAAGCTTTTATTGATTACACATGCACACCGAAAGGGCTTCAATGGAGACGAGAACATTTTAACCTCCAAAGGGTGGAAATATACTCATATCATTTCCCAACTGTTTCCTCCGAACAGAAGTTATATTTCAAGAATGGAGGGTAAGGCAGAAAACAAACATCCCGAAATGCAGAACCAAAAAGCCCTAATGAAAAAATTATGTAAACTTAAAAGTCAAAAGACACTCACCGCTGAAGAATGCGACTATCGAAGTAGGGAAGAATACAAAGAAGAAAAGGAAAACGATGTAGAAATGGATGCGGTAGAAGAATACGATGATGTTAATGAGTTGGTAGACCGTCGGAAGTATTTAGGACAAAGCAGTACTTCGGGGGTTAACACCCCAAAGAGAGAGAGAGAGAGAGAGAGAGAGATTGATCAAAACAAGAGAACATGTAACAGAGCAAACGCAAAATGTTATTTTAAGTTGAAACATTGCCGATGGATGGTTCTTTAATAGCCCATAGGCGACAATTAACCCTGGTCATGTGCATAAGCCATATGGAAAACACTGTATATACCAAACTCCTTTAAGGTGCCAACCCCCTTTGTACAGAGGAATTACCGAACACCGAAGTCAGTACGTCTCCCCTCGGAAGGGTACCTGGCGTGTTTCCATGCGGAAAAAAGTCGATCATCCCTTTATACCCTGAAGGAGCCAGCTCACAATAGTGAACATACCTAAATCACTTTTAATATTTTTTTGAAATTTTCAAACTAATAGACGCTTGAAGTTTTACTTAACATGCAAACATTTTCTAGAAAAATAAAAGATTTTGACTGAGGAAATATTCCAGGCTATACGAGACATTTTTTTTGATTCATTTTTCTCTCCCCAAAAGTTACAGTTTTTAGCGTAATTTCAAGCAAAACTACAGTTTCTGAAACCTAATTACTAACGAACCGTGGGCATCTGAAGAGAAGGGAAATGTAATTTATTGACACAGGATTTACAGGATTGGACGTGGGGACAGAACGGGAAAACCTCTGCAGGCAATTTGTTTCATAATTCGGGTACTAATATTAATGCAAATAGTGAAATATTTCTATGTTGTTACTTAAACGCACATTGAAAATACTATCCCTAAATTTCGGCTTTGCTGATTTTTATCTAAGTCATCTCACGTGGACTTCAAGCCTAAGTACTAACGAACCGTGGGCGTCTGAAGAGAAGGGAAATGTAATTTCTTAACACATGATTTAAATGATTGAACGTGGGGAGCAGAACGAGAAAACATCTGCAGACAATTTGTTTCATAATTCAGGTACGAATATTAATGCAAATAACTATAGATTTATATATTGTTACTGAAACACAAATTTAAAATACAGCTCCTAAATTTGAGCTTTTCGAGATTTTTTTATCTAAGGCATCCTGCGTAGACTTCAAGCCTAAGTACTATCGAACCGTGAGCGTCTGAAGAGAAGGGAAAACATCTGCAGGCAATTTGTTTCATAATTCAGGTACTGATATTAGTGCAAATAGTGAAATATTTATATGTTGTTACTTACCCGCAAATTTAAAATACAACCCTCTAAATTTCGGCTTTCGAGATTTTTTTTTTAATCTAAGACACCCCAGCCTAAGCCATCAAGCCTAAGTACTAACGACCCGTGGGCGTCTGAAGAGAAGGGAAATGTAATATATTGATATGGGATTTAAAGGAGTGAACGTTCGGAGCAGACAGGGAAAACATCTGCAGGCAAGTTTTTCTAGTGTAAATAACTAAAGATTTCGATGTTGTTACTTAAACGCAAATTTCAAATTTCGACTTTTCGGTTTTTATCTAAGACACTCCACGTAGACTTCAAGCCTAAGTACTAACGAACCGTGGGCGTCTGAAGAGAAGGGAAATGTAAGCTATTGTATTATAAAATACTACCCATAAATTCCGGCTTTTTCAGATTTTTTTTTATCTCAGACATCCCAGTCTAAGTCACCAAGCCTAAGTACTAACGAACCGTGGACGTCTGAAGAGAAGGGAAATGGAATCTATTGACACCGGATTTCAAGGAGTTGGCGTTGGGGCAGACCGGGAAAACATGTGCAGGCAATTTTTTCATAATTCCGGTACTGATATTAGTGCAAATAGCGAAATATTTCTATGTTGTTACTTAAACGCAAATTGAAAATAACAGCCCTCTAAATTTCGGCTTTTCAGATTTTTTTTTATCTAAGTCATCTCACCATCGAGTCTAGGTGCTAACGATCCGTGGGTTTCTGAAGAGATCTGAAATGTAATCTAGTGACAGGGGGGCTTAAAGGATTGGACGTTTAGACAGAACGGGAAAACATCTGCAGGAAATTTTTTTCATCATTCCGGTATGAAGGAGCGGAGAGAAGTTCGAGGCTTTTTTTATCCCCAGATCCAGATACAAATATTAGCGCAAATAACTAAATATTCCCATGTTGTTACTTAAACAGAAATTTAAAATAATAACCCCGAAATTTCGACTTTGTAGTCTCACACATACTGTTGAACACACTATGAATTTTTAAGCCTCAAATAACAATAGTAATAATATTAACACTGTTAAAAATAACACACTAGAGTACTTACGTTTTTATAATAATTAGGGCACAACACACAAACTAATTCACAGTAAAAAATCTAATTACTCACAGTTCAGGCTGCTAACAACAACAAAAAACTCGAACCCGTATTTTGTCCTGATTTAACCAATCGACCACGCGTAAAGATTTGTTACTACCTATAAACTCATACTGACTAATCTTTTGTATGTAGTTACTAATTAATATTCTAAGATATCCAGACCGGATGTGTCAAAACCGCAAATCTCCCTGTTACCAATAAATGTACACTTATATTATCAGAAAAAGGCTCGCAAATATGTTTAGAACTGTATTTGATTTCTTTATAAAATTATTTAAAATAAAACATCAAATTTCTATAATTGCTAATGCCTTTCCATCTCTGAATTAAGAAACTCTACTAGTACCATTAATTTATTTAAATTTTTCTCTTTTATTTGATACCCAACACGCCGTTTATCATATTAGAGCCCTTTTTCGACGCCATATCTTCGGGGGAGGGGGTTTAAATTTCTACAACTATACACGGTGTACACGTGACAAGTGACAAGTAACAGGTGACAGTTGACTTATCTTAAATGACAGGTGACGGCTGACATACTTTTATACAAGACTTCTAACGACATTCTCAATCCTTTACGCATGTTAAATTTTTATTTTGGTGTTTGCCAGACAATAGTTGACACATCGAGAATGACAAGTGACAGCTGATATACTTTTACTTATATCTTAAGACGTCATCTTTAGCACGCGACCTATTTTATCTAATTCTTTTCAGGCATTAAGGCAATGTACTTAATAAGCGATAACTCACGAACGAGTTGATCGATTGACTTCGGGTTTTTTCCAAACGAAATATTAATTTTCACATTTAACAAATGACAAGTCTCAAATCGTTAGTTGAAGGTAAACAGAACCCCTAATACTGGTTTCGACTAACTCCTTCTTCGTTGTTGACGCGAATACTTTTTACTATTTCAGCCATGCTCCTCGCTTGACGGTTTGGAGTTCTACATTCCTACCACCGTCGGGGAAATAAGCATGTCCTAATACTCGAGCGGCTAACTCGAATGGACAGGAGCTATTTTCGTTTGTCATTGAGTGGTTTGCGTACTTAAAGGCGATAGTTATGTTTGCATCCTTCTGTTCTGTTCGGGTAAAGCGAAGGTTGGATGCTGCTTCCCAGATCCCAAAGGCATCCGTTGCTGCTCTCTGATATGGATAACGAGATGTAGCATATGTTGGAGGATAAATATTCCATGTTAAATACGTGCTAGACCACTTTGTAGGGTGTGTTTTAAACTGCGCTATATCTTTAACACCACATCGGGGTTTGCGCATCAGGTTTCTAGTTTTTTCGTTTAAAGTTCCATCTACAGGTAGCTCATAGCTTTCTTGGAATTGTTTCAAACCTTGAGATATTGACATCAAAGTGTTGCTAGTATTAGTGCTGTCAAGATATCCATATTGCACTAAATATTTCCATGCCTCTGCAAGAGTGAATTGTTCTTCTTCTTCTAATAATGACTCATGTTCGTCATATTTAACTTCATCTGTAGAAGGTATTACTGCTTCGCTGGATACTGATTCTGAGTTTACAACACTTAAAAACACTAAGGTTAATATTATTAACAACTCCATCTTGCACAAGATCTAAACTATAAGTCCGGCTTGTTCAAAGGTGCCTCTACGACTAGATATTTTTGAGGAAATGATATATATTTATAACAACTAAATCACAAAAAATTTTCATAACATTATCGTTCCGAATCAAATCCGAATACGATCGAATTACTGTTCCTCCCCGAAACCAGTCTTTCTTTCTTTGTTGTTTCACAGCTGTTAGGAGTTGTTGTTTTTTTTTCCGAAATAACATCTGTTTTTTAGCTGTTGTCCGGTTGAGCGGTTAGACGTGTCAGCAGTTGAGTGGTTGAGCGGATCAGCAGTTGGGCCGTTAGATGTTTCACTTGTTTTCCCCGAAAACTGGAGTGGTTCGGAACAGGGATGTTTAGAACAGGGTGGTTGGCAACATAATGCTTGAGAACAGGCGGTTGGGAACAGGGTGTGTTTTTTAGCTGTTTCCCGATACAGGGAGACTGTTTTTTAGCTGTTGTTGCTGTTGTTATTACATTAAATTAAATCCAATAATATCCCTAGTTTCTATAATTTATTAACTTAAAATTGATGTGAAAATTTTGACACGAGCCAACCTTATCACCGGAAACTGCTGACCGCAGCTTCCTATGTTGCACGCGGCACTAATACATATTTTTTGCTCCGATTATTCCATAAAATTCAATCAAAGAATATTCATAGTTTCTATAATTAAATTAAAAATGTCTTATGTACAGGGTGTCCCATTTTCGGCACTTTTGCGGGGTATCTCCCTTATTTTTAAAGATACAGGGTTGCGGTTTTCGCGACAGTGTGCTACTTTTTGATGAAACGAAAGATGACCCCCCTCGCATTTCAGTTATCTTGTAACTTATAAAAAAAAGTAAATATGGATCCTAATAGAGTTTTCTACGTAGAATCGAGTGGCGTGGTTAGATTTTCATCAGATGTGATATTTTTCGAGATATTAACCAAATAAATGTTTTTTTAAATGGAACACCCTGTATATTTCTTAACCATTAAGTTTCCCCTTTCGAGAGCTTTTCAAAAATATATAACACTTGATAGTTATTTTTTATTTTTTGCCCTTAAATCGAACTATTTAATTTTAAACTTTAATTTTGCGTAGTTGGCCGTGTTTAACAAGTGGTTTAACGTCAATTCAGGTATTTAGATTTAAAAAAAAACTGGTTAAATCCTGTATTTTCATTGATTTATTAAAATTTGTATTATTTTTAACCTACAACACTACTTGTTATCTAGATATACAGTGTGTCCGGTAACTTATGGGCCATAGAGCAACTGGAGATAGTAGATATAAAAATATGTCTTTTGAGCCAAATTTGCCCAAGTAAAATGTTAGAGGTTAAAGAGATACAGGGTGTTGAAAGTGAAAATTAATTTTCGAAAAATGATGATAATTTTGAAACGGTTTAAGATATCGAATTCAAAATCGGTATAACTAGGTTTTCGAGAGTGAGAAATTCGAATTTGGTGTTAATTTCAAGATACTCCCTAGAGGGCGCTTGCTACGTGCTTCATGTTGAACTAATTCATCCATATTTTTTTAACCGTGCAGTTACTAGTATTTATACTTTAAACTATAAAAGGACCTACCTTTTTACGTAAAAAAGGTACTCTTGGTCGATCTCGATATCTCAAGCCGTTACCCAGATTCTAGCGTCTGAATGTTCCATTGCACATTCTGTTGATTGCTGAGAAATATTTAATTCACAAAGTGTGCCTTGCATTTTGACAAAATTTGTTGCGGTGATAACTGTCATTATTTTCTACTTTTTCCCGTCAAAGGTACGTAAATAAAAAGTTTTTGCAATATCCAAGTACTGTAATCTTTTCAAATAAAAAGGCCCAGGCTTAATAAGTTTTCTATCGTATCGCGGAAAATCCTGAAGTAAGCACTAGGCTTTTGGAAGCTTCTACAGGAATAGGTAAATCGACCGTCTCAGAAGTCATCAATGCAGAAAATTTATTTCCTTACCATTTCACGCCCGTTCAAAATTTACTGCCAGGAGATTTGCCAGTCAGATCAGAATTCTGTCAAAATCTACTAAATAAGAATAACGAAGATCCCATGTTCCTGAGAAAAATATTATTTACTGACGAGGCAATTTTTACAAGACGCGGAATTTTTAACTGGAAAAATAATCATCACTATGCTTTGGAAAATCCACGACTACCCAAAGAAAGACATTTTCAACACGAGTTTTCGATAAATATTTGGTGCGGCATTATCGACAATTTCTTGATCGGCCCATATCAGCTTCCGCAGAGGCTTAATGGAGAACAATATGTGCAGTTTTTAGAAAACGATTTACCTTACCTTCTGGATGATATACCTCTGAACATAAGACAAAATATGTGGTACATGCAAGATGGTGCCCCAGCACATTTTGCAGTTCCTGTTCGAAATCATTTAAATCAGCGTTTTCCACATCGGTGGATTGGTCGCGGTAGCGAATTTCCTTGGCCACCGCGTAGCCCAGATATTAACCCGTTAGATTTTTATCTGTGGGGTCACATGAAGGATTTGGTATATGGTGATGAATCCAATACACGGGAAGAACTTGAACAAAAAATTCAAGAAGCCGCCATTGTTATAGGAGATAATCAAAATATCTTCCTGAATGTGAGACGTCATTTGTTAAAAAGCTTAAGAAAATGTATTGAAGTAAACGGTGGACACTTTCAACATTTACTAAAGTGAATTAAAACAAATTTTTAATAGTTTCCAATATTTTCATTTTGTTTTTTTTCTGCCTTTTTATCACCAAGTCCTAGAATCTGGGTAACGGCTTGAGATATCGAGATCGACCAAGAGTACCTTTTTTACGTAAAAAGGTAGGTTCTTTTATAGTTTAAAGTATAAATACTAGTAACTGCACGGTTAAAAAAATATGGATGAATTAGTTCAACATGAAGCACGTAGCAAGCGCCCTCTAGGGAGTATCTTGAAATTAACACCAAATTCGAATTTCTCACTCTCGAAAACCTAGTTATACCGATTTTGAATTCGAAATCTTAAACCGTTTCAAAATTATCATCATTTTTCGAAAATTAATTTTCACTTTCAACACCCTGTATCTCTTTAACCTCTAACATTTTACTTGGGCAAATTTGGCTCAAAAGACATATTTTTATATCTACTATCTCCAGTTGCTCTATGGCCCATAAGTTACCGGACACCCTGTATAGAAAATCCTATCCAGAACTAAAACTGTTTAGTTTTTAATCACTTAAAGATTAAATTAGTTGTCTTGAATTATTAATAGCAAATAACAGTCAAATTTAAAAACAAAACATACAATACTTTAGGTAACGAAAAGAGCTAGAATGGATTAAATGGACTAACTCTTTTCGTTACCTAAAGTTTTGTATGTTTTGTTTTTAAATTTGACTTTTATTTGCTATTAATAACACAGCTCCACAAAAAAAATTCGATAAATTATCCCTGGAATAAGACTATATCTACCATATGTTTTTGGGGTCGCTGAATCCAAATTCGGAGTCCATTTAACCCCATCACGTCAGGATTTTTCATAACCCCAAAAGAAAAGCCCGAATCCTCAAAAAATCCTCTATCCATTGATCACTTAATCCCAATAACCCCATAATCTCTTTATTCCTTCATCTCTCAAACTCTTAATTCCTGAAACCCATAACCCCCAAAACCCATAAACCCCATAACCCATAAACCCCAAAACCGAATAAGTAGTACGTGCAAGTAGGAATGATGTCCAAAGATCTCACTTATAAGATTTCGTGCATGAAGCTATCCTTTGCTGGGTTATTGAGTTGTGTGGTTAGTACAGAATATGGGGTTAAGGCTCAAAAAGCATGAATGGCTTGAACATACTGTGTTTCAGTGCTTTAACGCACCAAAGTCTTTTTCTTACGGGGTTATGGGGTTTTAGGGATATAGCATTTGGAGTCTATGAGGTTAAAGGGTTATGGGTTAAGGGAATTAAGGGGTTATGGGCTTGTAAAGTTATTAAAGAATATGAGTTTAAGGCTCAACAAGCATGCATGGCTCGAACATACTGTGTTTCAACGCGCATAAGTTTCTATCTTGCTGGGTTATGGGGTTTCGGTGTTATAGAGTTTTGAGGTTTATGGGTTTTGCGGTTTATGGGTTTCGGGGGATATGGGTTTCAGGAATTAAGAGATTAAGGGATGAAGGGATAGAGGTTATTAGGATTAAGTGATCAATGGATAGAGGATTTTTTGATGATTCGGGTTTTTCTATTGAGGTTATGAAAAATCCTGACGTGATGGGGATTAATGAACCCCAAATTTGGATTCAGCGACCCCAAAAGCATATGGTAGATATAGTCATATTCCAGGGGTAATTTATCGAATTTTTTTTGTGGAGCTGTGTAATTCAAGACAACTAATTTAATTTTAAAGTGATTAAAAACTAAGCAGTTTTAGTTCTGGTTAGGATTTTATATATATATATATATATATATATATATATATATATATATATATATATATATATATATATATATATATATATATATATATATATAGTGTGTCTACGTAAGTTGGCGGCATATGGGAAACTTTTTTATTATTAATTTTACGAAAAAAGTTATTCTTTATAAAAAGTTCTGCATGGTCCAAAACCTAAAATGCAATCATCAGATATCCAATTTTATTAGTCGTATACGAGGTTTGTCAAAAAATGTGATTATTGCTCAAGAGTAAAGTGCCTTTATTTTCGACAATATCGAAAATTATTATAAAGAAAAGATGTTTAGAATTAAAAATAACTTTGAAATTTTCAACATTGTTTATTTACATTAAAAAAATATTTGCCCATGTCACAGCACGTTAGACGTACGTGAATACATGGAAAATATTTTCAATTGAAGAGTTTTTCATCGTTTTTCGGAAATTCCGTGGCCACCGTAGTCTCCAGATGTAACCCCACTCGATTTTTTCTTGTGGGGTTATTTAAAGCAAAAGATATACCTTCAAAGGCCATTTGAAGATGTTAACCATTTAGAGAGAATAATTACAGAAGCGGTTCGTAGTATAACGCCCCGTATGGTTAGGAATGTCTTAAGAGAATTTTGTAATAGAACGGTTACATGTATGAACAGAGATGGAGGATATGTGGAGGCATTAGTAAATTGAGGATAGAGATTTTTCATTAGTATTTATTATAACAAAATAAATTATATATACAATTTGTTCAGGTTAAATGCATCGTTACATTACAAACTAATGATTAAGCAATTGAAAGGTTATCAGTGTTCAATAAAAATTAATATATTATAATTGTTTTGAAAGTTTATTTAGAATTGTTTTATCAAATTTATAATTATTAAATGTAATGCATTAATGTGCAGACTTAAATTTTCAACTTTATCGCAGAGAAAATGTCGAAAAAAATAGTTTTTTAATATAAATAAACAATGTTGAATATTTTAAAGTTATTTTGAATTCTAAACATTTTTTCCTTATAATAATTTTCGATAGTGTCGAAAATAAAGGTACTTTACTCTTGAGCAAAAATCACATTTTTTGACAAACCTCGTATACGACTGATAAAATTTGATATCTGATGGTTGCATTTTAGGTTTTGGACCATGCAGAACTTTTTATAAAGAATAATTTTTTTCGTAAAATTAATAATAAAAAAGTTTCCCATATGCCGCCAACTTACGTAGACACACTGTATATATATATATATATATATATATATATATATATATATATATATAGATAACAAGTGGTGTTGTAGTTTAAAAAATAATACCAATTTTAATAAATTAATGACAATACAGGATTTAACCAGATTCTTTTTTAAATCTAAATACCTGAATTGACGTTAAACCACTTGTTAAACACGACCAACTACGCAAAATTAAAGTTTCAAATTAAATAGTTCGATTTAAGGGCTAAAAATAAAAAATAACTATAAAGTGTTATATATTTTTGAAAAGCTATCGAAAGGGGAAACTTAATGGTTAAGAAATATACAGGGTGTTCCACTTAAAAAAACATTTATTTGGTTAATATCTCGAAAAATATCACATCTGATGAAAATCTAACCACGCCACTCGATTCTACGTAGAAAACTCTAATAGGATCCATATTTATTTTTTATATAAGTTACAAGATAACTGAAATGCGAGGGGGTCCGAAAATGGAAAAAAATCAATTTCGCCCTGTATGTCAAAAACGAAGGGGGCCATGAAAAATATTTTTATGCCATCTTTCGTTTCATCAAAAAGTAGCACACTGTCGCGAAAACCGCAACCCTATATCTTTAAAAATAAGGGAGATACCCCGCAAAAGTGCCGAAAATGGGACACCCTGTACAGTGATGTAAAAATTTTGAAATCTAATTTTTTGCTAGTTCCGAAGAACTAATACCTATTTTTCTGCTATTAAATCCACTAATATTCATAATTTATATAATTAATCCAAAAATTTCCTATACAGGGTGATGTAAAAATTTTGAAATCTAATTTTTTACTTGTTCCGATGACCTAATACCTATTTTTCTATTACTAAATCCAATAATCTTCATAACTTATATAATTAATCCAAAAATTTAGTATACAGGGTGATGTAAAAATTTTGAAATCTAATTTTTTCCTCAAACTCGAGATTTTTGAAAACTAATTTGACAAATCGAAAGATCTACTCATTTACTATCCCACATGCAAATTTCGACTCTCCACCATCAGCCGTTAGGTCGCTAATCGCAAAAAACTATATCTCCGGAACCAAAGGGCCGATCGACGCCATTCTTTTTTTAACGTCTTCGGACACCGCCCTGAACACGTGACATATGCTAAATTTTTCTTCTGACGTTTAACACGTGGCTGGTGACAGTTGACGTATCTTAAATGACAGGTGACAGCCGCCATACTTTTACGCATGTCTTCTGACGCCATTTTGAACACGTGACGTATGTTAAATTTTTATTTTGGCGTTTCATAAGTGACAGGTGACAGTTGACATATCTTAAATGACAAGTGACAGCTGACATACTTTTACACATGTTTTATGACGTCATTTTGAACACGTGACGTATGTTCAATTTTAATTTTGACGTTTGACAAGTGACAGGTGACAGTTGACAGGTGACATTTGACATTTGACAGCTGATATTTATATCGCTCACGTAAGCTCTGCTGACGTAGACTTCGATGACGTACTTCAAATTTACCCATGCGCAAAGGTGGCCGAGATATGACGTCATATATCACAAGATAAGATCCACCCGGGTGGCGGGTGGTCCAGAACATATCAGTGACAACTACTAATGCTAAAGGTAGTAACAAGTAATAATAAGTAAGTATGTATAATAATAAGTTTCCTCCCAAAATACTGGTGTAGCGGGAGGAAAATGAAGGAACCTATTTTACAAACGGCACTATGATGATTTGCGCAGGATATAAATGAAGCTGAAACTAAATATCAATTGAAATAATCCAATGAACAAATGACATATAATGACAAGACAAGCATACATTTACGATTTCCAACATTGGTGTTGCCACCATCGAAAGGCGCAACATTTATCGAATTTGATTTATTTTGGATTAGTTCGATCGGCAATTATTCAAACTAATAAATATTTCAATTTTTCTAATATGAAAAATTTAGTTAATGCATATTAATTTTTTTTCAGATCACATCTTAGATATCTTTCTAATAAATATATGTCTCTTCTTATTTTAGGAAAACCTTCGGAAGTTATTTTTCAATGCAAAAATACTACTACAAACAGTATATTTAATATGTGTAGAAGCTCTTACTGTATTGAAGATACTGAAGTCCAGCACTTTTGTGGAAACGTCTAGTAAGTTTGCTTCTTTTATGTATTAATTGTCTATTTTAATTATTATTATTATTATACTATAATTATCTATCTATTTTTTATTTGTACCATTTTATGCATTCATTGCATATTGCTTTATGCGTTTAGTGCAGGTGTGCGCGGGTGCACGCCTGTGCATACATGTCACATAAAAAACGACTAAGAACAAGAATATTTGTACCAATAGGAACTCAATTAGATAATAAATATATTAAATGTTTTAGGCGTGAAATCGTAGGCTCAATAATGAGGATAATTAACGCGCCAGTGTTGTGTCAGTTAGTGGATCTCCTACCATATTCACTGAACATTAAATCGTTTTGTTATGTTACCTAAATAACATTTTTATCATACTGAGTTTTAACAATTTAGAAAATCTTGTGTATTTCTTTTGTCTTTGGCAGTCGTTTTTTGTTAATAATTTTGAATATGTTACTTCGTCTTGCACAAGACCTAATTTACATTAAGAACAGTGTAGTAAGTGTAGGGTAGAAGGGGGAAATGTCGGCTCTGGCCGGGCTACCGGTCAAAAGGGACATCAAATATGAGGAACAGAAAGATTATTTTGAAACCGAATCGGGCGATTCAGACAATGGCAAGGAAGTTAACAATGACATTTGTATAATTTGTGGGGAATTCGGTAAAAACAATGAGGTTTGGATAAGGTGTGTAGCTTGCGGCGATTGGGCACACAACGCTTGCTGTAATGATGACAAGAAATCCTTTTTATGTGATTTTTGTAAAAGATTGGTTAGTGGAGGTAATAACGGCCCTGGCTGGAATTACCCCACGAGTGTGGGTAATCCATTTCGCCCCTCTATCATACTCTTCTTTGCATTTTTTCTTCAAAAAGCAGAATAGTAGAATTAGAAGCAGGCATTGAGCAATGACGTGCGTTTGGTTGCAGATTGGACGATATTTAAAGCATGTTTCGATAGCTACTTTCGTGTTAATAGCATAAAAGCTGAACAGACGCCATTAAAATGCATGCAGTACTTCTTAACGTTCTAGATGAAGAGTATTGAAGAGCATATTTCCCTAGCGCGGCCCGTCCATAATGTTATTTGGCCAATGACCCACCTAAAATTTTCAATGATCTACCTAATAATTTATTTTTTTATTTTTTAAAACCAAAAAATAATCTTTTCTTTCAAAAAAGTGCAAGTTCCCTGCGAAAACTCCCCAAGCCATCGTATACAATGGTGATCAAGTCAAGCTTGCTCTGGACTCGCCGTATTTTAAATTGACCTCATAGGTGTATATGGACTATACAAAATGCATTAAAGCTAAGAGAAAAACAAATATACGCGCTTGAGGAAGTTAAAAGAGACAAAATTTGTCGACGGCCCAACAATAATATCGCATTGGGGCGTGCGTGGCCGTCAACGCCACCGAGCCGGTGTGGGTGTGGGTGTCGGGTTGTCGCAAATTTTATTGACTAATTTAAATCTGACCAATTTATTATTAGAACAATATTCGCGATTCACGATACAATTATACAAATGTATAATTAGATAATTAGATAATTAGATAATTAGATAATTAGATAATTAGATAATTAGATAATTAGATAATTAGATAATTCGATAATTAGATAATTAGATAATTAGATAATTAGATAATTAGATAATTAGATAATTAGATAATTAGATTGAATAATCTAAGCTTACCTAATTTTATTTGAAGATATTTAGGTAGTTACTACTAATAATAATAATTGTAACTGTGCCTATAAAACATTAAAACCTACAGTAATTACGACCTTGACTGTGAGTTTGACCGTAACTTGGCAACGCAGCATTCGACGCATTAATATATCATAATTGCATTTATGATGCCGCCACCGCCAAGATCTTGTTTATGGTTCATCATTTTTAGTTGTTTTGTTTGGATATTATTTGATATTTGTGTTGTGTCCTTTGTGTAGTACTAGTACTTGAGTACTTATGTTAACAATGGCTTTAACAGTGCAAGAAATACTGCTGTGTAAAATAAGTAGTGCATTAACATTTGAAAACCTTTTAAAAATTAAACCTCTTCTGGATCTATAACATACCACGAAAGACAACAACAGGTATTTCATTAGAAGTATTTATAATTTTAATTAGCTAGTGATTGAACATTTTCCCCAACAGAAGAATAGAAGGATCGATTTATAATCACTGCTTTGTCGCTAGAGGGTACTTTACCTAAAACTCAAGATTTATTTTTCTCCTAAGTTTTTTTATTTTAGCAGGTATTGCAAAAATGATGGTATCGTTTTAGAGGTAATAAAAAACATAACAAATAATGTACTCTTCATTTGAGTCGATATACCTCACCGTTTCCTCGACCGAGGAGGTGCCACCCCCTGCACCCACTTAAAGATCTGGTGAAACATTAGCGGATGTTTCCAGCCCTGGGTGCGTGAGTCCGTTTTTTCTTTTCCTTTCCTCTTCAGACTGCCATTCTTTCTATTCTTTATTCTTTCTCTGTCACTTCTAATCCTACTCTCTTCTAACTGTCCACTTCTAAAAAATGCGAAAATGATGATGGTACCCTAGCGGTAAAAAATTCCGAAGGTAAACACCCCCTCCATTTGAATCTCCGGGAAAGGGCTGCTCAGGGAGCCCACCATCGAAGAATTCCAAGAGTATACTTTGCCAATATCTGAGCGGTTATCAACGGTTATCTAAGTTTCGACGAACTCTTAGTACCAGCTACGTGGCTCAGTTTAAATCGCCTCCTGGACAAAATTCCTTATTTTGGAGATGCGGTAATGCGATATAGTTCCATTTACTCTGAAAGAAATAATCTACTAATTAAACCGCTTTAAATCCACTCTTAGGTGTTTTATTTTAGCTCGTACCTAAGTTTTCTTTGAGCTTGTCACAATAATATTATTGTGTTTGATCCGCATAAACTCTTTAGGGGCGCCATTAAAAGTGCTTAGGGCATACGTTAAGATTCTTACTATAAAGAGAACAGCTCTTTTCGGATTGGGCAGAGTGTACAATTATCTATGTTAGGGTTTGATTTTAACCCACGCATTTTCTTTAACTGTGTCCCTATTGTCATGTTTTTATATAGACACTTTAATGGTGTAACTTCTTGGTAGCTGAGCCTACGTTACCAGAACGTTTTAACACTGAGAATGATTTTTTTGCTCTGATCTATTTGCACTTTCCATTAAAATTTACCTACTAGGCTCGAAAGACATGTTGAAAACTAAATTCTAAAAGGGGGGGGGGTTAAAATAGGAAAACAACGTGTTGGACTATACCTTTTATTCAATTAACTACTAACTATTAACTAAGTATATATAATTCCACTCTTCGTTGTTTGGAACGCCCCTCGGCTCTTCGCCACGTCTTCCTCGTCGTCCGAGGGGTCCCACGGTTCGCAGTAGCATATCTCGGACGACGAGGGGTCCCACGGCTCCAAGCAGTCATATCTCTCAGGCCCGGTTGGGTCTCGCGGCTCCAGGCAGCCATATCTCTCAGGCTCGGTTGGGTTTGGGTCGGGAGACTGGCACAAATGGTCCTCGGTTGGGTGTGGGTCGGGGACTGGCACAAATGGTCCTCGGTTGGCGTTGGGTCGGGGGACTGGCACGAATGGTCCTCGGTTGGGTCTGCATGGGTTTGCTTGGGTCGGAGGACTGGCACAAATGGTCTTTGGTTGGGTCGAGGGACTGGCACTTGTTCATTTTGACTGTTGCTTGTCGTTACTGTTGTTGAATGATAAGCTCATTACACCGCATCGGCTTTTATTCCTTTTCCCCTTCCCATAAACAATAACAACGGTCCACGAAGTTTGCTAATCAGCACATTTTTTAACTCGACGCGCAGTTTAAATCCTTTCTGACGGTCTTCAAACACCTCTATAAATTGCTCCGTTACACACAATCTATCCAGTTCTTCAACACGAAGATGTTTTCTGAACACTTTAGTAAAGCAGTTCGAGACAACAATATTTTTCAAATTCGAACATTAGTTCATCAGTATATTTACAAAAATAGCGAAATAAATTTCAATCCGCTGGAGGTGGCCATAAAGTTTCCCAACTTAAACGCAGTGAAAATGACAATTCGTCAAGACCCTTTAACGGTATTTCGAAGCTTTACCACAAAAAATGACCTGGTGATTACGGCAATCTTAAATCGATGGAATGCCAACAATTTAGAAGAACTGATAAAGGTATTAAATGTAATGCCTAAGGGTGATGCTCTTCATGCAGCCGTGTTAATGGGGAAATGTCCAATTTTGAGGCTTCTGATCGAGAAGTACAACTTGTCACCCGAAGAAGAAAATATCTGGGGTGAAAACTGTATACAGTTGGCTGAACATCTGACTCGGCCAAAATGTTGGGCTTACTTGGCTACCAAAATTCGTCCAAGTCCTGAGAATAACACCCGAACGAGCCATCCACCCCTAAACCGGACCGATTTTCGAAGGCGCTTGTGAAACTTGCCGTTATTTTTGTGGAGCATGAACTTGTAGAGTAAAACCCAAGCAAGAAAAAGTCACGAGGCTTTTTCTTGCTTGATTTTTACGTGGCTTTAGTAATAGAGACCCAAAGTTAGTTAAGATTTACTTTTTGTACCGTTAGTTAATGAAATAAAGCAATTGATAACCAACACGATCTTACTTTGTACAGTAATTTCTGAGATTTTTACAGATCGTCCTAGAAAAACTTGGCGTTGTTTTTGTATGCGTAAACTAGTGCGGTATATTTGTTTTCGTAATACAGACCAGGTTTATTTTGATACTGTTAGTTAACAAACAGGATGTGAATTTGATAACTAGCCACCTGACTTACAAATTGACCAGATACACAGGGAAATCTCGTATACATTTCCAAACATAATTTTGTTCATCTTTGTAACGTTTGAGAATTGCAAATACGGTGCAGGCTTCAACTTAGCAAGGCGCCCGGCAAAGTGAAAGTATAACCACAACACATAAAATAACCAGCAGTATTACTCGACGCTGACCTTGAAAATAATAATTTGACCTCGCTAACGTCAGTTGGGTGTAGAAGTCAGTGCCGGATTTGGAATAATTTAAAAATAATTAATTTTTTATACAGGGAAGTTTAAAAGATTTTAGGTACTTACTTAATTCAGGAAAATAATGCCGATTGGGGATATAAAAGGAGGGTTTGTTATAGAAACTGTAAAAATGGGCAGTTGTTTTGTACTTTGTGGTCTAAAATGAAAAAATAAAACTATTATTGAATTTAAAGTATACATTTTATTGAAACCATAAATATAATTTTTTAAATTTAAGATTTTGATTTTCATGGAGCTCTCTAAATTATTTGTGAATACCCCCTGAGGTACATGGCAATTTTAAATTTGTCGCTTTTTTTACCGATTGTGAACAAAAAAATGACTGGTTGCTGTTTTCTGTCCGAAAAAGGTGTAATGTATAACTGACATCTCTGGTATGAGTGGTATGTATATGTACGTTTTATATTAAGGTTATTATAAAACGTTACCGATGCATACTTTTTGCTGACAAAAACCTTTCAGAAAACCTCCCAAGTACGTTCTAGGACGTCCGAAGACGTTCCTAGAACGTAGACTAAGTCCCAAAAAACGTTTAGATGACGTCTTGGAAACGTTTGTGTGTTATTAGGGAAAGGAAGGGGTTGGAAAGTAATTTTTCGGCGAAAATATTAGCAGAAAATCTTCCCAAAAAAATGTATTGTCGCAAACCATCAATGAAAGCACATTGTTTAAAAACATTTGTAATATACCGTACTTACCTTCTTGAATCAGCAGGAAATCTAAAGAAACTCTTGTTGCAAGAAGAGTAGCTCTTACTTGAACAATTTTTCACAGCACATACACAACCCCGTTTTGGTTTATCCATTATGAATAAAAAAAAATTATATAATGGTCCAAACAATAGATAAAAGAAAAAAAAACGTTTACTTGTCAAATAAATTGGGTACGAGTATCTATGACTTAAAACTCAAGCTACACCACCGTATACAGACCAAGACGCAACACCAACTAAAATCTAAACCGAACCTGTTACTTATTGGAGGCGGTTGAACTCTAAAATCCAACATTCGTCGAAATCGTCGGCGCATCGAATGCTTTCTTGAAAATGGTACCTAGCCATTTCTTTTGCGGTGATTGGTTGCAGGCCCGGATAGGGACAGGCGAGCGACCGAGTAAATCTCGGTGGGCCGCCGGCCCAAAGGGGCCGGTGAGGCCAAAGGCCTGGGCACTTAGCCTCTATCCCACTTCGAAACTTCGAATCATAATATTTCCCAACCCCAAACATACAAAGGAAAAACCTTGAAAACTATGTAAATTATTATTTATTATTTGCATATTAATGTATACTTATTTATTTTTTATATTAAATATTATATTTTCCAATATCATTTACCTCACGTGTGAAATAGAATCAAAATAAAAACTTTTTTGGGGCCATCCGCAATGTGCGCAGGCCCGGATTGGAACGGGCGAGCGAGCGAGAAAATCTCTGTGGGCCGCCGGCCCAAAGGGGCCGGTAAGGCCGAAGGCCTGGCCACTTAGACTCTATCCCACTTCGAAACTTCGAATCATAAGATTTCTCAACCCTAAACGTAAAAAGAAAAAACCTTCAAAACGATGTAGGTAAATAAGGAATATTCACATATTTTTGTATTGCATAAATCGTTTAAGGAAGTCATTACAAACCCAAAAAAAAATATTTTGAAGAAAATTACTAGGATAATTTAGCTAAAAAAATATTTACTTTTCGGTATAATTTATAATTTAGCTACAGAAAATATTTACTTTTCGATATAATTTATAACAATTTAAAAAGCAGCCATCTGTCCCTACTTAAAAATGACGTCAGGAGATCAGCAAAAATAAGTGTCAATCTACATGTTAACGTAAAGCTTAACCCAAAGTCAAATAGGTTTGTTTTTCTCGGAAACAGGCAGAGGGAGAGAAATCTATTTTTTGGATTGATAGAGGAATAGTTCAACTAGCTTCGGTAAAAAATTCAGTTATACAGGATGTTTCGTTTTGCAGCTATTAAACGTCAAAATCGAAATTTCCGCGATTTCCGTTGAATTCGGGTACAGGTCGAAAAAGTGTATTAAATCGATGTAAATTTTCGGAGGTTGTATGGGACCCGGAGCTTCAGAACTCTACTGAAACTGGTGAGGATCAGAAAATGGCAAGTTTTGAATTTTTTAGGTCAAAAAATGCCATCTTTGGTACCTAATAACTCGAAAACAAAACGTCAGATCGAAAAACGGATTCATAAGTGAAACTTTAAAATCTGAAATAATTTTTTTTGCAATACATTTACCTAAAAGAATCACTGGAAAATGGAAATATTTGGAAAAAACTGGAAATTTAGATTTTTGACCCTACCTTTCACGGTTTTTAATTTTTTGTGGGGTCAAAATGGTTCAAATTAAAATCCCATATACGTCGTCGGAAAGAGCTCGTCGAAGTATATAATATCCATGCTATTTAGTTTATTCATTCTCTGTAAGAAGGGAGCAATCGCCGATTAAATTTCGATTTTTTTATTTTTTTGCCCTCGACATCGGTACATTTGAATCACTCTGTATTTTTTTATATCTAATTTTTTCCCCAATGTTTCTATACTATCTTATAAAGGGCTAATCACACTTTAAAATGAATACTGAATGAGTCATCCAGGAGCGTATTTAAGGGGTAGAAATCGGCTTTTCTTGATTTTTTCCGACAAATCCTATTTTTAACAGACATTTTTCCACACTGTTTACCTTATTTAGTGATTTGTTTTTGGGCTTATTTTATCCGTTAATTATTTAAGAATACCTCCCACTAATTTAAATCGCTCGTTTTTTCATTAAAGTTATAAATAAATAGGTTTATTTGCATCGGGGACATCTAAAATTTGAAAATTTTTGAATTTTCGAAGATTGTCATGAAAACAAAGAATTGCAGTTTATTTACTCGAAAGCATTAAGATGATATGTCAAAATTTCGCAGAAATGCCAATTTTTGTTGCAAAATTGAAAGGTTCCTGGGCCGATTTCGGCTTGAAGTATACATGAATAAGATTTTAGGATCCTTCTACTTTAAATGCAGGGATATTTCATTGGATGAGTTACGCATTAAATGCCATTTTAGTGAGTTTTCGACTGGAATTCGCCATGTACTCATGATGAGTCATAAGTTCACTTTTGACGACACAGCCTATGGGATTACGTTTTACAAGTTTCGAAAATCGCGCGACAATTTGCAATATAAAATCCTTTTTTTTGTTAATAAAAACCAAAATAAATGGACAACATCAACCGCCATAAACATTTAATTTATGTAGAGAATATAAAAAAATATTTCAGATTTATTTGGGTTATATGCATGTTCCCTATTATTATTTATATATTAATTTTTACTTATTTGATTTTTATATTAAATATTATATTTTTCAATATCATTTATTTACCTCACGTGTGAAATAAAATTAAAATAAAAAGATTTTTATCATTATATCTATCAAATTTATATTTGGTTATTATTCAGTAGGATTGTGCAAAGCAAACGTTCAAACGTATCAAAATTGTTTGATTTAGAATTTGTAAATTACAAACCAAAACTCAGACATTGTTACAATAATTGTTAATACAAAATTTCCCACTTTTGTTAAAAAAAAAACAGGAAATTTTCCCAGTTTCATTAAAGAAATCCCAGAAAACGAGAAATTCCCCACGAGTTGGCAACACTGGGCCGTACAAAACTAAATCCTCGATTCGTGATTCCTCGCCAGCGAAGAATTACTAAACCGACGCACAGTGTAACGAAATCGAAAATTCGTGGAGTTTGGTATTTTACTTCGCTGTTTTGCAAAAATTGTGGCGTATAAAAACATAAAATCATTGGAGTTTGTTATTACTGTACTAAATTTAGACCTACGTGTAGTACCTTACTAGGTATCGGTCGCTCAAAAAATATAATTATTTTTCGACAAAATAAATAAAAAAAATACTGTTTTCGGTTTAAAGTACCTGACTAAGTTAAATAGACTTAAATATTAATTATAAAAAACATACTTTAATTAACCTAATTTTCACCATCTGAGCTGGAGACTAATCTATTAGAATTGTCTTCCTCAACGTTAGTTACTTAAAAAAGTGTTTTAGTTTCTGAGAACAGATAATTTTTTTCGCAGTTTATTTCGGTCTAATAAAGGAAATAAGGAGATTTAAAGAAATTAACAAGTTGTGTATTATGTCCTCAATATTCTCGGTTCGTCCTCGCTTTCGCGCGTAATGTTCTCGGAATTTACGAAACTCTTTATTTCTAGCTTCTGATGCCTCTTCAGATAAATGTCCAATTGGAATATAGGAAATGTTTTAATAACATGTGAACACTTGATGGCATATAGTACCAACTATATAATGACACGTACAGCTTTACAGTATCTGTCAAATATTCTCGAAAATTATCAACATTTAAGTTTCGACCCGAAGAAATGGCTTAAAAAATTACAGCAAATTTGTTGTTTTGTTCAATCCAGTGATTGCTGCTGATTTTTCGTAATGTCGAAAAAAAGTTCTAGCAGTATTGCCGTCGTTTGTAGTGCCCTCACTCTGTTTACAACGTCTATTTTAATTAGTATCGCAAGATCATTTTGTATTTTCTTTTTTCTTTGCTCTTTTATTACTTTCTTTTCACCCGTAGTGGCATCCGTAATTAAATTACAAAGCGTACTTAATGAGTTAACTTATTACCTACTTCTTAGAATAAAATAATGTTTAATAAAATAAGATTTTCGAATGGGGTGTAATAAGGTATTTTTAAAACTATATAGGTAGGTACTTAGATTCATGAATATTTAGTATTATTCTAGCCACTGTTCTTAGTAAAAGTTAAATGAGTTAAAATTTACTTGTAACTTCTTAGAAAATTTAATATGATTAATAACATACCTGGAAAATTTTCAAAGCGGCATTAAAAAGCAACTTTGGATTCCTGCATGTGCGACATTACTAAAAAAATATTCTTTTTTTCAATAATCTGACAAAGTTGGATGAGATGTTTGGATATTCCTAATGTATAATAGTTGTGTAATCTTATGTATGTGACAACTACCGCATATTTAGGCATTTTTTTTAAAAACCACACCAAACTTTTTTTCTTCGACTAGGACCACGGTTCTTTAAAGTTCCATAATATGGAATTATGTAAGTAAACTTCACAAGTATTTCCTCTAAAATTTTGAATTTCAGAGGAATTTTTTATAGAACATATGAATTTTTTAAAGTTGGACTTATTTTAGCATCTTTTTTATTGCTCTCAGAAAAGTCAAGTTTTCGTTTAAAAAGGAAGTACTTTACGGTGATACATTTGAAAAAAACTAGTAAACGACTAAACTCCAGATATTTTGCGAATAATCTAGAGACAAAACAAATTAAAATTCGATGGTCGCTGTTTTGCCCTATGTCCACGAAATATCAAATGCGTTACACTGTGCGACGCAATCGCGTTCAGTGCTGCCCATGCCCATCCAACTTTCCCCACTTCGAGTGTCCAGAATACCCGCACTGACCTTAAATTACCCGCGACACTAAAAAACCTAAATATTTGTTAAAAGGATTTTTGAAAAAAAAAAATGATATTTTATGTTCAGATATTAGGATATAAATTTATAAGTCGAAACTGTAGGTAGAAGGTAGAACATTGTTCCACATTTGACAATTCGTTGTGCGTCAAAACCGTGTTTTTTAAATAAAGTCAAGCGCAAGATGTAATAGATTTTATAGTCGAACAAAGTGACAATGAGAAAGCTTCTTAGTTATTAACTATGATTTTTTTTCACAATCACATTTTATTTTTATTGTTTAATGCTAACAGAGTATTCTTTTATTTTTGGGGTTTCTGTTTTGTATATCGTTTTGTTTGTAAATCATAGGAATATATTTATGTTCAACAGAATATTTACTTAAAATTAAACGTCTTGAACTCGTTTGTATTGTATTTCCCTCCGAAGAGTCCCAAAGAGGCCGCGCCGACTGGAGGCCGGTCTAGACTCAGCTCGGTAGAAAAAATCTGTCAATTCGGCCCTGATTGGTTGCCTTTGCCACAATCGAAAAAGTCTTCAAAAGTAAGTATTGGCACTCTCTCGTAAAACCTATGTTCGGGTGCTATCCAAGAGATAAACTGCCCCGGTAACACAACGTCCTCTCCCAGAAGAATGCTACTTTCCCGGGGTTCGTTCTCGTCTATCGCAACATTCGACGGGGAAACAAAACCAAATTGATAGGGCCCAATTTTCCGTGGTTCGGTACAAATCCAAGCGTCAAACGGCACTGCGACTGGTCGATGTTTGTTTCTTTGAAAAAAGGCGGTTAAAATGCTGGTCAAACTATACTTTTTTAGTCTTATCACTTCTGCTACATTGTTAGGCGGTCGATACGTTTCTTTGTGAATGATAATCAACAGATCGGGTAAGAAACGAAGTTTACCGGAGCGTGACAATGATGCCGAAAAAGATCTCGTTGGCAAAAGTTGCTCTAAACGATCAACAATCTCCCGGAATTGATTTTGTGTCAAATTCACTACTTGCATGTGATAAGTCATTTTGAAACTTGTCACGTTATTTTTCACAAAAATAAAATATATTGTATAGTAATATACAATATATAATATTCCTGAACGTTCCAGCGACGGCAGCTGTTCATCGGTGAGCACTAGGTTATGAGTTAGTAGTGTGGTTCACTTTTCTAACAAGGCGCCACCCAGTCTGTATAATTTGCTTTAAGTGAAAAAGAACCCCCAGACTGGGAGATGAATTCTTAGAAAAGAAGATGTTAAAATAAAAAGCAGATTACCATTGACTAAATTTAACAAGTATATTAATACTTATTTTAATTAAAAAAATAAGTTATTCCTCAATAATTAAAAAAATAACATTTCTGATTGCAGAAAATAAATTCCCAAATACCCCCACCCCAACTTAATTACGCATTAACCAATCGAATGGTTGATTGATCAAGCAAATTGACACGCACAAAAAATATAACACTAACAAATCAGAAAAGTTTTACATAAGAGAAAGTTATGAAATTAATATCATTTTAAATTAGGTATTAATACGCATAAAAACCATAAAAATAAATATCTAACGCATTGCAGATCATATTAGACTGATGTTAAATTATGCAAATACATGGAATATACTGGCCTTTGCTATCAGCATATTTCTTTGGCAGGAAATGATCCACAAAAGTTTGTTCGGAATTTCTCAGGAACTAACCATGAAATACGTGTTATCCAGGCAGGAAACGTAAGTAGGTAGGAGGAAAGATGTACTTGAATGTTGTACACCAGTGTGTACCCCAAGGAAAAAACTCTAGAATAACAATAAAAAACAATAAGTAATGGCATATTACACGTTGTTGAAGGTATCTTACCTCAAAATATTTTTGAGAGTTTTTGAATCAAAATAGGCATTTCTTGTCGAAAATGCAGGAACTTGAAGGTAGATAAAGGTATATTCTAATGAATGAACTGAAATAAGAAACGAATTTTCAAAAGATGATCATGAAAAAACTGGATTATAATTAACATACCTGAATGAAGAATGAAGGCATGGAGGAATACGACTAATATACAATCTTCATCATTCAGCATTAGCACAGTGTCCAAAAAACTGTTAATTAGGTAATATAAACCCTTAAGACATTAAAGAACCATTCTATAATAGGAAACTTAAGATACAAAAGCCCAAATTGGGTTAAGGAATGGTTCACGTGTGTAAAATACCTCACTCCACACACGGACTTGCAGGAAGTGTCCTTCTTAGCAACAGGAAAGACGTCTTTCTGAACATTCCGCTCAGAACACTCTGAAATAGTACCTTGATGTTTATTTATTCCAAGTTAAAAAAGGATAGCATTCAAAAACTACATTGTATATGCATATTTACCTAAACGACCAAATTTCTGCCAAAGAACAGATACGCAAACTCCAATATATTGATTTTGCACGATATTTTGACGTCATATAAATCATTTCAGAAGTACGGAACTAACTTATATATATCTGGCGAATACGCTAGATAACTCAATAGTACCCAAATATTAACTTAAAATTAAATGTTTTAAATTAATATGCTAATTTATAATTAAATTTACGTAACGTTGTAGCGAAACGCTACAAACTATGGTATGGCCATATAACTGATCGGGTTATATAGGGAAAGACAAACCCGAGCCAATTATTACCTTTAATTAAACCCAAGCGTGTAGCGGCACTGCGACGAGTTCTTTCTGGCTCGTTGAAATGCGACTAAAACGCTCGTTAACCTTTCAATCTTATTACTACGGATACATTGTCGGTCACTTTTTCTTTCCTAGACGATAATACTCGGACCAGAACAAAGAAAAAGCGTCCTTGAGCCCTTATAAAGTGACGGTTCATTCTTCAAAAATGCAAATATTGATAACGTGGCCTCGTTTACAGTGTTAAAACATACATTGATAACGTGACCTCGTTTAAAGCGCAAAAATGCAAATTGTCTGCATCCGTCTAGACTGACCGTTTGTTCTTGAAAGGGTATATAAAAATGCAAATGCATTGATAACCTGGGCCTCGTTTAAAATTCAAAAATGCATTGATAACATGGCCTCGTTTCAAATTCAACAATGCAAATTGTCTGCGTTCTTATAGACCGTTTGTTCTTGAAAGGGTATATAATTGATAACGTGGCTTCGTTTCAAATTCAAAACTGCACTTTTCCTTTTTCGTAAGATTGCCTAAGAACTATCATCGGTGTTTTCTTCAAACAAAACGCCGTCGACACTATACCTATCTATAGGGGTAATTTAAAGGAAAATAAACATGTTCTGTATAAACTTTACTATAACCTTTATTTACTATCATATACATTGGTAATACAATTGACTTAAAATATAACGGCCATAATGTAACAGTGTCTACAAGTAGAGCAAAAGCGGTAGGATGTGCTACGTGGTCGATCACCAAACAGCTTACGCCATTCGAGAAAATCCCTAGCATCTCCACACCCTTTCCAAAGTTGTTGTCAAGTAATATGACCACGTCGCTTGCGAAACAGTTTACGTATCGGCTTACATCCTTCGAGAAAATTCCGGGCATCGGCACGTTCTTTCAAAAATTCTTCCTCAGGTATATTGCTACTCAAATGTCGTATGTAATATTTTTTGGTATCCTGGTAATTGATGAAGCGATATTCTCGTTCTCGTTGCCACAACAAGACTACGGCGACGCTGGGTAATTGAGGAGTCTGAACGAGCGAATAGCTCAGGGTCTTCCAAACGTCCATTGGAAAGGTGCTATGTTGCCGACCATTAGACGGCTGACGTCATTCGAGAAAATCCATGGCATCTCTACGTTCTTTCAACAATTCCTCTTCGGTTATATTACCACTCAAATGTCGTATGTAATATTTTTGGTGATTTTGGGCCTTTGTATAGAGATATTCTCGTTCTCGTTGCCACAACAAGACTACGGCAACGTTGGATTGTCGAGTACACCGAACCAGTAAAAAGCCCAGAGACTTCCAAACGTCCATTTTTAACATGCTACTAAAATCTTGCATTTTGAACAAGTACTTGTGGTAATTAACCGTTTTGGAATGAATAAACTCCTTACAACTTGGCCCCTTTATTCGAATTTCCGGTCCGATAAACAACACGTCAACGATAAAAAAGTGTGGAAAGAGGGGATATTTGTATGTATAAAATAATCTCTTTGAGGTGAAAATGTTTAGTAGATGTCTATTACAAAAACAAAAGTACAATACGATAACCCAGTAAAATTCGTTCCTACTACGATACCAAGAAAAATAGTCGTAATGTCTGTCGAAATCGACGATCCAGAATTGCGTGATATTATTATCCAATGTAAAGAATCGATCTCGGGAGAAACTTTAAACACACTAGAGGCCATTTTTATCAACGAGTTAAAGGAAATGGTGAATTGGCAACAACAATTTCAAATCGAAGAACCAGAAGTCTTTCAAATTCTACAAGCCTCGATGCTCCTACGCTATTACAGGAGGATGTTCGGCATACCTTTTACACTATGGTAACAGTTACACCGACATTGATGTTTTATTGGATTGGTAGAACTACTCACAACTACAACGGTATTTGGCCCAACGAGGAAACCCACCACCAACACAGAAAATATCACATATATACATTCGAAGTGAAAACGAGAAACTCTAAAAAAACGTTCGTTCTTCTGTGGACTGTATAGTTGTTGTGCGAATGTTTATTTCTAGACCTTTAAGTTTGTGTGCGACGTATATAATCCATATTTTATTGTTTGACTCGAATGTCTGTAGAAATCTGATATTTCCTACGGGAAAACACTTCTCTTTAAACTTGAGTAACGTAACGGAACGAACAAATACATGGCATACGATAGAAAGGGAAGAGAAATATAAAAAGCGTATGGTGACTACAGGCATTCCCTTGAAATTATCCTCTTTGCGTTATTTACAAATGTTAGGCGAAACAGTGTCGACAATAGTACAAGAAAAATACGATCTATCGACAACCTCCATCGGGATAAATCGAAAGACTTGTTTTAGCTATTAGTTGAGCTTTGTAGACAGTATTTGTTGGTTTAAACAATAAAGTAATTAACAAGACATATGAGTTTAATTTACAGTATATGCGATTTTTTTTACCGGCGAAAAAGTAGAAAGAAGTCACTTTAAGCTATCTCGGACCCGTTGTCTGACAATGATGGGTTTCTAGTATAACAGAAAATTTAATTGCGCTGTTGTGAGCAAACACTAAAATGTTTTCCTTGAGCAACGTAAATATGTGGTGTTGTCTTTGACTTGTCGAATCTTTTCGCAGAGCAACTGCCCGATCGCTTTTATGAGCAGTGATCGTTCTTAGAAAAATAAGGCTGAACTAACTCAAGCGTCGTGAAAAAATTACAGCAGTTGCACGAAAGGAAAATTGTTATTTCGATTTGCATACCACCGACTACAGGAACTTGGCCAGTCTAAAATGGCAAAAATTCCTGAACGTGGGCAGTCAAAAATTCCTGTCCGTGTTATAGACTGTTTGTTTTTTAATCGCAACAAAACCAACGACTTGAATAGCGTTTGTAAACAGTAAGCCAATTGTAACTACAAAGTGAAAGAGAGGGCGGACCGGCGAACGGTAGTGTCATGTTCGCCGTCAAGAGATCATGTCGAATTTTTAGCTGTGGGTACCAAAAATAGATCGCGGCCGTTATAGACGGTTTTCAGTATCGTTAGGGAATTATTATATGATGATATATAATACTTTTTTAGATTTTCTTGACCAGTCGAAATAAGGCAGCACAGACAAAAATCCCTGAAAGCGTTCTTGCTAGAACTCTAGGTAACGTTTGCTTTGCTGATTTGTAAAGTGCGATAAATAAGCACAATCGAAATGATTAAAGACCGAAAGTTACTTTCCTCAAACGATTATCATTTTTTACTAAAACAACTGGAACACGGACTCGAAAATTCTGACGATATTTACATACACTATGTTTGTCAGGTCACTTTACTGTGTGCAGGCACTGGCAAGCGAATTTCAGACGTTCGTAAATTTACTCGAAATCAAATTGAAATGCTCCGCGATATAGGATCGTTTTCGTCTGGCGTCCAAAAAACCGGTTCGTTGGGAATTGTAATTTGGTATGGCGAGATTGATACATTGAACAATATTCTCGAACGCTGGACGAATTTTAAATGTTCTCGTGCGTCGTTGTACTGGTCGATGGATAAATTCTTAACAAGTTGCGGTCTACCAAAAACAAAAGGAAAAAGTTTCACGAGTTTCGTTTTAAACTGGCCGGTAGGCTCTACGAAGCAATGAAAACACACAGTGAGATTAAACATTTATTAGATCATAAGACAAACAAAGTGACAACTCATTACATTACTCAAGAATTATACAATATCTTTAAAGAGCGTGAAGAAATTCCTAATACTGGATTGCTACATTGTCCACAATCCACCATCATCAGTGTCGATCTTGCCAATTCCTGTTGCGTTCTCGTATAATAGGAACCCGTTTTCAGTCCATTGGTCCACATGCGTCCAAGATAATTGGCCAACTGTGCCTTTTCTTCTTTTCCAATAAACATGTTGTGAGACGAGCTTTGGTCTAGATAAGTACCTTGAACGATTGCCAAGTCTCTTGCTAAATTGGCATCTCGAAAAGCATTAAATGAACTATTGTAATGCAATGGGAGTGTATTGCTAATCATTTTAATATCGACAATAGTATTTTCACCATTTGTCATAGGCATTTCAATACCGGGCAAACAGTTACAGAGTAGAGCTACTGAAGCCGTCGGTGGTTGAGCAGTCAACGTTAAATTAAACATTCCATTTCGGGCTTGTTCCAATAGCGTCGATGCGATTTTCCGTGAGCCCAGCTGCTTTGTTCAATGTCTCTAAAGGAACCGCAATAATCGGCCCAATCAAAACTGCGAGCAATTGCACTGCTATACAAATGCTCCATAAACATTTCCATTTGCTCGATGACTTGCGGCGGTGCAGGTTCGCCCTCGGTAGTAGGAAATATTTCACCAAATCCCATTAGTCCAATGGCTAAAGGTCGACATTGGCGATTGTAGACGAACGAACTATTGCTATGCGCAGAATTCATTATATCGACTAGAAAAACCGTTTGTTGTCTAAATTTTCGCATTATGGGATCGTCACTGTTGATCGGCCTTTTCTGCTCCATGTTGAATAGGTTTTCAAATTTATTGTTCCCACACAAGTGGCACACTCGTCATCTTTCATTGGCAACGAGATTTCCGTACACAAATTGGAGCCTCCAAGTGATCGGTTGCTAACATCACTTGTAGTAGTAAATTGACTAAAACTGCATATGATAGAGAAATATGATAGATGGTTTTCCAGTGTCGAGAAATCTATTACAAATTAAATTGAGCAACTCGCGAGCTGGCATCGTTTTTGCAGAGGCGTTTGTGTTTGCCAATTTTCGATAAATGTCACTGGTATAAATTTCTATTTCGGTGTCATACATGTTCCACATATCATCTTGTAGCACGGCACCATAAAATCGTCCAATATACCAATAGTAAAAAGATGTTGTAACGGACGGTCCAAGTTGGCCAGAGAATTTGTTTCGTGCAATACGTCCAACACACATACATCTATAATGCTTTGATTAAAATTGCATATAATATTTCGGCCGGGTGCGCTCATTGTTTCTGCCATAAACATGTAATGCTTGACGTTTTCAATACGTTTAAGCTCCAATCCCAATCCCAAAAAATTCGCCATGCACGTTCGTAATTGTTCCATAAAACGCCGCTTTAACTTTTGATTATTTCGCACTGTGCCGTAGAATTCTCTCAAAACTGCACAAGATTCCGTGACAAGTAGGGTTCCGGTATGACGTAAAATTTGACCACTCGGTGAAATACATTGTCGTACCAAATTCAGATAATAATCGTAGTAGTCATACACACACTTGGAACCGACCCCATGATTTACGACAGACAGGTGGTTAATGTATTAAATAATTATAGTCTACGCAGGCTACAGCCATTGAGATTCGCGGTGCCGACGCCGACGGCGCGATGACAGCGGTACCTTTTGTATCGATTTTACCGTCTTGAGGGCCAATAATTTACGACGTACCTCTCCCTTTCGGTGGTCGAGCTCGATGGCTTTATTACCTGTCAAGCTTTGTTATAAAGAGTGTTTGATGTTTATGTTATGTCGAAGTGGGTGATATAATATATTTTACAATGAGGCCTATCAATTCTTTTAGATTTACGGGGTGTGGTAACTCGGTGTAGATAGATATTTATAGGATATTAAAGAATAAAAAGGATAATAAGTATAAGTATTGATATTTATTACTTAAAAATAATAAAGGAACGCTGGTGATATACATTTAAAACAATAAGGACACGTTTTCTCTTGAAAATTATTGCATGCCCAGATTTGCCGTTCACGTGTGGGGGAGATAAAGGTGTATAGGTTATAAAAAGAATTAGAAAAAGGGGAGTAAATTAGTAATAGTATTAAGTGCCTTATATTATTCTTAGCTGGTGTTGGTAACTTTTAAGTTATCCGCGGCGATATAATAGAAATATTTATACAAATACATGCAATCTTAGTCTTCCTTAACGAAAAAAAAGTAATAAAATCAGCGAGTGTATATATATATATATATATATATATATATATATATATATATATATATATATATATATATATATATATATATATATATATTAGCTCACGTATATTGCCCACGTTTGCTACATGATTTTTTTCTTTTGCGTGTATGGATAGAGTCCGATGATGCCGACATGTGATTTATAGATCTCGAGCGTAAGATATGATTTCCCCAAATTTTGGTGTATGGATGTGTGTAAGTGTAATTTAGAGCATCGTACCACTTAGTCTGATAGGGATATGAGCCGTTAGATGGGAAAATGTGGTGCAGATAGTCAAATAGATAGACGGAGCGGTATCAGGATAGACTGTCTAATAGCTGGTTTTCAGATAGCTCCATAGTCAGTCAGTCGGCCAGCCAGACAGTCATACATGTGTGCGTGTGGTCAGTCAGACAGTCATACGTGCGTACATGTGGTCAACCAGACAGTCATACGTGTGTGCGTGTGGTCGGTCATACGTGTGTGCGTGTGGTGAGTCAGACAGTCATACGTGTGTGCGTGTGGTCAGCCAGACAGTCATACGTGTGTGTGTGTGTGTGTGATATTTATATTAATAATAATAATACCTACAGATTAATTTAAATTAGAAAGATACTGTATCTGATTTAGTTCGGACAGTTGTCCTTAAGCCCTATCACCAGCGTCAAGGTACAGATACATTGATAGGGTCCGCCCTCCCTCCACTCAGCTGTACGCTTTAATAAATTTCGCGGCATATATGTTGCGTTACACGGTCGATAATGCTTGTTACTTTTTGGATAGAGTACGGTTATAATAAGATGATAAAAGTACTGTTTATAGTTTAAGAATGTCATTTGTAATCCAGACGCCCGCGGAGCAAGATGCACCGTGAAATTAAATTTAAGCTCCTGGCTATGCCCGATGAAAATGTTTTTGGGTTTAGAAAGACGGAAACTGGATGGTTTATCGGCAGTCAACATGTAGAATTCAATGGAAATGTTTTGTTGATTGATGAAGAAAAGTATATGTTAACTGAGGGGTTATTGAACTTGTTAACATAGCACCAGCCTAAGAAATATACGAGTTATGAATTGAATCAGTATAAGGAAATTCTCTTATTATCTGATGCACACAGATGGGGATTTCAAAGGAATAAGCATATGCGCTCAAGTAAAAGCTGGAAATATTTAAATATTATATCCAAGTTATTTCCACCCAAAAGAAAATATATTAAATCAGAGGCTAAAAGAACATATAAAGAACTAACATTATCGATGAACAGGAATCCCTGGACGAGATGGATGCAGCGTTAATATACTTTGCACTAAAAAGTGGAGATCCTAATTACTGCGCAATAGAGATTTATATTTGCAGTCCTAGAATTAGACATATTGATAACAAAATTGTAAAATATGTAGGAATAACATATGTTTGTACAATAAAAATAAAGTAATATACAAGTTTTCATGTTTACTTTTTGTCCTAGACGTATTAAAAAATCATTCAGAGACCAGAATATACTATAGTGTGATAATAGAAAAATTAGATCTTAAAATAAAACTTAATCGTATTGTAGAGAATTTGTAAACTGCTCGACGTAAGTTTTTTCCTATATAGAGCTCTCGCTTGACCAGAAATGAGATTTTTTATGTTTTTAGGTATTGGAATATTTCTAATAAAATTACCTTTAATTTAGACGGCGTTCCTATACTACAATCACTACTTTACAATATTTCACTTAAATATAACTAAAAACAAGATTTTTATGAGATTAAAGTATTGGAGTACTTCTTATAAAATTACCTTTAATTTAGGCGACTGTCTACACTATATTCACTAATTTACATAGTTCACTTTAGACAAAGGATAAATGAAAGAGAATATAATAATTCTTTAAATATGTATTGTTTACCCTTACGGTATTAAACGTACGTTACTATCGATTATTGAGTTCTATTACACCTAAACGATTTATCAATTAAAATAAATTATTCAAAACGGCCTTTTCAACAGTTTATTGCAGCAACAACAGTACAGAAATTTGGGTAGTACTATATTCTATTTAAGTTACTACATACATAATTTATTAAATATAAACAGGTAGAAGTACATCTTAAAACAACTTATTTTGTAAATAGTAAATACATCAATGCCTTAATCAATATTATTTGTTTGTACATAGGAATATCTAAACTTAACTATTCGACGGGGCGTTTCTTAAATCCGAAGGGCACTGAATCATGATTGGATAAAAATAATCTCTTTGTTGAATTAGGTCTATAAACTTTCTTCTCTTCCTTAGTTATGACATTATGTTCACGGGTCCTTCTTATATTTTTGGAACATACTATGATTGGCTCCGTCGTTTCCAATAGAATTCTTTCTTTTATAGTATTGAAATTTATAAGCTGACTTGCACTGTAATGTAAACTTATACCTTTTACTTTACATATTATTCTTTCTTCGTTACGGGCAGTGGAGAATAATTTATAAGCATAGTTCTTGGGACCGCCGCTTACAAACTCAGATATATAGCTCCCAGGACCATACCCCTCCAATTCGTCAGTTAGATCTCCTATAAAGTCTCCAGTGGGAGGAGCGAATTCCCCTTCCCTATAGATAAAAATACACGGCTCATAACTCATATTCTCACCGCATTCCCTACACAAAACAAACTTTAATGTATTGTTCATTTTTAATGGCAATTTTTAATGACAATAATAAGTCTAGTGGTGGTAAAATTTTGCATTTAATTAAACCATCCGTATCTTCTAAAGTTAACTGGTTGCATTCTTCTCCAACGAAAACTTCAGGATGGCCGACAGGGAATTTTCCGTATTTGCAAAACCCATGGATAGAGGGAACAGACATCTAAGTACTTGATTTTTTCATTATTTGCGGCTTTATAATACGTTTTGCAATTACCAGTGCGGCCCCCAAAAAACGCATCTCGAGGATTTAGAGGCGTATTTAAAAATAGCGGATGTTTTTCCGTGTACTCCACTATTTCAGGGAATTCTGTTAGTTTTCTTCTAAACTGGCATTCCCACATTTCAATCACTTCATATCCTAAGTCTCTCAGACGTTCGGTTTTTGTGACTGTATTTTCATAGCGGATGTTTAACGATTCAGTAGGATTATCGGTGAGGGGTTTGTCTCTGTGATGTTTTAGACATGCAGGATGTCCGTGGTAATAACATCCGTGAAATTCAAACACCTGGTTAGTTTCTGCACAATAACCATCGACTTATACACCGCTTAAAATGGATTTTCTCCCTCGAGCTGCATGAAGAATATTTACACCACGCTGATGTTCTTCCCAAATGAGCCATTTAATGTCTATTCTAGATTGATTGTCTCTGTACCGGTATCCGTTTTTCGGTATTAAGCCAATAATTTCAGGTTTGAAGTAATTCCTTCGAAAAACCTTGTTACAAACAGAAGCGATAGTAGTTGCATCTGTAAACGGGCAAACATTTGCAGTACTTATCATTTGTTCTCTAAATTTCTTGCACGTTTCATAGAGTATTTCTACGTTACAAACACAATATTCGACGATCTCTTGCTGAAAATTAAACGTGTCACTTTTGTGTTGACGGTACCATCCGAGGAATATTGTTCGGTCCTCGGTCTTCATACTGTCCGGAGCGTAATATTCAATAGCTGGTAAGTGCCCTACATAGTTTTCGTTTTCTTTTTTATTGAAAAAGTGGGGAAAATATCCTTTCTTGAACTTGTCATCTAATCCAAACGCTTTGGGTAATTTTGATAGGGCCATAGGGAAATAATTTAAAGAGTCAAGAAACTTTATATATAATAGCTGCATTAGAATTATTTTAGTGCCCCGCATAATTACTTCGGGTGTGTGATCTGTATCTGACATGAGTTTATTCAATATGAATTGGTTATCAAATCCACCGCAATTATGACTTATTACTATTACAGTTTTAAAAAGTGTTCTTTGATTCAGCACATATTCCACAAATCTGTCTAGAGGATTGACTCGGAACACTTGTTTGGTAAGGCCACACTTTTCCCACAGCCATGGTTCTGTATCAATGCAGGCATCGCAAAATTGCTTAAACACGCACAAGTTAACTTCGTGTAATAGTGTACCATCTGCTAACAATTTATCCTGGCGTGTTTCCAAGTAAAAAAATATGAATAATATATTTTTAGTTTTTGGTTTTCTTGCATCCACTTGTATAAAGCAAAGGTGGTTTTCTGGTTGATGCCTCTTGCAAATTTTACAGAAAATCTCTCCACATGTGTGATTTCTATTATCTTTGATTATCTTGAGACATAACGAACATTGTTTTAAGCGCTCACAAACTGTACTCTTCTTATCGTACGACTCGGGTTTTTTATGATTTTCAAAACACTGGGGGTTTCTTAATGTCCTAAGGCAGTCAGGGCACTGAACTTTTGCGTCAAAATTGCAGCTAGGCGATTGGTGACATCCAACATATTTTTGTCCACAACGATGGCCGTTTTTAGTGTAGTAGGGCTCGTGACAAGAGGCGCAATAATAAGGGCAGCAAAAAGCGACTGTTAATGATCCTATAACGCAATAATGTCCATCATGATACAGTAAGTTTAAGTGTTTACCACAGCCGTCCCCCTCAAAAATGACTTCTCGTCCCTTAAACCCGTAACAGTATGCAATTATTTTGTATGTTACCGAAATATTCTTGAAACTTTTGAAGTTTCGGTACACCGCCTCCGTCCTCAGGAATTATTACTTTTGCTTCACACTTTCACACATCAATTTCAATGCGTTTTCCTTCTGAATTTTACCAATATCTCTGCGTACTTTAGTATAATTGGGGTCCGTGTTGGTATGGGCAAGAGCTACTACTAAAGCTCTTGGTAAATAGACATTATCGGTATTATTTATGGGTATTATAACTTGCCTTCTCTTAATTTCTTCAATGAAAGATTTGTCCCCACTTTTTCTCCCTCTTCCTACAGGCAAACGTACGCTGGTAATGCCTAAGCAGAAGGTATCGGTATTAAATCCCGTAGAATTTGATTGATATATGCTATGAATTATAGACCACACATCGTCTACACTGATTTCACGAACTTCTTTAGAAGGAATCCATCCATCGCCTCTTGAAAAGTCTTTTGAGCAAAAGCCCAATCCAATTTTGTCAGTAGGTTTTAGGTTCGTAATTCTTAAGTCCAACATCTCCGATAGGGCCTTTTTAATCCAGGAAATTGGTTCTTCACCCTTGGGGATATCTTTAATTCTAAAGTCAATACTGCGGCCATGAAGATTGAATCGTTTGACACGTTTTACTGCATCCTTGATTACAATAAACATTTCCATTTCTTGCAATTTACTACGAAGCACCGCTTTGTAACTCACAAAAACGAAAAAATTGGTATCGAAGAAACTTTTTAATGTCAACGGAGAGAAGAAGAACACTACTGCTCGTGTCAAAGGTTAAAATGTAACTGAGGATTAACAATGAAGTCGCGTTACATATACAGTTTATGTAATGTAGATTAGCGCGCGTGCGTACCAGGCTTGTGACTTTAAAAAGTTTATTCGTATATCCGATACTACAACCGAAATCGTTATGAATACCGAATCTAGAATACACAAATTAACGTCCGACGTCAACAACTGCTTTAAACGTTTTTTTCGAAGGATGACCTTCAATTCTTATTGGGTTGTTTAAAAATAGCAATTGACTATTTTTAGTTTTAGGTGTAAACTTCTCAGAAGCAGATATTTGACGCGGCTTTGTTGTGAATATTATATCTTGCACGAATCAGCCTTCGACATACCTCTTTAATTGCGTTTCTCTAAGCAACTCCTATAATTCTGATAGCGAAAAGAGTCGTTCCACAGATCTGTAAAAGAAACTGTAAATAATTATTTTAGATAAAAGCTGATCAGAAATTTCTGCTGTATTTTTCGGCTTATATTTCAAAATTTGTTATTAGGCAATACAAATCTACTGTTATCTAGATAGTAACAGAGAAACAATTATTTGAGATGCAACAAGTGTTCCCTTCATCTCATGAATTTAAAAAAGGTGTATTGAACAGTTTAAAAATAACAAATGGAAAAATCGTCTAGTCTGATGAATTGTTTCCCACGATAATATTGTTAGAAAAAAGTTTAAAAGGTTTAATGTTAATCAAAAATCTGTATTAAGTGTGCTCTTTTTAAATATTTAAATGCATTTCAAAGGTAAGCAGAAGTTAATTCCGTACTCATAATGGGATAGAATTGCCTGTGAAAGAAATTTAAAGTAACAGTTCTTTGTTAAAAAATAGTGTCCGGCGTTTTAAGGTAGTAACAGTTTCTGTATATTGCGAATAGAGATAATTTGATCAATTAATGTAATAACGGTGTCATTATGATGACAAAAGAAGGATTGGCCATTTAATGTGACCTTTATTTCCAAACTTCTTTACAGAAAGTCGGTGGTAAAATATTTGTAGTGTTTTTTTTCTATCTATTTAATTTAAACTCAAACTGATATCACAAATACTGGACCCAATAAATTTATGTCATATGTCTTTTCGTTGTAATACTAAAATACTTATAAAATTCTAAACAGAAGTCTTCACTCAAACTAAGTCCTCAATACTTATTAATCCAAATAAAGCAACAACTAATAATTGGATAATTTCAACAGATTATCCCGGAAATTTTTATTTATGAAAATCCGAGCGATAGGTATACCCGTACTAGAGCACGCTTGAAAATATTACTTTCACGCATATTTTTCTTTTTATTAACAAATACCAAAGTCTGAATATTTTAAATATTACGAAAAAAAAATGCAAATAATCAAAATGTGCTTTATACCATGTAAAAGATATCAATATTTATAAAAATACCTGGTTTTACACCACTAAATATCCCTACGAATATAACAAAATCGAGATGCGTTAATTCGAGAAACCTAAAAATTTAATAATTACTCGTAATACTTGATTCAACGTTTTAGATATTGATTTATATAGAAGAAAATTATATATTTACAATCGGATTCACTAAGAAGTTTTAACGCTAAAACTGGTATAATTTGTCAATTAGGTGGTTCACACTGACAGGCGTCAGACTCAGTTTTGTGCCATAAATTATTTTTTTTGCCTTTTTTCCTTAAATTTAAAATAAACAAGAATTTAGGTACCTATGTAAAGTTTTCGCTAATAAAACTAAATATATTTAGCAATACGATCCACTACAAAAGTATATCTAACAAAGGATCAAATGGCGAAAATATTAAAATAAAACATTCTTTTTACATCTCACGTTACAATAATGACATGACTTAAATTTGTCAAAATTTAATAGGGAACCTGGAAGACCTAAATTAAAGACCGTACTAAATCTTAAACCCGTTTAGTGAATTAGGTAGTTGAAGCCTACTCAGATCTAAAAAGTTTAATGGAAATATCACTTTAATTTTATATGGAATGAATAAAAAGCAATGTTTTATAAAGGGAGAAAAGAGATCCTAATAGGTACACATGTACCATCGTGCCGATAAAAAACTAGGACAGCAAAATTTCCTTTTTTCTCCTAGACTATTAGGAAATATTTACTGTCGAGCCAGGTACCAGTAAAATGTCATATGAAAATTTTACATGTCAATATAGATTGTCACTTTAGCATTAACTTGTCAGGCACATTTTTCTCTAAAAATATGCCACAATTAACTCCCAAGCAAAAGGCTATTATTTACAGTAGGTTGCGAGATGGTGCTTTTATTAGGGATATTGCAGATGAACTGGGAGTAAACAAGAATACCGTGCTGTTGGCAAAACAAAAAATAGAAAGGCATGGGACTATTATTAGAAAAGCGGGTTCAGGTCCCCATAAAATTTCTACTGAAGATCAAGATAGAAGACTGCTTAATTATCTAAGGGATCATCCATTCGACACTGTAATAAAGGCGAAAGAAGAGACGAACTTTCCAGGTTCTGCAAACACTGCTAGAGAATGGGAGAATTCGGGTTTATAGGCCTTCCGGCATGCGGTATGATGAGATATACACCCACAAAACCAACCAAAGTGGGCGTTTCTCTATAAATGTTTGCGGTTGGATTAGCGCTAGAGGGCCAGGAGTTTGCCAAATCGTGGAAGGAAGACTAACTGTAGCCGTATACGTTAATATATTACATGAAGTGATGATACCATCGATAAACGCTGTATATGGTCAAAATTTTACATTTCAGCATGATAATGCTCCAATACACACATCGCGTATTGTGCAAAATTTTCTCCAAGAAAATAATATAGCAGTTCTATTCCTTGGCCTTCGAAGAGTCCCAATTTGAACCCGATCGAAAACATTTGGGGTAAAATGGTGAAATCCATGTATAAACATGATTTTCGACCAAGAAACAGGGATGAATTACGCTATAGGATAAATCAAGCTTGGGATGAAGTAACGGGCGAATTATGCAGAAACCTAGTTTTAAGTATGCCACAAAGGCTTCAAGAAGTAATAAACAGAAATGGTTCTATGACCAAATATTAAAAATTTTGTGTTGCTTTGACAAATTTTGTGTTTGTATTTTTTATCTTTTATTGAATTTATTTTATTATTTGGATATATTTTTCATTTTCAGGCGATGTTAAATATACTTTAAATAAAATATTTGTCTTTTTTCTAAAAAAAATGCCCAATAAATTTAGCTTCTCCATATATACTGTCCCTCAAATTTATACAAGAAATATATTTTGATGCCACCTCGTATCGCAAAATACAAAACGTTAGATTATGTAACCTAGGTTACTCTTTAAAAATCTGGTGTTTTTACCTTTCCGGCTCTAGAACACCTTTTAAAGTCTAGGAGATATGTATTTCCTTTCCCAGTTTCGTGATTTTTCTGTCCTAGTTTTTTATCGGCACGATGGTACTACGATTCGCATGAAAAGTTCGATTTATATAAGTATATTATCTTATACATCATGTTATACAGATAAGTAGGTATTGGGATACTTTGCGTAATGGCGGCCACTTCCGGTCTAAGCAACGACGTACGTCATACACCAAAATGGTGACGTACGTCGACACCATCTACCAACTGTCAAATGCCAAACTCTTGGGCTATCGGTACTTTGGCCTGAGCTACTTGATATCTTATCTTGTAATCTATGACATCATATCTCGCCCACGTGTGTGTTTATTATTTGACCTTGATATTGACCTTGAGCTTAAGAAATGACCCTGACCAACTATCATCTGTCAACTGTCACCTGTCATACGTCACCTGTCAACTGTCATACGTCATCTGTCACCCGTCATACGTCATCTGTCAACTGTCATACATCATCTGTCATCTGTAACACTCTTGGGCCTTAGTTACTTTGGTCTTAGCTACTTGGGGCTTTAACTACTTTGGGGTTTAACTACTTGGACGTTAACTACTTGGGCATCAACTACTTGGGCACTATCTATTTGGGGCCTAACTGTATCGGACTTTAGTACTACTCCGCAAGAATATTATTAGTATTAAGTATTTCAGGGAAAAATGACGTCAAAAACTTTTTTCTGTATTTTGCCGATAGTAGAATTAGAACCTGGGACCTGCATATTACTACGTGGAATTACCAGCGCGTTAACCGATGTCGCCTGTCAGCTGTCACCTGTCATTTAAAATATGTCAACTGCCAATTGTCATTTGTTAATTGTTAAAGACCTAAATAAAAATTTAACGTACGTCAAGCATTCAAAATAACGTTATAAGACATGCGTAAAAGTATGTCAGCTGTCACCTGTCATTTAAGATATGTCAACTATCACTTGTCACCTAATGAACTCCAAAATAAAAATTTAACATACGTCACGTGTTCAAAATGGCGTTATAAGACATGCGTAAAAGCATGTCAGCTGTCACCTGTCATTTAAGATATGTCAGCTGTCACCTGTCACTTGGGAAACGCCAAAATAAAAATTTTAAATACGTCACGTGTTCGGGGCGGTGTCAGAAGGAGTTTAAAAAAAGAATGATGTTGATCGGCCCTTTGGTTCCGAAGATATGGTTTTTTGCGATTAGTGACCTAACGACTGAAGGTGGAGAGACGAAATTCGCATGTGGGATAGTGGATGGGCAGATCTTTCGATTTGTCAAATTGTTTTTCAAAAATCTCGACTTTTAGGAAAAAATTAGATTTCAAAATTTGTACATCAATACATCAGTACATCAATTTTCGATTAATTATATAAATTATGAATATTATTGGATTTAATAACAGAAAAATATGCATTAGTTCTTCTGAACGTACTAGGATGTGATCAACAAAATATAAAATATCAAAATTTCCACAATCCTCGGTTTCAATCATGATGGCGGCATCCTTCTATGTGTTAAACTGTTTTAAACATTAGATTACTGCTAAAGCTCGCAACACTGTCCGCAATACAGTGGTCATTGTCAATGATCTTTGTGGAGTAAGATAGAAATCACCCCGTATATTCTAATATTTTTACACACTGTATATCACAATATTAGTAATATGCTAGAAAGATTGCATCATCATTGGGAAATTACTAGGTAAAGCAAGCCAACTGATAAGCACGAGGCAAGGTCAGCTCGACAGCTGCTATAATTGCTTAGACGTGTTTTTCCGTGCTTATCTAATCGGCACGAGGCAAGGCCAGTACAACCAACGTTTTAATTGTTTAAGCGTGTTCTTAATGGGGAAACCTGTAGTTGATTCAACACTTGTTTCCAAGGTTTCTTTCAGAAGAGTCAGTTCGTGAAAAAATATACCCTTGCTTTGTTTTATTGTGTGTGTGTGTTGTAAAGTGTGTGTAATATTATTTGGTAAGTACATTTATTTCTATGTATTATATCAAGAAACAAATAAAAATTAGTGATAGCAGGAATTCTGCGCTGGAAATTGATGGTGTCTTATTATGATTTAGCGAAAATTAGTAATTTGTGTTTAGAGTAGTGTTTCAGAAACGGTAGTTTTGCTTTAAATTACACTAAAACTGTAAATTTCGGGGGGGGGGGGGGGGAATGAATCAAAAAGCGTGTCGTTTAGTCTGGAACATTTCCTCAGTCAAAATCTTTTATTTTTACAGAAAATATTTGCATGTCAAGTACAACTTTAAGCGTCTACTAGTTTAAAACTTTTAAAAATATTAAAAGTGATGTAGGTATGTTTACTGTTGTTAGTGAGCTGGCTCCTTCGGGTATAAACGGATGGTCGACTTTTTTCCGCATGGAAACACGCCAGGTACCCTTCCGAGGGGAGACGTACTGACTCCGGTGCTCGGTAATTCCTCTCTACAAAGGGGGTTGACACCTTAAAGGAGTTTGGTATATAGAGTGTTTTCCATATGTCTTATGGATATGATCAGGGTAATTGTCGCCTGTAGGCTATTAAAGAACCATCCATCGGCCATGTTTCAACTTAAAATAGCTTTTTACGTTTGCTCTGTTACGTGTTCTCTTGTTTTGACTCTATAAAGGAGCCAATTTTGACTAATTACGTTACTAGAGACATTAATGTTTAAAATATGTCTTTCATATTAGCGTCCTACCAGTAAGAATGGGGCGGAGAATATTTGAGGTATTGGGTAAAGGTCAAAAAGACCTTTCGACTGGCGAAAATTTTTCGAAAATCTTGACTAACGGTGCTAGTTGCGGTACTGTTTACAATATGTCTTTCATATTATGCAACAATATCATGAAATGGTGCGAGAAATTTTTCTGTGAACCATTGAGCGATTTATTGTTATATGTGTATACTAAGAATATATTACGCCCCTTTAGACATCCTCACTGAGGACAAAGATAGTGGAGCTTGATTCGTAAGACCTCCCTACAAAAGGGGCAATTTGAGCTGTGAAACCTATCTTCCAGCGTCTTTTGGGGCCCCTTTTTATTCTTTTTATACGGCCTAATCAAATACCGTAATGTCGTCTTAAATAAAAAGTAGTAAATTTTTTCAAAATATGTACATTTTTATTAAAATAAGGGAAGGGTTGATTCCGTTTTGAACCAACGAAATGGTGATGTTAAAAAAAATAATCTCTTTCGACCACACAGTTTTTCGAAAATATAATAGCATTAGCATAATAAAATAAACGGTATTATTGTTTAAAGAGTTTTGAATGGGACTTTTTTTGGTTTTAGAATAAAACCTTTTGTATTGACAGCAGCTATATTTAGATATAAGACCCTTAGCCGACTACATAATTTTAAGGTTTAATTTGTTTTTAATATATCTAAGATATTAAGGGTGTTTAAATAAATATCAACGATATTTTTAATACTTTTATTCTGCTTTTTTTTGTATTAAAACATATACTATACAGGGTGCAACAAAAAAAACACCATACAATTGTTCTATTTATTAACACTAGTAAAAATTATTTCTTTACGTTATAAGCTAAATATATCAATGGGCTCGAGAGTCATTTCGGTAAGAGGCGATATATTATCTCTATAAAAAAGGCTTTTCTAAGAATATCAGAACATGTTTTCTAACTGCTGAAATTAAATATAAATGCAATGTTAAAAATAATTATGGGCAAATAAAATGTTTATATTCATACTTAGCCATGCATTGCCGGATGTGGATTATAAAGTGTAGAACATATGTGATTTTAGATAACGTAGGAATTTTAATCCTAATATTTAATCCGAACTAACTTATTTATACCATATCTGGGGTGTTATTTTACCAATACTACTAACAGCAATTTATAATACTTTTGTTTCAACATAAATTATACAGGATGAAATCAAAAATTATTAGCACTAATAAAATTCTACAACACCGAGTGTTTGAAGTTCCTTAAGAATAGCCATTACTTTTGGGGTGTTAACACCCGAAGTATTGCTTTTTTCTAAATATTTCAGACGCTCTACCAGCTCATTAGCATCATCGTATTCTTCCTCACTTCGATAGTCGCATTCTTCAGCGGCGAGTGTCTTGACTTTTAAGTTTCCATAATTTTTTCATAAGGGCTTTTTGGTTCTCCATTTCGGGTTGTTTCTTTTCTTGTTTGCCCTCCATTCTTGAGATATAACTTCTTTTAGGAGGAAACAGTTTGGAAATGATATGGGTATATTTCCACCCTTTGGAGGCTAAAATGTTCTCGTCTACATTGAAACCCTTTCGGTGTGCATGTGTAATCAATAAAAGCTTCTTATAATTATTCAAATCACTCGAATTAAATTTTACTGGTTGATTTGTAGCTAATAAATTAAACAGTCCATCCGCCAGCAAAAATTTTTCTTTCCCTATTATGAGAACGTTATCTTTTATTACAACAGGGATATTTCCAAGAAAGAACTTAGACCCCTCTGTCCTTACACCATATTTAACAGCTGGTGTTTCAAGAAGCTGATAATTTATCTTGTTGGCATACATCGTATCACTATGACATTCAGTTCTCAACTAAAACCTTTAATCTGGACATGTCCTTTTATCCTTCACAACCTCGTTATAACTCATACAGGACAACGCCATGCCGTTGTTCGGACAGCAACAGGGCGTTATCCGGACAGCAACAGGGCGTTAACAGGACAACAACAGGGCAGTAATCGGAAAACAATAGGGGGTTCACAGTGCGTTAACGGGACGTCACACAACCCAAAGACAAACGCCATGAGAAAAGTTAGAATTCTTTTGAAAACAGGATATTTTCTATCAATTTCCTGAGGTTGAGACCCGTTTAAGTTTCGAATAATATTGTACCACCTGCAATAGAATATTTGTTGAGGTTAGGTTTGATTGTTTAAGGTAATAAAACATATAAAGGGCTTAGTTTAATTCTTTATTTAATACATCTAGCTACATTTCTATGGATAATTTTTCTAAGAGATTTAAGTTTATCTGGAGCGTTGGAAAAGTATTGGTGTGTTGTGTTTGTTCTCTGGAACTGATTAAAAATATCCAACATGGCTGCTGCCTCCATATCTGTGCTTATACTAGGCTCTTCTTCGTACACAAACTTCGTAAGGTCTACGGATGGCATCATATGTTTTATAACTTTGACGGTGGGATCGTAAATTTTTCCTTCAAAGACGTTCCAAAAATGAATGTTGCCTCCTATTTCATCGTAGAAAATCTTTCCACATTTTGGTTCTACATGTACATTATATTTTTTAGCCAGTTCACAAAACCATTAAAGTTGCAGGTAAACAGGACCCATAATACTGGTTCCGACTGAATACTTCTTCAATGTTGGCAAGAATAATTTTTAATATTTCCGCCATGTTAATCGCTTGACGGTTGGTGGTATACTAAACATTTCTTACCGAGTTATTCTATTTAGATTACAAATTTCGTCCGCACCACTCCCTTCTTCGTGCCTCAGCAGACGTTTTCGTATAAGATCAGCATAGATTAATGTTTGCAATAAGATTTAGGTACCAAATAGGTGTTTGGAATGTTTGAATTTGCATAATTAACGCTTCGATTACGGTTTTGGTAAACCACTCCACTAAATCTCCTCGTTTAGGCAACTCCATTTCCATCGTTTTAAAGTTCCTTCGTTCTTTTCCGGAATTAAAACTAATGTAAAACTCTATCCTGACTATATCAGGAGTTCCACTTAATGCAAATTTTATCTGTTTTAACTCAGCTCGAAAACAGCCTAAAAGTGTTGCACGAATATCTTCCTCTGTCTGCGATTTTAAATATTTTTGCTCTGGCTGAACTGGCCTCTCGACTATTGCCTTTATTAATTTAAATTTGGCTTGTTTATGTCGTTCGATATCTTCCTGACAACATTCATAGCAATAAGTTTTTAAAGTCGTAATATGCGATTTTTTTCTTCGTATACCACCAAACTTCTATCCATCCTTGTCTAAACATATTTCACATTATCCCTTTTAGCTCTGGTCGACACTCGCTACAATCGCAAGACTTTCCCCAAAACACTCTTTGGGGATTTTGGTCGCTTTGACAGATCAACAAAGACTGATTGTTACAGATTAAAATAATAAAATATATAGTTAATTAGTGTGTGGTAAAGGTTGGTTTGTTTTTGTTTCAGACTTTGCAGTACTTGGATTTAAAATTTTATCGTCGTTAACAGCAAGTACGAAAAACTAGGGTTTTTGGAGTCTTAGTGTTAGTTATTCCAAACAACTACAGTATTAGATTTGCGAATCTCAGTAAGAACAATAAGGGCTTAAGTTTACGTTCTAGAATTTTCTCGAATATTCTAATAATTTCGTTTTGAATTTCCCCGATTTACGGAACGCACCTCAGCTTCTAAACGAGCTCTTAAACATTTACAGCCATCATTTTTCTGTGAGTAGAGAGGGAGAGATAGAGAGAGAGAGAGAGAGAGAGAGAGAGAGAGAGAGAGAGAGTTCAATGTTCTAGAATTGTCTCTAATATTTTAGTAACTTTACCTTTGAATTTTTAGATTTACGGAACGTACCCCCGCTTCTGAACCAGCCTTAAAACTTCTACATTTATCCTTTGTGTTGTGGTAAGTAAGAGAGGGATAGAGTTAAGATTGGGAAACTTGTAACTGTTTCTTTTGTTATAAATAGTTTCTAATAATTCACTAAAGTTAAGGAAACAGAATATTTTAGCTCTATACTTATCTCAAACTTTTACTGCATACTAATCCTTGACTTCGCATTAAAGGTAAGTACGCTCGCACTCCTATTTTCTGAACGCACCCCTAAAATTTTGCTTTAACAAGCCTAACCGAGGTTATAAATAGGGGTCCAGTTTAAGCTCCAGCTCATTACCGTTGTGTGTGTTCAAGAGTGTAGACGTGCAAAATGGAAAAATTTTTAATCTTAAAAGACAGTGTGAAAAATATTAAACGCTTTAATTTACAGGGTAGAAAGATAGAGTTTAAACTTAAATCTTTACCTGATAATGCAGAGCCTGTCCAATGGGTAAGAAATGCTTTAACTGACGTAATTTTATATGCCACCTCTAACCTAAATCCTTACGATCAGGTGGGCTTTAGTTTTTGCTCCAAAAATTTAGAAAGGGGAGAGGGTTGGATTAATTTTAAACCGGCAGGGGAAATTGTTGTTGACGACGTATTGGAGGTAATACAGGGTGTTTATCAATCAAATTCAACAGGGTTAGATACGGATTCCTTTTGTATTGGGGTAACCAGTGTTAGAATGCCTACGGGAAATGGCAAAAAAGTGGGGATGTCAGTTTTAACGACGAATGTACAAGACGTAAGGGTATAATTGTTATTAAAAATAACTTTGACTTATCCAATGCTTTTTTCATCCTCCGCCATTAAGGCATTGGACTTAATAAGCGATAACTCACGAAAGAGTTGATCGATTGACTTCGGGTTTTGTCCAAACGATTTGTTACGTCACGTTGAACACGTGATGTATGTCAAATATTAATTTTCGCATTAAACAAATGACAAGTGACAGTTCACATATCTTAAATGACAGGTGACAGCTGACATACTTTTACGCATGTCTTATGACGTCATCCTCAACACGTGACGCTTAGACAGAGTGATGTGGAAATTTTGACATTTTATTTTTTGTTGATCACATCCTAGTACGTTCAGAAGAACTAATGCATATTTTTCTGTTATTAAATCCAATAATATTCATATTTATATAATTAATCGAAAATTTACTATACGGGGTGATGTAAAAGTTTTGAAATCTAATTTTTTCCTAAAAGTCGAGATTTTTGAAAAACAATTTGACAAATCGAAAGATCTGCCCATCCACTATCCCACATCCGAATTTCGTCTCTCCACCTTCAGTCGTTAGGTCACTAATCGCAAAAAAACATATCTTCGGAACCAAAGGGCCGATCAACATCATTCTTTTTTTAAACTCCTTCTGACACCGCACCGAACACGTGACGTATTTTAAATTTTTATTTTGGCGTTTTCCAAGTGACAGGTGGCAGTTGACATATCTTAAATGACAGGTGACAGCTGACATGCTTTTACGCATGTCTTATAACGCCATTTTGAACACGTGACGTATGTTAAATTTTTATTTTGGAGTTCATTAGGTGACAAGTGACAGTTGACATATCTTAAATGACAGGTGACAGCTGACATACTTTTACGCATGTCTTATAACGTTATTTTGAATGCTCGACGTACGTTAAATTTTTATTTAGGTCTTTAACAAATGACAATTGGCAGTTGACATATCTTAAATGACAGGTGACAGCTGACATACTTTTACGCATGTCTTATAACGTTATTTTGAACGCTCGACGTACGTTAAATTTTTATTTTGGTCTTTAACAAGTGACAAGTGGTAGTTGACATATCTTAAATGACAGGTGATGACTGGCATACTTTTATACATGACTCATAACGCCATTCTCAACACGTCAATATCAACGTCAAGTAACAATCACACACGTGGGCGAGATATGACGTCAAAGATCACAAGATAAGATATCAAGTAGCTCAGGCCAAAGTACCTATAGCCCAAGAGTTTGACAGTTGGTAGATGGTGTGCAGATGGTGTGTCACTTTTGTGTTGACGGTACCATCCGAGGAATATTGTTCGGTGCTCGGTCTTCATACTGTCCGGAGCGTAATATTCAGTAGCTGGTAAGTGCCCTACATAGTTTTCGTTTTCTTTTTTATTGAAAAAGTGGGGAAAATATCCTTTCTTGAAGTTGTCATCTAATCCAAACGCTTTGGGTAATTTTGATAGGGTCATAGGGAAATAATTTAAAGAGTCAAGAAACTATATTTAATAGCTGCATTAGAATTATTTTAGTGCCCCGCATAATTACTTCGGGTGTGTGATCTGTATCTGACATGAGTTTATTCAATATGAATTGGTTATCAAATCCATCGCCATTATGACTTATTACTATTACACTTTTAAAAAGTGTTCTTTGATTCAGCACATATTCCACAAATCTGTCTAGAGGATTGACTCGTAGTACTTGTTTGGTAAGGCCACACTTTTCACACAGCCATGGTTCTGTATCAACGCAGGCATCGCAAAATTGCTTAAACACGCACAAGTTAACTTCGTGTAATAGTGTACCATCTGCTAAATATTTTTCCTGGCATGTTTCCAAGTCAAAAAATATGAATAATATATTTTTAGTTTTTGGTTTTCTTGCATCCACTTGTATAAAGCAAAGGTGGTTTTCTGGTTGATGCCTCTTGCAAATTTTACAGAAAATCTCTCCACATGTATGATTTCTATTATCTTTGATTATCTTGAGACATAACGAACATTGTTTTAAGCGCTCACAAACTGTACTCTTCTTATCGTACGACTCGGGTTTTTTATGATTTTCAAAACACGGGGGGTTTCTTAATGTCCTGAGGCAGTCAGGGCACTGAATTTTTGCGTCAAAATTACAGCTAGGCGATTGGTGACATCCAACATATTTTTGTCCACAACGATGGCCGTTTTTAGTGTAGTAGGGCTCGTGACAAGATGCGCAATAATAAGGGCAGCAAAAAGCGACTGTTAATGATCCTATAACGCAATAATGTTCATCATGATACAGTAAGTTTAAGTGTTTACCACAGCCGTCCCCCTCAAAAATGACTTCTCGTCCCTTAAACCCGTAACAGTATGCAATTATTTTGTATGTGTTACCGAAATATTCTTGAAACTTTTGAAGTTCCGGTACACCGCCTCCATCCTCGGGAATTATTACTTTTGCTTCACACCCAATCAAAACTTTAAACGAAAAAAAAATTAAAACATTCATTGTGTGGCTTGTGTGCTGTTGAAAAATTTAAATATGGCGCACGGCTCCTGACATCAAGAAATGATTCTCTGTCCATCTTTCTTCGTCATGATACGTGTATCACGTCTCTTTGTCACTTCCTGTGTTAGCGTGTTGATGCGGTAGCTGGCGCTGATTTGGCGCGAAAATTTAAAAAAGGAAAAATAATATAGATTTTAAATCAGTGACCTCGTCAGGACTACGTCACCTTATTTGGCAACGTTGCTCCATATACTCAATGTTTAACCTAAAAATCAAAGTATTAAGACTAAATGAGACAGTGTTGCCCAATGGTCTGACTAGGTCATGACTTGATCGCTGATTTAAAAATGGCTTTTGTAAAATAATAGCCATATTTTGGCGTTTACCAAGCAACGCAATTTTGGTAACCTGGTATAGGTCAGTCTCTCTTCAACGATATGGAAATAAAAGAGATAGAAAAATCACCACGTCGTAACCTGGTAAACGCCATATGCCAAATGAGTGATGTGTCAAAATGAAGTGAAGGTTGAAGGCAAACATCTGTATTTATGTTAACCTGTATTTGTCGCGTTTTGGTTTATTTACATTTTGCTATGTTTTTTAGCCTATAAAAGTGTTAAATAATTCGTATTCGTTGGTTAAAACTGTTTGTTGCGATTGTAAGGTGTACTACACGTTTATAAGAAATGTTTACACGAAAATGCCATTAACCTGTTGTGGAAGTCGCTTCAAAATGAATGAAGATGGGTTGGTTTTTATTCTGTACGTAGAGTCTTAAATCACAAGGTTTTAACCCATTTAAATGAATTATTAGGCAGACATAGGATGGTTAACTAGTATAATAAGAGACAATCCTAAATTAAGGAAGTTTCCAGTACATCTTTAATAACAGGTAAAACACTTTAAGACACGTTTTCGTTTACATTTAACTGTCTCTCACAGTTTTAAACCTTCATATACCTAAAAACTGTTTTTGTTAAACTTATATAGTCTGTATCAAGACTAGTGAATAAGTATGTATACCAAAAGACAAAAGTACACCAGTTACAATTTTACAGTTAATTTTAGAAACACCTACTGCTCTGAAGGATGGGAATCATCCAGATGCAATTATTTTACTATGGGACTATCAAAAGTAAACAAGACGCAGTTAACAGAGGAGAGAGAAACGGAGACTTGAAACGAAATTTTCAGAGGTAAGTAAATTTACGAGTCTGTAACATTAGATTTTGGTGTAATTTATTAGATGGGCAAAGAATGTAAAATATTATTTTTGCATTTTGCATTAGGTTTGTTCCAATTGAAAAGTTCACAGTTCTAGAATCGACTTGACTAGTGTTGGAACGATTTAGAACTGGTTGAGAATTTTGTTTGTTTATCCTAACCTATAAAATCACAAAAAATATCTGTTAGAAAATATTGCCGCTTTTATTAATATATTTCAACAAGAAATGGAAGAAAAATTGCTGTTCTTCTATTACTAATTTGATTAATAACAAAAATAAAATAAGTGAAGTTAGATAGCACGTTAAACTGATTCAGAATTATCTTGGAACTTTAAGACCGCTTCAGAACTAGCTTGGAACACAATTCACTCGTTCTAGGAACACTGCACTATAAATTCTTAATTTTTAAATCGACTTGTAAAGTAACAGTAAAATAGCTTTGCGCAAACTCAGTAAACTTCTGAACTTTTGTTGCAACAAACCTAATATAATACCTGTATTAATTAAAAACAACATTTTGACAATTATTTTGTCATTCTCAAGTTATTGTTTAGTAATAATTCTATTTTTCATTTACAGCGAAGAAATGTACCTCACATCTGGGAGAAAGTCTGTCAAAGGGAGGACAGAGAGTGGTGTTACTTTTTGTTTTTTGTATTTAGATATTTATGAAGGACAACCCATCTTTATAGAAATTTCACTATGTTGGGTAAAGAACTGTAATAAACGATATTCCCGATTTTTACTTTTTTTGTTCAAAAATTGCATCAGCTCAGTTTTACCAATAAGTTAACTTCCCTTACTTTACTTAACATTTTTTGAAAATAAAACATCTAAAGTTTTATGTTGTTTGTTACAAAATAGGAGCTTGAGCTATCGTGTATAGATACAGGTATTACTACCTTTTCATGCTTTTTATTAAACTAGATATAATGGCTAGAAACCTAGGTCACTACCTGTGGATGGGGAAATTTCAAAGTTGTATATCTCTGTTCCTACTTACAGGAACCGTACCACATTTGGAGGTTTTAATAGTGAGCCCACTGAGAATGTTCTGGTAAACCCAAGCAAAAATTTAACTTTTTTTCGCAAATTCAAAACGTTTTTTTTTCTTTACAAAAACATTCCTAGTGGGCTTGCTATTAAAACCAATAATAACTGGGACCGGTCCTGTATGTAGGAACAGACATATACAACTTTGAAATTTCACCATATGCCACTGGTCACTACCATCTCTATAGTTGTGCCTTTAAACGAATTAAAACGATTTTGATTTTGTAAAAAATCTCATTATCTCATTGTTATAATAATTATATTACATAATTATCACTAAAGAAAACATTTTAAAATGTTTTTGGTAAAACTAAATTTTAATAAAATATAGTACATATGTATGTATTAAAAATAACAAAGACAAGCAGATCTTTATTAATGCCAAAAAAATACAGTGATGTTATCCTAGAAATGAGCCTAATCCTTATATGTAAATTACAATAACATTAAAAGTATTAAAACAATAGTTACACAAGAAAAAACTACTAGATTTTACTTTCAGTTTGCCATCAAAGCTTTGCAAATACCATTTAAACTTGGTAGGCAGCAAATGGATCTATAAAAAAATTAAAAGTACCTTTTTTCAAAAGTAAATTTTGTTTACTTTGGAGTAAGTTGTTAGTTTTTAGGTTGTATTTCACTATTTGTCTAGAAATTTCATGAAAAGTCCAATTACACTAAACGGCTACATACATATACATCATTTTTAGAATGAAAAATTTTAGCTATAAAAAAGATAATGAAACAAGATATATTTTTAAATCTGTGAGAAATAATGTTTTCAGTGATGTACAGACATCACTGAAAACATTATACAGGAAGTTGGCCCCCCAAATGCAAAATTTATTAAAAATTAATGGAGTTCTGAGTTTCTTATGAAGCGTTCGGGAGTTCTTTTTATTTTTATTAATAGCTCCGTTAAAATCAAAGTAAAAACACTATTTTAAAAATGGGGGGCTAACTTCACGCAGCCCCCCATTGTTGCAAAAGCAAAACTTTCGCCACAGTGCTTAATAGTTATAAAGGAGTTATGCAGTTCTTTATGATTTTCGAGGCCAGAACTCTTACCAAAAAAATTCTAATGCATGTTTTGTGCTTTTTGAGAAGGAAAAAATTTAACAACAAAATGCCATTATCTTTATGCAGAACTATGGCAGCACTAACGGTAACTCATGAGTTTTAAACCAGAACTCTTGTTAAACAATATTTCATGGGGAGTCAACTTCACACTTTTTTAACAATCAAAAATATAGGGTGTAAATAAAAAAATACCATTCTAATTCAACAGAACTGTAGAACTGTTGCAGCACTAACGGGAACTCATAACTTTTAAACAGAACTCTTGTTAAAAAATATTTCATGGGGGCCAACTTCACACTTTCTTAACAGTCAGAAATTTAATTTGTAAACAACTAAATACCATTCCAATTCTACAGAACTGTTGCAGCACTAACGGGATCTCATAAGTTTTAAACCAGAACTCTTGTTAAAAAATATGTCATGGGAGGTCAACTTCACACTTTTTTAACAGTCAAGAATTTAAGTTGTATCCATCTATCTAGTCAGTTCTAACAACACGTGAAATTGTAACATTTAGGTACTGTTGCAATAATCAAATACGTTTATAGTAACAAGAGTTCTGGTTCCCTACAGTTATTTTACAACTTAAATATTTGACGGTTAAAAAAGTGTAAAGTTTACAATTTGGCCCCTATGAAAATTTTTTTAACAAGAGTTCTGGTTTAAAACTCATGAGTTCCCGTTAGTGCTGCCATAGTTCAACAGTTCTGCATTTTGTTGTTGAATTTTTTCCTTCCCAAAAAGCACAAAACATGTATTAGAATTTTTTTGGCAAGAGATCTGGCCTCGAAAATCTTAAAGAACTGTAGAACTCCTTTAGAACTATTAAGTTGTGGCGAAACTTATTTTTGCAATGATGGGGGGCTGCGTGAAGTTAGCCCCCCATTTTTAAAACAGTGTTTTTGCTTTTATTTTAACAGAAATATTAATAAAAAACAAAAAGAACTCTAGAACTATTCACAGGAATCTCAGAACTCCATTAATTTTTTAAAAAATTTTCATTTGGGGCCAACTTCATAAGATATTTTCTGTGGCATATAAAAGCGGGGTCAGCCCCCCATACTCCAATCCATTTTCTTTTCTGGTACTGGGGAATAGTTTGAAGAAGTCAGATGTTGAAGATCCTAGGATACTGAATGGCGTCGTTATTTCACAACTAAAAAAAACAATACAATCAATGCTTCAAGCAACAATTAAGACCATTCAGATTTAATTAGAAAATAAAAAAGGGTTTCTAGAAATTTATAAAAAAACTTTAAGAATACTTAAGAAAGGCGCCGTTTCCTTTGTAGCATGTCCGATTGATCCGATCTTTACCAAACATTGTAAAATTATTATTTGTGACAACCCACCACAATATCAAGTCTATGGACTTTGCTCTTGGCATTTTTCAAAAAACCTAGTTACTGGGTGTAGACCCCGGTCAATAGGCTTATTTGAAAACTTTCAAGAGCAATGGTCCCTTATTTTAGGGGCTAATGCCATCAAATCATGCTTGAAGTTAAGGGTTGGTGCATACAATCACGTTGCCAAGTTTGGTAAAGATTGTGTTTGATTGACACCCCAGTCAATAAGTTTTTATGAAAAATGTCAAGAGCAAAGTACCCCTATTTTAAGGGCCATTGACTTGAAATTATGGTGGGTGGTAAAGCTTGGGATGTACAATAATTTTGCAAAGTTTGGGATTGGTTGGCTTAATCTATACCCCTGGTCAATTGATTTTTATTTTGGTCAATAAATTAGACACGTCCCTTAATTTAATTAATGAAAGCGAACTGTTATTGTCTACAATCTACTTTCCCTGGAATGTACTATAATTAGGGTAAAATAACTCTTACCTTGATATTAAAGCATATTTAAGTTGGATATCTGAAGTATTTCCTAGACTGCTACTACTTGGTTGACACTTCAGACTAACAACGTGGAGATTGATCTGCAGCTGATGACAAGCCTTGCTGAATAAGCATCTCAATACTGTCAGTTTCTTTAATTGTTGAGGGAACTGCAATAGATAAAAAAGGTTTATGTAGATAAGTCAAGTAATGTTCTCATTATTTATCAAAAATATCAAATTCATGTATATTCATGGTCTGTTAAAAATGATATTTCTATAAAGCAGGTATGCTCATAAGTCATTAAAGCTGGCACTTCCAAGGCAAATTAGTTATAAAAGTATGTATAAATACACTATCCGACAATAAATTCCGGTCAAAGATTATTTTAGTCAGATTGATAGCCCTGTAACTTTTTTAATTGTTTTCCGATTTTGGTGAAGTTTTTAGTACAGTGTAGACTTGTGTCTCGAAATGTTAGCCTGAATTTTAGTTCTCAAAATATACGGATGTCTTGATCATTAAACAGGGAGAAACCAAAGTTAGTTTTTTACCCTTAATTTCTTAACGCCCTGTGGAAAAGTTGAGCGGTAAAATTTAGCTACATTATGTTTTGTTTTGAAGTGTGACCTTTTCTTAACACAATGTTTTTTGGTTCACGTCATTATCTGCTTGTTAAGAGAATATACAAGTTTTTAAAGAAAGTGTTGCAGTTTTTAATTTTTATTTACAATTCAGAACATTACATTATCTTATCGACTAGCCTAAACAAATATCTAAAAATTAATAGCGCTTACTGCCACCTCGTGTTCTTATTACTTCTACTATGCGATGTGGCATGCTTTCAATGCAACGTGGGGCCTGGCATTATCTTGCATTAAAATAAAGTATTGTCCATGCAAAGTTTGGGATTGGTTGGCTTAATCTATACCCCTGGTCAATTGATTTTTATTTTGGTCAATAAATTAGACACGTCCCTTAATTTAATTAATGAAAGCGAACTGTTATTGTCTACAATCTACTTTCCCTGGAATGTACTATAATTAGGGTAAAATAACTCTTACCTTGATATTAAAGCATATTTAAGTTGGATATCTGAAGTATTTCCTAGACTGCTACTACTTGGTTGACACTTCAGACTAACAACGTGGAGATTGATCTGCAGCTGATGACAAGCCTTGCTGAATAAGCATCTCAATACTGTCAGTTTCTTTAATTGTTGAGGGAACTGCAATAGATAAAAAAGGTTTATGTAGATAAGTCAAGTAATGTTCTCATTATTTATCAAAAATATCAAATTCATGTATATTCATGGTCTGTTAAAAATGATATTTCTATAAAGCAGGTATGCTCATAAGTCATTAAAGCTGGCACTTCCAAGGCAAATTAGTTATAAAAGTATGTATAAATACACTATCCGACAATAAATTCCGGTCAAAGATTATTTTAGTCAGATTGATAGCCCTGTAACTTTTTTAATTGTTTTCCGATTTTGGTGAAGTTTTTAGTACAGTGTAGACTTGTGTCTCGAAATGTTAGCCTGAATTTTAGTTCTCAAAATATACGGATGTCTTGATCATTAAACAGGGAGAAACCAAAGTTAGTTTTTTACCCTTAATTTCTTAACGCACTGTGGAAAAGTTGAGCGGTAAAATTTAGCTACATTATGTTTTGTTTTGAAGTGTGACCTTTTCTTAACACAATGTTTTTTGGTTCACGTCATTATCTGCTTGTTAAGAGAATATACAAGTTTTTAAAGAAAGTGTTGCAGTTTTTAATTTTTATTTACAATTCAGAACATTACATTATCTTATCGACTAGCCTAAACAAATATCTAAAAATTAATAGCGCTTACTGCCACCTCGTGTTCTTATTACTTCTACTATGCGATGTGGCATGCTTTCAATGCAACGTGGGGCCTGGCATTATCTTGCATTAAAATAAAGTATTGTCCAACAAATTGGGCGAAGGGTACCACGTGATCAGTTAAACATTGTTGGATATAACGGTCAGCAGTTAAAGAACCATTTTCTATCACCACTAGGTCCGTACGGGTATATAATGATACCCCAGCCCACACCATGGCACTACCGCCTCCAAAAGGCGTTCTAGGAGATATGCAACATTGGGCAAATCTTTCACCTGGTCTCCTACAGATACGTTCACGTCCGTCAGGTGAGCGCAGACAAAAGCGCGATTCATCCGATTCATTCTTCTGCTCCCCAGTTTCTGTATTCATGCGCAAAATTTAATTGTTCTGTATGGTAGGCTGGAAGTAAAGCAGGTTGGGTTGGGTTGGATCATCAATCCCCCTTCCTGTAACCTACGCTGGATGGTTCGTGCAGAGGCTATGGTACCACGTACATCTTGAAGTCTATGGCTAATAATGGTAGATGGTACGCTACGATCTCATAATGCAGTTAGATTTATGAAATGGTTATTACGTCGATTGGTAATACGTGGTCTCCCTGATCCCCCACGTCGTGTGTACTGATCGCACCTTATACAGTACTTTTTGCTTTGCCTAGGAATTTCGCAATGTACCGTATATTGCGGCCATCATCATTTAATTCAACAGCACGTGCAACATCTTCTGGTCTCATTTTTTTAAACGAATCATTTTAACGAGTGTATTCTGCAATGACAGTATAGCGACACTTGGGTAAACAATGCTCTTAACATTACTATGAGATCAAAGGCTAGTCGATAAGATAATGTAACGTCATAAATTGTTAATAAAATTGAAAACTGCAACATTTTCTTTAAAAATTGGTATCTTCTCTTAAAAAGCAGATAATGACGTGAACCAAAAAACATTGTGTTAAGAAAAGGTCACACTTCAAAACACTACATAATGAGCTAAATTTTACGGCTCAATTTTTCCATAGAGCGTTAAGAAATTAAGGGTAAAAAAGTACCTTTGGTTTCTCCCTGTAAATGATCTAGCCAATAGTATTTTTTAGAACTAAAATTCAGACTAACATTCTGAAACACAAGTCTACAAAAAACTCACCAAAATGGGAAAACAATTTAAAACTTACAGTGCTATCAACCTGACTAAAATTATATTTGTCCGGAATTTATTGTCGGGGAGTGTATATGTTAGAGTGTCCAGTAACTACAAGTTTGTGAGATGCAAAGTGAGGCTTAAAAATTTTCTTTTGGTTTTATTTAAACTGAGTTATTTTTCTAAATAATTAGTAAGCGGTGCAAAATTAAAAAAAAATTCTAAATTAGTATTGTGACCACCCTTACTTCTCTTAGCACGCCACGAGGATAATTATATAGAGAGGTATCTCGCTAGTTCTAGGTTGCAAGATTTACGGACGCTTATGTACTGTATGGATGCCGCCAGCCTTTAAACAGTGGAGAAGGGCCAGGTTCCTAAAAAGATTTATAGAGGGCGCCACATGATTTTATTTAATCCACCAGTACTAACCTACCTACTCATCAACCAAAATCATGAAAATGATAATCTCTTCCTCGTAACTTCCCAACGGAAACTATGCAGTAGCGAGGGTCGCTAACTCAGCTAAGCCACCTAGATTGATAGACCTACAAATAATTTCTTTTTCTTTCTTTAGACACCCAAAAGGATTCCGGGTAATAAGAAGCGTTACTCTTTGAAAATATGAAATATATTAAGTAATGTTGAAGATTTTGGGTAACACCCTGAAGATCAATTTAATTTAATTAGTGATTTTTATAATATGAAATATCTCATATATTAAGATTTTAGGTAACCACCTAAAGATTAATTTAATTATTGATTATTAATATTGCCTATTCAAAATATGGTCTGTAGGCTTATAATTAACTTTTGGTTTATTTTTCCGAACCAAAATTACACGAGGAAAATAATACAATAACACTTAAAACTACACATCCTAAACCGTAAAATATAGCACACTCGTGAAAGTGTACTTCGGTACCCAAACGGAAATATTTACACGATACTAAAGCGACCTCGAGTTATCAGGCGCAATAAATCACCGTCCGCAGCTTACGTAAGCGTAGTGGAGGGGGAGAGCATTTTCTTTATTAACGCATGGCCTTTCAAATTTGGTGAACCGAGTTAATGTTTGAAAATAGATCACCTTCACGCTAGGCTATTTACACAACTCAGATTTTGTTACTTATTATCCTTATTATCTTTGCTTTATGAATATAAAATGGTATGAAAGAGAACCAATTTTTGTTTTATGAATATAAAAAGGTATAATATTGAACCAATTTTTGCCTTATAAATAATAAAAAAAAATAAAAGAGAACAATGGCCGGCGTTGGTAGTTAATCCCCTCAAACGGGCAGGACAGTTTAGAGCTCGGAATTTTAGCCCAGGATTACCATTTTTAACCCAGGACTAGGAGTTTTAGCCCAGTACTGACATTTAACCCAGGATTTGCACCCTGAAATATTAAAAAAAAAAAAAAATGGAACGAACTTACTCAATCACTCTATGTCAAACCTGCTTAGATTATTTGAGGGCCTCTAGAATCAATCGTTGATCTCGCCATGATGACCTCCAACCAACAAAGAAAATGACCGGTACCAGAAAATCCCTTAAAAGAACAAAATACCCAATAAATTCCATGAAATTCCATAGGGAGGAAATATTTACAGTGCTAAACTAATGGACAAATACACTTAGAAAACCTACCTGTGGACTATCTCTCGGTCATACAAAATCACGCCGGTTTGGTGTAAAATGGCGGCTTTCAGTTAAGACGAATATTTCTCCCGCACACAACGGCTGTTTTCTTACACGATACTAAACGTCAGATTGGCTTGAACCAATTTCAACACAACCACAAAATTATAAGAAAACACTGGTAAAACTAGAACTTTAACTCCCACAAACAAAGTGGATTACTAGAAAATCGTTTTGTCCTAGCTTCACAATCGT